>JADMNL010000023.1:552767500-554036666 GCA_016271365.2 Neoceratodus forsteri | reverse complement strand
CAAGGAGATGACTGAGCCCACTCAAATGAGTATTTTTGGATTGAAGTCAGCCCCAAATGAAACTACATCTACATTGGGACAAATAATACATATATTATTAGCTCATACCCTAAAGCTGTCAGCTATTGATTTCCAAGTCTTGAATGTTTTTAGACATGAATCATGGGGTTTATATGGTAGAGTGGATTTTGTGATCAATAACCAGGATCTAGTAAACGAAATACTGTTTAGAGTTTCCACTTTGGACAATATTGGTATATACATATTGGAAAGTGAGATTCTATCCCTGCAGAATTCGATCAAGTCCAGCAGTGTGCTGGCTGACAGATCCCCAGTCACTTTGTCTTTGTATGGTCTTGGACATACCAAAAAGGAGAACTCTAAGACTTTACAAAGTACTGTTCAGGATTCGATGAGACAGTCATTAAATATTTCGACTGATGATCCCACTGCCCTTATGGTGTTTAGGCAGAATTCGGACCCTGACTATGATCTTGTTCTTGTGAAAGTTGCTTATAAGAGTCTCTCTAATAAAATACTGGAGAATGCTGCTCTCCTGGATTTGATGGGCCTGTGTGTTGTGCCCTCTGATAGTATATTTGGGCCTTCAGTATTTACTGATACTCTCCTGGGTGTTACTTCCCATGTTGACTCTGTCGATAATTTGATATATGGCATTTCAGTTAAAAATAGATTTTAGATTTTTGCCAACGAGGGATGACTAGTTAATCGGGATATAATGAATCCAGTAACTATTGATCTAATATCTTGGAACATAGCAGGTCTTAGTCCAAAATGGGCAGATACTGAATGGAAAGAAATACTCAGGAGACACAACTTGATTTGCTTACAAGAATATTGACATAAGCCAGACCAAGAGCTTTGTTTGAATGGTTATTTAACCTACCATGTTCCTGGCTATAGGTCTGCCAATTTTGGAAGACACGCCGGGGGTCTAGTTACTTGGATTAAGATCAGCGCTTTCATTAAGGCTGAGATCATTTTGTCCAAGCCTAATTTCCAGGTTTTTGTCATCAAATTTTGTAAGAAGTCCTTTTGTCCAATCAATGCTTATATTCCAATGGTAAGAACTAGAAATTATAGTCCTGAAATCTGGAAGACTCTGGAGGATGAAACTCATCTGGTTTGGGCTGGTACTGGTTGTGAAGAATTGTTATTATGTGTCGATTTCAATGCCAGGGTTGGTAATTATGATGGGTATGGGGAATGTAGTTTTCACTTGCTTACTCACCAACAATCCCATAATAAGAGTAGATTAATGGAGTTGCTTTCATCTCACTTTCTAGCACCATTTAATGGTCGAATTATGGGTGATTGTATTGGTGAATTTACGCATTACTCAGCTAAAGGGCCTTCTACAATAGATTACCTACTGTGGAATGGAGGTATGGACTTTGGGAATCATGCAAGGTGATTGTAAGAGCTGAAAGTGACCATTTTCCCCCTGGTTCTCTCTTCTATTATGTTCTCAGAGTGTGTTGAACAATGTGTCCCCCTTCCCTCTCTTGAAATAAGAAACTAAGTAAGAGTCAAATGGCAGGTGTCTAAGAGCTCTCAGATCTCACACATTATTTAAGATTTCATTATAAGCTTAGATATGTCTAAATTGGACTATTTTTCTATTAAAAGTATTCTGGCGTTGTTACTTGAACAAATAAGAGATCTACTGTTGACCAAGGACAGAGGTGCTGGTTCGGCACATCTGAGGTGTGGTTGGTTTGACGGGACTGTAAGGTTGCCAATTCTCAGTTAAGCCACTTACTCAGATGCTGTAGAACTAAGTCTTCCTGTATGAATTATAAGAAATTAAATAGGGAAAGGGACAGTTACAAGAGCTTACTGAAAGTCAAAAGAAAACAATTTCAACAACGTCAATGGGATAAGATGTTAAATGTTATTAATCAGAATTATACTCAGTCCTATTGGTTAATGGTGGCCAAAGATCTCAATAATCTTAAATTTGAGATCGATTCACATATCAGCCTTGACACCTGGGTAAACTATTAGAGCAGCAGATTCTTTCAACCTAATATCGGACAAAGTAAATGGCAGGCTATTACTATGACTGAGTTTAAGTTTTTCACGAGATCAGAGGTATATTTTATCATAGCCTCATTAAAAGGTAATAAGGCTTCTGGCACTGACTTTATTCCTAACAAACTTTTTCTCATGGCAGTTTCTGACTGGTCATCTATTTTGACGTATTTTTAGGTTGATTGTGCACATGCACAAGAAACATATTGCGGCAGTTTGCTGCAGAAGCAGGTTGTGGAGGCGTGGCACTGTTGTGGCCAATGCCCCCACAGCCTTTGGAAGCTTGGCCTGCTTTTCCCAATGGGGTGGCACACTACTGCTAACACTAGTTCAGCCAGTGTGCCACAACCTTGAAAGGTTTCAGTCGCTGCAATCAGGGGCCGCCTCATAATTGCAGCGTAAGTCATTCCGCTGTAATGAGGGAGAGACCTGTCATTGCTGGGCAGAACCTTGCTACTGTGATATTTGTTTGTAGACATAGTGACTTACGCCATGTTCACAAACAACTGCTGCCCAATATCCCCGGAAGCATGTGCCCCATCACAGTGTTTGTTTGCTGATGGGGGCCCCAATCCCTGTCGGCTTCAGTGCCTGTGATGTTCATGTTGCCGACAGGGGAGCCCACTCCCCATCAGCATTATGTCCCCTCTCCCAGTTTCATTTGCCAATGGGGGAGCCCACTCCCCATTGTCATAATTCCACCCCCACGAAACATGCAGTACAGTTGTGCTGAGGGGGTGCCCAATCCCCCTCGCCTCTTGCACCCCCCCTGTTTTGTACTGACAGGGGTGCCAAATCCTCCATCAGCTAGAGCTGCCCCCCCAAAAACACTGTGTTGGCATGCTGGGAGCCCACCCCAGCGTGCCAAATGACCCTGTAAAAAAAGAAAAAGTCCAGTGATTTTTTTCATTTTTTTAAACCTGTAAAAAGGAAAACGGTCCCTCGCCGTCTCCCTGCCCCTCCCAAAAGCCACGCCCACCCTCTGCGCACCCTGCTTCCCCACACCCTTCTCACCTCATACTTACCTGCAGAGTCCAGCGCGACGATCTTTGGTGGACCGGGAACACGTCTGCACTCTTCAAAGCTGACTACGAACTGAGGAAATGCCGGTAAGCTGTATAATGGGCTAGATAGGGGTTTTTCAACTTTTTTGCATATCTCAGGCATTTTTTGGAATTTTTGCACCAAATTTTCAACATGGGGTTATTGGCCCCCCTCCTCATGAATTCAACCACTGTCATGGCATTAATTGGTCCCAAAAGGTGATTTTGTGGTCACTGCGAGAATCACGTTTCTGGACTGATTAATGAAATGACAGTGCCAGTGTTCATGAGGTGGGCTCTCAAAAAGTCTATGTTGCAAATTTGGTAGGAAAAATCCAAAAAATGACTGTTTTATGAGCATGCATTGCGCAGTTGCTATGCATGCTCGTAACTTCGCCAATTTGCAATATTTTCACTCCAGATTTTCAACATTGCTATTTTTATGCACCTCCTTATGAACTGTACAGCTGTCATTTATCACATCCTGTGCAAAATGTGTTTATGCAGTTCCGGCGCAGAATATCGCGGTCGCTGTGGGAAATCAGTGTTCAGGACACATTAAGAAAATCACAGTGACACTGTTAATGAGCAGAGGTCTTAAAATGCCTATGTTGAAAATTTTGTGACAGAAGTCCATAAAATGAGTGTGTTATGTGCGTGAGTTGCGCATGTTCCATGCACGTTTGCAACTTTGCAACTTTGCAATATTTTCACTCCAGATTTTCAACATTGCCCTTTTTCCACACCTCCTTATGAACAGTGCAGCTGTCATTTTTCACATCCTGGCCGAAATGTGTTTTCGCACTTCTGGTGCAGAATAGCGTGGGTGCTGTGGGAAATCAGTGTTTGGGATGCATTAGGAAGATCACAGTGACACTGTTCAGGAGCAGAAGTCCTAAAATGCCTATGTTAAAAATTTTGTGATGAAACTCCATAAAATGACTGCGTTATGAGCATGCGTTGTGCAGTTTCCATGCACCCTTGTAACTTCGCAAATTAGTAATATTTTCACGCCAGATTTTCAACACTGGCATTTTTTCACACCTCCTTATGAACAGTACAGCTGTTATTTTTCACATCCTGGACGAAATGTGTTTTTGCATTTCCGGTGCAGAATACTGCAGTCGCTTTCGGAAATCAGTGTTTGGGACAGATTAGGATCAAGCTAGTGAGAGTGGGAGAGTGACCAAGCTCAACTGAGCTCTGTCGGGACTGCTGCGGATTTCTTTGTGACAGAAAAAGTCGCCAACGCAGGCAGGAGCCCATTACAAAAGGGCAGTCTGCAGCACCGGGAGAAACAGAACGAGCGGGTAAGGAAGGAAGGGCGAGTGAGTGAGCTCAACGAAGCTCCTGTTGGGACTGCTGCAGATTTCTTTGTGGGCAAAAAAAGGCAGCAATGCAGGTAGGGGCCCAGTACAAAAGGATAGCCTGCAGTGGTGGGAGAAACAGAACGAGCGAGTGAGGGGGGGTGAGCAAGCTCAGCGGAGCTCTGTCGGGACTGCTGCAGATTTCTTTGTGGGCAAAAACGGCACCAACATGGGCAGGGGCCCAGTACAAAAGGGCAGCCTGCAGCGCCAGGAGAAACAGAATGAGCATGTGAGAGAGGAGGAGTGAGCGACCTCAATGGAGCTCTGTCCAGCTGCGGATTTCTTTGTGGGCAGAAAAAGGCAGCAATGCAGGCAGAAGCCCAGTAAGAAAGGGCAGCCTTCAGCGCGCCAGAAGAAACAGAACGAGCGAGTGAGAGGGGGGAGTGAGCGAGCTCAACAGAGCAAAGCAATCAACATTTGGCATTGACAAATGCTTGTTTTGATTACTGCTGTTTACATCTTGTTTCCCTAAATCTTGGAAGGGGACCATTATAATATCCATTTACAAAAAAGGTGATAAAGATGACCCTTCAATGTATCGGCCTATCTCCTTGTTGGATAATCTAGGTAAAAGTTTCGGGAAATTAGTTTTGAATAGATTGATGGAACAGCTTCAAAATATTGGTGGGATATCTGGGCTACAGTCTGGGTTTAGAAGAGGGTTTAGTACAATGAATAATTGCTTTATAATAATGCATCTTTATGATTAATATACCCACATCAGAAAACAAAAACTCCATGCTGCTTTTATAGATTTTAGCTCTGTTTTTGACACTTTGGGCAGAGCTCTCTTGTGGTCATGTTTGGAAGGAAAAAGGTTTCTCCTTTGAAATAATTGGAATAATTTGAGAGCTTTACACTCAGACATGGGCTTAAGTTACGTTAGGCAGAAATAGTTGACTTTCTGCCAACTTTAAAACAAATACTGGGGTACAGCAGGGCTGTGTTCTTGTCCCAACACTGTTTTGCCTTTACATTGATAAATTATTTTATTAGTTACAGTTATCTAATACCGATTCTCCAAAAATGTTAAATCAACAAGTTGCAGCACTTGTGTATGCAGAAGATTTAGTGCTGTTTTCTCTTTCAAAATCTGGTTTACTTCAGAAATTAAAAATTTTGGCTGATTATGTGGAAGGATTCAAACTTAAGATTAACACCGATAAGAGTCAAGTTATGGTGTTTGGCTCTAACCGTACACATAAACTATGGAACATGGGCTCACAGGTTCTCAATACTGTTTCTCAGTATACAAATGTAGGTCTGGTTTTTCCTGGAATGGAAAATGGACAAATCATACTAAGAAGCTAAAAATTAGATTAAAACAAACTGCGGGCTCACTTGGTTGTTTCAATGAAAAGTATGGTGGCAACACAGTTAGGCCACTTATAACAGCTATAAAGGCAAAATATTATGCTCAAGTCTCATTTAGCAGTGAAATAACCTCATCTAGGCAAGTGGCCATCCAAAGATACAAAGCTGCCAAAAACGAATGTATGAGTGCTAATCGAACCTGCAGAAGTAAATACTTCAGGGAAATGCTCGCTAACTCCTGGGGAGATGGGAAAAAATTTTGGAGTAACCTGAATGATCTCACAGGAAAAGATCCCAGGCTACCACCCACAATGCTTAACACTAATGGAGCCCCAGTTCTTGATCTTGGGAAAATTATCAATACCTTCAATGATGCTTTCTCGGATCTGGGTAATGTACTGCCACCTGATTTCTTTGACACACCCAACACTAGTTCTCACCTTGTTGACACATCTGTTGACAGCAGCACCCCACAGTTCTATTTCAAGGAGACTCCAATTCACCTGGCAAGAACCTACATATGCAAGGCCATCCATAAACCTTGTACCAGCAGTGACTCTCTCGATCTCAAACTAATCTCACTCGTCCTTGAAGAAATCCATTGCCTATCACAAAGATCTTTAACATCTCACTTAGATCAGCACAGTTCCCATTTCTCTGGAAACAGGCACTTGTCACACCTGGCCTTAAGAGTGGAGACAGGGCGCTTCCCACCAACTACAGGCCCATTTCCATTCTCCTTCCCCTTTCTAAAGCACTTAAATGCATAGTCCCAGACCAGCTAGTTGAATATCTGGAGAAACATTAAATCCAATGCCCTCAACAGCATGGATTTAGCAAAGGGCACAGTACCACCACTGCCCTTTTGGAGTTTGCGGGTTTCATCTACAACACACTTGAACAGGGAAACTGTGCTGGTGCAGTGTTCATTGACCTTACAAAAGCTTTCAACACTGTCAACCACCCACTTCTACTCAGGCAGCTTTCCTCCATTGGTCTCTCCAATGAAGCACTTCAGTGGTTCGAGAGTTATCTTGTGGGCTGGTTCCAACAAGTTAGGATTGCCAATACCACCTTGAATTGAAAGCCAGTCCTCTCAGGCGTACCACAGGGCTCCATCCTGGGTCTGTTACTGTTTAGTCTGTTCATGAATAATCTTCCTAGTGCCTGTCACCAGAGAATGTTACTATATGCAGATGATGCTGTCATCTTTACCAGCCACAAGGACCCGAAACTCATTGAGCATCATCTACATCTTGACTTTGCGAGGGTAGAAGAATGGTTCAGTGCCCACAAATTGATCCTGAATCACAGCAAAACCAAGGTCATGCTATTCAGCAGTGTGCGTAGCAAACATAAAGCTCATTCCCTCATCATCCAGAACAGTTCTGGTGCCCAGCTCAAGTAGGTCAAGCATTTCAAATACCTTGGGATCACATTGGATAACTTCCTCTCCTATACACAACACATTGAGACTGTTACAAAGGCCGTAAACATTCGAATTGGAATGCTACATAGGCACAAGCATTGTATGACTACAGATGCTCTGCGTCTGGCAATCCACAGCTCAGTCACCTCCGTCATTGACTACGGTCTAGCCATATATGGCTCTGCCTCCCCTACTGCCCACCGTATGGTAACGGTGGCACTTAACAAAGCCTGTAGATTCCTCGTTGGCACTGCCCACCTTACACGCACCTGTGAAATATATGCCCAATCTGGATGGCTCCCACTCCTTTGTAGGATCCAGTATCAGACCTGCCTGCTAACAAAAAAGGTACTCCTAGGCCTCATGCCACCAGGTGTCAAAAAGCTCCTAAACACACACTGTACCATTTGGCGTACTTGTAGCGCCAGCAATCAAACCTTCCAGGTTCCCAGATGTCGGACCTCAATGGGACAGAGATCGTTTGCCTACAGGGCTCCACACTGGTATAATGCTCTCAACCAGGATATCCTGACTACTCCCAAAACTGGCCCTTTCAAACGGCTGCTCCGGGTACACCTCACCTCTTCTAGTAGCTGCGATTGTTTCACTTAGAGCTCCACCTCCCTTAATACTCTAGACTTTCCTGCTCCTCTCCAATACATTTTTGCTATTTAGTCCACCTTTCATTCTCCTCCACTACCCCCCACTACTCCCACCCCATCACCGCCAATACCAGCACTTATAGCACCCCTGTCCGCTACCCCTACTCAACTAGCACTTCTCAATCCCCCCCCTCCCTCCTTGACTGTGGGCTTCTAGCCTGCCCACTCCTCTGGGGTTACGCTCCCTGCTGTTCTTCCACCCTAATGCCATCACACCTAGTCTACCGAAGCACTGCTTAGTTCCCAGTCTGAGCAAGTCTCCCCACATCTCTCACTGGTTTCAGCTCTACTCCTACCTTACCTGTGTAGTCTCGTATAATGAATAATGATGTTCACCCTTGTATGTTCTCTATCTCTGTGTAACTTCTGTATAATTTTTTGTAATGATGTTCACCCTGCTTGTCTACCTACATTTTGACGTGGAACCTTGGTGTTTAATCCTAGAGTTAATAAATAAATAAAAAAATAAATAAAATAAATATGGTCTGTTATAAGTGATAACCTACTGGAGATTCCATTAAATAATTTACTGAGATCCAGTTTGGGACTTAGTAAGTCGGTTCCCTCCTCTATTTTAAGAGCTGAATTGGGTTTGACAAAATTAAGTGCAGTCTACGCAGCCAGAAAATAAACTATTGAATTAAGTTGCTACAATATAATTCTAATCAATTAGCCTATTCCACTTTGATCGAAAAATACTCATGGCTGAATTTAGGGCATTTACAATCTAAATGGCTTTGGGATATTTTTCAGATTCTTGGGGATAATAGTTTAGGTAATTTAAAACTTTATCAAGAGAAGGGTATTAAAATTAGTCTAAAATATCAAAAATATGTCTCAAATAAAATAGCAGTTAATTATGACAATCACGATTTGAAGAATATTTTAGCGTTTCACGTCTCGCCTTGGTTAACGATAGAGCTCACTATTTACGTCCTTATCTCGATATAATTTCAGACCTTAATAGTAGATTATTGTATACTAAATACAGACTAGAAGTTTTTCCAAGTGCAGTACTTACGGCCAGATTTCAGAAGAGTGTTAATGTTTATGACAAATTTTGTCCTTATACTTTTCAACATACAGAGCATTTGTCACATGTTATTTTTAACTGTACCTGGCATTCTGTGTATAGGAATAAGTGGTTAAAGCCAATTTTTGTTTCAGTTTTGACTAATGATCATTCGGTTTTACTGAGGATTCTTTTTACCACATGTGAGGAAATGATTGTATTGGCAGTATCCAAACACATTATTGCAATACACAGATTACGGACAAGGTTTGTTAAGACTGGGGGTTCTTGCTGATTCATCTTTACAATTGTACTGAAATGGCTTAAGAGTCTTCAAGATAATAATGAGACTTTTGTTACCCTGCTCGGAGGGAATTATATATTGTGATGGTTACAGTTTTATGATTCATGCTGTTTGATGCCATTGTAAAATATTTACAGTATATGCTGCTTCCCTTAATATGAAAATGTTTTAGGTTTTTTTGTATTTCTATTGACTATGTTTTATGATATGACTGTATTCTGTATGTTATTTTGTAATGGTCAAATGACCGATCAATAAATACTACTGCAGTGAGAAGCAGTACCTTTGGAGGTGGGCACAGAATCTACTTTGGAAATATACTCTGTAGGACTGCTGTGCCAAACCTGGCATCACCCCTAGCCTGTGTGTCCAGGCTGTAGTGCTTAGTGAAGGTGTGCACTGTTCTCCAGGTAGCTGCTTTACAGATGTCCACCAAAGGAACATCCCTGGAAGCTGCTATAGTAGCTGCTGTACTCCTTGTGGAGCGGGCTCTCAGCCCTGCTGGGGGTTCCTTCCCAGCTTTTGAATTGAAAAAATGAGTACACTGGACTATATAGCGAAATGGACCTCTTTGCTGCTGGATTTCCTTCTCCCACATTCCCAAAAGTCAGGAACAGTTGTTTCCCATCCTGTCTATGGACCTTGGTGACTATCATGTAGTAGCTAAGAGCTCTCTTGACATCAAGAATGTGCAGTCTATGTTCCCCAGAGCTTGAATACTTAGTAAAGAAGATAGGTAAAGTAATGGACTGGTTCAAGTGAAAGTCCGAAACCACCTTTAGAAGAAATTTTCTGTTTGTTCACAGGACCACATTGTCCCTGTGGAATGAAATGTAATCCTGCTCAACACAGACAGCCTGCAGCTTACTGATCCTTCTAGCAGAAGTGATTGCCACTAGGAAAATAATTTTCCATGTTACATATTTAAAGGGAGCTGAAGATATGGGTTCAAAAGGGGAACCCATGAGCTTGGCAATACACACATTTAGATCTCAGGCTGGCACCGGTTCCCTGTGAAGATGGTGCAAGTGAGCTAGACCTTTAAAGAACCTTTCGAAGAAAGAGTTTGATGCCATAGAGGCATTCTTCCCAGCTGAAGTGTAAGCAGACACTGAAGCTAGGTCAACTTTTAAAGTAGTGGGCTGCAGGCCCAGTGAATGCAAATACTGTAAGTAAGGTAGTCGAGCACAGCTGGAACCTCTGCCTGAGCTGGTACCACATCCTTGGTGGAGCACCAGATAGAAAACCTTTTCCATTTAGAGGCATAGGTTTTCTTGATGGAAGGCTTCCTGTACCCTCTTAAAATATCCAGAACACTTTCAGAGTGATGCAAGCCTGCATACTGTAGGTGCTCAAGAGCCATGCTTTGAGCCTGAGGGATTTGAGGTTCGGGTACAGGAGTCTCCCCTGACTGGAGGTTACCAGGTTGTGCCTCCGATGAAGGTGTATTGGCTAGGCTACAGACATGGAGAGCAGCAGTGCACCATGGCTGCCTGGCTCAGTCTGGAGCTATCAAGATCATTGAAGCTGACCGGGACCTGAGCTTGAGTAGTACTCTGCACACCAGAGGGAATAGTGGGAACACATTCAGGTACTTCCTTGACCAGTCCAGAACCAGAGCATCCAGGGGTATTGTTTCCTGAGCTGGGGATCTGCAACAATACTGTGGCAGGTGTTGACTTTAATGGAATGCAAAGAGATCTATCTCTGGGGTGCCGCCTTCTGAAAATCACTTCTACAACCTGTCTGTTTAAGGTCCATTCGTGATGGGCCTGGTTGATCTGACTCAGAGCATCTGCAGGGATATTGTCCTTGCCTGGCAGATGAATCGCCTGAAGAGAAATTCTTAGAGAGTAGACCAGAGTCCAAATTCTCATAGCTTCTGTGCAGAGAGGGTCCAACCTTGTTCCTCCCTGCTTGTGTATGTAGTACATTGTGGTGGTATTGTCTGTTCTGACCGGTACCACCCTTCCCTGAACTAGTGGTGTGAAGGCTTAGAGTGCCAGGAACACTGCTCTGAACTCCAGCAGGTTTATATGCTGGAGTGACCCTGCACTGGACCAAGTGCCATGAGCAGTGTGATCCCCTAGGTGGGCACCCCACCCTAGTAGTGGATATATCTGTTGTAAGAATCACTAATGGAAACTCTTTTGGAAAAGGAACCCCTTCCCTGAGGTTGGCTTCCTCTTGCCACCACTGAAGGGCCAGAAGTAACGTTTTTGTTACTGGGACTATCTTTGAGATAGAATCCTTTTTCTGACACCAAATTGCCCTTAGGTGAAATTGGATGTCTCTCATCTGGAACCTGCAGCCCAGGACTGTGCCAGTGGTGGCTGCCATGTGGCCCAGTAACTGTAGAAACTGCCTTGTAGTTTTTGGTTTGTTCAGGCTGAAGGAGCCTGCCATCTGCAGAATACTTTTTACCTTGTCCAGAGGTAGGAAGGCCTTGCCTTCCTGGGTATTTAATTCTGCTCCTATGAACTGCAGCACTTGTGCAGGGAGAAGAACTGACTTTTTGAGATTTACCAGACAACCCAGTGACTCCAGAAGTCCTTGGGTGAGCTGCAGATGTTCCTCTACCTGCTGTGGTGATTTTCCAACCACCAACCAGTCATCCAGGTAGGGGAAAACTGTGACACCTTGCCATTGCAGGTGTACCACAACCACTGCAAGGCACTTTGTGAACACTCTTAGAGCTGAAGTGAGACCGAATAGCAGGGTTGAAAACTGGTAATGATCAGAAGGGAGTCTGAACCTGAGATATTTTCTGTGAGACTCCCTTATGGGGATGTGGAAGTAAGCATCTTTTAGGTCCAGAGATGCCAGAAAATCTCCTTTTTGGAGAGCTGGCAGAATCAGAGACAAGGTTACCATTTTGAACCTTGGCTTTATTAAGTGCCTGTTTAGTACCCTTAGCTCTAGGATAGGCCTCCACTCCCCATGTTTCTTCGTTATGAGGAAGTATGTTGAATAAAACCCCTTTTTCCTTTGTTGTGGGGGAACAGGTTCCATTGCCTTTGACTACAGCAGGTTTTGTACTTTCTTTTCCAGCAGCTTTCTTTCTGCATTAGAAGCTGGCTTGAACACTCTAGTTCTTAGAGAGAGAAGGGATTTGAAGCTCAGGGACAAACCCTGACTCACTACTTCCAGGACCCACTTGTCTGTGGTGATCTGTTTCCAAGCCTGGAAATAGTGAGTCAGTCTGCCCCCTATTGGTAGTGGGGAGACAGCCTGGGAAAGCATGTAGGGGTCATGCTTTGCCTGAGGCTGAGGCTGGGAACCATGCTTGGAACCCCTTCTGCCCCTGCCCCTGAAGTACCCTTGCTGTGGGTATTGCTGAACTTGGGGTACGGCCACAGCCTGATAAAAAGGCCTGCTGTGAAATTGTCGGCCCCTGCCTCCCCTTCCATAAGGTCTAGTGGACAGGGAAGCCCTTTCTTTGGCAGAATTGTTTCTGTAGATGGCCTTATACTCGTTCACCTTTTTCATGTAAGCCTCTGTATGGGTTCCAAAAAGGGAATTTCCCTCAACAGGAAAATCCAGAGCCTTGTTCTGCGTATCCTGAGTAAGGTTTGTGGTTCTTAGCCAGGCAAACCTTCTCTGAGCAATGGTATTAGCCATCCACCTGGCAGCAGTGTCATTGGTTTCTGCTGCCATTTGAAATTGGTATTTGGTTGCTTCTAAGCCAAACCTAGCAGTCTCAGCTAAGTCAGCTGAAAGACCAGAGGGAGCTTTGTCTGCCATAGCCATGACAGACTGCCAGAGAGAGTTTTGATACTAGGCTGCACAAGCCTGGAAATTAGCTTGCCTGATGGCCAAGGATGCTGATGGGTAGCCCTCTTGGCCGTGCTATCAGTCTTTCTGGAATCTTTTTCAGGGAGGTGAGATACCATAGGAACCTCTGCCTTGTCACAGGCTGCAGCTTGTGCCACCCCCTGGTGGTCAGGATGGGAGAATAAGAATTCAGCCCCTTCCCTATCCAGCTGATGCTTCTTGTCCAGCCTTTTGCCCAAAGGGGGGGCTGGACAGACCCAGGTGTCTGGAGGATTTTGAATATGTCATAGAAACATAGGTTTTGATGATAGATAAGGACCACTTGGCCCACCCAGTCTGCCCATTTCCGTACCTATTAGATAAGCTGCAGATCCTAGTTTTACCAACAGCCTACTTCCGCCTACCCACCACTAGAACTGATTTATGTCTGTCCCATGCATTCTTGAATCCCCCACTGTGTCTTTTTTAAAGAATTTATTCACAGGGAGGAGTA
Source organism: Neoceratodus forsteri (assembly GCA_016271365.2). Taxonomy (NCBI): domain Eukaryota; kingdom Metazoa; phylum Chordata; order Ceratodontiformes; family Ceratodontidae; genus Neoceratodus; species Neoceratodus forsteri. The sequence goes on along the minus strand of JADMNL010000023.1, from coordinate 554,023,213 downwards.
ACTTCTTAGTGGGTGTTAACCCCATCATTTCTAGATATTCTGCTTCCTCTTCCTCTTCATCCTCTATCACCTCAGTGGTAGTGATGTCAAGAGCATCTACCATTTTTCTAACAAATGTAAAATGGGATGAGTCATCCTCTGATGCCTGGGGGGAGAGCCAAACTCCTGTTCAGGGGAGACTTTAGGCTGTACAGGCACTCTCCCTCATCTTCTTCCTCATATTCCCAAATAATTCCCTATCCTCACAGAGGGAAGATTGGATTGATTTAGCAGGGGTCTGAACTGTTGACTGCTGTCCAGCAGGCAGCATCCCTTGTAAGGCCTGCAAGACCTTAAAAGCTTGTGTAATCGCCAGTGGAGAGGGCATATTTCCAGTCACACCAGAAGTCCCCAAATGCTGATCAGCAGCCGGTTCTGTGTGTTTAGTCTTTTTGTTTTTTCTCAGTGGAACTGGAGAGCTTGCCGGTTCAGCAGGCCTTTTTGTAATGACCTTTGCACCTGTATCAGGGGTAGAAGTAGGGTTGTCAGAACTAGTTCGGTAAGGATTCGAACCCTGGTGTTCGAGTTCTAACTTAGAACTTGAACGCAGGCAGTTCGCAAAGGGTTGAATCACCGCTTGAGGCGAGGGCGGCGTGGGGCCGAGTAAGCTTAGCGCGAGCTGCGGGATCTGTGGGGTATTAAAGAGATGCGCCACAGGAGGCACACCATTTGACTGAGGATCATCGCAGAGAGAGGCAGCAGCAGCAGGCAGCACCAGCAGCCCACTAAACTGTAGCAAAGCAGTTAGCGCGTCGCTACTTTTGTCCAGCAGTCGTGGCCACTTCTTCTCCTGTGAGACCGCGAGAACAAGAAAAAAGCTAAAAATCGAGGGGACTGGGAGGCGGGAGTGGGAGTACTAGGGGCCGGTTCAGGACAGAAGGAGGGAATCGGGACTCGGGAGGGATTAATCAAGATTGGGGGAGTGGGGGGAATAGGGAGGGATTGATGAGAGACCAATATCAGGAGGAGGACTGGAGGAGGACTCGGAGAGAAAAGAACCTTTGTGAAGTGTGATTATTTGAAACTGCAGCACACTGCACACTCAGCAGCTGCCAGCAACAAGCATACAAGGGGGCCAAAAAAAAGGCAAATAAATCTGATAAATCTAAATAAGTCTGAACCCTAGTGTGTGTGTGTCACAGAGAGAAGCCCAGTGTGTGTGTACTGTACCCTACCCAGTGTGTGTTACAGAGAGAAGCCCAGTGGCCAGTTGTGTGGTGGCATTAACCTTACATGACAGAAACGTAGGGGGCCAAAAAAAGGCAAATAAATCTTTCTGAACCCTAGTGTGTGTGTGGCATTAACCTTACATGACAGAAACGTAGAAATATAATTCTCATTCCCTGGTTTGCGTATGTGACTCCGTCTCCTGTGGTCAGTCAGCCCATCACCCTGCTGCTGTGTGCCCTTTGACTGCACTGTACCCTATCCAGTGTGTGTGTTACGAGAGAAGCCCAGTGGCCAGTTGTGTGGTGGCATTAACCTTACATGACAGAAACGTAGAAGTATAATTCTCATTCCCTGGTTTGCATGTGACTCCGTCTCCTGTGGTCAGTCAGCCCATCACCCTGCTGCTGTGTGCCCTTTGACTGCACTGTACCCTACCCAGTGTGTGTGTTACTGAGAGAAGCCCAGTGGCCAGTTGTGTGGTGGCATTAACCTTACATGACAGAAACGTAGGGGGGCAAAAAAAGGCAAATAAATCTTTCTGAACCCTAGTGTGTGTGTGTGGCATTAACCTTACATGACAGAAACGTAGAAATATAATTCTCATTCCCTGGTTTGCGTATGTGACTCCGTCTCCTGTGGTCGGTCAGCCCATCACCCTGCTGCTGTGTGCCCTTTGACTGCACTGTACCCTACCCAGTGTGTGTGTTACCGAGAGAAGCCCAGTGGCCAGTTGTGTGGTGGCATTAACCTTACATGACAGAAACGTAGAAATATAATTCTCATTCCCTGGGTTGCGTATGTGACTCCGTCTCCTGTGGTCAGCCCATCACCCTGCTGCTGTGTGCCCTTTGATTGCTATGTGTATGCCTATGCCCAGCAGCCCAATCATTCTGTAAGCCTTGAACCTGGGATCCTTTAGTTGCAAACTGTCATATTCTTCAATTACTTTCAGTCCACGTATCACAGTGTCACAACAAAAATAACATTTTGGAGTTGTAGCCAGCGATTACAGATCACGTTGCTTTGTTACACAGGGATTGTTTGGGTGTTGGTGTGTTCACTGCAGTATACTGGACTGGTAGTACTGGTACTTACTGTCTGTTATGGCTGACACCAACATAGATGAAGCATTTAGTGCTGGTGTTGGAGCAGGTGTTGGTGGTAGTGGTAATCCTGCTGGTGCTAACAGAAATAACCAAAATGTTTCACGTGATAAAATTCAACAAACAGCAAAAGAGCAACAGTGAAGTGTGGTAAAGGGGACCTTTTAAGAAAACCTGTACAGCTGCTGGGGTCACACGGAGAGCACCATAAGGTATGCCATTCATGCTGTTAAGATCCCTGTGACTAGAAGCAATAATGCAAGTGACAGTGAGTCCCTCTCTGACTCAGACAGTAGCTCTTTGTCTCAGTCCCACACTGTTGTGTCTCGTGACAAATCATTACTTCCTCAACAAAGTGAAATGAGCAAGTCTGCTGACAATGAATCAGGTAGTGCACTTGCAAATACATCCAGCACTGTTGGCAATGAAAAGGACATATCCATTGAATCCACCACTTCTGTGTTGGCCAGCAATGAAAATCCATCAGAGTCTTCTGTCCACTCTTCTAGCACCAAGGAGCATGTCCCAGGTTCTGTTAGGACAGGTGAAAAGACACAAACAGTCTTTAGCTATCTTCTTGCTTTCGAACAAAATCTGTCACATCTGAGGTGTGGAATTATTTCTCAGTCAGTAAAACTGATCCATGCAGAGCAATTTGTTCCCTGTGTAAACAGAGTGTAAGCTTGGTAAAGTTGTGTCATGCCTTGGCACACAGCTCTAAACGCCATCTGAAAGCATTCGGTTTTGCTTGATCATCCAAAACCAAAACCCATGTCCTCCATCTTCCAGACCGCATGTGAGAAGGGTCAGGATCAGGAATCTGAAATGGATACTGAATTGTCTGAACTTGATGCAGGCAGAACCACTGCCAGCCCTAGGATCACTGTTACCACCAATGCCAGCACCATTAGTACCAGTTGCACATCCAGTGATGGCACTGAATGTATAAGTCCTAGTCCACCATTTTGCGTCCATCTGCCCATCAAGCACGGTGTATAATAAACCAGCAGGGACATGTTGCAAACAGCTAACACTGTCTCAGGCATTTGAAAGGAAGAATACCTTTACTAGAAGTCATCCAAAGACCCTTCATCTTAATCACGAATTGGTGAACTGTTAGCGGAGCCCTCTCCCATACTCTTTGGTAGATCATGAGGATTTTAGGGAGCTCATGACATTAGCAGAGCCTCGCATAATGTTCCTCATCGGAGTACCTTTCCTATGTTGAAATACCAAACATTTATCAGGCTTTAAAAGTGACAGTGATGCTTGCACTTAAAACTGCAGAGGGTGGGGTTATTCATGTCACAACAGATATGTGGACCAGCACTCAAAACATAGATTACATGTCCTTACCGCTCATTGGGTCAATCGTTTCTTGTGCTTCTTCAAAACAAAGACACCCAAAAGATGGCGCCATGCTGCATATAAAGAAGTTTGGGCAAATACACTGCTGCAAACATCTTGCAGGAACTAAATGACCTCCTTGATCGAATGGGTTTATTCTCACGGTCTAAAATGTGGCTTCATAGTAAGTGACAATGGAGCCAACATCTTAAAAGCAATACAGGATGGAGGATTTCTGCATGCTTCTTGCTTTGCACATTGCTTACACTTAATTGTCATGGGATTTCTAGCAACGAAACACAAGTGGATGGTATGATTGCTGTTTGCAAAATTGTGACTCACTTTTCACATTCAACCAAGGCTATACAGACATTGTCCGAACTGCAAAAACACAAGCTGCCCCAGCAAAGCTGATTCAAAATGTTTCCACTCGTTGGAACTCAATGCTTTATATGCTGCAGCGCCTCTTGGAGCAAAAGCAAGCTGTACATGAGTACTGCTCCAATTACATTATTGGAGATGGCATTATGCTGTCTGTGCTGCAGTGGAAATTAATGGAGACAGTGTGCTGTATCCTAGCTCCTTTGAGACAGCTACAAGGGACACGTCTTCTGAAGGTGCATCTGTGAGTCAGGTTATCCCACTCATAATGCTCATTTCACATCATCTTAGTGTTCTAAATCTACAAATAGAAAAAGACAGATCTGAGCGCGCAGACAACATGTCGCCTATATCATGGAATCTCGTAAAGAGAATGGCGGCGCTTCAAAACCAATGACAAATTAGTTGCAATGGCGAAATCAAGACACTACATCCTTGCAACTCTCTTAGATCCCAGGTTCAAGGCTATACATCTTCCAAAAACAGATGATATAGAGCAGTACAAGTGTATGTTGCTAGATGAGCTGCAGCACTCACAGGAGTCAAACACAGACACGCACAGTACCATCAGGTTGTCATCACCACAACATGCAGGTTCATCTTCACAAAGGATACAGAACTGGAAAAGTCACCAAACATTAACAGTAGTTGTTCCACAACTGCCACTTCTTCAGCCCTTAGTAGCAAGCTAAATCTGTGGCAAAACCTTTCCCAAATTGCTGCCATACCAGCTGCTTCTGCTGATTCCTCTTCTGAGCGGTCTCTGTCCAACATGGTAGACAGTTACCTGCAAGAACTGCCTATTCCTATTGATGCATGCCCTTTTGAATACTGGAGATCAAAAAAGTCAATTTGAACAGAGCTGTATGATGAAGCCTGTAAATATCTTGGTTGTCCTGCAACAAGTGTCTCTTCAGAACGCATGTTTAGTACAGCTGGCAATATTGTGACAGACACCAGAAATAGGTTGCTGCCAGAAAATGTACACACGTTAACTTTTATTAAAGTTAATAAGTCAAGATTTTCATATCCCTACAAGAGTATACAAACTGATCCTGAAGTGATTGATGTTGTGGATGTTGATGGTGATGACAACTCAGATGGTGGTGGCTGGTAAAAATACTGTGTGGGACGGAGTCTCTCTGCACCAAAAGGAAACTTTTACAGACTGTGATGACTTTGGTTCGTCTCTCTCCCTTTCTCGATCTACTACCTTGGACTATATACCCCCAAAACTTTCACCATTTCATGGCAAACTGCTTTGTAGCTAGGGTCTAAACTAAAGTCAACAAGTTTTATATACAGGTCAATTTTAACATCAGTGGAACAGGCCCAAATTTGGCATAAAGGGACACTGTCACATCAATCCTTTCTGTATCATATTATTTATAGTTAAAGTGCAAACATATATTTTGGATTTACCTTCTGTGACTTTGTGGTGCATCAGCATGAGGCTGGGACAGGAGGCGGTCTATTTTTCAATTTTAAAGAGGACAAAACAATGAGTTCTAATTGGTAGCTGTTTATTATTTTTCAATTACAGAAATGTTAGCCATAAACGAAAAATGGATGCTAGTACATGGGTGAGGGTTGTGGTTGGTTTTAACATGGGTGTAAGGATGGCATGGGTGCTACTGCACAGATGAGGTGGTGGAAGAAAAGTGGAATGGGTGATGGGGTGAAAGGTGGGTGTTGTTTTAGTTCTTTCATTTACAGATTCGTGATCAGCTGGGGTGGTGAGGAAAAAATGATGACAGACCGAACCTACTGTACACATAATATATATTCTTATTAAATACATTGCAAACTGCTGCCACCCTAGCACAATTGTCCTGTCCCCTTTAAAAAAGAATAAAGGAATCAGAAATAAAAGAAAATCTGCATCAGCAGTTTTCACAGAATGTGACGTATCATAGTGTTTTGCTTTATAAGTAGTGATAATTTGATACATAATGGGGTTGACAGACGCTGTCCTTAAACATCACATGCCAACTGCTGCAGCTACATAAATGTTCCTTAGTAAATTAGTATGTGGTGAGGAAACCACTGTTTTATTTATGTGACTGAAATACAGATTTTATTGAAGTATCAGCTGCAAAATGCATCATCTTAGAATTTTTTGTATATATTACTTCAATTTGCCAACAAAAATGTTGGTATATGTATGCATTACCTTAGAAAATTGCATGCATTTTGCCAGCAACAATGACTGGCATATTTTTTTATTAAGAACAAAAAGACACAGCACCAACACTTCCAAAAATATACTGTATTGTGCGTTTTAACTGATAGCATCACAGTACAGAAACGCCATGCAGGACAAAACAGTTTAAACAGACAAAAGGACCTTTTGTCTGTTTAAACTGTTTTGTCCTGCATGCGTTTCTGTACTGTGATGCTATCAGTTAAACGCATAATACAGTATATTTTTGGAAGTGTTGGTGCTGTGTCTTTTGTTCTTGGTGCTCAGCTTTCACACAGGCACAACTTAGGATTGGAGCAGCCTCTTGTGGTTTCTGCAAATATTTTTTTATTCCAATGTCTTGACTGAATATGTTATGACTTAATATGTTTTGTAACAGTTCCACATGTTGCTGCTGTAGTACTTGGCTTGACTTTGTTATAAAAGCTTTTTTTAAACATAGCAACTTTTGATTCACTCATTTAAAACAGAAAGCAGCAAATAGCTGAAATTAGGTAATATCAGTTATTTTTCTCCTAATTCATGACGATGAGTATATAGCTGAGTACATAAATGGCTAATGTGCCTCTTTCTTTCACTAAGGAACTAGATGCAGCTGCAGCAGGAAAACTTTTAACATATGGGTGGGTGGGTGGGCCTGTTACGTATTAAGTTGCTGACTTTAGCAAACAGAAGAAACTATAGATAAACCTAGTTGTATTCCTATCAATGTCACACAAGATAATTTCTCTCCCCCTTATTTTGAACAGTTTTTCCTTTACATGTATTTTATTACTATCTTCGTTACTGGCAGCACAATAAAAAAATAGGGTTCGAGTTCTAAAAAGTTCTAAAAAAGATTAGAACACTAGAACTTTTTCAAAAGTTCTAGACTAGAACTAGAACCCAGAACTTCAGAGGGTTCTGACAACCCTAGGTAGAAGTAATCGTTTCTGTGGTTTTACCCACAGCCACTGAAAGTGTTGGTTGGTCAGAGCCAGAGGGACCCTTAGGTGGAGGCAATTTCTTTTTGAACCTTTCCAAACATTTTTCAAATGTTTTTTTCAGGAAAGGGCTTGCAAATCTTACAATCTGACTTTAAATGGTGATAGCCAAGGCAGATCACACAAGAAGTATGCTTATCTGCCTTGGCAAAAACTTCTCCACACTCAGTACAGTTTTTGAAACTGGGTTCACCGTTTTTTCTCTTAGGCTTTTCTGACATTTTAGCCAAATCAGCAGAAAAACAGCAACCGCAATAAGATTTAATTTTTTTAAACTAAAGTTAACGGTTGTGGTCGGTTCAGGAACCAATCGGAGAACCGCTCGGATCCAAGAACCGATAAAAAGGGAACCGGGTTTAGCGGCTCAGTAATCTGTATTAACGGTTATACAAAAACAAATTTAAACAAAATATGCTAAAATAAAGGAGTTTCTGTCACAGAACTCCGCTAAAACAAAAACATTCCCGGTTCCCCTCCAGTTATACTGAACCGGGAGAAACAGAGAAAAATCAACAATTTAACTAAAATAAGCTAATGGTTATCTAAAAAACAAAAGATAAGGGTGGCAGATGAAAATAAAAAGAATACTTGTATGTTTTTATAAGTTTCACAACGAGATGTTGAGGACAGAATCTCCAAGTGTCTAGTCTTGACAGGCGGAGAGTGAAAATCTGAGGGTTAGAATGCAGGCAGTTGATAGGTGGCAGTATTTGAAAAGTGGCATGTGCCAATGGTGTTCCATCATTAGCATAACTTTCCATCTCTGGGCAGATCTAGCTTAAAGGCATACTGCGTAAGAGTTAGGAATATTGGAGTATTCCTGGGGTGAGAAAGACTACAGTTCCATGTAGACTGCCCAGAGATGCAAATTGCTGAATTTCATAAAAAGATTTACACGGCACCAGTGGCGATAAAAACGGTACAATAACAAGAGATACCTTCGTAACTAGCCTCATGTTATTATGATACAATAATTGATATCTTTTTTTTTTATTTTATTTCTCCTTTTCCAAGCAAATATATTTACATAAAAGTACCCATGGAAGGATAGCATGAAGTCACTGGACATTAGTATGACTTAAAAAGGAGCTTATGACACCTTTCTCTGAGTTAAGAATAGGGAAGTATGCAGATAATAACCATTTCTCAATTAATAAATCTTCAGAGGCATACAGCAGGGAGCTTAACAGGGGTTAAGCAGTCATTTGTTTTTATACATGTAACCCCTAGATGGCGCTATCCCAGGGGCTACTACCCCTGCCTGATTTGCCACTAACAGGTTGAGGGGCCTGGATCCAATGGCGGGTGCCTCCACCCAGAGGTCAGGGTTTGCAATAGTTAAACTAACTTGGTCACAGCCCTCTGGGACACTGCAACCCCTTTCTTCCCACTAGTGGCCCACACATATATCAGAATTACCTTCACAGTATACACTTACCCCCAGGACTGATTCTGGCACTGGGACCTCCTGTGAAATAAGATACAGTGCAACAATCACAGTACAGTACTTTAACATAGACAATTACCTCAGGCAGTATAACTTTGCTGAAACAAGCAGCTCTGATTTATTTAGGGATATAACAAGGACAGGAAATCAGGTTAATTAGCTTATCACTACTCATCTACCTATGGCTCTGTGCACAGGCCTATCCCTACCAGTTACTGTCCCTGGGTACCCAAGCCCTAGTGGCTAGTCCAAACCGTGGCAGCTGGTGGGGACCTTTCCACAGAGAACAGAAAAATTAGTTTAAACAGTCAGCAGTACAGTGATTCCATTTGGATTCAATGTGGCAATTCAACAGGGAGCGACCCTGAATTAGTACTCACGACCTCCAAACAAGATAGGGTCCTTCAATGTCAGCAGGGCTACTCTTGAGCTCCACGAGACTCCTCACACATTTATATGGCAAACTGCAACAGGCAAAAGTCCTTTAATGGCAGCAGGATTCACTTGAGGTACACAAGCCTCTTCACACATTTATATGGTAAAACAGAAAGTACTATACCAGGCAGGCTGCTTCTCTATCCCGATCGCAATTACTGCACAATACCCGGGAGAACACACAGCAGATTCAGTTCCTGACAGACCGAGTGCAATTCAGTAATTTCTCCAGTCTTCTACAGGGTGAGCCTGGTTTCTACTCTTCAGATATCCTTTGATTCTCTTCACAGGACAGATTCAGTCCTAACAAGCAGTTACACAAGCTGCAGACCGGAACTCTGGACCTTACACATGTTTTTTGACTAAAACTGTGCACTGAAGGAGCACAGGGTTCCTTTCCCCTTCACTGCCAGAGCTAAACTGAAACTCCAACAGACAAAACCGGGCACTTCCTTTGAGTTCCTCCCAGTTCTTGACTGGATTGGCTGTCACTCACAATAGACTGCTGCTGTTGGTCCAAAAGGCGCGAAGTCTAAACTACATCTCCCAGAGTCACTGCCCATACAATCCTCTTGTGGCTGGCTCAGATTATGAGTCCAAGTTCTGATTAGTCCAAGGCACCATTTTAGAGCTAGCTTACCCCACACTGATTGGTCCAGTTCAGCAGTTCAAAACCAGAATGGGGAACTAGGCAGACACAGTTCTGACTGCAAAGAAAGCAGGTTAGACAAACTGTAATTTCATTATTACTCTAAATGATTTCTGGCAAACAGTTACATCTTTCAGATAGGTTCCTTTGCACTCCTAGTGACTGCAAAATGGAGTGAATTGGCAGCAGCTCGAGTGGTACTCAATCAGAGAAGCACACAGTCCCCCATACAAACTAATTATGTCTGCAAGCAGACAGCTCTTAAAAGACAGTACCAGAGGCTCTAAAAACACTCACTGATAAATGGCTTAAACGCCAAACACCATTCAGGCTTGGAGCATTCAAGCAAGCTCCTGGAAGTCTTTTGAGAACCTCCATTTGCAGGGGGGTTACACCCTTCCTGGCCTGGGAAAGCTTGACATCCGCGTCAAGCAAGTACCCCCATAAGTTTCAACTGCAACCATATACATTTGCATTAGGCTCACACATGTAATCATCAGTCAATACATCATTTTACCAAGAACACATTTCTGAAACATTGCAGTACGTCACTCTTTACACAGTATTACACACACATTGTACCATAACTCAAGTTATTACCTCTTGTACATGAAACCTGAAGAGAGGGGGCCCTTCCCTATCAGTTACCTTGGGGCTGGACGGGGCAAGGGCACCATACTTAGAGGGCAACACAAGTAACTTGGAGTTAGCACTGACTCTCAGTTTGGGCAATGAGCTCGGGGACACATACACTCCTTTATGGACAACATTGAGAGGCAGGTCCACTGGCCGGCCCAGGGAATCATAACTGAGGTGCACCACAGGCTTTACAGCTCGACCAGTCTTTCAAGGGGGAACTGTTACAGTCTCTGCACTCTGAGCCTCATTTTCAGCATTGTCCTCACTTGTCAGGGGAGTCTCCATGGGGGTAGAGAGGCTAGAACTTGGGGCACTTTCAGCTCCAGGGGTTACAGTTTCTGAGTCCACAACATTTGGCTCGCATGGAGAGCTTTCGGACACTGGCAGTGGACTGTCAGGGCACTCAAAATACTCTTCTTGTTCTGGTGTATCACCAGTCTGACCCAATCCATCATTTTCCTCCCCTGAAAGCTCAAACAGTTCAACCATGCACAATGATTCCATTTCCTCTGATGTGATGCTTTGCACTTCACTTTCTGGGAGCATTGGCTCCAGGGACGAAGCTGGGGGCTTAGACAGTCCAGAAGGCCCAGCTTCGTCTCCAGTATTGACTAGGGGATTGCCCCGAAACAATTGACTCAGTTCGTAAGAAGGATAGTATTCAAAGTCACTCTCACTTTCTTCTGATATGGACTGACAGTCATGCTCAACTGGGACTTGTGGAGGGGAAGACTTTAACTCTGCTTCTGTAGGTACAGACTTTCTTGATCTTTTCTTAGCAGCAGCTCTAGTCACTGGTCCAGAGGGGCATCTTCTGGGGCTCTGACTCAAACAAGATTTGTCCAATGGGTGTAAATGATTTCTATGCATTGTTTTTACATCTTTTGAATTATTCTCAGGCCTTACTTTGTACACTGGCAGATCATCTAGTTTGCCCACTACAATGAGGGAGATGGTGCCATCTGTCAGCAATCTTGTGTTTGCCATGCAGTCCCAGACTTCTTAGCAATACCCGATCTCCCTCCTGGAGTTCCTGTGCTTTCACCTTTTATCATACCATTCTTTGTTGGCCAGATTTCTTTTGGCAGCCATGGTTTGAGCAGTTGAATGCGCATGAGTTAGCTGGGCCTTTAACTTTTGCACATACTGTAAATAGTTGTCAGCTTGAACCCCATCAGGAGAGACCCCAAAACACACATCTACCGGTAGTCGAGCTTCTCTTCCAAACATCAGGCGGTAGGGGAACCCAGTGGCATCACTTTTGGTGCAGTTATAAGCATGTACCAGGGTGCTAATTTGTTGGCTCCATCTAGGCTTGTCCTTTGGGTGCAGGGTGCCAAGCATATCTAGCAAAGTGTGGTTGAAACGTTCAGGCTGTGGGTCCCCTGGGGTGGTAAGGAGTGGTTCTGGACTTTGCACTCCCCACAGAAAGCATCTCTTTGATCAGATGACTCTCAAAGTCTCTCCCTTGATCAGAATGGATTCTTTGTGGAGCCCCATAGTGAACAAAAGTTTTCTACAAGTACTTTGGCCACAGTGGATGCTTTCTGGTCTTTGGTGGGAAAGCTTGGGCATATCTCGTGAAATGGTCAGTGACCACCAGCACATTACTGATATTTCTTTGATCTGACTCCAAACTCAGAAAATCAATACAGACCAGCTCCATGGGTGCACTGGTGGTGATGTTAAAGGGGGCAGCCCTCTGGGGCAAAGCTTTCCTCTATAGTAGCGACCTAAAGTTCGAATGTGTTGCTCCACATCAGCCCCCATCTTAGGCCAATAGAATCTGGATCTCACCAAGTCAAGTGTTCTGTCTATACCAAGGTGCCCCATGTGGTTGTGCAAGGACATCAGTACTGAGTCTCGAAAGGCAGTGGGCAGCACTAGTTGTTGTTTGTCTACTTGTCCCCCTCTGTCTACTGTTTCTCTGTATAACAGTTTATTGATCAGTTTCAACTTAGGACCTTCTTTGTATAACAGTGCAGTTCTCAAATCAGTGGAGCGTAATTTGGACACATCTTTTCCTGCATAGAGGCTTCTAAAGCTGCTTTGATCATGGGATCGTGAGTTGAGCCGCCGAATACTGTCATTGTCCAGCTGAGGCAGTGCACCAATGTCTATTGCAGAAAAGTGGCAATAAGCAGCAGGTATGCAATTCTCAGAGGGTCCCAAGCAATCCACCATGCAGTCCCTCGTCCGTGGACATTTGTTCCTCCCTGTCAAACTTCCGGCAGAGTGTCCGAATGTCAGGTTCTGCCAATCGGACCCAATCATTCTGGGAAACAGGCCTCCGAGAGAGACATCAGCATCTATGTGGTTCAGACCTGCTCGGTATTCGAGAGCATAGTCATATGTAGATAATGCAGAAAGCCACCTATGGCCAGTGGCATCCAACTAGCTGAGGTCTGCACATAGGTCAAAGGATTATTGTCAGTTTTACTAGTATTTTAGCCCCATACAAGTACTCATGGAATTGGTCAACAATAGCCCACTTCAAAGCTAGGAACTCTAACTTATGTACAGGATAGTTCTTTTCGGATGGGGTCAGGCTTCTACTGGCAAAGGCCACTTGTCTCAGGCCATTCTCGTGCTCTTGGTACAACACAGCCCCCAACCCTTGCAAGCTAGCATCAGTGTGCAGGACGTAAGGTTTTCTTGGATCAGCATAGGCCAGCACTGGAGCATGGGTAAGTTGATATATGATCTCAGAAAAGCAGTCTCACAATCAGGAGTCCAGCGAACCCCAAATACTTCACTCGGATGAAAATACACTCTTTCAGTCTTGAGGGACGCTGACTTTTGGTATTTTTTGTGGGTTGGGGGATACCCTTGAGTAAGGTTAAGTAAAGGGCGGATCACTCTTGAATAGTCCTTGATGAAACGCCGATAATAACCACAGAATCCCAGGAATCTTTGCAGTTCTTTTAGATTTTTGGGCTGTGGCCAGGTGGTCAAGGCCTCAACTTTACTTGGGTCGGTCTCTATTCCCTCGGTGGATACTATGTGTCCCACATACTTTACTGATGTTTGAAAGAATTGACACTTATCAATGGACAGTTTAAGGCCAAAGTCCTCCAGTCGGTCCAATACCTTAAATAATCTGCTCTCATGTTCCTCCAGTGAGCTGCCAAACACAATAACATCATCTAGGTATACCAGGCACTCTAGTAAGTTCATGTCCCCCACTGCACGCTCCATCAATCGTTGAAAAGTGGCTGGGCACCTTGAAACCCTTGAGGCATCCTCATGAATTCATAGAAGCCAAGCGGACAGATAAAGGCTGTCTTCCACAGTCCTCTGGGGCCATCGGGACCAGTAGTACCCACTCATGGAGATCCAGCACAGAGAACCACTTGCTCCCTGCTTAGGCAGTCCAAAGCATCCTGAATGCGGGGCATTGTGTACTGATCAGGGGTAGTCCGCCGGTTTAAGGTGTGATAATCCACACACATCCTTACTGTTCCATTCTTTTTCTCACTACCACAATGGGGGAAGCATAAGGGCTTCTGGATTCTTGTATTACACCAGCAGCTAACATCTCTTGCAGATGCCGTCTCACATCATCTATGTCAGCAGGTGCCAGGCGTCGAGACCTCTCACGAAATGGTCTTTCGTCATGCAGCCGGATATTGTGCTCAGCTCCTTGCACGCATCCTACATCCCATTCCTTTAAAGAAACACCTGGTCTCTCTGGGCAAGCTTCTCACTGATCCTCACTTTCCATTCAGCTGGCAGCAGGAGTCGCGAAATCAAACAAGTCAGGCGTTACTCTGTCATTCTTCCTTGAACTCTTGCTGCTGGGTAGCACTGCAGTGTCTGCACAATGCACATTAGCCAGGATGCAACCTCTATTTACTCGAATGTCTCTTTCAGACACATTATGAACTTGGACCATTACCCTTCTGGCATAAGCATGGGCTCTAGCGGGCAAAATACTGGGCTTGACCAGCAGTCCCTCTGGCAATTTTCCATCGCCTGGTGCATCCAACATTAATATTTTATTCTTAACATCCTTTCTGATACGGACCTCTCCCTGTAAGGTATACTGGGCATTTGGCACCAGGATCAGAGACTCAGGATCCTTCTTCCATACAATTCCGACTGGTTCCTCTGGTTCTATTTTTTCAGCATCTCTCTGTGCCTCATAGGCCTTCTTAATTAAAGCCGGAACTCTTAAAGCTCTACTAGTCGTTGACCCCTGTTTTTCATTACACAACTGTGCCAGCCTTCCGAACATATGAGCATTTGTTCCTATCAACAAAGGGACACCATCATACAGTCCAGTGGGGGGACACACTAAGGCTAGGGTCTCTACTTGTTCGGCCACTCCAGCCACTGAGGTGGGGAAAGACAGCCAAATTGGATATACCCGAATAGGGGTAGGCCTTCTCACTTAACCCCCATACATGCAGTCCTTCTAATGGTTGTAAGGGCACGTCTGACAAATGCTTCTGATACCAATCCTGGAACATAATTGTCACTTGGGAGCCACTGTCTAATACAGCTCTTGTAGACACTCCATTCACCTTTACAGTGGTCTCCATGGAGGGACCCACTATTCTGGACCAGTCTGGAGAGCGGTAGTGGGGGCCTGGGCAACTGACCTTGCCACAAAAGAACGTGAGTTAGCATTTTTGGTGCCCTCACTGGGATCATTTCGTGCACCTCTTAACCACTGATTTGTTCTCCGAAACTCTCCTTGTAGCCTATATGCAACTTTGTCAGTGTCTTTTGGGGACCGGCATTCCCTTTTCATGTGCCCATCTTTCCCACAATTATAGCAAAACATACTTTCTGGAGTTTGAGCTGGCCGAGGCACCACACTGAGAGCCAGGGCGGGGGTATTACTAACTGGAAACCTTGGTGCCATCTCTGTCTGCGGTGTGATAAGCATTTGGAGACATCTGTCAGTTTCTCCACTTCCATGGTCAAGGAATCGAGTTCGGAGCTGTTATCAGCAGGAGATACATGGGTGGGTACCCCACCCCCATAGCAGATGCAGTCGGATATAGGTCAGGGCCCGTACTTGCAGGTGTGGCCTTCATAAAGGGACTGTTTTTGAATTCCCGGATCTCTCTCAACAGTTCGCCCCATTGTGGCATATCTTTTTCCTTGTCAGAGCACTCATTTACTGCCAACCTCTGCCCCTGAACTTCACTTGATGGGTCACCCTCAGTCACTCGGGTCGTAGCCGCAGCTGTTGGTGCAGGTCCCTCCCGAGGTCGCCTTTTCTCAACTCCTCGAATTTCTCTCATTAACTCATCATAGGAGGGTGGGGATTCCAGTCGATTTGCCAGGCGTAACTGAAGCAACAGCAGTTCTGAGAAGGGGCAGACTTAAGGATCCTGTCCAGCCTGGTTCAGTCCAGTTCAATCGCTGGCAAACTACCCTTTCTGAGGCATTCTTGCAACAATTTTTCCAGCCGAGATACATACACAGACAACAACTCCCCTTGGTACTGTTGTGCATCTCTTACTCTCCACCATAGGTCTTCATCAGAATCTGGGCTCCCATACACATTCTCCAGGGCCTCAAGATAGGCCTGTGCAGTCACTTCAGGGTTACTGGCCCGTTTAGCACGGATGGTAGCCAGGGCAGGACCTCGAGGCTCTCACTAACCCTCTTTGGCTTTTAGAAGCTTCGAGCATTGCCATTCTAGCACTTAGGGGCAACATAGTCTATCCAGGTCTCCAGTCATCCTCCCCTGGGGGTGGGGAGGGTGCCAGAGAGATCCTCAACCTTCAGTAAGAGTCGTGACTAATGGCAGGTGCAGAAATAGGAGTCTGCATTGGTTCAGCCACCATCGGGTACTGGAGCGGGAGAGGGTGTTGGGGAGGAACACCCCAGGTGGCAAGAATAGTTTCTTCAAGTCCTCCACAGTTTTCCTTCCCCAGCAACCATTTAGCAAATTTCTCCTCAAAAGTTTCAGATAGTGGTGGGGCTCATTCCCCAGGTCTTTACTGTACTTAGTTATCACCTCCAAGCAGTGAGGGCTCCCTCTGGGGTAATGGTCTGTGGCACTTTGGAGCTATCTATGGGATCCTTAAACTCTACTAGGGCCAGGAGAGTGTGGGTGAGCAGATTAGCATGCCGACCCACCACCACAGGGTTTGTAAACCTTCCACCTTGGAAAGTACTCCCTGCACAGTGTCGTGTTGATGCACAGGGGATGTCCAGGATAAGCATAGCATTTTGGGGTCGATCTCCTCCCAGTACACCACTCCACCAGCGGTGCACAGCCACTGCTGTCGGGTACCCATTTATTTATTTATTTATTTTCTCCTAACAGTGGTTTGTAAATATGGCCACTAGAGGACACACAATCCCAGCGGTGAGCCTCCAAGATGTAACCCCTAGAATGGCGCTATCCCAGGGCTACTACCCTGCCTGATTTGCCACTAACAGGTTGAGGAGCCTGGATCCAATGGCGGGTGCCTCCACCCAGAGGTCAGGGTTTGCAATAGTTAAACTAACTTGGTCACAGCCCTCTGGGACACTGCAACCCCCCTTTCTTCCCACTAGTGGCCCACACAATATATCAGAATTACCTTCACAGTATACACTTACCCCCAGGACTGATTCTGGCACTGGGACCTCCTGTGAAATAAGATACAGTGCAACAATCACAGTACAGTACTTTAACATAGACAATTACCTCAGGCAGTATAACTTTGCTGAAACAAGCAGCTCTGATTTATTTAGGGGGATATAACAAGGACAGGGGGAAATCAGGTTAATTAGCTTATCACTCTACTCATCTACCTATGGCTCTGTGCACAGGCCTATCCCTACCAGTTACTGTCCCTGGGTACCCAAGCCCTAGTGGCTAGTCCAAACCGTGGCAGCTGGTAGGGGCCCTTTCCCACAGAGAACAGAAAAATTAGTTTAAACAGTCAGCAGTACAGTGATTCAATTTGGATTCAATGTGGCAATTCAACAGGGAGCGACCCTGAATTAGTACTCACGACTTCCAAACAAGATAGGGTCCTTCAATGTCAGCAGGGCTACTCTTGAGCTCCACGAGACTCCTCACACATTTATATGGCAAACTGCAACAGGCAAAAGTCCTTTAATGGCAGCAGGATTCACTTGAGGTACACAAGCCTCTTCACACATTTATATGGTAAAACAGAAAGTACTATACCAGGCAGGCTGCTTCTATCCCGATCGCAATTACTGCACAATACCCGGGAACACACAGCAGATTCAGTTCCTGACAGACCGAGTGCAATTCAGTAATTTCTCCAGTCTTCTACAGGGTGAGCCTGGTTTCTACTCTTCAGATATCCTTTGATTCTCTTCACAGGACAGATTCAGTCCTAACAAGCAGTTACACAAGCTGCAGACCGAACTCTGGACCTTACACATGTTTTGACTAAAACTGTGCACTGAAGGACACAGGGTTCCTTTCCCTTCACTGCCAGAGCTAAACTGAAACTCCAACAGACAAAACCGGGCACTTCCTTTGAGTTCCTCCCAGTTCTTGACTGGATTGGCTGTCACTCACAATAGACTGCTGCTGTTGGTCCAAAAAGGCGAAGTCTAAACTACATCTCCCAGAGTCACTGCCCATACAATCCTCTTGTGGCTGGCTCAGATTATGAGTCCAAGTTCTGATTCGTCCAAGGCACCATTTTAGAGCTAGCTTACCCCACACTGATTGGTCCAGTTCAGCAGTTCAAAACCAGAATGGGGAACTAGGCAGACACAGTTCTGACTGCAAAGAAAGCAGGTTAGACAAACTGTAATTTCATTATTACTCTAAATGATTTCTGGCAAACAGTTACATCTTTCAGATAGGTTCCCTTTGCACTCCTAGTGACTGCAAAAATGGAGTGAATTGGCAGCAGCTCGAGTGGTACTCAATCAGAGAAGCACACAGTCCCCCCATACAAACTAATTATGTCTGCAAGCAGACAGCTCTTAAAGAGACAGTACCAGAGGCTCTAAAAACACTCACTGATAAATGGCTTAAATGCCAAACACCATTCAGGCTTGGAGCATTCAAGCAAGCTCCTGGAAGTCTTTTTGGAACCCCCATTTGCAGGGGAGTTACATACGCTTAGTTTTTATTGATATAATCCACGTGCAACACATTCACAACATATCTCGGAGCCAGAGAGGCCCCATTGCAATGCAACTTAGGAACGTATTTATAACAGAGCTCCAAACAGTACCCCTTCTATTTCAGCATAGTACTACCTTTCAGCTTCATCTGTCTGGTTTTGGGGTTGCCGGAAATATCCTGGAAATTAAAGTATAAAGCTAAATTGTTTCATGTGTTAAGGAGTGTTGCACTGAAATGTATAACTCTGAACTGCTTAACCAATAATATTCCATCAATTTCACAATGGAAGCAGAGACTCTCTGAGGTTGAAGAGATGGAGAGAATCACAGCTAAACTTTGTTTAATTCTCCCTGAGTTCCTGTAGACTCAGGCCCCATGGTTTCAGTCTAATATTCATCAAGACAAAGCAGTCAAGATTTTAAGATTACAGAGTCCCAGCTGGCCCGGTGGTGTGGAGGGCGTAGGAGCTAGCACCTTTCCTCCAGCCACTGTGGCAACCCAGGTTCGAGAACAGACTAGGGTCACTTGGGGGCCAGCCAGGTGAAGGAGGACTGAGCATTCCTGGATGGCTCTCCTCCCTTGGGGAGGGAGGACTCCCGAGTGCTGTGGCTTGCCTGCCACCTAGCACAGGCTGGGTGGCAGCACTGGCAGGACCAGCAGAGGGATGGGGGACATATGCTGACGCAGCATGCATGTGTATCAATATGCATGCATGTGTGTCTCTTACAGATGTCCCAGGGTGAAAATGGAGAAAAAATACCTCGACTCGCTCAGCATCCCCCGAGGGCTCCACACGACCGTACATGGCTGGGCATCTCCTGAGGGCACCACACGACCCTACGTGGCTGGCCACTTGCCAACACAGCTCTGTGTAAGTAGTTGTTAACCCATAAGTCCACAAGATGGTAGGGATAGACAGACCAGTCTGCTGAAAATCAGAACACCCCCCATCCCCCAATCTTATGGCAGACACTGGTAGATCTGAACTCTATCCATCAATGTAGTGGGTCTGCCACTGAAGCTACTTTTCTTTGTGGCCACATTAAAGATGTCTTTCCCAGCTGCAGAAACCACCCCGAATGAATAAATCCCCACTGATATGCCCCAAAGGAAAAAAAAAGAGTCTTTTTAATTCTCAAGCATGCTGACTACTGCTTGCTTCCATTTCCACGCTCTTCATGCATGCGTTAATCACTGTTGAACATACTTCTCAACTGTCCCTGATTACTAGGGACATCCCACATATTAATCCTCAAAATTGCTCTGTCCCTCATTCATCCCTCATGGAAAAGGTGCTGCCCACACAAAGAATGTGCTGTAAATTCAGACTTTAAAGCAGAAATTCGTATTATTCTAAGATGCTAAATCAAAAATTTACTTTGTACAATAAATACAATGGTTGCCACAGTGTGCTGAGGTGCGTCAATAACGAGTTCTCCTTCACTAGGCTTGTTGTTACATCCCATGCCTTCAGAGCTGATCCCTCTGTATGCTGAACCGATTGTTCCACTGCATCCACCCACATTTCTACAGTAGGGTGGATACCCTTGGGGTAAGGCTGTCCAATTTGAAGTCCATATCCTGGACTGTATGGATAAGTCGCCCCAGAGTGGTATTGACTGTTTGGAGAATTACTTCCCCCGCTGCCATCTCGGAGGTTCCGGGGGTCACTTCATAGCTCTGCAGACTGTTCTCCTTACCAGAGGATTGCTTGGGCTTGAAAAAGTCCTCCTTCAGCGCTGCATTCCTCAGCTTGCCTGTTCTGGATTCCAAAATTATTCTGAAGCACTTAGGGTAAGTTTGATGACGAAACTTGCCCAATAAACAACCTGAATAGATTAATTTGTACACCTCTCTCTCTCAGGAGATGATAAAAGGAGTATCTGCTCATGCTCAGTGTTAAGCCACCCCCCCCCCCAATAATTGATATCTTGAAGGTCAGTTTCATCACAGCGGAGTACTGAACCAATCAGAGAGCAGCTTCCCCAGTGCTGATGACATAACAATGACCTGGTGCAACTCAGAAGTCAGCAATTAAAATCAAAAGCCCCATTTACACTGGCCATTTATATACCAATGTATGTGGTGTAGTTTTTTTTTTGGTTAGTTATATTTTATTTATTTTGTAGAAGTGTACAAAATACAAACAGATTCTGTGTAAGGAACAGCAAATGTAGTACATAATCGACAGACACAATTGTCTAATGTTATATAGGATGTCAAAGTGTCCTATACCTATACAGATTACACTGGAGAAGCTACCAAAATAAACTGCATAGCTCTCATTTTAAATTATTTCACTAGGTTGTTTAGCCCAAGAACACATGGCAAATTAAACATTTAACTGGAATTTCCTTTAAAGGAAAACTACACCCAAAACTTGAAAAAACATATGTTGTGCAGAGTGTTTTAATTTGTATGTGAAGTTCTAGTGTTTCCTTCCCTCTGACTGGTATTAGGAGTTTTTCCTAAATTAGCCTGCTAGCTTTAGGGTAGTTTTACGACCCCTGGAGATCACCATATCAAATAGTTTTATTGCATTTCTTTGTCCTACAGTGCACCTTGTTTCATGTAATGGTGATGTAGCAGAGCCCATAAATCCAGCAGAAAGCATTGCATTACAATCAGTTCACAACAACAGAGATGGCTATATTTTAAAATCTGTAGAATTCAGCTTGGTGACCACCCTCATCCTAAAGGTTTTACTGTCCTGAAAAACTTTGCTGCTGGTAATTTTTGTGCAGCTTGTAAGGCTTTCAAGATATTTAGTTTGTATGGCATGTGTGTGCTGAATGTTGGGTCTCTCTTACATCACAGTCACATGAGACAAAATGCACTGTGGGAACCAGAAATACAATTACACTATCAAGTATGGAGATCCCCAGGGGTCGTAAAACTAGCATAAAGCTAGCAGGCTAATTTGGGAAAAACTCCTAATACCAGTCAGAGGGAAGGAAACACTAGAACTTCACATACAAATTAAAACACTTTGCACAACATATATTTTTTCAGGTTTTGGGCGTAGTTTTCCTTTAAAGAGGGAGTCAGGCCGAAATTTATAGCATCAGTAAATTCAGAATTTGGATCAGCAAATCTCCAGTCAGCCTCATGCCAAATATTAGATCTCTAAGTTACTTTGTTTAAAGAGGGAGTCAGGCCGAAATTTATAGCATCAGTAAATTCAGAATTTGGATCAGCATATCCCCAGTCAGCCTCATGCCAAAAATGAGATCTCTAAGTTACTTTGTTTAAAAGTTACAAGTCATTTTGTAACCCTAAATTTACTGCCTGTTCAAAAAAGCCAGTTTCAGTAAAGAGCTACTGATGATGTCACAACCAGAACTCACAGCCTAGTCCTTCTTGCAAACTACCTTACAAGACTTATTTCTCCCACATTACTTAAAATTGCAGTTGTATTAAACATCTGGAAAAGGAAAGCTGACAATGGGTGTGTCAGGGCATGCATTTCCATAATGTGCAGATACATGCAAGGTACAGTACTTAGGAATGTGATGGGGGGATTGGAATACAGCGGCAAACATGGCTTTAGAATGACAAAAATATGTACAATTTTTATAATAGTGCAGGGATGAGATTTCAAAATGTCACCAGACTGCAACTGTGGAATGCAGCAATGACACAATCTCAGAAAGTAGGTGGGACACACATCTTTGGAAAGTGGCAGGGATGCTAAAATTCTTAATGTGGCAGTGTCATATAGTTTTAGAATGTGGCAGGGAGGCTAAAATTCTTTATGTGGCGGTGTCATATAGTTTTAGAATGTGGCATCGAAAAACAATTTTGAAATGTGGGAGACACATAGTTGTGGAGGGTGGTAGGGATATGTAATTTTGTAACGTGTCTTGGATGGATTAATTTGGCATGTGGTATGGTGATGCAAAATTTCAAAATGTAGCTGGTATGCTTGATTTCAGATTATGGTGGCAACATTCAATTTCAGAATGTGGCGTGGACACGTAATCTCAGAAAGTGGCAGTGACGTAGTTTCAGAATCTGGTAGCCACATGGAATTTCAGAATGAGGCAGGGATGCATAATTTTAGAATGTAACGAGCATGCAAATTTTGAATGTGGCAGTGACACTTCTTCAGAATGTAGTGGGGATGTGCAGTTTCGGAATATGGTTGGAATGCACATTTTCAGAATGTGACAATGACAGGCAATACTGGAGCATAGAAGTTTACATACAGTTTCAGAATGTGGCAGGCAGGTACAATTTTAGAATATAGAAGAGACATGCAATTTCGGAATGTGGCAGTGATGCTCAGTTTTGGAATGTGGTGGTGACACAAATTTCAGAATGTGATGGTGATGCGCAATTTTGGAATGTGGCGATGATGCACAAATTCAGAATGTGGCTGACGCACAATTTCATAATTTGGCAGTGACATGCAATTTCAGAATGTGGCTGATGCACAGTGTTAGAATGTGGCTGACATGCAGTGTTGGAATGTGGCTGACGCACAGTGTTAGAATGTGGCTGACATGCAGTGTTGGAATGTGGCTGACGCACAGTGTTAGAATGTGGCTGATGTGCAGTGTCGGAATGTGGCTGACACGTAGTGTCAGAATGTGGCTGACTCACAATTTCAGAATGTGGCAATGATGTGCAATTTCGGAATGTGGTGGTGATGCTGACGTACAGTTTCAGAATGAGGTGGTGATGCACAGTCATGCAGTTTTGTAATGTGGTGGTGCCACACAATTTCAAAATGTGTTAGTTCTGTACATCTTTAGAATGTGTTAGTGCCGCGTGACTTTAGAATGTGGTGGTAGCGCAACTTTAGAATGTGGCGGTGTGCTGCATTTGTGGAAGTGCGGCAATGATGCGCTAAACTCTGACGTCTGCGACTGCAGAATGCAGAGGTGATCGCGACTGCGAGCATGCAGCGGTGACACATGACTGCAGAATGTGGCGGTGACGCACGGCTGCAGAAGGCAGTGATGCATGACTGCGGAAGGCAGCAGTGATGCGTGACTGTGGAAGATGTCTGTGACACACGCCTGCGGAATGTGGAGGTGACGCATGACTGCAGAATGTGGTGGCGATTCACGACTTCGGAATGTGGCGGCAATGCACGACTTTGGAATGTGGAGGTGGTGGTGACGCACGACTTGGAATGTGGAGGTGGTGGTGATGCACAACTTTGGAATCTGGCGGTGACGCATGACTTTGGAATGTGGCGGTGACGCACAACTTTGGAATGTGGAGGTGGCGGCGACGCACGACTTTGGAATGTGGAGGTGGTGGTGACGCAAGACTTTGGAATGTGGCAGTGACGCACGACTTCAGAATGTGGCGGTGGTGGTGGTGATGCACGACTTTGGAATGTGGCGGTGACACACGACTTTGGAATGTGGAGGTGGTAGTGACGTACGACTTTGGAATGTGGCAGTGACACATGATTTCGGAATGTGGTGATGACGCATGACTTCGGAATGTGGCAGTAATGCATGACTGCAGAATGTGGCAGTGACACATGACTTCGAAATGTGGCGGTGACACACAGTTTCGGAATGTGGCAGTGATGTACAGTTTCAGAATGCGGTGGTGATGCAGTTTTGGAATGCAGCGGTGACGCTCAGTTTTAGAATTTGGCGGTGACACTCCGTTTCAGAATGTGGCGGTGACGCACAGTTTTGGAATGTGGCGGTGATGCGCACTTTCAGAATGTGGTGGTAATACACAGTTTCAGAATGTGGCAATGACACAGTTTTAGAATGTGATGGTAACAGTTTCAGAGTGTGGCATTGAAACACAGCTTTGGAACGTGGTGTGGATGTGCAATTTTAGAATGTGGTGAGGATGCACTATTTTGGAATAAGGCCAGAACACACAACATTGGATTGTGGTGGGGATGTGATGCACAGTTTTAAAATGTGGTGGAAGCATACAGTTCTGGAATGTGGCAAGGACAAGCAGTTTCAAAATACAATGGTGTGTCCTGCCATATTCCAACAGTGTGCATCCTTACTTATATTCCAGAATTGCCAGTCCCCACCAAATTCTTTGATGTGTGTCTATGTCACATTCTAAGATTGAGTGTCCCACTATACTGTGAGATGGCACATCCTTGCCACATGCCAAGATTACATGCCCCCCCCCAGCACTCTAAAATTGTGCACCACTTTGACAGTCTATACCTTGGTTCAGCGCTGCATTCCAAAACCACCTCCTGATGCATTCTAAAGTACAGTACCGTGCACTGAACATTCTGGAAATGCAAGCACTGCAGGCAACCCGGTGTCAGGTTTTGTTTTTTAAATACTATAGCTACAGTTTTGTTAACTTTGAAGAAATAGGTACTATAAGGTTGCTGATAGGGAGGACTAGTCTGTAAGTTCTGTTTGTGACATCATCAGTGGATTTTCACTGAAACTGGCTTTTTTGAACAGGGAGTGAAATCAGGGTTACAAAATAGCTCATAACTTTAAAACCAAGTGATATAGAAACCAAATTTTTGGTATGAGATTTATTGGGAGTAGGCCGATTCTAATTCTGCAATGCAGTACTTTTGACCGGACTCCCTCTTTAATGTCCATAAGAGCCTCTTACAGCCATACTGGACAATAGGTGCCATGAACTGTACAACATGTTCAAAGTAAACACTTTACATAAGTTAGATACTGGTAGGCTGGCTCCCCTCCCACCTCAGAACTGTTGAATAACTGGTTCTAATGTTTATCAAGGCACAGTCAAACCTCACCAAGTATAACAACTTATAAGGAAGATAATCAAACTTCACAGGCTTTGTCTAACTTGAGTGGCTGAACTATATGAACAAGTAGGTGGCTATTTCAGTCATTTACAGTTCAACATATAGTCTCTGGCCACCAGTTTTCAGTCCCTGATTGGGGAAGGAAATTAAAAGTGAACTTACCACTCTAAAGGACTAAGCCACAATGAACTACTTAGAGATCTGTCAGTTAATAAGTCTTCAGGGGGCAAAACTACTTAGTGACTTATAGCAAGAGTGAAGTCTTATCAGAAAGGGCAATTGAGGAAAGTTCTGCTGAAGCTCAGGTATCAGTCGCTTCTTCTTCCCGTATTGTCTGGTCCCTCGTGGTGCATTTGGAAGCTGCCATGTTTGCGGTCTGAGGTTTTCTAAAGCATGTGATGGGGGGAGGGGGAAGCAGCAAGATGGCTGTAACACTGCTCCGCTCCACGCTATCCTCTCCTCCTGTCCTCATTTTGGGAGATTTATTCTTTCTTAACGCTACCAATGCCTTTTTTTAAAAATGTTTTGAATTGTTAAAGGCTTGGATATTATTCCTGCTTGATTGAGGCATACTGTGGAGAAAACACCAAAAAACAGTGTTTTTTCTGTTTGGTTGGAACAAGTGGGTAGTCAGTGAATGCTCTGGAGGATAGAGAGAAACTTGTAAACTTAGCTTCATACTGTGAAGATACAGTATTTCCTGCACCTCGGTGTGCTGCTACACAAGTTGTTTTAATTCTAACCAGGTACGCTAACTTTCCTGGAGGACCTGGGAACTGAAGTTTGAATGTGACTCCCATTTTACTGCTCTCAGAGAGCGATCTTTCTGTGTTTTCCACAGGTGATTGTACCCTTGTCTTGAATGAAGAAAAACTGAAGAATGACAAAGGAGGATGGCGGTCAAAAAGTAGTCGAAGCTTGGATGTTCTGAACTGCAAATTGCCAGGACTGTCTGGATTGCAGGATTAATTTTTTATTTACTATCTGGAGTTGTGGTATTTGGACCCTGTTTAGGGCATTTAGTTGCCTGAAAATTGTTTGAAAAACTGCTCGAAAACAAAAAAAAAGTGGTATACTAAAAAAATATTATAGCCATCTGAGGGACGGGGGGCCGATTCCAGGATGAATGTCGCAACTCGCAGGCATATGTGAGTTGCAACATTCACCGCTACTCCGGGGACCCAGCACTGTATTCTAAGAGCGGCAGGGTCCCAGCACATATGAAGTGCAACTTGTGACATGCGTAGGCTAATGCCACTGGCATGGCGTAATAGCCCCACATGTCGCAAGTTGCAGCCCACTGCAGACAGCGCCCCCAGAGCCCCCCCACACTGGAGCACCACGACATGCACCGGGGGCATGGGGGGCTGTACAGGTGGCACAGGAGTCCATGGGGCACAGTGAAGAATGGATCCCCAGGGTCACTGACATTCGGGGGTGGGTGGCATGGTCATGTTCATGGGGGCATGAGGAGCACAAAGGTACCTTTGCCGTGGTGCTGCGGAGTGGGCTTCCCTCAGAGGGCACTGATGGATGCCCTTCAGAGCATCTCCGAGATGTTCTAAGTTAGCTCCACCATTGCAGCTCCTGGAATTGCGGTAGTGGGTTACGGCAGCCGCCCTTCTGGAATAGCGCACAGTTCCTGCCATAACCCACCCTTGTATCATGTCATTGTGGGTTGTGATATAGTGGGTGGTGTATCCCATTTTTGGGGTAGCCTGCAGCCGACATGGCGCAAGGAGCCTTTTGAAATAGGCAAGAGCGTAACGCATGTCGGGAGTTATGCCATGGGGTGTGGCGTAACTCGGCTTGCGCCAACATACATGGTCTTGGAATCAGGCCCCAGATATTCAAAACTTAGCCCCGGGGCAAAATTAGCACTGCACAGCATGCTAAATTAGCCCTGAACTATTAGCAAGCTATATTCAAAGAAATAGCCCCGGGGCTAAACCTGCTGGATATAACATGCAAAGGATCAGTGCAAACATGGCTAGGAGTGCAGTGCTAAAATAGTCTGGGAAAAAAGACAGCTCTGAATATAGCAACAGGGAAGTGCAAAATGCAACAGCAGCTCAGTGGACACAGAGGTGGAGTAAGGCAGAGTTGAAGCTGATGGACATTGTGTGTGATAGCAATGAAGTGTTGCACAACAACTGCAAACAACAATCCAGACCACACACTGCAGAACTGCGCTATGCTTTTGAGAGGATTGCTCGGAGCTAACCCAATTGCACAGTGCTAAAACATTAGCCCGGGGCAAAAGTTTGCTACATTCAAAGCTCCTATGCAAATGAGGCTGCTTAGGCAATCCGTGTGTAAACAGCCACATTAGCATCTCATTAAGCCCTACTTAGCATACATTAGCATGAAGATTGCCCGGTGCTGTTTCATGGTGCACACAGCTCCACCTGTAGGTCAGTTTGGAACTACAGGTCAAAAACCTCTGGCATGATTAGCTCCACCTGTAGATCAGACTGTACGTACAGGCTAAAAACCACAGGCCAGGGTGTGCACACAGCTCTACATGTATGCCAGCCTTGAGAAACAGTTTGTTAGCTGCAGGCCATGGGTGTCGGCAGGCATATGCAGTGCATACCTCCCACCCAGTCAGCACTGGAATGAGGGACACAGACACTCTGAATGTGGAGCAAAGAGGGACACTGATCCCCATAGTGAGAGGCACATCCGCAAACATGGAGACACAAACTCAGGATACAATGGAAACCATTACCTTCCTATGTACACAGGGTAAGAGTTAGGTAGCACCATAGAATAATATAACTCCCTGCTTGAAGGTATGGATGTACAGTGCAGTCTCTGTGTGTGCACCTCCGTTCCCCAGAGGGATGAATGCAGGTCAGGGCTATAGTGAGAGCAACACAGAGGGATGTCCCCTGTACTGAGGGACACTGTAGAGGACTGTGTAACTGTGTGTATGTATCTAAAGCCCCACCCCCAGGGTTCCCACCCCGACCACTCCACCCCCACTCCTCCACCCTCCACACACCAACAGGCGTCTGGGTGTGCATTGGGTTCGATGGCCTAATTCTCACCAGACTCCATGTGTGAACAAGCCGAGGTCATGCAGTACAGGGGAATGGGGTGAAAGTTAGGCCAATGACCCCAACACACACGCAGATGCCTGTTGGTGTATGGAGGTTGGGGGTGAAGTGCTAGGGGAGGGACCTCTGGGGGTGGAGCGTTAGGGTTGGAAACCCTAACGCCTCATTTCCCTGTTTTTGTCACTATAGTATTCACCCTAACTGATGCATTAATTGAGTTATTTGCAATGAATTTCCCTTCTTTTTCAGACAGTATAATTGTATCCTCATTTTGCTGTGGGAACGCAGGGTCCAAATCCCTCCATCCAGATAGTACAGCAATATTCATACGTCACAGTGGGAGCGCAGGGTCCTTTGAACCCTGCGCTCCCATCCCTCCACAGATGCACATATGCATCTAGCTGTGGAAACACAGAGGTCTCTGGCCCCTGCACTTCCACACATAAAGTTACGAGCAAAGCTGACCCACTGGTGCTGAGGGTTGAGGTGCTGGACGCCACACCTTGCACTATGCCGGTGACCTGGGTTCGGGAACGAGCTCGAGCCATCGGGGGTCAGCAGGGTTGGGAGAGGATCGAGCATCCAATGGACAGCCCTCCTCTCCTGGGAGGGAGTGGGGTCCTTGCTCGGTGCTTGCCTGGCATCTAGCAGAAGCTGGAGGCACAGCAAGCATTGTAGTCGACATGAGGGGATGGGGAGTGGCAACATCAGTGGTGTTGCCATGATGTCTGGGTGCATGCCACTCCCCCCAGAACACGGAAAACACCAGTGCCCAGTCTCCTAGATGACGGGGACCTACAGCGGAGACCCTGATTGCTCGTGCCTTCCTGACATCCCGGTGAGTCTGACACAGCAAGATTCTTGGGGTGCCACTGCCCGGCCCCGTACCCATCTGGGGGGTATAGCCACGGCTCGATGGGGACTCACCGGGGTAGAATCGGGAAGGTCGTGATGCAGTGAGACCTCCATATGTGACTCCAGAAGGAGTGGAGACCGGGCACAAGAAAGGAGGTACAAATAGAAATTTCAACAAAATAAAAAGTTACGAGCAGGCGTAGCAAAATCACAACAGATAGTCATAACTGCACCATCTTAAATAATTTTCATCCCAAATGTTCAACATAATCATCTTATCACCTCACCACATGTACTCAGCACAGAAAACCTTTAAATCCCTGTGGAAATATAAGTCTGTGCAACTGTAATGCCGTTTTGCACCACAGGTGCAGAAAAACATTTTTGGCAGGATTTGAAACATTACAGCTGTATGCTGTATTATTCATGAGGTGGTGTGAAAAATGGTAATGTTGAAAATCTTGAGTGAAAACATGAAACATTTGCGAAGTGATGAGCATGCGTAAAACTACTGGCATAAACATATAACTCTATCATTTTGGAATTTTTCACCAAATTGCCAACATGGGTTTTCGGATCCCACCTCACAAACAGTGGCACTGTTGTTTCGTTAATCAGTCGAAAGGTGATTCCGCAGAGCGACCGCAAAATCACCTTTTGGGACTAAGTAATGAAATGACAGTGACAGTGTTCATGAGGTGGGGTCCCAAGAACCCCATGTTGAAAATCTGGGATCAAAATTCCTAAAAATGGCTGAGATATCAACCTAAGTTGAACCCCCACCATTGACAGCCATTATACAGCGCTTACAGTACCTTTGATTCTTCATTTTGCAGTTCGGCTTTGAAGAGTGCAGACGTGTCCCAGTCCTCAGAAGATGACAGCGTCAACCTCCGGAGTAAGTATGGGGTAAGGAGGTGGGTGCTCAGTGGGAGGGTGGGGATGGGGAAGGGGGACTGAGAAGTCGACGAAGGACCGTTTTCTTTTTTCCAGGTTATAAAAACATGTAACACAGCGGGGGTCAGTTTTCTTTATTTATAGGAACAAACAATAAATAGATAAATGTGGGCACATTGTGGTGGGCTCCCAGTGTGCCACATGAGTTGGGGGATACATGCCACCAACAGGGGGATTGGGCACCCCCATCGGCAAGACAATACATAAATATTAAATAACTTTTGGGCACAATGGAGTGGGCTCCCAGTGTGCCACCTGAGCTGGGGGATACATGCCACTGACACGGGGATTGGGCACCCCCGTCGGCAATGAAAGTGGGCTGGTGGTGGGGGGGGAACACTAGACTACCAGGATTGGACCTGGTGGTAATTAGAAGTTACACTTTGAATTACTGTGGTAGTAATTCAAAGTGTGACTTCAAATTACTTCAGGTTCCACCACCACTTACTGCATGCTTTTTGCAGGTGGTATTTAGCGCCGCACTACTGGTGGCGCAATAACCTGTAGCGTGGTGCTGCTATTTTGAATATGCTGGTGTGCTGGCATTCTTTGCTACTCCCCTACTTCCCTCCCCTGCATATATTAACTTTTAGCATCGGCGCTATCATAGAGCGCCGGCACAAAAAAGGCTTTGAATACTGCAGTTCGGCACACATTCAGCACTATTCCAGATCTACAGATTTGCGCCAGGTGCAAAGCTTTGAATATCTGGCCCTAGGTTTGTAACTTTTAGTAACTATCAGTGCTCTCTGTTAATATGGACACAATACTAGTGATTCCTGGAGAGCAGATTTGGGATTCCTATATTTTACTTTTATTAGAGTCTGGAGCCCAGAAGTATTGAAGTATTCAAATATTCAAAGATACTTAACAAATTGCAGATCAGATTATTTTATCTGTGATTTGATATACTGGGTAACATGAGAACAGACAATATGTTTCCTGATGGAGATTCGGTTATTTTTTGTTAACCTTCCATTGTAGAAAATCCCGCTGGCATGTGGTCAACTCCTTGGGAAGCTCAGTGCTTATGTCAGCCTTCCACAGTAGAATGGTCAACACTGTGGCCTCTTGTTTGGTGTTACTCGAGCCAGGCAGCTGCCTGTCTTGGCCTTAGAGGATCTTTAAGCACTGTTTGCTTTGGTGAAAAAGATAGTATACTTGTATACCAGTGATCAATGAAATATTGTCTAAAGTGGGCCCTTGCTGAATGATTGAAAACCTCCAGGTGCTGAATGTAGCTAAAGCAGAAAAAGGCTATGCAAGTATGTCGGATGGCTTTGTGCTGATACAGAAAGTTATGTTACGTATGCTACCTCAAATTCAGTCAAGTGATGTTTGTCGCCAAGTGGCGGCCCTGTGGACAGGCTTCTTGGTCCTGTCACAATTTGCTTTCTAGTATTAATTAAGTGTAAAGTGGAGCGGAGATCCCTAGGATTAATGAGGGGCTAGGGCCAGGCTTGATGATGCTTTTATGAGGCTGTGAAGTTGACCTTAAAACTCAGGGGGGTGATTAATCGAAGAAGGGCCTTGGAAACTATTTTTCAATTTACACGGTGCTCTGGAGGGCGCTATTGTTGGATGAGTTCATGCACCATATAGAGGGGGTTGCCAGGGAAGGTCCGGAGGATGCATACCGTGGACTGGTTGTATTAGACCTCGGTGAGAAGATACTCATATTCCTACAGAAGGGGGGCGGGCAAGTTAGGTTTCAAGCCCACTATCAGGGCCAGGGTCCTGGTAAAGAAACAAAAAGCCCCAGTGTGAGGATACGAGCCATATGATTGCGGTCCAAAGTACAGGCTGGCTGACAAAGTCTAATGGGGTGGGGTCATTTAAGAGATGCGGAGTAGCACGCGCTGCATGGTGTCTGTTCTGGCCCTGCTGAACTGGCAGGGTTGGGTTGGTGGTACTTATTGGCTCATTTTGGGTAAAATGACAACGGCCTGTTAATCCAGAGTGAGACTAAGTAGTTTGTAATGCTGACCTTGATCTTTGGTTAAGGGCCTGAGATATCTGACTCAGTTTCGCTCCAAGATGGGGGCATATTTGTGGTGTTTTTGAAAGAGGTTTGTTATGGTCAAAGCAGGCAGTGTTCCCTGAGAGAGTCTGGGCAGGCTTCTTTATAGATTGGTTCATTTTGGTTAATATAATAAACTTCAGCCAAGGACCATCTCTCCTGGTTGAGGAAACTAGGAATGTGCACACATTTTCATGATAAATGAATCTGAAATACTAAATACACATGACACTGATTGTAAGGCATTGTGAAAGGGGGTTTACTTAACAGAATAGATTTTTACTAATGGTTCTATTAACTCCTAGTAAGTTTTATCTTCTAAAAGACTGAAGGCAGGTTGTCTGTATTTATATGTATGTTTCTATGGGTGATGTGCTGTATTATTCAGTTCAGTTTTTTTTCAGTTCAGCTTTATTTATATTAGCGCACTTCTTATGGTGACTCAGTGCGCTTTACTTAATATTTAAAACAGTTAAAATACAATACGTACAACAAACTGCAATTAAAATCCTTATTATCAGCAATAAATATTAAACATAATTTGGGAAGGCTTGTCTAAACAAGTAGGTTTTAAGCTCCCACTTAAATTGATCCCCGTCAAACTTTCTCTGATGTATCGAGGCAGAGAATTCCAGAGGGTTGGTGCTGCCTATGCAAAGACGCGGGCATCAGATGTTTGTAAACGGATCTTCAGAATCTCCAGCAATCCCTCATCAGTGGAGCGGAGAGAGCGGGAGGGGCAGTAGGCATGAAGGAGGTCTTGCAGCTAGCCAGACCTCTGCCCATGTGGGGCCTTGTAGGTCAACAGACCAACCTGGAAGGAGATCTGCTACCTAACCGGTAGCCAGTGCAGATAGTGGAGCACAGATGTAATGTGACATGAACTTGAAAGGCCTTTCAACAACCTGGCCACCACATTCTGCACAAGCTGCAGGCGGTGAAGATCTACCCCTGAGAGCCCTAGGTATAGGGCATTGCAGTAATCAAGGTGGGAGGTCACGAAAGCATGAACCAGTGCTGGCAGATCACCGGGGGGATCAGATGTTCAGTCCTGGTGATGTTCCTCAGATGGTAAAATGAGGTTAGAACCACGGCTGACACCTGCCATTTAAGCATCAAACTACAGTCCAAAACAACACCAAGATTCTTTACTCAATCCGAGGTGAGCAATTGGGAAACTCCAAGCCTTAGTCCAAGACCAGATTGTCCCCTCAGCCCCTGGCAACCAGGTTCCAGCACCAGTATCTCGGTATTGTCTGGATTCAACTTCAACCAATTGGCCCTCATCCAGCCCTAGATCTCAGTAAGGCAGCTGTTGAGCACCGAGGCCAACTCCTGCTGTTCAGGTGCAAAAGAGAGGTATAGCTGAGTGTCATCTACATAGCAGTGAAAACTCAGCCCATACTGTCTTATAATGTCCCCTAGTGGTAGCATATACACCTCGAACAGCATGGGGGACAAGATCCAGCCCTGCAGTACAGGGGCAGAGGTGCCAAGGAAAAAAATCCCTGACATTACCCTCTGCAACCTGCCAGTGAGGAAGGATTTAAACCAGTTGAGGACTGTACCCACCAGTCCACAACAAACCCACAGGCACTCGATCAGAACCCCATGGTCCACAGTGTTGAATGCAGCCAAGAGACCAAGAAGAACCACGTTCTGTCCTGTATTTATATTGATAATTCTGCAACTGTAATGACTTAAAACAGTTGAACAAATGAACTAAACTAACTAAACATCTTTGTGGCCCACTTCCCGGTGTCTCCTGGGTCAGTGAATACATAGCTTCTACCGTCCCACACTATTCTGACTTTGGCTGGAAATTGAATTGAGTGGAGGTATGTTCCAGTCCCGCAGCAAACTTCGGACCCCAGTAAAGTATTTTTTTGCTATCAGGTAGCGGTAATAGGCATGAAGGTCAGTGTGGCTCAGTTGGTAGCACATCCGCCTCTGGACCAGAATGTCGTGGGTTCTCATCCCACACCGGGATTGGACTCATGCCTAGAAACGTTAGCATCCGTGTGCAGTATTAGGGGGGGTGCTGTACTGTTGGGGTGTGCCATCCTTCAGATGAGACGTTAAACCGAGGTCCCTTCTACCTGTCCTGGTGGGTGTCCACGCGGAAGTAAAAGAAGCCAAGGCATTCTTCACTAAGAGTAGGGGGACATTCCCAGTGTTTGTCCAATGTTCCCCTTCCCATAAAACCGGTTCATGCAATTGTCCAGGCTGTGTGTTGGTGTCGATGTGCGATATGGCTGCCACTACACATTCAGTCACTTCACTGTCAGTCTAGCATTGCGTGTAAAGCACTTTGGGATACATTGTGTATGAAAAGCACTATATAAATGCCGATTCTTCTTCTTCATACCAAAGATCGCAAAATAGGAGAACTGTTGCCCCCACAGCTGAGAACAGTCCATAATGCTTTTCCAAATTCACTATCAAGTCCCGAGTGCCCACACTATTCACCCCAATCATCAGAACTTATGGCAGATCCTCCACCTGCTGTCCCCGGGCCTGACCCTGAAGGTATTACTAGGATGAAGTTCAGTTCTCTAGGGGCGAGCTGAACTGCTCTTTCAGCCAACACCAGAGGAAATAAAGAGGCATGGACAATAACAGTAGAAAAAGACGGATGGTTCGTCCAGGAAAAGTACAGCATGAACCCCCTCCACTCCCTCTGGTAACCCAATAGCCCGAATGTTGTGGCTGCTTATGTGATTCTTTAGTATCTCAAGCCGGGCATTAACGTGCTGCGCCTCCGTTACTGTCTGCTGCATGGCTCTTTTACAGAGATTTGAGTGACAGTGGACATCCCCACACCACCTCCATTTGCAGTGCCTGAACAGAGGTCTCCATTCTGACAATGTGGCTAGTAAGAGGCAAAGAGCATCGAGTTTATTGTTCATAGTTATGCTCGAAACTATCATCTGTTGTGGTTTCTGACCCAGCAACTGCAGCGTTTCTTCCACACCATTTCCCTCCATAGCTCCCTATTGCTCCAACCACATGCTGCGGCCGACCTTGACTCTCTTTCCTTCATTCTTACAGCTATCACTAGGTTGCTGACCATTCCTTGGGCTTCACCATTCTGTTCTTGGTACAGGACTTCCCTCTACAGATTAAGTTAATTTAAAGTAGTTCTGTGTTCAGAACAATAAGCAGTTTTAAGCTTTTAAATACTTCATCTGAGGAGCTGAGAATTCAGGCAACCACTCAGCTTGGCCTCCATAGCGCCCCACCTCCCCCCACCAGCGTACATTTCCGTGTGCAAACTGTGCAGTCATCAAACTGACGTGGCTCTTCTGCTCCTCTCCCAGACAGAGAAACTGAACTGGTGTGGGTGCTTTCAAGTGTAGTGTAAACAGTGGGCACTTCCCATACCACTGACTGAGGGTAATTTAACACCATAATACACATTGCACTCCTTGCAGGATGAGTTCCACAATGCATTTCACAGGACACCGATGTTATGCCACTGTGGAAGCCAGTATCCTTACATGGTGTATGCCACTGGATTCATAAATGAGCAGGTGCAGACTGACACCGGTGTGAGCCAGACTGGTGTGTAACAGCTTGGTCAGTGTAAACGGGCCTGAAGAGAAACAGTTCAACATTTAAAGAAACAGCAGCTGTACAAGCTATAAGTAGCACACTGATGTTGTATAAAGTGAGTACGCAATGGTCTCTGACCCAAAATAAACAGTTTATCAACCCTTGTGAGGGGGCGGGAGTTTCATAACTCACATGCGGATCCACATCTTGTGAGTTATGGTCCTGCCTGTGGAGGGGTTGTGGGATAACAGATGGACCAGACACTGAACTTCAAGTTCAACACACAATCTTTGTGTGATGTTTATTTAAGATGCAGGAGATATCCTTAAGCAATGGCATATCCCTTTTCAGTACATCAGTTTGCAGCAACACACTATGTACTGTATGTCCTTTCTCTGCACTTAACCAGCACCTACTGACATTGATCTCTGAACTAACTTAGCAGTTGACATTCAGCCTCCACCCCTATGTGGGCCTTGCTTGCTTGGGTGGTGGGGGCTCAAATAAAGCAAACAAAAAAAAAGTTAAAGATAAAGAACCTCAGTGCAGAAGCACTGAAAAAAAGGGTTACCCCAAAGGGCATTGGCAACAAGTCAAGTTTCAAAGAAGTACAATATCATACATATTTCCATAATGCAAAGCATCATGGGATATATATAAATCACCATGACACTTCAGACTTGTTCAATTTACATGCATTTTAAATAGCACAACTAACTTAATTTCTGTAATAGTCACCTAGTACTTTTTACCATTATCAAAAACACCTAGTGCCATGGTATTTTCAACATTTACAGGTTTCATAAACATAAGGTATATACAGTACATCAAGGTATTTTATGACATAGTGCTATTACATACTAAATCAAACAACGATAAACACAACTTGTTTTACATACACCTGAGGCCCTGAGAGGGAAAAGGATAATTAAAGAGGACACTATAGCATAGTCAAGAAAGGGAAGGGTGTGCCCATAGGTGGCCAACTTTATGGACTAGAAATTGTAAAGAAAAAATTAGGCTAAGAAATAGAAGAACTGTTGCAACAGATTTAAGAAATGGTTGGTCCTCAAGAGTGGCAGGAGCTCCCTGTCACACTGCCCCCTCATATTTGAAGATAAAAAGCATATTATGAGTCAGGCCATATTATCCCACATATCTATGTCTGTCTGTCTATACAGTATGTGATAACACACAACAAGGTGGGTGTGTTCCCTGATACATGTATAGAAACACACTAGGGAGGCTGTGTGGCATAAATCATGAAATGAGGCTCCTGAATGCTGCCCAGGATAGGTCTACCCTCCCAGTCCCTTTGTCTAGGGTCTGATGTATATACGTCCTGGTCCCAGACAGGGAGATGGGGTACTAACGGGCCCAAGGCAACTCACAATGCTATACTGTACCATGTAACACAGCAGTCTCTACATGCTGCAGACAGCCCACATGACATGTGCAGCGTCTGGCACATAGGCCTGCACACACTTTCAGAATCATGCACACATTTGTAGTCTTTTGCAGGCAAGCAGTGGTCTCAACCGGCTTGCAAAAAGAAGTGTAGGCATGCTACAAGGAGATCTGAGTGAGCTAGCAATACCTTCAGTTCAATGGAGACATTTGTTTGCTCTGGGCTGCTCATTACCCTTCCAAGGAGAGCATTTTGGGTTAAATACAGTACATCAAGCTGGGCAAGTGATGTCTCAACTGCACATCACAACACCACATGGAAGACTAGGATTCAAGTATGAGCGCTTTCAGGAATAGTTTGTCAACGCTGGTCATGGAAGCAGACCATTGGAGAACAATTTAAGCCACCCTGGATGCCTTTCTAGTATATAAAGGGTTAAAAAGGTATGTCGCTGAGTTGGTGGTGGGGAGATGGACGCGTTAGGCTTGCTGCCTCCTTCTGTCTCAGTGATAAATCCCACAATGAGATTGTCTGGGGGTTGGGGTGCATCACGGAGGTGAAGCACTAGAGGGAGAGTGGAGACCACCAGGACCTGCCATCAGAGCACATTTTGTCGGATGATTATGGAGCGAGATTTGTTGTTGGTTGTGAAGGCAGCCACTTGCCTGTCTCAGGTAATATGAAGCTTATCAACTCATTTTCTTTGAGGAACATTCATGAATGGTTCATGAACCTTTATCAAAGTTCAGCAGCTGTTTTTCAAAACCATTTATAACTGAAGTTCAGTACCTGTTCAACATCATGAAGTTCCTGAACCTTTACTAGACCATAATGGATGGAGACAAAGAAGAAATTAAATGAGCAAAACACTCTACAGTGGGTTAAAATGTCAATGTTGGCAGTAGCAGAAAAATAAAATATGGGAAGTCTGATAAAAGCTTCTTCATTATGTGTCATTTCATGTGTTTATTTTTATTTATTTTATTGAAATGTTTTACCAGGAAAGGCACACGGAACAACAAGTTGCTCATTTCAATGTGCATCCTGGGGGAAGGGGTGAGGAAAATGACATATACACAGCAAACAATTTGTACACAAAGTACAGTATACAAGACAAGCAATAGTCATGGTAGGTTAAGAAGTATTATACTTGATTAGAAACGTATACATCTACAGTATATATATCAGTACACATGCATTATAATGTATATGCATAAGTATTATAGAACAACATTTGAACAGTGAAACTATTGAGAGTCTAGGGAACTAGTGAGTGCTATATATTTGCGAGAGTAATCACACTTAGGTGCTCTAGTTCAACATTAGTTCAGCAATCATGGTGAAGTGGGAGGGGAAAGTCGGAGGATAGGGGTAGAGGGAGATAAGAGGGAAGAGCAGAAGTAGGAGCAAGGAAGACAAAGTAGGTATGTGAGCGTGGATGAGAAGATGGTGGCGGGTTAACCGCAGGTACAATTTACAGAGAGGAAATTGTATAGCGACAAGGAGATGGAGTGGGGGGATGAGGAGTGGCGGATCTGGTGAGGAAGAACATTTCATGCTGAGATCTAATAAACAGCACCCACCAAATGTATTCAGGAGGGAGAGAATAATTTTCTTATTTTAGCTGCCTAGCTCTTTACTGCGGCTTAAAATAGGAAATTATTTTTACATAATTAATTGTTCTTCCATCTTCCTTTCCATGCCAATTACATATTCTAATATTCTTTGATGATTTGCTTGATAAAAAAATAATCTAGCTTTGGGGTACCCTCAGATCTACACAGAGTTCCACTCTCCTCACCAGTTACTGCTCTTTCCTTTCATATTTCTAAGACATTCTATGACATCAATAAGTTACAATATTCCATGCTGTTCATCTGAATGGCCGGGAATGGTGTTTTTGATGTCATCGAATGTTGAGACACTATGAAAAGAGAGAGCAGCAACTGGGTAGATAATAAAAAAAAAACTGGATGGCATCTAGAGAGGTGAAAACTGGTTCCTATCACCTTTAAATCACCTTTCACTAAAAGGCTGCACCAGGGGATGCTCTGTATCCACTTTGTAACACTTTGTGAAAGTGTGCAAAAAAGAAACGTAGGCTCATAACTTGCACAAGTCAGTTACCGTGGCCCCTATCCTTTCTGCTCAGCCTTAACTCTGGTCAAATGCACTCTGATTAAAGAAGATAGTTTTAATTTTGCTGCTGCATAGATCTTTGCTATACGCATTTCGACCCATCCAGCCAAGGTCACCTTGGAAGCTTTCTGACCCTTTTTAGCTGCTCCAAACAGTACAAGAAGTTTGTCTGCCTTCCGAAAAGATTGTGTCCATATAAGGTATGACTTAAACATTCTGGCACAATTCCAGAAACAGCTAGGTGTCCCTTCAGCAAGTACATATTCTCATCATAAGCAACACTCAAGTCACCCAGCCCAGTGCTCTTATCTTCAAAATTCAGATGATAATGTCCAAATGCCATTATACCCCCTGCCCACATATGGATCCCTATGGTGCCAGTATCAGGGTATGCCAAAGTGTGCACCACTAAATACCAGTGGTGCCCCCATAATGCAGATATGTCCCCAGTGGAACAAGGTGATGGGCTGCCTGGGTGCCATACTGGGGCCCTTGGGGGGGATTATGTCCCTTTACTCTGAGGGTGACAGCCTGGGTTCTATTTTTTTGTCTCAAGGAGAAATTGGAGCACAAAATGAATAAACTAGTACAGTGACTCCACCTAGGGAGAATACAGAGAAATCCACAGGACAGCCTAGAACCCAAGGACATCTGAGTAGGGCAGTTACATAGTAAAAGACTTGGCCAGTTGAAACCCTGGGGAGCAAGAGTGCTGGCAGTGATGGTGACTCTGGTGCTGCTCCCAGAGCTGTGGCATGGCACTGTTACTACTTGGTGACCGACATTCTACCTTACATGAATAATTAGTTCCCTCAACTAGTAACGCTTAACTGCTACAAAGCAAATCACCCCTGCCCTGTGGTAACTGTGTCCTCAGCATTAGGCCTGACAAACAGGACGTGGACACGTAGTTTGGGGCCCAGCCATTCATTTACAAGACACAGTCAAGGCCTGGGGAACTGAAGCAGACATTACGCTTTTTACCCACAAGGGAATGTCACATTTGGAAAACAATATACCAATTGACCCAGGGGGCAGTAAGTCACAGTTGCTTACTTTCATGTATTGGAATTGAACAAAATCACCCACAAGAAAAAGTTACTTACCATAGTAATCTTGTTGCTTCCAAGGGAATCTTACTGTATTCTGACAAATGCAGCATGGTCTCACCATAGGCCTGCCCCGGAGCTGAAAAGGTTAATAAAATCTATGCAAATTGTGGAATGTTAGGCTCGAGCTCAGTTTTCAAACCACTGTCCCTGGTTGCACTTCTTACAACCATCAGAGTCTTACGAAGCATGCATAAATACCTAAACTAAACTATCCTAATATAAAACCAATTGCTCCCTAAAGACCATCCCCTTCTTTAAACAACAGGGGCATCCCTAAGACTCAAGTCACAGATTCCCAAGAAAACAAACATATCAACAGGTTTGCAACAGGGTATGGACAGCTGGAATGCAATTCCCATTAGGGTCTAGTAGGGGAGATAGGGTGGGAGCTCTGAATACAGTAAGATTCCCTTGGAAGAAACAAGATTACTATGATAAGTAATTTTTTCTTCAAGTCCCAGGAAATCTTACTGTATTCTGACGAATGCAGACTACCCAAACAGTACCTTTGGAGGTGGGCCAAGAACCTATTTAGGAAACAAGCTCTGCAGTACTGCTGTGCCAAACCTGGCATCACTTCTGGCCTGGGTATCCAAGCAGTAGTGTTTGGTGAATGCATAAACGGTTTTCCAGGTAACTTCTTTGCAGATTTCCAACAGAGGAATGTCTCTAGCAGCTGCTATGGAGGCAGCTGTCCCCCTAGTAGAGTGGACCCTGAGACCCACAGGGGGCTGTTTGTCCACTTTGCTGTAGCAAAACTGAATGCAGGCAACAATCCAACATGCAATCTACCTTTTTGTAACTAGTTTACCTTTTCCCACTTCTCCAAGGGTCAGGAAAAGCTAATTACTGTCCTGCCTGTGGCCCTTTGTGTGGTCCAGGTAGTAGCTGATAGCTCTTTTGACATCCAGGCTATGCAGCCTATGTTCCCCTGAAGTGGAATGGTCCATGAAAAAGACAGGCAGTGTAATGGGCTGGTTGAGATGGAAGTCAGATACCACCTTGGGAAGAAACTTCCTATTAGTCCAGAGGACAACTTTGTCCCTATGGAATGCAGTGTAGTCAGGCTCTGTGGATAGGGCCTGGAGCTCACTACTCCTCCTGGCTGAAGTGATTGCCACCAGGAACACTGTTTTCCAGGTTACATACTTGAGTTCTGCTGAAGACATGGTCTCAAAAGGAGGCTGCATAAGCTGGGCGATGCATATATTAAGATCGCACACTGGTGTAGGGTCCCTATGTGGGGGGTACAGATGCAATAGCCCCTTGAAAATTTTCCTGAACACTGGGTTTGAAGCCAGTGATGAGCCCTTACCTGCCAATAAGTAAGCCGAGACAGCTGCCAGGTGTACCTTAAGAGTAGATGGTCGTAGGCCAAGGAAGTGAAGGTGGGTCAGGTAATCCAGAACAACTGGCAAACCCGCCTGACTGTCATCTATGTCTTTTCTCTGACACCAGATGGAAAACCTTTTCCACTTAGATGTGCAGGTCTTCCTGATGGAAGACTTTCTAGAGACCCTGAGGACCTCCATGGCTCCTTCTGAGAGGTGCAAGTTGGCATACTCTAAGCCCTCAAGAGCCAGGCTTTGAGTTTGAGGGCTTGGAGGCTGGGATATAGGATCCTACCCTGAGAGGATGTCAGTAGGTTGTGCCTCCTGGGGAGGCTGACTGGTTTGGCTACTGATGGAGAGAATTAGGGAATACCAGGGCTGCCTGGCCCAGTCTGGAGCTATGAGGATCATTGTTGCTGGCTGAGATCTGAGCTTGTTCAGTACCCTTAGCAACAATGGAAAGGGAGGGGAGGCATACAGGAACTTCCCTGTCCAATCCAGCAGCAGTGCATTCAGTGGGATTGTGCCCCTCACAGGAGGTCTGCAGCAGAACTAAGGTAGCTGATGGTTGTCTGGGGCTGTTAACAGATCCACTTCAGGAGTGCCCCATCTCCTGAAAACAACCTGCAGGACCTGCTTGTTGAGTGACCACTTGTGGTGGTTCTGACTGATTCTGCTGAGTTCATCTGTCAGGACATTGTCCTTCCCTGGAAGGTGGACTGTAGAGAGAGAGAAAGATCTCAAGGGAGTATGCCAGAGTCCAAATATTCATGGCCTCTGTGCACAGTGGGGTTCACCTTGTGCCTCCCTGTTTGTTTATGTAGTACATGGTGGTTGTGTTGGCTGTCCTGACCTGCACCACCTGGCCCTGTAGCATCCTGGCAAAGGACTAGATACCCAGGAGGACTGCTCTGAGTTCCAGCAGATGTATGTGTCACAGTGACTCCTGTTTGAGCCATGTGCCATGAGCAGTGTGCTCCCCAGGTGTGCTCCCCATCCCAGGAGAGAGGCATCTCCAGTTAGCACCAATGAGGGGTTTTGTTGCAAAAATGACGCACCCTGTCTGAGGTTGTCCCTCTCCTGCCACCACAGTAGTGCCTGAAGGAGAGTTCCTGTAACTGGCTCTAGCTTTGACAGTGAATCCCTTTTTTGATGCCAGTGTGACCTGAGATGAAACTGAATGTCTCTCATTTGGAACCTGGCCCCTGACACTGTTGCTGTTGATGTTGCTATGTGACCCAGCAACTGTAGAAAATGCCTTGCTGGCCTTGGAGTGTGCAGCTTGAAGGAGCTGGCTAGCTGCACCAGGCTGTCCGCTCTTCCCAGTGGAAGTAATGCCCTTCCCTTTACAGTGTCCAATTCGGCTCATATGAACTCCAGGAGCTGAACTGGTTCTAGCACTGACTTTTTTAGGTTCACCAGGAACCCTAAGGATTGCAGAGTATCCTGTGTGACTGCCAGAGTATCCCTGACCTGATGAGGTGATTGGCCTATGACTAGCCAATCATCCAGGTAGGGAAACACTGCCACCCCCTGCCTCCTTAGGTGTACTATGACCACAGCCAAGCACTTTGTGAACACCCTTGGGGCACAGGTCAGTCTGAAGGGCATTGCCCTGAACTGATAATGGCCTGATGGCAATCTGAATCTGAGATACTTTCTGTGGGATTGCCTGATGGGAATGTGGAAATAAGCATCCTTTAGGTTCAGAGATGCTAATCAGTCTCCCTGCCTTAATGTTGGGAGGATGGTTGCCAGAGTCACCATCTTGAACTTTGGTTTTGACAAATGTCTGTTTAGATGTCTGAGATCCAGAATGGGTCACTATTCCCCAGTTTTCTTTGTTGTGAGAAAGTATCTTGAGTACAGGCCTTTTCCCCTTTGTTCCAAGGGAACTGGCTTGACTGCCCTTTGTGACAGAAGGTTGGATACTTCTTCCTCCAACAGAGCTGTTTCTGATGGGGTAGAAGGTCTGAAAACCCTTGCCTGCAGCTTTGGCATGATCATGAAGCGGAGAGCAAGATCCTGGCCCACTACGTCCAGGACCCACTTGTCTGTGGTGATGGTTTGCCACTCCTGCAGACAGTGGGCCAGCCTGCCCCCTACCAGGGTTGGGAAGGCGACCCGAACAGACACCTCAGGGTGTCTGCTTGGCTTGAGCTACTGGCTGTGTGCTGGGGCTACTGCAGCCACTGCCTCTTCTGCCCCTGCCTCTAAAATAGCCCCTCTGCTGCTGATATTGGGGGAAAACTTGAGGCTGGCAGAATGGCCTATAATGGGCCTTGCCCCTACTACCTCTGGCTTGGTGCTTTTGGGGTGTGGATGCCCTTTCATTGGCCACAGCACTTTTGTAAGCAGTCTTGTAATCATCCATTTTCTTCCTGTAAGCCTCTGTTTGTTCTCCAAACAAA
Organism: Neoceratodus forsteri; assembly: GCA_016271365.2. Classification (NCBI taxonomy): domain Eukaryota; kingdom Metazoa; phylum Chordata; order Ceratodontiformes; family Ceratodontidae; genus Neoceratodus; species Neoceratodus forsteri. The sequence goes on along the minus strand of JADMNL010000023.1, from coordinate 553,979,160 downwards.
GATGCAGGCTCACATGGAAAATCCAAAGCCTATGTCTGGGTATCCTGGGTCAAGTTGGTAGTCCTAAGCCAAGAGAGAGGCAGTACAGCACAGTGGTTTAAGGCTCTGAGCTGCAAATCTGGAGACCTGGGTTTGAATCCCACAGCCCCCACTTGCATACTGTGTGACCCTGAGCAAGTCACTTAACTTCCCTGTGCTCCCAGTTTGCACCTGTAAACAAGCTTTCAGCTTAGTGTGTCTCACCTGGTTAAACAACTGGAAAAAAAAAACCTTCTGAGGGCCACTGATGTTGCCATCTGCCTGGCTGCAGTGTCACTGGCATCAACTGCCATCCTAAATTGGGCCTTAGAAGCTTCTGTATCCCTTTTTGCAGCTTCTTCCAGGTCAGATGCCATGGGAGCTGGGACAGCCTTTGCTATTTCCAGGATGGTATTCCAGAGTGTTTTCTGGTACCTGGAGACATAAGCCATACAATAAGCCTGCCTAATAGCCAGAGAAGACCCCAGGTAAGATTTCTTAGCCATGGAGTCTATTTTTCTGGAGTCCTTGTCAGGAGGATGTGATGCATGTGGGATGCCAGCTTTGTCACAAGCTGCAGCCTATACCACCCAGTCATAACTACGATGCCCAAAAATGAATTCTGCTCCTCCCTTGGCTACCCAGTACTTTCTGTTCACCTTTTTGTCCACTAGTGACACAGAAGTGGGTGTCTGCAATATTTTGTTGACCTGTTTCTTCAGGGACTTATGGGTGGGCAGCAACATCCATCATCACCACATAGTCCTATTCCTCCTCCTCCTCCTTAGTGGACTTCTGAGTGGGGAGGTCTAGGGTTTGAGCCACTTGCTTTATGAAGGCAAAATGGGATGTGTAATCCTCAGATCCCTTGTCGGGGGAATCAGAATGGTGAGGATCTGGAGAAATATCAGGTTCAATGGGCTCTCCATAATCCTTGTCCTCCTCCTCCTCCTCCTCATCTTCATCGTAGAATTCACCAGCCTGTTCTAAGGAACCGGGAACAGAGGCTGAACCAGGGGTTTGAACCAGTGTCTGTGCCTGCAGTAGCTTTTCAACCGGAACTGGAGTTCCAGATTGCAGTGACTGAATAATCCTGATTGCATTCGCAGTCTCCTCAGCGGTTGGAACCCAGATTTTTCTCGGTTGCGGTTCCTGCTCTGTGTGTTTTTCTTTCTTTTTTCTTTTACCCACAGTAGCCAGTTCAGTGACTGTATCCACGGTGCATTTCCTTCCTGAAGAACTGTCACCCCTGTCAGAGGGCTGTTCCTCTGGTTCCTTTTGAGGATGAGTCAGTTTATCTGAGGCCGGGTCAGTAACCTTCTTGGACATTTTTTCCTGCAGCCTTTTAAGTCACCTCTCAAGCATGGACTGCGGAAAGTTTTTACAGATTTCACAATCTGACTTCAGGAGGTCAAACCCTAGGCAAAAGATACAACTTAAATGAGGATCAGCCTCACCAAACGGCTCCCCACACTCAGTGCAATGCTGAAAACTTGTAGGGCCCATTCTTTTCTTGGTTTTCTGTGACATCTAAACCCGCAAAGAAAACCACCTCTCTCTTTTTTTTTTTATTTGGTTAGCTTTCAACTGTGAAAAATGAGAGTTACCCCAGTTAACCAATAACTAAATTCAAACCAACTTACCAAAGAAGTCGAAATAAAGTTAAATTCCACTGAATTTCACTTCAGAAAAAGTAACAGATGTCGGTTCCCTCCCAGTTGCTAGAAACTGTAAAGGAACTGAGAACTTACCCAATAAACACTAAATCTAGACTAAGTCTACCTGTGCAACAAGGACAGTGTTTCAAAAAATGAAAGAAATAAACAGTGCTTTCAAAAAACGATGAAAATAAAAACTCAAGTAAGTGAAGGAGAGCTCTCCGGAGACATCTTACTGAGGCAAGCGGAGTAAAGAATCTGACAGTTGCAGGAAGTGCAACCAGGGACAGTGGTTTGAAAACTGAGCTTAAGCCTGACATTCCATTGTTTGCATAGGTTCTATTAACCGTTTCAGCTCTGGGGCAGCCCTATGGTGAGACCATACTGCAATTGTCAGGATACAGTAAGATTTCCTGGAGTTTGAATCACAGGGAGAAGGCTACCCACCACACAGGCAGTGTTTCAACCTCTGCAGGATGCCTGCACTGTTTACATCACCTGAAGAGTACGTCTGGTGAACCTAAGGGATACACTCTCCTACTATTTACAAGGTAATACCCACAATGGCCTAATACAAGGTAGGTAGTCACTTGCATACCTTCTCTCCCAGAACTTCAGTGACATACTTGCTGGAATATCCTTGGTATTTGAGACCACTGAGCACACGTTGCTCTGACAGTTTCTGCCTCAGGACACTTCCTGTCACATGATCAGGACATATTCAGTGGGTACCATCAGGTAGAACACTTTGAGAGGGAACTGCCAAAAGGCTCCCACATTACTGGCAGGATCTTTCACTGGAATCTGGATTCTGTAGTCTCACCCTGGAGAGGACAAGTGCCACCTTCCAGACTTGGGAGCAAGTGCTACCCCTCTAAGCCTTACAAGTCCCCTCGGGACAGTAATAGTCAAAGCTGTGACAGGGCGAACCTGGTCTCTGCAACCTGCAGCTTTCCAGTCAACTGCCACCAACTGACTCCCGGACTGGCAGGGGTCCCAAATTTATACCCTGAAGAGCAGGGCAACTCAGCTGGCAAGGAGCTTTGGATAGGAATACGGGCTCAGGATGGACCCTGAAAGTTACGAGTTCCTATGACAGGCTACCTCACATGACAGTAAATAACTTAATTACTTTGCAAACTCACAGAAACAGAAAATGTGGGGGAAGAAAAAAGACCATTGGTCCATCTAGTCATCCCTGTTTTACCCTATCCTACCCCAGGACCTAATGTCTAGTCAGGGGTAATGCCCACACCTCCCCTTTGCCCCCCTGCCATACTGCTTCCCCCAGTGTGTAACTATTAAGCCTTTTACTCACTCACAGCTGTGTTGGAAACCATGTATTTTATTAGTTTATAAGATGATGTTGTACATGCAATGCACAGCATGCACAAGTACGTCAAAGTCCTGGTCAGTCTAGCTAATGATCTTCCACCAGATGTTGTAACTGAAAGAAAAAAACTCGGGGTAAACAACTTGAAAGTGACTACGATTTTTCCAGCTAAAATGAAGGTGGTGACTGATGGAATCAAGTTCACCTTTGAAACTTCTTAAGAAGTGGGCTGGTGGTATAGCCTAGAAATTAGAGTAATGAGCTGTACACAAGCTTGGTACATCCAGAAGACCTGGGTTTGATTCCTACAATCTCCACTTGCACTCTGTGTGACTCTGAGCAAGTAACTGAACCACCCCAGTGCTCCCGGGTCACCCCTGAAGACAGGCACCACTTGTGCCTAGTGGGCCTTGCCTGCTAACCAAAAGAATTTAAAAATAAAAAAAGCGAAGAAAGAAGTACGAATCAAATTAGCAAATGTCTTTCTGTGATAAGCACAGCAAGAGAGGACTGACACATCTATAAAAGCAACTGCACTGAATTATAGAAGTAGCTTAAACAGCAGACTGATTTAATAAAACTGTAATATGATGAAATACTAGCGATAACTCTTTGCGGGGAGATGAAAAAGGAGGAAGCAAAGAACGGAGACATTTAAATGGCACAACCAGGCAGCCTGGGTGGGCAGCAAAAGGGATCCTGTTTCCTTAATCTGGAGTGCCAAATTTGGGAGTTTTTTCAGTTATGGTATGAAATGTGTAAACACAACTGAGAGAAGTGAAGGTTAAGGGAAAAGCTAATTCTATGAGTTTTCAAAAAGGCAGTTTGGGTTTTATTTGACTTATTATGCTACTTATTCAAGCCCTTCTATGGCAGATGATACACTGAGTGCAGGCAGACCACTGTACGATGCTAGCTGGTCCCAGAAGTATTAGATATACCTCTCTTAATGTAAACAGAGTACACTCACTAATTCAAATTATATTAACAGAAGTAAAGCACACATACTTTGCCTTCAGGAGACCCATTTGGATAAAATATAGAAATCAAATTAAGAAGAAACTGGTTCTCCCATATATTTAGCTCTGAGAGAACAAGAAAAAGCTCTGGAGTAGCAATTATAGTAAAGAAAACTTTAAATTGCATGATCTTAGATACAGATATACAAAAAATGCCAGCAGAAACAGGCCTCACGGTCTATCGAGTCTGCTCAATTGTGCAGTTAGCACCTCAGTTTGCAGCTGCCCCACCCCCTCCCCTTTTCATAATTACCCCCTCACTCTGTCCCATCCCCTCTTAAAACTGTCTACCATGCTACAGGCTACTACCTTCTCAGGCAGAGTATTCCACTTATCCACTACCCTCTCTGTGAAATAATGTCTCCTGACTTCCCTCCTTAGTCCCTCACCCTGAAAATCTCAGTTGTTGCTCCCTCATGCTGCCACCTTCCTGCACTGCGCTGTGTTGTTCATACTCCCAGTTATAAGTATCCCTAGATCCTTTTCTTCCTCAGTGCATTCCAGCTGTACTCCCCCCCCCAGCTGGTAGCTCCTCCCCTGGTTATTAGCCCTGAAGTGCAATACCTTGTATTTTGTGGCATTAAACCCCAACTGCCATGCATACGACCACTCCTGTAGTTTGGTTAGGTCCTCCTGCAGCCCCCCCTCCACTCTTCAATGTAATCTGCCACCACTCCCATCTTTGTGTCATCTGTGAAGAGACTGATCTTACTCTAGACCCCATAGGAGATATCAGCTATGAATATCCCAAACAACACCGGTCCCAATACTGATTCCTGTGGCACCCAACTCATCACATTCCTTGAAGATGAGAGTTCCCCACCCACCACCATCTTTTGCTGCCTTCCCTTCAGCCAATTGGTGATCCAATTAACCATCTTTGTTCCCACCCCCATATATTCCAGCTTCCCCCCAGTCTACCATGTGACATGGAATCAAAGGCATTGCTGAAATCTAAATACAGGACATCCACCGTATGGCCTTTGTCCAGTTTTCTTGTCACCCAGTCGTAGTACTCAACTAGGTTTGTCTGGCAGGATCTACCTGAGACAGACCCATGCTGCTGACCGTCCTGGAGACCATTGTTCTCCAAGAAGATCACCAGCCTCTCTTTTAGGATTAACTTCATGAGTTTTTCCACAATTGATGTGAGGCTCACTGGTTTGTAGTTGCCTGGTTTGTCCTTAGGACCATTTTTGTGTATGGGCACCACTTGGGACATCCTCCAGTCCTGTGGTATGCATCCTGTGACCAAGAAGGTATTGAACAGGTCACTTTATCTCCCCTTAGTGCCCTTAATCCTTTCAGCACCCTATCCTCTGTAATCCCTGTATCAGTAATCCCCTACTCCCCTGCCCACTCCTCCTCTCTCAGGAAGTGTCTGCCCCCCCCCTTTCTCTTTTGTGAACACAGAGCAGAAGTACTCATTAAGTGCCTCTGCCTGGTCCACCCCCATCTTCACTCAACACCTGTCCTTCCTAATCCTCACGATCTGGTCCTTGTTTTTCCATTTTTTTGTTGATGTATCTGAAGAAGACCTTTTCTCCATTCTCGATGCCCTGCGCCAGTCTCAGTTCTCTGGAAGCCTTGGCCACTCTGACCAGCCTGATAACCTCCCTGGACTTCTTCATATACATCTCCCTATTATCCGCCCCCCCCCAGTATCTTGAGTCTCTGAAATGCCTTTCTTTTGGCCCTTGCCCCTTCTATGTCCTCCTGTGTCAGCCAGCTGGGTTTTTTTGCCCTTCCCTTTTTACTCCTTGTTCTTGCACATGTCCCAGTTGCCTCCGCCAACCCTTTCTTAATAATCTCCCATTTTTGGCTAGCATCCATGTGTGGTTGAATTCCCGTGAGATGCCTGCCCAAGATGTCTCTCATCCTTTTAAAGTTCGCCCCTTTGAAGTCAATCACCCTGGTCCCTGCACCTCCAGTTTCCCTGCCCATGTTGAGTGTATACCATACTGTGAGGTGGTCACTCCCAGCCAGAGAGTCCCCCACCTCCATATCCCTTACAGCCCCCCCATTTGATAGAACCAGGTCCAGAGTCCTGTCCAATCTAGTTAGCTCACGAACCAACTGTACCATGAAGCTGTCCTGAAATGCCTCAAAATGACCCACTCCTTTGCACTCATGGTGGCTGAGATGCTCCATTCCACCCCAAATAGGTTGAAGTCCCCACCACTACAGTGTTCCCTTTCCTACAGACTCTCCTGATTTGATCAGCTAACTCCCTATCCAGATCATCCCCTTGGGCTGGTGGCCTGTACACCACCCCCAACCTCACTGTCCTACTTTGTGAGTCTTGAAACAGTATCCATAGGGCCTCTGTTCTGCCCTCCTCCCTTATGCACCTTATCCCCTCCTGTACATATATTGCCCCCCTCACACACACACCCCTTTTCCCTTAGCCCTATCCTTCTTAAATAACCTATACCCTGGGATCATCAAATCCCATTCCTGGTATTGGGTGGACCACGTTTTTGTGATGGCAGCAATGTCCACCCTCCCTAATGCCAAGAGAGCCTGTAATTCCGCTGATTTTTTACCTAGACTTCTCACATTCAGTGAGACCCTCTAACCTGTCCTTGCCCCCTCGCCCCCTGAAATAACCCCCTCCTAATCCCCCCAGTACCACTGCTCCTAAGTCCTCCCTACTAGCCTGGGGGATAAGCTTGTTTGGCTCCACTCTCTTGGTTCCTGCCTACCATCTGTCCACTCACCTCCCTCCCCCCACCTAGTTTAACTCCACCTTCGTAGTTATGTACATTTACAAATTCTGAAGGTAGAGTGATTCTACTGAAAATTTAAGGCCTTTAACCAAGAGTTTACAGTAGGATCAGTGTACACCCAGTTTACTTGCTATCCGGATTTTTTCGCTACGATTACCGCAGGTTTGCTATACTTATAAGCATCTAATGTAATACTTGATGGGAACTTCAATGCAGTCTTAAATCTGGATTTTGTGATGATTTGCATATGCAGCCCATGATGCTTTGCATTGTGTGGGCATGTGTGATTTTGTATTTTCTTGAAACTTGGCCTCCCAGCCAAATGCCCTTTGGGGTAACCCTTGCCTCAGTGTTTGCACACAGAGGTTCTTTGTCTTTTAAACAGTTTTTTATTTTAATGGGTTCACCACAACATAACCCAGACAGACTGTCTTAGGGTAGCTGGTTCATTGCACTGGGGTGTCAAACAGGCGAGACACACTGATGAGTCCTGGTAGGACGAAACACGTGTCTATGTCATCTGTTAGCACCCTTTGCAAACTGTGTGAGAAGCCTTTTGGCACCATGCAATTCTGCTTAAAGTTGAACCAGCATAACATTCTGTGGTGAGTTGCATATGCAGCCCATGATGCTTTGCATTGTGTGGGCATGTGTGATTTTGTAAAATCATCATATAACTAATAAATAGCTTGCAAAGATTCTAGCAAATTTTCTCCAAATGCATGCCGTTATTGATTCATGGAGCTTTAAATTCCCAATGAACAGAGAATATGCACACGTTGACAATTTTGTTTTAAAATGTTTATTCATTTTCACACAAAGTTACAATACACCATACAACAGAAAGTCAAAAAAAAAAGAGAAAGAAACACATTTTCTACACAAGTAATAAAATTATGTTAAGAGAAAACAATCATAACAAGCTCATAAAATAATCTTAGTTGTGTAAGAGAAAATCAAAACACCTACAAGAAAACGGTAAATATGAACTTAGTTAAACATTATGCAAACACAGGTAACAAGAAAACTGCAGTATGGCTCTGATAGGGTTACCCAGAGTCACATAGGGAAAGGGGAAATTGTTTAACCAGGAGAAGCACACTAAGCCAAAGCTTGATTCCAGGTGCAACATGGGAGCCCAAGGAAGTTAAGTGACTTGCTCAGGGTCACACAGTATGCAAGTAGGGGCTGCGGAATTCAAACCCAGGTCTTCAGGTTTGCAGCTCAGAGCCTTAAACCACTGCACTATACTGCCTCCTAATAGTATAACCAATAGTTTATTCAGAACTTGTAAAAAGAGGCCCCATATCTTATTAAATATTTCTGTTTTATTTAGAAGCGTATAGCTAATCCTCTCATTGTTAGCTGTCATTCCCATATATTTAAATCAATCCTCCAGGAAGGGAATTTGCCTCAGTCTCCAGTTAGAAAGGCTGTCTTTTGGTGCCAAGTGCAGCAGCTAAAACCCAGAGCTTTTGATACTGGTTCAAAGTAAGATCATCTGGGAAAATACCCAGTATGAACAGTGCTGGGATTTGGGGAAGGGTCGTGTTTACGACTGCAGAACATACTTCTAAAACTGATTCTAAAACTTGACAACACTTTGAATAGCTCCAGAGCACATGAGATAAGTCTGCATGTGATATATTACACTTCCAACATAATCCACCTTGCAAGAACCCCATATTCTCCGATCTGAGGAGAGAGAAATGATGAAGGCTTTTATGCCGTTCCCCGTAGTTCTTTGCTAGACGTCTTGGCATTAGTCCAGGCTGATTCCTGTTTTTTGGGTGATATTAAAATGCTAGGATCTTGTTCCCATTTTTCTTTCAAAGAGCCTGTTACATACACCTCAGGCTGAGAAAGTATTCTGTATTGCATACTAGCCCCTTTTCTGAGTCTAGACATTTCGATGAACTGTGTCCACTCAGAAAAGTCTGAGAGGGCATCATTTGGATCAAGTATGGGTTTTAGGGCTTCCCTTAGTTGGAGATAAAAACAGAAATGAAATCTGTGAATTTTGTACTATCTCCTAAGATCCTCAGGTGAAAATAACATTTTTGAATTTTTATTTAGAACATCAGACAGCCTACAAATTGTAGCTGAAACAATGAATGATATGACAGAATCTGTTGTAAGAGTATGTGAGCACTCAAATGGCTCTGAAAACCTGACTATCTCGGAGCAAAACCAGATAAATAGATTGCGAGCCTGAAAATGGGATTATCAGGTACAAAACCTGAGGGCTGCAATCATAATGATCTGGCAAGGGATAGAGAATGGGCAGTGCAGGGTAATTTCAGAGGGCTGGGGAGGGGCCTTTTGCAGGTAACACACATGGTAACATTTGTTGAGGTGTTTCCAGCTTTTGGCCAGGAGAGCAAAGGGCACTCCGCACTAGGGCTTTTAACAACTGGTTGAAGGCATGGTGCGTGGAGGAGGGCTTTGGCGACACTGCGGACAGCCTGGAAGAATTTAGGCATCTGTAAGGGAGACAACCTGCATCCTTCTGTGACGGGACCACAGTCCTTTGTGGGAGGTTTAAATATTACAAGGTGCAGGAGGTGAGTCTACAAGGTGCAGGAGAGGAGTCTTTAAAATAAGAGGAGGAGATCCAGAACATGGGGAGGAGTTTAAGAGGGATGTGAGGAATATTTCTTCACAGAAAGGGCGGTGGATGCCTGGAACAGCCTGCCAGAGGAACTGGTGAGGGCAAAGACAGTAGGGAGCTTCAAGTATGCGTGGGATAGGCATGTGAGTATAATAAAGAAGTAAGAGGGGAAGGGAGGGTCACCTCCTGTCACCAAATAGAGTCAGGGGTATAGTGTTAGGCTGGGAAAATAGGGCAGACTAGATGGGCCTACCAGTCCTTTTCTGCCAACACATTCTATCTTTCTATGTTTATGTAAATTTCAGGTTTGCTCCAGCCTGGAACCTCCAGTAGAGTACTCTAGTAAAGAATTTGTGTATTATTCCATAAAGGAAGATCACTGATTGGAGCAAGCTCTGGCTTGATATACAGAAACACTTTTAGTACCTTAATAGTGCCTGTTATTAATGGGTTGTCTAACAGTTCCTGGCAGGGGGATAAAAATAATATCCAGAAGGTTACATGCGACTAGACGCTGTGTTTCTATTAAGATCCATGGGGAGGGGGGGTTATGGGTTGTTGCCGTCTGGGCATGCTGAAGGGGTCGTTTAGTGATAAAGAGACAATAATATCTTTCCCACCAAGGCAAAGAAAACCCAGGCTTTGGGGGCCTGAGTTTAGCAACAAAAAGACATGGGGGTTCTGTCCCCATAAAAATGTCTAATAATTGCTTCAAGTTGCTTAAAATACTTCCTATCAATAGTCACTGGCAAATATTGCAATTAGTAAAATAGTTAAAGAGCAAATGCCATTTTAATAACATTACTTTTTCCAGCTAGGGACACATTATCTTGTCCCATCTTCCTATGTGTAACTGAAAATCTTTTAAGAAGGTTAGTAGATTAAGATCAGGAATCTGCCTCAGGTCCTTGATAAATGTTAGGCCTAAATATTGCAATTTGTTTACTAAATAAATCGCCACTAAACTGAGTTTTAAGATAATTTCCAAATAATTCAGGACAGAGGAAGGGCATGATTTGAGTAGTATTCCAATTAACTGTCAGGCAGGAGACTAAACTGAATTGTCGGAGTATTATTTTAAGAGCTGTGTAAGATTCAGGTGGCCTACTAAGGGTTGAAAGCAGACCACCTGCATAGTCAACAAGCATTTGTCAATGCCGAATGTTTGCTTGCTGGCATTGGCAGTGGTAGTGTAGAAGTTACAGAGCTGCATAATAGTAATAGCAGTGAAGTATTGAACTGAAGCCAACCCCACCACCACCCTGCAGAGAGTGACAGGCATTGGGGTGTGCCTTTGGGTCGTCAGGCATAATGGCCATGCCATTTCACCACACCCCACCCTGCAGACACTGGCAAGTGTCACGGTGTTCCTTGGGGTCTTTGGTCCTTATACGCACCCCATTCCATTAGGAAATACAGTGGGATGGGTGTGATATAGGAGAATGGGGTGAACTTTGGGGCCGAAGAGTCCAAGGCATACCTCAATGCTTTTCACTGGCTGCAGGGTGTGGAATGGTATGAGCATTACAGGCAAGAATCCCAAGTCACACCCCTGATGCCTGTCATTCTCTACAGGGTTGGGCATTACGGTTGGAAACCCTAATACCTCAGGCATTCACTGGTATTTTCACTCCAAATGTTCAACATGTTTTTTTGTGACCCCACCTCATGAACAGGGGGAATATCAGTTTCTTAGCTGAAAGCTGCTTATGCACAGCGACTACAGCATTTAACACCACAGGTGCAAAAACATTCTGAACAGGATGTAAAAAATGACAGCTGTACTGTTCATGGGGAGGTGTAAAAAATGGCAATGTTGTAAATCTGCAGTAAAAATATTTAAAAAAATGGTGAAGTCACGAGCGTACATAGAAACTGTGCAACACGCACCCGTAATATAATTAGGTTGGGGATTTTTTTTACAGCAGATTGTCAACTCAGACATTTTGGTGCCTCTGATCATGAACAGTGTCACTGTGATTTTCTTTATCTGTCCCGAACAATAATTTCCCACAGCGACCACGCATCTCTGCACTGAAAGGTAGAAGACTTGGTTTGCTGGCCAAGGCACCTAGCTTCACCTGAGCTCTTTCCTTCTAAGACTGCTTGAAAGGCAGAGTAGAGAAACTTACCAGAGCAAGGGAGAAGGATTAAGACTTAGTTTGGCTAAGCAGATTTATTGTGTGGTGGTGTTTTTATTTTTTACTCACAGGGATTGCTACTGTTTGTTGCTAACATTTCATTGCTTTATTTTTTCTATGATTCAAATTTTTGTTGCTGGTATACCTTCTTCTGCATTATTACAAGGTGTGCCTACAGGTGTGTGCTAACAGATTACTGCTGTAATCTTCTGATTCAAATTGTCTTTTGCAAGGTATATCTTCTGTTACTGCTTTATTTTTTCTGGAGCAAAGTGTTTCTTACAGGGTATATCTTCTCTGAAATTACTGTATTACAGGTGGAGCTTACATTTTATGACTTTTTATCATTGGGCTAAGCAAAATTAGTGTTTGACACTGTGTTTTATTTTATTCTTGTTTGTTGAAAAGGTTTGTTGTCTCAGAGGTGTTTCAGTCTCCTTCTCACATTGAAGAGAGCTAATTGCTTTCCTCCACAGCTCTTCCAAAGGATTAGGTGTATGTGGGGGAGTGGAGCTGGCAAACTGTCAGTAATTTCCAACAGAAAGAAGGGTTAAAAGTCAGGTTAGTTGATATCTTGGAGGTAGAAGACTTGGTTTGCTGGCCAAGGCACCTAGCTTCACCTAGCTCTTTCCTTCTAAGACTGCTTGAAAGGCAGAGTAGAGAAACTTACCAGAGCAAGGGAGAAAGGATTAAGACTTAGTTTGGCTAAGCAGATTTACTGTGTGGTGGTGTTTTTTTTTTTACTCACAGGGATTGCTACTGTTTGTTGCCTAACATTTCATTGCTTTATTTTTCTCTGAGTTCAAATTGTTGTTGCTGGTATACCTTCTTCTGCATTATTACAAGTGTGCCTACTGGGTGTGTGCTAACAGATTACTGCTGTAATCTTCTGATTCAAATTGTCTTTTGCAAGGTATATCTTCTGTTACTGCTTTATTTTTCTCTGTAGCAAAGTGTTTCTTACAGGGTATATCTTCTCTGAAATTATTACAGGTGGTGCTTTACAGGTTTTACAGTTTTATCTAACATTAGGATAAGCATTCAGGGTTACTGCATTTGTTGTTGACTGATTGTTTCTGCTCTTACCTCCTTGTTCTTTCATCCGTGGTTCTTCTTTTTAGGCAGGGAAGGGCCCAGCCACCCACCCCATCCCCAACCACCCTACGCTACACACTTATAGGGTACCTGGTTGTGACATTTCCTGTGGCAGAGCAGGAAGGGGCGGATCAGTGGGGCCTCCACAAGGTGATCTCATTTACAGTGGCACTAGTAATTTAACTTGTTATAACAAGTTAAACAAAGCACAATTAAACCATTACTTGCATTTTTTTTCCCTTCTAATTACTCTGACTAGGTTACAAACCCAGCAACTTATTTGGAATGGATTTTATTAACTGCAGGTACTGTGGAACAATTTTCAGAAGGACAGTCTTACAGGATTTAGGACACTGTCCTACATGCTGGGCCTTTGGAGATCTTAGGTCTCAGCTCCGGGCAGCATGGGCAGAGATTGCACGCCTCAAATTTCATATTGAAGAGGAAATACATTATAAGAACCACCATGCCATTTCCCCAGCATCCAACAGAAAAACCTCGACCGCAGAGGGTAGTTGTTCCAGGAGGTTGGCAGGTGGTTAGGAGGAGCAAATCAGGTGCCCCATCACTCTCTGCTCTCCAACACATTACCTCCAAAAACCATATAAACACTACAAACAGGTATCTGCCTCTATCTCTGAAATCAAATAAAGAGGCAGAAGACACTGCAGAGCAGGACTCTGTGGCACAGGAGCTAGCACAACAATACTCACCCAAATCAGGAACCAAAACTAAACAAGCACAAAGGAAATCCAAAAAACTTCTGATCATAGGAGACTCCATGATTCGGGGAGTTGATACCCATCTCCAGCCAGGGGTGATGGTCAGATGTCTCCCAGGTACATCAGCATGGAGAGACACTGACCGCATTGCTAAAATTGTTCACAAAGCAGGAGAAAACATTGATGTCCTAGTACACATAGGGACTAATGATCTTGCACTACTCCCTTCACAAAAGAAAGGGTCCTACAAGAGCTTGCTAAGCTCAGGGTGGATAAGGCAATGGGACCTGATGGCATACATCCCAGGGTACTTAAGGAGCTAAAGGAGGAACTAGCAGAGCCATTAGCAGAATTGTTTAGTGAGTCTCTGAGCACAGGAGAGGTCCCAGAAGACTGGAGAAAGGCTCATGTGATCCCTCCACAAGAGTGGTAGCAGGGAGGGCGGGGAACTACAGACAGGTCAGTCTTACCTCAGTAGTGGGCAAGATTATGGAGGCACTCCTTAAGGAAAGGATAGTGCAACACCTGGAATCCATAGGGGCACAGGATCCAAGACAGCATGGGTTTACAAAAGGAAGGTCCTGTCAAACTAATCTCATAGATTTCTTTGACTGGGTAACCAGAGTGGTGGACCAAGGGGGAGCAGTTGATGTCGCCTACCTTGACTTCAGCAAAGCTTTTGACACTGTTCCATAGAAGATTGATAAATAAGCTAGGTAGGCTCAGGGTGGGTCAGAAGTTGGTCAACTGGGTGGCAAACTGGTTGACTGGCAGAAAACAGAGAGTGGTGGTAAATGGTATACAGTCAGAAGAGATGCAAGTCACAAGTGGGTACCTCAGGGATCAGTCCTGGGGCCAGTCCTATTCAACATCTTCATTAGTGACCTGCAGATGGACTAGAGGTAAGGCTTGTCTGTTTGCAGATGACACCAAGATCTGCAACAGAGTAGATGATCCAGATGGGGTGGGCAGAATGAGAAGAGATCTGGATAAACTAGCAGAATGGTCAGAAGAGTGGCAACTGGGATTTAATGCAAAGAAGTGCAAAATCATGCACATAGGGAAGAGAAACCCTGAAACCACTTACAGGCTGGGAGGGGAGTTGCTAGCAGTCACAAAGGAAGAAAGAGACTTGGGTATCATCATCACTGATGACCTAAAATCATCCAAGCAGACCTCTAAAGCAGTAGGTAAGGCTAGGGGGTGTTAGGGTGTATTAGTAGGGGTATCACAATTGTAGAGGAGGTAATAATTCCTCTGTACAAGACATTAGTTAGGCCCCATCTGGAGTACTACGTGCAGTATTGGAGCCACACCTTCACAAGGACATTAACCAAATTGAGGCAGTCCAGAAGGGGCAGCAAAATGGTGTAGGGACTGCATCAGAAGACATATGAGGACAGATTAACGGAGCTCAATATGTATACCCTTGAGCAAAGGAGGAGAGAGGTGATATGATCGAGACATTTAAACACCTTAAGGGCATAAACAAGGTGAAAGAGTCTAACATGTTTAAATATAAGAAAAATAGCAGGACAAGAGGACACAGCATGAGATTAGAGGAGGCCGATTAAGGGGAATGTGAGAAATTCTTTTTCACAGAAAGGGTGGTAGATGCATGGAATAGCTTACCACAAGAAGTGGTGGCTATGAATACAGTGTCAGGGCTTCAAACAGGCATGGGATAGGCATAAGGAGCAATACAAATGACTATGAATAGATAGGTCACTGACAGAGCAAAGGCCGATGGCACATTTATAAGGTAGAAAAAGAAATGGGCAGACTGGATGGGCCTTGCGGTCCTTATCTGCCGTCAACTTCTATGTTTCTATGTTTCTATGAAAGTGTGAAAACACACTTCGGCTATGTTGTGAAAAATGACAGCTGTACTGTAAATAAGGCAGTGTTGAAAAATGCCACTGATGAAAATCTGGACTTAAAATATTACAAAGTCATGAACTAACGAGGATGCGTGGAAACTGTGCAATGCTCACTCGTAACACAATCATTTTAAGGAATTTTGTCACCAAATTTTCAACACAGCCATTTAAGACCTCTGCTCATGAACAGTGTAACTGTGATTTTTCTTTAATCTGTCCCAAACATTGCTTTACACACCAACAGCACCATTGTGCGCCATATGCAAAAACACATTTGGGCAGCATATAAAAATAGCAGCTGTACTGTTCATAAGGAAGTGTAATAAAATGACAATGTTGAAAATCTGGAGTGAAAATATTAAATTTGCAAACTTATGAGCATGCATAGGAACTGTGCAACGCACG
Organism: Neoceratodus forsteri; assembly: GCA_016271365.2. Taxonomy (NCBI): domain Eukaryota; kingdom Metazoa; phylum Chordata; order Ceratodontiformes; family Ceratodontidae; genus Neoceratodus; species Neoceratodus forsteri. Next base: position 553,963,549 of record JADMNL010000023.1, on the reverse strand, counting down.
CTCGTAAAAGTCATTTTTAGGAATGTTTTCACCAAATTTTCAACATAGCCATTTTAAGATCTCTGCTCATGAACAGTATCACTGTGATTTTCTTAATGTGTCTCATACATTGATTTCACACATCGACTGCGCCATTGTGCGCTACATGGGCGGAAACACATTTTGGGCAAGATGTGAAAAATGACAGCTATACTGCTCATAAGGAGGTGTGGTAAAATGGCAATGTTGAAAATCTGGAGTGAAAATATTGAAAATTCGCGAACTTACGAGCGTGCGTAGGAACTGCACAACACGCTCGTAAAACAGTCATTTTTAGAATTTTTCACCAAATTTTCAACATAGCCATTTTAGGACCTCTGCTCATGAACAGTGCCACTGTGATTTTCTTAATTTGTCCCGTACATTGATTTAGCACACCGACTGCACCATTGTGCGCTACATGGGCGGAAACACGTTTTGGGTGAGATGGGAAAAATGTCAGCTGTACTACTTATAAGAAGGTGTGGTAAAATGTCAATGTTGAAAATCTGGAGTGAAAATATTGAAAATTTGCAAACTTACAAGGGGTGCATAGGAACTGTGCAATGCACGCTCGTAAAACAGTCGTTTTTGAAATTTTTCCACCAAATTTTCAAAATAGGCTTTTTAAGAGCCCACCTTATGATCACTGGCAGTGCCATTTCATTACCGGTCCCGAGAAGGTGATTTGGCGCAGTGACTGCGAAATCACCCGTCGGAACCCATCTTGCTCATGACAGTGACATAATTCATGAGAAGGTCCAAAAACCTCATGTTGAAAATTGGTGCAAAATTCAAAAAATGCCTGAGATATGCAACAAAGTTGAAAACCCTATCTAGCCATTATACAGCTTACCGGCATTTCCTCATTTACGTGGTCTGCTTTGAAGAGTGCAGATGTGTTCCCCAGTCCACCAAGATCGTTGCACCGAGGTCCAGAGGTAAGTATGGGGTGAGGGGGGGTGTGGGGAGGCAGGGTGTGCAATGGGTGGGTGCGGGTTGTGGGAGGGGGGCCAGGGAGACTACCTGGGACCGTTTTTTCTTTACAAGTGTTATTTTTGTTTCCAATGACAATGCAGGACGTTTGCCACACTGGGGTGGGCTCCCAGCATGGCACAAGGACAGTTGGGGGACATTCAGCCGATGGGGGATTGGACACCCCGTACGCTAAAGCATCGATTGCCATGTGGGTGGGCTCTCCAGTGTGGCACCCAACTTCGGGGGTGAGGACAGTGGAGCCGACGGGGATTGGGCACCCCTGGCTATATCATGAGTTGCCACGCTGGGGTGGGCACCCAGCATGGCATTTGGAAGGCTTTGGGGGGCGGAGGGAGCACAGCACAGCTGACAGGGGATGCACACGCCTGCGTGTGCGTGTGTGTGGGGGGGGGAGCTGCGCATGAGCAAGTGATATCTTATCGCTGCTCACTGAAGCATAGCTCCCCCTCTGAACTGTATGCCACTGCATTTTGGAGCTTGTCATATACAGCTCCATCATGCATTGGCTTACAGGGGCCACACCTGCCAACACACTGATTGAACTGGAAGAGCGAGTGACACACTTCCGAAATCTCGGATGATGGCACTATGTTTCTTACACATGCGTGCAAGCAAACATAACAAACATAATAAATGTATCTTCATTTTTGAAGACCGTTTTTTTTTTTGTGTGTGCATATGTGACATATGAATGAGGGATCCACTCACTGTAGATCAAGGGAGGATGTGAAATGGTGCAGGTACATGGGGGGTGAACAAAGTGGTAGACAATGAGCCCTACCAGAGCTTCAGGCTGATGTAGCACAGCGACACATGGGGGGGTGAACAAAGAGGTAGACAGTAAGCCCTACCAGAGCTTCAGGCTGATGTAGCACAGCTGGACTAAGGCAAGGGAGAATGTGAAATGGTACAGGTACATGGGGGGGTGAACAAAGTGGTAGACAGTAAGCTCTACCTGAGCTTCAGGCTGATGTTGCACAGCTGGACTAAGGCAGAAGCACCCACGGCATGTTCTTACAGTTCCCATGTATATGTCCATTTATGTTCTTACAGCGCTGATTGCCTAACTGAGCCAAGATGTAAAACAGGCACTAAAATGTCAGGTTTATTTCAGGTGACCATGTTCTTATAGTCCCCATTTATATGTCCGTTTATGTTCTTACAGTGTTGATTGCCTAACTGAGCAAAGATGTAAAACAGATACTAAAATGTCAGGTTTATTTCAGGTGACCAGGATCGTAGTGGGGAGAGGGGGCAAGTGAAACAATGTCCTGAGAATGTGCTTAAACTTATTAACCATTGCTGTGCCAAGGAGGGATACACCGGTCCAGAATCCCTATACATTTAAATTATGTTTGCAGCCTAAAGGTGCTTAGGTGGATTGGCATTCACATTACTCATCGGCAAATCTTTTTCATACTTTTTGTGATCATCAGTTAAGATATAACCACTAACTGATGAGACACTTGGGGGCATGAAACTGTGCTACCAGCAAAGTTGCATTTGCAAAGCCCTGAATATTTATCTGTTGATAATGAAATGAAAACTGTCAGCTGATAACATTCAGCCACTGTCCATTGCACAGAATAGACATCTCACTGATAGATCTGGAGTAAAGGGACATGCACTTGCCAATAACACCACTACAACTCCAGACACGGAAGAAAGAAGTTCATGCACTTTCATCGCTGTTAACTTTTTCAGCATTTTAAAACCGTTACTTAGCATCTGCACTAAGATGTTACACGTCGCTGAACTGAATTGTGACACCAGAATCCCTGTGATCAACATTTGTCAGCAAAAGTGAATTGAAAAAATCAATAGATGTGTAAAATGGTAAGTGACATGAGTCAATAACAACATATCTGCATGTAATACTTGGCTTAAAATTTGAGCACCACCATATTCCGCACCACAGCATCAAACAGGGATTCCATTTATAATTCAGCTAATGTCAAGCAGTTTTCGAGCCATAAAAAGTATTACTGTATCAGTATGGTGGCAGCAACAGGATCAGGAAATTATGAAATAAAATGCAACAGCACCCCTGTCGGCCATATGTTGTGTGGGTGGAGGGAGTGCATGAGCACCCAGGGGTGGGCTATTAGGCGGCTTCAGAGTCACCGGAGAAAAGGGTGGATTTGATTGTGAGCTACGGTTGAATTTGTGTTTTCTTTTTCTACACCTAGTTTTCGCTATTTTGTTAGGGCACATGTCCAACCCTAAGATGTTTAGGGTCACAAGGTGATGTGACTTCATTGAGCATCTGATTTGAGAAAGAGCTGTGTGATTCTATCTAAATGCCAGCTCACGGCAATTCAGAGAAAAAAAATATTTTGAAGCTGCATTACCAGACTAAGTGTGCAGTTTAGTGAATTACCACACAGGGGTGTGTGTATATGACAGCACTAAAAGGCGCATTAAAGTGCTTCAGTCATGAAAACCTCCCCCACTGGCTGCTGCTGAAATGCATAGCAGTATGTTCTTTGTGCATTCTGGCTGTCCTTTGCTTCAGCTGCAGGTAGTACAGTACACTCAAGTTCGTTTGCATAGGTTTTAGCAGCGAGGAGTTCACATTGACAGAGTCTAGTAAGAGAAAATGCTTGGAATTACACATATAAATAAGTCTGAGTTTTCACATCAAATGCTGAGGTATTTTTTTTCTGGAGGATTAGAACCCATGGAGTCCATGAAGGTGTGCTTTGGAGAGCTGGTGTGTGTAAGGACTGTTAGGCACCCACACATTTTGGTGGTCCTGCTTTGGCAAGGAACAGTTTATTAAAGTAATGATGTGTGGCTTGTCTCTCTAAGCTAGACAAGACTACACCATTCTATCAGGCAATCAACACAGTTGATCTGTGTGTGTGTGATGGGGTGAGGAGCTGCTCACTGAAGCGTAGCTCCCTCTTTCAACTGTATGCCACTGCATTTTCAACTGCTGTCATAGACAGCTTCAGCAGTGATTGGAGAACTGTGACCACGCCTGCAAACACACTGACTGAATTGGAAGATGCTGACACACCTCTGAAAAACTCAGATGATGGCACTATGTTTCTTGCACATGTGTGCAAGCAAACATAAAAATGGTTTGCATCGATAGCCCAACTTTTATACCATGTATTCCATGGGAGTTACCCATGAGTCGAATCAAAGGTTCAATGGAAAAAATAAAGAGATATGGAGAAAGAGGCAGCACTGCCTTGTTCCTCGGTTTAGATTAAAGTACATTGACATCACCCTGTTAGTAATAAGTGCTGCTGAAGACTGTAAAGAATGTGGGCCCAGGCTCCAACTGTGTTCCCAAGACCACATTTATCAACTACAGTCCTCAAATAATCCTAGTCCAGGGAGTCAAAAGCATTCATCGTGTCTAAAGCTATTGTGACACCTGCTAGTTTATGTTTGTTAGATGCCTAAATACTGCAGTACTGATTAACCTCTTACATTATCTGCACCAGAGTTGCCCTTCAAGAAACCCACCTGTTCTTGCTTTGTTAACTTATTAAAAACTGGTTGTATTCTATTAGACAATATTTTGGCCAGTATTTTATCATTTTGATTTAGCAACAAAATGGTTTATAATTTGCACAGTTTAACAGATTTTTCCCCTTTTCACGTTCACTTGCGCGCATGCGCAAGGAACGTCTTGGGAGAATGGGACACTTTGGAGGTGTGCCCCTCCTCTGCAATCCCCTGTTCCATTGAGCAGGCGTGGCAGTCCTGCACCAATGGATAGCGATTGCTGTATGTATGACAGCGGTGGTCTTCTCTTCAAAGAAAGCCACCGTTGTTGTGCTTCAGCCAGCGTCCGCCCGGCCCTCCTAATCTTGCCACGCTGGGAGCCCACCCCAGCGTGGCAAATGTCCCACGTCGTCTTTTTTTTTTTTAAAAACCTGTAAATTAAAACGGTCCCATGGCTCTTCTCCCCCCCTCCACAACTCGCACCCACCCACTCGCACCCTGCCTCCCCACACCCACACCCCATACTTACCTCCGGAGCTCGCGCTGACGATCTTCGATGGACCGGGAACACGCCTGCACTCTTCAAAGCCCGACAGCGAATTGAGGAAATGCCGGTAAGCTGTATAATAGGCTAGATAGGGGTTTTCAACTTTGTGCATATCTCAGGCATTTTGGAGTTTTTTCCACTAATTTTCAACATGGGGTTTTGGGACCCCTTCTCGCGGAATGATGTCACTGTCGCATTGGCGTTGGCCGGGCCCAAAGGGTGATTTCGCAGTCACTGTGTGAAATCACCCTTTACGGGCCTGAATAATGCCATGACAGTGACATCATCGCGAGAAATCGCAACTCATGTTGAAAATTGGTGAAAAATCCACAAATGACTGTTCTAATGGGTGCACAGTTGTCACTGCAGGGCTCGTAAGTTTGCGAAATTTCATTATTTCCACTCCAGATTTTCAACATTGCCATTTTACCACACCTCCTTATGAGTAGTACAGCTGTCATTTTTCACATCTCACCCAAAACATGTTTCCGCCCATGTAGCACACAATGGCGCAGTCGGTGTGCAAACTCAATGTATGGGACACATTAAGAAAATAACAGTGACACTGTTCATGAGCAGAGGTCTTAAAATGGCTATGTTGAAAATTTGGTGAAAAAATTCCTAACAATGACTGTTTCTGGCGTCGTTACGCAGTTCCTACACACGCTCGTAAGTTTGCAAATTTTCAATATTTTCACTACAGGTTTTCAACATTGCCATTTTACCACACCTCCTTATGAGCAGTACAGCTGTCATTTTCATCCTGCCCAAAGCGTGTTTCTGCCCATGCTGCACAATGGCGCATCGGTGTCTTGAAATCAATGTATGGGACACATTAAGAAAATCACAGTGACACTGTTCATGAGCAGAGGTCTTAAAATGGCTATGTTGAAAATTTGGTGAAAAAATTCCTAAAATGACTGTTTTCTGGCGTGCATTCGCAGTTCCTCACGCACGTTCGTAAGTTCGCGAATTTTCAATGTTTGCACTCCAATGACTTTCAAATACCTAAACAGCACATAGAAGCAAGCAACATTCGCCATTGACAAATGCTTGTACTTCTTTGTCACTAATTTTTTTAAGCCATGTCCAAGTGCCAAATACCACTGCAAATACCTGCAAGCAAACGTTCGGCATTGACAAATTCTTGTTTGGTATAAGGGAAATAAAGGCTTCTGTCATGGTTAATGGCAGTGAGTTATTATTCCAGAATTCCTGCATAGTCTTGCAAGCACTGGGGCTATTTGAGGGGATAATAGCTTATAAAGTTCACCTGGGATGGCATCTGGCCCTGGGGTCTTACCATTCTGGAGAGCATGAGTAACATGGATAACTTCATCAATTTGCATTGGTTTGCCAGTTTTCTCAACTTCCTGCTCAGTCAAGCAGAGAAGAGTAATCCCATTTAGGAACTCATCAATATCTTGTTTAGAGCAGTTCAGCTTACTCCAGTATATGTCAGGGAGGCAGTATAGTGCAGTGGGTTAGGGCTCTGAGCAGCAAATCCTGGAGACCAGGGTTTGAATCCCAGAGCCCCCCACTTGCATATACTGTGTGACCCTGAGCAAGTCACTTAACTTCCCCGTGCTTCCAGGTCGCACCTGTAAACAAGCTTTCAGCTTAGTGTGCCATTTCTGGTTAAACAACAATTGGAAAAAAAAAATGTTTTATAGAAGCTAGGGAAGACCTCCTTCATTTCTTTGTTGGGCCATACAACATTACTAGATTTGTTTTGTATCCCTGCAATTAAACTACCAGATTGTTGTTTTTTAAGCCTGTATGCCAATAATTTACTGGCATTTTCCCTGACACCCCAAATGTTTGATTCAGCCTTCTGACCTTCTCCCAAACAGACAATTTATATCAAATATCCTTTCATCAGAAGGCATTGCTGCTGAAATGAACACGATTATGTGGTCAGATCGCATTCTAATTCAACTTGATTTAAAAGTAACTGAACCTTACAGAACCCCTCTATCATGCTGGTCCTTTAATACTCATCTACAAGATGATTTATTGTGAGAGAAAATAAGGGAGGCAATCAAAGAATAGTGATATTATAACTATGATGGGAACACCCAGTAATAAACCTTTGGGGCGCTTTTAAAGCAGTATTGAGGGGTAAAAGGGGGGAGGATTGGGTTGGAAGACGGGGTAGGGGTTGCGCTATCTACACCAGAGACTCTCTCACTGGACTAGCCCTCCCTGTCCCTGCTCTCGAATTCGGGGTGCAGGCACTAACCCTAAAACTGACCCCGGATCCCTCCAGGGGCCCCCTCTATCTCACTACTGCCTACATTCCCCCTAAAAATCAAACTCTGGCACTGGTCTCGTTAACGGAGTACTTTACTACTCTGCACCACTCATCTGACCAAATCCTAGTGGGTGATCTAAGCATTAACTGGCTTAGTTCATCATCTTCCACTACCTGTGACTCTTTTGCAGCTATTGATCTGACTCAACTCATTTCCCAACCTACAAGAGTGAATTCTAAGAGGGGCTCAAGCACCCTTCTAGATGTGATCATCACCAATCATCCTAAACAAATCTGCAATATCCAAGTCCTTCCTGACTCACTTAGTGACCACTCCCCTATACTTTTCCGCTGGACAACCTCCATACCCAAACCCACAGCCCAGCCCACCCTACAGTGGCGCCATAGACCAGGTGGTCTGAAAAGCCTTAAGCAACTTCTGGCCCAAATTAATTGGTCTCCCATACAGTACGCTCCGCTATAGATACAGCGCTAACCTTTTTCACCCAAACATTCAACAAAGCCTGTGACATTTTCGCACCTCTAATGGAATTCCGTTCCAAAGTGCGTAATGCACCCTGGGTTACCCCTGCTCTGCTTCAACTATTTAAGCACAGGGACAACCTATGGCACCTGGCCACTGAAACAGGCTGGTCGGCAGACAGGCAGGCATATACAGCTGCTAGAAACAAATGCACCTAGGCCATCAGAAAGGCTAAGGCTGATCACTATCAGGCCCCGCTCACCTCCTCTCGGGGGAATGCAAAAATGTTCTGGGGCAACATCAGACAACTAAATGGGAGCACACACACACACACACCCTCCCAGATCAACATTGACGGCGCTATCTCTACCAACCCAGCCCTTATAGCTAACTTCCTCAACACATCTTTTATGGACCTTAGCCCAGTCCTCCCTAGCTACTTTTTTGACCCTCCCACCCACTTGCCCCTGTCTTCCTACGCCCTAGCTTCCACTTACGCCGGGTAACTGCCCAAGAAGTCAGACCTCACCTAATTAATGCCCTAAAGAGCAATAGTGCTGGCAGTGACTTCTTGGACCCCTGTATCCTCCACCGGGTTCTGGATCTGGTCCTCGCCCCACTCACTAGTCTCCTCAATAAATCCTTCTGCCTGGGGCAATTTCCCTCAGCTTGGAAAATTGCTACAGTCACACCCATACACAAGGGTGGTGACAGGTCCTTAGCCAGGAATTACCGGCCTATCTCCATTCTCTCACCCCTCTCCAAAGCCCTAGAAAAATTAGTGGCCACTCAAATTACAGATTACTTGACCAAATACAACATCCTCTGCCCAGAACAGCACAGTTTCTGTGCAGGTCACAGTACCAGCATTGCCCTCCTAGAGTTTTCAAATTTTCTACACTCTTCTCTGGACTTGGGCTCACTGGCTGTGGCAGTGTTCGTAGATCTATCAAAAGCCTTCGACACTGTCTCCCATGCCCTCCTGTTGGATGCCCTCAGCCACACCGGCTTTGTCACTGGGCCGGTCTCCTGGTGCTCCAGCTACCTGTCTGCCCACTCTCAGTGTGTTAAAATTAATGGGACACTCTCCAACGCTTGTCCTATCCACTCTGGTGTTCCCCAGGGCTCCATTCTTGGACCCTTGCTCTTTTCACTATACCTCAACACCCTGCCAGTGCATGTACTGGTAAAATTCTGCTGTATGCAGATGATGCCGTCATCTTTGCCACTGACTGAAACCCTATCTCCCTTCAGGACACCCTGCAAATATCTTATAATGATGCTGAAGCCTGGTTCAAAGAGCAAAGACTTGTAATAAATCTCAAAAAAACAAAAAACATGCTCTTCGCCCACCCCCAAAACAAAGCCAGCAACTTCCTACTCCATGTCCTCTCTAGCACCAAGTTTCCTCTCGAGCAAGTTTACTTGTATAAGTACCTTGGGATCTCCTTTGACCCTGCTCTCACTTTCCACGACCACATTGCTGCTCTAGCCTCAGCTTCCAATATTCGGCTAGGTATCCTATACCGCTACAAAAATTGTCTTCCCCCTGACACCCTCCGACTAGCGGTCACATCCTCAATAATGTCCCTTGTGGACTATGGATTACCAGTTTATGGTGCTGCAGACCAGAAAGCCCTCAATAAAATCCGCCTCACACTAAATAAGGCCTGTAGGCTAATTTCAGTGGCCTCCAAGCTAACACACACCTGCCAGCTATATGAAAAGGCAATGCTGCTCGATCTAGACGAACGACTCAGATACCAAACCTGCCTCATAACAAAAAAAACTCTCCTTGGACTATCCCCGCCAGGGTTGACAGCCTCCATTCACCAAGCACAACCCTTAGTACAAACACGAACCTCTTGCAAAGCCACACTTTTAGCCCCTAGGGCAAGGACCACACACGGTCAAAGGGCCTATTGTTACAGAGCTCCATCCTGGTACAACACACTCCCCACCTCTATCTCCGATACCCCCATGATCTCCAGTTTCAAAACTTTACTTCGAAATCACCTATTTAATATGCGTAGCTGTGACTGTTACTAAGTTGTTCTTGCTCAATGCTCTGACAAAGCTCCCTGAGTGGCTGCACCCAACCCACTACCAACCACATCCCTTAGCCCTATCAATTATCACCTCCTCCTGTCTCTGCATGCTACGGCATGTATGCTGATACCACTGTTTGTCTATGAAGTACTAAATATCTGTACCAGCCTATGTTTAGCCAATCCTGTAACTTTAAAATTTGCAACTAAGATATGACAGCATGTATTACCAATTGTTGTAATCCACAATGATGTAACAACATTGTTGTATTGTATTTGTCCTCTTTGTGACAAGGTACCTTTGAAAATGAGCCTCTGGCTCCAAGGTTGTAAACTGATGTACAAATAAATAAAAATAAAATAATCCCTTACGAAGTGTACAAAACAAAGCCCAGGAGAATAGAAGAGGAAAAACAATAATGAAAGATTGCAAGAACTGAACCAACTAATATAGGAGGCAGTACAGCGCAGTGGTTTAAGATTCTGAGCTGCAAACCTAGTGACCTGGGTTTGAATCCTACAGCCCCCACTTGCATACTGTGTGACCCTGAGCAAGTCACTTTACTTCCTTGTGCTCCCAGGTTGCTCCTGTAAACAAGCTTTCAGCTTAGGGTGTCTCTCCTGGTAAAACAAAGGTAAAAAATAAATAAATAAAGTAAAAATAGCTCATAAAGCATGCCAACAGGAATGGAACAGCCTGTGGTTGAAAAAATTTGAACTGAACAATTGAGAAACAGCAATTAACATTAAAAGGATAAAATTGGCAAAATACCTGCAAGGTTATAAATCCAAAAATATGCTGGCTACCATGCTTAAAAAACAAAAAGAGAAAAACTTGATAACTGTATTAGAGGATGATCACGGTAACCGTTTATAAAGATAAAAAATGAACTTGACAGTACAACATTTGTATAAAACAATATACCAAAGAAAACTGCCGGTAGAGCAAAATTACCTTGATAGGTATCTAAGGAATTAAGGCTCATTACAGCTTAAAGTGTAACGAAGAACGATTCTCAAGCACAAAAATAAAAGAAACCATTTTAATACGCCAAAACTGGTTTGTATGGTTTCCCAACACAATTGTACACAACATTCTTGGAGGAGTTAGCTCCTTGGATTGAATTAATGATACTAGTGCTGGAGGATGGCCTCGGCCAGATACTCAATCGATGGAGGAGGCAAAGGTAACTGTGATCCATAAGGAGGGGAAGGATCCAAAAAAGACAGACAGTTATAGACCTATTGAATATTGATTACATTAATCATTAAGTTGGTTGTGAATTGAGTGAAAGGCTCTCTGCCTTAGGCCACTCACCCAGACTAATTTGGGTTCATCCAAGGATGGACAATTGTACAGGTTACAAGAGGAGTTTAAACCTCATTTCTTTTTCTTTGGTAACCAGATAAGGTCCACTAGGCACAATGCCTGTTTTAAGAGATGACCTGGGAGCACTGGGGAGGTTAGGTGACTTGCTCAGGGCCACACTGTATGCTAATGGAGGTTGTGGGAATCAAACCCAGGTCTGTTGGATATACCAAAGTTCATTTACAGCTCATTACTCTAACCTCTAACCTATGCTGCCAGCCCAAATTCCAAAAGTGTTTCATTACATTATAAATTAAAGTACAATATACCATGCAGTGGTTATCGATGCAAGTAAGGCCTTTGATGTCTTGGATAGATCATATATGTTAAGGTGCCTGGAGGCATGGGAGATTCCAAAAGTTCTGTGTCAGTAGTCTTATTATATGCAAATAAGACTGTAAGGTTTCTAATCAATTCACAGGTTTAATCAGTTTAAGAGATCTTTGTGGCCAATGCAATTGTAACCATTAAACTGTTGCATTTGGTTTCTCTCTGTATACAGCCTATGACTTTTTTACAACAATTTATATGGAGTTTTTAAAAACTGTATGTAATTGTTCTGTCTTAAGTGTTTGGAGCCTGACTCAACTGCATTTCCTCTGGAACTGCTTATTGTACTTGCAGTGTTTTTTGTGACTGCATTTGATGTGGAACCTTTATAAATGAGCGCTTGTGCTCAAAGGTAATCTCTGAAGTTTACAATAACTAAATATATACATATTTATTAAAACCATTTCAGATGGTCGCACGCCAGCGCCTGAGAGGATGACAGCCTGAGAGTGTAGCTGTCCCATGTATCATGATCCTTTCATAATTTTATAGTGTTAAAACTAAATTATTGTGGGTTTTTTGTGACCGGAATACAGGAATAGTACTGCTTTACCATGATCTGTCAGGATACCATTCAGCCGAATAGTTTTTAAGTTATTAGCTTGTAAACACTTAGCGGCTCTCCTAACACCTTTAATGCCATCTGACAGTAAGCACAAGCTGGTGGACGCAGCAACGCAGTACGGGAGCTCCCCCAGGTGGTCTCCAGAGGCATCTATAAGTCCCAGCAAAACAAAACAAACCAATGGGGAAAAAAAACAAGAAAAGTGAATATGTCAGTGATGATCTGACTTTCATTAAAGAGAAATTCCAGTCCATGCATGTGGATATATTGGGCCCGATTCTAGAAGGGTGGTGCAGGTTGCCACCAAACGCAACCTGTACCACCCCCAACTGCAACATTGACCCTGCACTCTGTTCTAGAAAGGACAGGGTCTCCGCAAAAAAGTCCTGCGACTTTTATGACATGCGGCAAGGTACGCCGTACAGAGGGCATACCTGGCCAGCATGTCGCAACCCACTGCCGCAGGTAGCAAGTGCACCCCCCACCTGTGCCCTGACCCCCGGGTCACCCGCTGCCAATGCGGCACATCACCAGCCCTGGTAGTCCAGTGCTCCCCCATGAACTGTACAGTAGAATACAAAAAGCAGTCCCGATTCCCCATAGTCTAGTACCCCCCTTCCCCGAACTGTACATTTCTATAATAAAATATAATTTGTGATTCCTTGGTAGTCTAGTGGCCCCCCTCCCCGAACTGTACATCACCATAATAAAAGATAATTCCCGATTCCCTGGTAGTTTAGTGGCCCCCCACCCAGCGGTGCCAGCCCACCCAGCACCACCCCCCGTCCCCAGCCAGCGACTAGCACAGCCACCTCTCACCCTGAACAGCCAGCCACTGACTAAGGTACTGTATTAGTACTACAGCACAGACATGCTCAAGTTAATTTCTGACGTGTCTGTCTTTCTTTTGCTCTGGCACTCAGAAAACTAACCATGGGGTGGGCTGTGTAATCGCGACTGAAAGAACCGTCGAAGTGCTGAGTGAAACTAACATGGCAGAGTAGTGAGAACCACTAGACTACCAGGGGAATAATGATATTCTATTATGGCAATGCACAGTTCGGGGAGGAAAGGCTACTAGACTACCGGAAGTCGAAGAATAATCTTTTATTATGGCAATGTACAGATTGAGGAAGAGACACTGACTCCAGGGCTGGCATATTGCCGCTTATGTGGCGGGCGACTCACGGTTCAGGGCATAGGTGGGGAATGGCAGTGCTGCCCTGCGGGGCATCTGTCAACAGCTGTTTCAGGGGCTGGGGGTATGGGTAGCCCTGTGGGTCCACGCTGGGGTGTGCTGGGCATAGGGGGGAGGGAAACTGTGCACTGTCCGCTGGACAGCCAATGGGTCTACAGGACCCCTGGAGGCATCTGTAAGTTATACCAGTTAAATGCTGGTATAACTTACATTGCGGATCTCCTCTGGGGGTTCTTGTAGAATCCCAATATGGGCACTTTGTGGCTACCCTTCTAGAATGGGGCACAACTGCTGCCGTAAACACCCTAGTGCCATGTCGCAGGCGGTTTATGTGGCGTAACAGCTGTTTGGTGCAAGTGGCCTGCGACATGTCGCAGGTCACTTTGTAGAATCGCGCATGTTGCAACTGCTGGCGTAAGTTGCTACATGCGGCATTCTGCTTGGTGCAACTGCTGTTACGCCTGGTGTAACCCTTCTAGAATCTGGCCCAGTAAGTCTAAAAAGAGACACTAGTGCAGAAAAAAAGAAATCTGTGATTCTAGAAGAGAGACTAAATATAATAGAGGAAGGGCTAGCTTATATAGAAGATTTTTTGTGCAAAATTGAAGACAAATCTGATAATAACCTGTCAAAAATAGAAGCTTTAGGAGCTAAGGTGGAAGACTTGGAGAATCGTAGTAGGAGGAAAAACTTGAGGATTATAGGGGTGCCTGAGCTATTGGAAGGGAATGACATTATCAGATTCTTGCAGGAATTTATCCCCTTGATTTTAAATTTCAGCTGGCCATGGCCCCTCGAGATCGAGAGGGTGTATAGATCTCTAAGAGCCCCCCAAAACAAGGTCAAAAACCCAGGTCAATCATTGCTAGGCTCCTAAGATTTAATGTGAAAGAAGAAATGTTGGTAGTGGCCAGGAAGAAAAAAATCACTATACTGGGGAAACAGCCAGACATACCTGTTTCAGGACTTTTCATCAGACACTGTTGAGAAAAGGAAATTTTTTGGGGACTTAAGATATGTTCTACAAAAGCTAAATGTTGCTTATTACATAAAATATCCAGCACTGCTTGTGATCTGTAAAGACAGTAGCACATACAGCTTTAGTTCACTGGATGAGGCATGGGGTTTTGTTAAACAGTCAAGGCCAGAGGCCTCTGAGATTGTGAAAAACACGCCTAACCAGTTTTCACTATTCAAACAGAAACTCAGCAGCCACTTGTGGAACCCAAGGCAAGAGGGATTCTGTCTTCGAACCTCAATGACGAGATCGGGCTCCTCAGCAGAGCTCATGCACCTCACCCCCGTAAGACAGGTTTACAAACAGAGCAAAGACAAACTTTATCCCAGTCTTAAAGTATGTTTACCGATGGTCCTCGGATCCGAAAACGAGTATCCCTAAATCAGTGGCCTGGTCCTCCAAAATATCCCGCATGGCACAACCAATTTTTAAAAGTAAAAATGCAATCCCCAGTGCTGGGCAACAACAAACAAACAGCCCTCTGCCTTGCTCTGGTCCTTCTCCATTAAGTAATGCTCAAAATCTCCAGGCGCACATTCCAGATGAAAAAATTACTCGCCTTAGTAATGTTTCTTCTAATGGAGTCTTGCTATATTATGACAATTGCAGTTTGTCCCACCATTAGAACTGCTCCGGAGGTGAAAGAGTTAACTACCATGCCAGGCATGGAGTTTAGAGCGTGAGCTCGGTTAGAGAAGCTCTGTCTGGGATATTTCAAACCGAAACTGTCAGATCTTTACGAGCAAAAACTCACTAAGGTTCTGTGTGGAAGCTGTAACCTACACTAGCCAACTGGCTACCTAAATATTACACCTATTCCTGGTCCCAACACCAAGACTCAAGTCAGGGGACCAGAAAAATAATAACATAAGATAAAATAAAACACAACACCCCAAAACCCCAAAAGGGGTGGAAAAACATAAAATGGGCATAACAAGTGCCAACACTGGACTGCCACCCCATACAAGTAGAAGTTCTGAGAGGGGCAGGCTGGGGGGGAGGTCATAATATAGCAAGACTCCATTAGAAGAAACAACATTACTAAGGTGAGTAATTTTTTCTTCAAACAACATGAAGTCTTGCTATATTATGACAATTGCAGAATACACAGCAGTACCTCCATGGTGGAGGGACAGAACCTACTTAGGGAATAGGCTCTGAAGCACGGCTGTGACAAATCTAGCATCCCTCCTGGCCTGAATATCCAGGGAGTAATGCTTGGTGAAAGTGTGTACTGTTTTCCAGGTAGCTGCTTGACATATCTCCAAGATAGGGATGTCTCTGGCAGCAGCTAGAGACACAGCTGTACCTCTGGTAGAGTGAGCCCTCAGGCCTGAAGGGGGAACCTTTCCCAGTTTTTGATAACAAAATTGGATACACGAGACAATCCACCTGGCAATGGATCTCTTAGTGGCAGGTTTACCTTTCCCAACCTCACCATAAGTGAGAAAGAGTTGGAGGGATTCGAACCTATGACCCTTGGTACGCTCTATATAGTAACTAAGGGCCCTCTTAACATCTAAGCTGTGCAGCCTCCTCTCACCAGAGGAGGAGTGGTCAGTGAAGTACACTGGAAGGAGATAGATTGGTTAAGATGGAAATCTGAAACCACCTTAGGCAAAAACTTCCTGTTAGTCCTAAGGACTACTTTATCCCTGTGAAAGGAAATAAAGTCAGTCTCCACTGACAAGGCTTGTAACTCACTTATGCGCCTGGCAGAAGTGATGGCTACTAGAAAAACAGTTTTCCAAGTCAAATACTTAAGCTCTGCAGAAGACAGAGGTTCAAAGGGGGGTTGCATCAACTGAGCAATGCAAACATTAAGATCCCAGGCAGGGGCCGGGTCCCTGAAAGGTGGATTAGTATGAAGTAATCCCTTGAAAAACTTGGAAAATACAGGGTGAGTGGAAAGAGAAGAGGGCTTTCCTGCTGAAATAAAAGCAGAGACAGCTGCCAAATGTACTTTCAGGGTAGCTGGTCTCAGGCCCAAAGAATTAAGATGGACCATATAGTCCAAAACAATGGATAAATCAGCAGATTCCGGGGGAATATGCTTCCCAGAGCACCAGATGGAAAACCTTTTCCATTTAGAATTATAAGTAGCCCTGGTGGAAGGCTTCCTAGAAGCCTTCAGGATGTCAAGAACACCTTGAGAAAGATGTAGGTCAGCAAACTCTAACTCCTCAAGAGCCAGGCCTTGAAGTTGAGGGATTTGAGATTCGGATACCAAACTCTCCCCTGGGCACGAGATAACAGGTTGTGTTTCCTGGGGAGGCACAGGGGAAGATGGACTGCTAATGACAGAAGGAGTGGGTACCAGGGCTGCCTGGCCCAATCCGGAGCAATCAGAATCATCCTGCAAGGCCGGGATCTGATTTTCACTAGCACCTTGAAAAGGAGAGGGAAGGGGGGAAAGGCATATAAAAACTTCCTTCCCAATCTAGGAGAAAGGCATTCAGGGGACTGAGCCCATCACTGGGGGCCTGCAACAAAACAGTGGAAGTTGGTGATTGTCTGGGGCTGCAAAAAGATCTATCTGAGGAGTGCCCCATCTGGCAAAAACTATCCCTAGTATTTGGGGATCCAGTGACCATTCGTGATGGCCCTGGGAAATCCTGCTGAGAGCATCTGCCAGGACATTGTCCTTTCCTGGGAGGTGAACTGCTATGAGGGAAGTGTTCAGGAATAAGCCAGAGACCACAACTTCATTGCCTCGGTGCACAAGGCCGAAGACCGAGTGCCCCCTTGTTTGTTGATGTACCACATTGTTGTGGTGTTGTCTGTTCTGACTTGTACCACTTTGTTCTGAACAGATGCAGAAAACACCTGAAGTGCTAGAAAGACAGCTCTGAGTTCCAGAAAATTGATGTGGAGCAGAGACTCTTGAGGGGACCACACTCCCTGGGTGGAGAGGTCGCCCATGTGAGCTCCCCATCCCAGAAGGGACGCATCCATAGTAAGGGTCAAGGAGTGAGATGGGGGATGAAGGGGACCCCTAGTCTTAAATTGCTCTGATCCTGCCACCACTGAAGGGCCTGGATCAGGGTTCGAGTCACTGGGATCAACTTGGAAAGGGGGATCTTTTCTTTGAGACCAAAAGGCTCTCAAGTGAAACTGAATGTCCCTCATCTGAAATCTTGCTCCTTGCACTACAGCTGTGGAAGCAGCCATGTGACCTAGGAGCTGTAAGAAGTGCCTTGCTGGTCGAGAGACCTGCAGAGTAAAGGAAGAGGCCAGGGCCACCAGGTTCCTTACCCTCTCTAAGGGCAGGAAGGCTCTGGCCTGCTTTGTATCCAGTTCTGCACCTATGAAGGTGAGTACCTGAACAGGTTCCAGCACTGACTTTGGGAGATTGAGCAGAAAACCCAGAGATGTGAGCAGCTGCTGGGTAACTTGCAGGTGTGATCTGACCTGTTCTGGAGACTGGCCTACAATAAGCCAGTCATCTAGGTAGGGAAAAATAGCAATCTTTTTGCCTTCTTAAATGAGCAACTGCTACTGCTAGGCATTTTGTGAATACCCTTGGGGCAGAGGTGAGGCCGAAGGGCATTGCTCTGAACTGGTAATGGCCTGAGGGCAGTTCGAATCTGAGGTACTTTCGGTGGGAGCTTCTGATTAGAACATGGAAATAGGCATCCTTGAGGTCCAGGGAAGCTAGCCAGTCCCCTGGCCTTAGAGAAGGTAAAATTATTGCCAGAGTCACCATTTTGAATTTTGGTTTCAAAAGGTGCTTGTTCAGATATCTTAGGTCCAAAATGGGCCGCCATTCTCCTGTCTTTTTTGGGGTAAGGAAGTACCTGGAGTACAGACCCTTGCCCTGGAGTGGGGGGGGACCCTTTCTACAGCTCTGAGAGCCAGGAGGGTTGAGACTTCTATTTCTAAGGCAAAGGTCTCTAGAGGGTTTGCAGGTGGAAAAGATCTGGCTCTCATCTTTGGAAATTTTTTGAAGCTGAGAACCAGACCCTGGGTTACTACTTCCAGGACCCACTTGTCCGATGTTAGAGACTCCCAGTCCTGAATGAAGTAAGCCAGCCTGCCCCCTACAGGTAATGGAGATCCGGCCCTGGGCACCCCATCAGGGTGCCTGTTTGGCAGGGGCTTTAGGCTGAGGGGTGGAAGCAGGCCTACTTGCACCCCATCTGCCTCTGCCTCTGAAGAACCCCCTCTGAGCATAAGCAGAAGAAGCCTGGGTTTGGTAAAAAGGCCTGTGAAAAGGCCTACCTCTACCCCTGGGGGTCTGCTTCTGAGGAGTGACTTGCCGCTCCTTGGCTTGTGCACTCCTATAAGTTGTTCTATATTCATCCATTTTCTTCATGTAATTCTCTGTCTGCTCCCCAAACAGAGAATTCCCTACCACAGGAAAATCCATGGCCTTAGTCTGGGTATCCTGTGACAAACTAGTACACCTGAGCCAAGCCAACCTGAAAGGTCACAGATGTAGCCATGACTCTAGAGGATACATCATTAGAATCCACAGCAGCATGGAATTGCACCTTGGATGCCTCAATACCATCAGCAGCCACCTGCTCCAGCTCCTTGGCAAGCTGGCCAGGGGCCTGTTTGGCCAAAGCCATGACAGTGTCCCATCTAGATTTTTGGTATCTTGCCACATAAGCCATGTAATTTGCTTGTCTGAGTCCCAAGGACGCTGCCATGTGTTGTTTTTTAGCCATGGCATCAATCTTCCTGGAGTCCTTGTCCGGAGGATGTGAGGCCAAGGGAATGTTAGCCTTATCACAGGCTGCAGCCTGAACTACTCCAACATGACTGCATTGCTGTGAAGGAAAGTCTGTATCAGGACCTGACAGAGTGTACCTCCTGTCCATCTTCTTGTCAACAGGAGGCACAGAATTAGGAGCTTTTAGTATTATTGTTTGTTTCCTAAATGATTTATGTAAGGGAATAGATAATCTCCTAGACTCTGGGATATCCATCATTTCCACAAAATCAGGTTCCTCTTGCTCATCCACAGCTTCCTCTAATGGGAGCTGGAGGGTTTCAGCAACTTTTTTATAAAACAAAAAGTGAGAAGGGGACTCAGAAAGCATAGGGGGAGATTCCAAAGGTCTGTCTGGGGAGATGTCCGGTTCAATGGGCACATCCAGACTCTCAAAGTCACATTCACACTGATCATAAACCTCCTCCCCCTCCTCTGGTTCATAAAACTCTTCAATATCATATTCTTGAACCGGTGGAACCGGCCGAACCGACCTTTTACCAGACAGTGGCGGTTCGGACGGAACCGGAGAAAGTGACTGTACAATCTGTATAGCTTTTGCTATTTCTGCAGCAGTTGGAGAAGGAATTTTAGACTCCAAACCTGCTGATTTTTTAGTTTTCTTTGCTGGAACTGGCTCCTCAGAGCCAGCTTTTCGCTTGCCCGAGGAAGTCTCGCCTGGTCAGAGGGCACTTCCTCCAGTTGGTTGGCACCGAACCGGCTGGCCATCCGGTCAGCAGACTTTTGGCCTCGCTCCCTGAGCCTGCCCACTCTCTTGTCCAGGGTGGCTGCAGGAAATTTTACAAATCTGGCAGTCTGAATTGAGGTGGTCAAACCCCAGACAATAGACCATGTAGTGTGTGGGTCAGCCTTGGCAAAGGCTTCCCCACAGACACTACAGTGTTGAAACCCAGTGGGCCCAGTTTTTCTTTTGGGTTTCTCAGACATGATGCCAGCCTAACCAACAAACTTTCCCTTTTAACGGCAGTGCCAGGCAAGACACCCTTATCGGTTCCCAACCATGTCACGGGTCGTGGAAAAAACCGTAATGAAATCCGTTTTTTTTAGAACCGATAAGAACCGGGAACCACACTCTAAAAGCCTTAAAATGCTTTCTTTCAAAAAGTTTTAACAGCCTGATCGGTTCGAACCGAACCGATAA
Source organism: Neoceratodus forsteri (assembly GCA_016271365.2). Classification (NCBI taxonomy): domain Eukaryota; kingdom Metazoa; phylum Chordata; order Ceratodontiformes; family Ceratodontidae; genus Neoceratodus; species Neoceratodus forsteri. The sequence goes on along the minus strand of JADMNL010000023.1, from coordinate 553,943,378 downwards.
AAATTTACAAGTTCCACACAGAAATAAACCTATCTATTACTTACAATACCACAGACAGAGCTTGAACCGATCGGTTTGCGGTTAAAATAATAATACTCGCGGTTGAATTTAACCGAGAAAATACTGTTTAAACCGAGAAATGAACCGAGCAGTAGGAGAAATCTCCGGAGCGACTGTTCAGTGAGGCGGAGTAAAGAATCTGACAGTTTCGGTTTGAAAATAACCAGACAGAGCTTCTCTAACCGAGCTCGCGCTCTAAACTCCATGCCTGGCATGGTAGTTAACTCTTTCACCTCCGGAGCAGTTCTAATGGTGGGACAAACTGCAATTGTCATAATATAGCAAGACTTCATGTTGTTTGAATCACATGAATGTCTAAAAAGCTCCTCTAGTCCAGTCGAGGACATGTTTGAACAACCTTACTCGCCCAGTAATCTGGAATCTGAGGGGGATACTTGACTTGAATGGCTTCTCAACACTGTTGATTAATCCGTAGAGAAAGTTCGGAACTTTCTCAGCTCTTCATGGTAACTGAGCATTGACTGGAAGACCACAGTCACATGATCGCTACCGCAGTATAAACTATTTTAGGATCACTTCTGCTCATTTTTAAACATTTCCCATTGGTTTTATTTAGCTTTTATTAATCATTTATTGATTCTGCTTCATTTATTTAAATGTGGTCTGCACGGTTTTATTTGCGTAAGAAGGTAAAGATCAATGGTCAGGACCTACTCACTGAAACTAGCAGCCTGCTTCATTTCCATGATGCAAACATTGTTTGGAGCCCTAGGCAAATAAGGCACTTTTAAAACCATTCCAGATCTGCTGAAGTTTAATATATATAGTTTCCGAGCTAATTGGATACACAATATGGACCTAAATTATTGCCTAGTTTATAAGGCGTCTTGTCTAGGTTTACGTGAATGTTATGTGCCTTTTTTCTATGGGGCAAAATAAGGGGGGCATTTTTCTTAAAGGCATGCAGCAAGATTAGTCCGAAATTCAGAAATACCACATATAAATGACGCATTATTATAGGATGAAGATGCAGCAAAGTTATTTCCATATTTATAGACATACCACAATATTTTAACTCTGCCTTTCAAGGCCGCTATCCCTGCACAATCTATTATCCCTAAATAAGCTGCTATTAACCTCCAACAAATGGGTTTGAGATAAAGCCAGGCTAGCTATAATTGTTCAGATATAAGCAGTGTCACATTCTAGTGAAATAAATGCTTGTCCGTACGGAGGGCTGACTAATCCCTTGGGCTAACCTATATTAAGGGGCTATTTATTTTGCTCTCATCAGGTTAGTTCCAGAGGAACGCTAATTACCTCTTTGCCTCATTGGTCACATGGGACACCCTTGGAGGCTGCAGCTTGATCATTAGGGAAGGTAAGTGATTATTGGTGTGGGGATAGAGGTGCCTTAATCCTGTGCCATAACATTTTGTTTATTTATAGAAACATAGAAACATAGAAGTTGACAGCAGATAAGGACCGCAAGGCCCATCCAGTCTGCCCATTTCTTTTTCTACCTTATGAATGTGCCATTGGCCTTTGCTTTGTCAATTGCCTATCTATTCCTACTCATCTGTATTGCTCCCTTATGCCTATCCCATGTCTGTTTGAAGCCCTGCACTGTATTTCTATCCACCACTTCTTGAGGTAGGCCATTCCATTTAGAGGCAGTATAGCGCGGTGGTCTAAGGCTCTGAGCTGCAAATCTAGTGACATCCAGCAGACCAGACCTGGGTTTGAAACCCACAGCTTCTACTTGCATACTGTGTGACCCTAAGCAAGTCACTTAACCTCCTTGTGCTCCCAGGTCGCTCCTGTAAAAAAGCTTTCAGCTTAGTGTGCTATACCTGGTTAAAAAAATTCCATGCATCCACCACCCTTTCTATGAAAAATAACTTCCTCACATTACATCTTAATCGGTCTCCCTCTATTCTCATGCTGTGTCCTCTTGTCCTGATATTTTTCTTATATTGAAACATGTTAGACTCTTTCACCTTGTTAATGCCCTTAAGATGTTTGAATATTTTGATCATATCACCTCTCTCCCTCCTTTGCTCTAGGGTAAACATATTGAGCTCCGTTAATCTGTCCTCATATGTTGTTTTCTGATGCAGTCCCTGCACCATTTTGGTTGCCCTTCTCTGGACTGCCTCAATTTGGTTAATGTCCTTGTGAAGGTGTGGCCTCCAGTACTGCATGCAGTACTCCAGACGGGGCCTAACCAGTGTCTTGTAAAGAGGGATTATTACCTCCCTCTTCCGACTTGTGATACCCCTACTAATATACCGTAACATCCCCCAAGCCTTACCTACTGCTTTAGTGGTCTGCTTGGATGATTTCAGGTCATCGGTGATGATGATGCCCAAGTCTCTTTCTTCCCTTGTGACTGCCAGCAACTCCCCACCCAGCCTATAGGTGGCTTCAGGGTTTCTCTTCCCTATGTGCATGATCTTGCACTTCTTTGCATTAAATCCCAGTTGCCACTCTTCTGACCATTTTGCTAGTTTATCCAGATCTCTTCTCAATCTGCTCACCCCATCTGGATCATCTACTCTGTTGCAGATCTTGGTGTCATCTGCAAACAAACAAACCTTACCCTCCAGTCCATCTGCAATGTCACTGACAAAGATATTGAAGAGGACTGGCCCCAGGACTGATCCCTGAGGTACCCCACTTGTGACTTGCATCTCTGCTGACTGTATACCGTTTACCACCACTCTCTGTTTTCTGCCCGTCAACCAGTTTGCCACCCAGTTGACCAACTTCTGCCCCACCCCTGAGCCTACCCAGCTTATTAATCAATCTTCTATGTGGAACAGTATCGAAAGCTTTGCTGAAGTCAAGGTAGGTGACATCAACTGCTCCCCCTTGGTCCACCACTCTGGTTACCCAGTCAAAGAAATCTATGAGATTAGTTTGACAGGACCTTCCTTTTGTAAACCCATGCTGTCTTGGATCCTGTGCCCCTATGGATTCCAGGTGTTGCACTATCCTTTCCTTAAGGAGTGCCTCCATAATCTTGCCCACTACTGAGGTAAGACTGACTGGTCTGTAGTTCCTTGCCTCCTCCCTGCTACCACTCTTGTGGAGCGGGATCACCTGAGCCCTTCTCCAGTCTTCTGGGACCTCTCCTGTGCTCAGAGACTCACTAAACAGTTCTGATAATGGCTCTGCCAGTTCCACCCTTAGCTCCTTTAGTACCCTGGGATGTATGCCATCAGGTCCCATTGCCTTGTCCACCCTGATCTTATCGAGCTCTTGTATAACCCTTTCTTTTTGTTTAAAATGTAGACCTTTGACCTACTTTAGGCTGGGTCCATACTGAAATAGCTACGCTGCTTTTTCATGTTTTTATTGTTTATTGTAAAATCTAGGAATTAATACCTTTGAGCCAAGGCTCTTTTACAAAGGTTCCGCGTCAAAATCATTTACAGACAAACAGAGGTACAGGGTTGCACAAATAGCTAAAATCTAATGACATTAATGTACAGCAGATAAATCACTTAAGCACTTTCATAGTATAGAAAACAAATGAGGAGGGAAGATATGTAAGGGAGGTATGTAGGCAGTGTAAGTAATAAAAGAGGAAAAGGAGGGGTAGGAGGAAAGAGCAGATCATTTGTAGGAGATGAGGATCCATTAGCAGGCCATTGTCAAGTAAGAGGGCAAGGGAGGAGGAGTGAGAATAGAATAGGAGATTAAACAAGGCAGTCACAGGAGTTTGAAGTGGCTAGGTGAGAGAATAGTCTGGATTTAAAAGCACCTAATGAGTAAGAGGAGGTAATAGAATAGGTAATGTCATGTTGCGTAGGCAGATTTTCATACCATATCCAGCTACTAAAAGGGAATAACAATCCTTTCTCTAACTATGCTGTTTAATAGTTTAAGGCATATTTACAGATAGGGTTATCTTATACCAGAGGTTTAGCCTTTAAAGGTATCTTTAAAAATAGGTGTGGGTCTCCTGTTTTGGGCTGTCCTGAGGATGTGTTTTCCAGTTTGAGACTTGTCCCTCAGTGGTTTACTCATGCTCTTCTTATTGCGTCTGTTAGAGTGTGAATAGTGTTACTGTGTTATTTCATTCATTGCTTAAATTATTTTTTAACTCTAGTTTTTATCTTTAGGGTTAAATTAGTAGACAGTTCTCAAAGTTTTCTTTACTGTTTGAATTTTGATCAGTACTGATTTTATACATTTGGGTGCTTTAGCTAAGAGTTAATTGTGTTATAGGAAACTGACTGCTATTAACATAATTTCTTGGAATGTTCAGGGTATGGGCTCACCAATAACTGACACTGTAGCGCAGTACAGGGGGGGAGGGGGTGCTGCACTGGTGAGGTGCCACCCTTCAGATGAGACGTTAAACTGAGGTTCATTCTGTCCATTTCTGATCACTGTCTATGTGAAAGTAAAAGATCCCATGGCATTTATCGAGGAAGGGTAGAGAAGTTTCCCCGGTGTCATGGCCAACACTCCCCCGTCAATGAAACAGGTCCATATAACTCACTCTCTAGGACACATCTGGAAACAAGCTATCACAGTTTAGTGTGCCTTTTCTGGTCAAAAATTATAAATAAGAACATAAGACTGTGTTGGCAGAAGGGGACCATCTAGACTGCCCAGATTGCCTACCCCCTATTTTGTTCTTCCTCCAAGATTACTGCATTACTTGTCCCACGCTAGCTTAGAAGCAGTATCCTAGCAGCTATGCCAAAGCTGGTTTGTATTTGGTTGCAGTTAGGTAGCATGCGGACAAAAGTGTGCACCCAAGACACGGGCAGTTTTTTTGAAGTGAAAAGTGTATGCACTAGAACCAGTAACTGTGCCAGGTGAGGCTGAGGTCTGGATACCCCACAGGGATACAAGGATAGAATATTCCCCTTAGCCCTAGCCACATAGCCAAATGCCAAGAAATGTTATAAGTGGCCAAGGAATTTTCAACCAATTGGCCACAGTGGTAGGGCCACACATATAAAAATCAGCATTTCCAGATTCAGAACTATACAACCTTTCAGTATTTTTGGGTGGCTAATTTTTTTTAGAGTGCTTTAGCCATCACAGCTGACAAAGAAAATGTCCTAGTGGAAACACTGGGAGAGCCATCCCCACATGGAAAAATAATCCAAAATAGTCACATGACCTGCCTGAAGCAGCACGCCAAAGAGCACAAAAGCTTAACTGAACCCTTGGAAAAGGTAATTCTCACAAAATCCTTTCCCAAGATAAGTACTGTGCTCCACATTGCTGCAAAACAGAGGTTGGAGGCAAAATGTAAATAGCCAACATGTAACTGACGATGTTAACTGAAGAGAGGAAGATCCTTCTCGGGGGTCAGCTCCCACCAAAAGGTGCAAAGTAAAATAAGTGGGAAAACATGACCCAAGGAAGGCAACTAGCTGTAGATGGGGATAAGGTACCCCATAGAGTAGGCTTACAAACCAATAAAATATCCCAGGTCATGTGACAGAGGCCGGAACCTAGTCCACAAAGAGCCTGCAGGGCAATCCCCAGGAGACCCACACCCAAAGAGGAGGAAACCCCATTGTCAGCAATGCAGAAGAGGAGGAGGAGGAGGAACATGACATGCAAGTGGGAAACCTAGAGAGGCAATAATAAGAGTATGAAAGGAAAAAGAAGTGCAAACTGCCTGAAAACCATTGACACATAGACAACGATGGCAGTAAAAGACCAGAGGTCCATATACTCTGCCCGAGTTCCCTATTTAACCTTGGGGCCTACAGTTCCAGGGTCCTAACCCTCCCCATCCCCTTCCATTCTCCTCCCCAATTCTGATGCCCTGAGCAACCACTATACACTTCATTTTGTTCTTCTTAAAACCACTAATGGTGTTTGCACCCACCACTTTGGCTGGTAGCCTCTTCCACAGCTCCACCGCCCTTTCTATAAAATAGTATTTCCTCACGTCCCTCCTGAACCTTCTTCTTATTAGGTTCCACTCATAACCACATGACCGCAAGCTGGTATTCAAACTAAATAGTTCCCAGCAGTTCACACTGTTAATTCCTTTTAGGAAGTTGAAGGTCTCTATCATATCTTCCCTCTCATTTCTGGTCTCCAGCGAGTACACATTCAGTGCCCTGAGGCACTTCTCATAGGGCATGTCCTGCTGGCTCTGAATCATTTATGTTAGTTGGCACACCACCAGCTTGAACCTATCCCTATCCTTACTGAGGTGAGGATCCCAAAACTGTGTGCAGTACTCCAGGGTGTGGCCTCACTAAGGATCTATACAGAGGAAGTATTACCTCCCCTTTTCTGTTGTCAATACCGCCCGATACATCCAAGCATCCTATGTGCTGTGCTATAAGTCTTGTTGCACTAACTCATAAACTTTAGAGTCACTGATGATAACTCCAAGGTCTCGTTCTTTAGCTGTGGTACTGAGTCTTACCCCTCCCATCCAGTACTCCATCCTGAGGTTCTTGTTTCCCAGGTGCATCATCTTGCACTTTTTGGTGTTGAATTTCAACTGCCAAACCCTTGACCACCCTCCAGCTTTTGTAAGCCTCTCTGCATTTCCTTGATTCCCTCATCACTATCCACTCTACCACAGAGCTTGGTGTCATCTGCGAAGAGACACAGCCTACCCTAGATCCCCCTCAACAATGTTACTGAAGGATACGTTGCAGAGGATTGGATAAGATTATATATGAAAAAATGCAAATTTGTAAGAAAATAGTCACAAATTGTGAGAAAATAATCCAAGATGCAAGAAGAAGACATCATTTACATGATGTTACATTCACTAAAAAACAATACAAAGGATGCACTAGAGAGCCACACATGTGGCAGGATGTGTTTTTCAGCCACTCCAACAGAGCTCTGAGTTAAACATCCTTTTATTACATTAAAAGTAAAAATTTGCATTTTTCCTTTTTTTTTCCAAGTTCTCCCAATTACTATTCCTAATCATTACTTAAAAACAGTAGAAAAACTAATCATGAAATTCATCTGGGCAGGAGATGGACACAGAGTAAGTAAAAACGTTTTGTCGGCTTCACGTAAGAGAGGTGGACTGGCATTCCCTGACCTTAAACTTTACTACTTGGCGGTACAGATTGCCCCCATGGTGACGTGGGCGAAACAAATGTCAGGCACTGGTTGGCATGAGAGTGAGGCACAGCAGTCCTGCTCAATCCCACTGTTTGCCCTGCTACAGGTTATCATCTACCCAGGAGTCCTAAAGGATATTCTAAACCCTTGGACCAAGCACACCTTAAGGATTCTAGCTCAGGTCAGAAAAACACCCCAAATGAGGTTGGACCCCTCACCGTCATTACAGGTGACCCAGGCTTCACTCCTCCTAAGGCAGATGCAGCATTTAAGAGATGGAATCAGCAAATCAGCGAATCTTAACCAGGTATGGCCTACTAGTTAGAAGCAAGATGGTACAGAACTTCAAGAAAAATGTGGCCTTCCCCATGGAAACTTTTTAGATACCTACAGGTGAGGCACTATATAGAATCAGAGAACCTCCTGGCCAAAAGAGACAGAGACTATTCCTCACTTGAGAATTTCCTATACTGAGCAGCCATGCCAGAGGGGAGGGGTGACACCATCTCAAGGGCTTACAATAGGTTACGGGGATTAGAATTCCCAGAAATTGACAAGATCTGCCAATTATGGGAGGAGGAAGATGCATCCAGTATCAACAAATTTGAGTGGAAATGGCTCTGGGACAAGGAATAGTAAGTCACTGCATCACCAAACTGGAGCGAGTATAGATGGAAATGTGTGATCAGATTTTTTCATACTTCCTCCATTACCCATCCCTTTCAAGCAGATAATGCTAACAATTGTTGGAAGGGATGCAGTGGCGTGGGTACCCACTACCACATTCTCTGGGCCTGTCCAAAAATTAATCACATTTGGTCTGAAATCCACAGCAAGCTCCAGAAAATGTGGGGGCTCAGCATCCCTTTTGAGTTTAAACCCATGGTACTTGGGGTAAAGGTTCCTGAGGTGGGTAACCTCAGGGAGCAAAGTTTCTTCAGGGTTCTATGTGTGGCTGCACTTAAGAAGATCACCTCCAATTGGTTAAGAATAGTTCCTCTATTACTCCATTCTTGGGAGAGGAGAATTGAGGAAATAAAAAGGATGAAGTTTATAACATATAGAATAATACATAGGTGGGTGTGTGTAACCAGAATTTTACACATACCCCCAAGGTGTAGGATGCTGCATAACCCCCTTGGGTGAAGCCCAAGGGATTTATAAAAGCATCCCACAGTAAGGGTGTGCGTAAAATTCTGGTTTTATACACCCACTCATGTATTATTTTATTTAATTACTGGTCACCATTTTTGTGCACGAGAGAGACACACACACACACACACACACACACACACACACACGTGTATACGTCTGTCTCGCTTTCCAGTGGAGATATTCATTTCATTTTTTTTATTATAACGCAAATTTCCATGTTGACAACAGTAGTGATTTGGTTTACAGCAGCACGCTTATTGCTGCCTTCCTCCATTGTTGCTCTCTCTCTCTCTAACCCACACACGCCGCCCCACACAGTTTAGCAGTTGTTGGGGGAGTGGTGTTACTTTCTCGCAGCTCTCACCACTTCTCGCTACAGTGGGGGACTTAGAAAAGTGGGGGGGGGCACCTCTGAAGGCAGAATAAACCATATATATATATATGTTTCATTTTGTACCTTCGGACTGTGAGGGTGTGAGAAAAATGATGAGTGCAGTGCTGGGTATCGGAGAAATGGAGTTGCCATGTTGGATTAAATGTTCGGCCCTCCCACACACAGTGTATTGGCCAATGAGGTTTTGAATTGCAATTTTGATTGACAAGCAGTGATTACAACCGCCCCATTGGAACGCAAAATATCAACCGGGCGGTTGTAACGTGATTTAAGAGTCTGGTTATCCAGACATAAAAAATAAGGACCGGTAATTAAAGCTAAATTGCGCCTCACACTGGAACGAAACAGATCTTTGGGCTAGATGGGGGTGTAGGGGAACAAATTCCAACCTATCCACATCTGACAGTGTACAGGACAGGATACTATAGGTTATTCCACTAAAGGGGCTCAATATGTGGACTGTACACTATTGGGACAGTGTTACAGCAGATGGCATTCAGGGATGTCAGATACATTTTGCACGTGTTGGTGCTTTTCATTTAGTTAAGTTCCTTTTATTCTTTCTTCTTTCTTCTTTCATGTTCTTCTGGGGAGTATAAATTCAAGTTGGAAGTATATTGTTCAGGAAGACCACATAGCATAGAACTGTTAAGTGTTACTGGTATAAATAGGATTTCAGCTTGCCAATTTATAGTATGTGATTTTACATAATTCTATGGCGAAATAATGTGAGTGCAAGGATATATAACCTGTAACATTGTAGAATCTCACAATAAAGCTGAGTTTTAAAAAAATCTTTGCAGTTTTAAACAGCATCAGTTGCAGAACTTGCTCCGTTGAAGAGTTTGATACCATTTTTGAATATGGGGAGACTGAGAGGAGTGACAGATAGCAAGGGATAGAAACAGGCATAGCCACCACAGCAGACCCAGCAAGCCAACCTAGAAAATGCAGACACCTCCAGCTCAAGTAGGGTGGTTAAGCCCCCACCCTGCAACTCAATGCTACACGTAGTAAGATCTATGGGCCAAAATATAGAAAAAAAAATCCTTGAAACAATGTGGGCCAGGACTCAAAAAGTCAGGGCACTGAAACAACATTGAAAGAAGGGGATGAGCGTTCCCTTTGAACCCAGGCTGCCTTCAGCAAAATGACTGTAGAAACAACACATCTTGGTGCCTGACTGGAGACCTTAGAAAATGCACAGCCAGCCATGAAGATTCGGGCAGTAGGCCTCCCCAAAGGAGTTAAGAGAGGGGAATTGTTGTCCTGTATTAGTACACTGCTGCCAACTTCTCTGCCCAAGGAGCTGCAGATTGATCCAGACTATCAGAAAAGTGCATAGGGTCAACTTTTGCCAGACACAGGAGGCAAGAGGTTTTCCAGGAGTCTCCTCATAGTAACAGCTAGGCCTGAGGTAAGGGACACCATTTTATCTTATGCAAGATCGCATTTCCCCCCCATCCATAGGCGACTACGAGATGAAATGTTTCCCCGACTAGTCCTATGCTACTCAGCCCCACTGAAACCTTTTCAACCCCTTCTGTCAGCAGCTGAGATGCCTCAGAGTCATACACACACTGCTCGTCCTGTCACAGCTCCAAATTAGTTACGGCAATAAAAAAAAAAAATTTAATGACCTAGCTGAGGTTAAGAAAAGAGTTGACAAGACTGTGGATGAAGTCTGATAGGGGAAAATACAAGAGAGGAGGAAGAAGACTGCTCAGATGCTGGAGAGTACGGAACTTAAACACTGATGTTTGGACTATAATTTTGATGTCCTAGTTTACAGACTATATATATGTATATAGATAGATAGATATTTTTTTTACAATTATTTGGCCAGGAAAGACACACTAAGTCACAGCTTGATTCCAGGTGCATCCTGGTAGCACAGGGAAGTTAAGTGACTTGCTCATGGTCACACAGTATGCAAGTGTTGTCTGCGGGATTCAAACCCAGTTCTCCAGGTTTACAGTCGAGTACTCTTAACCACTACGCTATACCGCCTGATGGTACTGGGGCCTTGGGGGATGGGGGATGGAGGCATCTATGTTGTAAGGTACAAAAATGCAGTTACAGGATATGGATTTTCAATGCTTCGCAGTAGTAACTGGTGCAAGTTTAAAAATTAATAGCTTATGGACTTGCTAGCATTGCAATGGCACCGACTGTGTGGTGTTGTGAGCGTCACACTAGGTCGGCGCTTCTGAATGCGTGCCAGATTTCTGAATTCCTTATAATGTCTCCACTACAATAACTGCCTTCCATGTACGCACCTGGTACAAATTCAGGCATCAATTACATGTAAACACTGCTTATGTTAGGACTAAGGCCATAATTTCTAAGGTACTGTCTGGTTTAAATATTCTTAAAATTAGGTTTTCCTGTTTGTAATATCAGCTCACAACAATATTACAAACCATGAATATTTAAACTAGCCAAGGGAGGCATCGGAAGAATCAGGGAGGCGTAAACTGCCCCCCCCACACACCCCCCCCCCACACATACACACAGACTGAAGGACTGAAGCAGAGTGAGTGGAGTACTTGAGGGAAGGTAAATCCCTCAGAGGGCAAAATAAAGAAAAATGCAATATGGCTGGAATGAAAGGGATGTAAAGGAGAGGGGAAAGAAGGCAGGGCAAAAGAAATTGGGGGGTTAGCAGGCAGAGTGATAAAATCTGGAAGGCCATGTGTGCAAATGCAAAAAGCCTAGGAAATAAACTTCCGGACCTAGAGGCCATCATGGCGAAGGCAGACCTGAATACTGTGCCCATCACAGAGTCGTGGTGCACAGGAAACTATGACTGGGACATGGCTATACCAGGCTGCACTCCGTTCAGGAGATAGGGAAGGAAGGAAGGAAGGGAGGGAGGGTGGAGCTGTATGTAAGAAGGGTATCAAAGCAACTGAGGCACACAGAACGCGGGGGGGTGGAGGGGGTTGGAGGTACTGTAGGTCACCCTACAAACAGGAAAAGGAGCCGCTGTTTCACGGGTGTGATCAATGGGCCTCCAACACTGGGAGAGAATTTAAATAAGGCACTGGTGGCAGCCACTGGCACAATGGCATAACAAGCATTTGTCAATGCCGAACGTTCACTTGAAGGCATTTGCAGTGGTGTTTGGTACTGGTACTGGCTTCAGAGGAGCGAGGAGGCAGCAGTGAGAGTGACAGGTGTCACATGGTGGAAGCTGCACCGTAAATGCAGGAAAGAGCTGAACAGGACTGGTCCCAGGACTGATCCCAGAGGTACCTCGCTGGTACCTCCCCTCTCCCCAGATTTTATCCCATTTACCACCACCATCTGCCTTGCTTGCTCCCGCCACCTCTTATGGCACACTGTTGTATGTGACCACCACCCTTTCTGTGAAGAAAACTGTTCTCACATTTCCTCTTAATCTATCCCCGTCCAATTTCATATCATGCCCCCTCATTCTTGTACTCCTTCTACACTGGCAGATGTCTGCCCTTACACCTTTAGAGCTTTAAATCTGCCCGAAAAGCTCATCTCTTTGGTCTTGCTTTCCCAGAGTATGACTGAAATTGTGATTGTGGTCGACTGTTGCTCATTTTATTATCATCTTATTTATTGTTTTAATCATTGTGCAAGCGCTTGGATACATATTGACTTGCGCTTTTTATAAATAAATAAAGTTGAACTTCATGCCCTTGAGGTAGTTGAACATGTCTATCATGTCCCCTCAATCCCGCCTTTCCTCCAGTGACTACATATCGAGGTCCTTTAATCTCTCCTGATATTGTCTGTGTTGCAGGCCATGTACCATGTTGGTTGCCTTTCTGTGGACTGCCTCCACCCTGTCAATGTCCTTGCGGAGTTGCGGACTCCAGAACTACACACAATACTGTAGGTGAGGCCTCACTAGTGCACTATACAATGGCATTCCACCTCACACCTTCTGCTAGTGATACCACTGCCTATGTACCCCAGCACGCCACTGGCCCTCCTTGCAACACATGTGCTCTGTTTTAACACCTTTAGGTCATCAGAACTGATACTCCTAGGTCCCATTGAACCTCAGTTGCCACTCCTCAGACCATTTTTCAAGGCTCTCCATGTCTCTGCTCATTTTCTCCACCCCCTCTGGAGTATTCACTCTGTTACAGATGTTGGTGTCGTCTACAAACAGGCAGACCTTTCCTTCAAGCCCTTTTGCAATGTCTGTAATGAAGACATTGAACAGGACTGGTCCCAGGACTGATCCCTGAGTTATTCCGCTGGTCACCCCCCTCTCCTCCCGGATTGGATCCCATTACCACCACCCCCTGCCTCTTGTCCATCAGCCAGTTTCTAACCCAGTTTATCAACTTGGGCCCCATGGTCAGACTACCCATCTTGTTAATCAGCCTTCTGTGTTTGATGGTGTCGATGGCTTTGCTGAAATCAGGGTAGGTGGCATTCACTGCCCCTCCCTGATTTACTTCCTTAATGAGGCATTAGGGTTACCAACCCTAACACTCCACTCCCACCCTGCAGAGACTGACAGACATGGGGGTGTACCTTTGGGTCATTGGCAGTAATGCTCACGCCATTCCACCCCACCCCCACCCTGCAAGCACTGACAGGTGTTGCGGTGTGCCTTGGGGTCTTCAGCCCTAACGCTCACCCCAGTCCATAAGAAAATAAGCTGAGATGGGTGCAGTATAGGAGAATGGGTTAAACATTAGGGCCGAAGACCCCAAGGCACACCCTGACACCTGTCACTGTCTGCAAGGTGGGGTAGGGTGAAATGTACGATATGACTGACAAGCACACCCCCGATGCCTGTCAGTCTCTGCAGGGTGGGGGGTGAGGTGTTATGGTTGGAAAACTCTAACGCCCCAGGTGTTTGCTGGTATTTTCACTCCAGATTTTCAACATGGGCTTTTTGGGACCCCAAACAGTGACACTATAATTTTGTTACTCAATCCCAAAAGGTCATTTTACGCAGCGACTGTGCCATTCCGTGCCACAGGTGCAAAAACACATTTCAGGCAGGATGTGAAAAATGACAGCTGCACCGTTCATGAGGTGGTATGGAAAAATGACTATGTGGAAAATTTGGAGTGAAACTATTAGAAATTACCAAAGTTATGCACGTGTGTAGGAAGATGTAAATGAACCTGCGTAACATGGCCATTTTTATGAATTTTGCCACCAAATTTTCAAAATGGGCTTTTTGGCTTCCCACCTCATGAACTATGGCACTTTCGTTTCTTTCATCAGTCCTGTAAGGTGATTTCTCACGGTGACCGCACAATCCTGTGCCAGAGGAGCGGAAACACATTTCAGGCAGTATGTGAAAAATGACAGCTGTACTTTTCATGAGGTGGTGTGATAAAATGTGTACATTGAAAATTTGGAGTGCAAATATTAAAAATTGGCAGTTATGCTCCTGCGTAGGAACTGCGCAATGCACACATCTACCATGGCCATTTTTTAGAATTTTTCCACCAGATTTTCAACATGGCCTTTTTGGGACCCAATCTCATGAACAGTGGCACTGTGATTTCATTACTCCATCCTGAACATTGATTTCGCACAGCAACTGCGCCATTCTGTGCCACAGGTGCGAAAACATGTTTTGGGCAGGATGTGAAAAATGACAGCTATACTGTTCATGAGGAGGTGTGAAAAATGTAGGATAGTGTATAGGAGCCCATACACATCCATTCTATTCTCTTACCGAGTGGTTTCCAAGAAGAAGCGGACCTCGAGAGCAAAACTTGAGAGGTCCCTGTGGTCATGGAAACCACGAGGTAAGAGAATAGTGCAGTTGTGTATTTGGGCTCCCATACATTTTTCTTTATAGTGTATGGTGCCCAAAATAGTAGCCCGCCTACTTTTCTGCCCTTTCTCATCAGCCTGGCCCCCAGGAACCTGCTATTGTATTCTGTCTGAGCGCCGTCCAGCTCATACGTGCAATTGGTCAACTGCCCCCTTGTCCTATGAACAGTGCTGATGGGGGCGGTTGCATTATGACGTCCTCATTAACGCAGAACGAAAAGTCATTCTGTGTTAGTGAGGATACACAACCACATTCCACTATACACTATAATGGCAATGTTGAAAATCTGGAGTGAAAATATTAAAAATTGGCAAAGTTACGAGCGTGTGTAGAAACTGCACAATGCTGCAGCTCATAGCAGTCACTTTGGAATTTTACCAAATTTTCAACATGGAAACACTAGTACCTCCCTCATGAACACTAGCACTGTCATTTCATTATTGGTCCCAAAGGTGCTTCCGCGCAGTGACCGCAAAATCACCTTTCAGGACCGAGTAATGAAATGAAAGTGCCAATGTTTATGAGGTGGGGCCCAAGAACCCTATGTTGAAAATTTGGGGTCAAAAGTCCTAAAAATGGCTGAGATATCAACATAAGTTGAACCCCCCCATTGACCGCCATGATATAGCGCTTTTCTTGATTCCTCAGTTCGGCTTTGAGGAGTGCAGATGTGTCCCAGTCCACAGAAGATCACAGCCATTGACTTCGAAGGGTAAGTATAGGGTAAGGGGGAAGAGTGCGGGGAGGTGGATGCGCAGAGGGATGGTTGGGATGGGGCAGGGGATGGGGAGACTACGAGGGACCATTTTCTTTTTTTCAGGTACATTTGCAAAGGATTTTTGGAGACACTGAGAGTGGGCCTCCCAGTGTCCCAGACTATTGGGGGGGTATAGATATGGGGACACTGGGAGTGGTCTCTCCAGTGTCCCTCTGTGGGGGGGGTTGTATTGCTGACACGAGATTGGGCACCCCAATGTCGGTTTAAGAGAGAACCGGATCGCGGCTAATGTTGAAGCGGGGGGCAGAGGTACAGGTTAAATGAATCACTTTATAGCCAATAAAAGAAAGAACTTCTTCACGCAGAGGGCTGCAAGTTTATGGAATAAACTTCCAGAAAACATAATAATAATCAGAAACAAAGATCTATTTAAAAGAAACATAGATAAGATACATTGCTGAGGGAGGGAACATGTGTTACTACGGAGTATTCTAAAAGAGCCGATTATGGGGCTTGACCTTTTTTTGCTCCTTCATGCATTAGTGACATCAGTGACATTAGTGATGTTAGTGACATCTGTGGTATTAGTGGCAGCAGTGACATTAGTGGCATTAGTAACATCAATGACATTAGTGGCATCAGTGACACTAGTGGCATCAGTGGCATTAATGACATTAGTGTCATTAGTGACATCAGTGGCATCAGTGGCATCAGTGGCATTAGTGGCATCAGTGGCATTAGTGGCATTAGTGACATCAGTGCCATTAGTGGTATTAGTGGCAGCAGTGACATTAGTGGCATTAGTGACATGACATTAGTGACATTAGCGGCATCAGTGACACTAGTGGCATCGTGACATTAATGGCATTAGTGACTTCAGTGGCATTAACCTGCTTCAAAAGCCCTGTGTGGAGAGACTAAAGGACCTCAATATATACACCCTGGAACAGGAAAGGGAGAGGGGGATATGATAGAGACCTTAAAAATACCTCACGGGGTAAATAAGGTACAGAAAAGGAGCATTTTTCAGAAGAAAAAGTGCTCAAGAACAAGGGGACTTGCAACGAAGTCAGAAAGGATAATTAAAGGGAGATATGAGGAATTACCTTTTCACTGAAAAAGTGGGGGTGCCTGAAACAGTCTTCTCTAGCAGAGGTATGGGGGGCAGTGGTGGGCTTCAAGCATGCATGGGATAGGCACAAGGGAATCTTAAACATAGAAACATAGAATCTGTTGGCAGATAAGGACCAAACGGCCCATCTAGTCTGCCCATTTCCCTACTCAGCGTTGACAGCCCAGATCCTATTCAATCTGTAGCTCTCCTGCTCTGCACATCTCCAGGGTACCCTTATGTCTATCCCATGCACTCTTGAACCCCTATATTGTTTTTGCACCCACCACTTCTGCTGGAAGGCTGTTCCATGGCTCCACTACCCTTTCAGTGAAAAAATACTTCCTAACATTACCCCTGAGCCTTGCACCCTTCAGTCTCATATCATGTCCCCTTGTTCTTGTGCAGTTTTCTATGAAATATGCCTTCCACCTGTACCCTGTTTATTCCCCTAAGGTACTTGAAAGTCTCCATCACATCTCCCCTCTCCCTTCTTTCCTCCAGTGAATAGATATTAAGGTCCTTAAGTTTTTCCTCATAGGGCTTCTTGTGCAGTCCATGTACCTTCTTTGTTGCCCTTCTCTGGACTGCCTCTATTTTGTCAATGTCCTTCCGGAGATGTGGTCTCCAGAACTTTGTGGGAAGTGGGGGAGAGGCGGTGGAGATCAAGCAAGATCTGTGGTGATAGTATAGGCATGAAATAAAAATGAGCAGACTGGGTGGGCCAAGCAGTCCTTATTTGCCATCAGATTCTCTTTCTATGTTTCTATACAGGTGCTCTGTTGTCAGTGGTAGGAAGCACTATATCTACCTGTATGATTTCTCCTGGCAGTTTGTGGGGAATGATAACTACATAGTCATGTCAATACATGCATTTTTTTTCCCTCTTTATTACAGGAACTTCCACAGCCATTGCACAGCTTAGCTTCTTCAATATACAGACTATTTCTTCGGAAATTGTTGCACTTTTGGTGGTACCCCACCTGCTGTATCAAATGTTAAAGATATGTATCAACTTTGCTATCATATGTAACAACTATTGCAGGGTAATGATGACGGACTCCATTGCATCATTAATTGTATGGCCATCTGACTATGTTCAGTTTTATAACTGAATAAAAATAAAAAAAATAAAACATTTCAAAACAAAACTGCAAGATGCATTTGCTATTGGTTCTCTTCTTCCATATTTTGATTACAGTTCTTGTTTATATTATAACATAGGTACAAAAGAAATGCAAGCACTAACTGTGGCCTATAATAATATTTGTAGATTTATTTTAGGACCCCCAATAGGACACATCGGTGTAATCTTTATTCTCGGTTAGGGTGGTTATCCCCTAGTTGCAAAATAGAATATTTTGTTGGCTGTCTGATGTATAAATGTTTTTACTTTGGCTCTCTTTTTCCTCTTTCTGATCTTTTTGTAATGAGAGAATTGCTTCCCAGCCTGAGGTCGGCTGACGGCCCCCTATATTTTGTCCCCAGGTCTCGGCTTAGATTAAGCTCTAGAGCTTTTTCAATAGCAGCACCCTTGTACTGGAATTCACTCCCACTTGATGTTAGGATTGCTCCCTCTGTTTTAACTTTTAAACAAAGGTTAGCAAGTTATTTATTACATAAATCTGTTTGTAACTGCAATTTGTAATTTGTATTTTTTGGTTTTGTATTGCTGTTGATTGTATTTTCGTATTTTTTTTGTCCTGGTCAGGCCTGAAAAGGGACCTTTGGTCCAGTGCCTTTACCTGGTTACCAAAGAATAAATGAAATGCATGAGAACAACACAGATTGTATGGAACAAGCACCAACCGTGTGGCACTAAGGGCAACAAATAAAACAGATTTGTGTTAGAAAAAAGCACTAGATGCATGGGAAAGGTTTCACATTGCACGAAAAAAATGCAGGTTGTGTGATTATGAAGCTGGGAAGCTCAGCACTGAGGTTGACACCAAGGCCAGCATTGACGTGGGCCACGAGATCAGAAGCACTGGCGTGACACGAGATCAAAAGCGCGACAGCCAGCAGACCTGCAAGATCAGAAGCACTGATGCTGGCCACAAGATCAGAAGCATTGACGCCGAGCCACAAGACTGTAGAAGCACTGATGCTGGCCACAAGATCAGAAGCACTGATGCTGGCCACAAGATCAGAAGCACTGATGCTGGCCACGAGGTCAGAAGCGACACTAGCACCAAGCATGGGAGCAACATCAGCACTGAGGCCTGGCATGAAAGCACCAAGACCAGTCTGTTGTCAAGGCACAGGTCAGGAAGCACAGGAAAACCAGGAGCAGTTGTAAAATTCACAACAAGTATTTTATTAATAACAGGAAAATAAAAAAAATTAAATTCTTCAGTATAACTATTTACAAAGGCAGTATAAACAGAGAAAGTCCATCTGGGTTTCTTCTCAATTTCCAGTCTCAGTCTCTGTGTTTCTCTTGCAAGAAATTGCAGCTCTGTTTTTATAAGTCTTTGCAACCCCCCCATAAATTTCCAATGTTCTTGTCAATCTCAGCAGGTGCAGACAAAGAACATTGTGACCCAGAACTGACTTCTTGTTTACATCTTCTGCAAAAGGCTTAGAAAACTGCATTTTAGGTTAACCCCTTGAGTTCCAAATAGCTTTGCAATCATTTCAACAGTATAACTATATAGAGTTTTAGCTTTACAATCCTTTCAACAGTATAACTATACACAGTTTTAAACAAACGGATCCCCGTATCAGTTACATTTCCACAAAAAGAATTACATATATTTTTATATCTGCATATATGAAAGGGGGAGAAAAGACAGAACAGCGAGAGAAGGTAGAGAGATAGTGAGAGGCAGAGAATTGCAAGACCATCAGGATGATCAAGACAAAGAAGAGACTGAAAAGGAGAGGACAGAACAGACCCCCGCATCCAAACTCTTTCTCCATAACAACTGGGGCAGGGCCATATTCAACCCTGTCACACAGTCCTGGTGTTAGCACCGAGGCTGACAGTGACACTGGCACTGAGACAGGGGATAGGTAGGAGACAGTGACATCAGCACTGAACCTGGCAGTGAGGTCAGCACCAGAACAGCAGTGAAATTAGTACGAAGGCTGGCAGTGAGGTCAGTACCAGACCAGCAGTGAGATTAGTATGAAGGCTGGCAGTGAGGTCAGCACCAGATCTGCAGTGAAATTAGTACGAAAGCTGGCAGTGAGGTCAGCACCAGACCAGCAGTGAAATTAGTATGAAGGCTGGCAGTGAGGTCAGTACCAGATCACAGTGAGATTAGTATGAAGGCTGGCAGTGAGGTCAGCACCAGACCACAGTGAAATTAGTATGAAGGCTGGCAGTGAGGTCAGTACCAGACCAGCAGTGAAATCAGTATGAAGGCTGGCAGTGAGGTTAGCACCAGATCAGCAGTGAGATTAGTATGAAGGCTGGCAGTGAGGTCAGCACCAGATCTGCAGTGAAATTAGTACGAAAGCTGGCAGTGAGGTCAGCACCAGACCAGCAATGAAATTAGTATGAAGGTTGGCAGTGAGGTCAGCACCAGATCACAGCGAGATTAGTATGAAGGCTGGCAGTGAGGTCAGCACCAGACCAGCAGTGAAATTAGTATGAAGGCTGGCAGTGAGGTCAGCACCAGATCACAGTGAGATTAGTATGAAGGCTGGCAGTGAGGTCAGCACCAGATCACAGTGAGATTAGTATGAAGGCTGGCAGTGAGGTCAGCACATGATCAGCAGTGAAATTAGTTTGAATGCTGTCAGTGAGGTCAGCACCAGACCAGCATTGAAATTAGTATGAAGGCTGGCAGTGAGGTCAGCACCAGAACAGCAGTGAAATTAGTATGAATGCTGGCAGTGAGGTCAGCACCAGATCACAGTGAGATTAGTACGAAGGCTGGCAGTGAGGTCAGCACAAGATCAGCAGTGAGATTAGTATGAAGGCTGGCAGTGAGGTCAGCACCAGATCACAGTGAGATTAGTATGAAGGCTGGCAGTTAGGTCAGTACCGGACCAGCAGTGAAATTAGTATGAAGGCTGGCAGTGAGGTCAGCACCAGATCAC
Source organism: Neoceratodus forsteri (assembly GCA_016271365.2). Classification (NCBI taxonomy): domain Eukaryota; kingdom Metazoa; phylum Chordata; order Ceratodontiformes; family Ceratodontidae; genus Neoceratodus; species Neoceratodus forsteri. The sequence continues at coordinate 553,923,058 of JADMNL010000023.1, read as the reverse complement.
AGTGAGATTAGTATGAAGGCTGGCAGTGAGGTCAGCACCAGACCGCAATGAAATTAGTATGAAGGCTGGCAGTGAGGTCAGCACCAGACCAGCAGTGAAATTAGTATGAAGGCTAGCAGTGAGGTCAGCACCAGAACAGCAGTGAAATTAGTACGAAGGCAGGCAGTGAGGTCAGTACCAGACCACAGTGAAATTAGTATGAAGGCTGGCAGTGAGGTCAGCACCAGAACAGCAGTGAAATTAGTACGAAGGCTGGCAGTGAGGTCAGTACCAGACCAGCAGTAAAATTAGTATGAAGGCTGGCAGTGAGGTCAGTACCAGATCACAGTGAGATTAGTATGAAGGCTGGCAGTGAGGTCAGCACCAAACCAGCAGTGAAATTAGTATGAAGGCTGGCAGTGAGGTCAGCACCAGACCAGCAGTGGAATTAGTATGAAGGCTGGCAGTGAGGTCAGCACCAGACCAGCAGTGAAATTAGTATGAAGGCTGGCAGTGAGGTCAGCACCAGAACAGCAGTGAAATTAGTACGAAGGCTGGCAGTGAGGTCAGCACCAGAACAGCATTGAAATTAGTACGAAGGCTGGCAGTGAGGTCAGCACCAGACGAGCAGTGAAATTAGTACGAAAGCTGGCAGGTCAGCACCAGACCAGCAGTGAAATTAGTACGAAGGCTGTCAGTGAGGTCAGCACCAGACCAGCAGTGAAATTAGTATGAAAGCTGGCAGTGAGGTCAGCAACAGACCAGCAGTGAGATTAGTACGAAGGCTGGCAGTGAGGTCAGCACCAGATCACATTGAAATTAGTACAAAGGCTGGCAGTGACATTGGCACCAATTCCAGGAGTGATTTTGGCACCGAGGCAGGCAATGATGCCAGGACCAAGACCATAGCTGACACCAACACTGAAGCTATAACCAACACCAGCCCAAGGCCATAACTGATATCAGCTCCTAGGCCAGAACCGGCACCGAGGAGCATCAATGGAAAGTCCACACTGCAGAAAAACCTGTAAAAGACAGTTTTGTTGGCTGGCCTGGTGACACTGAGGGTTGAAGCGCTGGACGCCATGCCACGCCAGTGACCTGGGTTTGGTAATGACCTCGGGTCTCCGGGGAGCTTACATGTAGCGGCGGGAGGGAGGGAGTTGGATCGAGCCACCTAATGGCAGCTCTCCTTTCCTGGGGAGGTTGTGGCCCCCCCTGTAGTTTCATTGCCACCAGGTCAAGGTACGGGCAGAAGGGGGCAAAATGAAGGGAGGTCATGCCAAGCACGATGTGCGTGTGCCTCCACATGCACGTGTTCTTGCTAAGATGGGGATGGAAGAAAATCAGGGGGACAAAAACGCAAAAACTACTAATTAATAACAACAAAAAAAGAGAAAACAGTTTTGTCCAGTGAGGATCAGCACGGCACTTGGCAGATGGTAACGAAGAATGGCAGTGATGGAGTCCGAGAAAACAGTCCAGTGTCTCCTGCAGAAACCCTGCTGGAGGCAGGATTGCCCAAGGATGGAGACTAACTGGTGGATACCCAGCGGGAGCCGATGCCAAAGTTCATAGCCAAAATTGCTCATCTGAGACATCCCTGGGAATGTCGGAAACCGAGGTGCCAGCTCACTGCAAGAAGAATGGACTATGTGTTTCACACTCATTTCTGGGAAAGGGGGGCACTGACATCGGTCCCACACAACACAGAGTCAGTGGTCTTGAGGCAGAAAGGCAAGGACTAGACTGGGACCAATGTGAGTGCATCTTTATGTGAAGACAAGGCCATGGTAAGGCAGTTCTGGCAGTCCAAAACTAAGCATGAGCTGGGTTAAGACCAACTTTTTACGACTCTGGGAGGACTACCTACCTACCCAGGCATGATGCTGTCCATTACCTGAAAACTTGCCCAGAGAGGCACAGTGGTCCAACATAGATTTGTTGCCGAATCAACTGGCTTTAACAGGCACCTACCTGACATAACGGTCATCGAATTAAATGGTCATTGATCGAGGAAGGGCTGAGCGAAACTTGGAGTGTGACTGCGCCAAGAAGAACTGAATAACACATGTACTTCGCTGAGAAACAACATACTGCGCAACAAAAATGACTAGGAACTTAGAGGCCTGTGCAGGTGGAACCTGAAATTCTGTTGGCCCCCCAACAAGGTGTACTGTCGGTGGCAGGAAAAAAGGAACTGAGGCGGCTAGGGCCAACATTGCAATTTACGCTGCTGGTGCACGACACCATGCTTGGTACCGTCCGTATGCATATGGTGTGTGCTGGCACCAGAATTCTAACTCCCACAAGGTCTTATTGCCTCTGGCTCTGGATCAAACAGTGTGGCTTAAAGAGGACAAGAAATGATTACTAAATGATAGCTGTTTGTCATATTTTCAGAAATTATATTAATACCCCTAAATGATCCATATGTAACTGCACCTGAATAAAAAGCGATGTAAAAAACTGTATTTTACATTGTTTTAATGAGCAGCATTCTGTTACAGCTCTCATCTCAGAACCAGTGATCTGGAGTTTTAACTATGTCACAGTTTGTGTACAGAACTCTGAGCATAGTTCTGATAGGTCTAAAGCTCATGCTTAGCATTCTGTACACAAACCGTGAAATACAGTAGCAAAAACTCCAAATTTCTGGTTCCCTGAAGAGAACTCTGCAGAGTGTTGTTCATAAAAAGAAAACTTGAAAACACAGTTGTTTTATATCTGTATTTATGCAGGTACAAGTGAACATGACTACATTGGAGGTATGAATTACATTTCTGCAGACAGGAACATTACTAACAGATACCAGTCAGCACACATTTCCTGTCCCCTGTAATGGAGAGGACTGGATTCTAGAAAGACTGACAGAAGGTAAACAAACTCATTACATAAAAGCTGATTTGTGTTTGAAGATTATATTTTAAAAAGGTTCCCCCGATTTTGGAAAATCCCTTTAGTATGTGCACAAGGTTGTAATGCTCTGCAAAATTAAACAAAAATACAAGAGAACACACACACACACACACACACACACACACACACACACACACACACACACACACACAGCTTGGAAAAAGTCATTTTATTCCATTTTCTACAATGTTGTGCTAAACGTTCCAGCTTCTCCGCAGTCTTGCTGGCACCAGCTGTCGAGTGACTGGAATGAAAACTGGCAGAGGTAGGGTTCCTGGAATCCAGGAGGGCTGGCCCGCATGTGGAATGCATGAAAGGCTGGCTACAGCACTGCAACACTAACCCTGCGAGGTTGTCTCCAAAGTATAGAAAGTAAATGGGGCGTAAAGATAAAGCTCACTGGTGACGACAGAGGTCGAGCTTTTGGTAATCAAAGATTCACTTGAAACACCACTACTTTGGGGGGTTCTGCTTTTTTTAAATCTCAAAAGAACACAGGAATATATAATGTTGAAGACAGAAAAAGTCCAACGGCACATCCTGCTCACCCTGTTACCTACAGTAGCTAGTGACCCATTTAAACTAAAGACAGTACTGTATGCATAATGATGTACTGGCACATAACCCGCCAAATCAAACTCCCTCCACATCTACACTCTGGGGACCAAATCCGAGCTGTACATTACTAATGGGTTAATGGGCACTGCAATAATAAATATTTCAAAAGGAACAAAAACACTGTTTACAGTTTTTTAATATGTGTGTAACCCCCCTGCAAATGGGGGTTCCCAAAAGACTTCCAGGAGCTTGCTTGAATGCTCCAAGCCTGAATGGTGTTTGGCATTTAAGCCATTTATCAGTGAGTGTTTTAGAACCTCTGGTACTGTTCTTTAAGAGCTGTCTGCTTGCAGACATAATTAGTTTGTATGGGGACTGTGTGTTTCTTTGATTGAGTACCACTCAAGCTGCTGAATTCACTTCATTTTGCAGTCACTAGGAGTGCAAAGGAACCTATCTGAAAGATGTAACTGTTTGCCAGAAATTATTTAGAGTAATAATGAAATTACAGTTTGTCTAACCTGCTTTCTTTGCAGTCAGAACTATGTCTGCTAGTTCCCCATTCTAGTTTTGAACTGCTGAACTGGACCAATCAGTGTGGGTAAGCTAGCTCTAAAATGGTGCCTTGGCCAGATCAGAACTTGGACTCATAATCTGGGCCAGCCACAAGAGGATTGTATGGGCAGTGACTCTGGGAGATGTAGTTTAGACTTCAGTGCCTTTTTGGACCAACTACAGCAGTCTATTGTGAGTGACAGCCAATCCAGTCAAGAACTGGGAGGAACTCAAAGGAAGTGCCGGTTTTGTCGGTTGGAGTTTCAGTTGAGCTTTGGCAGTGAAGAAGGAAGAGCTCTGTGCTTTTCAGTGTGCAGTTTTAGTCAAAAACGTGTGTAAGGCCCAGAGTTCCGTCTGCAGCTTGTGTAACAGCTTATTAGGACTGAATCCGTCCTGTAGAAAGAATCAAAGGATCTCTGAAGAGTAGAAACCAGGCTCACCCTGTAGAAGACTGGAAGAATTGCTGAAAATTGCACTTCGGTCTGTCAGGAACTGAATCTACTGTATGTTCTCCCGGGTATTGTGCAGTAATTGCGAGTCGGGATACAGATGCAGCCTGCCTGGTATAGTGCTTTCTTTTATATGGATGTGTGAAGAGGTTTGTGTACCTCAAGTGAGCCCTGCTGACATTGAAGGACCCTATCTTATTTGGAGGTCGTGAGTACTAATTCAGGGTTGCTCCTGTTGAATTGCCACATTAAATCCAAATGGAATTACTGTACTGCTGACTGTTTAATTCTCCTTTTCTCTGTGTGAAAGGGCCCTACCAGCTCACGGTTTGGACTAGCCACTGGGGCTTGGGTACCCAGGGACAGTAACCTGATAGGGATAGGCCTGTGCACAGAGCCATAAGTGATTATTAGAGTGATAAGCTAATTAACCTGATTTCCCCTGTCCTTGTTATATCCCTAAATAAATCAGAGCTGCTTGTTTCAGCAAAGTTATACTGCCTGAGGTATTTGTTCATGTTAAAGTACTGTACTGTGATTGTTGCACTGTATCTCATTTCACAGGAGTCCCAGTGACGGAACCAGACCTGGGGGTAAGTGTATACTGTGAAGGTAATTCTGATATATTGTATGGGCCACTAGTGGGAAGAAAGGGGTTGCAGTGTCCCAGAGGGCTGTGACCAAGTTAGTTTAACTATTGCAAACCCTGACCTCTGGGTGGAGGCACCGCCATTGGATCCAGGCCCCTCAACCTGTTAGTGGCAAATCAGGCAGGGGTAGTAGCCCTGGGATAGCGCCATCTAGGGTAACATCTTGGAGGCTCACCGCTGGGATTGTGTGTCCTCTAGTGGCCATATTACTGAACCACTGTTAAGAAAAAAATGGGTACCCGACAGAAGTGGCTGTGCACCGGCTGGTGGAGTGGTGTACTGGGAGGAGATCGACCCCAAAATGCTATGCTTATCCTGGACATCCCCTGGGTATCAATACGGACACTGTGCAGGAGTACTTTCCAAGGTGGAAGGTTTACAAAACCCTGTGGTGGTGGGTCGGCATGCTAATCTGCTCACCCACACTTTCCTGGCCCTAGTAGAGTTTAAGGATCCCATAGATAGCTCCAAAGTGCCACAGACCATTACCCAGAGGAGCCCTCACTGCTTGGAGAGTGATAACTAAGGACAGTAAGACCTGGGAATCAGCCCCACCACTATCTGAAACTTTTGAGGAGAAATTTGCTGAATGGTTGCTGGGAGAGGAAAACTGTGGAGGACTTGAAGAAACTATTCTTGCCACCTGGGGGTGTTCCTCCCCAACACCCTCTCCTGCTCCAGTGCCCGTAATGGTGGCTGAACCAATGCAGACTCCTATTTCTGCACCTGCCATTAGTCACGACTCTTACGAAGGTTGAGGATCTTCTCTGGCACCTCCCCACCCCCAAGGGAGGATGACTGGGAGACCTGGATAGACTATGTTTGCCCCAAGTGCTAGAATGGCAGTGCTCGGAAGGTGAAAGCGAAAGAGGGTTGAGGTGAGAGCCCCTCCGGAGGTCCCGCCCTGGCTACCATCCGTGCTAAACGGGCCAGTAACCCTGAAGCGACTGCACAGGCCTATCTTGAGGCCTTGGAGAATGTATGGAGCCCAGATTCTGATGAGGACCTATGGTGGAGAGTAAGAGATGCACAACAGTACCAAGGAGTTGTTGTCTGTGTATGTATCTCGGCTGGAAAAATTGTTGCAAGAATGCCTCAGAAAGGTAGTTTGCCAGCGATTGAACTGGACCGAACCAGACTGGACAGGATCCTTAAGTCTGCCCCTTCTCAGAACTGCTGTTGCTTCAGTTACGCCTGGCAGATCGACTGGAATCCCCACCCTCCTGATGATGAGTTAATGAGAGAAATTCGAGGAGTTGAGAAAAGATCACCTCGGAGGGACCTGCACCAACAGCTGTGGCTACGACCCGAGTGACTGAGGGTGACCCATCAAGTGAAGTTCAGGGGCAGAGGTTGACAGTCAATGAGTGCTCTGACAAGGAAAAAGATATGCCACAATGGGGCGAACTGTTGAGAGAGATCCGGGAATTCAAAAACAGTCCCTTTATGAAGGCCACGCCTGCAAGTACGGGCCCTGACCTTTATCCGACTGCATCTGCTATGGGGGTGGGGGTACCCACCCATGTATCTCCTGCGGATAATAGCTCCAAACTCAATTCCTTGACCATGGAAGTGGAGAAACTGATGAGATGTCTCCAAATGCTTATCACGCCGCAGACAGAGATGGCACCCAGGTTTCCAGTTAGTAATACCCACGCCCTGGCTCCCAGTGTGGCACCTCGGCCAGCTCAAACTCCAGAAAGTATGTCTTGCTATAATTGTGGGAAAGATGGGCACATGAAAAGGGAATGCCGTCCCCAAAAGACACTGACAAAGAGTTGCATATAGGCTACAAGGAGAGCTTGGAGAAGAAATCAGTGGTTAAGAGGTGCGACATGATCCCAGTGAGGGCACCAAAAATGCTAATTCACTCCTTTGTGGCAAGGTCAGTTGCCCAGGCCCCCACTACCGCCTCTCCAGACTGGTCCAGAATAGTGGTCCCTCCATGGAGACCACTGTAAAGGTGAACAGATGTCTACAAGAGCTATATTAGACAGTGGCTCCCAAGTGACAATTATGTTCCAAGATTGGTATCAGAAGCATTTGTCAGGCCACTTACAACCATTAGAAGGACTGCATGTATGGGGTTAAGTAGAAAGGCTACCCCTATTCCGGGTATATCCAATTTGGCTGTCTTTCCCACCTCCGTGGCTGGAGTGGCCGAACAAGTAGAGATCCTAGCCTTAGTGTGTCCCCCCACTGGACTGTATGATGGTGTCCCTTTGTTGATTGGAACAAATGCTCATATGTTCGGAAGGCTGGCACAGTTGTGTTACGAAAAACAGGGGTCAAAGACTAGTAGAGCTTTAAGAGTTCCGGATTTAATTAAGAAGGCCTATGAGGCACAGAGAGATGCTGAAAAAACAGAACCAGAGGAACCGGTCGGATTTATGGAAGAAGGATCCTGAGTCTCTGATCCTGGCGCCAAATGCCCAGTGTACCTTACAGGGAGAGGTCCGTATCAGAAAGGATGTTAAGAATAAAATATTGATGTTGGATGCACCAGGCGATGGAAAATTGCCAGAGGGACTGCTGGTCAAGCCTAGTATTTTGCCCGCTAGAGCCCATGCTTATGCCAGAAGGGTAATGGTCCAAGTTCATAATGTGTCTGGAAAGAGACATTCGAGTAAACAGAGGTTGCATCCTGGCTAATGTGCATTGTGCAGACACTGCAGTGCTACCCAGCAACAAGAGTTCAAGGAAGAATGACAGAGTAACGCCTGACTTGTTTGATTTGGACTCCCGCTGCCAGCTGAATGGAAAGTGAAGATCAGTGAGAAGCTTGCCCAGAGAGACCAGGTGTTTTCTTTAAAGGAGTGGGATGTAGGATGGGTAAGGAGCTGAGCACAATATCCGCTGCATACGAAAGACCATTTCGTGAGAGGTCTCGACGCCTGGCACCTGCTGACATAGATGATGTGAGATGGCATCTGCAAGAGATGTTAGCTGCTGGTGTAATACAAGAATCCAGAAGCCTTATGCTTCCCCATTGTGGTAGTGGGAAAAAAGAATGGAACAGTAAGGATGTGTGGATTACTTTCGCACCTTAAACGTGGACTATCCCTGATCAGTACACAATGCCCGCATTCAGGATGCTTTGGACTGCCTAAACGGGAGCAAGTGGTCTCTGTGCTGGATCTCCGCAGTGGGTACCTAGATCCGATGGCCCCAGAGGACCGTGAGAAGACGGCCTTATTCGTCCGCTTGGCTTCTATGAATTCATGAGGATGCCTCAAGGGATTTCAGGTGCCCCAGCCACTTTCAACGATTGATGGAGCGTGCAGTGGGGACATGAACTTACGAGTGCCTGGTATACCTAGATGATGTTATTGTGTTTGGCAGCTCACTGGAGGAACATGAGAGCAAGATTATTTAAGGTATTGGACCGACTGGAGGACTTTGGCCTTAAACTGTCCATTGATAAGTGTCAATTCTTTCAAACATCAGTAGTAAAGTAGGGGACACATAGTATCCACCGAGGAATATAGAGACCCAACCCAAGTAAAGTTGAGGCCTTGACCACCTGGCCACAGCCCAAAATCTAAAAGAACTGCAAAGATTCCTGGGATTCTGTGGTTATTATGGCGCTTCATCAAGGACTATTCAAGAGTGATCCGCCTTTACTTAACCTTACTCAAGGGTATCCCCAACCCACAAAAAATACCAAAAGTCAGCCGCCCTCAAGACTGAAAGAGTGTATTTCATCCGAGTGAAGTTATCGGGGCCCGCCTGACTCCTGATTGTGAGACTGCTTTTCATGAGATCATATACCAACTTACCCATGCTCCAGTGCTGGCTATGCCGATCCAAGAAAACCTTACGCCCCTGCACACTGGATGCTAGCTTGCAAGGGTTGTGGGGCTGTGTTGTACCAAGAGCACGAGGAATGGCCTGAGACCAGTGGCCTTTGCCAGTAGAAGCCTGACCCCATCCGAAAAGAACTATCCTGTACATAAGTTAGAGTTCCTAGCTTTGAAGTGGGCTATTGTTGACCAATTCCATGAGTACTTGTATGGGGCTAAAATACTAGTAAAAAATGACAATAATCCTTTGACCTATGTGCAGACCTCAGCTAAGTTGGATGCCACTGGCCATAGGTGGCTTTCTGCATTATCTACATATGACTATGCTCTACTCGAATACCGAGCAGGTCTGAACCACATAGATGCTGATGCTGTCTCCCGGAGGCCTGTTCCCCAGAATGATTGGGTCCGATTGGCAGAACCTGACATCGGGCACTCTGCCGGAAGTTTGACAGGGAGGAACAAATGTCCACGGACGCAGTGGACTGCATGGTGGATTGCTTGGGAGCCTCTGAGAATTGCATACTGCTGCTTATTGCCACTTTTTCTGCAATAGACATTGGTGCACTGCCTCAGCTGGACAATGACAGTATTCGCGGGCTCAACCGGCGATCCCATGATCAAAGCAGCTTTAGAAGCCCTATGCAGGAAAAGATGTGTCCAAATTACGCCCACTGATTTGAGAACTGCACTGTTATACAAAGAAGGTCCTAAGTTGAAACTGATCAATAAACTGTTATACAGAGAAACAGTAGACAGAGGGGACAAGTAGACAAACAACAACTAGTGCTGCCCACTGCCTTCGAGACTCAGTACTGAGGTCCTGCACAACCACATGTGGGGCACCTGGTATAGACAGAACACTTGACTTGGTGAGATCCAGATTCTACTGGCCAAGATGGGGGCTGATGTGGGAGCAACACATTTGAACTTGTAGTCACATGCTTACAGAGGAAAGCTTTTGCCCAGAGGGCTGCCCCTTGTTAACATCACCACCAGTGCACCCATGGAGCTGGTCTGTATTGATTTTCTGAGTTTGGAGTCAGATCAAAGAAATATCAGTAATGTGCTGGTGGTCACTGACCATTTCACGAGATATGCCCAAGCTTTCCCACCAAAGACCAGAAAGCATCCACTGTGGCCAAAAGTACTTGTAGAAAACTTTTTGTTCATTATGGGGCTCCACAAAGAATCCATTCTGATCAAGGGAGAGACTTTGAGAGTCGCCTGATCAAAGAGATGCTTTCTCTGTGGGAGGCGAAGTCCAGAACCACTCCTTACCACCCCAGGGGGACCCACAGCCTGAACGTTTCAACCGGACTTTGCTAGATATGCTAGGCACCCTGCACCCAAAGGACAAGCCTAGATGGAGCCAACAAATTAGCACCCTGGTACATGCTTATAACTGCACCAAAAGTGATGCCACTGGATTCTCCCCCACCGCCTGATGTTTGGAAGAGAAGCTCGACTACCAGTAGATGTGTGTTTGGGGTCTCTCCTGATGGGGTTCAAGCTGACAACTATTTACAGTATGTGCAAAGTTAAAGGCCCAGCTAACTCATGCGTACCAACTGGCTCAAACCATGGCTGCCAAAAGAAATCAGGCCAACAAAGAAGGTATGATAAAAGGTGAAAGCACAGGAACTCCAGGAGGAGATCGGTATTGCTAAGAAATCTGGGACTGCATGGCAAGCACAAGATTGCTGACAGATGGCACCATCTCCTCACATTGTAGTGGGCAAACTAGATGATCTGCCAGTGTACAAAGTAAGGCCTGAGAATAATTCAAAAGATGTAAAAACAATGCATAGAAATCATTTACTGCCCATTGGACAAATCTTAATTGAGTCTGAGCCCTAGAAGATGCCCTCTGGACCAGTGACTAGAGCTGCTGCTAAGAAAGATCAAGAAAGTCTGCACCTACAGAAGCAAAGTTAAAGTGTTCCCTCCACAAGTCCCAGTTGAGCATGACTGTCAGTCCATATCGGAAGAAAGTGAGAGTGACTTTGAATACTATCCTTCTTACTGAACTGAGTCAATTGTTTCAGGAACTCCTAGTCAATACTGGAGATGAAGCTGGGCCTTCTGGACTGTCTAAGCCCCCAGCTTCATCCCTGAGCCAATGCTCCCAGAAAGTGAAGTGCAAAGCATCAGATCAGATGAAATGGAATCATTGTGCATGGTTGAACTGTTTGAGCTTTCAGGGAGGAAAATGATAGATTGGGGCAGACTGGTGATACACGAACAAGAAGAGTATTTTGAGTGCCCTGACAGTCCACTGCCAGTGTCCGAAGCGCTCCATGCGAGCCAAATGTTGTGGACTCAGAAACTGTAACTCCTGGAGCTGAAAGTGCCCCAAGTTCTAGCCTCCTCTACCCCATGGAGACTCCTGACAAGTGAGGACAATGCTGAAAATGAGGCTCAGAGTGCAGAGACTATAACAGTTCCTCCTAGAAAGACTGGTCGAGCTGTAAAGCCTGTGGTGCACCTCAGTTATGATTCCCTTGGGAGGCCTGTGGATTTGCCTCTCAATGTTGTCCATAAAGGAGTGTATGTGTCCCGAGCTCATTGCCCAAACTGAGCATCAGTGCTAACTCAAGTTACTTGTGTTGCTCTCTCAGTATGGTGCCCTTGCCCCATCCAGCCCCAAGGTAACTGATAGGAAGGGCCCTCTCTTCAGGTTTCATGTACAAGAGGTAATAACTTGAGTTATGGTACAATGTGTATAATACTGTGTAAAGAGTGACGTACTGCAATGTTTCAGAAATGTGTTCTTGGTAAAATGATATATTGACTGATGATTACTATGCGAGCCCAATGCAAATGTATATGGTTGCAGTTGAAACTTATGGGGACTTGCTTGCTGGACGTCAAGCTTTCCCAGACAGGAAGGGTGTAACCCCTGCAAATGGGGGTTCCCAAAAGACTTCCAGAGCTTGCTTGAATGCTCCAAGCCTGAATGGTGTTTGGCATTTAAGCCATTTATCAGTGAGTGTTTTAGAACCTCTGGTACTGTCTCTTTAAGAGCTGTCTGCTTGCAGACATAATTAGTTGTATGGGGACTGTGTGTTTCTTTGATTGGGTACCACTCAAGCTGCTGCCAATTCACTTCATTTTTGCAGTCACTAGAGGTGCAAGGAACCTATCTGAAAGATGTAACTGTTTGCCAGAAATTATTTAGAGTAATAATGAAATTACAGTTTGTCTAACCTGCTTTTGCAGTCAGAACTGTGTCTGCTAGTTCCCCATTCTAGTTTTGAACTGCTGAACTGGACCAATCAGTGTGGGGTAAGCTAGCTCTAAAATGGTGCCTTGGACGAATCAGAACTTGGACTCATAATCTGAGCCAGCCACAAGAGGATTGTATGGGCAGTGACTCTGGGAGATGTAGTTTAGACTTCAGTGCCTTTTGGACCAACAGCAGCAGTCTATTGTGAGTGACAGCCAATCCAGTCAAGAACTGGGAGGAACTCAAAGGAAGTGCTCGGTTTTGTCGGTTGGAGTTTCAGTTGAGCTTTGGCAGTGAAGAAGGAAGGAGCCCTGTGCTTTTTCAGTGTGCAGTTTTAGTCAAAAAGCGTGTAAGGCCCAGAGTTCGGTCTGCAGCTTGTAACAGCTTGTTAGGACTGAATCCGTCCCTGAAAAGAATCAAAGGATCTCTGAAGAGTAGAAACCAGGCTCACCCTGTAGAAGACTGGAAGAATTGCTGAAAATTGCACTGCGTCTGTCAGGAACTGAATCTGCTGTATGTTCTCCCGGTATTGTGCAGTAATTGCGATCGGGATACAGATGCAGCCTGCCTGGTATAGTGCTTTCTTTTATATGGATGTGTGAAGAGGTTTGTGTACCTCAAGTGAGCCCTGCTGACATTGAAGGACCCTATCTTATTTGGAGGTCGTGAGTACTAATTCAGGGTTGCTCCTGTTGAATTGCCACATTAAATCCAAATGGAATTACTGTACTGCTGACTGTTTAATTCTCCTTTTCTCTGTGTGAAAGGGCCCCTACCAGCTGCCACGGTTTGGACTAGCCACTAGGGCTTGGGTACCCAGGGACAGTAACTGATAGGATAGGCCTGTGCACAGAGCCATAGGTAGATTATTATGAGTGATAAGCTAATTAACCTGATTTCCCTGTCCTTGTTATATCCCCTAAATAAATCAGAGCTGCTTGTTTCAGCAAAGTTATACTGCCTGGAGGTATTTGTCTATGTTAAAGTACTGTACTGTGATTGTTGCACTGTATCTCATTTCACAGGAGGTCCCAGTGACGGAACCAGACCTGGGGGTAAGTGTATACTGTGAAGGTAATTCTGATATATTGTGTGGGCCACTAGTGGGAAGAAAGGGGGGTTGCAGTGTCCCAGAGGGCTGTGACCAAGTTAGTTTAACTATTGCAAACCCTGACCTCTGGGTGGAGGCACCCGCCATTGGATCCAGGCCCCTCAACCTGTTAGTGGCAAATCAGGCAGGGGTAGTAGCCCCTGGGATAGCGCCATCTAGGGGTAACATGTGTAAATTTGGACATATGGGAAGTCTGTCTAATGACTCCAGTGTATTGGGAACTTTTTTTAAACTTAAATACCAGCTCATGGTCATGAGTGGAAGCTAATAGGAGGGAGGTTCAGGAGGGACATGAGGAAACACTATTTTACAGAAAGGGTGGTGGGACTGTGGAATAGGCTGCCAGCTGAGGTGGTGAGTGCAAAAACCATTAGTGGCTCGGACAGAATGGAGGGTACAGTGGTTGCTCAAGGCATCAGAATGAAAAGGGGTTGGGAAAGGCTAGGACCCTGGAGGAACAGTAGGCCCCAGGGTTAAATTGGGAACTCGGGCAGACTGGATGGACTTCTGGTCTTTTTCTGCTGTCATTGTCTTTGTTTCCATGTTTTGTGTGTTGTTTTTGAAACGGTTCTATTTTTTCCCTTATTTAGGGCTCCATATTATTGCAGCCTTTTTCCTGACCGATAGTCATTTTTTATTTACTTAGCAGTTCCAGAACCCAGTGACATCCGTTGAGGAGGTGTACAGAAGAGGAAAGCTTCATTGTACTCTCGTAATGTAAAGGAGCTGCTGGCCATACAGAGTGGCACCCTCACCACAGCAGCAAACAAGAACTCTGACCTGCCGATAGCAGTTTGACCAGGCTCACTGGCTCCCAAGATGTAATATTCCACTGGGGGAGGCATAGGCAGTATACAGTACTAACTACAAAAATAGATAACAATGGCACAGAGATAGGGGGTGGGGGTCCACTGGACACCATGGAGTTGGGATGAAAGATTTTTCTCATTTGGAGGGCCACTGGATCACCACGGAAGCCCAGTGTGGGACTGACTACACCGTGGTGTTTTGCACATGCGGGCTTAAAGGTTCAGCTGTCTGGGATTGACGGATGACTGTGATGATAATGGCACGTGGCCAGGGCTCAATGCATGGCACAGCACTATGCCACTGGTGCTATGCCATGAACTGCCCCCTGTGCCTGGCACATTCCACCATCTAACCTGCCTTTTGTGGGCAAGGGTATTGAGAGGCAGTCACGTTGCAGCTCGAGGAGCATTTTACCACCCACGATATCTACAATCCTCTCCAGTCCAGTTTCAGGAAGAAGCACAGTACTGAGATGGCACTGGTTCGGGTACTTAATGATCTCCTGATAGCGAGGGATCAGAGGAGCCACGCCATCTTGGTTCTCCTTGATCTCTCTGTGGCATTTGATCCTGTGGACCATGGGGTGTGACTGGGACGCCTGCAGCTGCACTGTGGTCTATCTGGAACAGTCCTCAGGTGGTTTCAATCTTTTCTCACAGGCAGGACTCAGAGGGTGGAGCTGGGGGCTTTTTTCCTCGGCCCCTTACTCTTTGCCATGTGGGGTGCCACAGGGCTCTATGCTTTCACCTGTGTTGTTCACAGTATATATGCTGCTGTTGGGAGACATTATAAGGAGGTACAGGCTGAGTTTTCACTGCTATGCAGATGATACTCAGCGGTACATGTCCTTTGTGCTCGACCAGCGTGACGCTGTCTCAGTCTTTAACAACTGCCTCTCTGAGACTCAGGATTGGATGAGTGCCAACTGGCTTAGGTTGAACCCAGATAAGACTGAGGTGTTGGTTGTGGACCCAGGTCATCAGGTAGAGGGGTTGCCTGCTGGGTGGCCTTCTGGGCTACGGCTCGGGGCAGCCAACTGTCAACCTCTGACCAGGTGTGAAATCTGGACATTATGCTTGATGGCGGGCTGATGCTTAAGCCTCAGGTGTCGGCAGTCATCAAGACCTCATTTTACCATCTGAAAATATGTTGCCCAGATAAAACACCTGGTCTCACCTGACCATCTTCCAATGCTGGTCCATGCCTTTGTGACCTCCTGCCTAGATTACTGCAATGCTCTATACCTAGGGCTACTGGAGGTTGACCTCTGCCGGCTGCAGCTGGTGCAGAATGCAGCTGCCAGGTTGTTGACAGGCTTACCAAGATCTTGCCATGTCACGTCTGTGCTCTGTGGCCTGCATTCGCTGCTGGTTCAGTGGAGAATCACCTGCAAGGTCAGATTAGTGACCTACAAGGCCCTACACGGATTGGGGCTGCAGTACTTGCAAGATCTCCTTTGCCCCCACCGCCCCCTCTGCCCTCTCCGCTCCACTGATGAGAGATTGTTGGAGATTCCCAGGGTCTGTTTGAAAACTTCTGGAGCCAGATCTTTTGCTTTTGCAGCCCTGACCCTGTGGAATTCTCTACCTCGTCGGATTAGAGTGCCTGACTGTGGAGACTTTTAAATCTGCCTTGAAGATTCATTTATTTAATTTAGCATTCCCAGAGGTTTGAAAATTCCAGCTGCTTTTTTAATAGGTTTTAGGATTATGTTTTTTTATTAATCTATATTTTATTGTTTTATCTGTATATACAATGCTATGATCTATTTGGAATAGCGTTTAAGAGATATTATAAAAAGGGTCTGAGAAATGGAGCTTTCTGATTGGCTGCAAACATTCTAACAGCCTTACGTTAATCTTTTATTAACATACATGTAGAGCTTAGCCATATGCCGAACAAGGTTTAACACTGTTTAAAAACATGTTTTATTATAATAGCAATAAGGCACTCCCAGGGATTATGTTAATGGTCAGTTAATCACCCTCTAGGGGCATGTGGCACTCGGCTACACCTCGTGCCACAGTACACCCCTAGAAAGTGATTAACAGACCATTAACATAACCCTTGGTCATGTCTTATTGCTTAAAAGTTTTCTTTGCTTTGCTTCTTTTAATATTTGTTAAACACCTTCACAGCCTGTCATTCAGTAAACAGCCCACACCCACAAATCTGAGTCATCTCACAGCACCCCTCCTTTAATAACCCCACCACCCACCCATCTGAGTCCCACCATCCCCACCCTCTCCTTTAAGAAAAAAAAAACACCCACCTGAATCCCACCAGCCTCCCTGTGCAGCCCTTAATTGTTGACTTTTGGGCCTGATACTTGGTTTTCAATACATATCTTAATATGCCCTGTCATGCACCGATCCTCCAATTTCTTTTCTCACCTCCAGGCCCAAATTAATGCCGGTAATTTCACCTCATCCCACAAAGAATGATGGGGCAAGATTACCAGCATTGAGGCCCAGAGGTGAGAAAAGAAAGCTGCAGATTAGTGCATGGCAAGAGATATTAAGATATGCATTAAAAGTGAAGTAATGGAGTCTCTAAGTCTGGGTGGGGAGAGTGGTGGAGGGGAAGTCCCGGACGATGAATCCTGCTTTACGGGGATTCACATCAGGCATAAACATGTATCCTTAGCCGCTCAATGAGAGTAAAGGACATGGGTACCCACATCCCCAGGAGCACTGCTGCGGACTATTGCTTATCTTCCTACACAGTGCTCCCATAACTGCTGCTGTATTGTTTGAATAATGAACCGCAGCGTCCCTGCCTCACTGATGCATGACTTAAGCACTGAAAATGTTTGGTTACTAGGAAAAGATCTTCGAGAGAATTTCCTCCATACAGCCACACCTTTGGGCCTGAAAGTCATCTGCATCATGACCACTCGGAAACCTTCGCCTAGTTAGGGTCGTCCATGTTGACATATGGCAGCACCACCTATACAATGTGGATGGTCTCATACCTCCTCAGTTTTGCACCTGAAACAAGCTCAGAGTTGTACCATACCGAAAGGAGAGGGAGACTAGAACTCTAATCAGGCTGACAGAAAAGGTGGCTGTTCCAGAAAGAAAGGCCCATTTGGAAGGATGCAGAAAAGGAGAACACTAAGTGCGAAGTAATGGGTACGTCTTCCAGAGCATGCCACCTGAAATACAGGAGGTGGGAGGTAGGAGGCTGAGTTGTTGCTTTATGGAGGAGACAACCTTTAAGATCTACTGATACTGGTAAAAAACTATCTTCTTCAAGGACATCACCTTCCATAAAGTCACCACACCTTTTGAATGATTCCGAAGGAGTACAGAACACTACAGCGTGAGGAAGGCCAGACAGCAGGGACATTTAGGACCCTTAAGACAGCAGACCTTGGAGGACAGTAAGGAAGAAGCCAGCTTGTTCACAGGACACCTGATCTGGGCTGTGGTGTTTAGTGAAAGAGTACAGAACTCTGCATGGGACAGAGCATATGTCAGCTTCCGAGGCTCAACCACAATAAGCCATAGAAGTGATCATGTCACGGACCAGGAAGCTTCTTCTGATAACAGAAAGAATTGCAGGATGCCAACCATTTAGAGAAGCACTGTATGAGACAGGGGCACCCTCCATCCTGGGCCAAACTAAACAAAATGCTATAAGGACTTTCTGCAGTCCTCCATGGGGTCCAAGAAGAAGCAAAAGTCTGACTGAGATCACGAGACTGCAGGATAACATATATATTGGGCATCTTCACCCAAGATTGTATTCTAGATGTATATTAAAAGATTTGAGGCCTAATTCCAGGGGCAGATACCATGGCTTCATAAGCGTATAGAGTTGCGACATTTCCCTGCGCCGAGGACCCTGCGCCACATTCCAAGGCGGCAGGGCCTGGCACTTATAGCGTGGGTTGCGCCGCTGTGGGGCTAATGCCATGGGCATGGCATAATAGCCCTGCATGTCCCAAGTCGCATAGCTACGCTCTTGGTGATGCCTTTGAGTCCCCCTACCTAGAAGGCCCACAGCATGCACCAGGGGCATGGGGGGCAGTACAACTGGCACAGGAGTCCAGGGGGGCACAATGGTGAATGGACCCCTGGGGGTCCCCGACATTCAGGGGGTGGGGGGCATGGTTGTGACTGTGGGGGCACAGGGTGCACATCAGTACCATTGCTGCAGTGCTGTGGAGTAGGCATCCAACGGATGGCATCGTCGGATACCCCTTAAAGCAGCTCTGAGCTGCCCTAAGTTCACTCCACAAATGCGGCACCTGGAATTGTGGCAGTAGGTTATGGCAGCCTCCCTCTTGGAATAGGGTGCAGTTGTTGCCATAACCCACCCTTGCGCCATGTTGTTGTGGGCTGCGGTGTAGTGGGCAGGGGCGTAGCCAGAATTCTATTGGGGAGGGTGTTTAAATATGACATTTTGGAAAAGGAGAGATAAAGCGGGGGTCTGGGGGCCGCCAGGCCCCCAGAAGCTCTGGGGTATGTACATGATATTTGGTGAATTTTGGAGGTTTTCTGGAAGAAAACACACACATTTGTTACATGTTCTCCACCCCTAATTTCATGAGAAACTTTTTTTTTTCACATGGAATCAGGGTTGTGGTAGACGGTGACTGTCCTAAGTCTACAGAACCTCCAGTGGTTGTGGACAACTGGTTATCTAACAGTGCGATCAACCACCATGGTTCTACCTGCTGTGTTAGTAACGCTCCTGGTAACAAGGCATTGTACCACTATGTACACAGATTATGGTGGAATAGTATGTCAGGAGCACCAGGTCACCATCTAAACTCCCCATGTTTTCTGCCATGGTGCCCTATCCCAATGTTGCCAGTGTGCAAGCATGTGCCCTTTTATATATTTGTATGTCAAAATGAGCAGTTATATGTACTCTGAGTTCTGAGAGTGAGCTGTTAGGCTTATGCAGTTTTGTAATATACTGTGATGTTTGAAATATTTAAACAATATACCATGACAGAGAGTGGGTATATTGGTGGATTTACCATGCCTGGTGTGGTTTGGTCAAGAGGCACAGCCGAGTGACTTAACCACACCAGAAGTGGTAAATTCACCCATATACCCACTCTCTGTCATGGTATATTGCTATTATACAATGTGCAACTTGTTTTTTTGGTTTTTTATAGTGATATAAAACTTTTACAGTGGGTATACTGGAGGATTTATCACAGTCATGTGATGTGTTTTGACCAATGAGGTTACAGGATTTTTATACCCCATTGTATAATTCTACATAAAGGCTGCTGCTCGATGTCTGGGGCTGGTAAACCCCAGAAGCTCTATAGTGTTACGTGTTCTGTGGTGAGTTTTAGTGTTTTTTTTAGTAAAAGCACAGTTTAGTTACATGTTCCACACTGCTAATTTCATTGGAATGTTTTATTACAAAAGAATCAGGGGTGTGGAAAACTCTTTTGGCATTACAGTCAGTAGGACCTCCAATGGCTGTGGACAACTGACTGTCCAACAGTGCCATCAACCTCTCACCCACATGCAGTACAATATGCAGTTTTGCCAGCAAGGCTGCAAGTAACTATGTAGTGCACTGACTGACCAACAGTGCCATGATAAACCACACCACCAACACCAGCCCTTAAAGCCTGTGAGAGACATTTGAAGTAAATTTACTGTGTAAAAAAAAGTTAACACGTTGATGTGAGTGTTAAATAAACATTGTACTTACAATTTAGTGTCTTCTTGTTTTCATTTTCTTCATGTTCTGTTAGGGGCCAGACTGAGGATTATTCATGCAATTGCTGATGTCTTGTGTGGACTCATCTGGTATAAAGCTAGCTTTTCACTGGCTCTTCATTCACAGCAGCATCTAGCTTCTCCATGATATTTGACTATCTGCAATGGTGTCATGCATCTGGGAGGATCGGCGGCGATCCCTAGATTCCAGGATGATCTCTACCATGGTTCACTGATGGGTCCTGAGGTGGCTCAGTACTACAATCCTAAAGCCACAGATTCATCTGCAGAAATTGCAGATGTTTCCATGTGGGAGAGCTGCCCGCTGGCTGGGGTTTCTTTCCCTTTTCATTCCTACGTTCTTTGTTTTCGGCTTCAAGGGCAAGGCATTTCTCTTCGAAGCAGGCCCCGCTGATGGAGGTTCTGGCACCATTGAGATTGGTTGGTGGCCAGCTTGTTATGTCTGTATCTGTTTTCATGACATATGCATTCAGTGTGTCTTTGTAGCATTCCTTTGACCACCACGGGATCTCTGGCTGTGACGGAGCTGGGAGTATAAAATTTCTTTGGGGAGTGGAGAGTTGGGCATCCGTCACAGTGTTCAGTCCAGCAGAAGCGTTGTCGGATGATCATTGCCTCAATGCTGGTGACATTGGCCTCAGTGAGAACACTGGACGTTAGTGTGGTGGTCTTGCCACTTGATGGGGAAGATTTTCGGAGACATCGTTGGTGGTACCTATCTCCTCTGGGAGGATAGTGTAGTAGCATTCATGAAGGTGTCATAAGGCAGCCCAGTCTGTTTCAATATGCAATCTTTTGAAGAATGGTCGGACATTCGATGTCTTTGAGAGACTTAACTCATGTTACAAAATTGTGTTAGGTGGTGTTTATTCAACAAGAGAATACATTGCTTTCAAAAAGCACTGTAAGATGACGGCTATCACCAATTGCCTCAGTAGTCTTCAATAGTGCCTTTGTCTTCCAACCAACTGTTGCATTCACAGTCCCAAGATTTTTTTAATGCTCAAATCACTCTTTTTGTTGTATTTAGTTTCATGAGTAGGAGTTCTGCAATGACATGGTGCGGAGAGATGCATTCGATGATGACAGTACACGTTCCTTACTATGTATTCAATTTCACTCAGTTCTGAGCTGCAGCAAGTTTGTTCCTGAGATGACTGTTCTGGGTCCTGCTTTTCTTAATGGCTAGCCCAAGACAAGTTTCCCAAGACAACTGGTCAGAGACTGATGAATTTACTGGTCTGGGAACAGTTTGTCTGACATATTTATTTTATTGCCATTTACGCCAGTTAGTGTAGAATCACTATTCCAACATCATTTCACCATGATCACCTCAAGTGAAATCTGAGGCTGAAATACATTTAGAGGAAATTGTGATTGAAACTGAGACCACCTGGATTGTAGTCAACAGTTGAAATGAACACCTGGATCACAGTCCATGATGCCCACTTTCCCCTCACTGACTGCTGATTTAATTTCTCTGTCTGTCATTGGGTCGGCCTGTAACAAGTGAAAAAGCATTAGCACCACATCACTGGAGATGCTGCTAACTGTATAAGGTTGTGCTATGGATACTTCAACATATTGGTATCAACTGTTGAAAGATGTTTATTGAAGCAAATGTTTTAGAATGGTATCTTATGTGCAATCAGCAGTTTCACCAAGCAGCACAAATTAAAAGAAATCCTCTGTAGGAATACACATGCTGCACATGTAGAAACTTAGAATCTGATGGTAGATAAGGACTGCTTGGCCCACCTAGTCTTCCTTTCCATGCAAAGCAGCCTTCCTTCTCAGAAGTGCTGGCAGTGTAGTGAAAAGAAAAAGCACCAAGTGAGTCAGAGAGTTGCAATATGTGAATTCAACTCATGGCTGTGTGATTGGTGCTAAGACACAGGATACCATTACATATGGAAGTAGCACAACTTTTCTGAAAAAAACTTTCTTTCGATATGATGGGAAGCCAGTAAAAGAAGAGCAACTTGAGGGCTTTGAGTCACTATGGCTAACAGTAGGCATGGACAAGGAAAACGTTTCAGAACAGGCGTTGTGTACAGGCTCCAAATCAAGGAGATAAAGGGAGACAAGTGGGCCCTGGAGATAAGGAGTCATGGTCTAGCACTTCACTAAGATCATTCCCAAGCTGAGAACAAGAACCTTGGCACCAGGTAGATCTGCAGACAGAATCTTTCTGGAAAGAGGTAAAACATCTTCTGGCAATCAAAGCAATGGAGCCAGTGCCCCCAAGTCAAAGGGTAAAGGCTTTTACTTCAGATACTTCCTCACAAGGATGAAAAAATGGTGATTGGTGACATACTCTTCATCTAAAATTGTAGACACATTTTGAAACCAAAGTTCAAAATGGTTACTCTTTCAATAATCAGTCCCACATTGCAAATGGAGACTAGCTAGCCTCCTAGACTTAAAGGATACTTACTTTCACATCCCTATCAGACCATGTCACAAAAGTATTTGAGATTCAGGCTTGCCTCATGCCACTGTCAGTTAATAGCACTTCCATTTGGACTAACTTCTGCTACAAGGGCCTTCACAAAGTACCTGGCCCCAGCCTGGCCGTAATGGTAGAGTGTTTGAGAATACTGGGGTAACAGTCTTTTCCATACCTGAATGACTGGCTAGTAGTGGGTCAATTCTGACAGCATGCACAGCAATCTCTAGCACTAGTGAAATGAATACTGGCTGCCTAGGACAGTGAACTATGTACATCATCAACAAAACAGGGAGGGACCAGGTCAGCCCAACTTTGTGCAGAAGCAATGAGGCTGTGGTTACTGACATACTCCATGAAAGTATCCTTATCAGCCATACACCTTTCAGGGAAGGAATATGTATTGATATATTCCCTCAGCAGGATAAATCAGGACCACCACGAGTGGTGTCTGAATCCCCAGATACTCAGTACAGTTTTGAGAAGGTGGGGCACCTCAGAGGTGGATCTTTTTGCCTCTGTAGAGAATATGTACTCCCTAGAGAAGAGAGGATGGGAACATGAATGAAACATTTGATTACATAACAGGCATTAACAGGCACAGGAATGTTTTCAGTTCATGAAGAACTCCTGGACCAGGGACCATGATCTTAGGCTGCAAGGAGAGAGGTTCTCTACTAACACCAGGAAGTTTTTCTTCACAGAACACTGGTGGGTGCTTGGAACAGCCTGCCTCAGGAGGTTATGGAGTCAACAGTGGCTGGGAACCAAGACTGTATTGAGAGACACAAGGAGCCCTGACTACGAAGGACAAATCAAGAGTCCAAATAGGGTTATAACAAATGGCCAGATGAGATGAGCTAGTAACTACTTCTGACATCAACTTTTATGTTTCTATGTCATGGTGTACTAGAAAGGAGTTTTGCAACTTGCCTGTGGACAGACTTGTGACATAATTCCTTGCGCCATTTACCAGCCAGCAGGTAATATTTAGAAGCCTGTTTAGGCTTTTTCATCAATTATCAAGCCCTTTTTTTTCATGGCAAGCTTGTAGTTATACACATATCTGTTAGCTAGTGATCCCAGATAAGTTTGGGAATTGGTGCCAGAGTCTCAGATGGAGCAGTGCTCAGACATTCATTGAAACTGTTGACAGAGCAGTATTCCAGGGAAACTGTTTCCAGACCAGTTGTAGGAAAGTAGTCCCACACCAGTCATCATGAGATAGTGGTCCTATATCAGTTGTTACTGGAAACATTTTATTAGAATATTTCTTGAAATGTGGGATTGCAAGCACTCGTGTTGCTGGACAAACACTCTAAAGTAGTAAGTTCAAAGCGCCGGCTATGTGTGGTAAGCTAATCTGTCAATCACTTCCCTCACTTTGCAATGGAATATCGCGGTGAATGCTTAGAAGTGCAAGACCAACAAGTCTGTTTTCACAGCTGGTATTGCTAAGATAACTCTTTAACTGCCTGAGAGAGGAGAAAGATCGCTCTGAGCATGCTGTAGAAACAGGTAGTGTAACCAAAATTTGCAGAAGCTTGTGCACATTTGGGTAAACTGTGCATCACACTGAGAAAGTGCAATTATTGCAGATTTAGGTTTTCTGCAGTATTTTTCCATTTATGGCCCCACAGCTTCATTTCCGATAATACAACTTGTTCAGAATCAAGATCAGACTCATAAATTTTACAAGATCTGATGCT
This sequence comes from Neoceratodus forsteri, assembly GCA_016271365.2. Lineage (NCBI taxonomy): Eukaryota > Metazoa > Chordata > Ceratodontiformes > Ceratodontidae > Neoceratodus > Neoceratodus forsteri. The sequence continues at coordinate 553,899,120 of JADMNL010000023.1, read as the reverse complement.
CCAGACTGTAAATGACTTGCTAGCCATCAGCTAGGTATACTGGCAAGATGCTATTGAAACCAGAAAGCACTTTTTGAATGAGAGGTGAAGCGATTGTCTAGTTCAGACAAAAAGTCAAGAAAAGGAATGTACACAGCTCTCCGAAAATATTGCTTCATGCTGTCTTCTGGGTAGTTTGCCCTGTGTTGCTGCCTGCCACTTAGTCTTGGAATCCGTAACTCTTCGCCCAAGCCATGGGCTGTTCTTTGAGTGTCCTCAAAGACTTTATGAAAAGAACTGTCACAGTCTGATCGCAGTTCACATATGGCATCTTTGACACTGGATACATGGGATAGGGCAGAACTTATATCACAGTTCTCTTGCTGCAAGTACCTGGACAGAGGGAGTGAGACACTGAAGACTTGTACACAGCAGTGCAGTGCAACAAGGAATTCACTGTGGCAGATTGTAGCACGAAACTGAGTAGCTTTGGAAGAACAGTCATTGTTTCCATGTTCTACGAAGTGTTCCAATGCTGCTGCGACTGGAGAAATCAGCTCACTAAAGGTTATTAAACTGTCATGTCGTTCAACCCACCGAGTGTCACAGAGGTAAAAGTCTGTCTTTTTGATTGGGAAGGAGCATGCCTACTTGTTCCCTTTAAGATAGCGATACGCTGTGCAGAAGCTCGAAAGAAGGTGCAAACATCACTGACAGTCCCTAAACAATTACGGATAGCTGGCACTGTGCAACTTTTGCTTAGAGCTAAATTTAGTGAGTGACTAGTGCAGTGCAAGTAAAGAGCTGTTGGGTATTGCTGCTGAATTAATGCTTGTACACCTTGTACTCTGCCTACTATTACTGGCGCCATCATAACCTTGACCTCGATATCACTAAGGTTGAGACCACGATCTCCAACACTGGCAAGAAACCTCAGAATATTATCAGACAGATTTCTTCCTGTCATATCATATACAGGCATAAAACCCAAGAAATCTTCTCTCATCGCTATAAGTTGTGAAAGGTTCACTTTCACTAACTTGGCAATCAACATATCGGACACACACTGAAAGCTGCTCTATTCCAGAATATCTGTTGTTTCATCTGCAAGGACTGTAAAGTATTTTGCATTCCAGATTTTGTCTACCAGCTTCTCTGGATTATAGCTCCACATGTAGTGACAATCTCATTCTGAATGTGTGGACTAATGTAAGTCGCATTAAGACAGGAAGTTTGGAGATGATCTCGCAGCACCGGTCTCCACTATAAGCCTTAAACCTTATTAGCGCATTGAAATTTCCATCATTTTCTATAGGTACTACTGGATCATAGGACTGTATTGGTCCACTGTCTCTATGGCCTCGAAAGCAAGTCCCTGTCCCCCACACACAAGCACTGTATCAATAATTGATGTCAATTTGTTACGATTTTGTTCCACAGTCTTCTTTTTGGGAATCTATTTGTGTCGCGATGTCCACTAGTGATCCTGCCTTCACTTTCAAAAATTTTCTGCCAGTTCATGGCAGCGTTGATGATAAGCCGCTTTTGCATGATGACTAAATACCTCCAGTGCTTTCTTCCACTTTGTGAAAGGTTTATCAACCAGTGCCCTAAAGTCTGATGTGATCCCTTTCCAACAGCACTTTAGCAAACAGAACACAAACTTTGCAGAATGTCTGTTGTCTTTGCAGAGTAACACAACCAGACAAATCTGCTTAACCATGAAGCCTGAAATGCTAATTTATGATCATTTTCGAAAGAATAATCATTTGAAGGTCGCCACATTTCTGAGTAAATCAATTTTCAGCTGTTCAGATACACCAATTGCATCAGTTATCCCGCATACTGTCCTATGTCAAGTGCATTATAAGTACCAGTGCTACCAGCAGCAGCAGCGTCAGCACGATCACTCCCTATATTATCAGGTACACTGGTGGAACACGATGGTTGTGGTTCTGAAGAACTGTCACTGTGATTATTCACTTGTACAACATGAGGATCCGGTCACTGAGTATACTGTCAGTGTTTTCTGGTACATCTTCAACACGGGTTTCTTGGCAAAATAGTTTAGCAGTGTTGCTTGATTTTTTCTTTTTCCTTCTTGTATATCCATCTTGTGCTGTTATTTATTTGATCACAATGTGATCACTGCAGGCAAAGTGATAAGACTGTCACGCCATTTAGTAGTAACTAACCAGGACTACAACTCCAGCAAGCTGTAACAGAAAGCTTAAATTAATGCTCACATCAGTGCTATGATTCACCAAGAAGAAGCAACATTATAAGTAGAGTAAACTTTGAACAAAGCACAAGATGAATCGCGAAGAAACCATAAAAGGCTACATAAACACAAATTTTTCTATCGGCACCAGTGATAAAATCCTCCAGTTTTTCTTCAGCTTGAGGAACTGTTTGATGCTATGCCTGATAGCTGGATGAGTGTGCCAAGGCTCCATTCACTGAAATTGCAAGTGAAACATCAATAAAGATGACTCAGCAACACTGCCACACTAATCTGAAAAGCAGAAGGAGGGGGACCCCAATGCTTTCCGCTTCCCATCAGGAGCCACCAGCTGTTATAAGGCATGAAACCGTGGGGACACAAGTGTGGGGAAAGGGAGTTTGGGATTTTGTTGCACTGTGCTCCGATTCACATAGGAAGCTTTTAAACACCCACAAAAACTATGTAACGCCCAGTCCCTGGGGTTACTAGAATGATAATCCCATCTGTGTAAGCCATAGATCTACCAGCTGCCCCTACTTTCCTAATAGGACGATAGGGGTACCTAGTAGAGGCTCATTAGAAGCTCTTTACATGACATCATTGTTCACTCATCCTCAGCAGAGGATGATTATGTCATTAGAACTGTTGCAGCAGCTTGAGCCACAATGGAATCAGTTGACAGTTTTTAGAATGATGATATTGAAGTGCAGTCAGTGTGTAGTGGGATGTGGGGTTGGCACTGCAGTCGGCTGATGATTGTCATCGTGGTGTTGGGGGTTGTCCTCTGCTTGCACTAATGAGGTTCTGAGTTCTGGTCTGGGCGCTACTGTGGTTTTGTTGCACCCGGCCCAAAACTTGATATTTTTGTTTTGCTTTTGCCCCCCAACATGTACCCTCCAGAGCTGAAAATCCTTAAGTAGGGGGGCAAGGGATTTAAATCACCAACGCCATTCTTCTGTGCACTGAGAGGTCAGGTGGCTAAAATATACAGATGTCCACTGTATATTCGCAATATGCTCAATATGTAGGGATGCCAGGATTTACCCATGCACTGGGGTGTTTTAGCCACTTGTTGCTCGTGGCCAAACAATACCCCAGGGCGTGGAAAATCCTGGCATCACCAATGCCTCTCATGGTTATATTGCTTAAATCACACCACATGTTAGAGTGGTTCTTGTTCCAGATGTGTGACATGTGCCACTGCAAGTGAAATGTGATACTAAAGCACAAAAAAATGTTCTTGCCAGTGCCTGTTGGTCATGTGGCAACAGTACATGACGTGACCATACAAACATCAATGCAATGACTGTATCAGAAAGAACCACCAAACCACTTTGTCATGATTGCCCTATCTTGCTCCTACAGAAAACAGCTCACACTAAAAAACTGAAATTATACAATGGGGTATGAAAATCCTGTAACACATCACATGACCGTGATAAATCCTCCAGTATACCCACTGTAAAAGTTTTATATCACTATAAAAACAAAAAACAGCTGAACATTGTTATTGGCATAACATGACAGGAGTAGAGTATATGGGTGGATTTCACTTTCGGTGAGTTGTACCGCCGCCGCCGTGACCTAACCACACCGGCATGTAAATCCACCAATATACCCACTCCCTGTCATGGTATATTGCTTAATTATACAATGGGGTATGAAAATCCTGTAACCTCATTGGTCAAAACACATCACATGACTGTGATAAATCCTCCAGCACACCCACTGTAAACATTTTATATCACTATAAAAACAAAAAAACAAGTTGAACATTGTATAATAGCAGATTTATATCCACACCCCTCCTCCATGGCTCCCCTGGGCATAACCCCCAGAGTTGTCTCTCCCTGACCAGCCTTTGTGTACACACTCCATCAACATTCAGGGACAGCTCGAATTTGGCTAGCTTGGCAAAACAAGGTAGGTGAAATGGGTGAATCAATGGGAAGGAGCTGCATATAAGTAAATGCTAAAAATAATTTCAGTATACCCTTACATTAGTCTTACAGGGATGTGCACTTGGTTTGAGCAATTAACCAATCATTGTAAATACACTTTGCTCTTTCTCTTGCCTTCCACCACAGCAGGGCACACTGAGAAAAACTTTGCCAGCCCCCTCCCTCCCCATATAGTAGGCCACAGAACTTGAGTTCTGTCTCATGGTAGGTGCGTGCAGCTCAAAGTCCCCCCACCACCACCCCGTTCTGCTGGACTCACTTGGCATGTTCCTTTGCTCAGCTGAGAAATGTGTCCAAGTCCCCATGCACTCTCTCAGCATATGGCAGTGCTAGAATGAGTATGACCACTGTCCCCAGAGTTGCTGAACATGATTTAGTGGCCACAGACTGTAACCCCAGTCCCCAGCGGTGCATGTCTGAGGTTCCAGAGAACAGAACACACACCAGGGCACAGACTCCCACCCCCAAAGGGCCCAGAGAACTGCCTCGTTGGTTACAGACTTGCCCCCCATGTAGCAGGGCTACAGCCCCCACACACACACACATCTCTGCTGGTCGGGATCCGTCTCTCATCTATAGCAAAGACTGGCTGCTCAAAATCTGGCTTGGCTACTCACATGGAGGCTCACACCAATCCACTGTGATCCAAAGCCTTGCCTCTGAAGCTCCTCCCCCACTTGTGCACAAATGGTCAGAAAACTACATGGGGATTGGGGGAGAGCCTTTGCCTGCTGAGATCTCCCTGAAACACAGGACCCAAGTAAACTGTAGCCAAGGAAGCCAGGGGACATCTGACTGTACATCTTTCCAACCAGGATCATCGGCATGTCAGGGCCTGCAGTGGCAACCGGAGGGAGTGAGAGTCACCATGACCTCCTGGCCTCGATCTCCTCAGACAACAACAGCACACCAGTGGAGATGGGAGACAACAAACTCGCACCAGGTGGACCCATTCGGCTTCCTGCAGCACAGGTCGTGGGCTGCACTGACAACGGAGGGCAGAGGGTTTAAAAACAACATCCCTCAATCCCCTCTGAGAGCACGGAGCAGCAGCTGAGGCCCGGGGCTGTGGGGCAAACACACAGGACAAGAGTTTTTCTAGCTGAGGAAAAGTTCATCTACCGGGGGCACAATCTCAAGCTGTTGGGGGTTGGGGTTCAACAAGGGCATTAACTCTACAACTAACCCTCAACTGTACCAGCGTGTATTAAATCTTATAGCTGCTTGGGGTTTAGACAGCCACCAGACTTCCCCCATAATTTTCCATCACTGAGGATGGGGTTAGAGCACTAAGAGAGGACATAGGGAGACTAGTAAAATAATCTAAGATTTGGCAACTAAGCATCAATGCAAAAAAAAAATTAAATCATACACATCAGGAAAATGAAGGTGAGAATACAGCACTGAATGGGAAGAGGAGTGATGGTACTGGAAGGCACAAATGAGGAAAATGACCTGGGTTTACAGTCTTGGATAAATGCAGATCTGCATAACATGTTACAAGGATGTGGCAAGGCTAATGGGATGCTGGGATGTCTTAGGGGAAATCAGTGCATAGAAATTAGAGGTGATCCTCCCACTATTCAGATCACTGGTGTGACTGCACCTGGAGAACTTCAAGTGTAAAAATAAACCCAGTGTCTGTACACACAGCTACTACTGACCACTAGTGGTCATGTCCCATTGCATCCCTGTCCTGTGGCTGCTTTTAATCTTGTTTGGCACAGGAACAGGCACAACATTTCTTGCAGTGTGGTAGTGTTACATACCGCCACCAGCAGATGCATGGAGTAGTTCTCCATAGCTGTTGGAAGTGAAGCAATGCCTGCCTCAATGACCTGTGAAGTAGCACCAGCCCTTTCAAGAACTGGTCCTGGCCTCCACCTGCAGTTCTGATGGTGCACAGCCCATGTCCCTCGTGGCACCTAAGGAACATGGCAGCCTGCAGTGCAGACAAGAACAGTCCGCATAAGAGACATGAACAACAGAATCAACAGGGAAAATGCAGACAGCCCATTTGCACAAATCAATTATGTGTCCATGTATATCTTAAGACACACAAGAAGACTGATCACAAATGTACAGCCTGTACAACAATCCAGTGCATGCACCGGAAGCAGCTCAGACAGTGCAGGGCATACATCAATGGATCTACAACAGACAGGAACAGTATGCTCAAAGCAAGAAAGAAAATAAATCATGCTGACCGTGGCAGTAAGTGTGTACTATTTATTTCGGAGTTTTGTAGCAAAATAACAAACACGGAATTGCACTGCTGATGTAGTGCCCTGGTGCTTTGGTCAATGACCACATATGGTCTAATAAATGCAGATACTACTTGCTTTCATAGTTTTGCCATAATGTATTTCCATATTAGAAAGGAGACCAGTACTAACTCATAGTTGTGAGTTCAAGGATACATTGGTAGGTATTGTTTCTTCTGTTCTTGCACTGCGGAGGAGTTTGAGACAAAGCGCTGGGGCACCGCACCGGTAATTCAGTTCCATGTTTGTTATTTTTTGCAGTGAAGCTACAAAATAAATTGCACACACTTACTGCTGTGGTCAACAGTGTCTGATTTTCCTTCTTGCTTGACTCTGCTTTCCTGTCCTGTTTCCACAGGGAAGTGCTTTGTCCCCCAGCTGCACCACTAGTTGGCATTGGGAAGCACAGACCCTTGTCTGGATTTGGGAGTTTATATAGCAATGGACAGCAGTCATCACCTGCATAGTGTGTAGAGACAACAGCCAATGATGTATGTGTGACACATGATTAGCAAGCTTGCTACATGGATGCATACCAAGATACAATATGATATGACATGCCAGGCACAGGTAGACAGATCTGGTCACTTGTGATGATATTGGGGGGAGGGAGAATGGGGACTACCATGGACAGTCTTGCTGGCTTGGAACAGTAACATAGTCATAGGGATAGAAGCATCATGTCTGAGCACCTTGGCACACAATAAAACAGAAACCACTGACCCAAAACCAGCAGACAGGGGTACAGGACACTGCACAGCACAAACACAAAATGAGAAAATGTATAACTAAATAGCTAACTAACTCGTAAGTTGTCACAGACCAGTGTGTCTGTGTTGCTGATTCCGGCACCAAGACAGGAATAAACATGAAAACAGCAAATGAAAACCAGAAGATAGTACAACATAGCACAGATTATGCAGTATACCCCATCACAGTGTACAAATGCCATGCCCTAATGTAGTCTGAAAGCCACTGTTTGACCACATATTCCACCAGAAAAACAATACCTGTGACATTCGAGGTCCATGTGAAACATCTGATTGCAAAGCACAATGTGTACTATGGATTGTGAGCCACAGGGATGCTAGGATTAACATACATCACATCCATTGTCAATGCACAATACATGGTACCGACATATGCACCCAGCAGCAGAGTGCCATTCATGTTCTTCTGGTTCTGCGTCCTCCATGCCGTGGGCATGTCTTTGCTTCTGCCTATGCTTGTCCATCCCTGCCAGCCACACCTGGCACATCCTGCCATTGTCCCCTCTGGCTTCCTGCTGATCTTGTTGCCCGTGGAGTGCAGCAGAGTGGACATCAGACTGTACTGGATGTGAAACTGTAAGTAACCCAAGCAGATCTGTCATGTGGAGGCCTACACTATGCATAACACTGTCTGTCATAGACAACATCATGTGCCATGTGTGAACACTGCTTACCATAAACCTGAATGGGATCTGTGTCCCATCAGTGCACATGTGTGTACAGTGACATTCAGACACCTGGCTTAGACTGGCCACCTCCAACAGGGAAGTCAATATCCCTAACTATTTATTATTTAGAACAGACAGACACTCCAGGGGTGGAGGGGTTGCCATCTATATCAAGGATAGGTATACGGCATCCTGTCTGAGTGCTTCATCTGTGCAAATGCTTATGAATACATAGATACATAGACAATGTCGGCAGATAAGGGCCTATGGCCCACCCAGTCTGCCCATTTGAGCTTGTAAGTTCAGTTTGTTTTCCTAGAAGTCTTGAAGATTAATAAATTGTACCAGGTGTCAAAATACTGTCCATTTTCCACACTGCATCTCATATTGGTGTCTAAGTTCACCACTAGTGTTGCCTATTGATTCCATTTTTTTTACCTTGAATCACTTTAAAAAAGAAAAAAACACTTTGCAGTATTATTAGTTTGATGTTTGGAAATATCTTTATGCGGCTGTAAGGTTTCTGAGATTTTTTTAAAGATAGCATGGCAGAAGCAAACAGACTTGCTACAGGCAGTAGGCCTATTGAAAGGAAGCCAGAAAATTACCCAGTATATGATGCATTACTTTTGAGTGTGCCTCTGTCAACATCCTGCCTGCCCAAGTGTAGCCCATGAAGACTGCATGCAAGAAACACTAATATGCAATTTCTGTGGGTATTCAAGAAGTAGTGGTAGAGCAGAGAAACTTTGCTTCCAGAAATTCTTCACAAAGTTTCCTGACTGGGACCTTCAACAGATGAAGACTACACATTGTGGCTCTTCGCTGTCAAAGTGCCACTATGCACAGTGGCGTTAAAATGATTTTCAGCGCCCAAGAAATCCACCTAACCCTTGTAGTGCCATTGTCCCACCCTCTCCACAAGACCTAACCAAAGAAATCCACCCCAGCCCTTGTAGTGCCATCGCACTCACCCCTCACCACAAGACCTTGCCAAAAAAATCCACCCCTAACCCTTGTAGTGCCATCATCCCATCCTCTCCCACAAGATCTAAGTATTAAAAATAATCTGAAACACCTTGTGCAGCCACTGTTCTAGCTTTTTGTAGAAAGCACAGTTCAAAACACTAAAATGTTTACAGTTTATGTATTTATTGTGTACACATCCCACAATTTCACCCATGTTGCTTCATCAGGGAACTTCTGAAATCCGATATAAAAAGACATACTTGAATATATATGTGGCTTGTCGCATATTTTATATATTTAATTTCAAGTGGGGAAAAAATTCAAAACTTAAACATGTATACCTTCATTGGTTAATCAGAATAAGCATATATGGCAAGTCTTTATAAATTTATCTTGGCTGGCTGCCTAAAGTGCAAAGAGATTATATCTTAACTATTTATATGGTCACATAAAATTCAGATGGTACAACTGTACTGCCATCAGCACCATCATGTTCTCAAATTTCAAAGCAGCTCAAAGCTCACCACTAGTAACCCACCTCAGATGATCTGCATCCACTCTCACTCAGACAGCAAGCATTAAAACATGATATTTGATTTAACCTGACATAAAGGACTTGTTTTCAAGTTGATGGCTACCTTGGACATGCATATGCAATTCTACATATGCTCATAACTGTTTTAACTTCATAGTAAATACTTCATTACAACAGCTGTTACCTGGTCACCACAGACTGTATATGAAGTGCTTTAAACTGGCTTCAATATTTGTTCTGTTCATACTGTTAAGTAATGAGAACAAGGAAAATTTTGATAGTTTTCTACTTTAAATGCATGGTGCAATTATATGTCCACCCTTACCGGCTAGGATTGCTTTGCCAGGGTGGGTCAGTCTCGGACTCTCGCCTCACCACCGCCCGGTGTAAACTGCTGCCAACACTCCCAACAGCCAAACTGCCTATTTCCTTGGCTTTATTTAATCGTTCGGTCTCGCCGCTCGCGCTATAGCCTCTCGCTCCGTCGCACTCTCTCGCCTTCTAGGTTCCCGCCGGTTTCAGTGCAGTCCGCTCCCGCCATCCAGTCAGGTGACCCAGTCTGTGACAGACAGTCGTCTCTCTCCACTCTCCTCCTTCGGCTCCTCGCGACAAACCAATGCGATGGTGGAAACAGGATGGACCACCCAGACTCCCTGACTGGTCGGGTGGCGCGGTGCTAACTAAGGCACAAATTTAAAGGAACAGCGCACTCCACGCTGTTGTGTACATATTTAAAATTAAATTTTGCGGTCATTTTTTCGGGGGGTGTTTGAACACCCTAAACACCCCCCCTGCCTACGCCCCTGGTAGTGGGTGGTGTAACTCATGGCTGGCATAGCCTGCAGCCGACATGGCGCAAGGTGCCTCTTGGAATTGGGGCTGGTGTAATGCATGGCACAAGTCACAGGTTACGCCAAGGAGTTTGGCCTTATCTTGGCTTGCGTCAGTGTACGCCGACTTGGAAGTAGGACCCTGGGTACTAACAGCTGCTCTTGCAGCAAAAAGGCCAATTTTAAGAAAATGGAAGGATCCCATAAGTCCTAGTGTCCTTGAATTGTTCAATATGATGCGAGTTACAGCTAATAATGAGAAAATCAGTCATTCCATAATTGGCAAGAGAATGCAGGATAACTTCTGCATTCTGGGAGGAAGGAAAAACACAGGAAGGTAAATAGTCTGGTTTAATGTGAGCTCAGACGCCACTATAGGAAGGAACCTAGAATCGGTGCATAATAAAACTGTACCCCGGTGAAAAACAAGAACCCAGGGATCTGCGACTAAAGCCTGCTGCTTGGATACTCACCGAGCAGAGGTAATTGCCACCTGTCTACTCAGATTCTTGTGTCAGGGAGAGTTGGTGCAGAAGGGACAGCTGTTTCTAAAAACACACCAAAAAATTAGTTGGAAGGCCTGAAACCCATGGTATACCATTACCCACTGTTATCCCAGCATCGGAAATCAGCCAGGGTGTCAGTACTGTGACTTTCAATATGGTGGGATGCTGTGAAACGTTGATAACGTGACATTCCTACTCATAAGTGGCAGCAGGTTCAAAAGGAGCCTGTGTAAGAGACTCCAGAACCAAGTTAAGGTCCCACACTGGAAACAGCCTACAGACGGGGGAACACAGATGCAGGACACCTTTGAGGAACCTGTGTTACACCTCTAACTGCGCCACAGTCTTTCCCCCCCTTAAGAAAGCATGAAAGGATGAAACGGCCAAGATGTGTGCCTTCACAGAAGAGAAAAGGAGACACAAGACAGACAGAGAGTTAGTACAAAAATGAAAATTACGTACCTACCGTAATTCTTGATCTTTCTGTGCATCTTCACCATTCATCACAGTTGGGTACGTGGCTGGAGGTCATGACCCCGCGGTAGCTCTTTTTTTTTGCTTGGGTGGAGCTGATGCAGCGATGGCGCTGCCCTCGAGGTCGACACATTGTGTGGTGCTTGTGGGTTGACCATTAGCTGTTGTCAGCGCCGCCCTCCTACCAGTTCTGAGTCGCTGTAGAGTAAGAAAAAAACAGGGTTGGGGGGGTAGGACAAGAGAGTCCAAGGGGCAGATAAAGGAAAAGATATAATAAACAAAAGGAGGAATAAATGACAGAGGACAGGTGAAGGACAGAACAGAAGCTAAGGGGATTGGGAGGGGCCCCAAACTCTGGAAAGGAGGAAAATGGAGAGAGGAAAGGAAAGGAAAGAGAAAGATAAATTGGGAAAGGCGAGCAGCCTGTGGAGAAGCAGGCATCGCATGAATCCATGTTGTGAAAAGGGCCAAGACAGGTGAGACACTGATCATGCTGGTCAGTAACGGAATAACGGCAGCTGCAGGGGCACTGACACATTGGAGGCCGCCTCGATTTTGACAACTTCTTGCCCCCCGGACCGGACATGATCTACCAGTAAATAAGCAAAAACCATTCCAGACGTCACAGAAAATAAAGTAAAAAGAACGGCCTTACCAGTCAGCGGCGTTGAGTAGATGCGAAACAGAACCGACAGTACTTTTCTTTTCAATGAAGGAGCTAAACGGAACTAGGCCGAGCCTGTGACACAGTTTTTTCTTCTTGAGCTCCACATGAGAGTCTACTCTCGACGGCGGGAGATGAAGAACTGGCAGGGGGGTGGTGCCGACAACAGCTAATGGCCAACCCGCAAGCGCCATGCAATGCTTCAGCCTCAAGGGTGGTACCATCGCTGTGTCAGCTCCACCCAAGCAAAAATTAAAAAAAGAGCTTCCATGGAGTCATGGCCTCTGACCACATACCCAACTGTGACGAATGGTGAAGACAGACACAGAAGAGATCATGCTGCACTGGACACGAAAAATGGTCCAGGGAGAGAGATGCACAACAAAGATTGAAACATTTCCATTTCAGGGAGTGTGCCAGGCAGATGGCTTTTGAGCTGCTCAGGAGAATACGATGCAGACCAGTTTGATGTCCCCAGTAGCCAACTGTGAAGCTGCAGGGACCAAAGGTACGGGTGCAGCAGAGTGCCACTGTCTTCTGACAACTGCCCCGCTCATGGGGGAGTGGGACAGGAGGTTTAACCATAGTCTGTCAGAGCAGAGGGAGCAAAATTCATCTGGGCCAGAAGGGGGCCACCAGTATCATTGTGGCCCAAACCACCTGAAACTTGACCAACACTTGCTGAATCAGAGGGATTGGCGGAATGGCAAACAGAAACCTTAACTTCCAGAAAGGGCGTCTCACCCAAAACTCAAGGACTTGGGGGGAGCAAACATGCAGAAAAACAGCAGTTTTGTGTTGTGTGGGAATGAAAAAAAGGTCCACCCTTGGATGATCCTAGTCGGCAAAGAGATCCTTGACCATGTCATCCATAAGTTCCCACTTGTAGGGTTGAGCAACTGACTTGTTGAGAGAGTCCAGCAGTACGTTGAGAGAGCCGGGCAGAAACGTGACAGTGATGTACAGTATATGTCACAGCTTCTTTGCAGAACTGTGTGAGTCCTCCTTGTCTGTTTAGGCAGTGCACGACACAAAGATTGTCCATGAGTACCATTAGGACTTGGCCCTGTATGTGAGGGGTGAAGGCCTGCAGACCACGAAGAACAGCCTTCATCTCCAGAATATTAATGTAGAGAGAGCAGTCCAAGGGGGAACACACGCACCCTGGCCCTTGAGTACACCCAGACTGGCCCACCCAAACCATCCCAGAGCCATCCAATGTAAAGATCTCTTGTGAGGATGGATTCAAAACTGGGGACCCACGAAGCAGATATGAGCAGTCTTGCCACCAGCAAAGAGCCCTACATAAAGGGATGATTATCAGAAGAGGGTGATCCAGGGATTGGGAAGCCTGTGCCCGCTAAGCATCCAATGGCAAATGTGCACGTAGAAGTGGGCCATGGGTACAGTCACAGTGGCAGCTGCCAAGAGGCCCAGGAACCAAAAATAGGATCTCGCAGGGACCCAGGCACTTGAGAGCCAAAGCATTGATCTCACAGGGACCCAGGCACTGGAGACGATCAGTGTTGCCTGGGCTATCGAAGTGTTGGCACGGTAGTCTGGAAGGAATGCCTGCACCCGTCATGTTCAAGGCAACATCAGTAAAGTGAAAGTCCTGGCCTGGGGTCAGCAGGGATTTGGAATTGTTGACTAAAATGCCAGTCGGTTGAACAACTGGTGAATTTAGTACAATGTCTGCAGAACCGCTGCCCTGAACAGCACCTTGAGCAGCCAGCCATCCAGGTAAGAACATACGTATACCTTTTCTGGGCATGAAGACATGGCCAACACAACTAAGCTCTTGGTGAAGACCTGCAGCACCAAGGATAAGACAAAGAGCATGACCCAAGATTGGTAGTGCTGGCCCTCTAAAAGGAAGGACAAGTATTGTTGACTGCTGAATCCTGTGTGTGGATATTTATTTATTTTATTCTTTGGTAACCAAGTAAGGCCCACTAGGCACAGCTGCCTGTTTTCAGGGGCAACCAGAGAGCACTGGGGTGGTTAAGTGACTTGTTCAGAGTCACACAATATTCAGTGAAGGTTGTGGGAATCAAACCCAGGTCTGCTGGATGTACCAAGTTCATTCACAGCTCGTTACTCTACCCTCTGGGCTATACTGCCAGATATGCATCCTGCATGTACAGAGCACAAATCTAATCCCCTTGTGAGAACAGAGGGGGGGAGGGACTGAAGAGAAACCATGCAACATTTTTTGAATACCATGGGCTGGATATTCAAAAGGGTTGCGCCATGCGCAATAGGGTTGTGCCTGCGCAAGTCTGAAATTGCGCCATTCTGCCATATTCAGCAGGAGGCAGTTGTGCCCCCCAAGTCAAGCTGAGCAACAGCGCAATGCAAATGAAGGCATGCTGAACCAGAGGGGGAGGAACCATGCATAAACTGCACAGCCCGATATTCAGCGGGCTGTGCAGAGTTGTGCAGACGCAACCCCCAACCTGCGCCTGCACAACTTTGAGCAAAAAAAAGGAGTAAGTTGAGGGCCACCCACAGGTGAGCTGCCGCATTGCAGGGCGCAACACAGCAGCTGCCACCTGTGGGTGGCCCTCAACGTACTCCCTGTGCCCCCCCTGCAGCCCAATCACGGGCATATAGTAACCCCCTCCCCGACTGGCCCGATCGCGGGAAAAGTGTAAAATCCCCCTCCCCGACTGGCCCGATCGCGGGCATAAGTTTACATAAGCCCCACCCCCACTAGCCCGATCGCGGGCAAAAGTGTAAAATCAACCCCTCCCCACCAGCCCGATCAGCGGGCAAAAGTGTAAAATCAACCCCCACCAGCCCGATCACGGGTAAAGTGTAAAATCAACCCCCCAGCCCGATCGCGGGCTGCAAAGTGTTCAAACACCCCCAAAGAACATATCCCTGGTGGTCCAGTGGACCTGAAGCCCGATCACGGGCTGCAAAGTGTTCAAACACCCACCCCCAAGGACATATCCCTGGTGATCTAGTGGCCCCATCCCACCCACCCACGAAGCCCCAACACCCTGCTCCCCGTCAGCCAGCGGGCAGCAACATCCCACCCACCTGCAGCCCATGCCGCCCGACTGACTGCCCGGTAGGGCTGCACGCCCACTGGTGCAGAGCAAGAGCCAATGGGCGTGCAGCCCATACTGTACAAGGCAGTCCAGATATGTGAATGAATGAGTGCAAGATCGAAGTCCCATCAGACATTCTGGTGGTTAGCCATTAGTGGGCCATCAGGAGGGCAACAAAAAATGAGGTGGCAAGGAGGGTGCTGTCTCTCGCTGCTGGCATTGTTTTACATGAGGATAAAGATGTTTCTGATAACAGTATAACTGATGAAAGCCCTGCTGCTTCTAAACAAAGGCATCTATATGGCAGAGGCATCATTGAGAGGCGAGCACGAGGACTGGAGCTCGAATCTTTATTGTTACCCCAAATAAAAGATTCCCATTTACTAAAACCCCCACCTTTTTTGTTTTCTATTTTTACTGGGTGGAAAAAGTGGGGCCCAAGCCCCTAATCTTTTCAAACACTAGAAACACCCCTTGACTGGAGATAGAACTCAGAAGGCCACTTCTTAGGACTGGAAATACTATTATAATAACACCCTTAATGCTTCTTGTGCAATATGCACTCTCTGTAGGACCTGTGCCAGCAGGAGGAGACAATAAAATAAGTTGGCAGATCCCTTAAAGAGATTCCACAAAACTGCATGCAGCAGAAAATTTATATTTATTATTTATTTATTAAGTATCTCAAAGTTTTTACCAGGAAAGACATACAGAACTGGTAACAGCTTGTTTCCCGATGCATTCTGGGAGAAGGGGAAGAGAGGAAAAGATAAGAGGTACAAAATGCAGAATATAAAATACACAGAATGGAAATAAGTATGTCAAAATAAGCAGGACAAGCATGTTTAAGAATAACTTTGACAATCAGTACGTTCTCATGCAGTACTATTGTGGAACTGAACAAAAACACACATAAATAGTTATCAAATTAACAAAATAAGGAAAAGGGGGAATGACTGGTACCGGGGAAGTGGGGACATGCCGTGTTGCTCCTTAATGAAAGCTCAGTCGGCAGGTGCACGGGGGTGTGAGGATGGATGTGCCAGTTGCTGGCTCTGTTTTGGGTTGGGGGTGGGGTGGTGGGACACTGCCTGCTGGGGTGGTGGCCACTACATCACCAGGTCTGTATAATTATACATAGCAGGGGGATCGGGGCTGGGGGAGGGACCATTACACCACCCAGGGTGTTTTTTTTCTATAATGCCTAACAGGGATCGGGGGACTGCTAGACCACCAGTTTTTTTTTAATTACTAACTGGGATCAGGTCTGATTGGGGGTCCACTAGACCACCAGGGATTGTTTTTAATTATTACTAACTGGGTTTGGGGCTGATTGGGGGTCTGCTAGACCACCAGTGATTTTTATTATATTTAATGACTGGGATCAGGACTGGGTAAGGGTGCACAGCACTTCACTGGAAATGTCAAAACCCTCCAAGGGATACAAGTCTATGCACCCTTACACCAGCCCTGAATGGTCTAACACTACTTAGACTTTTGCCTTCTGGGAGGGTTTTGTGAATACCACATTGGGGGAAATGGTAGACTGCATCTACCGCAAGCCCCCTAGCACCACGTTGCAGCCCATTTTTTTTATTTTAGTCATTGGTAACCGGGTAAGGCCCACTAGGCACAAGTGCCTGTTTTCAGGGGTGACCTGGGAGTACTGGGCGGTAAAATGACTTGCTCAGAGTCACACACTATGCAAGTGGAGGCTGTGAGAATCAAACTCAGGTCTAGTCTGCTGGATGTACCAAGCTCGTTCACACCTTGTTCCTCTAACCTCTAGGCTATACTGCCAGCCCTGCCATTTTGTGGCACAAGGCTGGTTCAAGACCCCTTTGGTACATGCAGCCTGTGTTTGGCATACGCTGCTTTTCTAAATAGCTCCTGGGGCATCTTCTGGTGCAAGGTGCCACGTGGATCATTTATGTTTGACGCAGGTACCTTGCATCATTCTTAGGGACTTTGTGAACTGGGCCCAATGTCTCTATAGTCAATAAGCATTTGTCAATGCCGAATGTTGTCTCGCTGGCATTGGTAGTGCAGGAGTTAGAGATGCATAATAGGAATGGCAGTGAAGTATTGAACTGACGTCAACCTCACCCCCACCCTGCAGAGACTGACAGGCATTGGGGTGTGCCTTTGGGTCATCAGCTATAATGTTCATGCCATTTAACCTCACCCTACCCTGTAGACACTGACAAGTGTCGTGGTGTGCTTTGGACCTTATACTTACCCCATTCCATAAGGAAATATGCTGAGATGGGTGCAGTATAGAAGAACGGGGTGAACTTTAGGGCCAAACACTCCAAGGCACACCTCGATGCCTGTCACTGGCTGCAGGGTGGGGGTGGAATGGCATGAGCATTTCAGCCAGTGATCCTAAGTCAGACCCCTGACACCTGTCAGTCTCTACAGTGTGGGATGTTGCAGTTGGAAACCCTAACGCCATAGGTGTTTGTTGGCATTTTCACTCCAAATTTTCAACATGAGCTTTTTGTGACCCCCACCTCATGAAGAGTGGCACTATAAGTTTGTTAGCCAAAAGGTGATTTTGCACAGCGACTATGCCATTTGGTGACACAGGCACGAAAATACATTTTGGGCAGGATGTGAAAAATGACAACTGTATTGTTCATGAGGAGACGTAAAAAAATGGCAATGTTGAAAATCTGGCGTGAAAATATGAAAAATTGGTGAAGTCATGAGCAGGCGTAGAAACTGTACAACATACGTCCGTAACCCAATTATTTTGGGGATTTATTTAACCACATTTTCAACATAGGCATTTTGGGACCTCCCCTCATAAACAGTGGCACTGTGATTTTGTTAATCTGTCCCAAAAGTTGATTTCCCACAGCGACCACACCATTGTGCGCCACAGGTGCCAAAACACATTTTGGGCAGGATGTGAAAAATGACAGCTGTACTGTTCATAAGGAGGTGTGAAAAAATGCTAGTGTTGAAAATCTGGCATGAAAATATTGCAAATTTGCAAAGTTACAAGGGTGCATGGAAACTGCGCAATGCACGCTTCTAACACAATCATTTTATGGATTTTTGTCACCAGATTTTCAACATAGGAATTTTAGGACCACTGCTCATGAACAGTGTCACCATCATTTTTTTCAAACTGTCCCGAAAACTGATTTCACTCAGCGACCGCACTATTCTGTGCCGGACGTGAGAAAACACATTTCAGCCAGGATATGGAAAATGACAGCTATACTGTTCATAAGGAGGTATGGAAAAATGCTAATTTTTAAAATCTGGAGTGAAAATATTACAAATTCATGAAGTTACGAGTGAGCGTGGAAACTGTGCAACGCACGCTCGTAAAACAGCCATTTTTTTGATTTTTCCACCAGATTTGCAACATAGGCTTTTTGAGAGCCCACCTCATGAACACTGGCACTGTCATTTCATGAATCGGTCTCGAAAGGTGATTCCAGGCAATGACCGTGAAATCACCTTTCGGGACCGAATAATGCCATGACAGTGACTGAATTCATGAGGAGGGGTCCCACTAACCCCATGTTAAAAATGTGGTGCCAAAATTCAAAAAAATGCCCGAGATATGCACCAAAGTTGAAAAAACCCTATTCATTCCATTATACAGCTTACCGGCATTTCTTCAGTTCGCGGTCAGCTTTGAAGAGCACAGACGTGTTCCAGGTCCACCGAAGATTGTTGCGCCATGCTCCGGAGGTAAGTATGGGGTGAGGGGGAGTGTGGGGAGGCAGGGTGCACAGAGGGTGGGCGCAGGTTTTCTGGTTTGCAGGTTTAAAAAAAAAACATTGCGGGAAGGTTTTTGTTTTACAGGGGCATTTGGCATGCTGGAGTGGGCTCCCAGAGTGCCACCTGACTGTCTTTGGGGGGTGCTGTAGCCAATGGGGGATTGGGCACCCTGTTGGCACATACCAAGAGGGGACAAGAGTTGAGGGGATTGGGCACCCCTCGGCACACCTAACAAAAGCATAGGGTCATTAAGCTTGACGGGAGTGGGTTCCCCGTCGGCAAAATTAAACTGGGAAGGGGACTAAAGCCAATGGGGAGGGTCCCCTGTCAGCAAAGAAAGACTTTTTGGGGTGCATGATGCCAGGAGGATTGGGCACCCTCGGCACACATGAAATGGGAGGGAGGGGCATTATGCCGGACGGGAGTGGGCTCCCCCATCGGCAAATGAAGAGTGTTGGGACATGCTGACAGGGGATTGGGCACCCCAGAAGTCAGCACTCTGTGCGGCGGCAGTCAATGCCGCCATGTTTATTGAAGTGCTTCACCAGTAAAGGCACGTCAGGAGGCGTGTTAGTATGCTGCTGCATGACGAGCTTGCCTCTCATTGCAGCGGCACTTTTCTTAGATCTGGTGGCCACTTTACGTACAGCTGGTGTCAGCGCCTGCATGCTGCCTTATTGGGGAATGAGGGATGCACCTACTGATGTGTGCCCTGCATTCGCCCACAATGACCGCACCTCCAAATCTGCTACTAATGCAATATTCACCTGAAGACGTGTGGGACTATTTACATATAACATTTGGGACAAGGAGTAAGGATAGTTTTCCTGCCTCAAAAAAACCCAATACTCTTTAAACAGGGCACGTGGACCATTCATTGATGTTCGAGCTGGTTGGCATCCTTGAGCTATCCCCAACAATGCTGTTCATGAGGAAAATACTGAGCTCAACCCTCATGCTGAACACCTCTCTGCAGAATCTACTGATTCAACCCCATATCTTTATTCAAAGGCAGTAAATAACACAAACTTGCCCGATGAAGGATCGGCCATCACTGGAAAGCCAAAAGGTATTCAAAATGCTCTAACTTGTTCTAGGCAAATTCCGATTTTGGGAAAAAAGAACTCAAAGAAAAGGAGCCAGAGTAAAGAAAATATGCCTGCTGCAATGTGTCCTTCCTTCTACCCGACACTCCATTGAATTGGATGTGCCCTCAAAGTCCTCCTCCCTTGATCTTAAACCTGACTCTGAATTAGTGGATGAATGGAAATTATAAATGAACAGGAACTAGAAGTTTCTCCTGGATCAGAACTTGGTGCTGTACAGGTCAGAGGTCATATGGGTCCGACGTGAACAGGGGGATACGTGTGTCTTTATCTTTACTTGCCTGGATTGCCTGGTTTATTGCAGTTTACAAGGTGGACGGAAAAAGAGGTATGGCAGTATAGGGAATCAAACTACCACAATACTTGATGATGGGTTTGCTTACTCATACTTTCACTTGTTAGCTTGTTGAATCCAACTCATCTGAACTTAAGGCACTGGGCTTAAAATGTTCAAACCAGCAAAAACCGCACACCTCAGTTGCAAAAAAAGGCTTTAATTATGATAAAACAGGCTGCTGTACACAAACTTGGTGCTTCACACCTCACTCAAACCCAGACCGGTTTCGTACACAGTACGTCATCAGGGGGTTGTTTTTTCAAAGTGGTAATGGCTACCTATATCTGTACCACATTTAAAGTGCCAGTACATCTTCATAAACATTGTAACTCTACTACCACTATTACCAAATACTGCAATTGAGGAATATATATTTATATGTGTAAACAATGTATAATGTTTCATACATAAAAGGGAAAGAGAAGGAATCATTGTCATATTAAACTCATAAAACATAATATATTGTTAATAAATACCAATTTTGACTGTCATCTTATCATTTTTCCAATACACATATGACCAAATGTCCACATCAATCTGAAAAAAGGGGAAAAAAACAATTATTAATATTATTGTACCTAAATTTCTTTAAAAAAATAATAAATAGTAATAGTGAGTTAAATCTAAATCTTGAAACATAAATAAAACTAACATCATTCCTATAATATGAATAAAATACCACTAGCAAAAAAAACCAAAACCAGAATATTAGAATAATAAATGTACACAATCTCATATACTGTATAGCAGATTATATTAGCTTTCTGTTTATATTAGCTATATTAGCTGAAAGCAAAGAACCGCTAATATAAACAGACTGCTAATGTAATCTGCCATGCTAACTGTACTGCAGCAGTAAGCACTGAGCGCTAAATATATCAGGCGCTAATATGTACAACTGGAGTTATTGCGCTAAATATATCAGGTGCTAATATTAACTGCTATACTATATATATATATATATATATATATATACACACACACACACACATATACATGTGCACATATATATATATATATATTTTTTTGTTTGTTTGTTTGTTTTTATGTTGATTGTGCGCATGCTCAAGAAACATATTGCCTCAGCTTTCTCCACAAGCAGGTTGTGGAGGCGTAGCACTGTTGTGCCCAATGCCCCAACAGCCTGTAAAAGCTTGTCCCGCTTCCCCCAATGCCGTGGCACGCTGCTGCTGACAGTAATTCAGCTAGCGTGCCACCAACTTATGAAAAAACAGCCGCTGCAATCAGGGGCCGCCTCGTCATTCAACGTAAGCCATCCATTGTAATAAGAGAGTGACCCGTCATTGCAGGATGGGATGTAGAAAGCCTGATATTGTTTGTGAACACGGCAGCGGCTTGCCGCTGTATTCTCAAACAATATCACTCCCCCACATGTATTTGCCGATGGGGTCCCCAATCCCCGTCGGCTTCAATGTATAATGTTGATTTTGCCAGCGGAGAGCTCACTCCCTGTCAGCATCATGTCAAACCCCTTCATTGTCTGCGGCCGGGTGCCCAACCCCCATTGGCATAAGGTATTCCCCACCTTGTGTTGTGTGCCGACAGGGTGCCCAATTCCCCGTCAGCTACAGCTGCCCCAGAAAAAAGTCCAGTGGCACTCGGAGACCACCAGCATGCCACATGCCCCTGTAAAGTAAAAGCGGTCCATAGCGTTGTTTTGTTTTTTAACCTGTAAAAAGGAAGCGAGTCCTCGGCGTCTCCCTGCCCCTCCTACAACCCGTGCCCACCCACTGCACCCTGCCTCCCACCCCCTCACCCCATACTTACCTCCGGAGTCTGGCACGATGATCTTTGGTGGACCGGGAACACGTCTGCACTCTTCAAAGCCGACCGTGAACTGATGAAATGCTGGTAATCTGTATAAAGGAATAAATAGGGTTTTTTCAACTTTGATGCATATCTCAGGCATTTTTTTGAATTTTGGCACCAAATTTTCAACATGGGATTTTTGGGACCCTTCCTCATGAATTCTGGCACTGTCATGGTGTTATTCATCCCGAAAGGTGATTTCGCGGCCACTGCATGGAATCCCCTTTCAGGTCTGATTAATGAAACAACAGTGCCAGTGTTCGTGAGGTGGGCTCTCAAAAAGCCTATACTGCAAATTTGGTGGGAAAATCCCCAAAATGACTGTTTTATGAGAGTGCATTGCGCAGTTGTTATGCACGCTCGTAACTTTGAGAATTTTCAATATTTTCACACCAGATTTTCAACATTGATATTTTTTCAGACCTCCTTGTGAACAGTATAGCTGTCAATTTCTACATCCTGGCCGAAATGTGTTTTCGTACTTCCGGCGCAGAATAGCACTCTCGCTGTGGGAAATCAGTGTTCAGGACAGATTAAGAAAATGACAGTGGCACTGTTCATGAGCAGAGGTCTTAAAATGCCTATGTTGAAAATTTAGTGACGATACTCCATAAAATGACTGTGTTACGAGCATGCGTTGCGCAGTTTGCACACACACTCATAACTTCATGAATTAATAATATTTTCACTCCAGATTTTCAATGTTGCCATTCTTCTGCACCTCCTTATGAACAGTATAGCTGTCATTTTTCCACATTCTGGCCAAAATGTGTTTTCTCAGTTCCGGCACAGAATAGCGTGGTTGCTGTGGGAAATCTGTGTTCGGGACACATTATGAAAATGACAGTGATGCTGTTTATTAGCAGAGGTCCTAAAATACCTATGTTGAAAATTTTGTGATGAAACTCCATAAAATAAGTGTGTTACGAATGTGCATTGTGCAGTTTCCACGCATGCTCGTAACTTTGCAATATTTTCACTCCAGATTTTCAGCATTGACATTTTGCCACACCTTCTTATGAACAGTGCAGCTGTCATTTTTCATATCCTGGCCGAAATGTGTTTTCACTCTTCCGGCGCACAATTGCGTGGTTGCTGTGCGAAATCAGTGTTCGGGACATGTTAAGATAATCACACTGACACTGTTCATGAGCAGAGGTCCTAAAATGCCTATGTTGAACCTTTTGTGATGAAACTCCATAAAAAGACTGTGTTACGAGCGTGTGTTGTGCAGTTTCCATGCACCCTTGTAAGTTTGCAAATTAGTAATATCTTCATGCTAGATTTTCAACACTGGCACTTGTTCACACCTCCTTCTGAACAGTACAGCTGAAATTTTTCACATTCTGACTGAAATGTGTTTCTGGTGCAGAGTAACGCAGTTGCTGTCGGAAATAAGTGTTTGGGACAGATTAGGATCGAGCGACTGAGAGAGGGGGGAATGACCAAGCTCAACTGAGCTCTGTTGGGACTGCTGTGGATTTCTTTGTGGGCAGGAAAAGGTGACAATGCAGGCAGGAACCCAGTACAAAAGGCCAGCCTGCAGCACTGGCAGAAACGGAGAGAGCGAGTGAGAAAAGGGGAGTGAGCGAGCTTAATGGAGCTGTGTCAGGACTGCTGCAGATATCTTTGTGGGCAGAAAAAGATGCCATTGCAGGCAGGAACTCAGCACAAAAGGGCAGCCTGCAGCAGCGGGAGACACAGAATGAGCAAGTGAGGGAGGGTGAGTGAGCTCAGCTGAGCTCTGTTGGGACTGCTGTGGATTTCTTTGTGGGCAGGAAAAGGCAGCGATCCATGCAGGGGCCCAGTGCAAAAGGGCTGCCTGCAGCGGTGGGAGATACAGAACAAACGAGTGAGAGAGGGGGAGTGAGTGAGGCCAACGGAGCTCTGTTGGGACTGCTGCAGATTTCTTTGTGGGCAGAAAAAAATTCCAACTGAGGCAGAAGCCCAGTACAAAAGGGCAGCCTGCAGTGCCAGGAGAAACAGCATGAGCAAGTGAGACGGGGGAGTGAGCGACCTCAACGAACTCTGTCAGGACAGCTGCTGCAGTTTCTTGTGGGCAGGAAAAGAGTGCCAGCGCAGGCAGGAGCCCAGTACAAGGGCAGCCTGCAGCACCAGGAGAAACAGAAATGAGTACATGAGAGAGGGGGAGGAGTGAGCAAGCTCAACGGAGCTCTGTTGGGACTGCTGCGGATTTCTTTTTGGGCAGGAAAAGGCAGCAATGCATGCAGGGCCCAGTACAAAAGGGCAGTCTGCAGCACCAGCAGAAACGGAATGAGTGAGTGAGAGAGAGGGAGTGAGTGACCGCAGCAGAGCTGTGTCAGGACTGCTGCACATGTCTTTGTGGGCAGACAAAGCCAGCAATGCAGGCAGGAACCCAGTACAAAAGGGCAGCCTGCAGCAGCGGGAGACACAGAACAAGCGAGTGAGGGAGGGGGAGTGAGTGAGCTCAATGGAGATCTGTTGGGACTGCTGCAGATTTCTTTGTGGGCAGAAAAAGGCAATAATGCATGCAGATGCCCAGTACAAAAGGGTGGCCAGCAGCAGTGGGAGAAACAGAATGAACGAGTGAGAGAGGGGAAGTGAGTGAGAAAGCTCAATGGAGCTCTATCGTGACTGCTGTAGAGTTCTTTGTGGCCAGAAGAAGGCGGCAATGCATGCACTGCAGGTTGCCCAGTACAAAAGGGCAACCTGCAGTGCCGAGAGAAATGGAATGAGTGAGTGAGAGAGGGGGAGTGAGTGAGCTCAACTGAGCTCTGTTGGGGCTGCTGCAGATTTCTTTGTGGGCAGAAAAAGGAGCCAACAGAGGCAGGAGACCACTACAAAATGGCAGCCTGCAGCGTCAGGAGAAACAGAATGAGTGAGTGAGACAGACGGAGTGAGCTACCTCAACGGAGCTCTGTTGGGACAGCTGCGGATTTCTTTGTGGGCAGAAAAAGGTGCCAATGCAGGCAGAAGCCTGGTACAAAAGGGCAACCTGCAGCGCCAGGAGAAACAATGAGCAAGTGAGAGAGGAGGAGTGAGCAAGCTCAACGGAGCTCTATCATGACTGCTGCAGATTTCTTTGTGGGCAGAAAAAGGCGGCAACGCAGGCAGCAGCCCAGTACAAAAGGCCAGCCTGCAGCGCCCACAGAAACGGAATGAGCAAGTGAGATAGGAGGAACGAGCTACCTCAATGGACCTGTGTCAGGACTGCTGCAGAGTTCTTTGTGGGCAGAAAAGCCACCAACAGAGGCAGTAGCCCAGTACAAAAGGGCAGCCTGCAGCACCAGCAGAAACAGAATGACCGAGTGAGACAGGGGGAGTGACCCACCTCAACGGTGCTCTGTCGGGACAGCTGCAGATTTCTTTGAGGTAGCAAAATGTGCCAATGTAGGCAGAAGCCCAGTACAAAAGAGCAGCCTGTAGCACCAGGAGAAACAGAATGAGCGAGTGAGACAGGCGGAGAGAGTGACCTCAACGGAGCTCTGTCGGGACAGCTGCAGATTTCTTTGTGAGCAGAAAAAGGTGCCAATAAAGGCAGAAGCCCAGTACAAAAGGGCAGCCTGCAGCACTGGGAGAAATGCGACGAGTGAGTGAGAGGGGGGAGTGAGCGAGCTCAACAGACCTCTATTGTGACTGCTGCGGATTGCTTTGTGGGCAGAAAAAGGTGGCAACGCAGGCAGGAGCCCAGTACAAAAGGCCAGCCTGTAGCGCTGGCAGAAATAGAATGAGCGAGTGAGAGAGGGGGAGTGATCTAGCTCAATGGACCTGTGTCTGGACTGCTGCAGAATTTTTTGTGGGAAAAAAAAGCCACCAACAGAAGTGGGAGCCCAGTACAAAAGGGCAGCCAGCAGAAACAGAATGAGCGAGTGAGAGAGGGGAAGTGACCCACCTCAACAGAGCTCTGTCGGGACAGCTGCAGATTTCTTTGTGGGCAGAAAAATGTGCCAATGCAGGCAGGAGCCCAGTACAAAAGGACAGCCTGCAGCGCCAGGAGAAACACAATGAACGAGTGACACAGGGGCAGTGAGTAAGCTCAACAGACCAACGCATTCAACATTCAGCATTGACAAATGCTTGTTTTTTAATTGGACTGAAGTTGATAAATCACCTACCTGGACTGTTTCGGTGTCAATAGCTGTACTGTATTGGACTTTTAGTCTTGCAGGAAAAAGAAGCTACCTAGGTACGCAACATCCCACCTAAATCTAATGTTTGTTTGATAGTTGCAATTGATATCATAACATATTAATTATTTTGATAGTTACTGTGCTTTCTAAAAAAGAGTTTTTATACATAAGCACTTCTTGTTTTTTTATATTTGTCTGCTTGTTTAGCTAATGAATTGCAAGATGAGTGGTTAAAAAAGCGCTTCTGTTGTTAAAGATATATACATTGTAACAAGGGTTAACGCATATATTCTATTTATTTACTTATTTTTTCCCGTACAGATATAGGTTAGCTTAACCCTACATGGTTTACTCATTCAGATCTGTGGGTGTATTTTAATCTTATTAGAACTTATCCTAAATTAGGAGTTATTTTTTATTTTATTTCACCTTTTTTTTTTGTTTTAACGATCTAACAATAACAATAAGAATAAACAATAATCAGTACCTAAATATTCCCTCTTGGAATGTGAAAGGCTTTAATTCACCTATTAAATGAAAAAAAATTTAACATACTTAAAGATGGAAAAATCTGACATAGCATTTTTGCAAGAAACACATCTAATTGCAGATGAAGTGGAAAAGCTATGTAGAGATTGGGTTGGAATAGTAGAACATAATAGTTTTAATTCCAAACAAAGGGAAACGGCTACTTTAATCAAGAAGGGTACTAACTTTACAAAACACTCACATGTGATAGAGATGATGAAGGACAATTTCAAATGTTACTGTGTTCCTTAAATGGTACCAAAGTAGCACTGTGTAATATTTATGCCTCTAGCATCAAACAAATAGACTTTTTTAGCAAAGTAGCAATATATTTAAACAACGCTACTGGTTATGAAATTATTCTAGCTGGAGACTTCAATGAAGTATTCAACCCATTCCTAGATAGAAATACAATCAGAGGGAATATGCATAGCACCAGAATGCGAGAAGCTTTAATCACACTCATAGAGGACAATGGCCTAACAGATTCCTGGCGCATAATGCATTCTCAGGGCAGAGACTATACCTATTACTCAGCAAGGCATAAGACACACAGTAGAACAGACTATATCTTCTTTTCTAAAAATCCCTCACTGAGACTTTAATAGATACCCATATAGATAGTATCCACATGTCAGATCATGGCTTAATTAAGGCGTCGCTCACAATATAGGCTGAATACACTAAATCCTTCAGATGGAAATTTAATAATACACTGATTAAAGATAAAGAACTCCCGAAATGGCTTCATGACAAAACCTCTGAATTTTTCAAACACAACGATATGGGAGAAGTGCCTAGTGCATGCTTATGGGAAACATTAAAGCATTTATTAGAGGAAGGATCATAAGCTTTGCATCCCACAAAAAAAAAGACAGTCTCAAAAAATTGAGTGAACTAGAAGGGAGACTCAGGCAACTAGAAAGCAACTACAAACGAAATCCTGGGGCTAATCAGAATTTGTTACATGAGTTAACCTTAACTAAATTCGAGATAAACCAAATACACTCAAGTAAGGTGGAATATGCACTATTTAGAATAAAACAAAAGTACTGGGAATCGGGGAAAAAGCTAGTAGATGATTGGCATTTCGATTTAAAAAAATGCAACAACAGAACCTAATTCAGGGTATAAAAATAAAATCAAAAAAGATAGTTTATACAACTAAAGAAATAAATGAAACCTTGACGGCCTACTTTCAAGAAATATACTCTTCCCACAAAGTTAACATTGTACCACAGATGCAAGATTTTCTAAAGAAATGAGAGCTGCCTAATGTTGGGGTAGAAGAGAATTTAAAACTGGCAGGAACAATCATTTTACAAGAAATAACTCAGACAATAAATGCCCTACCTAATAATAAAGCACCAGGCCCCCATGGCTTTATGGGTGAGTTACTGAAGGTCTTAAACACAGATATTTTGGGGTATTTACATAAAGCCCTCATAGAAGCTCATGAACTAAAACAACTTCCTCAGTCTATGAACAGAGCCCTAATATCACTAATTCCCACAAAGGGAAAAAGATACCTTTGAATGTGTTAGTTACAGGTCAATCTTGCTTCTAAATGTTGATTGTAAAAGCTTAACAAAAAGCTTGGCAAATAGGGTTCAGACACTTTTACCCTCACTAATCGGAAGAGAGCAGGTGGGGTTTATTACAGGAAGATCAGATGCAGATAATCTTAAAAGATTATACTCTGCTATTTGGTCATCTCATTGAAATAAATTACCAGCCCTAGCAATCTCCCTGGATATGCACAAGGCATTTGATTTTTTAACATGGTCATATCTAAATATGGCTTTAACTTCTTTTGGATTTTGTGAGGAGTTCATTACTTGGACTTCAATGATCTATGATAGACCACCACCTGCATTAATTACAAATGACTTAATTTCCTCTCTATTTGCTATATATAGGGGAACAAGGCAAGGATGCCCACTTTCACCGCTATTGTTTATCTTAGCTATTGAACCATTAATAAGAACAATACAAATGGATAAATCTGTGCAGGGCGTATTGGCAGGAAAAATAGAAAATAAAGTATTCGCATTTGCTGACGATTTGCTTATTACTGTTGGAAACCCAAGAGTTTCTGTTAAATCACTCAAAGCAATACTTGAGAAGTTTGGAGAATTCTCAGGCCTTATACTAAATTGGAAAAGACTCCAATAATGCCCTTTTATTATCCACCTGCACTTCTAAATCTATTATAGCATGAAGTAGGAATGGGGTCATTCAAAGATACGATTCTGCATCTGGGGCTGGAAATATCTAATAAGTTAGATAAGCTTCTCGAAAATAACCTTAGTCTCATCTTAAAAGCCTTACAATCAGACCTTAATAAATGGGACAAACTAAATCTATCTATATGGGGAAAAACTCAAGCCATTAAAATGATTTCCGCCCCAAAAATCTTTTATGTCCTTAAAAACACTCCGACAAGCCTGCCTCGCACATTAGAAACAAGACTGGACATAGTGGTTAGAAAATTCTTATGGGGATCTAAACCAGCTAGACTGTTCCTTAATGAAGTTCAATGAAAACCATCACAAGGAGGCTTTGCTTTACCCTGGTGGAAAAATACAGTGAAGCATTTTTGCTTGAACAAGCTCTAGTGCATCTAAATAACTATAAGAAAAACCGACCCACCACTCTGACTAGAAACAGAGTCAATACTGACAAATCGAACTCCTTTAACGAACTTCCTAATTCTCCCAATTCCTAATCACTTAAGAAACCATTTATGTATTACAAATTCAATTAAGGTATTACAAGATACAATACAAAATCTTAAAATTAACAACCTTCTTGGAATAAATCAACCACTTTGGAATAACCCAAACATTTGTTATAACAAAATTCCATTAATGGATCCGGGATGGGTAAGCCTGGGTGTAACTCATCTTCCAGATTTACTGATCCAAACAGTAATATACTATTATCTTTTGAGGTGCTTAAGGAAAAATATAAATTGCATAGATTAAATTTTTGCATACACCTTCAACTCAGAAATGCACTAAATCTCACCCCCCTATAAGGTGGAATGGTAAGGGGGAATGGATGCAACGTGGGCTCAGACAGTGAAATTAACAAGCCTAAAAAGGGTGCAGGCTGGATTCGTCAACTTCTTGCTGATAACGGTATGATAACAACTCTTTCAGCCAAGTCCAAATGGGAAGCGGAATTAGATACAAACATCTCAGAAGAAGACTGGGCTTCTGTTTGGACGCATGCCATCAAATCAAGCAAGTATTGCATTGTTATTACTACACGCCTAAACGACGGGAACATATGGGTTACTCAGATGATGGTAAATGCTGAAAGTGTCAAAAACAACATGCAAATCTATTTTACATATTTTATGAGAATGCCTTTATTTAACTATTTTGGAAAGAGATCATTAGTCATTGTTCCATAATAATTGGCTCTGTAATTCCGTACCTTCCCTCCTTTGCAATTCTAGGAATTGTTCCATTACATTTTAAGGTTACTAAGCATCAAATAAATTGGTTATTGGTAGCATTCTTAGGGGCTAAATGCCTAATTCTTAGGAAATGGGGAACCACCCAAATCCCTACCTTACTTGAATGGTACCCCTTTATGGCATCTACAGCAAATAATGAAAGAATAAGTTATTTATTGTTGGATCAGTTAGAAAGGTTTACACTTATCTGGAGTGCTTTCCTAAATGCTGACTTATCATTACATGCTAACTAGAGATATGAATTTGTTATAAGGTTGTTAGGAATATGAACAAGTCTATAGATTAAAGAATTTTTGGTTAGTGAATATATATATTTTTAGTCTAATATTGTTATTCCTATTTTATTATATAGAGTTATAAAGTATGTATTGTATAAACTTCTTAGTTTTCATGCCCTTTCTTTTTAATTTTTATACTTCAAATTATTAACTGTTTAACTGTATGATGTAACCTGCTATAAACAGAAAAACCTAATAAAAATTATTATGGGAAAAAAAAAAACAGGCTGGTGATTCCCCAGACTGCTGACTGGCACACACTTTTCTTTGATACTGCACAGGAGCTGGGAGTTGCCTCAGTCTACAGCCCAGCAAACCCAGTTATCTGCTTTGCAGCAAAACAGTCTCTAATGCACTTACCCCACCAAGGGAGAAACGCAGCTTGCAGGTCACTTTATTTTCAGATGCAGACACTCTGGTTTTCAGACTGCAGTCTTTACAGTCTCTGCTTTCCAGCTGCCACACTCTGATGGCTCTTTCTGCATTGCAGGACAGTCCATTCATTCCCTAGCAGCATGTATATGTGTGTGTATATATATCTATATATGTGTATATACATATATACACATATATACCGTCTTTCGGATGAGACGTTAAACCGAGGTCCCATCTGCCTGGATTGGTGGTAGTTCAGGTGGATGTTAAAGATCCCATGGCACTTATCGAAAAGAGTAGGGGAATTTCCCCGGTGTCCGGGCCAAATTTCCCTCATTCACTAAAAATACCACCAACAGCTTAATCTGATTCAAGGTTAGTTGATATTCATCTGTATCCCCCCCCAGGTCATGCCTGAAAATAGGCAGGATTTGTCTAGTGCACTTACCGGTCAACAAAACTAAATAAATAAAAATAAATATATATGCATATATATATATATATATATATATATATATCCAGCTGTGGAGTCTAAACTTTCTTGTCACAGTCACAGGTTCAATCCTCAGCAGCAGTTTTTAGATTCTCAGCAGCAAATACACTCAGACACAGGTTCAACTCTCGCCCTGGGATCTTCTCATACAGTCCAGTTCTTTTCCCAAGAGCTATGTTCTTTTCCAGGCATTCTGCAGCTTGTCCAAATCTGTGGCCAAACAAGGCCTTTGGCAAACAGGCAGGCCTTCGGGGCTAGCAGGTCTACTGCAGGGTCTCTCCTCTTTGCACTCTCTGGCTGGTCTCTCAGGAATCTCCTTTGGGTGGGCAAACAGCCTCTTAAATCTATTTTCCATTCCCCTTTTCTGATTGGCTGCAGCTGCTGTCCAACTGAGCAAATTAATATTCGTAGGGCTCACTTGACGCCTTGTTGGCTGCTATTTGGGTGACAAGAATTGTCCCTCCTTTTTCTTCCAAAGTCCTCTTTGACTGTCCCATAAGTCTCTTGGCAACATCGCTGCTGACTGATTGGCTGTGCAGGGGTTAAAAGTGACAAGTATGGCTGTTATAAGAAACAGTTTACGCAGTCCTAAAGCAGAGTCCCAACTTTTCAGTCCTTATGCAGCCAGAATAAACACTTTACTAAATGCCCCACAGTCCCAAAGTAACCCCTCTACCCTCTCTCCCAATTGCAGAGTTAAAAATTCAAACACTTTTCCCTGCCTGTCGCTGCCTCCGATAAGCACAGACCCATACAGCAGACAGACTCATTAATATGTATGTGCCCTTATTAACATTTATGGACTGGCTCCCAAAGTGCTTATTAGCGCTCTCAAACTATACATTTTTATACCTCCTCAGGTGCCTCCAACCGTGTCTCTGGACCCCGTTTTGCCCATCTAGGGATCTGGGAGCACCGGAAAGGCTTTTGTCTTGCTGCAGCAGTCGCAAGAAAATGAATGCACTCCAGCACGCATGCGTGGACTGCTGGCTTGCACATTCGTGTGGCAGCAGCACAGTGGTTCCTCGTCTTCCTCCTCCGTCCCCATTCACAATGGAGAAACACACTGGGGGCCGGACAGAGTGTTTGGGGCTGCACAGAACCTGGGACTGTGGCAGTGAGAATGCAGAGGATGGGAGGCACAAATAAGGTAAGCCCAACTGAGTTGGGGGGCTTATACATCGGTGGTGCTGATGTAAGTCAGTGTGGGTGGCCCCAGCTAGGCAACAGCTTCCGAATAGCCCTGTCTCTGACATCTTTCAGTTTCAAAGGTTTGACTCTATGGAGGGAGATGGCCTCTTGCAAAAATACTGAAAAAGGTTTCTGTACAATGTTATACTTCCTTGTTTACATGTCTTCTGTACAACTCGACGTGAAGCCTTTGTAAATGAGTCTCTGACTCAAAGGTTATTTTCTGAAAAATAAATAGCTAAAAACAAAAGTCACGAATGAAGGGATAGTACTAGTACATCAAACCCCATGTGTTCTTGCAGCAGTGTTACAAAGAGGTCCGTGCTTTGACATTGCCTCATGGGAGCTACCAAAGATCAATCCTTTCTTGCTCCCATCCACCAGGGCCATGACCAAGGGGGTGCAAGAGCTGCAGTTGCAGAAGGGCCCACACTATCAGGGGGACCACTGCCTCAGAGGTCAGAATTAAGAAAACCTTTTACCACAGACAAACTTGCAATTTTCTCTTTGGAAATTGCTTATCGATTTGCAATTGGGGCTGTCAGCAGTGGCAGCAGAAGAGTCCAGCTCTAGTTTCATGTGGTGGAGGAGTGCAGAACAAAGACTCAATAGGGCCCATTATTCAAAACATTTAATTTCGCTGTTGGTGTCCTCAGGAGGAGCAGGGACAAATTACGTTGTTAATTTCCTTGATCATGGTACATACAAGTGGGACGGGGCATTATGGACAAACCACTGATGCTGAGTAGGACTGCTACAAAAGAACATATGTTATAAATATATAATGTGCACGAACGGTTATTTTATGCTAATTTGTGGGGAGGTGGGCCCCACAGAATATTTGGCAGGGGGGCCCTTGTAGTTGTTGGCACAGCCCTGCCATTCACCCCAACCCCCCCCTCCCAAAACACATCCACCCCCCCCCCACTTCAGTGCACCTTTCAATGAACATATGCAGGCAGAGTGGAGTTTGGCATTTCCACTGGGAGATGCAATACAGAGGGAGAGCCCAACCCTTTCTACAAGCTCTTCCTTGAGAAAGGAGCTTTAAAAATGCAGTGCAGACAAAAACAGCATCTAGAAAATGTTCATTTGTAAAAGTAACCAGTCATTGTTTTGTTTTTTTATTTTATTTTTAGATTTTGTGATATACAGTACATATCATACAGCATAAAAAAAGAAAAGGGTACGCAGACCCATCTGAAGACCTACAATAGTACATTTCTGACAGCTATAATCACACTATCCTATAAGATGTCTAGATCTGCCATTTTAATAAAAGCACAGTAGTTTGATAGGGTAACAATGTCGTTTATTGCACTCTCACTTTCATGTAGGCCTGCAAGTTGCTATGCCAATATCACACCCCCCCAACAGGAGATAAACAAACATTGTGAGGAGGGCTGAAATACCTGTGGATCATGCCCGGCAATGAAGCTCAGATGTCCGGGGCTCAGTTATTGCACCCCGCTGCTATGACTGCAAAATGGGTTAGGAGGGGGTCAGAAGAACATCATAACAACATTTTAAAAGTTCACAAACTGAGCAAGTGTATACATCCATGCCAAACTGTACCATCGCCTCGACCCTGGGTATGAAAAGAGAACTGTGTAACAGTAACTTCTAGATTAAAGAACATGCAAGGCATATGGAAAAACTGCAGCATATGCTTAAAATCTTTCATTTGGTTGTGGGTCCGCTATAGATGCCAAAGTTAAGTTAGTTAGTCCCCTTTCCTTAGAGACGCAGACAAGTACAGTAATAAAGCAATGTCTGAATAAAGTCCTGTTTCAACCCTCTTCAAGTTGTTCAGTCTCTTTAGTTACCATGCTGGCCATAAGCTTGTCCTCAAAAGCAGAACCCAACATTGGGTCAGTGAAAAGATGGATTTTATTCTGGTAATGGAATCGGAAACAACACCAACCCCATAAGCCAGGAGTGTCTTCTTAAACAGCAGCTTACGCCTTCAAGAGAACTTTCACAAAACATAATATTTAGACACAATCCAAATTGTATTTCACATTAGTTCTGTATTTCTCCTTTTCATTATTTATTACCGAGGTCATTTTCATGAAAACAAGATCTTTGCTCCTGAAGAGTTCATCTATTCCTTCCCATTGCTTTCTCCCTACCTGAGGTCATAATGCACTACTTGTGGCATCAGAGTTACTCCCATGGCAATAGAGTGTGATGTCACAACAGAGGATTATGATCTGAAGTAGAGAGTAAGCTACAGAGGTAGATGAACACTAAGGGATAAAGATGATATAGTCATGCAGATTCCCTCAGTAATAAATAACAGGGAGGATAACTCTGTAGAATATATAGGAATGCAAGCTGAATTGTACCTAATATTATGTTTTCTGAAGTTTTCTTTGAGGCGTCGGTTTCTCTTTAACAGTCTGCAGCTGTTTCTTTTTTGTTTGAGTCTGGGAGAAGTCTGGAAAGCAGGGGACATACTTTCCCTCCCATATAATGTCCCCCGCTGCCTGGCTGCTTGGCGTAAGGGAATACGAGCTTCAGTACTAGACGGCGTGGCCACAATAATTAATGGCTTCTGCTATTCCCTACCACAAGGATGGGCTCACATCAGAGTGGTGAAAGCCTGGGTAATATTAATTCTGACTCTGCTAGCAATAACTTCAGGTCAGTAAAAATGATCCATTCAGTTTCAGATATGAGTTCAGTCCTGACAGCCAATCTGGGAGGAAAACTCTCCATGTGAATATTGGCTTGCTGCTGGATGTTTTTAATTTGCTTCCATTTTTGCCCCAATAAAGTTCATGTCCTGCACCAGTGCCACACTGATGTCCCTTTACATCTCAGACATTTGATTGAGCTCCTGGATAGAAGTGACATGTTCCTGGACTTTTTTTCCTAGCTCACTGAACTTGGCCTCTTTTTCTGCAAGGTGTTTGTTTGTTTCTTCTCCACTTGCGTGTATTTTGTGGTGTATGGTCATTAGCTGAGTGGTTGGAAGTTCTGCTACACTCGAATCATTCTGTGCAGTCGCCACAGACGAAAGGGCATCTAAATTCTGAGCTTGCTGCTTCTGGTTCTGCTCAGGCCCCATAGCTGCTCTGTGACCGCCAACTCCATCAGCAAGTCTTTTTGAAGCAAGCTCCAGCATTAGAAATCACAAATGCAAACTTTTAGTTAAAGCTGAACTTGGAGCTTGTGAAAAAAGCATCAGTCATGCTTGCCGCTCCACAGTGCTCTCGTCATTGTGTATTTTACAAGCATTTGTTTCCTTTTTCCATTTTCCCAATGAGATGATTTTTTTTTACCTGACAGTACAAGAAGTGACCTGTTGAACAACTTTCTTCTGGACTTCTGGTTCCGCCTTCCTCGGATGCAGCAGTGAGTGAAATCAGCTCCACACCCCAAGGATAAATACCACTGAAATATTGCCTGCGATTCGGGTCCTTGCCCCCCCAAACCGACAACAAGTGCAGCGCGATTAAAATGCCTGCAAAAGGAAAAAAAATAGGAGTCCTTACTTGAGTATCTGAAGCCGGTCCGGTGACTGGAGTCACTGGGATCCAGGGCCGCAAGCTGCATCAGCTTGGCTTCAACGGAGTCGGGCTCCCACAGCGAGGACAGTGAAGAAGAGGGGGTGAGAAATTCACCATCACATCGAAGCAGCTTTTCTCAGAACTGGCCAATATAAACAGCATGATGTCCAGCCTGCAAAAGGCAATACAGTAACAGAAAACTCTAAGGGGATCCAGGAGATTAACCAGCACTCAGCAGAAATGGAACAGAGCCTGACAGAGACAGCTGCAGCAGTCGAGCAACACGAAGAGGTGCTCTGTCATTTACTCAAATGAGAGAAGGCGCTCACAGAGAAAATCGACGATCAGGAGCTGAGAACACGCTGTGACAACCTCCGCCTATACGGATTACCGGAAGACACTGAATCTGGCTCTATGGAGCCTTTCTTAGAATCCTTCCAAAAAGAGCTGCTAGATCTCCCACCCAAAATGTCTTTTAACGTAGTAAGAGCACACAGAGTGCTGGCCAAGAAACCCACCAACTCCAAGGCAAATCCCAGGTCCATAGTAATGAAATTTATGGACTACAGAGTAAAAACAACGGTTCTACAAAAGGCTTGGGCAAAAAAGAAATAGTTTTTGGAGACAGACGACTTTACTTTGATCTGGACTTCACTCCGTTAACTCAGCAAAAACACAGGACCCTGCTGACAATTAAAAAACACCTGGAAACGCAGGGCATCAAGATGCACTTAATTGCCCCAGCACAGCTGAAGATATTTCTTAAAGAGGATCCTGCATTCTTCCAAACACTCAGTGAAGCAAGATCAACCCTTCAGAAGCTAGGAGTCCCACCAGAAATGTTCGTAAGGCCAGAGGAGGCTCCCCAAGCAAATTTCATCTGCTCCAGCCCGTGGAAGAGGGCCGCAAGTTCCAACAGACATGGCAGAGGTGACAAAACTGCAAGGAACCCATCGATCAGTGAGGACAGAGACCCCAGGCCCTCCTCACCCAAGACCTGAGACTTTTCAATCACGATCTGGTAAAAAATGTTCTATTTAAGAACTGAGACTGGAGGGAGCAGGACTTACTCTCCCCTGCGACACAGGAGGGGGGCACCCACTGAAGGAGGAGGATGAAGAAACAACCTCAAGCCCCTCTAACTGTCCACAGAGACTTGGGGTAAGGAGACTTTCCTACAGGCACTACTTGAAGTGCTGGCTGTCGGGGGGGGGGCTGAATATGACTGGGCATTGATTTACATGACTGGCGCTCAGGAGGGAGGGGGCTGGGTGGAGGAGGCATATTCCTGGCCGTGTGCATGAATGTAAATAGTTGGAGAGCGTCCTACATCCCTCCCACTTACATCAAAGCTACCTTCATCTTTGATTCCACAAGGACCGAGAAACAATGCATGGGGGTCCTAAATTTTCTCAAAGAGGCTCAAGGGGTGGGGTTTCAGAGCATCGCTGGTATGCAGGAGGGAGGGATGGCTGGCTGGAACTTTGACTCTCTCCTACCCAGAGGGTTTGACCCTGATCATAGGGGCTGGGTCGCAGGACTCCTTGCAGCACACGAAGCACGGTAGGTCATCACGACCCATTAATAACAGGGTTGGCGAGGGAACCTATAGCCAGTGGGGCAAAGGTGAAAGCTAAGAAAAATGGAATATTGGGAAAATGCTGTAAATAACATGGAGAGGGATTGGGGTTGTTGGAGAGGGAGAGGAGGCTCAAGAATTAAGGGACTGGCGGCTACCTCGGGCCTGGTAGCCTCACCCCCCTTTGGCGCTGGGTCGCCTACCCAAAGGGGGATGGAGAGTAGCAGAGAAAAGGGCCGGACTGAACTCACAGCACCGGCAAGAGAGACCTGATA
Source organism: Neoceratodus forsteri (assembly GCA_016271365.2). Classification (NCBI taxonomy): domain Eukaryota; kingdom Metazoa; phylum Chordata; order Ceratodontiformes; family Ceratodontidae; genus Neoceratodus; species Neoceratodus forsteri. The sequence continues at coordinate 553,861,370 of JADMNL010000023.1, read as the reverse complement.
ATACACTGAGTTGCCTAGTAGAGGGGGAGGAAGATGATGGCAACTCAGAAGTGCATGTATCGTGCATGGTCCCAAGGCAGGGGACCTCAACCCACTCCCCGTGTTCCATCAGTGGGGGAAGCAGGGTGCAAGACATGCCTGGCATTGAACAATGGGTTTAGTTATGTAAAGTTATTTTGTTTAGTTACTGTTTTACAATGTTTGAAAGCACTGTTAGTCCTGGTAAATTGTAGAAAAGAAAGGCATGATAGACTTAAACGGCTGAGGGGACAGTAATTACCTATAATGTCCGGGCATGAACAATGTTGTGAAAATAACCAGGGTTTTAAACGAACTGAAAAAACAGAGAGCAGAGGTGGCATTTCTGCAAGAGACCCACTTATCATAAATTGAAGCCGATAAGTTAAGAGGGTGGGGTTGGCCAGGTATTTCACTCATCCTGTCAAGCACAGCCACACAAGAAGGGGGTGGCAATCCTAATTCACAAGAATTGCCCCTTGGAGATGACAGACACACACTCAGACCCTTTGGGTAGATTCGTAGCATTCAGAGGCATCTGCAGGAATGTTCCCTGCTCTCTGTTAAACATCTATGCACCAAATCTGGATAGGGAGAAAGTGGAATTCTTTAACAGACCCTAACATGGTTTGCACCCCCACCCCCAGGGATCTCTCTGTGGTAGGAGGCAACTTTAACACCATCTTGAATCCAGCTCTGGACAAACCAGGCACTAAGCAGGTTTGCAGAGGCCCCTCAGCAAAGTGCTTAGGGGGACTTAGCAAAGAACTGGGCCTGGCAGAGGCCTGGAGATTTCTTCATCCTCGGGTCAGGGATTATACCTGCTGGTCAGCCCTGCACCAAACTTAGTCAAGGCTGGACTTTCTCCTGGTGTCCTCAAACTGGATGCATACTCTGAGCTCAGCTAAATTACACCAGCGAACCATTTCAGATCATAGTGCAGTATCAATAACAATGTCCCACTTTCCCACCCTGAAATCCTCAGCTTGGAGACTCAGTGTCTCACTGCTGAACCAGGAAGAAGGTGAAAAGGTAGTTCAGTCTTGCCTTCAGGAACATAAGGAGACGAACAATCCCAGTACATACTCAGCAGCCGTATGGTGGGACAGATTTAAAGCAGTGCTCACTGGGAATATCATCGCTTACGCAGCAGGGGTAAAAAGAGAGCAGCTTGGAGAACAAGCAGCACTAGAAACCAATATATTTGATCTAGAGGCCGAGCACAAAACTGCTTTAAACGAGGAAGTAAGGAGGGGTCTGGAGAGACAGAGAGATAAACGGAATAAATTACTGGACAACAAATTGAATTGGCCTTTATTCCAGACAGAGGTACTACGAAGCAGACAATAGGGTGGGGAGGCTGCTGGCCTGGCAATTATGGAAGGAGGTGGTGAGGAGAACGGTGCTAAAAATCAAGCAAGGTAGAAACGATGGAATGCTAGACTCAGACCCACTAAAGATAGTCCAGCATTTTCAGACATTCTATAAAGAACTGTACAGGGAGAAGAGAGTGGAGGGCTTCTCAGAAAAGATGGAGACCTTACTTGGGAGGCTACCCATCCCTTGGCTGGCAGCAGCACAGATGGAGAGCCTAGAAACTCCTATCTTGACACAGGAGACAGCAGGGGCTATAAAACACTTAAAGAGAGGTAAGGCACCGGGCCTGAACAGATACCCAGCAGAGTTCTATAAGACCTTCCAGGGAGAATTAGCCCCAGTACTCGAGAAGGCTTGCAGGGAAGTCCAGGAGAGACAGGGAGCTCCACCTTCATGGCAGTATGCCCAAATTTCACTTATACATAAGGAGGGAAAGAATGCTACCCTATGTGGCTTTTACTGCCCAATCTCTCTCCTGAATGTTGACCAAAACATTTTCACTTCAATACTGGTGGGGGAGACTTCAGGAGGTGGTGGGAGCCCTGGTTCACCCGGACCAGACAGGATTCATCAAAGGGTGGTCGATCCATAACAATATCAGATGCCTTGTGAACCTGATCGAATGGCAATAAAAGAACAGTGTCCCCTCCCAGGCGATATTCATGGACGCCAAACAGGCCTTTGATTGGGTGAACTGGGGCTTCCTAACCAGGACTCTTGAGGTGATGGGACTGGGGACAAACTTTAGGGACAATATAAAGGCCTTGTATGCTTCCCCACAGGTGACAGTACGAGTCAATGGCATTTCCTCACCCAGATTCTTCCTTCAGAGCGGAACTAGATGTGACGTGGACAGCCAGTTCTGAGTGCTATATCATTTTTTATTAAATATAAAATATGTAGGGAAGTGTCTGTCAAGAAGAACTTACTGTCTGGCTGAAATGACACATCAAAACCCCCCCAGGCATGAGTTCAAAGGACAGGACGTAGGTCAAACTATAGTGATCTGAGGTGCAATTAGCTGTTAAATTTGCTTTGAAGCCCCAGAAATAAAATATCCACTCATGACGCCCTTAGGGAAATCCTTTGATTTGCACTAGGTGTCGTGAAAGAAGGTGAATCTGCATGTTTGGGGTGTCTCCCAAGATAGCCAGTGAATTACATCAAAGAGCTTTTGATGTCTGGGTAAAGCAGATCACAGACCGTTTTGGGCCAGTCATAAAGAGAGGCAATTCATTATGTCACCTATTATTTTTTTAAATATCTTAGTAGAACATCCTATGTTATAAAATATAAATTTTAATACACCAAGGAGAAGTTAGGTGACCTCAGAGAAAAGGCCTCAAGACTGCTTTAAATATACTGAGCAGACCTTACAGAGAGGACATTAATTTCTGACTGAGAAAGGAGGAACAACAAAGCACTGAAAGATTAAGACGTAAGAATACAATTAACTAACACCAGTCTGAGTGTATGGATTGTAGGAATTTGCACTTTTAAATCTGTTTTGTTTTTAAGGCTGTATGTGTTGGGATATCTTGTTCTGTATTTTACTGTTTTCCTATTTTATCTATTTTAAAGTAAAGATATATATTTTAAAAACAGAAACTGCCTGGTGTGCCTTGAAACTTCTTTTTATATAAGTGAAGCTTAGAGGGTTATAGTTGACACTGTGCATGTGCTTATTGTGATACCAAACTGGGAAACAGATAAGAGTTCTCTAAGTCTTGCATAGAGTTCTAAGGGTTCATTTTGAAATGCCTGGTTAGGTGCCCATAGGCAAAGATATCTGGCCCCCTGAAGACAGAATTATCTGAGCCTGATAATTGGGTACGCTAACAAGAGGTTATCAGTTTGAATGCCTCCAGAACTTGGGACAACGGTGACTCGAACCCACAAAACAGACAAGAGGGTTACCCTCGTTCTGTTAAACTGTTCACAGTTCTACGCTCAGAGGTTGGCACTTTGGGAGTAGAGGGTTGACCTGCTGAGTGGGTTTGTGACACTAGGCAAGGATGAAAACTGTTTCCCCTTGCATCTAATCCTATTTTCAAAAAGTTCTTTAAAGGGCTGTGTCACTTGCACCCTCCTATTAAGGAACCAGTTCCAGTATGGGATCTGAACATTTGCATTGCTCAGCTAATAAAACCTCAATTCGAACCAATGTCTTCTGCACACTTGCAGTATATCACATGGAAAATTGTGTTTTTGGTAGCAATTACTTCTGCTAGGAGAATAAGTGAATTGCAAGCATTATGTGTGGAAAAAAATTACAACAGATGCTTCTCTGTTAGGATGGGGTGCTCATATAGTACAGCCCTTTAAAGAACTTTTTGACAATGGGATTAGATGCAAGGAAAACAGTTTTCCCTGCAGAAATAAAAGCTGAAATTGATGTCAAATGCACCTTCAGAGAAGTATGTTTCAAACCTTGTGAGTGCAAATCAGTAAGAGATTCTAACAGCACTGGGATTTCTGCCAGGGAAGGAGAAATACGTTTGGCATCACACCAAATAGAAAACCTTATACATTTTGCATTATAGGTTTTCTTAGTAGGTGGTTTTCTATATCCTTTTAGGATATTCAGAACAGCTTTGGAAAGTTGTAAGTTTGCAAACTCTAAGTCCTCAAGAGCCATGCCTTGTGCCTGAGAGACCTGAGGTTCGGGTACATGATCTTCTCTTGGTGGTAAGTTAAAAGATTGTGCCTCCTGGGTAGGAGGATTGGCGTGGACACGGATATTGACAGCAGAAGGGGATACCATGGCTGTTTGGCCCAGTCTGGTGCTATCAGTATCATGGACGCAGGCTGTGACCCGAGTTTGACTAGCACCCTGGAGATGAGAGGGAAGGCATATAGATGCTTTCCTGACCAGTCCAGGACTAGGGCGTCCAGGGGAATTGTACCCCTGGCTGGTGGCCTGCAACAAAATAGGGGCAACATGCGATTCTCGTGAGAAGCAAAGAGATCTACCTCTGGAGTGTTCTATCGTCTACAAAAATGAGTCCAGTACCTGTCTGTTCAGAGACCATTTGTGATGTGCTTGGTTGATCCTGCTTAAGGCATCTTCCAGGGTATTGTCCTTGCCTGGTACATGAATGGCTTGCAAGGAAGCTTTTAGGGAGAAAGCCAGTTACCAGATTTTCATGGCCTCTGTGCGCAGGGGATGTGACCTTGTTCCCCCTTGCTTGTTTATGTAAAACATTGTAGTGGTGTTGTCTGTTCTGACCTTCACCACCTTGCCCTGTATTAACTGGGAAAAACTTTTTAGAGCCAGAAACACTGCTCGGCGCTCTAGCAGATTTATGTGGAGGAGAGACTCCACACTTGACCAAGTGCCATGGGTAGTGTGCTCTACTATATGAGCACTCCATCCTAACAGAGAAGCATCTGTTGTAAGAATGACTGAGAGATTTTCCCTCTGAAAGGGAACTCCTGCCCTTACATTGTGGACACATGTCCACCACTGTAGGGACTGGATCACAAATTTTGTTACAGGAATCAGTTTTGACATATGGTCTTTTCTTTGGCAGCAACTGTCTGTAGATGGAACTGGATGTCTCTCATTCTAGGTCTTGCTCCCAAGACCACTCCTGTTGCTGCAGCCATGTGTCCCAGTATTTGCAAGTATCTTCTTGCAGGACATGGCCTTCCCAATTCGAATGAGGCAATCAGTTGCAGTATAGACTGAACTCTGTCCTCTGGAAGAAAAGCTCTTCCTTTTAAGGTATTCAGTTCTGCTCCAATGAAATGCAGGACTTGAACCAGTGTGAGAATGGACTTTTCCTGGTTTAGCAGGAAGCCCTGAGAATGTAACAGATATTTTGTTATTTCCAGGTGTGCTTGCACCTGCTGGAATAACTTTCCCACTATTAGCCAGTTGTCGAGATAAGGAAAAACTGTAATTCCTATTTTTCATAGGAATGCCACTACCACTGCCATGCATTTTGTGAATACCCTTGGTGCTGAGGTGAGACCGAAGGGCAGGGCTGAGAACTGGTAATGACCTGAAGGGAGTCTGAACCTGAGATATTTTTTGTGAGACTCCCTTATAGGGGATGTGGAAATAAGCATATTTTAAGTCTAGAGATGCCAGCCAATCTCCCTGCTGAATAACAGGTAAAATTTAAGGTAGGGTCACCATCCTGAATTTTGGCTTTGCGAAGTATTTGTTCAGATGCCTTAGGTCCAGAGTAGGCCGCCACTCCCCATTTTTCTTTTTGGTAAGAAAGTACCGGGAATAAAACCCTCTGCCCCTCTGAAGGGCTGGCACCTGCTCCACTGCTTTCATGCTGAACAGGGTTTGAACCTCCTTTTCCAGGAGCTGTTCTTCGAGAAGGGAGGCTGGTTTGAAAAGCCTTGACTTCAGAGGAGGGAAGGACTTGAAACTCAAAGAGAGTCCCTGGCTCATTAATTCCAATACCCACTTGTCTGTGGTTATGGCCTGCCAGGCCTGAAAGAAGTGAGCCCGTCTGCTCCCTACTGGTATTAAGGAGGCCGCCTTGGCAAAGGAGTCAGGGATTTTGTTTCGGTGGGGCCTGAGCCTGGAAGGATTGGGAACCTCTCCTGGAGCCCCTCCTACCTCTGGCCCTATAATACCCAGTCTGCTGTGGGTATGGCTACAGCTGTGAACCAGCTTGAGGCTGATAGAAGGGCCTACCATAGGACCTTCCTCTACCTCCCCTTCCATAAGGCCTAAAAGAAGTAGAAGGCCTGTCTTTGGATGAATTACTTTTATAGGTAGTTTTGTATTCATCCACCTTTTTCATATGTTCTTCGGTCTGTTTTCCAAAGAGGGAATGATCTTATAATGGAAAGTCCATGGCCTTAGCCAGGGTGTCCTGTGTTAAATGTGTAGCCCTTAGTCAAGCAAACCTTCTCAGGGCTACAGTCAGAGCTATAATCCTAGCAGCATTATCACTGGCATCTGCTGCCATCTGGAACTGGTATTTGGATGCTTCCAGTCCCAACCTGGTTGTTTCTGCTAGGTCGTCAGAGATAGGAGAGGGAACCTTCTCTGACATGGCCAAAACAGACTGCCACAGTGTCTTTTGATACTGTGCAGCGTAGGCCTGGTAATTAGTTTGTCTGACCCCCAAAGAGGCAGCTAAATACCCTTTCTTTGACATACTGTCCATTTTCCTTGAATCCTTCTCAGGTGGGTGAGAGGATAAAGGAACCCTTGCCTTCTCACAGGGATCCTGCTGGACTATACCCTGATGATCAGGGTAAGAATAGAGGAATTCAGCCCCTTTCCTGTCCAGCTGGTACTTCTTGTCAGCCTTCTTATCCAGAGGCGTGACAGAGTTAGGGTTCTGCAGGACTGTGAATAAATCCTTCTTAAAGAATTTATTGATAGGCAGAAAAATCTTCTTAGAGGGTGTTAACACCATCATTTCCATATATTCTGCCTCCTCCTCGTCTTCTATGACCTCGGTGGTAGCCAGGTCAAGGGCATCTACTATTTTCCTCACAAAGGAAAAGTGAGAGGAAAAATCCTCAGGTCTAGGAGAAGAGTCAAAGTCCTGCTCTGGTGAGAGTTCCGGTTCAATGGGCTTCCCATCATCTTCCTCTGGTATGTCATACTCCCCAGTATCTATCTCCTGAGACTGGGGATCCGAGGAGGGAGTAATCTCCTGAACCCTTGGAGGAAACAGAAACATAGAATTTGATGACAGATAAGGACCGCTTGGCCCCCCTAGTCTGCCCATTTCCCTACCTAACGGATAAGCTGCAGATCCTAGTTAACCAACAGCATACGTCCTCCTACCCCCCACTAGAATTCCCTTATGTCTGTCCCATGCATTCTTGAATTCCCCCACTGTTTTTGACTCTACGACCTCCTCAGAAAGGCTGTTGCATGTATCCACAACCCTCTCTTTGAAGAAATACTTCCTCACATTACCTCTGAGCCGTCCCCCCTCTATCTTCAAATTGTGCCCCCTTGTTTTTGCACATCTCTTTTTCTGAAAGATGCTACCCTCTTGGGCTTTGTTGATTCCCTTGAGGTATTTGAAAGTTTCTATCATGTCCCCCTCTCCCTCCTTTCCTAGAGGCTATACATCTATAGTTCCTTTAGTCTTTCTTCATATGTCTTCTGATGCAGACCATGCATCATTTTGGTTGCCCTCCTCTGGACAGCCTCCACCCTGTCTATGTATTTGCGGAAATGGGGTCTCCAGAACTGTACACAGTACTCCAGATGTGGTCTTACCAACTGTCTGTACAGAGGGCTAACAACTTCCTGTTGTCTACTGGTGATGCCTCTCCCTGTGCATCCCAGTATCTCCCCAGCCCTCCTTACTGCCCTCTCACATTGCTGGCCCACCTTTAGGTCATCTGATATGACTATCCCCCAGGTCCCTTTCCATTTTGGTTGTTGTCAGTATCTCACCCCCATTGTGTGCTGTTCCCTGGGTTTTGTTTCCCAGGTGCATTACTTCACTTCTTTGCATTGAATCTAAGCTGCCATAGATTTGACCATTCCTCCAACCTTGCCAAGTCCTTTTCATCCTTTCCACCCCACCTTGTGTATCAACCCTGTTGCAGATCTTTGTGTCATCTGCAAGAGACATCTTTCCCTTCCAGTCCCTCTGCAATGTCACTTATAAAGACATTAAAAGGACCGGCTCCAGTACTGAACCCTAAGTGTACCCACTAGTAACCCTCTTTCTTCACTGTGGACTCCATTTACTATTACCGCTGTGTCCTGTTGTCCAACCAATGTTTACCAAGGCTACCACCCTAGGACCCACTCCCAGGCTGTCTAATTTGTTTATTAATCTTTTGTGCTGGACTGTGTCAAATGCCTTGCTAAAGTCTAGGTAGGCCATGACCACAGCCTCTCCTGGTCTTCTGCTTTGGTCACCCAGTCAAAGAAATCAATTAGATTTGTCTGACATGACCTTCCACTGTGAATCCATGCTGCCTTGGGTCCTGTGCCCACTGGCCTCTAGGTACTCAACAATTCTTTCCTTCGAAGTGATTCCATCATTTTCCCTACCACTGAGATCAAACTGACAGGTCTGTAGTTTCCTGCCTCTGTCTTGCTCCCACTTTTGTGAAGGGGAATCACATCCACCCTCCTCCAGTGCTCAGGTACCACCCCATCCTCCTATGATTTATTAAAAAGGGTAGTCAGTGGTGTTACTAGTTCTTCCCTTAGTTCTTTTAAAATTCTGGGGTGAATCCCATCAGGTCCCATTGCTTTATCCACCTTCAGTTTTAAGAGTTCTTTCAGAACTCTTTCTTCTGTGAAAGGACTAATATCAACCCCCTTATCCAGAGTGCTTCTATTGACTGGATTAGGTATTTCCCCCTGCTTTTCATTTGTGAATACTGAGCAGAAGTATTTGTTCAGTATCCCTGCTTTTTTACTGTCGCTCTCTGCCCAACCACCTTCCTCTTTGTTCAGCCTCAGTATCCCTGCCTTAGTCTTTCTTTGCTCCCTAATGTACCTATAAAAGGTTTTATCCCTCTTCTTCACCGAGTTGGCCATCTTTTCCTTGGTTTGGGCCTTTGCTATTCTGACTGCCTTACCCGCTTCCTTCTGCTTTAACTGGTACAGTTCTCTGTCCTGCTCCATCTGTGTTTTCTTATACTTCCTGAATGCTATCTTTTTTTCCCTTACCTTCCCCGCCACTTCTTTTGAGAACCATAGTGTTTTTTTCTTTCATTTTGATTTGTTTATTTGCTTCACACAAAGACTTGTTGCCTCTGTGATGGCGGTTTTGATGTTTTCCCATTGTTGCTCCACCCCACCTTCTTGCCTGTTTGCTAGTGCTTTTCTGAGGCACTCTCCCATTTTGACAAAATCAGCCCTCCTGAAGTCCAGTACCTTCACTTTTGTGTGGCTTGACTCTACAGCTAAGTTTATCGTGAACCACACTGTTTGGTGGTCGCTTGTTACCAGATGGCTACTCACTTCAAGATCAGAGATCCTCTCTCCATCCCCATTTAAGAGTACCAGGTCTAAGATTGCTCTCTCCCGAGTGGGTTCCAAAACTAGCTGTCTGAGGCATGCCCCCTGTAGGGCATCGAGAATGGCCCTGCTCTTGGATGTGGCTGCAGCAAAGGTGCTCCAGTCAACATCTGGCATATTCAGGTCCCCCATCAGCAATATCTCCCCTTTCTCTGCCATCCCAAGGATGCCTTCTATCATTTCCTTGTCCATTTCTTCCCCCTGAGATGGGGGTCTGTATACAACCTCTGTGCAGATTGTGTAGCCATTTCCAGTCTCCAGGGTGACCCAGAGTGCCTCCTCTCCTCCCTGTTTACCCTTTAGTTCTGTTGCTTTTATCCTTCCTTACATAGAGAGCTACTCCTCCTCCTCTTCTTCCCTCCCTGTCCCTCCTGTAGATTGTGTACCCTGGTATGTTGACATCCCAGTCATGGTTCTCTGTGTACCATGTTTCTGTGACTGCCACAATATCCAGGCATCCCTCTTCCATCAAGGCCACCATTTCAGGGAGATTTTTACCTAGACTACGGGCATTGGTACTCATTACTCTCCATTTTTTTATGGCTTTATTTCTTTTTGCCCCATCCCTGTCCCTACTGCCTTTGTCTTTTTCTCCATTTACCCCTGCTCTTCTCCCTATCAACTGCTCTATTTTGGTGTTTACCTCACTAATTACCCTGATTTTTTTGAGGGAGGTTAGGAGTTCCCTTCTCCTCTTCAGTGCCTCCCCCCTTTGCCATTGAAGCATTTAAACCTATCACCTAGGATCCTGGTTCCCCTCCAGGATAGATGCAGACCATCACGCCTGTATAGGCCTGCATCCCTCCAGGTGGAGCCCCAGTCCCCAATGAAGCCAAATCCCTGAGCTCTGCACCAGCTTTTCAACCAGTCATTGAATCCAATGGTGCGGAGTGCCCTAGCCTCATCCATGCCATAGACAGGTAGCACTTCCGAGAAAGTTACCATGTGTGCTACTTGTCTAAGGCCCCTCCCCAACTCCCCAAACTCCTGTTGCACTGCTCTGATCCCATTCTCAGCCAGGTCATTCATCCCTAGGTGGATAATGACACCCAGCTCCCTCCCCTTGCCGCTGCTCCCATGATCCTGAGGATTAATTTCCTGTCCTTCCAAGCCTTGGCACGGGCAGGCACCTTACCTCCCTTTCCCCTCCCTCCCCAGTTCTAACCCCCTAACAATTGAGTCCCCCACCAGGAGTTGTTTCCTTCCCCTGTGGGGTCCTGGGCCACCCTCTTGTGGGTCTCCATTGTGGAAGTTCCCAGCATCCTCCTTGGTCTCCACTGCAGGTGCCTCCACAGAGGAACCATGCTTTGCCAGAGTGGCGAATGAATTGTGGAGAGGCACAACTGGAGGGATGCACCTCTGTTCCACCACCGTCACCCTCCCTGAGCCCACCGTGGTCCAACCACTCCTCTTTCTTGGCAACCTCTGAGGTAGTAGCGGTGGCCTGGATGGTCCCTGGGTGGGGGAGCAGGTTTCCTGAATCCTTGCCAGGTCAGCATGGAGACGAACAACCTCCTCCCTCAGACCAGAGAGGTGCTTGCAAATAGGGCAGCAACGCAGTTTCCAGAATGTCTCCCGGAAGACTGCTGCTCCATAGCCAGCACATTGCACCACTCTCCACATATCTGTGTCCCTTCCAGTTACCGATGCTTTTTGGTTTTTTGTTCTTGTTTTAGTGTGTGCAAGCTTGTGAGTGTCTCTACCTCCTATTCAGTGTGCTGTGCCTTTAAGGATATGAACATGTGTATGTTGTTAGCAGTTTTGAGGAAGTGATGTCAGAACCCCTGCAATAAAGGAAGTTATGCGCTTGGAGCGGGTGGGGTGAGGGGAAGGGTGGATGGGAGTAAGCCTATGCTGTCCAGCAACAATCACCTACAACTCTTACCCTCCACCCCGGGGAGTGCCTTCCTTTCAGACACCTATTTCACAAAGGCTACGTAACAGGTCTAGTCACAACTGACTGCAAATATCTCCCAGCTACAGTTCCTCCCTGGCAAATTAAAGTTAAAACTAAGAAAAGTCCACCCCAAAAACAGAATCAATACTAGTTATTTACACAGGTCCAAAAAGTAATAATTCAGTCCAGTGTAGTCTAGAAAATAACCTCCTTGATTCAAGGAAGCTGTGGCTGCTTTCTCACTCTCCCTTTCTTCAATGTGAGAAGGAGACTGCAACACTCTGGTAATGTTCTTAGTTCTGTCCTTTCAAGCAAGCTAAAAGGAAAGTGCTCAGGTGAAGCTAGGTGCCTTGGCCAGCAAACCTAGCCTAGGAGGCGGGGTTGGAGAAGGTATGAACCCCTGAATTGCCTCAATGACTTTAATAGCCCTGGCAATTTCCTCAGCAGTAGGAAGACTGAGGCACAGAAGAATCCCCTGTAGGTTTTGCCTGGGGTTCGACGTGCTTGGTCTTCTTTGACTTTTTGGAGGGGACCGGAGAGTCAGCCGGACCACTCAGTCTTTTTAAAGAGGTTGATTCACTCTTATCAGGGGTGGTAAAGGAAGAAACTGCGGCTTCACCCATTGATTTTGAAGGTGTTTGCTGGTTAGAGCCTGAAGCACCTCTTAACTTTTTATTCAACCTCTCCATTCTTTTTTCCACAGTTTTCTGTGGAAATGATTTGCAAATTTCACAGACAGAATTTAAATGTTCGGTTCCCGGGCAGAACACACAGCTATCATGCTTGTCTGCTCTGGCGAACACATCCCCACACTTGACAAAGTTTTTAAACCCTGGGGGACCAGTCTTTTTCGTAGGTTTTTCAGTATGCTCCATTTTCAGGATAAAAACCTTAACTGCTAAAGTGTTTTTATTTTTTTTTTTGTTGTAGGTTCAGAAACCGATTGGGCCCCAAAAGAACCAATGAAACTTTTAAAATCAGAACCGGTACAACGGTTCACAGTAACCGGGTTAGCGGTTAGAAAAGAAACTGGGTTAGCGGCTTCAACAAGACAAATATACTTTACACAATAAAATTTTGAAAAGAAAAATACAAGAAAATAAAGCGGAAAAACTCTGCAACTAATATAAAACTACTCGGTTCCCCAACGGTTATACCAAGCCATGAGGAACCGAGAAATAAATGCTAAATCTAACTAAACAAGCAGAGAGTTAGGAACATGAGAAGAATACAAGAGGTTAGAAGTTATAATCAGTAAAGTCACGCAGTGCTAATGAGGCAGGAGTCAGGGAACAGAACGAGATTTATCAGCCTCCAGGTACAGTACTACAATACACAGGAAGCATGTTTTCCCCGTGGTTTTCAAAAGTTATTCTTCATAACTTAGAACATTAATAACAACTTTCCTCAGCTGAAGCAATCAGAATTTGTAGTTCTTAATACTTCAGAATGTGAAGAACAACTTTTTTCAGGTGCCATCATCAGTTTTGCTCTCCAACAATACTTAAACAGGAACACCCTGTAAACGGTATTTATAGCCCTAATGGTGTATATATTAGTGAACTCCTGTATAAAATAAAGTTTACTACTCCTTCTCTCAAAACATTGCAGGGCGAGCTGAGCTACCCTGACGTTCAGCTGCTGTAAATAAACTTGAACACACTGCCTATCAATGATAACTCTCACAACCTGCTTAACAAAACACACACACACACACACAGCATTGCACATAATAAAGACACAGAATTTCAGGTTGGAATACATGCTTACTGTCATATTATACACCATAAAAACCCTTAAGTGTTAAGAACTCGCTGGTTCCCAACACCCAGTGCTGTTGTTTATTGTTGCCCATCCATTGTCTTTTATAGTATATGGGCAACAGTAACTAAACAGATTGTCACTTCTTCTGTGATCGCACCCACTCAAAAGTCCATGCTACCTACTGCAGTTCCGTTCTCCTCTCCGTCAACAACAGACAGTGACTGGCGGTGCAAGAGAGCGGGGACGTGACTCAGCTACAGCAACTGGGAGGTAAGGCCTCTGTATCAGCGGGATGCCACTCGGGAAGGCGGCGGCTCTAGACAGTCTGACAGTTTGAATGTAAACCTCACAAGCCGGACAGTTTTGGACGTGCTAAGTACCACCACTTGCGCATGTGCAGAGACAGTCAATGCTGTTATACCATCGCTATGACGTACCAACAATAGTACAACAGCTTACTGACGTCACATCGATGGTACAACAATACTAGTAAATGATAGATTTTGACTAATAACAACGTTCTACCATACACTATATACAGGATAATGTATGGTTTTTTGGTTAATAACCACGCTGTAAACACTTTGAGAGGTTGCCATGACATCTTTGTAAACCTCGAGAGCACAGCTTGAGAGGTTTTCAGATGTTATGGCAATCTTGAGAAGTGTTTTCAGCACGGTTGTTAACCAAAGACCATACATTGTATTTTATTGTGTATGGGCTACCAAGATTGTGTAATCTTGGATTATTTTACTGTATTGAATTACTTTACAGAACATCAGTTGTTGTGAGCATTCCGTTTTGTTATACCAGTGATATGACATACTCAAGAAGGGTTAACAACAGAGTGATGTCACAACGATGGCATAACAAGGTCGTAATCTACTTGATTTCAATTACTAGTAAGGGCTCCCCATACATTATTAACTGGTTAAGTACGAGAAAGCAGAAGGTGAGAGTGCAAGGATGTTACTCTGAAAGTGGTAGTGTGACCAGTGGGGTCCCCCAGGGGTCGGTCCTGGGGCCTACGCTATTTGTACTATTCATAAGGGACCTTCACCATGATATCACTAGCTGGTCGGTGAAGTCTGCTGATAAAATGAAGTTGGGCGGCCCTGTGGACACCCAGGAAAACATCATAAAACTAAAGTGTGATCTACAAAAAATTGAAAAATGGACTTCTGACAATGGTATATTTTTCAGCGTAGAGAAATGTACTGTCCTGCACATGGGATTACAAACTCAACTCGACTCTCCTAAATAAGGTAGAGATTGACTAAGATTTCAGGGTATATGTGGACCAAAACTTAAATTTTAAGGTACATCGTACTAAACTCATACAGAAATCTAGCTATACGAGTAAAAATATTAGGAGAGTTTGTTTTTTTTTTAAATAGGAGAGTAGCTTGTATGGTACCGCTGTATAAGGCTTTTTGTTAGACCACATTTAGATTACGGTTCCCCTTGTGGAGTCCATATCAGAGGGGAGAGGTGGAGAGGGTTCAATACAGGTTGACTAAAATGATCAGGGGACTTAAAGAGCTGCGTTATGAGGACAAGTTGCAGCAACTGGAACTCCACAGGTTGGAGCAAAGAAAGACTAGAGGCGATCTGTTGATCCTGTATAAAATTATGCAGGAATCAGAATTAATGGAGAAAATGGGAATAAAGATTCAGGTCAAGCCAGCAGGACTAAGGGCTCATAAACTCCAGATCAAGCTTCACGTCGTTAAAAAAATGGAAAGTACAACTTCTTCCTTCAACATATTGGTAGGCTTTGGAACAGTTTATCAATTGATGTGATTGAAAGTCACAGCCTTGAGATATTCGAGAAGAAACTGGATACACTACTATCCAATGGGAGGCTAAATTGGACCCGCTGATGTGGATGGACAGTACCAATGGGCTTACTGCCTTCTTACGTCCAGTCCCCAGTATGATGACCCAGTATAATCATAAGGTAGTTGAAATTCGCTCTCCTGCCGATTATATCAGCGCACTAACTCAGTGCTGAGAACCAGCTTATTAGGGGTTAATTATTCTCTATGTTCCTCACTTCAGACCCCAGTACTGTAAGGCAGAAATCTTCTAAAAGTATTAGCATTTCCAGGGGGTGTACTTGCTCTTTAACTGAACTTCTGGTAATAAGCAAGAAAGGAGGGGTGGGCGAAAAAACCTGTCCTTGTAAACTGCCACGTTGAAGTTAACATAAGCTGGGAATAAAATGTTGTGATTGAAAAAGGCTATTCTGGCTCCGACTGCTACAGCTGCACGTCCTCTTCATCAATTTCTGTCATTTCAATTACATCACTTAACAGTTTCCAGCCAACGTTTTCTGCATGTGTGAAATAGCAGAATGCTGTTTACATCTGACAACCCCAGCCTCTCCCCCTCCAGACTGCTCCAGTGTGGCAACATAAACAATCCGAAGATAAGACAGACAGTACATCACACATCCTCCTGCGGCCCCACGCACTGTTCTCATTTAGCGGACTTTCAATCAAATTTGTGAAATGCAACAGTGTAAATACTGTAGCTAAACTTGTAAACTCTGGTACCATTAACACCACAGGGCTGTTACAAATGATGATGTGTTTGTGTTGGCACCAAATCAAAACAGGTTCAATCACGATTTTCCATGAGTGTGGGAATTCCCTCATGGAATCTGAACTAGGTTTTGAGAAGGATAATCACAGTTTCCCACTGGAAGTCACGTGTTCCACAAATGCACTGAGAGCAGCAGAGGACTTATCATTTAGACATGTCATATGAATCACGGCATGCTGGCCGCATGTCCTGAAAGAACTACCTCACAGCACTGTGTGAGAGCCAGTTCATTTAGAATGACAACAGGGAAGCTCTGATCCTGGGCTCTGATTTTATAGTCCTGTGGGCACGCAGTATCACTGCAGTTCATCGCGCAAACAGGCAGAGAGTGGGTTTTGCAGAGTGATCTCTGTCTACGCTTGTGATACCTTAGGTGGCCAAAGCCTGAACAGCAAGCAAGGCTCAAACTGAAATTTTATTTTATATTAATGCAAGATCTAGGCTACCCTGATGGCTGGATTTGGGGCACGTACTGTACAGATAAGTCTTGAAGTCTTGAAGAAGTGTCCATTAATGTGAAGGTTTTGTTCCATTGGTAACCCACACCCTAATGTTATACCCCCCCCCACTCCTCTTGTGATGGGGGTAGCCCAGACAGTATTAGCCAGTCATTCAGTTTTTGGTTCAGTTCCTCTTCCTGACTCGCTGTACCAATTCAAATACTGTTCTGTCTGAGAGGTCCTTCTTCCTTCCCCTACACTCACACACGCATACACACACACTGAAGTGCGCGCGAGAGCACACACACATACACATACACACACACACACACACACACACACACACACACACACACACACACACACACACACTAGGAATTTCTTTTTTTTTTTTCCATTACTCTGTATTGTTTTTCTCCATTTCATAACCCTGAGTCCCTCATCTGTCAACTTCTCCCCTTCCTCTGGACATCTGGTGCTAGAGTTCCCTGATGGAGTTTGCACTCGCTCTCACAGCCTGTACACCCACAAGGTGAGACAACTGCATGAAGGTGAACCTGGAAGGGACAGAAACCCATATCCAGCTAGAGTTGGGAAGGCAAACCAACAACAGGCAAGCATGACATTGGCAGAAAGTGTTGGGGTGCAGTCCACCTACGCAGCCTATGCCTAACCCTCCAGGTGTTAAGTAGATGCTGAGTAAGAGGAGGTTGTTGTCTGCCATAAGTGAATTCCTCCCTGACGGTCACCAAGGCAGTTATGCAGTGGCAGGTGGCAAGCACTCTCCCTGGAGGTCTGGCACTCCCCCGGTAACTGCACTAGCTGCCTAACTGCCTAGAAATTACTGCTATAACTGGCCTTTATTTTTATATAAATTCTTATCTTCTAGGATGCTGAGCAGCAAATGGCTGCATCTCAGCCATGGTGCCGAGGCTTTGAGTACTGTAGGCTCTCATTCCGACAACCACGGCATGGTGTCAGTCATCGTGCCAGGGCTCCAAAAGTACTGGGGGCTCTTATTCTGATAACCCGGCATATGGTCAGTCATGGCACCGGGGCTCCAAGAGTACTGGGGGCTTTATTTATGACAACCATGGCATGGTGTCAAGTTATGGTGCCAGGGCTCCGAGAGTAGCTGGGGCTTTCATTCTGACAGCTATGGTACAGTGTTAGTCATGGTGCCATGGCTTCAAGGGTACTTGGGGGCTTTATTTATTTTATTTATTTATTTAACTTTGATGACTGGGTGAGTACACTGGTGAAAGGAGCCTTTTTCAGGCACGACCCAGGTGTAAATGCACAAATAAGTAGACAGTCATAATGGTACATAGACAGCAAATGTTTGCAATATGCACAGGACAATGTGCACAGAACAATATGTACTTCCATTCTGACAACCACGACACAATGTCACTCATGTTGCTGGGGCTCTGAGAGAACTAGGGGATCGTATTCTCACACCCTGCACAGTGTCAGTCATGCTGCCAGGGCTCTGAGAGTACTGGGGGCTGTCATTCTGACAGCCATAGCACAACATCAGTCATGGTGCCGTGGCTCCAAGAGTACTGGGGGCTCTCACTTTGATAATCATGGCACAGCATCAGTCATGGTGCTGTGACTCCAAGAGTACTAGAGGACTCTCATTCTGACTACGGTACAACATCTGTCATAGTGCCGGGGCTCTGAGAGTACTAGAGGGCTCTCATTCTGACTACAGTACAACATCTGTCAGTGCCGGGGCTCTGAGAGTACAAGGGGCTCTCATTCTGACTACGGTACAACATCTGTCATAGTGCCCAGGCTCTGAGAGTACTAGAGGGCTCTCATTCTGACCATGGCACAACATCTGTCATAGTGCCGGGGCTCTGAGAGTACTAGAGGGCTCTCATTCTGACCATGGTACAACATCTCTCATAGTGCCGGGGCTCTGAGAGTACTACAATGCTCTCATTCTGACTATGGTACAGCATTTGTCATAGTGGCAGGGCTCTGAGAGTACTAGAGGGCTCTCATTCTGACCATGGCACAACATCTGTCATAGTGCTGGAGCTCTGAGAGTACTAGAGGGCTCTCATTCTGACTGCAGTACAACATCTGTCATAGTGCCGGGGCTCTGAGAGTACTAGAGGGCTCTCATTCTGACTACGGTACAACATTTGTCATAGTGCCGGAGATCTGAGAGAACTAGAGGGCTCTCATTCTGACTGCGGTACAACATCTGTCATAGTGCCGGAGCTCTGGAAGTACTAGAGGGCTCTCATTGTGACCATGGCACAACATCTGTCATAGTGCTGGAGCTCTGAGAGTACTAGAGGGCTCTCATTCTGACTACGGTACAACATCTGTCATAGTGCCGGGGCTCTGAGAGTACTAGAGGGCTCTCATTCTGACTACAGTACAACATCTGTCATAGTGCCAGAGCTCTGAGAGAACTAGAGGGCTCTCATTCTGACTGCGGTACAACATCTGTCATAGTGCCGGAGCTCTGGAAGTACTAGAGGGCTCTCATTCTGACCATGGCACAACATCTGTCATAGTGCCGGGGCTCTGAGAGTACTAGAGGGCTCTCATTCTGACCATGGTACAACATCTGTCATAGTGCCGGAGCTCTGAGAGTACAAGGGGCTCTCATTCTGATTACGGTACAACATCTCTCATAGTGCCGGGGCTCTGAGAGTACTACAAGGCTCTCATTCTGGCTATGGTACAGCATTTGTCATAGTGGCAGGGCTCTGAGAGTACTAGAGGGCTCTCATTCTGACTACAGTACAACATCTGTCATAGTGCCGGGGCTCTGAGAGTACTAGAGGGCTCTCATTCTGACTACGGTACAACATCTGTCATAGTGCCGGAGCTCTGAGAGAACTAGAGGGCTCTCATTCTGACTACGGTACAACATCTGTCATAGTGCCGGAGCTCTGGAAGTACTAGAGGGCTCTCATTGTGACCATGGCACAACATCTGTCAAAGTGCCGGGACTCTGAGAGTACTACAGGGCTCTCATTCTGACTATAGTACAGCATCTGTCATAGTGCTGGGGCTCTGAGAGTACTAGAGGGCTCTCATTCTGACCATGGCACATCTGTCATAGTGCCGGAGCTCTGAGAGTACTAGAGGGCTCTCATTCTGACCATGGCACAACATCTGTCATAGTGCTGGAGCTCAGAGTACTAGAGGGCTCTCATTCTGACTGCGGTACAACATCTGTCATAGTGCCGGAGCTCTGGAAGTACTAGAGGGCTCTCATTCTGACCATAGCACAACATCTGTCATAGTGCCGGGGCTCTGAGAGTACATGAGGCTCTCATTCTGACCATGGCACAACATCTGTCATAGTGTCGGAGATCTGAGAGTACTAGAGGGCTCTCATTGTGACCATGGCACAACATCTGTCAAAGTGCCGGGGCTCTGAGAGTGCTACAGGGCTCTCTTTCTGACTACAGTACAGCATCTGTCATAGTGCTGGGACTCTGAGAATACTAGAGGGCTCTCATTCTGACAACGGCACAACATCTGTCATAGTGCTGGAGCTCTGAGAGTACTAGAGGGCTCTCATTGTGACCATGGCACAACATCTGTCATAGTGCCGGGACTCTGAGAGTACAAGGGGCTCTCATTCTCACAACTTGACACAATGTCACTCATGGTGCCATGGCTCTGAGAGTACAAGGGGCTCTCATTCTGGGAATGGTGGGGGTTAATCAGGGAGTTGGGAACAAGAGTGAAAGTGGGTTAGTGGGCTACTCCTCTGATTGGAGAGAGCTGAGTCACTAGAAGGAGGGCCCGCTCAGGAGCAAGTAGGGTGGGGCAAACGAAAATCTCTGCAAATGGATCAAAATCAAAGTAAAAAATAACTTTAGTGTAACAAAAATAACACAATGGGGTCCCCAAATATAGGTTTCAGATTGAATAACTGGGTTCTTTAAGCATGGGTAAATACCTGCATTGCCCACACGTAAAAAAACAGCTAACCTAATCAGGAAACCAGAAGCAAAAAAAACAAATCCCACACGCACATATTACTCACATAAACATTTCAAAATGTAAACAAACGCTGCCATCTTGACTCGCTACTGCACTGCCAGTTAAAAAGCAGTTGTCCTGCCATCTTAGCCTTTCGGTTACCCTCTAAAAAGCCCCTCAATAGTCACTTTATTCTCTTCATTCATAAACGCAAACAAAAATAAAAATAATCTGTGGTACCTGTACTGTGAAACATTATTTATCTAGAAACAAACATGCCAAAACTGCTCACACTGCCTTAATTATTTTAAATAATGCATCACTTTCTCTCTCACCTGAGCTCTCTTTAATCACGCTGAATAAAGGCCAGCGCAATAGTTTACTACTGCTCCATTTTATGTTGGCTTGCGCTTGTACGCCAGCCAGCATATTGCAGTAGTAGCAGATTTGGAGGTGCGGTCACTGTGAGTGAAAGCAGGGCACGCATCAGTAGGCGCGTCCCTCATTCCCCAATAAGCTAGCATGCAGGCGCTGACACCAGCAATATGTAAAGTGGTCACCACATCTAACAAAAGTGCTGCTGTAACGAGAGGCAAGGTCGTCATGCAGCGGCACAATAACATGCCTCCCGATGTGCCTTTACTGGTGAAGTATTTCAATAAACATGGCAGCAGTGACTGCCGCCACCTGCCACATAGTGCCGACTTTAGGGGAGCCCAATCCCTCTGTCGGCATGCCCTGACTCAGTTCATTTGCCAACAGGGGAGCCCACTCCCTGTCGGCATAATGCCCCCCTCTCTTTTCAATTGTGTGCCAAGGGGGTGCCCAATCCACCTCGGCATCATGCACTTCCACGTTTCTGTGCTGATGGGGGCCCAATCCCTGTTGACCGATCCCCCTCCCCCACAAATGTGGGTGATACACTGGAAGCCACCCCAGTGTACCAAAGCACACCCTGCGAAAAAAGAAAACCGGCAGCATTGTCCTTTTTTTTCCCCTGTAATACAAAAACGGTCCCTCGAAGTGTTCGGTGCCCCTTCCCCAACCTGCACCCACCCTCTGCGTACTCTACCTCCCCCACCCCTCACCCCATCATTTCTGGAGCCCAGTGTTACGATCTTCGGTGGACCGAGAACACGTCTGCACTCTTTAAAGCCAAGCGCAAACTGAAGAGATGCCGGTAAGCTGTATAATGGCATAAACAGGTTTTTTCAACTTCGGTGTGTATCTCAGGCATTTTTGGGAATTCTGGCACCAAATTTTCAACATGGGGTTATTGGGGCCCCTCTTCATGATTTCACTGTCATGGCGTTATTCGGTCCCAAAAGGTGATTTTGCAGTCACTGTGCGGAATCACCTTCCGGGACCAATTAACAAAATGACAGTGCCTCTGTTCACGAGGTGGGCTCTCAAAAAGTCTATGTTGCAAATTTGGTGAAAAAATCCAAAAAATTACTTTTATGAGTGTGCATTGCGCAGTTTCCACGCACGCTCATAGCTTTGCGAATTTGTAATATTTTCACTCCAGATTTTCAACATTGGCATTTTCCCACACCTTCTTGTGAACAGTACAGCTGTCATTTTACACATCCTGCCCAAAATGTGTTTCCGCGCATGTGGTGCACAATGGCGCGGTCACTGTGCTAAATCAACGTTCTGGACACATTAACAAAATCACAGTGAGACTGTTCATGAGTGGAGGTCCTAAAATGCCTATGTTGAAAATTTGGTAAAACAAATACCCAAAATAATTGCATTACAGGTATGCATTGCGCAGTTTCTATGCACGCTCGTGACGTCACCAATTTTTCATATTTTCACTCCAGATTTTCACCACTGTCATTTTTGTACATCTCCTTATGAACAGTACAGCTGTTATTTTTCACATCGTGCCCGAAATGTGTTTTAGCACGTGTCACACAATGGTGCGGTTGCTGTGGAAAATCAATGTTTGGGCCAGAATAACAAAATCACAGTGACACTGTTCATGACCGGAGTTCCAAAAATCCCTAAGTTAAAAATTTGGTTACATAAATCCCCCAAATAATTGTGTTATGGCCGTGCATTGCGCAGTTTCTATACACCCTCGTGATGTCACCAATTTTCCAGATTTTCAACAATGCTATTTTTTACACCTCCTCATGAACAGTGCAGCTGTCATTTTTCACATCCTGCCTGAACTGTGTTTTCGCACCTGTGCCACCAAAATGCACAGTCGCTGTACAAAATCACCTTTCGGCAAACAAACTCATAGTGCCACTGTTCATGAGGTCGGGTCACAAACGGCCCATGTTGAAAATCTGGAGTGAAAATACCAACAAATCCCCTCGGCATTAGGGTTTCCAACTACAATGTCCCACCCTGTACAGACTGACAAGCGTCAGGGATGTGAGTTAGCATTGTCGGCTGAAATGCTCACGCCATTCTACCCCCCCCCACACCCTGCAGCCAGTGACAGGTGTCGAGATGTGCCTTAGACTCTTCGGTCCCAACGTTCACCCCATTCTCCTACACTGAGCCCATGTCAGTTTATTCCCTTATGGACTGGGGTGAACGTAAGGCCCGAAGACCCCAAGGCACATCGCGGCACTTGTCTGTCTCTGCGGGGTAAGTTGAGGTGAAATGGCATGAGCGCTATGGCCAGCGACCCAAAGGCACACCCCAGTGCCTGTCACTCTCTGCATGGTGGGGCTGGGGTCGATATCAGTTAATTATTTCACTGCCATTCCTACTGTGCATCTTTCTAACTCCTGCACTACCAATGCCAGTGCCAGCAAGCCAACATTCGGCATTGACAAATGCTTGTTTAGTAACATTTCTGATCACTCTCCACTCTCACTCAGAGCCGTGGCACCCTCCCCAAGCTCACTTTCACCATGCTCTTTGTCTTAAGTGAGCTGCTCACAGATCGCTCTGCAAATCTCCAGTACAGATCAAGCACAGCAGAAACACACATCAATCTCAACGCTCTCTCTTAAAAAAAAAAAACTGAAATAAACAAAAACAACGCCAAGCATATCTGTGTGGCTGATTTGGAGGTAAGGGAGTGAAGGTATCTCCTACAGCACTATTCTACCTAGCAACAGAGAACTATTGAATGCACAGAAGAAGGACATAACACAAAAAAGTTTTCTTCACATCGTTTCAATAATTTTTTTCTTAAACTTTTACTTCTTATCAATTTTATAATTACAATAATCCACTCCAGGGTATGGGTTATGCTGGGATTTACCCACTTCTAGTGTGGTTTTCATCAGTCGGCCTACAGCCTCATGATGCACCACACCAGGCATGGCTAAATCCCAACATAGCCCATACCCTGTCATGGATTATTGCTTAAATACTTAAAGAGCTGCTGACGCCTCAAAGAAAACTTTGGAAAACATGATATTTAGGTACAATTCAGTTTACATTCCAGATACAGTCTATAGATTTCTTCTCTCCATTCTTTATTACTGAGAAAATCTGCGTGGATACATGATCCTTATACCGTAGTGTACATCTGCATCTTTAGCTGACTCCCTAGTTCAGGTCATAATCATGTGTTGTGACATCACACTCTGTTGCCATGGGAGTAACTGTGATATCACAAGGAGTGCATTATGACCTCAGGTAGGGAGAAAGCACCAGGAATAGATTAGAGGGGACTGGAATTGATTATTTATGTGCAGCTGTTTGAAATGTCTCTATTTTCATAAATTACATTCATACCTCTAAAGTATTCCTGTTTAACTGTGCCTAAAGAAAAGCTGGAGCTGTCAGATGTGTCTTGTATTGTTTTCTTTGTATGGACAACATTCCGTTCAGTTCCTTTCATGGAACCAAGAATTCTGGAGTTTTGACTATGTCACGTCATGGTTTCAGAACCTTGGGCACTGTACTGATGAGTTCCTGTTCACGTTTCTGAAACCATGAAGTGACATAGTCAAAACTCCAAATTCTTGGTTCCATGAAAGGAACTGCACAGAATGTTGTCCATACAAAGAAAACAATACAAAACACAACTGACAGCTTCAGCTCTTATCCAGAGACAGTTAAATAGGGATCCTTTAGCGGTATTAATATAATCTATGAAAACAGAGACATTTCAAACAGCTGCACGTAAGTAATCATTCCTGACCCCTTTAACTCTTCAGGAGCAAAGATCCTGTTTTCATGCAAATTACACCAGTAATAAATAATGGGGAGGAGAAGTACAGAACTAATGTGAAATACAAGCCAAACTGTGTCTAAATACTATGTTCAATAAGGGAAGGAAAGGGAAAGGGAACATTGTTTAACCAGGAGTAGCACACTAAGCCGAAGCTTGTTTCCAGATGCGACCTGGAATCACAAGGAAGTTAAGTGACTTGCTCAGGATCACACAGTATGCACCTAGGTGGCCGTGAGATTCAAACCCAGGTTTTCAGATCTGCAGCTCAGAGCCTTATCAGACTGCGCTATACTGCCTCCTGAAGGCGTCATCTGCTCTTTAATGGATGTGTTTTAATCCTAAAAGAACTAAGGGAGGACCTAGTGACACCACTAACCATACTTTTTAACAAATCATGGGAGGATGGGGTGGTACCTGAGGACTGGAGGAGGGCAGATGTGATTCCCCTTCACAGAAGTGGGAGCAAGGCAGAAGCAGGAAGCTACAGACCTGTAAGTTTGACCTCAGTGGTAGGGACAATGATGGAATCACTTCTGAAAGAAAGAATTGTTGAGTACCTAGAGGCCAGTGGGGCACAGGACCCAAAGCAGCATGGATTTACAGCAGGAAGGTCATGTCAGATGAATCTAATTGATTTCTTTGACGGGGTGACCAAAGAAATAGACCAGGGAGGGGCTGTGGATATGGCCTACCTAGACTTTAGCAAGGCATTTGACACAGTCCCGCACAAAAGATTAATAATCAAGTTAGCCAGCATGGGAGTGGGTTCCAGGGTGGTAGCCTGGGTAGCAAACTAGCTGCACAACAGGACACAGAAGGTAATAGTGAATGGAACACATTCCGAAGAAAGGGGGGGTTACTAGTGGAGTACCTCAGGGCTCAGTACTGGGTCCAGTCCTCTTTAACATCTTTATAGGTGACATTGTAGAGGGTATGGAGGGAAAGGTATGCCTCTTTGCAGATGATACAAAGATCTGTGACAGAGTTGATACACGGGGGGGGGTAGAAAGGATGAGAAGGGACTTGCCAAGGTTGGAGAAATGGTCAGACATATGGCAACTTAGATTCAATGCAAAGGAGTGCAAAGTAATGCACCTGGGAAACAAAAACCCAGGAGAAGAGTACACAATAGCAGGGGAGGTACTTGTGACAATCCACCTCTCCCTCTGGGCTGAAACAGCTTTTAGAGAGGTGTCTGTCCTCTGGTATTCGCTGCCACCAGACGGATTTCCTTCCGGCACCTCTTTCAAGTGTACACACTTAAATAATTAAACGTGCAATTGTACAAGTTAAAGCCTGATAGTGTGTCTCTCTCGGGTGGCAGTTGCTACACAGAGTTTACCTCAGCCAGTGGAAACCAAATATACCTTAGAAAAATGACATCACAGTCACAACTGTTGAGCAAATAAATAGCTTTTTACTTAACAGAAAGTGCACTGAGCATTTACAGGATATATATTTACAACACAAGAGAATAACAGTCATGCAGGAAAAGTAAAAAAAAATGTTTTTAAATAACAGATGGCAAAAGAAGAAGGCTATTACTGAAATATGCTATCACTAAACTTACCCTTACAAGAGACACTGGACCCTGTTCTAACTGCCAGCTCCCACGGACATAGCTAAAAGGGTAGGCTCCAAACTTATGCTTCCCCTTCCAGCTTCCCCAAAGCAAAAGAGAGCCTTCTCTGTCTTTCAGAAGGTTTTTTTTATTTAGTTGTTTAACCAGGTATAGCACACTAAGCTGAAAGCTTTTTTACAGGAGCGACCTGGGAGCACAATGAGGTTAAGTGACTTGCTCAGGGTCACACAGTATGCGAGTGGAAGCTGTGGGATTCAAACCCAGGTCTGGTCTGCTGGATGTAACCAGATTTGCAGCTCAGAGCCTTAGACCACTGCGCTATACTGCCTCTAGGTTATATACTCTGTGGAGAATAGGTCATTCCTATTCTCCCTTTAAATGCACCAACCAAATAACATGTATGTATTTAATTGTCCCAATCAGAGTGAACACCTATCAGTGACCAATTATATTCTCTTTTCACCTTAAGTTTATATTTGAATGATCCAGTCTATTCAAACTGCCCTGTGTATGTGTCTGCAGGTCGGTGTGTGTGTGGAGATGTCCACTCGAGATTTATGACCCAGCTCTTATCTAGCAGCTAGGAATTCCACAAGCTGGATGCTGCTGGACAGAGGATTTCAGCCTGACTGTATTTTTTCCAAACTGCTAAAAAAATAAGGCACCTACAGAATCCAAACCATTAACTCTTTCCTGCCCATTTCTGTCATAGTACTAACAACAACAACAAGCATTTGTCAATGCCGAATGTTTGCTTGCTGGCATTGGCAGTGGTAATGTAGAAGTTACATAGCTGCGTAATAGGAATGGCAGTGAAGTACTGAACTGAAGCCAACCCCACCACCACCCTGCAGAGAGTGACAAGCATTGGGGTGTGCATTTGGGTCATCAGGCATAACGGCCTCGCCATTTCACCACACCCCACCCTGCAGACACTGACAAGTGTCACGGTGTTCTTTGGGGTGTTTGCCTTATGCGCACCCCATTTCATTAGGAAATGCGTGAGATGGGTGCGATATAGGAGAATGGGGTGAACTTTGGGGCTGAAGAGTCCAAGGCATACCTCGATGCCTCTCACTGGCTGCAGGGTGTGGAATGGTATGAGCATTACAGGCAAGAATCCCAAGTCACACCCTGATGCCTGTCATTCTCTACAGGGTTGGGTGTTATGGTTGGAAACCCTAATACCTCAGGCATTCGTTGGTATTTTCACTCCAAATTTTCAACATGTTTTTTGTGACCCCACCTCATGAACAGGGGAATATCAGTTTGTTGCTGAGCTGCTTATGCACAAGCCAGTACGGCATTTAGCACCACAGGTGCAAAACATTCGAACAGGATGTAAAAATGACAGCTGTACTGTTCATGGGGAGGTGTAAAAATGGCAATGTTGCAAATCTGCAGTAAAATATTTAAAAAATGGTGAAGTCATGAGCGCATAGAAACTGTGCAACGACACCGTAATATAATTAGGTTGGGGATATTTTACAGCAGATTGTCAACTCAGGCATTTTGGTGCCTCCGATCATGAACAGTGTCACTGTAATTTTCTTTATCTGTGCCGAACAATGATTCCCCACAGCGACCATGCATCTCAGCGCTGAAAGTGTGAAAACACACTTCAGCCATGTTGTGAAAAATGACAGCTGTACTGTTCATAAGGAAGTGTGAAAAAATGCCACTGGTGAAAGTCTGGACTGAAAATATTACAAAGTCATGAACTTACGAGGGTGCATGGAAACTGCGCATTGCTCACTCGTAACACAGTCATTTTATGGACTTTTGTCACCAAATTTTCAACATAGCCATTTTAAGACCTCTGCTCATGAACAGTGTAACTGTGATTTTCTTAATCTGTCCTAAACATTGCTTTCGCACACCAACAGCACCATTGTGCGCTACATGTGCGAAAACACATTTTGGGCGACATATGAAAAATGGCAGCTGTACTGTTCATAAGGAAGTGTAATAAAATGGCAATGTTGAAAATCTGGAGTGAAAATATTAAATTTGCAAACTTCGAGCATGCATAGGAACTGCATAGCTGCGCTTTCGTAAAACAGTCATTTTAGAATTTTTCACCAAAATTTCAACATAGCCATTTAAGACCTCTGCTCATGAACAGTGTCACTGTGATTTTCTTAATGTGTCCCATACATTGATTTTGCACATACTACGCCATTGTCACTACATGGGTGGGAACACATTTTGGGCAAGATGAAAAATGACAGCTATACTACTCATAAGAAGGTGTTAAAATGGCAATGTTGGAAATCTGGGTGAAAATATTGAAAATTCGTGAACTTTACGAGGCGTATAGGAGCTGTGCAACGACGCCGTAAAACAGTCATTTTTAGGAATTTTTTCACCAAATTTTCAACATAGCCATTTTAACACCTGAGCTCATGAACAGTATCACTGTGATTTTCTTAATTTGTCTCGTACATTGATCTCGCACACCGACTGCGCCATTGTGTGCTACATGGGCAGAAACACATTTTGGGTGACATGTGAAAAATGACAGCTATACTGCTCATAAGAAGGTGTGATAAAATGGTAATGTCAGAAATCTGGAGTGAAAATATTGAAAATTCACGACCTTACGAGTGTGCGTAGGAACTGCGCAATGCACCCTCGTAAAACAGTCATTTTTTGGAATTTTGGCACCAAATTTTCAACATGGGATTTTTGGGACCCCTTCTCATGAATGATGTCACTGTCATGGTGGTATTCAGGCCTGAAGGGTGATTTCACAGTCACTGTGCAGTCACTGCGCGAAATCACCCTTTGGGCACGAATACCGCCATGACAGTGACATAATTCATGAGAAGGGTCCAAAAACCCCATGTTGAAAATTTGGTGCAAAAATTCCCAAAAATGCCCGAGATATGCAATAAAGTTGAAACCCCTAGGTAACCCATTATACAGCTTACCGCATTTCCTCAGTTCGCGGTCGACTTTGAAGAGTGCAGACGTGTTCCCGGTCCACGAAGATCGTCTGCCGGAGTCTGGAGGTAAGTATGGGGTGGGGGCGGGAGGCTGGGTGCACAGTGGGTGGGTGCGGGTTGTGAGAGGGGGTTGGGAGCAGCGGGGACAGTTTTATTTTACAGGTCTTAAACAAAAAAAAAGCGTCGTGGGACATTGCCACTCTGGGGTGGGCTCCCAGCGTGGCACAAAGACTGTAGAGTTCAGCCGACAGAGTTGGGCACCCCCGTCGGCAAAATAAAACAAACGCTGCAGCGCTTGCTACGCTGGGACAAGGACTTGGGTTGTTCAGCCGACGGGGATTGGGCACCCCGTCCGCAAAATAAAAGCAAAATCGCGGCGACCGTTTGCCACGCTGGGTGGGTCTGAGCTGGCACAAGGACTTGAGGGCGATTCAGCCGACGGGGATTGGGCACCCGTCCGGCTATTCAGTACGGGGCGCCGACGCCTGTTCAGTGCGGGGAAGGTGCGTGAGCAGCCGATATCTTCATCGGTGCTCACCAAGCGTAGCTCCCCTTTCAATCAGAGGCCACTGCATTTTGGAGCCGTGTCATAGACAGCTCCAAAATGCATTGGCTTACAGGGGCCGTGCCTGCCAGCCCACTGACTGAATTGGAGGAGGAGGTGACACACCTCTGAAATCTCCGATCAAGGCACTATGTTTCTTGCACATGCGTGCAAGCAAACATAAAAATGGAAAGGGACTTGGGGGTAGACATATCAGATGACCTAAAGGTGGGTAAGCAATGTGAGAAGTCAGTAAGGAGAGCTAGGGGGATACTGGGATGCATAGGAAGGGGCATCACAAGTAGAACAAGCATTTGTCAGTGCCGAATGTTTGCTTGCTGGTATTAGCATTAGAAATGCTGGCATTTGACAGATGCAGAATAGGAATGGCAGTGAAGCACTGAACTTCACATGAACCCCACCTCCATCCTGTAGAGACGGACAGGATTTGGGGTAAGTTTTTGGTCATCACCCATGACGGTCAAGCCATGTCACCTCACCCTATTCTGCAGACACTGACACATGTTGAGCTATGTCTTAGGGTGTTTGGCTTTACAGTCACCCCATTCCATAAGGACATACGTTGAAATGGGTGCAGCATAGGAGAATGGGGTGAAGTCTTGGGATGAAGAGTCCAAGGTACACCTCGATGCCTGTCAGTGGCTGGGGGTTGGGGGTGGGATGGCATGAGAAGTACAGTTGCCAATCCAAAGGCACACCTTGATGCCTGTCTGTCTGTCTGTACAGGGTAGGACGTTATGGTTAGAAACTGTAATGCCTCAGGCATTTGTTGGTATTCACAGTGTAAATTTTGAACATGGCCTTTTTGTGACACCACCTCACAAAAGCATTCAGAACCTCTTGTCATGAACAGTGGCAGTGTGATTTTGTCAATGTGTCCTGAAAACTGACTTCTAACAGTGACAGTGCCATTCTGCACCACATGTACGAAAACACAGATCGGGCAGGATGTGAAGAATGACAGCTGTACCATCCATAGGGAGGCATGAAGAGATGGCAATGTTGAAAATGTGTAGTGGGAATATTAAAAATGCTTGCTCATCTGAGCATACGTGGAAACCACGCAACGTATGCACGTAACACTGTCATTTTATGGAGTTTCATCACCAGATTTTCAACATACGCATTTAACGACCTGTGGTCATGAGTAGAGTCACTGTGATTTTGTTACTGTGTCCTGAATACTGATTTCCCACAGCAACCACGGTATTCTATGCCAGAACTGCAAAAACACATTTCAACCAGGATGTGAAAAATGACAGTTGTACTGTTCATAAGGAGGTGTGGGAAAATGGGAAAATCTGGAGTATAAATATAAAATGTGCAACGATATAAGCGTGCATGGAAACTGCGCAACACACATTCATAACACAGTTATTTTATGGACTTTCATCACCAAATGTTCAACATAGGCATTTTAGGATCTCTGTTAATGTACAGTGTCACTGTGATTTTTGTAATGTGTCCTAAACAGCGATGTCCCACAGCGACAGCACTATTCTGTGCCGGAAGTGCAAAAACACATTTCGGCCAGGATGTGCAAAATGACAGCTGTACTGTTCATAAAGTTGTGCAGAAAAATGGCAATGTTGAAAATATGGCATGAAAATATTGCAAATGTGCGAAGTTATGAGCATGCGTGGAAACTGCGCAATGCACACACCTGTAACACAGTTAGTTTATGGACTTTTGTCACCAAATTTTCAACATAGCCATTTTAGGACCTCTGCTAGTGAACAGTGTCAGTGTGATTTTCCTAATGTGTCCCGAACACGAATTTCCCACAATGACCGTGCTTGTCTGTGCCAGAAGTGCAAAAACACATTTGGGCCAGGATGTGAAAAATGACAACTGTACTGTTCATAAGGAGGTGTGGGCAAATGGCAGTGTTTGGCAATCTGAATGTGAAAATATTACAATGTGCTAAAAGATGCGGTGATAAAGTGAAACTGTGCAACACACGCTCGTAACACAATCATTTTATGAACTTTTCTCACCAAATTTTCAACATAGACATTTTAGGATCTCTGCTAATGAACAGTGTCACTGTGATTTTCTTAATCTGTCCCAAACACTGATTTCGCACACCAACTGCACCACTGTACATTACATGCACAGAAACACATTTTGAGCGAGATGTGCAAAATTAAAGCTGTACTGCTCATATGTAGGTGTGGTAAAATGGCATTGTTGAAATTCTGGACTGCAAATATTAAAACGTCACGCATTTACGAGCTTGTGTAGGAACTGCGCAACGCACGCTCGTAACACAGTCATTTTAAGGAATTGTTTCACCAAATTTCCAACATAGCCACTTTAAGACCTCTGCTCATGAACAGTACCACTGTAATTTTCTTACTCTGTCCCAAACATTGATTTCGCATGCCGACTGCACCATCATGCGCTACATGCGCGGAAACACATTTTGGACGAGATGTGAAAAAAGACAGCTGTACTGCTCATAAGTAGCTGTGATAAAATGGCAATGTTGAAAATCTGGAGTGCAGATGTTACAAATTCGCGAACTTACTAGCATGCATAGGAACTGCGCAACACACACTCGTAAAACATTCATTTTTGGGAATTTTTTTCACCAAATTTGCAACATAGGCTTTTTGAGCACCCACCTTATGAACACTGGCACTGTCATTCCATTAATCAGTCCCAAAAGGTGATTACGCACAGTGACCGTGAAATCACCCTTCTGGCCTGATTAACACCATGATAGTGACAGAATTCATGAGGAGGGGTCCCAAAAACCCCATGTTGAAAATTTGGTGCCAAAATTCCAAAAAATGCCTGAGATATGCAGCAAAGTTGGAAAAAAACCCTATTTATTACATTATACAGCTTACCGGCATTCCCTCAGTTCGCGGTCGGTTTTGAAGAGTGCAGACGTGTTCCCGGTCCACGAAGATCGTCGCACTGGACTCGGAGGGTAAGTATGGGGTGTGGGGGTGGTGAGGAGGCAGGGCCGTGCAGTGGGTGGAGTGCGGGTTTCGGAGGTCTGTCAGACCGCGAGGACCGTTATTCCTTATAGGGGGAAAAAAATAGACAATGCGGACGGTTTCAATTTTACAGGGCATTTGGCACACTGGGGTGGGCTCCCAGCATACCAAGGGACTCTTTTTGGGGGCAGCTGTAGCCGATGGGATTGGGCACCTAGCCGGCTACCTGAAAATGGGAGGGCCATCATGCTGATGGGGATTGGGCACCCATCGGCAGGCAACAAAACCGGGGCTTTACATCATGCTGACGAGGGAGTGGGCTCTCCCATCAGCAGACAATGACAGCGGATGGGGGTAACATCTTGCCAATGGGGAGTGGGCTCCCCCGTCGGCTAAATAAAACTTTGCGGCACTGAAGCCGGTGGGGATTGGGGCCCCCGTCGGCCAACAAAGACCATTTGGGGGGGCACATGCTGCCAAGGGGTATTGGGCACTCCCTCGGCAGGGGAGGCTGCATAATACTGTTTTTGAACGTGATGGCAAGCCGCCCGCCATGTTCATAAACAGTATTAGGCTAGCTAACATTCCACCCTGCAATGACGGGTCGCTCCCTCATTGCAGCACAATGACAGATGCTGCAATGACGAGGCAGCCCCTGATTGCTGTGGTGAAAACGTTAGAACTTGGTGCACTTTCGAAGACCAGTGTCATTGGCACACTGTGCCTCCATTGGTCCACCAGTGCCAAGCCCCCAAATGCAGCGCCTCCCTTGGCTGTAACACTGCCGCGCCTCCACAACCCGCTTCTCTCCTAAGCTGTCACATAATGTTTCTTGCGCATGCGCACAAGCAAACATAAAAAGGGAAGTGATTATCCCTCTGTACAGACAGTTGATGAGACCCCATCTGGAATATTGTGTGCAGTTTTGGAGACCCCATCTACGCAAGGACATAGACAGGATGGAAGCAGTCCAGAGGAGGGCAACTAAAATGGTGCAGGGTCTGCATCAGAAACCATATGAAGAGAGACTGAGAAAGCTTAATATGTATACCTTTGATGAAAGGAGGGACAGGGGGGACATGATAAAAACTTTCAAGTACCTCATGGGAATCAACAAAGTCCAGGAGGGTAGCATCTTTCAGAAAAAGAGATGTGTAAGAACAAGGGTGCACAATTTAAAGATGGAGGGGGGATGGCTCAGGGGTAATTTGAGGAAATTTATTTTCATGGAGAGAGTGGTGGATGCATGGAACCACCTTCTTGGGGAGGTTGTTGGGTCTAAAACAGTGGGTGAATTCAAACATGCATGGGACAGACATAAGGCAATTATAGTGGGGGGTTGCAGGAAGTAGGCTGTTGGTTAACTAGAATCTGCAGCTGATCCAATAGGTAGGGAAATGGGCAGACTGGGTGGGCCAAGTGGTCCTTATCTGCTGTCAAAGTCTATGTTTCTATGTGCTCTGATTCCCAAGTCTGCAGGGGACAAAAGGCACATCAGTTTCAGGAGGGGCAGGGGACTTTGGTGGATCAGACTCTGGGATATCCCTAAACACTGATAGCAGTTGAGAAGTTTGGTTCGTTTAGCTGGGGGGGGTCCTGATGCCATGCGTAAAGAACACTTTTTTTTTTATTTTAGAATATTTGGCTGGAAAACACACACTGACATTAAGCTCATTTCCAGTGCATCCCTTTAGTACACGGCGATTATGTGTGCTCAGGGTCACACAGTATGCGAGTGCCAGTTGTGGGTTTCAAACCCAGATCTACTTGCTCTCCAGTTGAACAGCTTGGTGCTTTAACCCTGTAGGCTACTGCCTCCCTCTCAGTAAAGTACTAAAATACAGGAAAATAGGAATCATGAGCCAGAATCAAACTGCTGGCCAGTCAGGCCAGTGCTCCCTGACCTCATGACAGTCACGTCCCAGACATAGTTATCCAGTTAGAGAATGCAGCTTGCATCTCTTCTAATCAAAATCCAGCCGAGAAAGGCTAAAAAATGTGGGAAGTGCCTTGTTTCAAATCTTTCCCTTTGTGACAGCAATAACCCCCTCTGCTAAATGTCATCATAGTATAGGGTAACAGCACCACCTGCTGGATAAACTTTTGTTATTTTATAATATCATAGTTCTCCATTATTTGTACAGCTTATTTAGCCAGGATGCTCCAGCCGAGATACAGCTCCTTTTCAGTGGAGTCCTGCTTTATTTAGTCTGGATGGTGCAGCTGAAATAAAACACCTCATTTTCAGTGGAGTCCTGCTCTAAGGCCCCCCCAACAATGTCATTAATTGAAATCTCTGCAGTACTGCAGTAGCAGGTCAGGATAGTACTGGGAAGAGATCTAAAGTCCCCTCAGGAGTGTCATTAATTAAAATATCTACCAGTGTGGCTGGCCTGGGGGCAAAGAGTGCTGAGGTGCTGTGCGCACCGTAACTTTTCATACACCGGTGACCCGGGTTTGGGAACTGACTACGGTTGTCAGGGGTCGGTTGAGGCAGGGGAAGATTGAGTGCCAGGGGAGGGTGGCTGCCATCTCCACTGTGTGACTGCTACCAGGTGGAGGCCTGCTGTTAGGATGGCTAAGAGTGACACACGAGAGAGGGAGCTGCAGGACTTCTGTGCAGCATGCAAGCCTCCATATGCATCCTCCAATGTGTGCACCCCACCATCAGGGAGGGACCAAGACAGTGGAAAAATGGGGAGATGGACACCGTGAAGCCCTGCCTGTCTTACTGTAGCCAGCTCCACTGGTCATAAAACTGGAACCTCTGGATATGTTCAGCTCAGGAGTAGGATGCCCTTCCCCCCAGCCCTGCTGTGGGGGACCATTACTGGAACCTGGTGGTGATGGATGGAGAGCTTGTGGGATATGGGGACAGGGCTGAATAGACGCCCATCTGTCCCAGCAGTAGAAAAACCTTTATGGCAAAAAAAAAAATCTCTACCAGTGCAGGCAGCAGCAGATCAGGGTAGTACTGGGAGGAGATCTGAAGCACCCCCCCCCCAACAGTGTAATTAATTACAGGCAGCTGCCCCTTGAACTAGACCACCCTCTGTTTCATCTGCGGCTGGTTAGGGAAAGGGAGGTTCTGCTCATCCTTAAATCCCTGCGGGCGAGAGGCACCGGGGGCCCCGATGGGATCCAGACTCGAATCCTCAAGGAGGGTGCCCCAGCACTAGCCAAGCCCCTAACCTGGCTGATAAACCAGTCCTTTACGGAGGGGTCAGTCCCTGAGCCTTGAAAGCAGGCACTAGTGATCCCCATTCACAAGGGAGGGTCTACCGAGCCTATTGGGAACTACAGGCCTATCTCCTTCTTGTCCGCAATACTCTCAACTACGCGAATATCTGGAAACACACCAGGTAATCTCTTCATTGCAGCACGGCTTCAGAGCCAAGCATGGGACGGACACTGCACTAACCAAATTTTTGGCTAAAATCCTGGGCAATAATGACTCAGGGGTCAGCACAGGCGCGGTCTTCATGGACCTGTCCAAAGCGTTTGACCTGGTAAACCACAACCTCCTTTTACAAAAAATGTGTGCTCTTGGCATGGACACACATGCCCTAGGGTGGTTTGCTAGTTACCTCACGGGCCGGACCCAGAGGGTCAAGTGGAAGGACTATGTCTCCCAGTCTGCACCACTCAAAGTAGGAGTACCTCAGGGGTCAATACTTGGTCCCGTTCTCTTCACTTTGTTTATAAACGATCTGCACTTACATTGCGGGAGCAGCAGCATCATCCAATACGTGGACGATGCTGTCATTTACCGAGCCTCCTAACTTAGGAGAACTGGGAATGCCTTCCAAGAGGACATACTTCAGATGGAGGACTGGCTCACTCGGAACAAAATGGTATTAAATACCAGTAAAACTAAAGCGATATTGTTCGAGCCCAGATCCTTGGGAACCGAGAGGTCGCTGCTCCTTCAGCTGCAGTCCAGAGGGGGTGATAAACTTGAGGTGGTTACCTCCACTAAATACCTAGGGCTAACCTTGGACCAAGGCTTCACCCTAAAAAATCATGTTGACCAACTCACCAAAGCCATACATGGAAAACTCGGTATCCTCTACAGAATAAAGGACCAGATTATCCCTGAAGCCAGAGTTGCCATCGCAACTAGCGTCCTTCTCCCCAAGCTCACTTATGCGGCACCTGTTCTTCAAGGCGTGGCCTCTACGGAACTTGGCAGGCTCCAGACCTTATACAATAAGATTGTCCGATTTGCCACATTATCACACCCTAGGACACACCACTGCGAGGCTCAATCCAAGCTCAGCTGGCCGTCATTGGAATCCTGCCTCATCTACCCTACACTATGTCTCGCTTTTAAGCTTCTGGGGCCCTCACCTCCCCCTAGTCTTAAAGGACTAGTTAGGGTCAAAACCAATCTGAGGAGTCTCCGTTCCTCGGGTCAAACCCTCCTTGTGGTCCCCAAAACAAAGACTAAAGCTGGGTCCAGGGCCTTTGCTTTTACAGCCCCTTCCTACTGGAACAAACTCCCACTGGAGGCAGGGTCGGGCCCCTGCTTCCGGTCTAAGCTCAAAGCACACCTGCTCGCCAGGAGCACTTGCCAATGCATAAGGAACTGACCTTATGTCACGGCCCCTCCTCCCTCTCCACCTTTCATATTGTAAATGCCATTTAGTCTTTCACAGTTATACAGTATGGAATGTGCCTTATGTGTGTTTTCACTGCTAAACCATTTGGAATTTACGCAAGTTTACAGCTCTGCTTACCTGCTTGTACTGTCTGTTTACCTGTATGTTATTTTTTACCCCACGGGTCGCCCCTGAAAAAGGGACCTCCGGGGCCCAGTGGGCCTACCCGGTCAACAAAATTCAATAAATAAATAAATAAATAAAATCTCTGCAGTACAGGCAGTGGCAGGTCAGGGTAGTACTGGGAGGAGATCTGAGCACACAACCCCAACAGTGTAATTAATTAAAATCTCTGTAGCACTGGCAGGGGATCTGAAGTTCCTCCAACAGTGTAATTATTTAAAATCTCTGCAGTGCAGGCAGCAGCGGGTCAGAGTAGCACTGGGAGGGGATCTGAAGCACCCCCCCAACGGTGTAATTAATTAAAATCTCTGCAGTACAGGCAGTGGCAGGTCAGGGTAGTACTGGCAGGGGATCTAGAATCCCCCCCACAACAATGTAAAATCTCTGCCGTGCAGGCAACAGTAGGTCAGAGTAGCACTGGGAGTGTATCTGAAGCACCCCACCCCACCGACAGAGTTATTAGTTAAAAGCTCTGCAGAGCAGGCAGAGGCAGGTCAGGGTAGCACTGGCAGGGGATCTGAAGTCCCCCCAACAGTGTAATTAATTTAAATCTCTGCCAGCGTTGGCAGCAGCAGGTCAAGGTAGCACTGGAAGGGGATCTTAAGTGCCCTCCCCCAACAGATCCCAGTCTTTGTTAAGACCACTAGTTTTGAGACTGTTTAACAAAATTCAATATGTTTCTCAATGGCAACGTCTCTTAACACAGAAACTGATGACAGACAAGGGCTGCTGGGGCCACCCACACAGTGTTGGGTAAGTTACTTTTTCTATTACTTTCTATTACTTTTGGAAACGTGTTCCAGGAAGCTCTGTGCAGTCACTAGCAAGGATGGAGAAGTACTGAAATAAATAATGCACCTTACAGTTACAAAAACGTATGTCTTTTTATACAAAAGTAATATGTAACTGTAACTGATTACATTTATTTGAAAGTAACTAGTAACTAACCTATTACTCGCAAATAAATGTAATCTGTTATAGTTATTTATTATTTTTGTAGAAAGAGAAACAAGTAGCTGTAACTGTAAGGTGCATTATTTATTTCAGTACTTCTCCAACCTTGCTAGTGACTGCACAGAGCTTCCTGGACCACGTTTCCAAAAGTAATAGAAAAAGTAACTTACCCAACACTGGCCACGCAGTCTGTCCATTGTTATTACTTTTACTTTTGCTGCAGACTCTACTTGATCTATGGCACTGTCTCTCCCCTCTCCTTACCCCAACAATTCTCTTGTGCCTAACCCAGGCACATTTGAACCCCGTCACTCTTTTGGCCCCCAAAACCTCTGCTGGGAGGTTGTTCAAGGAATCCACCACCCTTTCTGTGAAGAAGTATGTCCTCACATCTCTCTTAACACAGAAACATAGACGTTGACGGCAGATAAGGACCACAAAGCCCACCCAGTCTGCTCATTTTTTCTACCTTATGAATGTGCCATCAGCCTTTGCTCTGTCAAAGGCCTATCTATTCATTCTCATCTGTATTGCTCCCTTATGCCTATCCCATGCCTGTTTGAAGCCCTGCACTGTATTCCTATCCACCACTGCCTGAGATAGGCTGTTCCATGCATCCACCACCCTTTCTGTGAAAAATAATTTCCTCACATTACCCCTTAAACTGCATCCCTCTAATCTCATGCTGTGTCCTTTTATCCTGCTATTTTTATGTTGATTGCGCGCATCGCAAGAAACATATTGCAGCAGCTTGCTCAGAAGCAGGCTGTGGAGGCGTGCCACTGTTGTGGCCAATGCCCCAACAGCCTGCAGAGGCTTGTTCCGCTTCCCCCAATGACATTCCAGGCTGCTGGTGACAGTAGTTTGGAATGTTTGCACCAACTTCATACAAATCAGCCGCTGCAATCAGGGGCCACCTCATCATTGCAGCGTCAGCCATCCGCTGCAATGAGGGAGTGACCCGTCATTGCAGGGTGGGATGCAAACATCCTGATATTGTTTGTGATCACGGCGGCAGATTGCCACCGTGTTCACAAACAATTTAACCCCCCCACCATGTTTATTTGTCGATGGGGGCGCCAATCCCCATCAGCCTCGGTGTCCCTGTGTTTCTGGTGCCAGCGAGGAGACCACTCCCGTTGGCATTCTACTACCCCCACACTTTTATTCCTGCCGACAAGGTGCCCAATCCCTGTCAGCATTATTAATTCCCTTCCCCCTTTGTGTACCGACAGGGGTGCCCAATCCCCCGTCGACTACTGCTGCTCCCCCAAAAGAAAGCCGTTGGTGGCACGCTGGGAGCCCACCCCACCATGCCACATGCCCCAGTAAAGGGAAAAACGGTCCCGCAGAGTCTTTTGTTTTTTTTTTTTTACCTGAAAAAAAGGAAACGGTCCCTCGTAGTCTCCCTGCCCCTCCCACAACCTGCACCCACCCACTGCGCACCCTGCCTCCCCACACCTCCCCTCACCCCATACTTACCTCCGGAGTGCAGCACGATGATCTTCGGTGGACCAGGAACAGGTCTGCACTCTTCAAAGCCGACCGCGAAGTGAGGAAATGCCGGTAAGCTGTATAATGTAATAAATAGGGTTTTTTCAACTTTAGTGCATATCTTGGGCATTTTTGGGAATTTTTTCACCAAATTTTCAACATGGGGTTTTTGGGACCCCTCCTCATGAATTCTTGAACTGTCATGGTGTTAATCTGCCCCAAAAGGTGGTTTTGCGGTCACTGTGCAGAATCACCTTTCGGTGCCAATAACGACACGACAGCGCCAGTGTTCATGAGGTGGGCTCTCAAAAAGCCTATGTTGCAATTTTGGTGGAAAAAATTCCAAAAAATGACTGTTTTACAAGTGTGCGCTACGCATGCTCGTAAGTTGGTGAATTTGCAATATTTTCACGCCAGATTTTCAACATTGACATTTTGTCACACCTCCTTGTGAACAGTACA
Source organism: Neoceratodus forsteri (assembly GCA_016271365.2). Lineage (NCBI taxonomy): Eukaryota > Metazoa > Chordata > Ceratodontiformes > Ceratodontidae > Neoceratodus > Neoceratodus forsteri. Next base: position 553,821,433 of record JADMNL010000023.1, on the reverse strand, counting down.
GTTGTCATTGTTCACATCCTGGCGGAAATGTGTTTTCGCAGTTCCGGCGCAGAATAGCGCTGTCGCTGTGGGAAATCAGTGTTTGGAACAGATTAAGAAAATGACAGTGACACTCTTCATGAGTAGAGGTCCTGAAAAGGCTATGTTGAAAATTTGGTAACGATACTCCATAAAATGACTGTGTTACGAGCGTGCATTCCACAGTTTGCACGCATGCTTGTAACTTTGAGAATTTATAATATTTTCATTCCAGATTTCCAATATTGCCATTTTCCCACATTTATGAACAGTACAGCTGTCATTTTTACCATCCTGGCCGAAATGCGTTTTCACACTTCCAGCGCAGAATAGAGCGGTCGCTGTGGGAAATCCCTGTCCGGGACAGATTAAGAAAATGACAGTGATACTGTTCATGAGCAGAGGTCCTAAAATGCCTATGTTGAAAATTTGGTGATGATAGCCCATCGAATACCTGTATTACAAGTGTGCGTTGCACACTTTCCACACACCCTTGTAACCTCGCAAATTTGTAATATTGTCACACCAGATTTTCAACAGTGGAAGTTTTTCACACCTCCTTATGAGCAGTATAGCTGTCATTTTTCACATTCTGACTGAAATGTGTTTTCACAGTTCCAGCGCAGAATAACACGGTCGCTGTTGGAAATCACTGTTCGTGACAGATTAAGAAAATGACAGTGGCACTGTTCATGAGCAGAGGTCCTAAAATGCCTATGTTGAAAATCTGGTGACGAAACTCCATAACATGACTGTGTTACAAGCGTGCGTTGAACTGTTTCCACGCACCTTTGTAACTTTGCAATTTAATAATATTTTCATGCCACATTTTCAAGAGTGGCATTTTCCCATACATCCTTATGAACAGTACAGCTGCCATTTTTCACATCCTGGCTAAAATATGTTTTTGCACTCCTGCCACAGAATAGTGTGGTCGCTGTGGGAAATCACTGTTTGGGACACATTAAGATCGAACGAGTGAGAGGGGAGAGTGACCGAGCTCAACTGAGCTCTGTGGGGACTGCTGCAGATTTGTTTCTGGGCAGACAAAGTGCCCAACGCAGGAGCCCAGTACAAAAGGGCAGCCTGCAGCACTGGGAGAAACAGAACGAGAGAGCGAGTGACGGAGGGGGAGTGAGCGAACTCACTGGAGCACTGTCAAGACTGCTGCAGATTTCTTTGTGGGCAGAAAAAGGCATCAATGCAGGCAGGGGCCCAGTACAAAAGGCCAGCCTGCAGTGGTGGGAGAAACAGTATGAGTGAGTGAGACAGGGGGACTAGGTGAGCTCAACGGAGTTCTATCAGGACTGCTGCAAATTTCTTTGTGGGCAGAAAAGGCGCCAATGCAGGCAGGAGTCCCGTACAAAAGGGCCACTTGTAGCACCAGGACAAACAGAATGAGCGCGTGAGAGTGGGAGACTGAGCGACCTCAACGGAGCTCTGTCGGGACAGCTGCGGATTTGTTTGTGGACAGACAAAGGTGCCAACGCAGCCAAGAGCCCTGTACACAAGCACAGTCTGCAGCGCCAAGAGAAACAGAACGAGTGAGAGACAGAGCGGTAGTGAGTAAGCTCAACGGAGCTCTATTGTGACTACTCCGGATTTCTTTGTGGGCAGAAAATGTGGCAACACAGGCAGGAGCCCAGTACAGCAGGCCAGCTTGCAGTGTGGGCCGAAACAGAATGACTGAGTAAGACAGCTCAATGGAGCTGTGTCGGGACTGCTTCAGATTTCTTTCTGGCCAGAATAAGCCGCCATTGCAGGCAGGAGCCCAGTACAAAAGGGCAGCCTGCAGCAGCAGGAGAGACAGACCGAGCGAGTGAGGGAGGGGAAGTGAGTGAGCTCAATAGAGCTATGTTGGGACTGCAGCAGATTTGTTTTTGGGCAGAAAGGCAGCAATGCACGCAGAGGCCCAGTACAAAAGGGCAGCCTGCAGTGGCAGGGAAACTAAAATGAGCGAGTGAGAAAGGGGGGGAGTAAGCGAGCTCAACAGAGCTCTATTGTAACTACGGCAAATTTCTTTGTGAGCAAAAGAAGGTGGCAATGCAGGCAGGAGCCCAACAGAAAAGGGCAGCCTGCAGTGCTGGGAGAAACGGACTGAGCGAGTGACAGAAGAGGAGTGAGCGAGCTCAACGGAGCCTTATCGGGACTGCTGCAGATTTCTTTGTGGGCAGAAAAAGGCGCCAACAGAGGCAGGAGCCCAGTACAAAAGAGCAGCCTGCAGCGCCAGGAGAAACAGAATGGGTGAGTGACACGGGGGAGTGAGCAACCTCAATGGAGCTCTGTCGGGACAGCTGTGGATTTCTTTGAGGGCAGAAAAAGGTGCAAACGCAGGCAGGAGCCCAGTACAAAAGGGCAGCCTGCGGCGCCGGGAGAAACACAACGCGCGACTGAGAGAGGAGGACTGAGTGAGCTCAATGGAGCCCTATCGTGACTGCTGTGGATTTCTCTGTTGGCAGAAAAAGGCGGCAACGCAGGCAGGAGCCCAGTACAAAAGGCCAGCCTGCAGCGCCGGCAGAAACGGAACGAGTGAGTGAGAGGGGGAGTCAGCAGGCTCAACAGACCTGTGTTGGGACTGCTGCAGATTTCTTTGTGGGCAGAAAAAGCCTCCAACAGAGGCAGGAACCCAGTACAAAAGGGCAGCCTGCAGCGCCAGGAGAAACAGAATGAGCGAGTGAGAGAGGGGGAGTGAGCCACCTCAACGAAGCTCTGTCAAGACAGCTGCAGATTTCTTAGTGGGCAGAACAAGGTGCCAACGCAGGCAGGAGCCCAGTACAAAAGAGCAGCCTGCAGCACCGGGAGAAACAGGACTGAGCAAGTGACACAGGGGCAGTGAGCGTACTCAACACACCAACGCAATCAACATTCGGCATTGACAAATGCTTGTTCTTATATTGAAACATGTTAGACACTTTCATCTTGTTAATGCCCTTAAGATTTTTCAATGTTTCGATCATATCACCTCTCTCCCTCCTTTGCTCTAGGGTATACATACTGAGCTCCGTTAATCCGTTAAAAACATAAATGAAGCAACGAAGTGTGACAAACTCAGTGAGTCTGGGTCCTGCTTGAATCCACATTTTCGTCTGACCTGCCCCATGATCTGTATATGGGCTTTTCAAGACCTCTTTGAATGACAAAGACACATACAGACAAAAGGATTTCACATCCTACATATGCGCAGGCACAGTTCATCCCTTTCAGGAATTCTAACACATTTCGTGACTCTGGACCTCAGCTGTTGATCATTTCTTTTAGCTTTTGACTTAACCACCAGGTATCAACATTTTCAATTGAAATCAGCTCTTAATGTACTTGTCTCTAACGGCTATCTATCCAACAACCATTTTGAAGAACAAATGAAACTTTTGGCCTGTTCTCAAAACCACTGCAACAGTGCCCTTACAGCTTCTTGCTATTACTAACTGGTCACTACCTCATGCATCATCCTTATGGAAAGGAATCTGTTAAAAAAAGGGCCCTGCTGCCCCACAGAAGCAACTTTAAACCCCTTTTAAAACATATAATACTGCTGCTGTTGCTCCTTTCAGGCAACATTCACCCTACCCCGGCCCACCACAACTTGGCCACAAGGTTACCAGCAGTGCAGGGTCACTCTCCTTGGCAAGCATTAACATCTGCAGCCTCCTCTCCAAACTTGATACCCTCTCTGCCTGGGTTTTCCAGCACAATCCAGACATCCTATCAGTGCTGGAAACATGGCTGTCTCCGAAGATACCTGACTCAGCAATAGCAGTTCTCGGATATGTAGTTTTCAGACAGGACAGACTTACCAAGAAAGAAGGAGGCTATGCCCTCTACCTTAAAGAGTCCCTCATGGGTCATGTCCTACCCATGCCCATCCCTGGAAATGACATCCAAATCCTTGCTGCCAAAGTACTTCTCGGAACTTATAACAAGATCCTGGCTGTTGTCTCTGTCTATATACCACCCAAGTTGAGCAATCTGGGCTTTCACTCCCTCCTTGACTGTATCAACTCCCTGGATCAGAATACAGAAGTTATCCTGCTTGGCGATTTCAATGTCCAACTGGCCTCCAGCTTGAATAGTTATAAGGATGCCCCTAGCTGCTGCTAACTTCTCACAAATGGTCAAATCACCTACTAGAGGTAAACTACAGAACAGGGACCTGTACACTTCTGGACTGGGTACTAACTAATCGTCCAGAGCACATCTCGGAAGCAACAGTCCTCCCAGACTCCTTAAGTGATCATTCCCCTATCTTGTGTATCTGGACCAACAAATACACCAAACTCCACCCCCAAAACTATTAACAGGAGAATGCTGACCCCCCTGTCATCCTGAGTCACTTAAAACACTCCTTCATGAACATGACTGGTCATCAATTGATATAGCCCCCGACGTAGACACAGCACTTGAATACTTTATCACTGGTTTCAACTCAGCCTGCGATGTTCATGCTCCATTCAAAAAGCGTAAGATCAAGGGTGTCAATAACCCATGGATGACACTAGGCCTCCTTACACAAATGAAATCTCGAGACCAGCTCTGGTATCGTGCTAAGGTTACTGGCACCCAGACTGATATCCAAGCCTACAAAACAGCAAGGAATGCGTGCACCAGAGCAATCCGCCATGAGAAGGCTAACTATTACAGGAACGCCTTAGCCAGCACCTAGAATGATGGGAGTAAATTCTGATGTAACCCTACTGAAGTGACTGGAAAGGATCCTGAAACAACACCCACAATGTTTTGTTAACCAGTTAAGCACACTAGACAACAAGTGCCAATTTTCATGTTGAACATAGATGGTACCATCACTCTTGACCATGTAGTCATTGCCAGCGCATTTAACACCACTTTTGCTGACCTTAGTCATGTGCTACCCCCTAACTTTTTTGATACCACCACAGTCAACCCAGCTCCTGTTAGTTCAGGTTTGTCACCAGGGCACCCTCCTTTCCATTTCAAAGCAATCCCAGAAAGCCTAGCTAAAAAACACATTCTTAAAGTGTTTGGAAAGTCTAGGGTCAGTGGCAATTCACTGGATATGAAACTTCTCACCCCTCACCATTGCCGAAGTCCTGCTCCCACTAACCAAAATCCTCAACGTTCCTCATGCTCTCCCAGTTCCCCAAAAGTGAGAAAGGCAGTGGTAACTCCAGTCCATAAAAGTGGTGACAAGACTCTCACGAACAACTACAGGCCTATATCCATCCTCCTCCTCTATCAAAGCCTTGGAGCGGATGGTGGCTGATCAGCTTACGGAGTACCTTGTAAAATACAGCCTACAATGTTCCCAGCAGCATGGCTTCCGCAAAGGGCACAGCACTACCACGGCACTCCTCGAATTCACCACACATATCCATCATGCACTTGATCAGGGCCAGTTGGGCGGCGCCTCTTTTATTGACCTGACTAAGGCATTTGACACTGTCAATCACTCCATTCTCCTTGAACAATTATCCCTCCTTGGTCTTTCAAGTGAAACTACCCTCTGGTTTCAAAGCTACCTCAGTAACCAGACACAACAGGTCAGGATTGGTGAATTCCTCTCATCATCCCTACCAATCCACTCTGGAGTACCCCAAGGTTCTATCCTGGGTCCCTTGTTGTTCAGCATATTCTTGAACAATCTCCCCACCTCCTGCCATGACAGAATGTTACTCTATGCAGATGATGCAGTAATCTTCACTTCCAACACTGACCCCACCTCCCTTCAGTCTCAACTACAGAAAAGTTTCACAGAAGTGGAAGACTGGTTTTGCTCACATAAACTCATCCTTAACCATAAAAAAACTAAAACTATGTTGTTCCATGGAACCCACAACAAGTACAAGGACCATGAGCTCAAAATTAACAACCACAAAGGCGTCGCTCTTGAGCAGCTGGATATGCTTAAATATCTGGGCCTGACCCTTGACTGCTCCCTCTTGTATACCAAACGCATTGACAATATCGCTAAAACTGTGAACTCCTGTATAGGGCTACTATACAAGCATAAACATTGCCTAACGGCTGAAGCCTTGAACCTCGCTATCCAGAGCTCTGTTATCTCAGCTATTGACTACGGGCTCGTTATCTATGGATCTGCTACTGATACTGCACTCCAACGCACAGCTGTAGCCCTTAATAAGGCATGTAGACTCCTTATTTCAGCTGCCCTCCTTTCTCACATGTGTGACATTTATGAGCAGGCTAACTGGCTCTAGCTATGTGGCAGGCTAAAGTACCAGACCTGCATCCTAGCTAAGAAGACATCACTGGGCCTTATGCCCCCTGGAGTCCAATCAATATTGACCCTGCAGCATGTCCGCCACCTAACTAGAATATCGGACAGTCTAACCTTTAATACCTCACTGTCGGACCTCTCAAGCTCAGCGTTCTTACCTTGCCAGAGCCTCCACCTGGTTAAACATGCTACCTACAAAAATCTCCAACATTGCCACAATTGGTGCTTTTAAGTGTAAACTGCGTCATCACCTCATGGCTAGTGCCTTCTGTGATTGCTTCTTATAATCCCTTCCAGGCATACTACCCTCAAGCATCCCTCCTCACTGCCTCAGCTCCTCCTCCTCTCCTACCCCACATTACTGGGTATAGGATGAATCTGTCTCCTCTTCCTTTTCATCCCCTCATTCCTCCTCCCTTGCTGTTTCCCATCTACCACACACCTAGAAATGCCCTCCCTATCTCTCCCTCCCCCTCCCATACCACCCTCACCATCACTCTTCTTTCTCTTTTCCCACTAACCCACTCCTTACAAAGCTTCACTGAGCTGCCTATGACTTGTGTACTGTATAATTAACTCGCAACACAATTCCTTGACAATGCCTTTGGCTGCTTTTATTGTAACCTTATTTGTCTTTTTTTTTTCTAAGTTCCATTGTAATGATCATGTTATGTTTTGTACCTTATTGCCTTGACGTGGAACCTTTATAAAGCGCCCTCGGCTCAAAGGTGTCATCCGAAATACAAATAAATAAATAAAAATAAATAAAAATGAAAATTACGTACCTACCGTAATTCTTGATCTTCTCTTGTATCTTCACCATTCATTACTTACTGGGTGTAAGCGGGCGCACCCGTCTGAGGAAACTTTTTTTTTTTTTAAAGTTTGCCTAACGGCACGCCCTCGAGAGTGGCGTCATGCGTCATGCAGTGGCCGTTAGTGCGACCGACTCCTCCTCCAACTCAGTTCTGTGAGCCGGAGGCAAAGCGAGCAGAAAATATAGATAGCGAGGCAAGATGGCGAGGATAGCAAAGCAAGGAAGAATGAACTGAAAAGGAATAAGCCCGATGGAGGGAAGGACAGAGGAGATAAGGTATCCTAGCCTAGGGACTGCGGGCCTCCTTACCTGGCGACTCTGGGAGGAGAGATAAGGAAGGAAATGAGAAAATAGAAGAAGAAGAAGAGAAGAGAGAGAGATGGGATGTTGAGAGGACCAGGATCCGCGAGCATAGTTAGCTTTGGCCGAGGCTCGATTAACAAGGAAGCAAAATCCCGGAGATGAGGCTGAAGAAGGTTCACCAAACCCGCTGAAACAGACTCAGGAGGGCATAGTCCTTATCCTCAACATGCCATCGTTGTTGATACGCCCTCGGGTTCCTGGCAGAAAGGCCTAGAATTTGAGGACACCGAGGAGGAGAATGAACCCCAGGCAGCAGGAGGTGCTGCTCTGGGACTTAGAAAAGGAAATATAAGCCTTTCAGGCATTTTAAGCATAGAAATGGGACTCAGACAGACTGGCCAAGGCAGGCCAAAGGCTTAGGGCTGGCTGGGATTGAATATAGTCAGCACTGCTCTTCTGTAAAATTGTCCGGAGGACACTTAAAGAGAAACCAATATACAAACTAAGCGAGAAGGGTAGCCTACCTCATTTCCCCTCTTGTTTGTTTTCCTTTTTTTTTTTGTTACAAATAAAATTTTGCAGGCTAGTTGCATGACCCCAATACCAAGATGCCTATAGCAGTCGGAGAGGTTCCTCAGCATCTTTTTTTTTTTTTAGCAAAAACAAAAAAAGGAACAATGCCCGTTCCTCTGCTCTGCAAGGCAAGAAGGGGATTTTGATTTCAGGGCAATATCTGGAACACGAGTTGCAGGATCAAAACTGAATAGCCTGAGCCAGGCCAAAACCCCAGAGATATCCCAGAAGGATGGCAAGAGATAGTTTGTGCAGTCTGATCAAAAGCAATCACGAGATGGCCCATGAATCTTAGAGTAATTTTTCTGGAAAATTAGAACCCCCAAAGAAGATTTTTTTTTGAAAAATTAAGCAATTTTCCTACATTTAAGTTTTTTTTTTTTTTTGCAGAGAGGACAGGGAGGTGGAGGCCACAGGAAGAGGCCACTGAGGGGATGGTGGGCGGGTGTAAGTAATGAATGGTGAGGATACAAGAGAAGATCAAGAATTACGGTAGGTACGTAATTTTCATATCTTCCCTTGTCAGTCTTCACCGTTCATTACTTCCTGGGTGAGTACCAAGCTCCTCTTCCCCGGAGAAGAAGGCCATACCCTGAGGAACAAGACCCCCAGCCTTCTGCTGGTGAGAAACAGAAGGAGAAGACCCTGGCTTATTCAGAAAGCCTAAGTGGGAGAAGAGCTAGGAGGTGCCTCCCGAGGGCGAGGAGAGCGGAGGAGGCCCTGTAAAGTCTCCTAGCTCTAGAGAGAAAGATGGGTCCCGGAGGTGGGCCGAATCACCCACGCCGGGCCAGGGGTGACAACCTAGAAAGATGAAGCCATGCCGTCCGTACAATGCAGATCGCTGTCCCAAAGCCTGGAAGCCACCTCATTGGCATCATAAGATGCCCTGCTTAGTGTCTTGCCAGCTCCAGGCCTACTGCGGGAGGGCAGCAGCTTGTCTGGTTGCTCCGTGTCAGGCATTGATGCCAGCAGCTGGGACATCATCGACCACAAATGCGGTTGTAGGCAGCGTGGTGAGCCTGATGTGATGCAATAGAGCACTACTTGCGAAGAAGAGAACACTCTTACGCCCCCAGCGGTCGAACTGGAGAGAGTCCGGATCCGGTGGGCAGTCATCATGAAGCAGCGTGCCCAGAAGAGTATCCAGGTAAACCAAACCGAAGGTCGGTTGGGAGAGAACCTAGAGACTCAGAGGGCACAATACCTATGCTGGCAGTCGGCGGGGCTGGAGAAGAAGCGGCAGGGGACTGCCAGGACGGATAAGCCGCCTCCTGGAAGGATAGGCCGAGAAGGTGCCACCAAATGCTGGGCACTGAATTCACCAAGGAATTCGCGTCTCCCGTTCGGTATTGTCTCTCGAACATAGGAAATCCAAAGATCCCTCACCATCCTCGAGAAAGCAGCTGATATTCAGTGAAATCAGCATCGGAGGACAGATGAGCAGGGGTTCCTCTCCCTCAGAGGAGGAGGCGAGGATGATGGGGAGCTGGAATGTCAGAGGATTCCTGCGGGCGGTGGGGAGAGTCAAAAGACCGCTCAGCCATGTATCTAACATATGAGGGAAGGCCGCGCAGAACCTCTGAACTGCTCCCAGGATAGCGGACCCGTGGGACCGACATGGCCGGAGCGCGGGGTGGTGAAAGCAGAGATGAGAGAGGGCACCTCCGAGGGCAACTGCTCTCTGCGAGGACTCTGGAATCCGGGAGAGGAGCCCTAGTAGGAGGGATCCGAATATCAGACCAGGCACGAGAGCGGAACTCTGGGAAGTGGAGCCTGGAAGAGCCCTGGGGAGAAACTCCCTGTGGGCCCTGGGACTGCATGGGTCCAGAAGGGCAGTCCGCTGCGCCGCGCCGGAGGACAACCTAGAACCCTGAGGGGAGGCGAGGCTCTGCACTGGCTCCTGGCCACCCCCTGGGGTGGCCAAGAAAACTGAGCAGCAGGCGCCTGCGCCTCAACCCCTCGGACTCCGAGAAGGCCCTCCTCCTCGACCGCAGTGCCCCCTGTCCCTAGAGGCAGCAGCACCCGGGGTAGCTGTCACCGGGCCTCAGAGAGGAGCCTCCCCTCCATTACCCCACGTCTGCCCGGGACTCTCGGCCACCCCAGCCGAGGAACCCTCAGGAGGCGATGGTAGAGGGACAGAGGAGGGCCCGCTGCGCCGCCTGGTACCCCTAGCCACCGAGGACCCAGATTCCGAAGAATGGGGGTGCCAGGATGGGTCCACATCTGAGTCATCGCCCTCCGAGGAGGCGAGACCAGCAGGACCTCAATGCTAGCCACCCAAAGGGTCCCCGAGGCCACGAGGCCCACAGACAGCCAGTACCAAGGGAGGCGCTCGCCCCCCCACGCGGTAGCAGTTAGGCTAACTCCATACCCCCAGCAGCTCCGGCAGGTCCGGCACCGCCCGGAGGAAGAAAGGCCCGCGGTGCCGCTGGCGGCGTCGAGGGCGAGCAACACCGCCCGGCAGGCGCATGACGACACCGAGGCCCAAGCGGCACCGTAATGGCGCCGCCCTGATCACCGACACCGCATAAGCGGCGCGGGATCCAAAATAGCACCGAGGCAGCGCCGCTTCGATCACCGGCACATAAGCGGCGCGGGATCAAGCAGCGCCCGGAGCAACGTCGGTCCCCGAGGCGGGCCCAAAAGCCAAGGACCCTTCGACAGGGGAGCCTGCACCTCCGAAGAGGTGACTGCGGCGGTGTCAGCGTCGCGGCGGGAGGGCTCACGGCGCTCCCAACACTGCGGAAGGGCCTCCTCCTCGGCAAGATAGGACGAGAGACCCCTCCTCCTCCCGGACTGTATAGGCCCGGGGAGGGACCGGGGAAGGGCCTAAAGATCTACGCCAGAGAGATTCCCTTGGCCAACGCCGTCCCAGTCGGTAGGGCCTTGCGGAAGCAGGCAGCGAGACTTCGAGGCCTTGACGGTCCATCGAAGCAGGCTTGCGAATCCATATCATGGTTGGGTCCCAGGCAATGAAGGCAAACGTCATGCCGGTCCGAGATGGAGAAATGCCGGCCACAGGAGCACCGACGCATAGGGGCGCGGCCCGTCTTCGAAAGGCGCTTAGCTCCAGAACCGGACATAACGTGAAACCAACGAGACTAAAAACACAGTAGGAAACACACCCGGCGCCGAAAGATAGAAAAAGAACAGTCTTACCGTATCAGCGTCGAGTGCGACACAGAAAGCAGTCGGTACTACACAGTACAGGAAAAACACAGATCGCTCTGCGCGGACAGGTGCTGCCGTGGCGGGGAGAAACAGAACTGAGGAGGGTGTCGCTACTAACGGCCGCCCCTCGCGCATGACGCATGACGTCACTCTCGAGGGCGGTGCCGTTAGGCAAACTTTAAAAAAAAAGCTCCCGTGACGGGTGCGCGCCTCCGGCTTACACCCAGGAAGTAATGAATGGTGAAGATTGACAAGGGAAGATCATACTAAAATACAAATAAAATAAATAAAATCTGTCCTCATATGTTTTCAGATGCAGTCCCTGCACCATTATGGTTGCCCTTCTCTGAACTGCCTCCATTTTGTTAATGTCCTTGTGCAGGTGCGGCCTCCAGTACTGCACCCAGTACTCCTGATGAAGGGTCAGAGAGGACCCGAAGTGCTAGGGCTCTTGTGGCCAGTAAGACTTGTCACATCACTGGCGGTTATTGTACCTGATACATGGAATAAACCTTGTGATAACGCAAGCCAGTGAGTGGACATTGCATCTGTGGAGTGCGTTTCATTTCAGGATGTGGTTCGTGTAAGGTTTTGCATTCCTTTTTTGACGCACTCCGCCTTATCTTGTAGTTCGTAGTACACCTTCTTTGGAATCCTCAAGATGGGGTCTATCCAGTGTTTTGTAAAGAGGGATTATTACCTCCATCTTACGACTTGTGAGACTCCTACTAATACACCCCAACATCCCCCTAGCCTTACCTACTGCTTTAGTGGTCTGCTTGGATGATTTCAGGTAATCTGTGATGATGATGATGCCCAAGTCTCTTTCTTCCCTTGTGATTGCCAGCAACTCCCCTCCCAACCTATAGGTGGCTTCAGGGTTTCTCTTCCCTATGTGCATGATCTTGCACTTCTTTGCGTTAAACCCCAGGTGCCACTCTTCTGACCATTTTGCCAGTTTATCCAGATCTCGTCTCATTCTGCCTACCCCATCTAGATCATCTACTCTATTGCAGATCTTGGTGTCATCTGCAAACAGACAAACCTTACCCCCTAGTTCATCTGCAATGTCACTGATGAAGATGTTGAAGAGGACTGGCCCCAGGACTGATCCCTGAGGTACCCCACTTGTGACTTGCATCTCTTCTCACTGTATACCATTTACCACCACTCTCTAATTTCTGCCCGTCAACCAGTTTGCCAGCCAGTTGACCAACTTCTGACCCACCCTGAGCCTACCCAGCTTATTAATCAATTTTGATTGAGAGGAGAGTAAGGAAGGCACTCATTAACCTAAAGGTGGACTCCCCGTGACTCTACCTCTCACCACCTTCAAAGCATGTCCCTTTATTCTAGAGCACCTTTTTCTCTGAAAAATACTCCCCACCTCTACCTTATTAATCCCCGTAAGGTATTTAAAGGTCTGTTAACATATCCCCACTCTCCCTCCTCACCTCCAGGGTGTACATATTGAGCTCCTTTAGCCTCTCCTCATAGGGCTTTTGATACAGAACCTGCACCATGTTGGTAGCCCACTTCAGGACCACCACCACTCTATGTCTTTCCAGAGACATGGTCTCCAGAACTGGACACAGTACTCAAGGTGGGGTTTTACCAGTGATCTATATAGGGGCAACACTACCTCCCTCTTCCTGCTGGTGATACCCCTACCGATGCAGCCAAGCATCTGATTAACCCTCCAGATTGCCTGGCCACCTTTAGGTCATCCACTGTGATTACCCTCAGGTCCCTTTCCTGCTTGGTCCTTGCCAGTATCACTCCCACATTTTGTACTGTGTCCCCAAGTTTCTTTGGCCCAAGTGCATTATTTTGCACTTTTTAAAACTCAGCTGCCATACCCGTGACCACTCCTCCAGTTTTTTCAGATTCCTGCCTATCCTCGCCACCCCACCCAAGGGTCCAGTCTTTTTCAGATATTTGTGTCATCTGCAAAGAGACAGACATTCCCTTCTAGCTCCTCTGCTATGTCATTTATAAAAACATTAGAGGACTGGTCCCAGCACTGACCTTTGATGTACCCCGCTGGTCACCATCCCTTCCTCTGCACAAACTCCATTTACCACTACCCTCTGTCTCCTATCCCCTAATCAGTTTCTTACTCAGGTGTCCACCTTTCTGCCCACCCCCACACTACCCAACTTATTTTCCAGATGGTGTCAAAAGACTTGCTGAAATCTGGGTAGGCCATGTCCACTGCTCCTCCATGGTCTAACTCCCTGGTCACCCAGTCAAAGAAATCTATCAGATTTGTCTGGCATGACCTCCCCCCTGTGAATCCATGCTGTTCTGGATCCTGTAACCCACTGGATTCAAGATATTTCAAAATCCTTTCCTTTAGCAGTGTTTCCATTAACTTACCCACTTAGGGTTACCAGGTGTCCTCTTTTACAAGGACGTGTCCTCTTTTCCAGCTGCCAATTATTGTTCATGTACCTTCTCTAGCCTTTTGTAGTATTATTATTTGTTATATTTTTTTTACTCTCTCTTATCCAGGACCTCCTTGTAAATGAGCTATGAAGGTGGTGGAGACTTTAAATCTATTTACTCGGGGTCTGGCACAAGGGCTCATCGAGGGAAGGACTAAGTGTCTTCTTTTTGGCATCCCAAAATCTAGTAACCCTATACCCACTACCGAGGTCAGGCTGACAGGTCTATAATTGCCCACCTCTTCCTTGCTCCAACTTTTGGGAAGCAGGACTACATCTATCTTTCTCCAGTCCTCTGGAACCACTCATTTCCAGTAATCTGTTAAACAGATCTGTCAGAGGTGCAGCTGTTACCTGCCTAAGCTTCCTCAGCAACTTTGGATGCACCCTGTCTGGCCCCATAGCTTTGTCCACCTTCAGCTTAATGAGTGCCTTCCTTACTCTCGTCACAGAAAAAGGACTAGTAGCAGGCCTGGTGACGCAGAGGGTTGAGGCGCTTGATGTCACACCTCGCGCTACGCCGGCGACCCGGGTTCGAACACGGACTCGGGTTGCCAGGGGTCGGCTGGGGGAGGGAGGATTGAGCGTCCAAATGGATGCTCTCCTCCCTCAGGGGTGGGATACCAGGGATGCACCAGCGTGTGACACACCCGTAGAGAGCCAGTGGAAGCACCAGTCCTTGAAGGGATTGGCAGCTCCAATATTCCAGAGTCGGGGAGGAGGGGCGTTATGCGAGGCGCATGGGAGAAGAGCGTGCCTCAACCGTCATCACTCTCTGGACATCAGTCCTAGCGCTGGCATCCTAAGGGGCTGGGATAGGAACATAAGGGGAATACAGGTGGAAAAAACACCCTTGCGGTCCAAGATGACGACCGCATCGGCCACCCAACCCACCAGTGCCAGCACAGACCCCACTGTGCAGAAGAACAGGAGAACACTCTAGGGGAAGATCCAGATTCAGGGGTCTGGATGAGATGAGCAGGTCCAAAGGGGTGGACCCCGAGGGGAAGAAAAACAGGAGGATACAGAGAAATTGTAAAAAAAAAAAAAAAAGGACTAGTATTCATTTCCTTCCCCTCAAAGCTCCTGGTGCCTTTTCGTGGCCCCACCTCTTCCCCTTCTACTGTGAACACTGAACAGAAGTATTTGTTCAAGATGTCTGCCTTTTCTTGATCCCCTTCCGAACAGTCCCTCTTCTCCAAGTACCAGGTCCAGTATTGCCCCATTGCAAGTGGGTTCACTGACTAGTTGCCTGAGGAATGCCCCCTGCAGAGAGTCCAGGATGTCCCTGCTTCTAGTTGAAGCTGCAACGGAGAGGCTCCAATCTACATTTGGCCGATTTTAGTCCCCCACTGACAACACCTTCCTCTTTTCAGACATTTTGACAATTACTTCTAACATTTCCTTATCTAAGTCCTCTCCCTGTGCCAGAGGCCTGTAGATTACACCTGTCTGAATAGTGGCTCTTTTTCCCAACTTGGAGGGTGACCCACAACACCTCTGCCCCCCCCCGAATTTCCTGTATTTCTGTTGCCTTTATGCCTTCCTTCACATGTAGCATTACACCTCCTCCTTTTTTCCCTACCCTGTCCTTTCTGAACTTTGTGTAGCCTGGTATGACCACAACTCAGTCATGGCTGTCAGTGTACCACGACTCAGTCATGGCCATAATATCTAGGTCAGCTTCCACCATGGTGGTCTCCAGGTCTGGTGTCTTATTTCCCAGACATCTAGCATTAGAACACATGGCCTTCCAGAATTTGTTAGCTTTTTGCTTTTCACTTTCCCCTTTTTTCCTTTTGTTCCCCTTTCTCCCCCCTTCTCTTCTGACTGCTTATTTCCCCCTTCTTCCTTTGCTAACCCCATGCTTCCTTGATTAACTTGTTCTGTGGTGGGACTGTGGCCCTTTGGAAACTCCCTACTATCTCAGTCTGTTGGGGGGGGGGCAGTTCCTGACTCCCCTTTTTCTTCCACCTCCCCTTGGTCATTGAAACCTGTTGCCTCCTCTTTTGCCCACAGTAACCTGTTCTATTCCCATAAATTTGGGTAAACATTAATTTCCCATGTAGAATTCCCTGAAATGGGCATCCACAGAACTTTCAGTTAAAGAATTTCTAATGCTTTTTTTCATTCAGTAAACTTTATTAAGTTTTCAATTTTAACATCATAACCAACAG
This sequence comes from Neoceratodus forsteri, assembly GCA_016271365.2. Classification (NCBI taxonomy): domain Eukaryota; kingdom Metazoa; phylum Chordata; order Ceratodontiformes; family Ceratodontidae; genus Neoceratodus; species Neoceratodus forsteri. The sequence continues at coordinate 553,805,713 of JADMNL010000023.1, read as the reverse complement.
GTGGGTGACAATTGGACAACCAAGAGGTTCGCCCCACAATACAGTATGGTCCATTCTAATACAGTAAACTTTTACTATATAGGTACAGTAAGATGGAAACGAAAGTGAACTCCCCATCCCCTCTACCCCCTCCCATTGCCTCTATTACCTTCCCTATCCCACCCCACGCCAAGTGTTATTCCTGATCTATCCAACTGGGACACCTGAGAAGAAGGGTATTCAGCCTAGATATTTAGGGCTTCCACATAGTAAGTAGGGCATCTAATGGTCCCCATCTACTCTGATAGGTAGGGAGCCTATTACACATTGAGGAGATGTGTTTCTCCAATTGGAGGGTGAGTAGTGTCTACTTATGTCATTCCAGGGCTGATGGAGACATGGTGTCCCTCCAGTGTCTCAGAATTATTAGTTTAGCCATGGCAGAGATCAAAGCCATGTGGGCTTTCCTAACTTTGAGAGTACCGTGGGGAAAGTAATTCAGTAAGCAGACATCTGGAGTCAATAAAGGGTCAATGCCCAAAATTGTGTCTAGAGTTTATCTGATTGCTTGCCAAAATATGTGCACTCTCAGGCAGGTCCATAACATGTAATACAAAGTTCCTGGGACATCCACACATCATGGACAAGCAGAAGAGGGCAGTCTACCCAATTTGTGGAGATTAACTGGTGTGAAATATAGATTGTGCATAACATCAAATTGAATTAAGCGCAATCTATCCTGTTTGACAAATTTATATGTGTTTTGCCGTAGTTTCTTCCAGAGGTCTACTTCATTACTTCATTCAACATGTAAATTCACTGTATATTATTGTGTTTTAAACATCATTTTTTTTTCTGTATGTATAACTGTATTATAAGTATATGATGTAATTGCTGTGTATCAACTCGAACCTTGACCTTATCAGGTCCATCTTGTAAATGAGCCTTGCTCAATGTTGATCGCCTGAATAAATAAAGATTTGATTGATTGATTACCCTGGGTAGTTCCTGAGACCAGTAGTAACAAACCCCCTGAGGCAAGCTGGGGTCTAAAGACTAACACTGTAAACTGTGGAGATCGCATGAGGTTGTCTGGCCAGTTGCAGAATCGTTGATCGTTGATCGTTCAACTGTAGGAGACAGAGGCTTCTGTACTCGCCCCATGTGGGCAACAACTGCATCTCTGAGTTGCTTGCATTTAAAGATGGTTCTGTGTTGCACTTTAAACCGAAGTCGAAATGTGGAGAAGGAGAGTATTTCGCCTTCAGAATATAAGTCTGAGACTCTCTTCCCTATGGGGGGGGGCAATAGGAAGCTGGGATGGGTTTATGCCTAATTTTGAAGTGGGGGTTGCCTAAGACTGGTTGGTCTAATCATGTGTGCCAGTTGTGGGAGATATATTTATGATGCTTCTAACGTGCTCCTGCATCCTCTTGAAGACCCCAATAGTCATGCCAATGTATACTTTAGAGTGCAGGCACAATAGTGGGTACACAACATAATGTGAACTACAGCTGATAAACTGTATTACTTCTGCTTTTCTGTGAATGTGTTCTGGTCCACACTGGTTGTCCTGATGGTACAGGTTACATTCACTGCAGTGCCCATATTTAAATATACCCTTGGAATGTGGGGTAACCAATTTAAGTGCCTTGGTGCAATTTCAGGAACAGAGATGCTGCTGTAGATGAGTTTGTCTCTTAGGGTCAGTGATCTAAGAAGAGAGACTCAGTTTTTCCCCCAAAGCAGCAGCAAGTGCTGGATCATTTCTATGAATGGGCCATTTTTTTTTACAATTTTTGTCCAGGAAGGACACACTAAGCCAAGGCTTGCTGCAGGTGCATCCAAGGAGCACAGGGAAGTTCAAATGAATGCACACGGTCAAACAGTATGTAAGTGGGGGCTCTGGGATTCAAACCCAGTTTTCCAGGTTTGTAGCTCAGTGGTCGTAACTGCTACTCTATACTGCCTCCCCATGAGACACAATGTTATCAACTTTGCTGGTTATGTTATTGAAGTCAGTCACAAAAGCAATTGGTTCAGCTCTATGTTGTGGGATCGGCAGGCTGTTTCTGGCAGTGGCTTTAGACTTGCAAAAGAACGTATTAACATTTTCTTCATTGTAACCTATTTCAATGAATTCTTGTTTTAGAACATTTGCCTGTTTCTCAAATTCAACAGCTGAGGAACAATTTCTTCTCACCCTAAGAAATTGCCCATAGTGTACAGATTTAATAAGGCTACGGGGGTGAAAGCTATCCGCCCTCAAGAAGCTCTTCATGGCAGTAGGCTTTGTGCAAGTGCTGGTACAAACCTTATCATCACTGTCCATACAAAGGGTACTATCTGGAAAGTTAAGTCTAGATGGACTTGAAGTGCATGTCAACCTCAGGTTGAGATCACTCCTGTTAAGTTGTGATGAAAATGTCGGCCTCCTCCTCTGTACCATCCCACACACAGACCACATCATCAATATAGCAAAACTGTTTGATGATGTGGTCTGTGTTCATGTTGTCGACATTGTGGGCCATAAGAAAAAAATTACTCACCTTAGTAATGTTGTTTCTTCTAATGGAGTCTTGCTATATTCTGACATATGCAGTGAGTCCCAACCTTCGAACTGCCCCAGAGATGAAAGAGTTAACTTTCCATGCCAGGCATGGAATGCTGAGCTCAAGCTCAGTTGAGACTCTGTCTGTTGTTCTTCAAACTCAAACCGTCAGATCTTTACGAGCTAAACTCACTAAGGTCCTGTGTGGAAGCTGTAAACCTACACTAGCCAACTGGCTACTAAACATAAAACACATTTTTTGGTCCCAACACAAAGACTCAAGTCAGGAGACCCAAAATGAAAAACACAACACCAACTCACCCCAAGAAAAGAAGGGTGAAAACAAAAGGTGGGCACCTACTAAGTGCCAACACTGCACTGCCCACCCACATCCCAAAACAGAGGTTCTGAGAGGGGCAGGCGGGGAGGTCAGAATATAGCAAGACTCCATTAGAAGAAACAACATTACTAAGGTGAGTAATTTTTTCTTCAAACAACATGAAGTCTTGCTATATTCTGACATATGCAGACTACAAAGCAGTACCTCCATGGAGAAGGGACAGAACCTACTTAGAAAATAGACTCTGAAGCACAGCAGTGCCAAACCGAGCATCACTCCTAGCCTGGATGTCCAGGGAGTAATGCTTGGTAAAAGTGTGAACTGTTTTCCAGGTAGCTGCTTGACATATCTCTAGAATAGGGATGTCCCTGGCAGCAGCCAGGAAGCAGCTATACCTCTGGTAGAGTGAGCCCTCAGGCCTGAGGAGGAACCTTACCCAGTTTTTCATAGCAAAATTGGATACAAGAGACAATCCACCTGGCAATGGATCTTTTAGTGGCAGGTTTCCCTTTACCAACCTCACCGTAAGTGAGGAACAGTTGGAGGGAGTCAAACCTGTGACCCTTGGTACGCTCTATGTAGTAACTAAGGGCTCTTTTCACATCTAAACTGTGCAGTCTCCTCTCGCCAGAGGAGGAATGGTCAGTGACGTACACTGGGAGAGACATAGATTGATTAAGGTGGAAATCTGAAACCACCTTAGGCAAGAACTTCCTGTTAGTCCTGAGGACCACCTTATCTCTATGAAAGGAGATAAAATCAGGCTCCACTGACAAAGCTTGTAATTCACTTATGCGTCTGGCAGAAGTGATAGCTATCAGAAACACAGTCTTCCAAGTCAAGTACTTAAGCTCTGCTGAAGATAAAGGCTCAAAAGGGGGTTGCATAAGCTGAGTAATGCAAACACTGAGGCAGGGGCAGGTGCCCTGAATGGAGGGTTGGTGTGAAGCAATCCCTTGAAAAACTTGGAGAATACAGGGTGAGCTGAAAGAGAAGAGGGCTTACCTGCTGAAATAAAAGCAGACACAGCTGCCAGATGCACTTTCAGTGTAGCTGGTCTCAGCCCCAAGCTATTTAAGTGGACCATATAATCAAGGACTGTGGGCAGATCAGCAGATTCTGGGGAAATATGCTTCCCAGAGCACCATATGGAAAATCTTTTCCATTTAGAATTATAAGTAGCCCTGGTTGAAGGTTTTCTAGAAGCCCTCAGGATATCCATTACACCTTGGGAGAGGTGTAAATCAGCAAACTCTAACTCTTCAAGAGCCAGGCCTTGAGATTGAGAGATTTGAGATTTGGGTACCAAACCCTCCCCTGAGCACAGGTTAACAGGTTGTAATTCCTGGGAAGACACAGGGGAAGATGGACTGCTAAGGACAGTAGGAGTGGATACCAGGGCTGTCTGGCCCAGTCTGGAGCAATCAGGATAATCTTGCAGGGTTGAGATCTGATTTTGACTAGCACTTTGAACAGGAGAGGGAAGGGGGGGAAGCATAGAGAAACTTCCCTTCCCAATTGGGAACTAAGGCATCCAGGGGGACTGAGCCCAACACTGGGGGCCTGCAGCAAAAAAGGGGAAGTTGGTGATTGTCTGGGGCTGCAAAAAGATCTATCTGCTGGGTGCCCCATCTGGAAAATATCACCTCCAAGACCAGGGGGTCCAGTGACCATTCATGATGGCCCTGGGAAATCCTGCTGAGAGCATCTGCCAGGACATTGTCCTTGCCTGGAGGTGAACTGCCATGAGGGAGGTGTTCAGGGAGTAAGCCAGAGACCACAACTTCATTGCTTCGGTGCACAAGGCCATAGACCGAGTGCCTCCTTGCTTGTTGATGTACCACATTGTGGTGGTGTTGTCTGTTCTGACCTGTACAACTTTGTTCTGAACAGATTTGGAAAAAGCTTGAAGTGCTAGAAATACTGCTCTGAGTTCCAACAGGTTGATATGGAGCAGAGATTCCTGAGGGGACCACAACCCTTGGGTGGTGAGGTCACCCATGTGAGCCCCCCACCCCAAGAGGGAGGCATCTGTAGTAAGGATTAAAGAGTGAGACTGGTGGCAAAGGGAACCCCTTGTCTCAGATTGTTCTGATCCTGCCACCACTGTAGGGCCTGGATCAGGGTTCGAGTTACTGGGATAAATTTGGTCAGAGGATCCTTCCTTTGAGACCAGAAGGCTCTCAAATGGAACTGAATGTCTCTCATCTGAAATCTTGCTCCCTGCACTACTGCTGTAGAAGCAGCCATGTGCCCCCGGAGCTGTAGAAAATGCCTTGCCGGTCGAGACACCTGCAGGGTGAATGAGGAGGCCAGAGAGACCAGGGTCCTTGCCCTGTCCAGGGGAAGGAAGGCTCTGGCCTTCTGTGTGTCTACCTCTGCACCTATGAAGGTGAGGAGCTGGACAGGCTCTAGAACTGACTTTGGAAGATTTAGAAGGAAACCCAAAGAAGTGAGCAGTTGCTGAGTTATCTGTAAGTGTAACTTGACTTGGTCTGGGGACTGGCCTACTATGAGCCAGTCATCCAGGTAAGGGAAGATGGTAATCTTCTGCCTTCTTAGAAAAGCAACTACTACTGCCAGGCATTTTGTGAATACCCTTGTAGCAGATGTGAGGCCAAAGGGCATTGCTCTGAACTGGTAATGGCCTGAGGGCAGCTCAAACCTGAGGTACTTTCGATGGGAGCTTCTAACAAGAATATGGAAGTAGGCATCCTTGAGGTCCAGGGACACTAGCCAGTCCCTGGCCTTAGAGAGGTAGAATAATTCCCGAGTCACCATTTTGAAGTTTGGTTTTAAAGGTGCTTGTTTAAGTATCTGAGATCCAGGATGGGCCGCCATTCTCCTGTCTTTTTTGGGGTAAGGAAGTACCTGGAGTACAACCCTTTGCCCTGGTGTAGGGGTGGAACCCTTTCCGCAGCTCTGAGTGCTAGGAGGGAAGAGACCTCTGCCTCTAAGGCAAGTGCCTCTGATGGATTTGCAGGTGGAAAGGATCTGGTTCTCATCTTTGGAAACTTTTTGAAGCTGAGAACCAGTCCCTGGCTTACTACTTCCAGGACCCATTTGTCTGATGTCAGAGACTCCCAGTTCTGGACAAAGTAAGCCAGCCTGCCCCCTACAGGTAGCTGAGATTCGGCCCTGGCAACCCCATCAGGGTGCCTGCTTGGCAGGGGCTTTGGGCTGAGGGGTGGAAGCAGGTCTGCTTGTACCCAGTCTGCCTCTCCCTCTAAAGAACCCCCTTTGGGCATAAGCAGAAGAGGAGGCCTGGGCTTGGTAAAAAGGCCTATGAAAAGGCCTGCCCCTGCCCCTGGGAAGCTGCTTTTGAGGAGTGGCCTGCCTTTCCTTGGCCTGTGCACTCCTATAGGTGGTCATATACTCATCCATCTTCTTCATGTAATTCTCTGTTTGCTCCCCAAACAGGGAATTACCCACAACAGGAAAATCCATGGCCTTAGTCTGGGTATCCTGTGACAGGCTAGTACATCTGAGCCAAGCCATTCTTCGAAGTGCCACAGATGTAGCCATGACTCTAAATGACACATCATTGGAGTCTACTGCAGCATGGAATTGCACCTTGGATGCCTCAATACCATCAGCAGCCACCTGCTCCAGCTCCTTGGCAAGCTGGCCAGGGACCTGTTTTGCTAGGGCCATAACGAGTGTCCCATCTGGATTTTTGATACCTAGCAGTATAGGCCATATACACAACGCACATTTTTTGGACCTGGCAGGACACTACTTCTTTATTCAACTGCGAGCTGTGTGAGAAATTCTATATTGCACTTGATATCTGCAACAAACGTGCACTTTTGCTTAATTCTGTGGGAGGTGAAACTAACTACCCTTGGTAATTGCTTTTTATTCACGTATTTATTTAGTGTTTAACCAAGAAGGGGCTTGCAAACTCTGTTTATCTTGTTAGTAACTTCAGAAGGATTTAAATACTGCATTTGGGTAGATCATTGGAGGTAGCTAGATTGTCTACTAGGAATTTCTGACAGTTAAACTATTTGTAAATAAATTACAGGTGGCTGAGGAGTTGAAAAAGGAGCTTGCAAACTCTGCTTATCTTGGAAGAAACTTCACAAGTGTTTGAATACTGCATTTTGGTTGTCCCTTGGGGGTAGCTGGATTGACTACTAGGATTTTGGGACAGAAACTATTTTTAAATAATTTACTGGTGCGTAGGAGTTTGTGATAGTTAAACTATTTTTAAAAGAGTTACTGTGGTTAAGGAGTGGTCATAGAAAAACCTGCAGTGTGAAACAGGAAAATACAGTCTTTCAAGCAACAGAGGGAGGTGGATCTAGTTTTATGTTTGTTTGTTACAATACTTAACATTTTCAGTGCAGGAAGAGTTTAAAGCACAGCTGACTTATTTTGGGGCTGACAGCTTTCAGAGCACAAACCAACAGGCCTGTTTTGGAGCTCGGGAGGTTTACTTGTGTCTGACTTGGATGTGTGGATTTTTCTCTGTTTGATTAGCAGGGTATTTTCTCTGTCAAATTGTTGTGTAGGGCATCTTGCTGACAGGAAAGCACTCATCGCAGCGGTAGGTCAGAGCTCTTAGCTGATTGTTTTGTGAGGGCACAGTTTAGGCCCAACCCCTTCCCAGCCCTGGAAATAGTTCCTTTATACCTGGGGTTCTGACATCATTTCCTCAAGAGTGCAAGGTGCATATCACTGTCATATCCTCTCTAGCACACTGCACTGACAATATAAGCATACACATTGTATAATATAAATATATATATATTACTATATTACAAACCAATCACACACACACACACACACACACACACACACACACAATGTGGGGAGTAGTGCAATGTAATGGCTGTGGGCAGCAGTCTTCGGGAGTCTTTCTGGAGGCTGAGATGCTGCCCTATTTGCAGACAACTCTGCCCGAGGGAGGAAGTTGCCCGTCTTCAGGCCACACTTGACAGTAGTAAGGGACCTTCCCAGGCCACACTGGGCCAGTGGAAGGAAACCTCCCCATCCAGGAGCACCAGAGCCACCACCACTACCTCAGAGGCTGCTAAGAAACAGCAGTTGGACCACAGTGGGCTCAGGGAGGGTGAGGATGGTGGAACAGAGCACACCCAGTCAGTTGTTCCACCACACAATCCATACACCATTCTGGGGAGCATAGCTCCCCTATGGATGTACCTGAGAGGAGGCTGAGGGCAGCTGTCACAGGGGAGGCCCACAGGAAGGAGGCAGAGGACACCACAGGGAAAGGAAGCAGCTCCTGGTGGGGGACTCAGTTATTAGGGGGATAGAACTGGGGAGAGCAGGGAAAACTGAAGTAAGGTGCCTGCCTGGTGCCATGGCTTGGAGAGACAGGAAGCGCATCCTCAGGATCACGAGAACAGCTGCAAGAGGTTCCGAGGCTGGACGTCATTGTCCACCTAGGGACAAATGACTTGGCTAATCATGAGATTAGAGCAGTGCAGAAGGACTTTGTAGAAGTGGGGAGGGTCTAAGACAAGTAGCACACACAATATCCTTCTCTGAGGTGCTGCCTGTCAAAGGCATGAGTGAGGCGGTACTTTGCACCATGCAGTTTAATGAATGGTTGAAAAAATGGTGTGGAGCACAGGGTTTGGCTTCATGCGGACTGGGGTTCCACCTGGAGGACACCAGCCTATACTGGCAGGATGGTCTGCATCTGTCCAGGAAGGGAACAAGTCTTTTGAGCAATCGGTTTAAATGCTTCATTGGCAAGCTTTTAAACTAGTCAAGGGGGGAGGCACTGATAAGCAGCAGAAAAATCCCAGCCTCTCCCTACAAAACAGGGTACTAAATGAGAAAAAGACCGAGGTAGACAGGTCAGAGGGGGATGCTGCAAAAGAAGATAAAGCCATCAAAAAACAGAGCGCAATGAGTACCAATGCCCGTAGTCTGAGTAACAAGCTTCCTGAATTAGTGGCCTTGATGGAAGAGGAACATCTGGATATCGTGGCAGTCACAGAAACATGGTACACACAGAACCATGACTGGGACATAAACATACCAGGATACACTATCTACAGGAGGGACAGGGAGGGTAAAAGAGGAGGAGGAGTAGCTCTTTACATAAGGGAAGGAATCAAAGCAACTGAACAAAATGGAAAACAGGGAGGAGGAGAAGAAGCACTGTGGGTAAATTTGGAGACCGGCAATGGCACCACAATCCGCATAGGGGTCGTATACAGACCCCCTTCTCAGGGGGAGGAAATGGACAAGGAAATGATAGAAAGAATACTTAGAATGGCAGAAAAAGGAGAGATATTTCTGACGGGTGATCTGAATATGCCAGATGTTAACTGGAATGCAGTTGCAACAGCCACTTCAAAGAGTGGGGTTATTCTAGATGCCCTACAAGGGGCATGACTTAGACAACTAGTATTGGAGCCCACTCGAGAGGGAGCAAACTTAGACCTGGTTCTCTCAAATGGAGATGAAGAGAGGATCACAGATGTAGAAATGGGTAGCCATCTGGGAACTAGCGACCATCGAACAGTATGGTTCACAATAAACACAGCAATAGAGTCAAGCCATACAAAGGCAAAAGTACTGGACTTTAGGAGGGCTGACTTTGCCAAAATGAGTGAGTGCCTAAGGAATGTACTAGCAAATGGGCAGGAAGGAGGGGTGGAAGAACAATGGGGAATAATAAAAACTGCCATCACAGAGGTAATAAGCATTTGTGTGAAGCAAATTAACAAAACAAAACGATGTAAGAAACCACTATGTTTCTCAAAGGAAGTGGCAGTGAAGGTTCAAGAGAAAAAGAAAGCATTCAGGAAGTACAAGAAATCACAGAAGGAGCAGGACAGGGAACAGTATCAGTTAAAGCAAAAGGAAGCTGGGAAGGCAGTCAGAACAGCAAAGGCCAAACCAAGGAAAAGATAGCCAACTCAGTTAAGAAGGGGGATAAAACCTTTTATAGGTACATCAGGGAGCGAAGGAAGACCAAGGGAGGGCTAGTGAGGCTTAATAAAGAGGAGGGAGGGTGGGCAGAGGGTGACTGTGAAAAGGCAGAGATACTAAACAAATATTTTTGCTCAGTATTTACAAAGGAAGTGGGGGAGGTACCTAAAACAAACAGTAGAAACACTCTGGATACAGAAGTTGATACCAGCCCATTTACAGAAGAAAGGGTTCTGAAAGAACTCTTAAAACTGAAGGTGGACAAAGCAATGGGGCCTGATGGGATTCATCCCAGAATTCTAAAAGAACTAAGGGTAAAACTAGTGACACCACTGACTACCCTCTTTAACAAATCATGGGAGGATGGGGTGGTACCCGAGAACTGGAGAAGGGCAGATGTGATTCCCCTTCACAAAAGTGGGAGCAAGGCAAAAGCAGAAAACTACAGACCTGTTAGTTTAACCTCAGTGGTAGGGAAAATGATGGAATCACTTCTGAAGGAAAGAATTGTTGAGTATCTAGAGGCCAGAGGGGCTCAGGACCCAAGGCAGCATGGATTCACAGCGGGAAGGTCATGCCAGACAAATCTGATAGATTTCTTTGACTGGGTGACCAAAGTAGTAGATCAGGGAGGGGCTGTGGACATGGCCTACCTAGACTTTAGCAGGCATTGGACACAGTCCCACACAAAGATTAATATACAAGTTAGCCAGCCTGGGAGTGGGTCCCAAGATGACAGCCTGGGTAAAGAATTGGCTGGAGAATAGGACACAGAGGTAATAGTAAATGGAGACCACTCTGAAGAAAGGGGTTACTAGTGAGGGTACCACAAGGGTTGATGTATTAGGACCGGTCCACTTCAATGTCTTTATAAGCGACATTGCAGAGGGACTGGAAGGAAAAGTATGTCTCTTTGCAGATGACACAAAGATCTGCAACAGAGTTGATGCACAAGGTGGGGTGGAAAGGATGAGAAGGGACTTGGCAAGGTTAGAGGAATGGTCAAATGTATGGCATCTTAGATTCAATGCTAAGAAGTGCAAGGTAATGCACCTGGGAAACAAAAACCCAGGGGAAGAGTACACAATGGGGGGTGAGATACTAACAACAAAAATGGAAAGGGACCTGGGTATAGTCATATCAGATGACCTAAAGGTGGGCAAGCAATGTGAGAGGGCAGCAAGGAGGGCTGGGGGGATACTGGGATGCATAGGGAGAGGCATCACCAGTAGAAAACAGGAAGTTATTATCCCTCTGTACAGACAGTTGGTGAGACCCCATCTGGAGTACTGCGTGCAGTTCTGGAGACCCAGTCTCTGCAAGGACATAGACAGGATGGAGGCTGTCCAGAGGAGGGCAACTAAAATGGTGCAGGGTCTGCACCGGAAGACATATGAAGAGAGACTTAAGGAGCTGAATATGTATAGCCTCGAGGAAAGGAGGGAGAGGGGGGACATGATAGAAACTTTCAAGTATCTCAAGGGAATCAACAAAGTCCAAGAGGGTAGCATCTTTCAAAAAAAGAGGTGTGCAAGAACAAGGGGGCACAATTTGAAGATAGAAGAGGCGGCTCAGAGGTAATTTAAGGAAGTATTTTTTCACAGAGAGGGTTGTGGATGCATGGAACGGCTTTCCGGAGGAGGTTGTGGAGTCAAAAACAGTGGTGGAATTCAAGCATGCATGGGACAGTCATAAGGCAATTCTAGGGGTTGGGGGTAGGAAGAAGTAGGCTGCTGGTTAACTAGGATCTGTAGCTTATCCAATAGGTAGGGAAATGGGCAGACTGGGTGGGTCAAGCGGTCCTTATCTGCCGTCAAAATCTATGTTTCTATATAATTGGCCTGTCTGAGTCCCAAGGATGCTGCCATGTATTGTTTCTTTGCCATGGCATCAATCCTCCTGGAGTCCTTGTCCGGGGGGGTGTGAAGCCAAGGGAATGTTTGCCTTATCACAGGCTGCAGTCTGCACTACCCCAACATGGCTGCATTGTTGTGTAAGGAACTCCGTGTCAGAGCCTGACAATGTATACCTCTTGTCCATTCTCTTATCCACAGGAGGTATAGTGTTAGGAGTCTTTAAAATCTTAAATGTCTGTATCCCAAAAGATTTGTGTAAGGGAATAGACAGCCTCTTAAACTCTGGAATATCCATCATTTCCACATAGTCAGGCTCCTCCTGGTCATCCACAGCTTCTTCCATAGGAAGCTGGAGGGTTTCAGCCACTTTTTTATAAAACATGAAATGGGAGGGGGACTCAGAAAGCCTAGGAGGAGACACTCCTGAAGGTCTGTCTGGGGAGATGTCTGGGTCAATGGGCACATCCAAACTTTCAAATCCACATTCACTCTCCTCATACTCCTCTTCCTCCTCCTCCTCCTCCGGTTCATAAAAGTCCTCTAACTCATACTCTTGAACCGGTGGAACCGGCCGAACCGAGCACCTGCCTGATGCTGCCGGTTCGGTCGGAACCGGGGAAAGCGACTGAACAATTTTGGTCGCTTTGGCTATCTCTTCAGTGGTTGGAGAGGAAAGTTTTGGCTCCACACCAGCTGATTTTTCTTTTCTAGTTCTTTTAGTCGGAACCAACTCCTCAGAATCAGCTCTCCTTTTGCCCGAAGAAGTCTCGCCCTAGTCAGAGGGCACTCCTTCTGGTTCGATTTGAACCGAACCGAGCTGGCCATCCGGTTCAGCGGACTTTTTGGCCTCCCTTTCCCTGAGCCTACCAGCTCTCTTTTCTAGGGTAGCTGCAGGGAAATTTTTGCAAATCTGGCAGTCTGCATTGAGGTGGTCAAACCACAGACAATAAACACAGGTGGTGTGGGGTCAGCCTTGGCAAGACTTCCCACACACACTGCAGTGTTGAAACCCAGTGGGTCAGTTTTCTTTTGGGTTTCTCAGATATAGTGCCAGTCCTAACCAAACTTACCCTTTTGTGGCAATCCACCAGGCAAGACCCTCTTATCGGTTCCCAACCGTGTCACGGGTCGTGGAAAAAAACGTAATAAAATCCGTTTTTTTTTAGAACCGATAAGAACCAGTAACCACACTCTAAAAGCACAAATTAAGATTTTTTAAACAACTTGATCGGTTCAAACCGGACTGATAAACCGTTTACAAGTTCCACACAGAATAGAATAAAATAAAATCTATCTAGTACTCACAAATACCACAGACAGAGACTGAACCGATAGGTTACGGTTTAAATTCGGTCGAAAACCGAGAAAAGTGGTACTTTAACCGACAAATTGAACCGAGCAGAAGAAGAAATCTCCGGAGCGACTGTTCAGTGAGGCGGAGTAAAGAATCTCATGGTTTGAGTTTGAAGAACAACAGATAAGAGTCTCAACCGAGCTCGAGCTCAGCGTTCCATGCCTAGCATGGAAAGTTAACTCTTCATCTCCAGGGCAGTTCGAAGGTTGGGACTCACTGCATATGTCAGAATATAGCAAGACTTCATGTTGTTTGAAACTTTCCCTAATGCCTCAGGAAAATGTTGGCAAATGAGGGTGCCATGGAGGCATCACAGAATTTGTTGGCAGATAAGGGCCGCTTGGCCCACACAGTCTGCCCATTTCCCTACCTATTGGATAAGCTGCAGATCCTAGTTAACCAGCAGCCTACTTCCTCCTACCCCCACAAGAACTGCTTTATGTCTGTACCATGCATTTTGGAATTCCCCCTGTTTTTGACCCCACAACCTCCTCAGGAAAGCCATTCCATGCATCCACTACCCTCTCCATGAAAAAATACTTCCTTACATTGCCCCTAAGCTGTCCCCCCTCTATTTTCAAATTGTGCCCCCTTGTTCTTGCACATCTCTTTTTCTGAAAGATGCTACCCTCCTGGACTTTATTGATTCTCTTGAGGTACTTAAATCTTTTTGTCATGTCCACCCTCTCTCTCCTTTCCTCGAGGGTATACATATTGAGCTCCTTTAGTCTCTCTTCATATGGCTTCTGTTGCAGATCCTGCACCATTTTAGTTGCCCTCCTCTGGACTGCATCCATCCCGTCTATGTCCTTGTGGAGATGAGGTCTCCAGAACTGCACGCAGTACTCCAGATGAGGTCTTACCAACTGTCTGTACAGAGGGATAACAACTTCCTGTTTTCTACTGGTGATGCCTCTCCCTATGCATCCCAGTATCCCCCCAGCCCTCCTTACTGCCCTCTCACATTGCTTGCCTACCTTTGAGTCATCTGATATGACTACCCCAGATCCCTTTCCATTTTTGTTGTTGTTAGTACCTCCCCCCACATTGTGTACTCTTCCCCTATAAAAACATATTTCCAGGAAAAGATTGGCAAATGAGGGTGCCATGGAGGCACCTATCACTGTACCCATAATCTGTGAATATTAGTCACCACTGAAGGTGAAGTAATTAGGTTTCACTACGAAGCTGAGACTTTTTAGAATGAAAGCCAGTGGGAACTCATTTCTTGGTAGGGGGGCTCATTTAGAAAGATTTCATGTTCTGATACCTGCATCACGGTGGGTGTCACAGATTCACTCAGCAGGTCAGGCCCTCCACTCCCAAAGTGCCAACCTCTGAGCACAGTCTTGTGAACAGTGTAACAGACAAGGTAACCCTCTTGTCTGTTTTTGTGAGTTCAGATCAACCTTTGGTCTCAGTTCTGGAGGGATTCAAACTGTAACCTCTTGCTAGCATACCCAATGCACAGGCTCAGATATATCTGTCTTTGGGGGGCCAGATATCTTTGCCTATGAGCACCTAACCAGGTATTCAGAGATGAACCCTTAAAACTTAATAAAGACCTCAGATTTAAAATGCTTCTGTTTCCAGTTTGGTACCACCATACCAGCTATATATCTGCTGAGCCATAAATATTTCTTAGCAAAAGAAAGCAATTCAAAGACAGATCAGGTTTGCTCTAAAATTAGAGTTTTTACTAAAATATATAATAATATGTCAAACATACAATACAGAACTCTTATAACAGAAGACATACACATCTTTAAACAAAACAAGGTTTAAAACAGTGCAATTCCTACAACTATATTTAGATTTTGTCTAGCTACCTGTTTTCAGTGCTCAGATGTTTCCTTAGTCACTGTCAGATACAAATGCCTCTCTATAGTGAAAGAGAATAATCTTTTCAAGCAGTATTGGCCCACCCATTTTTGATGAAGTCATCCAGCCTCTCCTCTGGTCAAATATCTAACAAAAATGTATTTTTATACAACCACAGGATGTAATTTTAAAGTATTAATTCTGCAGCCTTGGCATAACTCCAGTTTCAGTGACACCTCTTTTGATCTCATGCTGTACCCTCTTCACACAGGCTTCATAGGGTCATTTACAACCTTACACCTCTATGTAACATCCCAGCTTCCCTTATTTTAATGTCATAAACCTAGTTTATGATTTCTCTCGTAACAAAATTAACTTAACAACTCTGTAATTAGCTCAGAGAAACAGGATCCTTAATAAAAGTCTTCCAATAACACATTGTCTGTGAAAAACTGAGTGTATGATACATACTGTCAGCAGTTCTCATGGCCTGCATCTGTCAGCTAAAATCTGGGGGATGAGAGATGTAATTCCTAGAGCATTTGATTTTCAGCAGAGACAGTCATAATACATTTTATATAAAAAAATATTATCCAGCACTCAGAACTGGCTGTCTACGTCACACTTCTCCCCACCTAGACTGAATTTGGGGGATCTATCCCCTACATGGGATGAGCTTCCCAAATCAGTTCACTCCTCATAGACCCTAGACAGCCCATCAGAGTTCTTGTTCTTCGCTCCAGCCCTATGTACGATTTTTAGATCATACCCTTGTAAAGCAAGACTCAATCTTAGTAGTCTGCCATTGCTCTTCCCCATCTGCATCAGCCAAACCAGGGGGTTGTGGTCAGTCTGCACCACAAAATGCTGCCCATACAAGTATGGCTCTAATTTCTTCAGGGCCCACACTATGGCAAAACACTCCTTTTCCACCATGGAGTACGCTTGCTCCCTGGGGATAAGCTTCCTACTCAAGTACACAACTGGGTGGTCTGTCCTTTGGCTAGACGTCTGGTTAAGTACTGCCCCAATACCCACGTCTGAGGCATCCGTCTGAACTATAAAGGTTTTGCTATAGTCCGGACTAGTCAAAACAGGAACACTGCACAGTGCAACCTTCAGTCTGGTAAAGGCTTCCTCACAGGCTGGGCCCCAGGTAATTTTCCTTGGCATCTTTTTCTTTGTCAGGTCAGATAGGGGAGCAGCCAGGGCACTGTAATTAGGTACACACTTTCTGTAGTACCCTGATGTCCCTAGAACGCTCCTGACCTGCTTCTGGGTTTCTGGTCTGGGCCATGCCTGAAGAAAAAATTACTTACCATAGTAATAACTTTGTGCAGTCATCCTGATGGGTTGAACTGCCCAGAGAGATGGAACACATGCAAATGATGGAATTCTTTGCACGTGAGCATCTTTCAAATACTGTCTCTACCAACTGTAGTGTTCTAAGCCCTTCAGATTTGTAAGAAGCCTGGAAGTCAGGCAACATGGAAACTTTTGACCACTAATTATTTACTAATTAATAAAACATTTTTAGGACTAGCCTAATAAACAACTTACTTGAAAAAAACTCCAAGGGAGGAGCTATATCTAAATATAATAATGGTGTTCACCATAGATTGAGAAAAACTATTTTGAGAGACAGAAAACTCTGGTAAAAATCTGTCTAGCATCGAGAAATGTACCCAGAAGGGTATGGCTATGTGGCACTAACATGCAGAATGCAGAGGCTGAAGTTCTGGAAAGGGAGGATGGGAGGGAGTTATGAATGTCTGAGCATCACTGGGAAGAAAGAAGATTACTATGGTAAGTAATGTTTTCTTCTAACCCCAGTAATGCTCAGACCATTCATAACTTTGTGCAGACTACCAAGCAGTACCCCCTGGTGGTGGTGGGCACAGAACTTATTTTGGGAACAGACTTTGCAGGACTGCTGTGCCAAACTTGGCATCACTTCTGGACAAAATATCCAAATTATAATGCTTTGTAAAGGTGTGTACTGATTTCCAAGTAGCTGCTTTACAAATGTCCAACAATGGCACCTCCCTAGCAGCTGCAATAGTGGCAGCTGTTCCTCTTGTTGAATGAGCCCTTAGCCCAGCTGGGGACTCTCTACCTGCTTTAGTGTAGCATAATTGAATACACTGGACAATCCACCGAGAAATGGATCTTTTTGAGGCTGGTTTGCCCATTCCAACATCCCCATATGTAAGGAAAAGTTTTTGGTTTTTTTTGTCTTGCCTATGGCCTTTAGTAGCTGTCATGTAGTAGCTGAGAGCTCTTTTCACATCCAGACTGTGAAGCCTTCTTTCACCAGAGCTTGCATGGTCTGTGAAGAAGACAGGCAGCGTGACTGATTGGTTCAGATGGAAATCTGAAACAACCTTGGGAAGGAATTGTCTGTTTGTTCTGAGGACTACTTTATCCCTGTGGAAGGAAATGTAGTCCTGGTCGACACAGAGAGCCTGAAGCTCACTGATTCTTCTTGCTGAAGTAATTGCTACCAGGAAAACTGTTTTCCAGGTAACATACTTTAAATGGGCTGTAGCCATGGGCTCAAAAGGATCCCGCATCAATCTGGCTATACATACATTAAGATCCCAAGCGGGCACTGGTGCCCTGTGAGGGGGGTGCAAATGCATTAGGCCTTTGAAAAATCTTTTGAAAATGGGATCTGATGCTACAGATACCTTTGTTCTAGCAGACAGGTATGCAGATATTGCCGCAAGGTGGACCATTAAGGAACTGGGTTGCAGACCTTGTGAATGCAAATGAGTTAGATAATCCAACACCACTGAGACCCCTGCATCATTTGGGGTGAAGTTTCTAGTAGAGCACCAGAAAGAGAATCTTTTCCACTTAGCATAATAAGTTTTCTTAGTTGAAGGCTTCCTGTAACCTTTCAAAATGTTTAATACAGCGTCAGAAAGGTTCAAGCCTGCATACTCTAACTCCTCAAAAGCCATGCTTTGAGGTGAAGAGACTTGAGATTTGGGAATAGCAATGTTCCCTGATTGGAGATTAGAAGATTGTGCCTGAGAGGCAAGCTTATTGGCCTGCTCACTGCCATGGAGAGCAGAAGAGAGTACCATGGCTGCCTGGGCCAATCTGGAGCTATCAATATCAGAGAAGCTGAGAGGGATCTGAGTTTCAGCAGTACCCTGAAACCAGAGGGAAGGAAATGCATGAAAACATGCCCGACCAATCCAGCACCAAGGCATCCAGAGGGATTGTGCCCTGGGCTGGTGGCCTGCAACAGTACTGAGGCAACTGGTGGTTCTGGTGGGATGCGAACAAGTCTATCTCTGGAACGCCTCACCTGCTGAAAATTACCCATACCATCTGCTTGTTCAATGCCCATTCGTGATGGGACTGATTGATTCGACTCAGTGTGTCTGCCAAGATATTGTCCTTTCCTGGCAGATGGATGGCTTGCAGGGACACCTTTAAAGAATATGCCAGAGCCCAAATTCTCATGGCTTCTGTGCATAGGGGATCTGATCTGGTGCCACCCTGCTTGTTTATGTAATACATAGTGGTGGTATTGTCTGTTCTGACCTGTACCACCTTGCCCATTACCAGTGTAGAAAACCTTTAGTGCCAACCGCTGCTCTGAATTCCAGCAGATTTATATGCTGGAGGACTCTGCTTCAGACCAGGTACCCTGAGTTGTGTGCTCCCCTAGATGGGCACCCCAGTCCAGCAGGGATGCATCTGTTGTGAGGATTAGTGAAGGATCCTTCTTCTGGAAGGGGACTCCTTGTCTTAGGTTGGATTCCTTTTTCCACCACAAGAGGGCTCGTAACAGGGGCCTTGTCACTGGAATGAGTTTTGAGAAGGGGTCTTTTTTCTGACTCCAATGAGTCCTGAGGTGAAACTAGATGTGTCTCATGTGAAACCTGGAACCCTGCACTGTACCTGTGGATGCAGCCATATGACCCAAGAGCTGCAGAAATTGTCTGGCTGTTTTTTGACCATGCAATTTGAAGGAGTTTGCTATGGCCTGAAGACTTTGCACCCTGTCTAGTGGTAAAAAGGCCCTGGCCTGCAGGGTGCTGATCTCTGCACCTATGAACTGTAAAGTCTGTGAAGGGGGCGAAGACAGATTTTTTCTGGGTTACTATGAAACCCAGAGATTCCAAAAGATCCTGTGTGAGCCTTAGAGAGGTTGTGACCTGCTCTGGTGATTTGCCTACTATCAGCCAGTCGTCCAGGTATGGAAAGACAGTCACTCCCTGTCTTCGAAGAAATGCCACAACAACTGCTAGGCATTTTGTAAACACCCTTGGTGCCGAGGAAAGGCCGAAGGGTAGGGTTGCAAACTGATAATGACCTGATGGGAGTCTGAATCTGAGATAATTTCTGTAAGATTACTTTATGGGGATGTGGAAATAAGCGTCCTGTAAATCCAGAGATGCCAGCCAGTCCCCTTTTTGGATTATTGGTAGAATCCGAGCCAAAGTGACCATTTTGAACTTTGGCTTTTTCAGGTGCTTGTTTAAAGCTCTGAGATACAAAATTGGCCGCCACTCCCCATGTTTCTTTGTTGTTAGGAAGTATCTGGAGTAAAAACCTCTTCCTCTCAGGGTTGCAGGGACTAATTCCACTGCTTTGAGCGGAAGCAGCTTCTGGACCTCTGCCACTAGCAATGAGATTTGTGCTAGAGGTGGGGAGGTAGAAACCCTGGGGTTTTTTAGAGGAAGAAATTTGAACTGCAGAGACATTCCTTTGCCCACTACCCCCAGCACCCACTTGTCTGTGGTGATGGTTGACCAGAGGGGGAGGAAATGGGACAGTCTGCCTCCAACAGGTAGGGAGGAGGAGGCAGCTTGCATCTCAGGGGTTCAGTTTAGGCTGGGGTTGAGGTTGTGGCTGAGTCTCTCACCTAGAGCCCCTTCTGCCCCTACCCCTTGAGTAGCCCTGTGGGGGGTACTGCTGGTATTGGGGCATGGCTACTGGCTGGAAGAAGGGTCGTGATAAAAAGGGATGACCCCTAGCCCCCCTTCCATAGGGCCTAGTGGATGAGGAAGCTCTGTCTCTAGCAGAGTTACTTCTATAAGTAGCCTTATATTCATCCACTTTTTTCATATAGGCCACTGTGGACTCCCCAAACAGCAGATTTCCTTCTAATAGGAAATCCAGGGCCTTTGACTGGGTATCCTGAGTGAGGTTTGTGGCCCTAAGCCAAGCAAACCTCCTCTGAGCCACTGTATTAGCCATCCATCTGGCTACAGTGTCATTCAAATCAGCAGCCATTTGGAACTGGTACTTGGCGCCTCTAGCCCAAACCTGGCAGTTTCTGCCAGGTCATCTGTTTAAGGGTGGGTGGCCTTCATGGACGTGCCAGTACCGACTGCCACAGGGATTTCTGATACTGGGCAGCATAAGATTGAAAAGTGGCCTGTCTCATGGCCAATGAGGCTGACAAATAGCCCTTTGGCCATACTGTCAGTCTTCTGGAGTCCTTGTCCGGAGGGTGTGAGGACAGAGGACCTTAGCCTTATCACAGGCAGCTTGCTGTATAACCCCTTGATGATCTGGGTGGGAGAAAAGGAATTCAGCTCCCTCCCTGTTCAGCTGATATTTTTTATCTATTCTCTTGTCAATAGGAGGAATAGAGTTTGGGGTCTGGAGGAGCTTCATAGCATCCTTCTTAAAGAATTTATATACTGGAAGGAAGAGGGCCTTTGTGGGTGTTAAGCCCCTCATATTCAGGTACTCAATCTCCTTCTTATCTTCCACTTGCTCTGTTGTGTTGATGCCCAGAGCATCTGCCATTCTTCTTACAAAAGAAAAATGGGAGGAAAAATCCTCAGACACTCTGGGAGGAGAGCCAAATTCCTGCTCGGGGAAACCTCTGGGGGAATAGGTTCATCCTCCTTATAAATGTCATCATCCCCCTGGAAATATTGTTGCTCCAGAGCAGGAGGCAACACAGCAGCAGCAACCTGGAGGCCCTGGGGAGGGGCAGGAGGCTGAGGGATGATGTTTTGCAGAACCTGGATAATTTTGAATGCCTGGGCTATGTCTTGAGCCGAAGGCATGACAGACTGCTGCGCAGAAGTCCCTGGTTTAGCAGGAGAGGGTTCTGCATGTTTGAGCTTCTTTAATTTCTTTGAGGGAACCGGAGAGTCAGCCAGTTCTTTCCCTCTTTTTGCCCCTTTTTTGCCCGTATCAGGGGCAGAGGTAGAAGCACTCGTTAATTCAACCACAACAGACTGGGGTGTCAGCTGGTCAGAGCCTGAGGGACCCCTTGGAAACTTTTTGTTAAGCCTTTCAAGGCGCTTTTCATCAGTTTTTTCTGGGAATGTTTTACATATCTCACATTCCTGGTCCAAATGTTCAAAACCCAGACAAGCTACACATAAGGTGTGCTTGTCTGCCTTGGCAAACACATCTCCACACTTCAAACAGTTTTTAAAACCAGGTTCACCGGTTCTCTTTTTAGGTTTCTCAGTCATGGTGAAATATAAAATGAAAAACCTCAACCACTAATTACCAAAAGCTAATGCAGTTATTTAAACAGCTTAAAAGGCTTTTACTTTTTTTTTTTTTTTAGCGGTCGGTTCCAGAACCGATATGGAATCGATAGAACCGAGAAAGGAGATGAAATATGAACCGGTTCAGCGGTTCTGTAACTGATGAAAAGTGGTTACAAATAAAAACTTTAAGGACCAAAATTAAATGGAAATGAATTGGTTCTTTAGTTAGAGAACCGAAACAAAGTTACAACTAGTTCGGATCCCTCACGGTTATACCGAATCGCGAGGAACCGAGAAAACAACAATTTAAACAATAATAACCAATATAAGCTAACAAATTAGTAGAGGCAGTAAAAGAAACTAAAAATACTTATGGTTTTTAAACTTTTTTCTTTCTTCTTCACTCGAAAGAGGGTGACAGAGACTCCGAGCAACCAGACTTTCAGGCGGAGAGAAAAATCTGAAGGGCTTAGAACACTACAGTTGGTAGAGGCAGTATTTGAAAGATGCTCACGTGCAAAGAATTCCATCATTTGCATGTGTTCCATCTCTCCGGGCAGTCCAACCCATCAGGATGACTGCACAAAGTTATGAATGGTCTGAGCATTACTGGGGTTAGAATCACCTCTATCTTTATTTGGTTAGGACGAAGCTGTCCCCGGCCTACCACATGCCCGAGGTATGTCACTTCCCCCATGGCCACCTGGCACTTCTCGGCTTTCACAGTGAGCACGGCCCTCTGTATCCTGCCCAGCACTTCCCTAAGGTGTGAAAGGTATTCCTCCCAGCTGATACTGAAGATGGCAATGTCACCCAGGTATGCTACGGCGTACTTCTCAGCACCATTCAACACCTGGTTCACCAACCTTTGGAAAGTGGCAGGCGTTCTTCATTCAAAGGCATTACTTTAAACTCAAATAAGCCTATCGGAGTGATGAAGGCCAACCTTTCCCTAGCTCTGTCTGTCAATTCTACCTGCCAATACCCCTCGGTCAGGTCAATAGTCGTAAGGTAGGTCGCCCCTCCCAACTTGTCCAGGAGTCCGTCCGTCCGGGGCATCGGGTGGGCGTCGGACTTCGTGACTGCATTCAGTCCATGATAGTCCACACAGAAATGAGTTGAGCCATCTGGCTTGGGCACAAGGACTACAGGTGAGGCCCAGGGGCTGTGGGATCTCTGAATTACCCCTAAATCCAGCATCTCCTCCACTTCCCTCCTAATGTCCTTTTGGACAGCCTCCGACACCCGATATGCTGTCCGCTGTATGGGTGTCTGTGTCCTTGTCTCCACATCGTGTGTTGCTAAGGGGGTTAGTCCAGGCTTCGCACTAAACAAGGGAGCAAAGTCTGCTAAAACCTCCCTTACTTTCTGGACCTGGTCCGGGGTCAGCTGGGGAGACAATTTTACTGCCTCCACAGTGGACTCCCGCTTACTCTCTTCCAGCAAGTCCAGAAGGGGGTCTCCTTCGTCCGTTCCCTCCCCATGACTACACACTGCAAACACCTTGTCAGCCCTATTTGCATATGGCTTCATCATGTTGACATGGTACATTCTTTCAGTCTGTCTTCTGTCAGGTAACTCCACAATGTAGTTTGCATCATTTACCTTCCTAACCACTTTGTACGGTCCTGCCCACTCAGCTTGCAGATTGTCTTTCCGGACCGGAATAAGGCGGCTGACTTCCTGACCCACCATGTACGAGCAAGCTCTGGCTCTGCGGTTGTACCACACCTTTTGTCTCTGTTGGGCAGCTGCCAGGTTGCTCTGGGCTGTCCCCATAAGCTCCTTCAGCCTTTCTCTAAACCTAAGGCTGTAATCCACAATGGGAGTTCCCTGGGTGGCGTGCTTGCCTTCCCAGTCCTCCCGGATTAAGTCTAGGGGCCCATGTACCTGGCGTCCATATAAGAGTTCGAAGGGGGAAAATCCTGTCAACTCTTGGGGTACCTCCCTGTATGCAAACAACAGGTGGGGGAAAGTATTTCTCCCAGTCCCTCCCATGCTGTTCAGCAAATGCCCGGAGCATTGACTTTAGGGTACCACTGAAATGTTCCACAAGCCCATTGGCTTGTGGGTGATACGGTGTCGTGCATCTCTGCACCACCCCACACTTCTCCCATAAACACTCCATTAGGTCCAACATGAAGGAACCCCCTCGATCGGTGATTACCTCCTGCGGAAACCCAACACAGGAGAAAATCCCAAATAAGGCATCTGCCACTTTGTCTGTCCTCAGTGAGGATAAAGCTACTGCCTCTGGGTACCGGATGGCATAATCCACCACAGTCAGGATGAATCTCTTCCCTGAGGAGCTGGGGATATTTAAAGGCCCCACAATATCCATTCCCACCCTCTGGAATGGCTCCTCCACTATGGGTAAGGGAATCAGGGCGGCTTGGGTTTTCTTGCCTGCCTTCCCTATTTCTTGGCACCGGTGACAAGACCTGCAATACTCCTTCACCTGCTGGGTGAAGTTAGGCCAGTAGAAATTCTGAGCCAACGGCTGCGTAGTTCGTGCTATTCCCAGATGACCAGACAAGGGAATATCATGTGCAGTTTTGAGCAACTGCTCATGATACCCCTGGGGAACGACAAGCTGCCTGCCTAGCATCTCTCCCTCTGTCTGTACTGCCTGTGTATACATAAGTCCATTTTCCCAATAAGCCTTATGTCTGCCGTCACCTCCCTGTGTGCCCTCAAAGTCTGCCCAAGCCCTCAGCTTCTCTAAACTAGGGTCACTCCTCTGAGCAGCTGCAAACCCCTCACACAGTCCCAAGGCATGGGACAAGTCCCCTTCAGTTGCTAAACTAGGGTCCCTAGCACTAGCGTCAGGGCCCTCAGGATCACTGTCAATCCTAACCCTCTGACAATTGGTCACCCCTCCCTCATCAGAGTAACCTTCCATAGCTGTGTGGTCACTCGCTACTAGGGAAATTTTTACCCCCTTTTTATCAGTTTTCCCATCTGGAGACACAGGCTGGGGAACCAGCCTCTCTCTGGTTTCCACACTGGTTTCTGTGGGGTTCAGGGAACTATTATTTTCCCTTGCCCCTTGGCTACGGGTAACTTCACATACCATCCCCTGTTGGAGATTGTTACCCAGGATCACATCTACTGCTAACGTTTTAGCTACAGCCACCTGTTGCACAGTTCCCTGTTTCACCCCAGTCCAGGAGAACACTGGCTAGTGGCAATGTTTTCGCTTCACCTGCAAAGTCCCGTACAGTCACGTATTTGTTTGAGATAAGCTGACCAGGCTGTACTAGATCCCCTTTCACCAATGTCAGGGATGCCCCTGTGTCCCTTAACCCCTGCGTCTGTACGCCATTTACCATGACTGGGTGCATGTGTTCTCTCATGTTGACTGGCATGCTCTCAGGGACACACAAACAACCCACTTCCTTTCTGGTACTACTTTGCGAATTATTGCTTGCCCTTCTTGGACACTGTCTGGCAATGTGCCCAGTTTCTTTACATAACCAACAAGCATGTCTTAGTTCAGAGAAATCTTTTCTCTGAAACCTGGGGCTAACTGGTTTTGGTGGAGGCAGTGAGGGTTTTAGCTGCCCTGAAGGTGTGCTTTTCCCTTTCTGAGCTGCCATGCCCGCCCCATTCACTCTCAGAGCAGGTCTGCTCTTGGCATAGCAGTCCAAGAGTTCAGCAGCTTCTTGCACTGTTTTTGGATCTCGGTCCTCTACCCAGGTTTTTAACTCTGCTGGGCATGCCCAATAAAACTGTTCTAATAAAATCACATTTTCAATTTTATCAACAGGGTTTGCCTCAATTCCTTCGCACCAACGTTTTAAAAACTGATGTTGTTTCGTGGCTAGCTCCTCATAGCTCATATCAGGGCTTCTCCTGAGCTTACGGAGTTTAGCTCTGTATGATTCAGCAGTTGATTCAAACTTTTTTAGTAGTGCAGCTTTTAACTTGCTGTAATCATCACTGTCTTTATTGTCCATGTGACCCAGTGCATCCCGAGCTTTTCCGGTAAGTAGCGGGGATAGCTGGAAGCGCACTGGACTCTCTAGGAAATTTAGCCTGAATATAAACCTTTTCAAAAGAATTTAAAAAGGCGTCTATATCCTCCCCGTCCTTAAACTCGGCTATTAATTTGGAGTTCAATTTGTAACCCAGTTCTGCAGTCCCAGTTAAACCCAAGCCACTTACCTGCTCTGGTGCCGCTGGTTGGAGTCGTAGCTTCTCCAGTTCATGTTGCCTCTGGCACTTCTGCTCCTCATGGTCTGCATCTAGAAGTTCTCATTCTCTCGTCTCCTCTGCATCTCACTGGCACTCATGCTCCTCACAGTCTGCCTCCCTCAGTTGTCGCTCTGCCTCTGCATTCTCACTCTGCCTCATGGTCCGCCTCTCGCTTCTCTCGCTCTCGCTTCTCTCGCTCTCTCCTCTCCTGTCCTCTCCTCTCCTGGGACTCCAGCTCCATCCTGCGCAACTCAAGTTGCAACCTGAGAACTTCCTGATTCAGGATACTGGTGACTCATTCCTGCTGCTGTGGCCCTGCTGTCCTCCTCATTGGCTTGGGACCCCTCACTTGCCACTAGTTCTGCCACACTCGAGGTCTGGTCCCTTCCCTGCTCTGGGTATCTGCTACTGTCAGGGCCTCTATGAGGTTCTGCTTTTTGGCTGTCACCTCGAACAGGACTCTTCTGTCCTCGCACAACTGCTTTAACTGTTCTACAGTGTGCCTGCTGTACTTGGACACCATTTAACTACTGCTACTCTGACTTTGCACTTTAGAAAAAAAATAAAGTAGGTAGGAACTTGACTGTTCACCAAGTGATACATAGTTCTGTTTTCTTTTTAAAGTAAAACTGTCTTTTTCTTTCTTTGCAAGAGCGCTTACGGTCTCAGCTGACAGAACAATAAAGCTTGTGATACCAAAATTATGCCACCGCTGCCAACCAATCTGTCACAGATTCACTCAGCAGGTCAGGCCCTCCACTCCCAAGGTGCCAACCTCTGAGCGCAGTCTTGTGAACAGTGTAACAGACAAGGTAACCCTCTTGTCTGTTTTTGTGAGTTCGGATCAACCTTTGGTCTCAGTTCTGGAGGGATTCAAACTGTAACCTCTTGCTAGCATACCCAATGCATAGGCTCAGATATATGTGTCTTCGGTGAGCCAGATATCTTTGCCTATGGGCACCTAACCAGGTATTCAGAGATGAACCCTTAAAACTTAATAAATACCTCAAATTTAAAATGCTTTTGTTTCCAGTTTGATACCACCATACAAGCTATATGTCTGCTGAACCATAAATATTTCTTAGCAAAAGAAAGCAATTCACAGACAGACCAGGTTTGCTCTAAAATTTGAGTTTTTACTAAAATATATAATATGTCAAACATACAATAAAGAACTCTTATAACACAAGACATACATATTTTTAAACAAAACAAAGTTTAAAACAGTGCAATTCCTACAACTATATTTAGATTTTGTCTAGCTTTCTAAATACCTGTTTTCAGTGCTCAAATGTTTCCTTAGTCAGTGTCAGATACAAATGCCTCTCTATAGTGAGAGAGAATAATCTTTTCAAGCAGTATTGGCCCACCCCTTTTTGATGAAGTCATCCAGCCCTTCCTCTGGTCAAATATCTAACAAAAATATATTTTTATACAACCACAGGATGTAATTTTAAAGTATTAATTCTGCAATCTTAGCATAACTCCAGTTTCAATGACACCTCTTTTGATCTCATGCTGTACCCTCTTCACACAGGCTTCATAGGGTCATTTACAACCTTACACCTCTAAGTAAGATCCTAGCTTCCCTTATTTTAATGTCATAAACCTAGTTTATGATTTCTCTCTTAACAAAATTAACTTAACAACTCAGTAATTAGCTCAGAGAAACAGGATCCTTAATAAAAGTCTTCCAATAACACATTGTCTCTAAAAAACTGAGTGTGTGATACATACTGTCAGCAGTTCTCTTGGCCTGCATCTGTCAGCTAAAATCCGGGGGGGGGGGGATGAGAGATGTAATTCCTAGAGCATTTGATTTTCAGCAGAGACAGTCATACTACATTTTATATAAAAAAATATTATCCAGCAGAGACACAGTCATAATACATTTTATATAAAAAAAATATTATCCAGCACTCAGAACTGGCTGTCTATGTCACAATGGATACCTGGTGTGTAAAGTGACTCTATGTCAATACCCATGAATCTGTAATGGACATCATAAATGTATCTAACTCTGGAACTGATTGTGCATAAGTTAAATACCTTTGTATATCTCATTTTGTACTGGACAGGGGACCTTTGTAAATGAGCTACTAGCTCAAAGGTTGTTGTAATCTGAGACATTAAATAAATAAATCTAACATATCTATGGTGTCTCTTGAATGGCTACTTAATGTGGATACATCGTCTTTCAAAAAGAAATACAGAAGACTTCTGGTGACGTCATGCACCAGACCAGACACTAATGAAATAGCTCTCCCAGGAGCTCCAACAAAATACCTTCATCTACAGTGACTACAAATTAATCCTGTTTAATCTCACCTGCAAAAGGTTAAATAATGCCAAACCCACCAGGAGAACTCACCAGCAACCCAACGGGGTCCTGGGATGAAGAGAGATATACCAATGGAGAATTGGAAAGCAAAAGCTCGCAGGCCTCACTCCCTTCATGGCGCGGCCACAGCAGAACCGGGAAAGTAAGCAATGCCTCCCTACAACAAGCATTTGTCAATGCCGAATGTTTGTTTGCTGGCATTAGCAGTGGAAGTGCAGGAGTTAGACAGATGCAGTATAGGAATGGCATTGAAGTATTGAACTGACGTCAACTCCACCCTCACCCTACAGAGATGGACAGGCATTGGGATGTGCCTTTGGGTCGTCGCCCATGATGGTCATGGCATTTCACCTCACCCTGCCCTTCAGACACTGACAAGTGTCGAGGTGTTCCTTGGGGTCTTGGGCTTTACATTCACCTCATTCCATAAGGAAATACACTGAAATGGGTGCAGTATAGGAGAATGGGGTGAACTCTGGGGCCAAAGGGTCCAAAGCGCACCTCAATGCCTGTCACTGGCTGCAGGGTGGGGTTGGGGTGGAATGCCATGAGCATTACTGTTGACAATCCCAAGTCACACCTGACACCCATCTGAGGGTAGGGCATTATGGTCAAAAACCCTAATGCCCTGGGTGTTTCTTGGTATTTTCACTCCAACTTTTCAACATGGGCTTTTTGTGACCCCACCACATGAACAGTGACACTATCAGTTTGTTAGGCGAAAGGTGATTTTGCACAGCGACTGCGCCATTTGACACCACAGGTGTGAAAACACATTTTGAACAGGATTGAAAATGACAGTTGTACTGTTCATGAGGAGGTGTAAAAATGGCATTGTTGAAAATCTGGAGTGAAAATATAAAAACTGGTGAAATCACAGCGTGCGTGAAACTACTAGCGTACACCGTAATGTAATTGGTTTAGGGATTTTATGGCAGATTTTCAATATAGGCATTTTGGGACCTCCGCTCATGAACAGTGTCACTGTGATTTTCTTAATCTGTCCCGAACAATGATTTCCACAGCGACCATGCTATTCTGCGCTGGAAGTGCGAAAACACATTTCGGCCAGGTTGTGAAACATGACAGCTATACTGTTCATAAGGAGGTGTGTAAAAATGGCAATGTTGAAAATCTGGACTGAAAATATTACAAATTTGTGAATTTACGAGGGTGCGTGGAAACTGCGTAATGCATGCTCGTAACACAGTCAGTTTATGGACTTTTGTCACCAAATTTTCAACATAGCAATTTTAACACTTCTGCTCATAAGCAGTGTCACTGTGATTTTCTTAATCTGTCCCAAACATTGATTTCGCACACCAACCGTGCCATTGTGCGCTACATGTGCGAAAACACATTTTGGGTGAGATGGGAAAAAAAGACAGCTGTACTGTTCATAAGGAAGTGTGGTAAAATGGCAATGTAGAAAATCTGGAGTGAAAATATTAACAATTCTCAAAGTTACGGGCATGCGTAGGAACTGCGCAATGCACGCTTGTAAAACAGTCATTTTTGGGAATTTTTTCACCACATTTTCAACAAAGGGTTTTTGGGGGCCTACCTCATGAACTGTGACACTGTTTCATTAATCAGTCCCGAAAGGTGGTTCCACGCAGAGACCATGAAATCATCTTTCAGGACTGAATAATAAAATGACAATGACTGAGTTCATGAGGTGGGGACCGAAGACCCACATGTTGAAAATTTGGTGAAAAAATTCCCAAAAATGGCCAAGATATGCACCAAAGTTGAAAAAAAAACATTTATGCCATTATACAACTTACCGGCATTTCTTCAGTTCGCAGCTGGCTTTGAAGAGTGCAGACGTGTTCCTGGTCCACCGAAGATCATCGCGCCAGCCTCCAGAGATGGGTATGGGGTGAGGCAGGGGTGTGGGAGGTGGAGGACACAGAGGGTGGGCGTGGGTTGGGGAGGGGGACAAGAGAGTCACGAGGAAACGTTTTTTCTTATAGGTGGTTTTTTACAAAGATGGCGGGACGTTGCCACGCTGGGGTGGGCTCCCAGTGTGGCACCTGGAAGGTCTGTTTGGGGGGGCAGTGGAGCCAGCAGGGGATTGGGCACCCGTCGACCATCCAGATGTGCAGGGATGGGGAGTGCATGAGCACGCTGGGGTGGGCTCCCAGTGTGCTACATGGGTATTTGTTGGGGGCTCTGGAGCCAACCGGGATCACAGGAAAAAAATGGAGCTATGACAGCAGTTCAGATGCAGTGCTGATGTGTAGGCAGTTTGCATACTGCCAATGGCAGTATGCAAATTGCCTACAAGTCACCATCACTGATTGTAGTGGTCTTTTACTTTGAATTGTACGCCACTGCATCTGAACTACTGTCATATACAGCTCGGACATTTATTGGTGCGGTGGGGGACGTGACTGCAAAAAGGAGCAGGGCATTGGAAGCGGGGCTGGCACACCTACGAAAACTTGTATGGTGGCACTATGTTTCTTGCACATGCGTGCAAGCAAACATAAAAACAAATGACATTGCTCCTGGCAGAGATGCGTGAGTTCAGGAAGGAAATAAGATCGACCACCACCGCATTAAGAACTGATATTGGCAAGTTGGAAACCAGGCAGGAGGGCCTGGAAGAACAACTTACAACCATGAACCGGCATGTGGACACCTCCGAATGCGCCATAGTGCAACTCCACCAAATAGTAAAGGTACTGCAGGTATGGGCAGAAAACGCCAAGAATGGAACAGAAGAAACAACATTAGGCTCTCGGTGGTTCCTGAAGGCTCGGAGGGTCAGAACATTATCCAATATATACAGCAGTTATTAAAACCAAACCTACAACTGCCAGATATAATGACACTGGAGATAGAAAGAGCCCACCACACGCTAGGCCCATGACCTCCACAAGGGAGCCACCCATGCACTGTCCTAATTAAAATCCTCAGATTCCAAGAGAAGGAATCAGTCCTGCACACCGCCTGTAAACAGGGGACAGTATAGCTACAAGGCCAGAGGATTGGCTTAGAGAACAACTATTCCCCGGAGACGATGCAAAACACGAAAGCTTACATACCCATTATGAAAATACTGAGGGAGGCCAAAATATGGTTCAGGACACCATACCCTGCAAAAATTACCATCTTCTTCACAGATGGCATGCAGCAATTTGAAACCATGGAGGCGGTGCTGGAGGAGGTCGCTAAGCCGAAGATGAACCTCCGTCAAAACCCCCTCGCACTACTGGGACATTTACAGTGAAACTGACACAGTTGAAATGGCAGCAGGGCCGGACAGACACCTTAAGGCAATCGGAGCAGAGGCACTCCAGAAGATCGTTGAGGATCTGAAGAACCAACGGAACCAAACTCGAACTCCACTACCGCATAACATTAGCTCCCGTAAGATTGATTGAAATCTGTTTGTGGGGCCGGGGAATAGATTAAACTAGCGACTGAGGGCGGGCTGCTCCCCGCGGGCCTCCAGACTGGTAACTGGGCCTAGTGGGGGGGGGTTGAATCGATGCACGGTTTGTGATGGTGCCCCCAACCTCCCAAACCTCTCCCCAAGATGGTACAAAGCAGCGGAGGGGCTCGCCTTACCCTACAACAATCCAGGGACTAAAATGGAACTGTGACACTGCCAACCACAGTCAACATGCATCACCACTCTCCAGAACATTCACGCTGACTAATTAGCAACAGATGCGCACCCTCTCCTCCACCGGCAATTGGACTATATGACAAAATTACTCACCACAGTAATCTTCTTTCTTCCCAGTGATGCTCAGAAATTCATAACTTTGTGCAGTCAGCCTGGTAGGTTGGACTGCTCGGAGAGATGGAACACATGCAAATGATGGAATTCTTTGCACGTGAGCATCTTTCAAATGCTGCCTCTACCAACTGTAGTGTTCTAAGCCCTTCAGATTTGTAAGAAGCCTGGAAGTCAGGCAACATGGAAAAATTCGACAACTAATTAATTAAAACATTTTTTAGGGTTACCCTAATAAAGAGAATTTACCCAAAAAAACTCTTAAGGAGGAACTACATCAAATAAACAATGGTGTTCACCAAACAGCATGAGAAAACTATTAAGAGAGACAGAAAAACTCTGTTTAAATCTATCTGGTATAGAGAAGTGGACCCAGAAGGGTATGGCTATGTGGCACTAGCATGCAGAGTGCCGAGGTTGAAGTTCTGGAAGGGGAGGATGGGAGGGAGTTATGAATATCTGAGCATCACTGGGAAGAAAGAAGACTACAATGGTAAGTAATTTTTTCTTCTAACCCCAGTAATGCTCAGACCATTCATAACTTTGTGCAGACTACCAAGCAGTACCCCGCTGGTGGTGGGCACAGAACGTATTTTGGGAACAGACTTTGCAGGACTGCTGTGCCAAACTTGGCGTCACTTCTGGACAAAATATCCAAATTATAATGCTTTGTAAAGGTGTTTACTGATTTCCACAGTAGCTGCTTTACAAATGTCCAACAATGGCACCTCCCTAGCAGCTGCAATAGTGGCAGCTGTTCCTCTTGTTGAATGAGCCCTCAGCCCAACTGGGGACTCTCTACCTGCTTTAGTGTAGCAGAATTGAATACACTGGACAATACACTGAGAAATGGATCTTTTTGAGGCTGGTTTGCCCATTCCAACATCCCCATATGTAAGGAAAAGTTGTTTTTTTTTTGTCTTGCCTATGGCCTTTAGTAGCTGTCATGTAATAGCTGACAGCTCTTTTCACATCCAGACTGTGGAGCCTTCTTTCACCAGAGCTTGTATGGTCTGTGAAAAAGACAGGTAGAGTGACTGATTGGTTCAGATGAAAGTCTGAAAAGACCTTGGAAAGGAACTGTTTGTTTGTTCTGAGGACTACCTTATCTCTGTGAATGGAGATGTAGTCCTGGTCAACACAGAGAGCCTGAAGCTCGCTGATTCTTCTTGCTGAGGTAATTGCTACCAGAAAAACTGTTTTCCAAGTAACATATTTTAAATGGGCTTTAGTCATGGTCTCAAAAGGAGCCCTCATTAATCTGACTATACTGTACATATATTAAGATCCCAAGCGGGTACTGGTGCCCTGTGAGGAGGATGCAAATGCATCAGGCCTTTGAAACATCTTTTGAAAATGGGATCTGATGCTACTGACACTTTTGTCCTAACAGAAAGATATGAAGACACTGCTGCAAGATGAACCCTTAGAGAACTGGGTTGTTGAGTCAGGTAATCCAACACCACTGAGACTCCTGCATCATTTGTGGTGAAATTCCTACCAGAGCACAAAAAAGAAAATCTCTTCCACTTAGCAGAATATGTTTTCTTAGTGGATGGCTTCCTATAACCTTTCAAGATAGTTAATACAGCTTCAGAAAGGTTTAAGTCTGCATGCTCTAATTCCTCAAGAGCCATGCCTTGAGGTGGAGGGACTTCAGATTTGGGTACAACAATGTTCCCTGATTGGAGGTCAGGAGATTGTGTCTGAGAGGCAAACTTATTGATTTGTTCACTGACATGGAGAGCAGCAGAGAGTACCATGGCTGCCAGGGCCAATCTGGAGCGATCAAGATCAGAGAGGCTGAGAGGGATTTGAGCTTCAGTAGTACTCTGAAAACCAGAGGAAAGGGGGGGAGGCATTAAGAAACTTGCCTGACCAGTCTAGTACCAGGGCATCCAGAGGGATTGTGCCCTGAGCCGGTGGTCTGCAGCAATACTGATGCAACTGGTGGTTCTGGTGGGATGCGAACAAGTCTATCTCTGGAATGCCCCACCTCCTGAAAATTACCTGCACCACCTGCTTGTTCAGTGTCCATTTGTGATGGGACTGATTGATTCAGCTCAGTGTGTCTGCTAAGGTATTGTCCTTTCCAGGCAGATGGATTGCTTGCAGGAACACCTTTAGAGAGTATGCCAGAGTCCAAATTTTCATGGCTTCTGTGCATAGGGGACCTGATCTGGTGCCACCCTGCTTGTTTATGTAGTACATAGTGATGGTATTGTCTGTTCTGACCTGTACCACCCTGCCCATCACCAGTGGAGAGAAAACTTTTAGTGACAGCCACACTGCTCTGAGTTCCAGCAAGTTTATATGCTGGAGGGACTCTGCTTCTGTCCAGGTACCCTGAGTTGTATGCTCCCCCAGATGGGTGCCCCAGCCCAGAAGGGATTCATCTGTCATGAGGACTAGTGAAGGATCCTCCTTCTGGAAGGGGACTCCTTGCCTTAGGTTGGACTCCTTTTTCCACCACAAGAGGGCTTGTAACAGAGGCCTTGTCACTGGAATGAGTTTTGAAAAGGGATCTTTTTTCTGACTCCAATGATTCCTAAGATGAAACTGGATGTCTCTCATGTGAAACCTGGAACCCTGCACCGTGCCTGTGGATGCAACCATATGACCCAAGAGCTGCAGGAACTGCCTGGCGGTTTTTCACCTGTGCAACTTGAAGGAATTTGCTATGGCTTGAAGGCTTTGCACCCTGTCCAGTGGCAAAAAGGCCCTGGCCTGCAGAGTACTGATCTCTGCCCCTGTGGACTGTAAAGTCCATGTAGGAGTTAAGACAGATTTTTTCTGGTTTATTATTGTAACCCCCCTGCAAATGGGGGTTCCCAAAAGTCTTCCAGGAGTTTGCTTGAATGCTCCAAGCCTGGATGGTGTTCGGCGTCTAAGCCGTTTATCTGTGAGTGCTTTTAGAGCCTCTGGTACTGTCTCTTTAAGAGCTGTCTGCCTGCAGACATAATTCATTTGGATGGGGGTCTGTGTGTTTCCCTCCTTGAGTCCCACTCGAGCTGTGGCCAAATCACTCCGTTTCTGCCGTCACTAAGTGGGCAGAGTGAGCGCTTGTCAAAGATGTAACTGTTTGCCAGAAATCATTTAGAGTAATAATGAAAATACAGTTTGTCTAACCTGCTTTTCTTTGCAGTCAGAACTGTGTTTGCCTAGTCCCCCATTCTGGTTTTGAACTGTTGAACTAGACCAATCAGTGTGGGGGGACCTTTGAAATGGAGCCTGCTGCTGGCAAATCAGAACTTGGACTCTCATTGTGGAGCCAGCCACCTATGTACTGTATGGCCAATGCTTAAGGGAATTGTAGTTTGGACAGTGCGGAACTGGGGGGGGGGCGGTTGCCCCTTCTAGCTGCCCCAGTGTGAGTAGTGGTGCACCACCACCATCTTTATTCACTGTTTAGTGCCCACTGTGGAGCCCATGATTGACTGAATGGCCCCCTCTGGCCCCCAAACACTCCCAAACCTGGCTCCGCCACTGAGTTTGGACTTCGGCACCTTTTTTCCACCAACATGGGGAGTTTACTGTGAATGACAGCCAAACCAGCCAGCTGAACTGGAAGGAACTCAAAGGAAATGCCCGGCTCTGTCTACTGGAAAGATGAGATCAGTTTGGGCAGTGAAGAGACAAGGTGCTGTGAGCTTCCGCTCTGTATAGTTCCACACGGTAAGCGCGTGTAAGGCCCTAAGTTTCGGTCTGTAGCTTGTGCAAGCACCTGTTTGGACTGAATCCGATCTGTGAAGAGAATCAAGGAGATCTGAAGAGTAGAAACCAGGCTCACCCTGTAGAAGACTGGAGAAATTGCTGAATCACGCTCGGTCTGTCAGGAACTGAATCTGCTGTGTGTTCTCCCGGGTATTGTGCAGTAACTGCGATCGGGATCGAGAAGCAGCTTGCCTGGTATAGTACTTTCCTTTTACATATAAATGTGTGTAGTGCTTGTGGAGAATCGTGTTTCAAATCCCCTGTACAGTGAATTGAGTGCATGAAGCTGGAAGTAAACCCCAGCTTAATCCAGACTACATCCATTTGCTCTAAACTGCAGTGGGGTCCAGTCACAAGGACCTTGTCCACACGGTCTGCTCCTCCTGGCAATCCAAGACAATCAGCCTTCCATCCAGTTCCCAGCCTTGAGTTTGTGAGTAGAAAGCAGGGTAGCTCCCTGCCATCTGTTTATCAAATTGCAAGTGTGTCATCTAATTGTTTTTTTTCATTTCTTCACGAACTGAGCCCTCCGGCTCCGGATTACAATTGGGTATTGTGCAAGTGTTTTTTCCATCACAGGGCCCCAACCAGCTGCACCGATCCTGGCTAGCCCCCCCCCCCATCCTGGGTACCCAGTGAAAGTGACAATTTGGGACTCTGAATATGCGCACAGTACTGTGATTATTGATGTGTTTAACATAATTAACCTGATTTCCCCTGTCCTTGTTACAGCTCCTTAAATAAATCAGATCTGTTTGTTTCAGCAAAGTTACACTGACTGAGGTATTCGTTTATGTTAAAGTATTGTACTGTGGCTTTTGCACTGTGTCATCTTGTTTTACAGGGGTCCCCAGAGTCCAGTCGATGGAGCCAGTCCTGGGGGTAAGTGTACATTGTGAAGATATTCCTGATGCATTGCGTGGGCCATTAGTGGGAAGAAAGGGGGTTAAGTGTCCCAGAGGGCTGTGACCAAGCTAGTTTAACTACTGCAAACCCTGACCTCTGGGTGGAGGCACTCACCATTGGACCTAGGCCCCTCACCCTGTTAGTAGTTAAGCAGGCAGGGGTAGTAGCCCTTGGGATAGCACCACCTAGGGGTTACATTATGAAGCCCAAGGACTCCAAAAGATTCTGTGTGAGCTTTAGAGAGTTCTGACTTGTTCTGGTGATTTGCCCATCACCAGCCAGTCATCCAGATATGGGAAAACAGTCACTCCCTGTCTTCGAAGAAATGCCACCACAGGTGCTAGGCATTTTGTAAACACCTTTGGTGCCGAGGAAAGGCCGAAGGGCAGGGTTGCAAACTGATAATGACCTGATGGGAGTCTGAATCTGAGATATTTCCTGAAAGATTCTTTTATGAGGATGTGAAAATAGGCGTCTTGTGAATCCAGAGATGCCAGCCAGTCCCCTTTTTGGATTGTTGGCAGAATCCGAGCCAAAGTTACCATTTTGAACTTTGGCTTTTTCAGGTGCTTGTTTAAAGCTCTGAGATCCAAAATTGGCCGCCACTCCCCATTTTTCTTTGTTGTTAGGAAGTATCTGGAATAAAAACCTCTTCCTCTCAGGGTTGTAGGAACTGGTTCCACTGATCTGAGCTGTAGTAGCATTTGAACCTCTGCCTCTAGCAATGAAGTTTGTGCTAGGGGAGGAGAGATGAGAACCCTGGAATTTTTTCGAGGAAGAAATCTGAAGCTCGGAGACAAACCTTTGCCCACTACCTCCAACACCCATTTGTCTGTGGTGATAGTTGACCAAAGGTGGAGGAAATGGGACAGTCTGCCTCCAACAGGTAGGGAGGAGGCGGTCTGCATCTCAGGGGTTCTGTTTAGGCTGGGTCTGAGGTTGTGCCTGAGACCCTCGCCTAGAGCACCTTCTACCCCTACCCCTAGAGTAGCCCTGTTGGGGGTACTACTGGTATTGGGGCATGGCTACTGGCTGGAAAAAAGGTCTTGTCATGAAAGAGTGACCTCTGCCCCCACTTCCATAGGGCCTGGTGGATGAAGAAGCTCTGTCTCTGGCAGAGTTATTTCTATAAGTAGCTTTATATTCATCCACCTTCTTCACATAGACCACCGTGGATTCCCCAAAAAGAGAATTTCTTTCTTATGGAAAATCCATGGCCTTTGATTGGGTATCCTGAGTGAGGTTTGTAGCCCTAAGCCAAACAAACCTCCTTTGAGCCACTGTATTAGCCATCCATCTGGCTGCAGTGTCATTTGAATCAGCAGCCATCTGGAACTGGTACTTAGCCACCTCTAGCCCAAACCTGGCAGTTTCAGCCAGGTCATCTGACAAGGGTGAGGTGGCTTTCATGGACATTGCCAGTACCGACTGCCACAGAGATTTCTGATACTGAGCAGCATAAGCTTGGAAAGTAATCTGTCTCATGGCCAGTGAGGCTGATAAATAGCCTTTTTTGGCCATACTGTCCAATTTTCTGGAGTCCTAATCCGGTGGATGTGAGGACAGAGGGACTTTAGCTTTATCACAGGCTGCCTGTTGTATTACCCCTTGATGGACAGGATGGGAGAAGAGGAAGTCAGATCCCTCCCTATCCAACTGGTACTTTTTGTCTATCCTCCTGTCGATTGGAGGAACAGAATTAGGGGTCTGCAGGAGCTTCATAGCATCCTTCTTAAAATATTTATATACTGGGAGGAGGAGGAGGAGGAGGAGAGCCTTTGTGGGTGTTAAACCCATCATACGGTACTCAATTTCCTCCTCATCCTACACTTGCTCTGTTGTGGCGATAGCTAAGGCATCTGCCATTTTCTTTGCAAAGGAAAAGTGGGAGGAAAAATCCTCAGACACCCTGGGAGGTGAGCCAAAATCCTGCTCAGGGGACACCTCTGGAGGAATAGGTTCATCCTCCTCATAAGGCTCATCATCCTCCTCAAAATATAGTTTCTCCGGTGCAGAGGGCAACACAGTAGCAGCAACCTGGGGCCCCTGTGAGGGGGCAGGAGGCTGAGGGATGATGCTCTGCAGAGCCTGAATAATTTTGAACGCCTGAGCTATCTCCTGAGCTGAAGGCATTACACACACCTGCGCAGAAGTCCCTGTGTTAGCAGGTGAGGGTTCTGCATGTTTAAGTTTCTTTGAGGGAACCGGAGAGTCAGCCAGTTCTTTTCCTCTTTTGGCCCCTTTTTCACCCGTATCAGGGGCAGGCGTAGTAGCACTTGTGGGTTCAGCCACAACAGACTGGGGTGTCAGCTGGTCAGAGACCGAGGAACCCCTAGGAAACTTTTTATTGAGCCATTCAAGGCGCTTTTCCACAGTTTTATCTGGAAAAGTTTTACATATCTTGCATTCCTGGTCCAGATGTTCGAAACCCAGACAAGCTACACATAAGGTGTGCTTGTCTGCCTCGGCAAACACATCTCCACACTTTAAACAGTTTTTAAACCCAGGCTCCCCGGTTCTCTTCTTAGGTTTCTCTGCCATGGTGAAAAGCAAAGAGAAAAATACCATCCGCTAAGTAACAGACACTGTTGTGGTTATTTAAACAGCTTTTAAATTTTTTTTTTTTTTGGTCGGCTCCAGAACTGATAAGGAACCGAGCAGGGAGATGAAATATGAACCGGTTCAGCGGTTCTGTAACCGATAAAAACAGTTACAAATAAAGTATGTAAAGACCAAAATTTTGCGATAATTATATAGGTTATTTAGTCATAGAACCCAAATTAAACTAAACTAACTCGGATCCCTCACGGTTATGCCGAACTGCGAGGAACCGAGAAAAAACAACTACTTTAATAATAAACTAGATCTAAACTGACGATCAGTAGAGGCAGTAAAAGAAATTAAATATACTTATGATTTTTGATGATTTATCTTTCTTCACGCGAAAGAGGGCGACAGAGACTCTGAGCGAGCACACTTTCAGGCGGACAGAAAAATCTGAAGGGTTTAGAACACTACAGTTGGTAGGGGCAGTATTTGAAAGATGCTCACGTGCAAAAAATTCCATCATTTGCATGTGGTCCATCTCTCTGGGCAGTCCAACCCACCAGGCTGACTGCACAAAGTTATGAATATCCTGAGCATTACTGGGGTTAGAATAGACAATCTCTTGGACTCTGGGATGTCCAGGGACACTGGTTTACCGCACATGCGGTGACATGGACGGAAAAGTGGAAATCTCCTTGGCTGGCAGAAAATGACGCCAAAAACGGAAACAGCACTTGTTCTCACTGTCTCCGTGAGCACAGTGCTATAAATTGCTGGGTAGCGAGTGTGCATTTTCTTGCCTTGTCCTTTGATTCCTGTTTTGCTGCCAAAATTTCCTGCTATGGACATGTGGCTGCTCGCAAGGCTGGTGGGATGCCTTCCAAGTGTAACCCCCTTGCAAATGGGGGTTCCCAAAAGTCTTCCAGGAGCTTGCTTGAATGCTCCAAGCCTGGATGGTGTTCGGCATCTAAGCCGTTTATCTGTGAGTGCTTTTAGAGCCTCTGGTACTGTCTCTTTAAGAGCTGTCTGCCTGCAAACATAATTCAGTTGGATGGGGGTCTGTGCGTTTCCCTGCTTGAGTCCCACTCGAGCTGCTGCCAATAAGTCCGTCTTCTGCCATCACTAAGTGGGCAGAGGAGCACTTTCAAAGATATAACTGTTTGCCAGACATCATTTAGAGTAATAATGAAAATACAGTTTGTCTAACCTGCTTTTCTTTGCAATCAGAACTGTGTTTGCCTAGTCCCCCATTCTAGTTTTGAACTGCTGAACTGGACCAATCGGTGTGGGGGG
Organism: Neoceratodus forsteri; assembly: GCA_016271365.2. Classification (NCBI taxonomy): domain Eukaryota; kingdom Metazoa; phylum Chordata; order Ceratodontiformes; family Ceratodontidae; genus Neoceratodus; species Neoceratodus forsteri. The sequence goes on along the minus strand of JADMNL010000023.1, from coordinate 553,765,666 downwards.
ACCTTTGAAATGGAGCCTGCTGCTGGCAAATCAGAACTTGGACTCTCATTGTGGAGCCAGCCACCTATGTACTGTATGGCCAATGCTTCTGGGAAATGTAGTTTGGTATTCGGCACCTTTTTTCCACCAACAGGGGGAGTTTACTGTGAGTGACAGCAAAACCAGCCAACTGACTGGGAAGAACTCAAAGGAAATGCCCAGCTCTGTCTACTGGAAAGGTGAGATGAGTTGTGACTGTGAAAAGGGAAGGAGCTCCGGACTCCTGCGCTGTTGAGTTTTCATGCGAGAAGATCGTGTAGGGCCCTGAAGTTCGGCCTGCAACTGTTTTGAGTGCCAGTGTGGACTGAATCAGAGTTGTAAGGAAAAGAATTACCAGAAGCGAGGAAACCAGGCTCACCCTGTAGAAGACTGGAGAAATTGCTGAATGACGCTCGGTCTGTCAGGAACTGAATCTGCTGTGTGTTCTCCCAGGTATTGTGCAGTAATTGCAATCAGGATAGAGAAGCAGCCTGCCTGGTATAGTGCTTTCCTTTTACATATAAATGTGTGTAGTGCTTGTGAGAATCGCGTTCAAATCCCCTGTACAGTGAATTGAGTGCCTGAAGCTGGAAGTAAACCCCAGCTTAATCCAGGCTACATCCATTTGCTCTGAACTGCCGTGAGGTCCAGTCACAAGGACCTTGTCCACATGGTCTGCTCCTCCTGGCAATCCAGGACAATCCGCCTTCCATTCAGTTTCAGCATTGAATTTGTGAGTACAAATCAGGGTAGCTCCCTGCCATCATCAAATTGCAAGTGTTCCATCTGGTTACTTTTTCTTTCTTTCTTCACGAACTGAGCCTACCAGCTCCGGATTACAAAGTGGGTATTGTGCATGCATTTTCCATCCTTAGGGCCCCAACCAACTGCACCAAATAGGCTAGCCTCTTATTGCCTGGGTACCCAGTAAGAGTGACATTTGGGACTCTGAAATATGTGCACAGTACTGTGATTATTAATGTGATTGAATCAATTAACCTGATTTCCCCGTCCTTGTTACTATCCCTAAATAAATCAGATTTGGTTGTTTAGCAAAGTTACACTGCTTGAACTGTGTGTTATGTTGAATTACTGTACAGTGGTTGTTATAACTGCATCTTACTTTAGGAGTCCCACAGTCAAGCAGTTAGACCAATCCTGGGGCTAAGTGTATATTGCAGGGGTACTGTGATTGATTTGTGTGGGCCACTAGTGGAAAGAAAGGGGGGTTGCAGTGACCCAGAGGGCTGTGACCAAGTCATATCAGACTGTCTTAACCCCGACCTCTGGGTGGAGGCACCTACCATCGGATCCAGGCCCCTCAACCTATTAGTGGCAGGGGTAGTAGCCCATGGGATAGCGCCTCCTGGGGGTTACATCTTGGAGGCTCACTGCTGGGATTAGTGTCCTCTAGTGGCCACATTTACGAATTACTATTAAAAAATAAATGGGTACCCCAACAGAAGTGGCTGTACCAGCTGGTGAAGTGGTATACTGGAAGGAGATTAACCCCAGAATGCTATACTTATCTTGGATATCCTGCTGGGTACCAGTATGGACACTGTAGGAAGTACTTTCAAGGTTGAATATTTCAAGACCCTGGTAGAGGGGCAACAGGCTGATCTGCTCACCCAAACTTTCATGGCCCTAATAGAGTGTAAGGACCCTGAAGACAGTTCTAAAGTGCCACAGACTGTTACCCTGGGAAACCCTCACTGTCTGGAGGTGATAACCAAAGACAGTAAAGACCCCAGAGAGCGAGTCTCCCTCATTATCTGAGACTTTTGAGGAGAATTTGCTAAATTGTTGTTGGGGAAGGAAAACTGTGGAGATTTAAAGAAACTATTATTGCCACCTGAGAATGTTCCTCCACCAACACCCTCTTCCTCCAGCATCCATTATTGCCTCCTCTCTGTGCCAGTGCAAGCCCCATGTCTGTACCTGCCAATAGTCACGACTCCTACACTTGGTTGAGAATTTTCTCCGGCACCCTCCCCACCCCACAAGGGGAGGATGATTGGGAGACCTGGATAGACTGTGTTGCCCCTTTGGTATCTGAGTGGCAGTATGCAGAGGCTGAGAAATGGAAAAGAATCCTAGAGAGCTTGAGAGGTCCCGCTCTGAAAGCCGTTAAGTCTTTGAGGTCCACAAACCCTGAGGCATCTGCCCAAAAGTACCTAACTGCACTTGAATGCAATTTTGGGAGTATTGAGTCAGGGGAGAGCTTGATGTGGAAGTTTCAAGGTACAAAACAATGGCCAAGGGAAAGTTTATCTGCATATGTTACTCATCTGGAAGGAGCGCTACAGAGGGCCTACGGAAGGGGTGGTGAGTCGCCAGTGACAAACCGTCTGAGGTTGGGGCACATATTGCAACATGCAAAGCACTCAAAATTGCAGCTCCTTCAGTTGAGGCTTCATGACAGGAGAGGTAACCCACTGGATCATTGTGATTTGATTAAAGAAATCCGGGAAGTTGAGGAGGAAGAGGAGGATTTCTCAGAGCCCTGCGTAGTTGTAGCTGCTACAACCTCTGCTCCAAGGGCAGGGTCGGCTGCTGACGGCCAGGGATCACGGAAAACCCATGATGAAAGTCAAGGACTAAATGCCTACCAAACGGGGATGGCTGTTAACACCCCGCACTGGGAGGAGTTGCTGAGGGAGACTAGGAAAGTAACAGACAGTCTCAACATGAAGGATACTCCTATGAGCACGGGCACTGACACTTGCCAGACTGCTTCTGCTATGGGGGTGGGGGTGCCCACCCAGGCACCTCATGTTGACAACAGTGCAAAACTTGATGCATTGACTATGGAAGTGAGGGAACTGAAGAGATGTCTCCAAATGTCCAACCCACCGCCGGCTGAGGTGGCACCAAGGTTTTTTATCAATGGTACCAAATCCACAGCCCCCACAGTGATGCCTCAGTCACTCCAAACTTCAGCAGACATATTTTGCCATAGTTGTGGGAAGGGTGGGCACATGAAGAGGGAATGCCGGTCTCAGAAAGACTTAGAGAGAGTGGTGAGCTGGCTACAAGGAGAACTTCGGAGAACAAGTCAGTGGTTAAGAGGTGCATGAAATGGTCCCAGTGAGGGTCCCAAAAATGCTAACTCACGTCCATCTGTGGCAAGGTCAGTTGCCCAGGCCCCTGCTACCGCCTCTCCAGACTGGTCCAGAATAGTGGGTCCCTCATGGAGACCACCGTAAAGGTGAATGGAGTGTCTACAAGAGCTGTATTAGACAGTGGCTCCCAAGAGACAATTATGTTCCAAGACTGGTATCAGAAGCATTTGTCAGATGTACCCTTACAACCATTAGAAGGACTGCATGTATGGGGGTTAAGTGAGAAGGCCTACCCCTACTCTGGGTGTATCCAAATTTGGCTGTCTTTCCCACCTCTGTGGTTGGAATGGCAGAGCAGTAGAAACCCTGGCCTTAGTGGGTCCCCCTACTAGACTGTATGATGGGGTTCCTTTACTAATTGGGACTAATGCACATATGTTTGGACGGCTGGCATGCTTGTGTTATGAAACACAGGGGTCAAAGACTAGTAGAGCTTTAAGAATTCTGGCCTTGATCAAGAAGACTATGAGGCACAGAGAGATGCTGACAAAGTGGAACCAGAGGAACCGGCTGGAGTTGTCTGGAAAAAGGATTCTGAGTCTCTGATTCTGGCGCCAAATGCCCAGTGTACCCTCATTGGGGAAGTCCATATCAGAAAGGATGTCAAGAATAAAATCCTCATGTTGGATGCACCAGGCGATGGGAAATTGCTGGAGGGACTGCTGGTCAAGCCTAGTATTTTGCCTGCTAGAGCCCATGCTTATGCCAGAAGGGTAATGGTTCAAGTTCATAATGTGTCTGACAGACAGATTTGAGTAAATAGAGGTTGCACCCTGGCTAATGTGCATTGTGCAGACACTGCAGTGCTACCCAGTAGCAAGAGTTTGGGGAAGAATGACAGAGTAGCATAACTTGTTTGGTTTGGTGACTTCCCATTGCCAGCCGAATGGAAAGTGAGGATCAGTGAGAAGATTGCCCAGAGAGAACAGGTGTTTTCCTTAAAAGAATGGGACATAGGATGCATGCAAGGAGCTGAGCACCATATCCGGCTGCATGATGAAAGGCCATTTCGTGAGAGGCCTCAATGCCTGGCATCTGCAAGAGATGCTAGCTGCTGGTGTAATACAAGAATCCAGAAGCCCCTATGCTTCCCCCATTGTGGTAGTGAGAAAAAAGAATGGGACAGTAAGGATGTGCGTGGATTATCGCAATTTAAACCGGCGAACTATCCCTGATCAGTATACAATGCCCGCATTCAGGATGCTTTGGACTGCCTGAACGGTAGCAAGTGGTTCTCTGTGCTGGGTCTTCGCAGTGGGTACTACCAGATCCCGATGGCCCCAGAAGACCGTGAGAAGACAGCCTTTATCTGTCCACTTGGCTTCTATGAATTCATGAGAATGCCTCAAGGGATTTCTGGCACCCCAGCCACCTTTCAGTGACTGATGGAGTGTGCAGTGGGCTACATGAACTACTTAGAGTGCCTGGTATACCTAGATGATGTTATTGTGTTTGGCAGCTCACTGGAGGAACACGAGAGCAGATTATTCAAGGTGTTGGACAGACTGGAAGACTTTAGCCTTAAACTGTCCATTGATAAGTGTCAATTCTTTCAAACATCAGTAAAGTATGTGGGACACATAGTATCTACCGAGGGAATAGAGACCGACCCAAGTAAAGTTGAGGCCTTGACCACCTGGCCATAGCCCAAAAATCTAAAAGAACTGCAAAGATTCCTGGGATTCTGTGGTTATTATCGGCGTTTCATCAAGGACTATTCAAGAGTGATCCGCCCTTTACTAAACCTTACTCAAGGGTATCCATCAACCCACAAAAAATACTAAAAGTCAGCGTCCCTCGAGACTGAAAGAGTTCATTTTTGTCCAAGTGAAGTAGTTGGGGCCCGCTGGACTCCTGATTGTGAGACTGCTTTTCATGAGATCATATCTCAACTTACCCACACTCCAGTGCTGGCCTATGCCGATCCAAGAAAACCTTATGTCCTGCACACTGATGCTAGCTTGCAAGGGTTGGGGGCAGTGTTGTACCAAGAGCACGAGAATGGCCCTGAGACCAGTGGCCTTTGCCAGTAGAAACCTGACCCCATCCGAAAAGAAGTATCCTGTACATAAGTTAGAGTTCCTAGCTTTGAAGTGGGCTATTGTTGACCAATTCCACGAGTGCTTGTATGGGGCTAAGATACTAGTAAAAACTGACAATAATCCTTTGACCTATGTGCAGACTTCAGCTAAGTTGGATGCCACTGGCCATAGGTGGTTTTCTGCCTTATCTACCTACGACTATGCAGTTGAATACAGAGCAGGCCTGAACCACATAGATGCTGATGCTCTCTCCCGGAGGCCTGTTCCCCAGAATGACTGGGTAAGACTGTCAGAACCTGATATTAGAGCACTCTGCCAGAAGTTTGACAGGGAGGAACAAATGTCCACGGACGCGATGGACTGTATAGTGGATTGTTTGGGACCCTCTGAGAATTGCATACCTGCTGCTTATTGCCACTTTTTGCAATGAACATTGGTGCACTGCCTCAGTTGGACAAATGACAGTATTAAGTAAGACTCAATCCCAAGATCATGATCAAATCAACTTTAGAAGCCTTATATGCAGGGAAAGATGTATCCAAATTACATTCCACTGATTTGAGAACTGCACTGTTATACAGAGAAGGTCCTAAGTTGAAACTGATCAATAGACTGTTATACAGAGAAACAGTAGACAGAGGGGGACAAGTAGACAAACAACAACTAGTGCTGCCCACTGCCTTTCGAGATTCAGTACTGAGGTCCTTACACAACCACATGGGGGCACCTTGGTATAGACAGAACACCTGACTTGGTGAGATCCAGATTCTATTGGCCTAAGATAGGGGCTGATGTGGAGCAACACATTCAAACCTGTAGTCCCTGCTTACAGAGGAAAACTTTGCCTCAGAGGGCTGCCCCCCTTGTTAACATCACCACCAGTGCACCCATGGAGCTGGTCTGTATTGATTTTCTGAGTTTGGAGTCAGATCAAAGAAATATCAGTAATGTGCTGGTGGCCACTATCCATTACTGAGATATGCCCAAGCTTTCCCACCAAGGACCAGAAGGAGTCCACTGGCAAAAGTACTTTGAAAACTTTTTGTTCACTATGGGGCTCACAAAGAATCCATTCTGATCAAGAGAGACTTTGAGAGTCGTCTGATCAAAGAGATGCTTTCTCTGTAGAGGAGTACGAAAGTCAGAACCACCCTTACCACCCCAGGGGGACCCACAGCCTGAACTTTTCAACGCACTTTGCTAGAATGCTAGACACTCTCCACTCAAGGACAAAACTAGATGGAGCCAACAAATTAGCACCCTGGTACATGCCTACAACTGCACAAAGTGATGCCACTGGGTTCTCCCCCTACCGCCCGATGTTTGGAAGAAGAAGCTCGACTGCCAGTAGATGTGTTGGGGTCTCTCCTGATGGGGTTCGAGCTGACAACTATTTATAGTATGTGCAAAAATTAAAGGCCCAGCTAAATCATGTGTACCAACTGGCTCAAACCATGGCTGCCAAAAGAAATCTGGCCAACAAAGAAAGGCATGATAAAAAGGTGAAAGCACAGGAACTCCAGGAGGGAGAGTGGATACTGCTAAGAAATCTGGAACTGCATGGCAAACACAAAATTGCTGACAGATGGCACCATCTCCCTCACATTGTAGTGGGCAAACTAGATGATCTGCCTGTGTACAACGTAAGGGCCTGAGAATAATTCAAAAGATGTTAAAACAATGCATAGAAATCATTTACTGCCCATTGGACAAATCTTGATTTAGTCTGAGCCCCCAGAAAATCCCCCCCTCTGGACCAGTGACTAGAGTTGCTGCTAAGAAAAAAAATCAAGAAAATCTGCATCTACAGAAGCTGAGTTAAAGTGTTCCCCTCCACAAGTCCCAGTTGAGCATGACTGTCAGTCAATATCAGAGGAAAGTGAGTGTGACTTTGAATACTACCCTTCTTATGAACTGAGTCAATTGTTTCGGGGCAACCCCCTAGTCAATACTGGAGATGAAGCTGGGCCTTCTCGACTGTCTAAGCCCCCAGCTTTGTCCCTGGAGCCAATGCTCCCAGAAAGTGAAGTGCAAAGCATCAAGTCAGATGATATGAAATCATTTTGAATGGCTGAACTGTTTGAGCTTTCAGGGGAAGAAAAATGATGGACTGGAACAGACTAGTGATACCTCAGAACAAGAAGAGTATTTTGAGTGCCCTGACGGTCCACTACCAGTGTCCGAAAGCTCTCCATGTGAGCCAAGTGTTGTGGACTCAGAGATTGTAACTTCTGGAGATGAAAGTGCCCCAAGTTCTAGCCTCTGTACCCCAATGGAGACTCCCCAGACAAGTGAGGACAATGCTGAAAATGAGGCTCAGAGTGCAGAGACTGTAACAGTTCCCCCTAGAAAGACTGGTCGAGCTGTAAAGCCTGTGGTGCACCTCAGTTATGATTCCCCTGGGAGGCCGGTGGACTTGCCTATCAATGTTGTCCATAAAGGAGTGTATGTGTCCCCAAGCTCATTGCCCAAACTGAACATCAGTGCTAACTCCAAGTTACTTGTGTTGCCCTCTAGGTATGGTGCCCCTGCCCCATTCAGCCCCAGGGTAGCTGATAGGAAGGGCCCCCCCTCTCTTCAGATTTCATGTACAAGAGGTAATAACCAGAGTTATGGTGCAGTGTGTGTGTAATACTGTGTAAAGAGTGACGTACTGCAAAGTTTCAGAAATGTGTTCCTGGTAAAGTGATATGTTGACTGATGATTACATGTATGAGCCGAATGTGATCCTGATGCAAATGTATATGGTTGCAATTGAAACTTATAGAGTGCCTTGACATACACGGACACCAAGCTTTTTTCCAGGCCGGGAAAGGATGTAACCCCCCTGCAAATGGGGGTTCCCAAAAGTCTTCCAGGAGCTTGCTTGACTGCTCCAAGCCTGGATGGTGTTCGGCATCTAAGCCGTTTATCTGTGAGTGCTTTTAGAGCCTCTGGTACTGTCTCTTTAAGAGCTGTCTGCCTGCAGACATAATTAAGTTGGATGGGGGTCTGTGGGTTTCCCTGCTCTAGTCCCACTCGAGCTGCTGCCAAATCGCTCCGTTTCTGCCATCACTAAGTGGGCAGAGTGAGCACTTTTCAAATATATAACTGCCAGACATCATTTAGAGTAATAACGAAAATACAGTTTGTCTAACCTGCTTTTCTTTGCAATCAGATCTGTGTTTGCCTAGTCCCCCATTCTAGTTTTGAACTGCTGAACAGGACCAATCAGTGTGGGGGGACCTTTGAAATGAAAAAATTACTCACCTTAGTAATGTTGTTTCTTCTAATGGAGTCTTGCTATATTATGACAATTGCAGTATGACCGCAGGTTAGAACTGCTCCGGAGGTGAAATAGTTAACTTTCCATGCAGGCATGGAACTTAGAGACGCCGAGCTCGGTTGAAAACTCTGTCTGTTGTGCTTCAAACGCAAACTGTCAGATCTTTTACGAGCTAAAACTCACTACAGGTTCTGTGTGGAAGCTGTAAACCTACACTAGCCAACTGGCTACTAACATAAACACTCATTTTGGCCTAAAACAAAAACACAGTCAGGAGACTCATAAATGCAAAACACAACACCAATTCACCCAAAAGGTGGGTGAAAAACAACAAGGTGGGCATCAAAAAAAAGTGCCAAGCCTGTACTGCCCACCCACATCCCCAAAACAGAGGTTCTGAGAGGGCAGGCAGGGAGGAGGTCATAATATAGCAAGACTCCATTAGAAGAAACAACATTACTAGGTGGTAATTTTTCTTCAAACTACTTGAAGTCTTGCTATATTATGACAACTGCAGACTACACAGCAGTACCCCCCATGGAGGAGGGACAGAAACCTACCTAGGAAATAGACTCTGCTAACCGTTGGCTGTGCCAAACCGAGCATCACTGCTAGCCTGGATGTCCAGGGAGCAATGCTAGTAAAAGTGTGAACTGTTTCCAGGTAGCTGCTTGACATATTTCTAGAATAGGAATGTCTCTGGCAGCAGCCAGAGAAGCAGCTGTACCTCTGGTAGAGTGAGCCCTCAGGCCTGAGGGGGGAACTTACCTAACTTCTCATAGCAGATTGGATACAAGAGACAATCCACCTGGCAATGGATCTTTTAGTGGCTGGCTTCCCTTTACCAACCTGCCATGGGTGAGGAACAGTTGGAGAGTCAAACCTATGACCCTTATGTACGCTCTATGTAGTAACTAAGGCTCTCTTCACAGCTAGGCTGTGCAGCATCCTCTCCCAGAGGAGGAGTGGTCAATGAAGTACACTGGAAGTGAAATAGATTGATTAAGGTGGAAATCTGAAACCACCTTAGGCAGGAACTTTCTGTTAGTCCGAAGGACCACCCTTATCTCTGTGAAAAGAGATAAACTCCTGCTCCACTGACAACGCTTGTAATTCACTTATCGTCTGGCAGAGGTGATGGCTACAAAAACACAGTTTTCCAAGTCAAGTACTTGAGCTCAGCTGAAGACAAGAGGCTCAAGGGGTTGCATAAGCTGAGCAATGCAAACATTAAGATCCCAGGCAGGGCAGGATCCCTGAATGGAGGGTTGGTGTGAAACAACCCCTTAAAAAACTTGGAAAATACAGGATGAGCTGAAAGGAAGAGGATTTACCTGCTGAAATAAAGCAGACACAGCTGCCAAGTGCACCTTGAGGGTAGCTGGTCTCAGCCCCAAAGAATTCAGGTGGACCATATAATCCAGGACTGTGGGTAGATCAGCAGAGACTGAGGAATATGCTTTTCGAGCACCATATGGAAAACCTTTTCCATTTGGAATTGTAAGTAGCCCTGCTGGAAGGCTTCCTTGTGGCCTTCAATATATCCATTACACCTTGGGAAGGTGTAAATCAACAAACTCTAACTCTTCAAGAACCAAGCCTTGAGATTGAGAGATTTGAGATTCGGATACCAGACCCGTCCCTGGGCACAGGTTAACAGATTGTGATTCCTGGGAAGGGACAGGGGAGGATGGACTGCTAAGGACAGCAAGAGTGGATACCAGGGCTGTCTGGCCCAATCCGGAGCTATCAGAATGACTTTGCATGATTGGGATCTGATTTTGACTAGCACTTTGAACAGGAGAGGAAAGGCATGAGAAACTTCCCTCCCAACTGAGAGGCTAAGGCATCCAGGGGAGTGAGCCCAACACTGGGGGCCTGCAGCAAAAAAGAGGAAGTTGGTGATTGTCTGGGGCTGCAAAAGATCTATCTGCGGGGTGCCCGATCTGGCAAATACTACTCCCAAGACCAGGGGATCCAGTGACCATTCGTGGTGGCCCTGGGAAATCCTGCTGAGAGCATCTGCCAGGACATTGTCCTTGCCTGGAAGGTGAACTGCTGTAAGGGAGGTGTTCAGGGAGTAAGCCAGAGACCACAACTTCATGCCGGTGCACACGGCCGTAGACCGAACTTCCCCCTTGCTTGATAATGTACCACATTGTAGTGGTGTTGTCTGTTCTGACCTGAATACTCTTGTTCTGAACAGATTTGGAAAAAGCTTGAAGTGCTAGAAAACTGCTTTGAGCTCCAACAGGTTGATGTGGAGCACAGATTCCTGGGAGGCCACAGACCCTGGGTGGTGAGGTCGCCCATGTGAGCTCCCCAGCCCAAGAGGGACATCTGTAGTAAGGATTAGAGAATGAGACTGAGTGACAAAAGGAACCCCTTGTCTCAGGTTGCTCTGATCCTGCCACCACTGTAGGGCTTGGATCAGGGTTCGAGTTACTGGGATCAGCTTGGTAAGAGGATCCTTTCTTTGAGACCAAAAAGCTCTCAAATGGAACTGGATGTCCCTCATCTGAAATCTTGCTCCTTGCACAACTGCTGTGGAAGCAGCCATGTGTCCTAGGAGCTTCAGAAAATGCCTTGCTGGCCGGGAGACCTGCAGGGTAAATGAGAGCCAGGGAGACTAGGGTCTTTGCCCTGTCCAGGGGGAGGAAGGCCCTGGCTTCCTGTGTGTTCAGTTCTGCGCCTATGAAGGTAAGAAGCTGGACCGGCTGTAGAACTGACTTTGAGAGATTCAGAAGGAAACCTAGAGAGGTAAGCAGTTGCTGCATTATCTGAAGGTGTAAATTGACCTGGTCTGCGGACTGGCCTACTAAGAGCCAATCGTCCAGGTAAGGAAAGATGGCAATCTTTTGCCTTCTTAGGTGAGCAACTGCTACAGCCAGGCATTTGGTGAATACCCTTGGGGCAGAAGTGAGGCCGAAGGGCACTGCTCTGAACTGGTAGTGGCCTGAGGGCAGCTCGAACCTGAGGTACTCTCGATGGGAGCTTCTGATGGGAATATGGAAGTAGGCATCCTTGAAGTCCAGGGAAGCTAGCCAGTCCTCTGGCCTTAGAGAGAGGTAGGATAATTCCCAGAGTCACCATTTTGAACTTTGGCTTTAAAAGGTGCTTGTTTAAATATCTGAGATCCAGGATGAGCCACCATTCTCTTGTCTTTTGGGTATGAAGTACCTGAGTACAAACCTTTGCCCTGGTGTGGGGAGGAACCTTTCACAGCTCTGAGAGCCAGGAGGGTAGAGACCTCTGCCTCTAGGGCAAGTGCCTCTGATGGAGTTGCAGGTGGAAAGATCTGGTTCTCAGCTTTTGAAATTTTTTGAAGCTGAGAACCAGTCCTAGGTTACTACTTCCAGGACCCACTTGTCTGATGTTAAAGACTTCCAGTCCTGGACAAAGTAAGCCAGCCTGCCCCCTACAGGTAGAGGAGAATCGGCCCTGGCAATCCCATCAGGGTGCCTGTTTGGCAGGGGCTTTGGGCTGAGGGGTGGAAGCAGATCTGCTTGTACCCCATCTGCCTCTCCCTCTAAAGAACCCCCTCTGAGCATAGGCGGAGGAGGAAGCTTGGGCTTGGTAAAAAGGCCTATGAAAAGGCCTGCCTCTGCCTCTAGGAAGCTGCTTTTGAGGAATGGCCTGCCTTTCCTTGGCCTGTGCACTCCTATAGGTGTCCTATATTCATCCATTTTCTTCATGTAATTCTCTGTTTGCTCCCCAAATAGAATTTCCCTAACAGGAAAATCCATGGCCTTAGACTGGGTATCCTGAGACAGGGTAGTACATCTGAGCCAAGCCATCCTGCAGTGCCACAGATGTAGCCATGACTCTTGATGAAACATCATTAGAGTCCACTGCAGCATGAAATTGCACCTTGGATGCCTCAATACCATCCATAGCCACCTGTTCCAGCTCCTGGCAAGCTGGTCAGGACTTGTTTCACTAGGGCCAGCACAGTATCCCATCTGGATTTCTAGTACCCTAGCAGCATAAGCTATATAATTTGCTTGTCTGAGTCCCAAAGATGCTGCCATGTACTGTTTCTTTGCCATAGCATCAATCTTCCTGGAGTCCTTCTCAGGGGTGTGTGAAGCTAGGGAATATTAGCCTGTCACAGGCTGCAGCCTGCACTACCCACATGGCTTTATTGTTGAGTGAGGAAATCAGTGTCGAGCCTGATAAGGTATACCTCTTGTCCATCCTTTTATCCACAGGAGGTATAGTGTGAGGAGTTTTTAAAACTTTTACTGTCTGTTTCCGAAAAGATTTATGTAAAGGAATAGACAGTCTCCTAGACTCTGGAATATCCATCATTTCTACATAGTCTGGCTCCTCTTGGTCATCAACAGCTTCCTCAACAGGGAGCTGGAGAATTTCAGCAACTTTTTTATAAAACATGAAATGAGAAGGGGACTCAGAAAGCCTTGGAGGAGAAACCCCTAGGGGTCTATCTGGAGAGATGTCCGGATCAATGGGCACATCCAGATCTTCAAAACCATATTCACTCTCCTCATATTCCTCTTCCCTCCCGGTTCATAAAAATCCTCAAAATCATAATCTTGAACGGTGGAACGGCCGAACCGGCAGCTTACCTGAAGGTGTCGGTTCGGTCGGAACGAGAGAGAGACTGGACAATTTGAATTGCTTTAGCTATTTCCTCAGCAGTTGGGGAGAGAAGTTTTGGCTCTACACTAGCTGACTTTCTAGTCCTTTTTGCTGGAACCGGCTCCTCAGAACCGGCTCTTCGTTTGCCTGAGGAAGTATCGCCCTGGTCAGAGGGCACTCCCTCCGGTTTGGTTGGCACCGAACCGGGCTGGCCATCCAGGTCAGAGGACTTTTTGGCCTCCCTTTCTCTGAGCCTACCAACTCTCTTATCTATGGTGGCAGCAGGGAAATTGTGACAAATCTGGCAGTCTGAATTGAGGTCAAACCCCAGACAATAGACACATGTGGTGTGTGGGTCAGCCTTAGCAAAAGCTTCCCCACAAACACTACAGTGTTGAAACCCAGTGGGTCCGGTTTTTCTTTTGGGTTTCTCAGACATAATGCCAGCCTAACCAACTTGCCCGTTATGGCAATCCACCAAGCAAGACACCCTTATCGGTTCCCAACCGTGTCACGGGTCATGGAAAAAACCGTAATGAAATCTGTTTTTTTTAGAACCGATAAAACCAGGAACCGCACTCTAAAAAAGGACTAGTAGATTTTAAATACAACCTGATCGGTTCAAACCAAACCGATAAAGAATTACAAGTTCCACACAGAAAAAATAAATGTAAAACCTATCTATTACTTACATTACCACAGACAGAGCTTGAACCGACCGGTTGAGGTTTAATTTCGGCTAAAAACGAAAAATAATACTTTTAAACCGACAAAATGAACCGAGCAGAAGGAGAAATCTCTGGAGCGACTGTTCAGTGAGGCGGAGTAAAGAATCTGACAGTTTGCGTTTGAAGCACAACAGACAGAGTTTTCAACCGAGCTCGCGCTCTAAGTTCCATGCCTGCATGGAAAGTTAACTATTTCACCTCCAGAGCAGTTCTAACCTGCAGTCATACTGCAATTGTCATAATATAGCAAGACTTCATGTTGTTTGAAGGAGCCTGCTGCTGGCAAATCAGAATTTGGACTCTCACTGTGGAGCCAGCCACCTATGTACTGCATGGCAAATGCTTCTGGGAATTGTGGTTTGGACTTCAGTGCCTTTTTCCACCAACAGGGGAGTTTACTGTGAGTGACAGCAAAAGCAGCCAACTGACTGGGAGGAACTCAAAGGAAATGTCCGCTCTGTCTACTGGAAAGATGAGACGAGTTGTGACTGTGAAGAGGGAAGGAGCTCTGGGCTCCTGCGCTGTTGAGTTTTCATGCAGGAAACTCATGTGGAGCCCTGAAGTTGCCTACAACTGTTTGTGAGTGCCAGTGTGAACTGAATCAGAGTTGTAAGGAAAAAGAAGCACCAGAAGCGAGGAAACCAGGCTCACCCTGTAGAAGACTGGAGAAATTGCTGAATCGTACTCGGTCTGTCAGGAACTGAATCTGCTGTGTGTTCTCCCTGGTATTGTGCAGTAATTGCGATCGGGATAGAGAAGCAGCCTGCCTGGTATAGTACTTTCCTTTTACATATAAATGTGTGTAGTGTTTGTGGGGAATCACGTTTCAAATCCCCTGTACAGTGAATTGAGTGCCTGAAGCTGGAAGTAAACCCCAGTTTAATCCAGACTACATCCATTTGCTCTGAACTGCCGTGGGGTCCAGTCACAAGGACCTTGCCCACATGGTCTGCTCCTCCTTGCAATCCAGGACAATCTGCCTTCCATTTGAATTTATGAGTAGAAATCAGGGTAGCTCCCTGCCATCATCAAATTGCAAGTGTTCCATCTGATTACTTTTTCTTTCTTTCTTCACGAACTGAGCCTACCGGCTCCGGATTTCAAAGTGGGTATTGTGCATGCATTTTTCCATCCTCAGGGCCCCAACCAGCTGCACCAAATAGGCTAGTCTCTTATTGCCTGGGTACCCAGTAAGAGTGACATTTGGGACTCTGAAATATGTGCACAGTACTGTGATTATTAATGTGACTGAATCAATTAATCTGATTTCCCCCTGTCCTTGTTACTATCCCCTAAATAAATCAGATTTGGTTGTTTAGCAAAGTTACACTGCTTGAACTGTGTGTCTATGTTGAATTACTGTACAGTGGTTATTGTATAACTGCATCTTACTTTACAGGGGTCCCCACAGTCAAGCTGATTGAACCAATCCTGGGGGTAAGTGTATATTGCAAGGGTACTATGATTGATTTGTGTGGGCCACCAGTGGGAAGAAAGGGGGGTTGCAGTGACCCAGAGGGCTGTGACCAAGTCATATCAGACTGTCTTAACCCCGACCTCTGGGTAGAGGCACCTGCCATCGGATTCAGGCCCCTCAACCTGTTAGTGGCAAATCAGGAAGAGGTAGTAGCCCTTGGGATAGCGCCTCCTGGGGGTTACACAAGTATGGCTGCGCTTGTATAAAAATAAAAACTGCTATACTGTGCTTCTTGTCTTGCTTGTCTTGTGAAACTGTTAGGCAGGTAAGGGTGGGGTGGGGCCTGTGAATGGACAGTGAGAGCGCTCTGTTAAAAAATGGTAATTCACTCCTCTAATATTCCTTTTAAGTCCCTAAGCTGTTACTATTTAAAATATAATTTGTCTGTGTCCGGATTTATTTCTACTGTCCCAAAGCTGGTTGGGTTGGTGTGAAGACTGAGCCTTGAGAGACCGCTGACCAACTACGGTAAAGTGTGTCCCTTTCTGAGTGACATTTTTAGACCCAAAGTTTGGTGTGGTAGTAGTACTAGTTGGTCGAGGGGTGGCCAGTGGACCCAACACCGAGGCGCGGAGGAGAGCATCGGCGAGTGGAACAAATGCCAGACGAGCCTTTTGTGCTACAATCTCTCTCTCCTTTTCCGGGGGGGGGGGGGAGATGCAAGGCCATTCAGTTCTGTTCTGCTCCACTCTGAGTTTTGTTTTGTCTACTGAAAAGGTCAGTCCATTTCTGCTCCAAATGTATGTGTGCCCATTTGTACATACAACTGTCTCTATTTTATTCTCCTACAGGGTTTCCTTTCCATCCACCTTGCAGAGAAGTAAAAATGTTTGCGTTGACAATCGGGGGTCCCTCTCCACTCCTCTAGCTCCTCTCCATTCCTCCAGATTCTCTTCCTTTTTGGTGTGTGTACCTCATGGGAGGCTTTGTCTATTTGGGGGATGGTGTAGAGGCAGGCTGTGTTGGTGGGGAGGTGACACTGGTTGGTGGGGTGGGGACACTGGGCATTGTGGTATGGGGAGAGAACACTGGTTGGTGGGGTGGGGATACTGGCAGTGGGATGGGGACACTGGCCCTGTTGTAGCAATACTGGTTGTGGTGAGGTCGGATGGTGATACTGGCAGTGGGATGGGGACACTGGTCCTGTTGTAGCAACACTGGTTGTAGTTAGGTTGGATGGTGATACTGGCAGTGGGATGGGACACTGGCCCTGTTGTAGTGACACTGGCTGTGGTGAGGTCGGATGGGGATACTGGCAGTGGGATGGGGACACTGGCCCTGTTGTTGCGACACTGGTTGTGGTGAGGTCGGATGGGGATACTGGCAGTGGGATGGGGACACTGGCCCTGTGTAGTGACACTGGTTGTGGTGAGGTCGGATGGGGATACTGGCAGTGGGCGGTGGGATGGGGACACTGGCCTGTTGGCTAACACTGGTTGTGGTGAGGTCGGATGGGGATACTGGCAGTGGGATGGGGACACTGGCCCTGTTGTAGCGACACTGGCTGTGGTGAGGTCGGATGGGGATACTGGCAGTGGGATGGGGACACTGGCCCTGTTGTAGCGACACTGGCTGTGGTGAGGTCGGATGGGGATACTGGCAGTGGGATGGGGACACTGGCCCTGTTGTAGCGACACTGGCTGTGGTGAGGTCAGATGGGGATACTGGCAGTGGGATGGGGACACTGGCCCTGTTGTAGCGACACTGGTTGTGGTGAGGTCGGATGGGGATACTGGCAGTGGGATGGGGACACTGGCCCTGTTGTATGACACTGGCTGTGGTGAGGTCGGATGGGGATACTGGCAGTGGGATGGGGACACTGGCCCTGTTGTAGCGACACTGGTTGTGGTGAGGTCGGATGGGGATACTGGCAGTGGGATGGGGACACTGGCCCTGTTAAAGCAACACTGGTTGTGGTGAGGTTGGATGGGGATACTGGCAGTGGGATGGCGACACTGGTTGTGGTGAGGTTGGATGGGGATACTGGCAGTGGGATGGCGACACTGTGGTTGTTGGTGAGGTCGGATGGGGATACTGGCAGTGGGATGGGGACACTGGTCCTGTTGTAGTGACACTGGTTGTGGTGAGGTCGGATGGGGATACTGGCAGTGGATGGGGACACTGGTTGTGGTGGTATGGAGGTGAGGATACACGCAGTGGTTCATCTGGGTGGGAAGATGGGCCATGCTAGTGGGTCTTGTGGGGAAACAGGCCGTGCTGGTGGATCTGGAGTGGGGAGAGGGCTGTGCTGGTCCGTCTGGGTGGGAGAGGCCCTGCAGATCTGTCGGGGTGGGGAGAGGGTTTTATGCTGGTCCATGGGAGTGGGGAGATGGACCTTGCTGGTTCGTCTGGGTGGAGAGATGGGCCATGCTGTTGGATCGGGTGGGGAGAGGGCCATGCAGGTGGCATGGGGTGTGGGATTAGGAGAGGGGCTGTGCGGGTGGCGTGGGGTTGGGAGAGTGGTTCTGCAGGAGGCGTGGGCTTGGAGAATGGCCATGCAGATGGTGTGGGATTGGGAGACTGGCTGTGCAGGTGGGTTGGGGATAGTGGCCATGCTGGTGGGGAGAATAGCTGTGTTGGTGGGTTAGGGTGGAGAGAACGGCCATACTGGTCCAACAGGATGGGGAGAGTGGCCATGCTGGGTGTGGGGACTGGCCATTCATGTTGATAGGGTGGGGGATGGGCTGACCACTCAGACTGTGGTGTGGAAGGACTGGGCATGTTTTCTTGGGTGAAGGAACTGTCCATGTGGGTGTGGTAGGCTGACAGTAGTTCTGCTGAGACTGTCCACTGGTGTAGGAGTTCTTTGTTTTGCGGGCTGTTGGTTGTGAGTTGACCAGGCTTGCTTGGGTAGGGGGTCCTTTCAGTGTTTTCCAAAAGGCTGTAGATTAGCACAGGGTCAGCCGTTGTTGTGGCTGCAGACAGGGGAGGTGGCCAGATTTTTTATTTTTTTTATTTTGTTGTTTAACCAGGTATAGCACACTAAGCTGAAAGCTTTTTTACAGGAGCGACCTGGGAGCACAAGGAGGTTAACTGACTTGCTCAGGGTCACACAGTATGCAAGTGGAAGCTGTGAGATTCAAACCCAGGTCTGGTCTGCTGGATGTCACCAGATTTGCAGCTCAGAGCCTTAGACCACTGCGCTATACTGCCTCCCTGCGTCAAATCTACAGATTTGATTGGGAGGGATGGGAGACGCTGGCAATGTTGCAGCAAGGTTTGCCTGTATTGCACTTCAGGGGTTGAAATTAGGTTTTACAACCTCTAGCCAGCACTGCTAATCACTGGTTAACTAGGAAAATCACTAGCCCCACAGACTTTTCCTCTGGTCCAGTTGGTGAACTTTTGGTTACCTTCTCCAACATAAGCCTGCAGGGGCAAGTTAAAGGAAAATTTTACTAGCCCAATACAAAATTTGCCAGCATTTGGCTAGTGTGCCAGTGCTTACCCCATGCTAGGAAGAGGCTCACTATTTTCATGGAAGCTGGCCTTGTTCACTGGGATAAAAGTGCTTTAGAAGGGACACTATCAACTTTGGTGTCCATTTTTGTGGTGTAGGCAATGTGTGTGCCTGGAGCAGGCTACAGCAATATAAAATGCATAAACAGTACCAGATTTGTAGAGGAGTGCAAGTTACTCATTATGTAAAAAATATATTTCAGGGGGCCCAACCGAAATATGGGCTGGAGTGATACTGCGAGCACGATGCCTATAAACAGGCAGTGCACTCCCAGCATCAGTTGGACAGCGGGCGACTGAGGGGGGGTGTGCTGCTCACCGTACATCACTGCAGCACTGACTTGCAGGTATGGGGGTCAGGTGGTGTTGGTGCTGTGGGGTGGCCACTGGCCACCAATGAAGGAGCAGGAGTGCTAGGGTGGGGGTTGGACAGTGACCTGTGGCCAGTGGATGGAGCAGTGTTGTGGGCACGTGCTCACTGATAGGAATGGGGACAGAGAACAGGCGTGTGTGTGTGTATGTTTGGGGGGGGGAGGGTTGTCTCATTAACAGGACCAGGGATGGGGCACTGGTGTGTGTGTGTGTGTTCTCAGTACCAGGAAGACGAATGGAGCACTGCTCTGTGTGTGTGTGTGTGTGTGTGTGTGTGTGTGTGTGGTTGCAGTGTGTTGCCGGGACTGGGCAGGGGCTCTTTGTGCACACAGCTCATATGGCATTTGTGGCAGGGTTCCCCCTGTCACCCTCCTACAGCCACCTGGGCGCAGCACTATGCACCACTGTGAATGGTGTGTAGTGTGGGCATGCCCCCCTCTTTGCCCCAGATCACCCTAGTGCATGTTTTAATTTTGGGCTGATGCCTGTATGCCAAGGGATCGCTGACCCAAGTCCAGTATTTTAAATATTGGTGTGATACAAATATTTGTCTGCAGTGTAATGTTGCGATCGAACCATCTACAACCCCAATGCACTGTGGAGCTCTGTGCAATGAAACAGTTACCAGTTCTTCCCAGCAGCCCACAGCTAGACGTTTCTTTTTTTTTTTTTTTTTTTGAATCCAGACATCTATGATTATTATTTTCTCATCAATGTCCCCTGAGTGAGTGAATAATTAAAATTTTGGGCTGGTGCCTGTAGGGGGGCATGGACAGACCAACTGACTGTATCTGGAGCTCTTTGGCAAGTAACAATGCTGCTGCAAAGAGATTGCTGACCTGTTCTCCCCACGGACTGAATCTACAACTTGTTGCAAAAATAGAGAAAATATTTTAAACTTCTGCCCATCATCCTGTACCTGTAAATATTTATTAATTTATGTGATTCCTCTGATGCAGAGTGGTGGGGGGGCAGTGACCGACTCCTTGTTGTCCATGTCTCCGTTGTCTTGTAGACACTGCAAAACGGACTGTTTTGACTTTTCCTTTTTATCCTCCTGTACAGTGTTGCGTGATTTGCATGCTTTTGCCAAAATCTTGTAATGAAATATGCACCCTAATACACGGAGTACACAGAGTGATCGTTCAAGGATACTACTGGCCATGTGTTTTGGAGGTGGTTTTCTTGCTGACTGTGTGCAGGGGATTGCTGACTCTGTAGGGGTTGCTGGCCATATGTTTGGTGGGGGTGTTTACTGCCCCTCTCTCTGGGGGTTGCTGGCTGTGTCGGGGGGATGTTGCTGGGGGTGTATATCTTGGTGGCCATCTTAGGTTTTATCTTTAACAAACTGTTCAGTGGGGCTGAGAGAGGGCCGTGCAGGTCCATCTGGATAGAGAGAGAGGCTGTGCAGGTCCATCTGGATAGAGAGAGGCTGTGCAGGTCCATCTGGGTGGAGAGGGATATGCAGGTTCGTCTGGGTGGGCAGAGTGGCTGTGGAGGAGGCCGAGTTGCCATGACGACGGTGGAGTTGGGTGTTCTGGTGGGCTGGGATGGGGAGAGTGGCAGTGCTGGACAATGGGGGTGTGGAGAGGGGCTGTGCAGGTTTGTCTGGGTGGGGAGAGGGCCTGTGATGGTCCGGGGTGGGCAGAGTGCCCGTGGGTTTGGTGTGGGGAGAGTGGCCATGCTGGTGGTGGGGAGAGGGGCTGCTGCTGGTCTGTCTGGGAGGGGAGAGGGCCTGTGATGGTCCGGGATGGGCAGAGAGCCCATGGGTTTGGTGTGGGGAGAGTGGCCATGCTGGTGGGGTGGTTTGCTGGGCATGTGTCTTCTTAATTGTAAAATGTATTTCATTTACTGTGTTGTACTTCTGGGACCTGCTTCACCCTGTCTCTATCCTGAACGTAAATATGATTTGTAAAAAAAAAATTCACTTTTGGGTGGTCTGTGTTTAGAAGAATAGACACACATTAGAACCAAAAAAAACTTTATTAAACCACATCACTCAACCATGTTTCATCCGTGCTCTTCAAAACTGTCGGATGAGCCAGTTTTGAAGTAGCTGGTGGTGAGGGGAGCATTCGCAGCAACCTGGGCTACTGCAACCAGGCCCACCACCCACTGTCACCAGGTGATGCTAATAAAAATCACCAACCAAGAACTTACCTTTCAGGCTGAGTCCTGCGTGGCTGTGCATCGGTATCTGGAGGTGTCATTTCCTCAGACTTTCTGTGGTGTATGTTCTGTTAGGTGGTGTGGTGGGACCGCCTTGTTGCCAGTGCAGTCCATGTTTGCTTGGGTTGGGGAACTACAGAGATGACGAGTTTTTTTTTGTTTGTTTTTTTTACTTTCTTTATTCACTGGGACCTATGGCATCTCTACAGGGTACCACTCGACTTTTCTGTCTCTAATCCCTGCTTGAAACCTCCTCTACTAGGCTCCAACAGGGCTGACTCCACTCGGCTTCATGGCATGGCAGGCCAGCCCCTGATCACCCCCACTGGGCTATCTGTGATTAGAGGGACAGCTGTTGAAGCCAGTGAGCTGGGCCCCAGGGAAGCAGGTCGGCGTTGGGATGTGGGCAGGTCTCCAGGCCCCCTTCGCCTCTGCTAGGCCACCAGGGTTTTTTCCGCACAGTTTCCCCCTGGAGCAGAGATGTGCAATACCAGCACTGCATTTATGTGCAGCCTGGCTGCCGCCACTCCACCCCTGATGTAGCGTCAAGCTCTGCTGTCTGTAGGGCCCATGGTCTCCACCCGGAGCCACTATGGAGCAGGCAGGCATACCCCAGAACCCACCCCAGGAGGAGAGAGCAGTCCTCCGGATGCTCAATTCCTTCCCTCCCTTGCTGACCCTCTGAAATCTCAAGTCATTTCCAAACTGGGCATGGTGCTAGGTGTGGCATCCAGCGCTTCAACCCTCAGTGCCACCAGGCCGGCCGTGACGATTGAGTTCTTAAGAGGATAACTATCAGCAGAGGTGAAGCCATACCTGCTGTACAGATTGGGGCTTCACCTCTCTGGTCCCCCTCTGTAGGCACTAGATTAAATAATCTTTGTACCTGACATACAAATTGGTAAATTCTTCAGTGCATGCTGCATTTTAATTTTGGCACTCGTGAGCATCCCACGCTCTCATGAACTGTTGACACGACGTTGCCCCTTCCTCAGTAATACCCTTATGCATGGAGATTGAAGTTTATATCTCCAGTGCCCGTTTATAAATCCCACGGGTGTGCCTAGGGCACTATTGCTCTGCCTATTGAGGAATAGGCATGGAAGCATCATCAGCTTGCAGTGCTGTGAGCAAGAGCGCATCATGTCCAATAGCGCCGTAAATTAAAATGCCAGGTGCACTGGACTAGTGATCAGGCACAAAGATTTATTTGCTAACATACTAAAATGGCAGCAGAACAGGCCTAACGGTCTTTCGTGTTTGGTCAGCCCCCACCCTGGGAGCTGACCTTGCTGCCCGCCTCGCCTTCTATGGCTTCTCCCTTCCCAGTGCCGGATATTCTCGCTGCATTGGATTTTGCTTCCAGAACCCTTCCCCTGTACCTGTTCCACCCTCTTTTGAATCCCTCCACCATCCCCCCTAGGTAGCGCATTCCATGGCTCCACCACCCTCTCAGTGAAGTAGCACCTCCTCCTTTCTCCCCTGAATCTTCCCCTCCAGCTTCCACCCATGCCTCTAGTGGCCCCCTCCTCCTTCCTTGAAGCATCCTGACTGTTTCTCCCCTATTTACCCCTTCATGTACCTGAAGACCTCTATCATGTCCCCCATGGTCCCTTCTCTCTTCCAGTGTGTACATATTTAGCTCTTCGAGCCTCTCCCATTTATTTATGTTGACTGGAGGGGGGGATAGGAGAGATAAAGCCTCGATCTGTACAGTGGCCATGGCTTCACCTCTGCCAATAGAACTCCTTTCATGAGTTTGAGCTCCGACATGAAAACTAAGAGGCTCCACTTTCAAGAAGACCAAGTCAGAAAGTGCCCAATTTACTGTGGGTGTAATTCTGGTTTGGTTTATTAGTTGGGAGAGATTGTGTATCACTCCATTAGCATCCTCAATCACTTGTGGATTTTTTTAATTGGATGCACTTTGTTTACAATTAAACCAATTCAAGCAGCTTAAATGTTAGGTAGGGACTGAACCGATGGAGTCCCCCTTGGCGTCTGGTGGTTCGGCTTCATTCATGTCTGAGCGCTGACAGACAAGCTTTGGTACATGGCATTGTTGGAGGAGTACTGTCATGATGCCTCTGCGGCCATCACACCTGAGGGGTGGGGGTTCAGTGCTGCACCTGCTGCCATCACACCTGAGGGGCGGGGGCTTCAGTGCTGCACCGTCTGCTGTCACACCTGAGGGATGGGGACTTCAGTGTTGCACCTGCTGCCGTCACACCTGAGGGGTGGGGGCTTCAGTGTTGCACCTGCTGCCGTCACACCTGAGGGGGGGGGCTTCAGTGATGCACCTGCTGCCGTCCCACCTGAGGGGTGGGGGCTTCAGTGCTTCACTACCTGCCCTCACACCTGAGGGATGGGGACTTCAGTGTTGCACCTGCTACTGTCACACCTGAGGGGTGGGGGCTTCAGTGTTGCACCTGCTGCCATCACACCTGAGGGGTGGGGGCTTCAGTGATGCAACTGCTGCCATCACACCTGAGGGGTGGGGGCTTCAGTGTTGCACCTGCTACCGTCACACCTGAGGGGCGGGGGCTTCAGTGATGCACCTGCTGCCGTCCCACCTGAGGGGTGGGGGCTTCAGTGTTGCACCTGCTACCGTCCCACCTGAGGGGTGGGGGCTTCAGTGTTGCACCTGCTACCGTCAAGCCTGAGGGGTGAGGTCTTCAAGCTGCAGTGATGCACCCGCTGCCATCACACCTCAAGGGTGAGGGCTGCAGTGATGCACCTGCTGCCATCACACCTCAAGGGTGAGGGCTGCAGTGCTGCACCACCTGCCATCACACCTTAGGGGTGGGGGCTTTGGAGTTGCACCTGCTACCGTCATACCCGAGGGGTGAGGTCTTCAAGCTGCACTGATGCACCTGCTGCCATCACACCTCAAGGGTGAGGGCTGCAGTGATGCACCTGCTGCCATCACACCTCAAGGGTGGGCGCTGCAGTGATGCACCTCCTGCCATCACACCTCAAGGGTGGGGGCTGCAGTGATGCACCTCCTGCCATCACACCTGAAGGGTGGGGGCTGCAGTGATGCACCTGCTGCCATCACACCTGAAGGGTGGGGGCTGCAGTGATGCACCTGCTGCCATCACACCTGAAGGGTGGGGGCTGCAGTGATGCACCTGCTGCCATCACACCTGAAGGGTGGGGCTGCAGTGATGCACCTGCTGCCATCCCACCCGAAGGGTGGGGCTGCAGTGATGCACCTGCTGCCATCACACCTCAAGGGTGGGGGGTTGCAGTGATGCTCCTGCTGCCATCACACTTGAGGGGGTGAGCACTGCACCTGCTGCTGTCACCATTGCACCTGAGGGATTGGAGCTGCTGTGCTGCTGCCAAACTTTCAGGATTGAGGGAATACTACTGTTGCTATCTTGCCTGGAGTTGGAAGTTGAAGTCACTGCACAGTGCTTTCAATGATGTGTGTCTGAGGGACGGGGGGGATGCAGTGCTGCTGCTTCTGTCACACCAGAGGGAGGGGGCCATAGTGCTGTTGCTGCTGCCTTCTCACACACAAGGGATAGGGGCTGCATTGCTGTTGCTACTACTGCACATGAGGGATGGGGGCTGTAGTGCTGCTGCCATCACATCCTGAACCTAAAATAACTTTTAATTGGTACTAGGATGGATGGATGTACAGTAGTGGATGTCAAAATTGCTAAAATGCATGCTAATGCAGTTAAAAATTGTTAAATAAAGTGCACAAAACCAAACACCGTTAAAAACGGACTTTGGCTTGGCAGACACCAGTGACAATACTGGTTTTTACAATGTGCAAAATGGAATTTGCCCTTTCTCAATCACGGTAAACCAGTGTCCCTGGGGATGTCCATCATCTCCACAGAGTCAGGCTCCTCTTGCTCCTCAACAGCTTCAACCAAGGTGAGCTGGAGGGTATCAGACCCCTTCTTGTAGAACAAATAGTGGGATGGGTACTCACAAAGCCTGGGAGGGGAAACCTTAGAAGGCTTGACTGGGGAGATGTCCGGTTCATTGGGCTTATCCAGACCTTTGTCGCTGTTATCACCATGAAAAAATTACTCACCATAGTAATGTTGTTTCTTCTAATGGAGTCTTGCTGTATTCAGACATAATGCAGTTAG
This sequence comes from Neoceratodus forsteri, assembly GCA_016271365.2. Taxonomy (NCBI): domain Eukaryota; kingdom Metazoa; phylum Chordata; order Ceratodontiformes; family Ceratodontidae; genus Neoceratodus; species Neoceratodus forsteri. The sequence continues at coordinate 553,740,297 of JADMNL010000023.1, read as the reverse complement.
CCCCAGCACTTGAACTGCCCCGGAGAGGAAAGAGTTAACTCCATGCAAAAGCATAGAACGTTGAGCTCGAGCTCGGTTCTCCAACCTCTGTCTGTGGTACTTCCCAGTGTAACAGTCAGATTCTTACAAGCAAACTAACATACTATAGTATGGAAACTGTTCAAAATATAGCCAAAGGGCAAAAGATTCCTTTTGGGCCCAAAAGACTCAAGTGGAGAACCCAAGAAGGAAAGGTACTGACAATATTTAAGTATAAAACACCAGAAAAATAACATCTACCCCACCCAAGAAGAAGGGTACAAGGTACACCCCTGAGGTGCAACACTGTACTTGCCAGCCCACTTCCCAAAACCAGGTTCTGAGAGGGGAGGCAGGGAGGGAGGTCTGAATACAGCAAGACTCCATTAGAAGAAACAATATTACTATGGTGAGTAATTTTTTCTTCTAACAACATGAAGTCTTGCTGTATTCAGACATAATGCAGACTACGAAGCAGTTCCCTATGGAGGTGGGAATGCAGAACCAACTTTGGGAAGAGGCTCTGCAGTACTGCTGTATCAAACCTAGCATCACTCCTGGCCTGGATGACCAGGGAGTAATGCTTGGTGAATGTATGTACTGTTTTCCAGGTGGCTGCTTCACAGATCTCTAACAAAGGTATATCTCAGGCCACAGCTAGAGAAGCAGCTGTGCCTCTAGTCGAGTGAGCCCTCAGGCCTGAATGGGGCATCCTACCCAACTTTTCATAACAAAATAGTATACAAGAACAATCCACCTGGCAATAGTTCTTTTGGTGGCAGGCTTACCTTTCCCCACTTCACCATGAGTGAGAAACAATTGAAGACAGTCATTTCTATGTGCCTTAGTATGCTCAATGTAGTAGCTAAGGGCCTCTTAACATCCAGACTATGTAACCTTCTTTCACCTGAAGAAGAAAGGTCAGTGAAAAACACAGGGAGTGATATAGACTGGTTCAGATGAAAATCTGATACCACTTGGGGCACGAACCTCCTATGGGTTGTTAGGACCACTTTGTCCCTATGGAAGGAGATGAAGTCAGGTTCAACTGACAGAGCCTGTAACTCACTAATCTGCCTGGCAGAAGTAATAGCTACCAGGAACACAGTTTTTCCAGGTCAAGTACTTCAATTTGGCTGAAGCCAGAGGTTCAAATGGTGACTGCATTAGCTGAGCTATGCAGACATTAAGATCCCAAGGCGGAGTGGGCTCCCTAAAGGGAGGGTTAATGTGAACCAGACCTTGGAAAAAAGTTATGAAAACAGGATGAGATGCCAGGGAAGAGCCCTTCCCTGCTGAGAGAAATGCAGAGACAACTGCTAGATGAACCTTCAGAGTGGCAGGCCTCAGGCCCAGGCCACTGAGATGAACTAGATAGTCTACGGTTGTGAAAATGTCTGCAGAATCGGGCAGGATGCCTTTCTGAGAGCACCAAATAGTGAACCTTTTCCATTTGATGTTTTTCTAGAGGAAGGTTTCCTGGAGACCTTCAGAATATCCAGAACTCTGAGAAAGATGTAGTGCTGCATATTCTAACTCTTCAAGAGCCAGGCCTTGAGATTGAGAGACTGGAGATTGGGGTACCAGATCCGCCCCTGGGAGGAGGACAGGAGATTGCATGTCCTGGGCAGAGACAGGGGACATGACACTGACAAAGACAGCAGTAGAGGATACCACGGCTGTCCAGCCCAATCTGGAGCCACCAGTATCACTGTGCAAGGTTGAGTCCTGATCTTGATCAGAACTCTGAACAGCAGAGGGAAGGAAGGTAATTCATAGAGAAACCTGCCCTTCCAGTCCAAAAAGAGAGCATCCTAGGGAACCATTCCCCAGGACTGGAGGTCTGCAACAAAACAGAGGAAGTTGATGATTGTCCAGTGCTGCAAAGAGGTCCATCTCTGGAATGCCCCACCTGGAGAAGATAACCTTCAGGATGTGAGGATCCAGGGATCATTTGTGGTGTCCCAGTGAAATTCTGCTCAAAGCATCTGCTAGTACGTTGTCCTTCCCTGGAAGGTGAACTGCTACCAGAGAAGTCTGAAGAGAATAGGCCAGAGACCACAACTTCATGGCTTCTGTGCACAAGGCCGAGGACTGAGTGCCTCCCTGCTTGCTCATGTACCACATTGTGGTGGTGGTGTCCGTTCTGACTTGGACCACCTTGTCCTTGACTGAATCCGAGAAGCTTTGCAGGGCTAGGAAAACTGCCCTGAGTTCCAGGAGATTGATATGAAGGAGAGACTCCTGTGGAGACCAGAGCCCTTGAGCTGTCAGGGTTCCCCACCCTAGGAGAGAAGCATCCATAGTTAGAACTACTGATGGGACTTGAGGGAGAAATGGAACTCCTTGTCTGAGGTTGTCCTGGTCCAGCCACCACTGGAGGGCTTGAACCAGAGTCTGAGTCACTGGAATCAGTTTGGTAAGTGAATCCTTCTTTTGAGACCAAAAAGACCTCAGATGAAACTGAATGTCCCTCATCTGGAACCTTGCTCCCTGCACCACTGCCGTGGAAGCTGCCATGTGGCCCAGGAGCTGGAGGAACTGTCTTGCTGGGCGGGAGACCTGAGGTCGAAAGGAGGAAGTGAGATCCACTAGGGCCTTCACCCTTGCCAGGGGAAGGAAGGCTTTTGCATGTACAGTGTCCAACTCTATGCCTATAAAGGTGAGAAGTTGAACTGGTTCGAGTACAGACTTTGGAAGATTGAGAAGAAACCCCAGGGAGCTGAGTAGGTCCCGGGTAGTTTGAAGAGCTGACTTGACCTGCAAAGGTGACTGACCCACTAAGAGCCAGTCATCCAGATATGGGAAGATGGTGATACCCTGTCTTCTGAGGTAAGCCACCACTACTGCAAGGCACTTTGTGAACATCCTTGGAGCTGATGTTAGGCCGAATGGCATGGTTCTGAATTGGTAATAGCCTGAAGGCAACTCGAACCAGAGGTATTTTCTGTGGGAGCACCTGATAGGAATATGGAAGTAGGCATCCTTGAGGTCCAGAGATGCTAGCCAATCCCCTGGCCTTAGAGAGGGAAGGATTATTCCCAGAGTTACCATTTTGAATCTTGGCTTTGAAATGTGTTTGTTCAAATACCTTAGGTCTAGGATGGGTGGCAACTCCCCTGTTTTCTTTGGGGGTAAGGAAGTACCTGGAGTACAGTCCTTTTCCCTTGTGCTGAGTAGAAATTTTCTCTATAGCTCTGAGAGCTAGAAGAGAAGAAACCTCCTCCTCTAGGGCAACGGTTTCTGAGACTGATGCAGGTGGAAAAGACTTGGCCCTCTTTTTTGGAAATTTTTTGAAGCCGAGGCCCAGTCCCTGGCTTACTACTTCCAGGACCCACTTGTCTGAGGTCACAGACTTCCAGGCCTGGAAGTAGTAAGCCAGCCTGCCTCCTACTGGAAATGGGGAGTCAACCCGGGCTGATACATCAGGGTGTCTGCTTGGCAGGAGCCTTAGACAGAGGAGGAGGGAGCAGCCCTGCTAATCCCCCTCCTATCCCTCCCTCTGAAGAACCCCCTCTGTGGGAAGGGAGAGGAGGCCTGGGCTTGGTAAAAAGGCCTTTGAAACAGCCTGCCCCATGACTGCTGCTTGTGCGGAGTGGCCTGCCTTTCCTTGGCCTGTGCACTCCTGTACGTGGCCCTGTATTCATCCATTTTCTTCATGTAAGCCTCTGTCTGCTACCCAAACAGAGAGTTACCTACTACAGGAAAATCCATGGCCTTAGCCTGGATATCCTGTGATAGGCTAGTACATCTGAGCCAAGCATGTCTTCTGAGAGACACAGATGTAGCCATGACTCTAGATGCCACATCACTGGAGTCCACAGCAGCATGACTGCATTTTGGATGCCTCAATTCCATCAGCAGCCACCTCCTCCAGCTCCTTGGCTAGCTGGGGGGAGGCCTGTTTAGCCAGTTCCAGAACTGTATCCCATCTGGATTTCTGGTATCTGGCTGTGTAGGCCATATAATTTGCCTGCCTGAGTCCCAAAGAGGATGCCAAGTATAGTTTCTTGGCCATGGCATTGACTTTCCTAGAGTCCTTGACTGTGGGGTGTGAAGCCAAAGGAATGTTTGCCCTGTCACAGGCTGCAGACTGCACTACCCCAACATGGCTGCTATATGAATAAAGAAACTCCGCAGCTGAGCCTGATAAAAGAATGGACAGGAGATGCATGTTATCTACAGGACGTAAAGAGTTAGGAGTCTGTAGAATCTTTTTTGTCTGTTTCCCCAAGGACTTGTGAAGGGGAATAGACAACCTTTTGGACTCTGGGATGTCCATCATCTCCACAAAATCAGACTCTTCTTTCTCATCAGTAGCTTCAACCAGAGGGAGCTGGAGGGTTTCAGCCACCTTCTTGTAAAACAAGAAGTAAGAAGGGGACTCAGAAAGCCTGGGAGGGGAGACATCAGAAGGTCTGTCTGGGGAGATGTCCGGTTCAATGGGCACGTCCATACCCCCACCGTCGTAGTCATCGTCATCATCATCGAGATAGTCTTCGTCTCCCTCCCACTCCTCATAGAAAGCATCCGAATCGTAATCCGGAGCCGCTTCCGACTGAACCGACCACCTAACCGGCGGCACCGGTTATGATGGAACCAGATGAAGCAATTGGACAATACTAATTGCTTTGGCTATCTCGTCTGCGGTTGGAGTAAACGGTACTGGATCCGAACCAACGGTCTTTCGTTTCTTTTTTGACGGAACCGACCCCTCAGAGTCAGCTCTCCTTTTGCCCGAGGAGGTATCGCTTAGGTCAGTAGGCACCTCCCCAGGTTCGGCCGTAACCGAACCGGGCTGGCCATCTGGGTCTATGGACTTCTCGGCCTCCCTTTCCTTCAACCTACTCAGTCTTTTTTTTTTTTTTTGAGTGGTTTTAGGAAAGTTTTTGCAAATTTGGCAGTCTGACTGGAGGTGGTCAAACCCCAGACAAACACAGATGAGGTGGGGGTTGGCCTTGGCAAAGGCCTCCCCACACTCAGTACAGTGTTGAAACCCAGTGGGACCAGTTTTCTTTTTGGGTTTCTCAGACATGGCCAACCTACCAAAATTACCCTATAGAAGTGTTCAAGCCAGGTAATGCCAACCGATCGGTAACAACCGTGTCACGGGTTTGGTAAAGAACAGAGAAAAAGCCCAGTTCTTTTGAAACCGATCGGTACCAGAACACCACTCTAAAATAATAAATTTAAAATTAGAAGGGAACACAAGGTTGGTTCCTAACCGGACCGACTGGGAAGAAACAGAAGGAACCAACAATTTCCACAAGTTATTTAAAATAAAATACAGTCACTACCTATCTACCACACTACCTGTACCATAGACAGAGGCTGAAAATCTGAAAAAATAATAAAGAATAGGTTTTAAACAGAACGCTTTATGTTTACCAAACTGAGCAGAGCAATCTCCGGAGCGACTTCACTGTTAGGCGGAGTAAAGAATCTGAAGGTTACACTGGGAAGTACCACAGACAGAGGTTTGAAAACCGAGCTCAAGCTCAATGTTCTATGCTTCTGCATAGAGTTAACTCTTTCCTCTCCGGGGCAGTTCAAGTGCTGGGGCTAACTGCATTATGTCTGAATACAGCAAGACTTCATGTTGTTTGAACATCTTGTTCTTCATCCCACTTCGGTTCATAAAACTCATCCGGAACATATTCCGGAACTGGGAGAACTGACCGAACCGAGTGCCTACCGAGAGGCGCCGGATCAGACCGGAACTGGGCCTTGATTCCACTATGCTTATCGCCCCTTTTCCTTGGCAGTTGAGGTATGCGGTTCTGGATCCGAACCGCTTATTTCCTTTTTGTTTTGATGAAACAGACTCCTCAGGGTCGGATCTCTTCTTGCCTGAGGGGGTATCGCCTAGGTCAGTGGGCACCCTCAGGTTCGGTAGGGAACCAAACCGGGTTGGCCATCCTGATTAGCGGACTTCTCTGCCTCCTTTTCCCTGAGCCTGCCCAACCTTTTTTCTAGGGTGGCTTTCAGGAAATTCTTACAGATCTGGCAGTCTGAATCGAGGTGGTCAAACCCCAGACAATAAAATAAACACAAATGGTGTGAGGGTCTGCCTTACCAAAGGCATCTCCACACTCACCACAGTGCTGAAACCCAGTGGGCCGGTTTTTTTTCTTGGGTTTCTCAGACATGGCCAGGTTACAAATCTTACCCTTTACAGCTTTTTAGCCAGGTAAGACCCTCCTATCGGTTACCAACCGTGTTACGGGTCGTGGAAAAAAAAAAAAGTGTAAAATGATTTTTTTTTGAAACCGATAGGAACCGGTATCTCATACTAACCAGAAAGAAATAAGAAACCCTAAAAGAATTGGTTCCGAACCGGACCAATCCACAGGTTTTTACAATTTCCACAGAATACAACAATTCTAACCCTACAGTCCACTACCTACAACACTTACACTGCTTGCAGACAGAGATCTGAAGCCAAAGAATAACAAAATCTTTTATTAATTTTGACGGATTCTCAACCGAACCAACTGTAGAGAAGGAGCAATCTCCGGAGCGACTGAACAGTTAGACAGAGTAAAGAATCTGATGGTGACACTTTGAAGTGCTGCAGACAGAGGTCTGAAACCAAACTCGAGCTCAACATTCTATGTTTCCTGCACAGAGTTAACTCTTTCCTCTCCAGGGCAGTACAAGTGCTGGGGCTAACTGCATATGTCAGAATACAGCAAGACTTCATGTTGTTTGAAAGGAGAGGCAAGGTCGGGGAGTAATATTAGTGGATCCCTTTGGAAGAAACAAGATTACTACAGGTAAGTATTTTTTTCTTCTAACCCCAGGAATCCACTATTATTATTATTACTCTTGCAGGCTATGCAGCAGCTCAAGGAGGTGGGCCAGAATCTATTTAGGAAAAAGACTCTGCAAGACTCCCGTACCAAATCTGGCATCACTTCTGGACTGGGTGTCCAGGCTATAATGCTTAGTGAAGGTGTGGACTGACCTCCAGGTAGCTGGTTTACATATTTCCATGAGAGGTACCTCTCAGGCAGCTGTGCCTCTTGTAGAGTGGACCCTAAGACCAGAGGAAGGAACCTTGCCTGCCTTTGAACAGCAAAACTGAATACACTTAACTATCCATCAAGAGAGAATCCTCTTTGAAGCAGGAGTACCTTTACCTACTTCCCCACAGGTGAGGAACAGTTGTCTAGCCTGCCAATGGTCTTTGGTATGAGTCATGTAATAACTCAGTGCTCTTTTTACATCCAAGCTGTGCAATCTACACTCACCTGAGCTACAGTGTTCAGTAAAGAAAACTGGCAATGTTATAAACTGGTTCAAATGAAAGTCAGAAACAACCCTGGGGAGGAACTTCCTATTAGTTCTCAACACTACCTTGTCCCTGTGAAAAGAAACAGTCCTTTCCACAGAGGGCCTGTATCTCGCTTATCCTTCTGGCAGAAGTGATTGCTACCATAAAAACTACCTTCCAGGTAAGAAATTTAAGCTCTGCAGATACCATAGGTTCAAAGGGGCGGAAGCATAAACTGGGCAATGCAAATATTAAAGGTCCCTGTGAGGGAAACAAATGAGAGAGCCCTTTAAAAAGAATCTTTTGAATATAGGGTTTGATGCCAGGAGGTATGCTTTCTGGCCGAAAGGTATGCTGAAACTGAAGCCAGGTGCACCTTCAGAGTTGAGTGCTGCAACTCCAGGGAGTGCAGGTGAGAAAAATAAACAAGAAGGGTTGGGATCCTGGCCTGGGCTGGGACTACACCCTTGTCACTGCACCAAATGGAAACTCTTTTCCATTTTGAGGCATAGGTTTTCTTAGTGGAAGGCTTCCTGTAACCCTTAAGGATTTTAAAACTGCTTCAGAGAATTGGCAATCTGCATATTCTAAGTCCTCAAGAGCCAGGCCTTGAGCTTGAGAGATCTGAGATTGGGGTACACTACCCTCCCCTGAAAGGAAGTCAGTAGACTGTACTTCTGAGGGTGGTGAATCGGTTTGCTCACAGACATTGAGAGCAGCAGGGAGTACCAAGGCTGTCTAGCCCAATCCGAGGTATTAGAATCATTGAAGCTTGCTGTGACCTGAGCTTGATAAGCACCCTGAGTATCAGAGGAAAAGGAGGAAAGGCATAGAGGTACCTACCTACCTGTCCAGTCCAGAATCAGGGCATCCACTGGAACTGTCCCTTCACTGGGGCCCTGCAGCAATAAAGAGGTAAGTGGTGATTTTGGTGGAAGCAAAAGGTCTCATCTCTGGGGTCCCCACCACCTGAATAGAGCATTCACCACTTGCTTGTTCAATGCCCATTAGTAATGAATCTGGTTTATCCTGCTCAAGGCATCTGCCAAGGTGTTGTCCTTGCCTGGCAGATGAACTGACTGTAGAGAGGCATTTAGAGTAAGCGAGGCTCCATATCTTCATTGCCTCTGTACACAGAGGAGTGGACTTTGTCCCTCCTTGTTTGTAGATGTAATACATAATTGTGATATTGTCTGTTCTGACTTGTACCACCTTTCCTGTATGAGATGAGATGAGAGAAACCCTGAACGGCCAGATAAACAGCTCTCAACTCCAGCAGGTTTACATGCAGGAGCAAGTCTGCACTCTCCCAAGTACCGTGGATGGTGTGATCCCCTAAGTGAGCACCCCAAACAAGCAGGGATGCATCGGTTGTAAGAACCAGGGAGGGAGGTTCCTGCAAAAATGGAACCCCTTCCCTTAAATTGTCCGATTCCCTCCATCAGTGGAGGGCCGGTAGTAACGTTTGTGTGATTGGTACTGGCTTTGAGGGGGGTCCCGCCTTTGGCACCAGTGTGCTCTGAGGTGGAACTGAATCGCTCTCATCTGAAACCTGGCACCTATGACTGTGCTTGTTGCTGCAGCCATGTGCCCTAACAGTAGAAGAAACTCTTTTGCTGGCTTCAGCCTGGCCAGGACAAATGAGCCTGCCAGAACCGGAATGCTTTCTGCCCTCTCCTGAGGGAGAAAAGCTCTTCCCACTACTGTATTCAGTTCTGAACCCATGAACTGCAGAACCTGCACAGCGGTCATGACTGACTTTTTGGTATTGAGAAGGAATCCCAGGGAGAGCTGCATATCCTGGGTTACCTGAAGGTGGTCTGACACCTGTTGATGGGACTTCCCTACGATTAGCCAATCGTCCAGATAAGGAAAAATTGTGACACCCAGTCTTCTGAGGTGTGCCACTGCTACAGATATGCACTTGGTAAAGACCCTTGGTGCAGAGGTAAGGCCGAAGGGAAGTGTTGAGAACTGGTAGTGGCCTGAGGAGAGTCTGAATCCGAGATACTTTCTGCGTGACTCCCTTATGGGAATATGGAAATATGCATCCTTTAGATCCAAGGAGGCTAGCCAGTCCCTTTTTGCAGAGGTGGCAAAATCATGGCCATTGTGACCATTTTGAACCTGGGCTTTACCAGGTACCTGTTCAGCAGTCTGAGGTCTAGTATAGGCCACCACTCTCCATTCTTTTTTGTTGTTAGGAAATATCTGGAATAGAACCCTTGCCCTCTATGGTTGTGGGGGACAGGCGGCTCCACTGCTTTTGCCAGCAGTACAGCCTGTACCTCCTGCTCCAGTAGTTTTCTTTCTGAGAAGGGAGCTGGTGCAAAATATTTTAACTTTGGAGGAGGAAGGGACTTGAAGCAAAGGGAGAGACCCTGACTCACTATTTCCAGGACCCACTTGTCTGTGGTTATTTTTAATCATTCCTGGAAATAGTGGTTGAGTCTGCCCCCTACAGGATGTGGAGAGACAGTCTGAAGGGAACAGTCAGGGGTTCTGTTTTGCTTGCTGCTGAGGCTGAGCAAATTGGGATACTCTCCAAGAACCCCTTCTACCTCTAGCTCTGTAAAATCCAGTCTACTGTGATTGGTACTGCTGCTGAGAAGCAGCCTATACCTGAAAGAAAGGCCTCCTAAAAGAGGACCTGCCCCTGCCTCCCCTAGAATAAGACAAAGCTGAAGTAGAGGATCTGTCTCTGCTCGAGTTGCTCCTAAAAGTAGCTTTATATTCGTCTACTTTTTTCATATATGCCTCAGTCTGGGCACCAAAAAGAGAGTGGCCTTCGACAGGAAAGTCCATTGCCTTAGTTTAGGTGTCCTAGGTAAGGTTGGTAGTACTCAGCCAGGCAATCTTCTTCGAGCAACAGTACCAGCTGCCATCTGAAATTGGTATTTGGAAGCTTCCAAGCCCAATTTTGCTGTGTCAAGCAGCTCTGACACTGTGAAAGAGGGGTTAGCCTCAGCATTGTCCAGTACTGACTGCTAGAGAGCTTTTTGATAAAGGGATGCATAGGCCTGGTAGCTGGCTTGACGAATTTGCCAGGGATGCTGAAAGGTACCCCTTTTTTGCCATGCTGTCCACCTTTCTCGAATCCTTCTCAGGGGGTGAGAGGATAAGGGAGTTTTGGCTTTCTCACAGGCAGCCTGCTGTACAATATCCGGGTGGTCGGGGTGACTAAAGAGAAACTCAGCACCAGACCTTTCTAACTGATACTTCTTGTCACACTTTTTGTCTGTGGGTGTGACTGTATTGGGAGCCTTTAGAATTTTTAAAATATCCTTCTTAAAGAATTTGTAGACAGGCAGAAGGAGCCTTTTTGAGGGTATCAGTCCCATAAGCTCCATGTACTGTGCCTCCTCTTCATCCTGGATCTCTTCAGCTGTTTGCAGATCCAGAGTCTCTACCATTTTCTTAACAAGAGAAAAATGGGAAGAGAAATCCTCTGAGGGTCTGGGAGGGGAGCCAGGAAAAAATTACTCACCTTAGTAATTGCTTTTCTTCTCATGGAGTCTTGCTATATTATAACATTAGCAGTCAGCCACTGCAGCTGAACTGCCCCGGAGAGGAAGGAGTTAACTCCAGAGGATCTGGAGTTCTACAGCGCGAGGGCACTGTGCCCAAAGCTCTATCTGGCAGTTTCAAATGAAACTGTCAGATCTTTACGAAGCTAACATCAAAGAACAGAAAGTCTGTGTGGAAAAAACTACACTAGCCCATGGCTACCTACTAGTAGTAGTAACAACAATATAAACAACAAAGAAACACCCAGAACCATAATAAAAATTGATGGTATTATGGTTCGTTTTACCACCCTTGACAAGCACATTATGAACCCCCTTCCCCCAAGACTCAAGTCCAGGAAGGGGCAATATAAATAACCTAAATGAAAGCAACAGATCCCTAACCCAAAGGAAAGAGGGTAAAGGGATAACTACAATGGCATTACACAGTGCTTGCACTAATTAAGCCACCCCTACCCAAGTAGAGGTTCTGAGAGGGGCAGGAGGAGGGTGGTTAGTAGATATAGCAAGACTCCATGAGAAGAAAAGCAATTACTAAGGTGAGTAATTTTTTCTTCAAACACCATGAAGTCTTGCTATATTATAACATTAGCAGATTACACAGCAGTACCTCCATGGAGGAGGGTCAGAACCTACTTAGGAAATAGGCTCTTGAAGCACAGCTGTGCCAAACTGAAGCATCTCTCCTGGACTGGACATCCAGGGAATAATGCTTGGTAAAGGTGTGAACTGTCATCCAGGTAGCAGCTTGACAAATCTCCAGAATGGAATGTCCCTAGCAGCCGCTAGAGACGAAAGCTGTACCCCTTGGTGGAGGGCCCTCAACCTGGGGGGTACTCTACCTAGTTTCTGATAACAGAGTTGGATACAAGAAACAATCCACCTTGCAATTGTTCTCTTAGTGGCAGGTTTTCTTTGCCAACCTCGCCATAGGTAAGAAACAGTTGGAGGATTCGAACCTATGACCTCTGGTGCGCTCTAAATAGTAGCTTAGGCTCTTTTGACATCCAAGCTGTGCAGTCTCCTCTCACCTGAGGAAGAATGCTCAGTGAAAAATACTGGGAGAGAGATAGATTGATTCAGGTGGAAATCAGAAACCACCTTAGGCAAAATTCTCTATTAGTCCTAAGGACTACCTTATCTCTGTGGAAAGAGATAAAATCTTCTTCCACTGACAGGGCCTGTAACTCACTTATGCGTCTGGCAGAGGTGATAGCTACTAGGAAAACGGTTTTCCAAGTTAAATACTTGAGCTCTGCTGAAGACAGAGGCTCAAAGGGGTTGTATTAACTGAGCAATGCAAATATTCAGGTCCCAGGTGGGGAGCTGGTTCCTGAAAAAGGAGGGTTAGTATGAAGTAACTCCTTAAAAACTTGGAGAACACAGGGTGAGAAGAAAGGGGAGGCAGGCTTCCCTGCTGACACAAAAGCAGAGACAGCTGCCAGATGAACCTTCAGGGTAGCTGGTCTAAGGCCTAGGGAATTCAGATGGACCAAATATTCCAGAAGAATTGGAAGATCAGCAGATTCTGGGATAATCTGCCTCTCTAGAGCACCAGATGGAAAACCTCTTCCACTTAGAATTATAAGTGGCCCTAGTGGAAGGCTTCCTAGAAGCCTTTAAAATATCCTGACACCTTGAGAAAGGTGTAAGTCAAGCAAATTCTAGCCCTTTAAGAGCCAAGCCTTGAGGTGGAGGGATTTGAGGTCCAGGATATCACACTCTCCCCTGTGCACAGGCCAGTAAGTCGTGGACTCTGGGTAGGCTCAGGGCAGGGTGGACTGCCAGGGCCGAGAAGCAGAGGGTACCAGGGCTGTCTGGCCCAATCTGGGGCAATCAGAATCACTCTGCAGGGTTGAGATCTAATTTTTACTAGTACCCTGAAAAGAAGAGGAAAGGAGGAAAGGCATGCAGGAACTTCCCTTTCCAGTCCAACAGAAAGGCGTCCAGAGGGACTGAGCCCAGTACTGGAGGCCTGCAACAGAAAAGAGGAAGTTGATGGTTGTCTGGGCCGCGAGTAGGCTAAGCTAAAGATCTATCTGAGGAGTGCCCCATCTGGCAAAGACGGACCCCAGCACTTGTGGATTCAGAGCCCATTCGTGATGGCCCTGAGAAATTCTGCTGAGGGCGTCCGCCAGGACATTGTCCTTCCCTGGGAGGTGAACCGCTATCAGGGAGGTGTTCAGGGAGTAGGCCAGAGACCACAACTTCATTGCTTCAGTGCACAAGGCTGAAGATCGAGTGCCCCCTTGCTTGTTGATGTACCACATTGTGGTGGTATTGTCTGTCCTGACTTGAACCACTTTGTTCTGGACAGAATCTGAAAACACCCGAAGAGCTAAAAAGACAGCTCTGAGTTCCAAACAGATTGATGTGGAGCAGAGATTCCTGAGGAGACCACACCCCTGGGTGGCAAGATCGCCTTGTAGAGCCCCCCACCTCAACAGGGAGGCATCCGTGGTGAGGGTGAGGGAGTGAGAAATGGAAGAAAATTACTCACCTTAGTAATTGCTTTTCTTCTCATGGAGTCTTGCTATATTAGGACCATTGCAGTCATTCCCCACACTTGAACTGCCCCTGAGAGGAAACAGTTAACTCCAGAGTGATCTGGAGTTCCACAGCGCGAGGGCGCTGTTCAAAGCTCTATCTGGCTAGTTTCAAATGAAACTGTCAGGTTCTTTACGGAGCTAAACTAACATAGCAAGTCTGTGTGGAAAAGCTCTACACTAGCCATTGGCTACCTACCATTAGTAGAATTAGAACAATCACAGAATAATAATAATAATATTTATTGTTAGGATCACCCCTTACAAGCACTAATAGGCCCCCTCTCCCCAAAAGACTCAAGTCCAGAGAGGGGACCATCTACCACTTAACAAAAATCAGAAATACCTAGTTCCCTAACCCAAAGGAAACAAGGTGGGGGAACTAGAGAGACTAAAATGGCATGACACAGTGCTTGCACTAATTTACACAACTACCAAGTAGGAGTTCTGGAGAGGGGCAGGAGGAGGGTTGTCTCTAATACAGCAAGATCTAAGGAGAAGAAAAGCAGAATTACTAAGGTGAGTAATTTTTTCTTCAAACACCATGAAGTCTTGCTATATTAGGACTATTGCAGATTACTCCAGCAGTACCTCCATGGAGGAGGGTCAGAACCTACTTGGGAAATAGGCTCTGAAGTACAGTGCCAAGCATAGCATCTCCTGGACTGGACGTCCAGGGAATAATGCTTGGTAAAGGTGTGAACTGTTTTTCCAGGTAGCAGCTTGACAAATTTCCAAAATGTGGAATGTCTCTAGCAGCTCGTAGAGATGCAGCTGTACCCTCGGTGGAGTGAGCCCTCAGTCCTGAGGGGTTCCCTACCTAGTTTTTTGGTAATAGAATTGGATACAAGAGACAATCCACCTTGCAATTGTCCTCTTAGTGGCAGGTCTCCTTGCCAACCTCTCCATAGGTAAGGAAGAGTTGAGGATTCAACCTGTGACCCTTTGGTACGTTCCACATAGTAGCTTAGGCTCTTTTTGATCGCCCGTTGTGTAGTCTCCTTTCACCCGAGGAAGAATGCTCAGTGAAAATACTGGGAGAGAAATGGACTGGTTCAGATGAAAATCTGAAACCACTTTGGGTAAAACTTTCTGTTAGTCCTGAGGACTACCTTATCCCTGTGAAAAGAAATAAAATCTTTTCCACTGAAAGGGCTTGCAATTCACTTATACGTCTGGCAGAAGTGATAGCCACTAGAAAACAGTTTTCCATGTTAAATACTTGAGATCTGCAGAAGAAAGGGGCTCAAAGGAGGTTGCATTAACTGAGCAATGCAACATTCAGGTCCCAGGCAGGGGCTGGTTCGAAAGGGGAGGGTTATGCATAACCCTTAAAAAACTTGGAAACACAGGTGAGAGGAAAGAAAACAGGCTTCCAAGGGAAACAAAGGCAGAAACAGCTGCCAGATGAACCTTCAAGGTAGCTGGTCTAAGGCCTGGAATTTAGATGGGCCAAATAGTCCAGTAAAGTGGCCAAGTCAGCAGATTCTGGCACAATTTGTTTCTCGAGACACCAGAAGGAAAACCTCTTCCACTTAGAATTGTAGGTAGCCTAGTGGAAGGCTTCTAGAAGCCTTTAAAAAATATCAGGACCCCTTGAGAGAAGGTTTGCAAATCAGCAAAATTCTAATTCCTCAGGAGCTTAGCCTGGGGTGGAGGATTTTGAGGTCCGGTACCACACTCTCCCTGTGCACAGGTCAGCAAGTCGGGTCCTGGGCAAGGTCAGGGGAGGGTGGATTGTCAAGAGACAGGAGGAGAGGATACCAGGGCTGTCTGGCCCAGTCTGGAGCAATCAGAACCACTTTGCAGGACTGAGTTCTGATTTTTACAATACCCTGAAGAGGAGGGAAGGGGGAAAGCATATAGGAATTTCCCTTTCCAATCCAGCAGAAAAGGCCCAGGGGACTGAGCCCAGCACTGGAGGCCTGCAACAAAATAGAGGAAGTTGATGGTTGTCTGGGGCTGCAAGAGATCTATCTGAGGGGTGCCCCATCTGGCAAAGACGACCCCAATATCTTGAAGATTCAGAGACCATTAGTGATGGCCCTGGGAAATCCTGCTGAGAGCATCCATGCCAGACATTGTCCTTTCCTGGAAGGTGGTTTGATCAAGGGAGGTGTTTAGGAGTAAGCCAGAGACCACAACTTCATTGCTTCGTGCACAAGGCTGATGACCGAGTGCCCCTTTGCTTGTTTATGTACCACATTGTTGTGGTGTTGTCTGTCCTGATTTGAACTACTTTGTTCTGGACAACAGTTGCAAAAAGCCTGAAGAGCTCAAAGAACAGCTCTGAGCTCAAAAGATTGATGTGGGCAAGAGAGATTCCTGGGGACCACACTCCTTGAGTGGAAAGGGTCGCTTGTGGAGCTACACCCTAACAGGAGGTATCCGGTGGTGGTGAGGAGTGGGAAACGGGTATAAAGGGAACCCCTTGAGTAAGATTGCTTTGATCCTGCCACCACTGAAGGGCCAGGATCAGGGCTTTTGTCACCGGACTAATTTGGTAAGGGGTCCTCCTTTGAGACCAATAGGACCTCAAGTGGAACTGGATGTCCCTCATCTGAAATCTTGCTCCCTGCACGACAGCTGTGGAAGCAGCCATGTGCCCCTAGGAGTTGCAGAAAGTGCCTTGCTGGTCGAGACCCTGCGAGTAAGGAGGATGCCAGGGCAATGAGCCTGTCCACTTTTCCGAGGGGAGAAAATGCCCTGGCTAACTTTTGTGTTCAATTCTGCACCTATGAAAGTTAGAACCTGAACCAGGTTCCGAGAACTG
This sequence comes from Neoceratodus forsteri, assembly GCA_016271365.2. Classification (NCBI taxonomy): domain Eukaryota; kingdom Metazoa; phylum Chordata; order Ceratodontiformes; family Ceratodontidae; genus Neoceratodus; species Neoceratodus forsteri. The sequence goes on along the minus strand of JADMNL010000023.1, from coordinate 553,724,157 downwards.
ACTTTGGGTAGAGTTCAGCAGGAATCCCAGGGAAGTGAGAAGCTGCTGGGTGACTTGCAGAGTGGGATTTTACCTGATCTTGAGACTGACACTATGAGGCTAGTCGGTCCAGGTAGGGAAACACAGCAACTCTTGCCTTCTTAAATGAGCCACTACCATAGCTAGACATTTTGTGAATCTTGGAGCCGAGGTTAGGTCAAGGGCATTGCTCTGAACTGGTAGTGGCCAGAGAGCAGTTGAACCTGAGGTACTTTCGGTGAGAAGGCCTGATCATGACATGAAAATAGGGTTTCTGAGGTCCAGGGAAGCTAACCAGTCCTCTGGCCTCAAGGAAGGCAAAATCATTGTTAGAGTTAACATTTTGAAATTTGGTTTCAATAGATGTTTGTTCAGGTACCTTAAGTCTAAGATGGGCCGCCATTCTCCTGTCTTTTGGGGTAAGAAAATATCTTGAGTACAGTCCCTTGCTCTGATGGCAAGGGGGACCCTTTCCACTGCTTTGCAATACAGTATGGAAGAAACCTGCTTCCAAAGCAAGGGCTTCTGAAGAGTTTGCAGGTGGAAATTGCCTGGCTCTCATCTTTGGGAACTGTTTGAAGCTGAGAACCAGGCCCTGGCTTACTACTTCCAGAACCCACCTGTCCGAAAGTTAGGACAGCCAGTTCTGGCTGAAATAAGTCAACCTGCCCCCCACTGGTGCTGGGAGGGAATGGGCCCTAAGCACTTCATCAGGTTTGCCTGCTTGTGCAGCAGCTTGGGCTGAGGGAGTACGCTGTCTACCTATGCCCCGTGCTCACTCTTGGCTCTGAAACCCTGTGAAAAGCAGAGGAGGCTTGAGATTGGCAAAGGGCCTGTGAAAGGCCTACCCCTACCCCTGGGGCATGCCTTGTGGAGTGGCATGTCTCTCCTTAGCTTGGCACTTTTGTAGGTAGTTCTATATTCATCCATCTTTTCATATAATTTTTCCGTTTGATCACCAGAGAATTTCCCGTTACAGGAAAATCCATAGCCTTTGACTGAGTATCTTGGGACAGATTAGCATCTGAGCCATGCCAACCCACGAAAGCTACAGAAGTGGCCATGACCCTAGAGTAAACATCATTAACATCAACAGCAGTATGAAATTGAACTTTAGAGGCTTCAATGCCATCAGCAGCCACTTGTTCCAACTCACTAGCCAGCTGACCCTGGGCCTGCTTGCTAACTGCAATAAAGTGTCCCATCTAGATTTCTGAATATCTAGCCACATAAGCCATATAATTAGCCTGCCTGAGTCCCAAAGAAGCTGCCATATATTGTTTTTTCGCCATGGCATCAATCTTCCTGGAATCCTTATCAGGAGGATGTGAGGCCAGGGGAATATTAGCCTTGTCACAGGCTGCAGCTTGCACCACACCTACATGACTACACTGCTCAGAGAGGAAGTCTGTATCAGGGCCTGATAAGGTATACCTTCTGTCCATTTTTTTATCTACAGGAGGGACAGAATGAGGATTTTTTAAAATCTTTGTTGTTTGCTTCCTAAATGACTTATGCAAAGGAATAGACAACCTCCTAGACTCTGGAATATCCATCATTTCAACATAATCAGGCTCCTCTTGCTCATCCACAGCCTCTTCTAAAGGAAGCTGGAGGGTTTCTGCAACCTTTTTGTAAAACATAAAAAGAGAAGGGGACTCAGACAGCATAGGGGGAGATTCTAAAGGTCTATCTGGAGAAATGTCCGGTTCAATGGGCACGTCCAGACCTTCCCAGTCACAAACATACTGTTCAAATTCCTCCTCCCCCTCATGTGGTTCATAAAAATCCTCAACATCATAATCCTGAACCACTGGGACTGAACGAGCCACCCTTTTCCCAGATGCAGGGGGTTCGACAGATCCCTGAGACAAAGATTGGACAATCTGAATGGCTTTAGCTATCTCTGGCAGTTGGAGACAATTTGTACTCCAGACCTGCTGATTTCTTTGTCTTTTGCTGGGACTGGTTCCTCTTGAACCAGCTTCTCCTTTGCCCGAGGAAGTCTCGCCTGGTCAGAGGGCACTCCCTCTGGTCCAGTGGGTACTGGACTGGGCTGGCCATCCGGTCAGCGGACTTTTTGGCCTCTCGTTCCCTGAGCCGCCCAATCTCTTTTCAGGGTGGCTGCAGGAAATTTTTACACCTGGCAGTCTGACAGGAGGTGGTCAGCCCCAGACAATAAACACAAGTGGTGTGTGGGTCAGCCTTGGCAAGGCTTCCCCACAGAACATCACAGTGTTGAAACCCAGTGGGCCGTTTTTCTTTTGGGTTTCTCAGACATAATGCCAGCCTAACCAAAAACTTGCCCTTTTAATGGCAGTGCCAGGCAAGACACCCTTATCGGTTCCTAACCGTGTCACGGGTATTGGAAAAAACCCCAAATAAAAGTTAGGTTTTTTTAGAACCGATAAGAACCGGGAACCGCACTCTAAAAGCCCAACCAAACAGTTTGATACATATATTTTAACAAGCCGATCGGTTCAAAACCGAACCGATAATGAATTTCCACACAGACTTAATTTCTGTACTTACGGTTTACCAGATAGAGCTTTTAACCGAAATGCGGTAAAATAAATACTTTTGCGGTTCAATGAACCGAAAATACTCGATTGAACCGAAATGAACCGAGCTGAAGGAGCTGATCTCCGAGCAACTGTTCAGTGAAGCGGAGAAGAATCCCGACAGTTCATTTGAAACTAGCCAGATAGAGTTTGAACAGCGCCCTCGCGCTGTGGAACTCCAGATACTCTGAGTTAACTGTTTCCTCTCCGGGGCAGTTCAAGTGTGGGGAATGACTGCAATGGTCCTAATATAGCAAGACTTCATGGTGTTTGAATGAAGGGAACCCCTGTCTTAAATTGCTCTGGACCTGCCACCAGTGGAGGGCTAGGATCAGAGTTGAGTAACTGGAACCAACTTGGTAAGGGTCCTTCCTTTGAGACCAATAGGCCCTCAAATGGAACTGAATGTCCCTCATCTGGAATCTTGCTCCCTGCACGACAGCTGTGGAAGCAGCCATGTGCCCAAGGAGTTGCAGAAAATGCCTTGCTGGTCGAGAGACCTGCAGGAGTAAAGGAGGATGCCAGGGCAATGAGTCTGTCCACCCTTTCCGAGGAAGAAAAGCCCTGGCTAACCTTGTGTTCAATTCTGCCTATGAAAGTTAGGACCTGAACCGGTTCAGAACGAGCTTTGTAAGTTGCTTGAGGAATCCCAGGAGTGAGAAGCTGCTGGGTGACTTGCAAATGGTTTCACCTGACCTGGAGACTGACCCACAATGAGCCAGTCGTCCAGGTGAGGCAAACAGCAACCCCTGCCTTCTTAAGTGAGCCACTACTACAGCGAGACATTTTGTGAATACCCTTGGCGCAGAGGTCAGGCGAAGGGCATTGCCCTGAACTGGTAGTGGCCTGAGGGCAGTTCGAACCTGAGGTACTTTGGTGAGAAGGCCTGATCAGAACTTGAAAATAGGCATCCTTGAGGTCCAGGAAGCTAGCCAGTCCCTGGCTTAGGGAAAGTAATATCATTGCCAGAGTCAACATTTGAACTTTGGTTTCAAAAGATGCTTGTTCAGGTACCTTAAATCTAGAATGGGCCTCCATTCTCCTGTCTTTGGGGTAAGAAAGTATCTTGAATAAAAGCCCTTGCCCTGATGTGGCAAGGAGGAACCCTTCCACTGCTTTGCAGTCCAGAAGAGAAAAACCTCTGCTTCCAAAGCAAGGGCTTCTGGAAAATTTGCAGTGGAAAATGTCTGGCTCTCATCTTTGAAAGTGTTTGAAGCTGAGAACCAGACCTGGCCCAGATACCTCCAGAACCCATCTGTCCGTGATTAGGACAGCCAGTTCGACTGAAATGGAGGCCAACCTGCTTCCACTGGTACAAGAGAAATCGGCCCTGGGCACCCATCAGGGTGCCTGCTAGCAACAACCTTAGGCTGAGGGAGGGGCGGTCTACTTGTGCCATGATCTACCTGCCTCTGAAGAAACCCCTCTAGCCGTGAGACAGCAGAGGAGGCTTGAAATTGGTAAAAGGCCTGGAAAAGAGCCTGCCCCTACCTCTGGGAGCATGCCTTTGTGGCATGGCATGCTTCTCCTTAGCCTGGGCACTTTGTAGGTAGTTCTGTATTCATCCATCTTTTTCATATAGTTTTCTGTTTGCTCCCCAAACAGAGAATTTCCCACTACAGGAAAATCCATAGCCTTTGACTGGGTATCTTGGGACAGATTAGTGCATCTGAGCCATGCCAACTATGGAAAGCTACAGGAAGTGGCCATGACCCTAGAGGAAACATCATTAACATCAACAGCAGTATGAAATTGAACTTTAGAGGCTTCAATGCCATCAGCAGCCACCTGTTCCAACTCACTAGCCAGCTGGGTTGTGGCCTGCTTGGCTAACTGCAATACTGTGTCCCACCTAGATTTCTGATATCTAGGCCAAATAAGCCATATAATTTGGCCTGCCTGAGTCCCAAAAGAAGCTGCCATATACTGTTTCTTAGCCATGGCATCAATCTTCCTGGAATCATATCAGGAGGATGTGAGGCCAGAGGAATAACCTTGTCACAGGCTGCAGCTTGTACCACACCTACATGACTACACTGTTCAGTTACAGGAAGTCTGTATCCGGAGCCTGACAAAGTATACCTTCTGTCCATTTTTTTATCTACAGGAGGGACAGAATGAGGATTTTTTAAAATCTTTGTTGTTTGCTTCCTAAATGACTTATGCAAAGGAATAGACAACCTCCTAGACTCTGGAATATCCATCATTTCCACATAATCAGGCTCCTCTTGCTCATCCACAGCCTCCTCTAAAGGAAGCTGGAGGGTTTCTGCAACCTTTGTAAAAATAAAGAAAGAAGGGGACTCAGACAGAATAGGAGGAGATTCTAAAGGTCTGTCTGGAGAAATGTCAGTTCAATGGAGCACGTCCAGACCCCCAGCCACACATATATTGATCAAAATTCCTCCTCCCCTCCTGTGGTTCATAAAAATCCTCAACTTCAAAATCCTGAACCACTGGGACTGAGCAGACACCAACCTTTTACCAACTGTTGGTGGTTCTACAGATCCCTGAGACAGTGACTGGACAATCTGAATGGCTTTAGCTATCTCTGCAGCAGTTGGAGACACAATTTTGGACCCCAAACCTACTGATTTCCTTGTCTTTTACTCAGGACTGGTTCCTCTGAACCAGCCTTCCTTTGCCTGAGGAAGTCTGCCCTGGTCAGAGGGCACTCCCTCTGGTCAGTGGGTACTGGACCGGGCTGGCCATCCGGTCAGCGGACTTTTGGCCTCTCGTTCCTAGGCGGCTGATCTCTTTTCAGGGTGGCTGCAGGAAATTTTTACACACCTGGCAGTCTGACAGGAGGTGGTCAGCCCCAGACAATAAACACAAGTGGTGTGTGGGTCAGCCTTGGCAAAGGCCTCCCCACAGACATCACAGTCGTTGAAACCAATCGAGCCAGTTTTTCTTTTGGGTTTCTCAGACATAATGCCAGCCTAACCAAAACTTGCCCTTTTGATGGCAGTGCCAGGCAAGACACCCTTATAGGTTCTAACACGTGTCACGGTATTTGAAAAACGTTATAATTCTGTTTTTTTTAGGGCCGATAAGAACTTGAGACACTCTAAAACCACTGTACACTTTTAAAATGTGAAATAACAAACCGATCGGTTCAAAACCGAACCGATAATTAATTTCCACACAGACTTAAAATTTAGTACTTACGGTTACCAGATAGAGCTTTAAAACCGAAATGCGGTAAAAAAATGACTTTTGCCAGTTCAAATGAACCGAAAAATACTACGCTGAACCGAGAATGAACCGAGCTGAAGGAGCTGATCTCCAGAGCGACTGTTCAGTGAAGCGGAGTAAAGAATCTAAGACAGTTTCATTTGAAAACTGCCAGTTGAAACTTTGGGCACAGCGCCCGCGTGTAGAACTCCAGATCCTGAGTTAACTCCTCCTCCGGGGCAGTTCAGCTGCAGTGGCTGACTGCTAATGTTATAATATAGCAAGACTTCATGGTGTTTGAAAATCCTGTTCTGGTGACACCTCAGGTTCAATTCCCTCCTCATCTTGGTCATCCTTCTCATATGCCACTGTAGCAGCAGGCAAAAGAGGGGTAACAACGGTTGCTTTTCCAGCAGCAGCAATCACAGGCTGATGAGGGGGTAATAAACCCTGCAACACTTGGAGTAAGGCAAAAGCCTGTGTCAACTCAGCAGGAGAAGGAGCATTAACAGGCACCCAAGGGACCCCTTGAGGTGTTTCAGCCGGGGTGTCAGTGTGTTTGGTTTTCTTTAATTTTTTGGCAAGCACCGGGAGTCAACTGGTTGACTGCCTCTCTTGCCAAACCCTCACCCGTATCAGGGTGGATTTACAGAGCTCTGGAAGGAACTCTGGGTGGACTGGTTAGAGCCATGGACCCCTCCTCTAGATTTTCTTAAGCCTCTCCCTGCGTTTTCCACCGTCTTAACAGGGAAAGACTTACAAATATCACAGTCTTCACTGAAGTGCTGTTGCCCAAGGCAGATCAAGCAAAGATCATGCATGTCTGCCTTGGCAAGCACTTCAAGCAATTCTTGAACCCAGGGGGTCCCGTTTTCTTTTTAGGCTTGTCTGACATTATAGAAAATAGAAAACAGGAACCAGTAACCAACCAAAAAATAGAATAAATTTAAATATTTGTGGTCGGTTTCAATAGCATAACGGTTGGTTCAGGAACCGATAAAGTGAAAAAAAATGAAAATGATGTACCTACCGTAATTATTGATCTTTCTGTGTATCTTCACCATTCATCACTATTGGGTTATAGCGCTGGAGCTAGGACCCCACGGGAGACTTTTTTTTTGGTGCATGGGCGGAGTTGACAAGGGGCTGGCGCCGCCCCGAGACAGACGTTCTATGTGGTGCTCGAGGGTTGGCAGTTATCCGACGTTGACTCCACCCCAACTCCAGTTCTGTAACGCTGGAGAGTGTAAGGAAGGGAGGGAAGGATGACGCAAGAGAGCCTAAGGGATAGATAAAAGGAAAAGAAGAATGAACTAAAAGGAGAAATAAACGACTGAGGCAACAGAGGAGGAAACTTTAGAAAGGAAATTGGGGAAAAGAAGAGGGGCCCCAATCTCTGAAAGGAGAAGGAGGATAAGAGAAGCAAGGGAAAAGGAGAGGGAGAAAAGGGGGAAGGATGAGTAACACAACCTCAGAATGCACCACATCTTATTTATTTTTACAGGCGTGACCTGGAGCACAGGGAGTCAAGAGAGCTGCTCAGGGCCACACAGCCCAAGAGAAAGCCGTGGAACCCAAACCCAGGTCTGAACTGCTGGATTTCACCAGATTTGCAGTTCAGAGTCCAAAAACACTGCGTTATAGTGTCTCCGTTTTAAGCATAAGGTCAGGCCTGGAAAAGAAACCAGGTGCAAGAAAAACTTGCAGCGAGGATTGGAAGACCACGATGGAGAAATAGAGGATGAGGCTGTGTCCCAATCCCTCCCCTATTCCCATCAATTTAGTTTTTTTTTTAAACCAACCAGAGGTTCAAAAAAAAAAAAAAAATTTAGAGGGTGCCTCAAATCAAGGTCACTAAAGAAAAACTCAAAAATACAAGGGGGGGGGAGAACATGACCCTCTTCATACTCCACAACCCCTTTGGAAGGGAAAAATATGAAGGGTTCTTTCCAAAATCAGAAATACAGAGGATTACCCCCGTGTGTCCTCACAACCCCCTCCAGTCTACATATCAGGAGAGGAGAAGGAGGGGAAGACACAGGGAGAGGAGTCCATAGACTGAGGCCCTGGGGAAGGAGGGTGGATTTAGTGATGAATGGTGACGATACATAGAAAGATCAATAATTATGGTAGGTACGTAATTTTCATATCTTATCTGTGTCAATCTTCACCATTCATCGCTATTGAGGGAGTACCAAGCCCACCCCCACCGAACAAAAGGGGGGGGTACTCTGAAACCCTAAGGAACTAAGTCTCTTAGCTTCCAGAAGGTGAGGCACTGGAAGGAAGAACCCTTACAGGCCTGGCAAGGCCTGAGACTGATCAGGTGAGACGAGATCCCCCAGTGGGGGAAGGAGGGTGCCCCGAAAGTCACCGTCTCACCCGATAGGAGAAGAGATGGGTTCTCCGGTAGGCGGAGTAAATCACCCTACGCCGGGCCAAGGATGACAACTGGGATAGGCGAAGTCATGCCGTCCACCGAAGGCAGATCGCGGTCCCTACCACTCTAGAAGCTACCTCATTGGTGTCATAAGATGCCCTTGCTTGGTGCCCTGCGAGCTCTAGGTGCAGAGAGGGTGATGGCTTGCCTGGTTTGCTCCGAATCAGGCATCAAAGTTAGTTGTTGTCCTATCCTAGACCACAAGAACCTATCATAGGCTGCATAGTGGGCCTGATGTGCTGCGATAGACAGAGAGATATGTGCCGAGTAGAACACTTGTCTCCCCCAGAAATCGAAATCCGCAGAGTCCGGATCCAGAGGGTGGTCACGGTATAGGGCGCAAGACCCAGGAGGAGTATCCAGGGAGGTCAAACCCGAGATTGGGTGAGGCAGAGCGCCTGGAGACTCCGGGGGAGTGCAATATCGCTGGCGTAAGTCCCTAGGGGCTGGTGCTGTGGAGAAGGGACAAAGCCAGAGCTGATGTGATGCTTCCTGAAAAGGAAGAGGCCAGACGGGAGCCACCAAGTGGGCCACGCTGAACTCGCCTAAAAAGGCATGGGTCACATGCTCGGGATTGCTTAAGGGAACGGGGGTCAAATGAAGCTCGTCCAACATCCTCACCAGGAAGCGTTGATAAGAAGACAAATCAGATGCTGGGGAAAGGTGGACAGAAGGTTCCTCTCCCTTAGAAGAGGGAGGAGAAGAGGAAGAGGACGAGCTGCCAGGTTCAGGGGCCTGTTGCTCAGAGGCATGGTGAAACACCTGTTGGGCCAGGGCATGGAGGTAGGAGGGAGAAATGAGCAGCAGAACCCCTGAACTGTTCCCAGGTAAGAAGTCCGTCAGGGCCTAGGATACCTGGGACTACCAGGGATGGAGACAGAGGCTCGACGGACAGGCTCCTGGAAGCAGGAGAGCAGTCTCTGTCAGGGCGAGGGAGCCAACAGGATCCCCTACGAGAGGAGGGGAGACCAAGACTGCCGCAGCTAACAGCCGTTCAACCAGATCGAAATGGACGGAGCTGTGCCCTGCGGAAGAAATCTCCCCATGAGGTGACCAGGACCGTGTGAGTCCAGAAGGATGACCCCTGACCTCAGAAGAAGTGGTCCTTCTGGCAGACTCTGAAAAGCAAAGACAGGAGCCAGTGCTACGGCTCCTGCCAGAGCCTGGCTGAGCCACAGAAGGGGCTCGCCGCGCCACACCCCTATCTCTCAACCCCTCCGAATCGGAGAAAGACCTCGTCCTTGTAACCACTAACCTAGGCAACTGGCAAGTTGAAGTGGGCTCCGAGGAGTCCACCCAAGGAACCGTGCCCTCCATCTCCTGGTGTACCCCGGGCTGCCCCAAACTTGGGATGTCCAAACACACCATGGAGGGGGGTACCCCAACTGAGGAAGCAGCCTCCCTGGTGGCCACAGGCTGCACAGCAGTGGCCACAGGGGCTCCTGCTGACTGGTCAGACCCTCCGACCCTGAAGTCCACCTAAGGAGGCTGAGCCCCAGAAGGGAGGAGAGTGGGGACCGAGGTGCTAAAGATGGAAAGATCTGAAGATCTAGAAGAACCCGGCGAGCCAGTCAGGGTCCGACCCAGAATCCTCCTCCGAAGAGGAAGAAACCGAGGCCCGGTGCCAGACCACCCCATGGGACCCTCCAGTTCCTGGACCCTGAGGTTGAGCACCCTGGGATTCAAAGTCCCCAGAAGCAGCAGAGGAGAGTAGAGGCCCCAGCCCGACACCCTCCTCGACACCATGAATGGCGTTGGAGTCAGGTGCTGTACCGGGTGCTACTCCAGACCTCTCCTGGCACAGCGGAGAACAAAATCGGGTAGGGCACTGTAATTAACACCGACAGAGACCTCAGTGTTGCAAGACACCGGAGTCCGCCGCATTACGAGCCATGCACCGCGCACCGCATTCCAGCAGACCACACGCGCGCTGGAGGCAGGGTCGACACCAAATGAGACGCCGACATCATCCCGCGCGGGAACAGAACGGCGGCCGGACTCTGTCCCTGCACCGCAAGTGACACCGGGACAGAATCAGCCCAGAAACCCCCCAGCAACCTCCCCGATGCTGCTGAGAGCTCTGATGCCGCAGACGGAGTCAGGGGCAATGGCGGCACCGAGGGAGGGCCAGACGCAAAATGGTGCCTGGACCAAAAGCGACACCAGCTGAGAGCACCAAAGGTGGTGCCAGTCCGGTCTTGAGGGACCTGGAGCATGACAGAGGGAGCCTTCGCTACTGGAGTAGTGACTGCCAGAACGGTGCCTCCCAACTGACCCCCAAGAGGGTCAGCCTGGGCCTCCTGCACTGTGGAAGAAACCCTGCCATGGCAAGGCTGTAAGAGGCAGAGGTTCTCTCCTTCTCGGTCCGTATAGGACCGGAAGGGGACCCAGAGGAAGGGCCTAGAGTCCTTATCTTGGCCTTACGTGAACAAATCCGTCCTCTAAAAGTCAGGGGAGCACGTCCGACTTTCCACGCGCAAATTTCGAGGACACAACGGTCCATGGAAAAGCAGATGTCGCAACTGTCCATATCGTGACTAAGGCAGAGGCAGAGCCAACGATCATGCTGGTCCGTAATGGAATAAAGGCAGCCATAGGGCACTGATGCATTGGGGGCCACCCCGCTTTTGATGACTTTTTGCCAGGACAAGACATGATCGGATGAAAAAATAACTAAAAACAGTACTCGACGCTGCTAAAAAATAAGGAAAGGTCTTACCGGTATCAAGTGACGTCGAGCAAAGGCGAAGCAGAACTGAGCAACTCACTAACCGACGGACTAGGCCGCAAAATCAGAGCCAGCATGAGCAGGATCCACACCCAACGGCAGGAGAGAAAGAACTGGAGTTAGCGAGTCGACGCCAGATAACTGCCAACCTCGAGCGCCATGTGAACGCCGGGTCTGAGGGCGGTGCCAGCCTCCTGTAGACTCGCCCACACACACACAAAAAAAAGATCTCCCGTGAGGGTCCTAGCTCCAGCGCTTATAACCCAATAGTGATGAATGGTGAAGATTGACACAGATAAGATCTATCTGTTCCAATCGGATCCGAATCGAGAAACCGCTTAAGGAAAACTGATGAACCTCCATGAAAAGCGGTTAAAATTAAATAAAATTAAAGAATAAAGTAACCGAACCTCTAAAAAGGTTCCAATGAAATAAAAAGGTCAGTTGCCCCTTAGTTCAAAGGAACCATGAGGAACCGATAAACAAGTTTAAATTTAAAACTAATGGGCTATAAAACACTAAAGAACAATGACACTAGGCAGTAATGAAAAATAAAACAAAAATACTCAAGTTTTTTTGCTCTATGCACTACAGGAATCTGTCCTGATTGAGAGACCTCCAGGGCATCTGAACTTTGCAGCAGAGAGAAGAAATCTGAGGTAGAATGTAGGCAGTTGACACTGGGCAGTTTGAAAATAGATGCACGAGCTAAACATTCCATGATTAGCATAGCATTCTATTCTCTCTGGGGCAGTGCTGGCTTAAGGGAGTACTGCAAGAGGAATAATATTAGTTGATTCCTGGGGTTAGAACTACTGTTACAGGTGTGTAACCTGTTTTTCTAGGGACGTGGATATGTTGTTCTTATCCACACTTGTTGGCAGACTCCTTGCAGTTCTCTGGGAGGAAGGAGGCAAGGCACACACCCTACTTAGGTAACAGAGATTGGAGAACCGAGGCCCCAAAACCAGCATCCCAGTGTGACTCAAGGTCAATGTGGTAATGGGTGATGAATGTATTTGCTGTCTTCCAGGTAACAGCCCTGCAGATTTCCTGGATAGGGATGTCCCTGGAAGCAGCCACTGACACAGCGTGTGGCAAGCAGAATGAGCTCTCATCCCTCTGGGAGGCTCCTTGCCCGTCAACCTACAGCAGAGATCAATGCATGATGTGATCCATTTGCCAATCGTCCGCTTTGCTGCAGGCCTGCCAGGTCCGGCTTCAGCGTAGGTGATAAACAGCTGCTGAACCTCTCCCTGAACTTCTGCCATCCTCTCCTTACAGTAGGGAACAGCACGTCTCAAGTCCAGAGTATGGAGCCTGTACTCTGCATCTGAGGTGTAGTTCGGGTAGAACACAGGCAGAGTCAACACCTGATTAAGGTGAAACTCTGACACCACCTTCAGGAGGAATTTCGGTTGGGGAAGAGGACAACCTTGTCCCTGTGGAAAGCCAGATAACAAGACTCCATCAAGAGCGCCTTCTGGCAGTCCTTCTGGCAGACATGATAGCCACCAGGAAGGCCGTCTTCCAGGGCAAGTGTGACATCTCACACTTATGCATTGGTTCGAATGGCTTGCCCATGAGCTTTGCCAAAACCAGCAGTAGATCCCACGGAGATGGAGGTTCATGCACTGGAGGGGATATGTGATCGAGGCCTTTAAAAAAGCGCCAGACCATCTTCTCCTGTGCCATCGTCTGCTGACCGGCCCGTGCCCAGTAGGCAGAGATGGCTACCAGGTGCACTTTAAAGGCCGAAGACCTCCTTTGGACAGAGACCAAAGGTAGTCTAGAATGCTTGCCACAGGACAGGACAGAGGGTCCGGGCTCTTGCCCTGACACCAAATGGAAAACCTTTTCCATTTGAAGGCATAGCATCTTCTGGTCAACTCCTTCCTGGATGCTTCCACTACTGTGAGTACATGCTCAGAGAGACCCAAAGCCTGGAACTCTAGCTACTCAGGTACCAGACTGTCAGGTGCAGGGATTGAAGGTCTGGATGGAATACCTTCCCCTGATTGACTGAGTTCAGATCCGGGTGTGCTGGAAGACACCTCAGGAGCCTGTTGCTGAGGCGATTTGGATACCAGAACTGTCAAGGCCAGTCTAGGACTACCAGGATCACTTGCGCCTTGTCCCTCCTCACCTTGAGAAGCACCTTGTGGCTCAAGGGAAATGGAGGGAAGGCATAGAAGAGGCCTGGGGTCCACGACCTTGAGAAGGCATCCCCTTACAGCGATCCCCGCTGAGGGGGACGGGCATGAAACCGCCTCAGCTTGGTGTTTTCCCTGGATGCAAAGAGGTCCACCATCAGTTTGACCCAGTGGGAGAACAGGCTGTGAGCTACCTCTGGATGGAAAGACCACTCATTGGATGTCTCGCCTATGCGGCCGACAGCATCAGCCAGTTGATTTGAGGCTCCTGTCACATGGATGGCTAGGAGGTCCGCCTCCAGTAGACACACGAGTGTCCAAATTTGGAGCCCTTTCCTGCACAGCAGCTGGGAGTGTGCCACCCTGCTTGTTGAGGTAGTACATGGTCGTGGTGTTGTCCGTCTGGACCTGAACCACTTGATCCCGAAGCTGCTGAGCGAATGCTGACAACGCCAGCCTGACCGCTCTGAACTCCAACAGGTTGATATGGTATCGCGATTCCTCGGGGGTCCACAACCCGTGGGCCCTGTTCCTCATGTGGGTTCCCTAGCCTGTGAGAGAGGTATCGGTTGCGAGGATGACCATCAGCTCGGGGCAGACAAACGGAATCCCTTCTTGCAACTGGTCTAGGACGGTCCACCACTGGAGGGTGTCCCACATCTTCTGGGTCACAGTGATTAGCTGGTCGAAATGACCTAGGTGCTGAGTCCACTGGGCAGCCAGCTCCCACTGAAGGGGGCACATATGCCACTGGGTCCATCAGACCACGGTGGTGCAAGATGCCATGTAACCTAGAAGGCGCACAATGTCCCGGGCAGGGCACAAGTGCCCAACCAGAAATGACTGGGCAAAGGAGGAGAGAACCTCTGCCCTGTCCGCTGGGAGCTGTGCTCTGGCTCGGCAAAAGTCAAGCTCTGCCCCGATGAAGCATATCAACTGAGAAAGTATGAGCTCTGACTTGGCCTCGTTGATCAGTAGGCCAAGTCGAGAGCAGGTCTGGAAGACCAGGTCCCTGGACCTCTCCACCTTTCGTCGGGTGGAACCTGCAAAGAGCCAGTCATCGAGGTAAAGGTACACACTGACCCTCGATGCCGGAGATGGGCTGCCACCACTGCAATGCATTTGGTGAAAACCCGTGGGGCCAATGACAGGCCGAATGGCATGGCTTGGAACTCGTATAGGGTGCCCTCTGCCCCAAAGCAGAGGAACCTCTAAAGGGACCGACGGATTTGGACATGAAAGAACGCGTCCTGGAGATCCAGTGAGCAGAACCACATTTTGCTTCAGGGATGGTATGATCTGGGACAGAGTTACTATCCTGAAGGTGCGTGGCTTGAGATACTGATTCAGGTCGTGCAGATCTAGAATGGGGCGCCAGCCCCCCCCATCCGCTTTGGGACCAGGAAGTACCTGGAAGTGAACCCAGGGTTGACTGGAGAATCTGCCACTCGAACCACTGCCTCCTTGAGGAGGAGCTGGGCTAGGTCGTCTTTCAGAACTGACCGAGTGTGTGCTGATACTCTCTCCTCCCATGGGGCACAGGCTCGGCTGGGAGGGTACTGCTCGAATTCCAGAGGCAGACCCTGGCCGACCACTTCTAAGACCCATCTGTCCGTGGTAACAGCGGACCAGGTGGAAAGAAAGTGGCAGAGCCGGCCCTTCCCCACAGGAAGACCCAGAGCTGGCATGATGGGGATGGGGTGGCCACCCCTATCCCATCACTGGGTAGACTTGGAGAAAGAAGGTCCAGGGCCTGAGTTCCAACCTCCTTGTCTGCAGGCCAGTGAAAGCCCAGACTTGGGCCGAGGGTGCCAAGTCTGCGGCTGCTGTTGCTGCCCACCATGATAGGAGGGCTGCTGGGCCGCAGGAGCAGGGTGCTGAAAAGGCTTTTTCTTTTTCTGCTGCTTCTTGGCACCAGGAGCGCTTTGAGCAGAAGTGGCTGAGTTCAAGGTGGTGTTGGAATGCTCGATACGCTGAAGGTGACCATCCACACCTGGGCCGAAGAGATCGTTGCCCAGGAAAGGAACATCAGTGAGTTTGTGCTGGGTATCTGCCATAAAGGTGGAAAGCCACAGCCAAGCCCTGCCGCGTGAGGCAACCACGGCTGCCACCGAACGGGCGCAAGAGTAGCCCAGATCCAAAGCTGTCTGAAGCTGCTGCTTTGCAATGGTATGGCCCTGGTCCCGGACCTGCTTGACCGTAGTCTGAAGGTCTGCGGGAGAATTTCATCTAAGGAGCCCAACAAGGCATGAAAGAAGTGCGCCATGATGATGGCCGAGGTTGCCTGGTGGAGGCCTAAAGAGGAAGCTGCATAGACCTTCCTGGCAGTGTGGTCCAGTTTTTTTGGACTCCTTGTCCGGGGGTCTATCAGTGTCAGCAGAGCTGCCCATGTGTCTGAACACAGAAGCGGTCACCAACCCCTTGGCCGAGGGGTGTTCTGTGAACCACGAGAGGGACCCAATGGGCACTGCATACTTATGGGCCATCCAGGCAGACGGTGCTGGGCAGGAGGTAGGATGCTGCCAGAGCTCCAAGGCCGGGCCAACAATGGCTTCGGTCACAGGAAAGGCTTCCGTGGGTGTATCCCCTCTTTTAAGAATATCTGTAAGAGGGTACTCCGCCCTTTTCAGGACAGGCTCTGGGGCATCCCCATGGATTTGGAGATAAGGCGGAGAATCCCCTGAAATGAAGAAGGGCCCTCCTCCGTCAACAGATTACCAATAGACTCATCATCCCGAGGGTGAGAGTGTAGGTTGGTGCCATCTGAATCTGAAGAATCTGGATAGATCGGTCGGCCACCAAGGTCCCCTTCAACACACCTGGGGCGATCAGGCGTAAGGGTGACTGAAATCCTGCATGGGAGTCCTGGAACCATTCGAGAATCCTTCATAGGAGCCCCTCCCGAAGGCTGTTTAGGCGGTGGCTCCACCACAAATCAGCAGAGAGACTGATTTGGGCCGAACCGGGACTGGTTTGGCCGGCTCCGCGGGCAGGGGAACGGATTTGACTGGCGCTAGAGAAGTCTGCTTTGGCCTGGGAGGCGAAAGATAAGTAATGGCCGGAGAAGAAACCATGGCCAGCTTCTGTCCGGACAGAATCAGCTGCCGCCACATTAAATTTTCGTAGCGCCGACAGAGTTTCTGCTGAAGCCTCTCCTCATCCGGCCAGTGACGCTGCCTCTTTTTGGAGCACTTGTGCGCCTTTCTTGGCCTGTTGGTCGAGGGAGTCCGAGATCTCAACCTCGATTGGGCTGTCCGATTTGGTCATTTGGGAGACACCGGGGAAACTGGTGATTTACCCGGATCAGGGACCAGGTCCTCGATGGGCTCCCCAGCTAGCTGGGTCTCCTCATCAGGAAGAGGCAGGAACAGAGTCCTACTCAAAGAATTGTCGGCCTTGTCGGGCGATAACGGTCATTGGGATCAAGAGTGATCCAACCTGTGTCGATCGAGACCCAGGTTGACTGGCCAGCAACAGGCTAGAAGCGAGCCGAGAAAGCAATTTCAACCGAAGTTGAAACTGCTGGCCCTAGGACTGAGACTGCTCATAATCCCAAGGGCCTCTGCCAAGACGAAGAATTTTTCAGATCCTTTTCCCTCTTACGGGACCAGGAGGAATGCAAGCCCGCAAATCCCTCGCCCTTAGTGGGGAGGGAATGGCACAGCTCCTGGAAGAAACCCGAAAACGTGGAGCCCAGGTTGAGGGGAACAAAAATCGACAGAGAAGAGGATTCTGCGGCCTGCGCCGCTTCTTCCATGAAAGCCTGCATCTGTTCTAACTGCTCGGTGGACTCCACAGCCGTGGAGACTGCCCACCGGGCCTCTTGATTTCACTGGAGGATTCCGTTTCTCGGGCCTGCCCAACTTAAGGCATGTGAGACGATCGTGGAGGATGTTCGGGTGAAACGCGAGGCACATGTCGCAAGACTGGGTGTCATGGCAGACACCCAGGCAGTAGACGCACACGGTATGCGGATTGGCAGCTACATTTTCTGGCCGCACAGACACCGGCGAATCTGGGGAAGATTTATCTTCATGACCGAGAACAATAAACACAGTTAGTGCAAATGAGCCAAATTTTTGAAGAAGTACAGTTACGTAAGGACTTACCGTAACAGTAGATCTTTGAAAGAGGCTCTTGCAGTAGAGTGATACATATAGGACTGACGGCGGCGGGCGGCAGGACCTGTGAAAAATTTCTAGCTAGCATTTCCTGTGAGGAACTGCCCCACGTCAGGGTGACCGTGTCACAGCGCGCCAGTATAAAGGGCAGTCCCAGATGCCCGCCTTCCAGTTCTTTCCCGCCACAGGCAAAAGAGGCCGGACGAGAGAGAAGCAGATATTTCCCTCAATGGAAAAGGAGCTGAAAAAGCCTAGGGGGATGGAGGGCGGGAAGGTATTACCTACTGCAAGAGCCTCTCTCGAAGATCTACTGTTACGGTAAGTTCTTACGTAACTGTACTATCTTACTTCGAGAGGGCTCTTGCAGTAGGTAATTACATATAGGACTGAATCCCAAGCAGTCTGGAACAAAGAAAGGCACCGGGAGGAGGAAAACTACTCCAAGAAGCAGTTCTAGCTGCAAGCCTCAAGATAGGAGGCCTTGCAAAACAGCTAGCCCGAAGCCTGCTCTACGGTGAGAGGCAACATCCAAACTGTAGTGTTTCAGAAAGGTATGGACGGAAGTCCAGGTGGCGGCAGCGCATATGTCTGCCATAGACACATTCTTTGAAATAAGCCAAGAGAGGGCAGCTACCCACGAGTGGAGTGACTCTGACTTGACCCGAAGGGTCTTGTTGTACTTGTCATAACAGAAAGTGATGCAATGAGCCAACCACTTAGACAGGCATTGCTTGGAAACAGCATTGCCTTCCCTTTTGTGAGCAAAAGAGATGAACAACTGATCAGTCTTTCTGAGATCCTTCGTCCTGTTGGTGTAGTATCTCAGAATCTGGTGAACATCCATACTATGGAGTAAATATTCCCCTTGGTTAGAGTACTGCGTAAAAAAGACAGGTAGCTCTATGGACCGATTTAAGGTAGACTCTGCTACTACTTTAGGTAGAAAAAAAAAATTACTCACCTTAGTAATGTTGTTTCTTCTAATGGAGTCTTGCTATATCATGACATATGCAGTGAATCCCAACCTTCGGACTGCTCCGGAGGTGAAAGAGTTAACTTTCCATGCCAGGCATGGAACTTTGAGCTCGAGCTCAGTTGAAAACTCTGTCTGTTGTTCTTCAAACTCAAACTGTCAGATCTTTATGAGCAAAACTCACTAAGGTTCTGTTTGGAAGCTGTAAACCTACACTAGCCAACTGGCTACTAAATATAAGAACACATTTTTTGGTCCCAAAACAAAGACTCAAGTCAGGAGACCCAAAAAATGAAAAACACAACACCCAGTCACCCCAAAAGGAAGGTGAAAAACAAGGTGGGCATCTACTAAGTGCCAACACTGCACTGCCCACCCACATCCCAAAAGCAGAGGTTCTGAGAGGGCAGGCGGGGGAGGTCATAATATAGCAAGACTCCATTAGAAGAAACAACATTACTAAGGTGAGTAATTTTTTCTTCAAACAACATGAAGTCTTGCTATATTATGACATATGCAGACTACACAGCAGTACCTCCATGGAGGAGGGACAGAACCTACTTAGGAAATAGGCTCTGAAGCACAGCTGTGCCAAACTAAGCATCACTCCTAGCCTGGATGTCCAGGGAGTAATGCTTGGTAAAAGAGTGAACTGTTTTCCAGGTAGCTGCTTGACATATCTCTAGGATAGGAATGTCCCTGGCAGCAGCCAGAGACGCAGCTGTACCTCTGGTAGAGTGAGCCCTCAGGCCTGAGGGAGGAACCTTACCCAGTTTTTCATAGCAAAATTGGATACAAGAGACAATCCACCTGGCAATGGATCTTTTAGTGGCAGGTTTCCCTTTACCAACCTCACCATAAGTGAGGAACAGTTGGAGGGAGTCAAACCTGTGACCCTTGGTACGTTCTATGTAGTAACTAAGGGCTCTTTTGACATCTAAACTGTGCAATCTCCTCTCACCAGAGGAGGAATGGTCAGTGAAGTACACAGGAAGAGACATGGATTGATTAAGGTGAAAGTCTGAAACCACCTTAGGCAAAACTTCCTGTTAGTCCTGAGGACCACCTTATCTCTATGAAAGGAGATAAAATCAGGCTCCACTGACAATGCTTGTAGTTCACTTATGCATCTGGCAGAAGTGATGGCTACCTAAAAACACAGTTTTCCAAGTCAAGTACTTAAGCTCTGCTGAAGACAAGGGCTCAAAAGGGGGTTGCATAAGCTGGGCAATGCAAATATTAAGATCCCAGGCAGGGGCAGGGTCCCTGAATGGAGGGTAGGTGTGAAGCAACCCCTTGAAAAACTTGGAGAATACAGGATGAGCTGAAAGAGAAGAGAGTTTACCTGCTGATAAGAAAGCAGACACGGCTGCCAGGTGCACCTTTAAGGTAGCTGGTCTCAGCACCAAAGTATTTAAATGGACCATATAATCCAGGACTGTGGGTAAATCAGCAGATTCTGGGGAAATATGTTTTCCAGAGCACCATATGGAAAATCTCTTCCATTGGAATTATAAGTAGCCCTGGTGGAAGGCTTCCTCGAAGCCTTCAGGATATCCAATACACCTTGGGAGAGGTGTAGGTCAGCAAACTCTAACTCTTCAAGAGCCAAGCCTTGAGATTGAGAGATTTGAGGTCTGGATACCAAACTTTCCTGAGCACAGGTTAACAGGTTGTGATTCCTGGGAAGACACAGGGAGGATGGACTGCTAAGGACATGAGGAGTGGGTACCAGGGCTGCCTGGCCCAATCTGGAGCAATCAGGATCATCTTGCAGGATTGAGATCTGATTCTGACTAGCACTTTGAACAGAAGAGGAAGGGGGAAAGGCATAGAGAAACTTCCCTTCCCAACTGAGAAGGAAGGCATCCAGAGGGACTGAGCCCAACACTGGGGGCCTGCAGCAAAAAAGGGGAAGTTGGTGATTGTCTGGGGCTGCAAAAAGATCTATCTGCGGGGTGCCCCATCTGGCAAATACTACCTCCAGTACTAGGGGATCCAGTGACCATTCGTGATGGCCCTGGGAAATCCTGCTGAGAGCATCTGCCAGGACATTGTCCTTGCCTGGGAGGTGAACTGCCGTAAGGGAGGTGTTCAGAGAATAAGCCAGAGACCACAACTTCATTGCTTCGGTGCACAAGGCCGTAGACCGAGTGCCTCCTTGCTTGTTGATGTACCACATTGTGGTGGTATTGTCTGTTCTGACCTGAATCAACTTTGTTCTGAACAGATTGGAAAAAGCCTGAAGTGCTAGAAAAACTGCTCTGAGTTCCAAACGACTGATGTGGAGCAGAGATTACCTGAGGGGACCACAATCCCTGGGTAGTGAGGTCGCCCATGTGGCTCCCACCCCAAGAGGATGCATCTGTAGTAAGGATTAAGGAGTGAGACTGAGGGTGAAGGGAACCCCTGTCTCAGATTGCTCTGATCCTGCCACCACTGAAGGGCTTGGATCAGGGTTTGAGTCACTGGAATCAATTTGGTTAGAGTGATCTCTCCTTTGAGACCAAAAGGCTCTCAAATGGAACTGGATGTCCCTCATCTGAAATCTGCTCCCTGCACACTGCTGTAGAAGCAGCCATGTGCCCCAGGAGCTATGAAAATGCTTTGCTGGTCGAGAGACCTGCAGGGTGAAAGAGGAGGCCAGAGACACCAGGGTCCTTGCTCTTTCCAGAGGAAGGAAGGCTCTGGCTTCTTTGTGTTCAGTTCTGCCCTATAAAGGTGAGAAGCTGGACAGGCTCCAGAACTGACTTTGGAAGATTGAGAAGGAAACCTAGAGATGTAAGCAGCTGCTGGATTACTTGTAAATGCAGTTTGACCTGTTCTGGAGACTGGCCTACAATGAGCCAGTCGTCAGATAAGGAAAGATGGCAATCTTTTGCCTTCTTTAATGAGCAACTGCTACTGCCAGGCATTTGTGAACACCCTGGAGCCGAGGAGGCCAAAGGGTGTTGCTCTGAACTGGTAATGGCCTGAGGGCAGTTGAATCTGAGGTACTTGATGGGAGCTTCTGATGAGAACATGGAAGTAGGCATCCTTGAGGTCCAGGGACGCTAGCCAGTCCCCTGGCCTTAGGGGTAAAATAATTCCCAGAGTCACCATTTTGAATTTTGGTTTTAAAAGGTGCTTGTTTAGGTATCTGAGATCCAGGATGGGCTGCCATTCTCCTGTCTTTTTGGGGTAAGGAAGTACCTGGAGTACAATCCTTTGCCCTGGTGTAGGGGTGGAACCCTTTCCACAGCTCTGAGAGCCAGGAGGTAAGAAACTTCTGCCTCTAGGGCAAGTGCCTCAGATGGGTTGCAGGTGGAAGGATCTGGCTCTCATCTTCGGAAATTTTTGAAGCTGAGAACCAGTCCCTGGCTTACTACCTCAGGACCCACTTGTCTGATGTTAAAGACTTCAGTCCTGGACAAAGTAAGCCAGCCTGCCCCCCAGTAGTGGAGAATCGCCCTGGCTACCCATCAGGGTGCCTGCTTGTGCAGGGGCTGAGGGTGGAAGCAGGCCTGCTAGTACCCGTCTGCCTCTTCCTCTAAAGAACCCTCTGGGCATAAGCAGAAGAGGAGGCCTGGGCTTGGTAAAAGGCCTATGAAAAGGCCTGCCCCTGCCCTGACAAGCTGCCTTTGAGGAGTGACCTGCCTTTCCTTGGCCTGTGCACCCTATAGGTGGTCCTATACTCATCCATTTCTTCATGTAATTCTCTGTCTGCTCCCCAAACAGAGAATTACCACAACAGGAAAATCCATAGCCTTAGACTGGGTATCCTGTGACAGGTAGTACATCTGAGCCAAGCCATTCTGAAGAGCCACAGATATAGCCATAACTCTAGATGAAACATCATTAGAGTCTACTGCAGCATGAAACTGCACCTTGATGCCTCAATACCATCAGCAGCCACCTGCTCCAGCTCCCTGGCAAGCTGTTCAGGGACCTGTTTTGCTAGAGCCAGAACAGTATCCCACCTGGATTTCTGGTACCTAGCAACATAAGCCATATAATTTGCCTGTCTGAGTCCCAAGGATGCTGTCATGTACTGCTTTTTGCCATGGCATCCATCCTCCTGGAATCCTTTTCAGGAGGGGGAAAACTAGAGGAATATTAGCCTTGTCACAGGCAGCCTGCACTACCCCCACATGGCTGCACTGCTGGGATAGGAACTCCGTTATCAGAGCCTGACAAAGTATACCTCTTGTCCATCCTTTTATCCACAGGAGGTATAGTGTGAGGAGTTTTGAATTTTTACTGTCTGTTTCCCAAAAGATTTATGCAAGGAATAGACAGTCTCTAGACTCTGGGAAATCCATCATTTCCACATAAATCAGGCTCTTCTTAATCATCAACAGCTTCCTCCATAGGGAGCTGGAGGGTTTCAAGCAACTTTTTATAAAACATAAAATGAGAAGGGGACTCAGAAAGCCTAGGGGAAGACACTCCTGAAGGTCTGTCTGGGGAGATGTCCGGTTCAATGGGCACATCCAGACTTTCAAATCCACATTCAAACAACATGAAGTCTTGCTATATTATGACAGTAGCAATTTGTCCCACCACTAGAACTGCTCCGGAGGTGAAATGGTTAATACCATTCCAAAATAGAACTTTGAGCACGAGCTCTAAGCAGCAGCTCTATCTGTGTAATTTCAAACCTGAACTGTCAGATTCTTTACTCCGCCTCAGTGAACAGTCGCTCCAGAGATTTCTCCTACTGCTCGGTTCATTTCTCGGTTTAAACAGTGTTTTCTCGGTTCGATTCAACCGAGAATAGTTTTATTTAACCACAAAACCGTTTGGTTCAAGCTCTGTCTGTGGTAATAAAGTAAATTAAAGGTTTTGTCTGTGTGGAACTTGTAAGTTTATCAGTTCGGTTTGAACCGATCAGCTGGGTTTAAAACTTATTAACTTTAAAGTTTAACATTTTAGAGTGCGGTTCCGGTTCTTGTCGGTTCTAAAAAACGTATTTTATACGCTTTTTTCCAATACCGTGATACGAAGTTAGGAACCGATAAGGTGTCTTTGCCTGGCACTGCCATTTAAAGGGCAAGTTTTTCTGGTTAGGCTGGCATTATGTCTCAGAAACCCAAAGAAAAACTGGGCCCACTGAGTTTCAACACTGTGATGTCTGTGGGAAGTCTTTGCCAAGGCTGACCCACACACCGTCTATTGTCTGGGGTTTGACCACCTCCAGTCAGACTGCCAGATATGAAACTTCCTGCAGCCACCCTGGAAAGAGATTGGGCAGGCTCAGGAACTAGAGAACCAAAAGTCCGCTGACCGATGGCCAGCCTGCCCGGTGCCAACCGAACGGAGGGCGGCCTCTGACCAGGGCCAGACTTCCTCGGTAAAGAAAAGCTGGTTCTGAGGAACCAATTCCAGTAAAGAAAACAAGAAAGTCAGCAGGTTTGAGTCAAAACCCTTCTCCAACTGCTGCAGAGATAGCAAAACCACCCTAGGTGTCCAGTCACTGTCTCAGGTTCCGTCCGAAACGCCACTATCTGGCAAAAGGTCGGTTCGTCCGGTTCCAGTGGTTCAGGAATATGATGTTGAGGAATTTTATGAACCAGAGGAGGGGGAGGATGATTATGAACAGTATGAATGTGGCTGGGAAGGTCTGGGAGTGCCCATTGAACTGGACATTTCCCCAGACAGACCTCTAGAATCTCCCCCTATGCTATCTGAGTCCCCATCTCATTTTATGTTTTACAAAAAAAGTTGCTGAACCCTCCAGCTTCCCTTGGAAGAAGCTGTGGATGAGCAAGAGGAGCCTGATTTTGTAGAAATGATGGATATTCCAGAGTCTAGGAGATTGTCTATTCCTTTGCATAAGTCTTTTAGGAAGCAAACAATAAAAATTTTAAAAGCTCTAATTCTGTGCCTCCTGAGATAAAAAAGATGGACAGAAGGTACACATTGTTAGGTCCTGATACAGAATTCCTTTCTCAACAATGCAGTCATGTTGGGGTAGTTCAGGCTGCAGCCTGTGATAAAGCTAATATCCCTGACTTCACATCCTCTGACAAAGTTCCAGGAAGATTGATGCCATGGCGAAAAAAACAGTATATGGCAGCCTCTCTGGGACTCAGGCAAGTAAATTATATAACTCATGTAGCTAGGTATCAGAAATCTAGATGGGATACTGTTATGGAATTAGCCAAGCAAGCCCATGGCCAGCAGGCTGTGAACTAGAACAGGTGGCTGCTGATGGCACTGAGGCTTCACGGTACAGTTTCATGCTGCTGTGGATGTTAATGATGTTTCCTCTGGGTCATAGGCCCACATCTGTAGCTTTTCATAGGTTGGCCTGGCTCAGGTGTACTAGTCTGTCACAGGATACCCAGACTAAGGCTATGGATTTTCCTGTGGTGGGAATTCTCTGTTTGGAGAGCAGACAGAGAATTACATGAAAAAGATGGATGAATATGGGACTACTTACAAAAGTGCCCAAGCTAAGGAGGCGGCAAGCCACTCCTCAGGCGCACACCCAGGGGTAGGGTAGGCCTTTTCACAGGCCTTTTACCAGACTCAGGCCTCCTCTGCCTATGCTCAGAGGGCTTCTTCAGAGGCAGAGGCAGGCGGGGGTGGGCAGGCTGCTCCACCCCTCAGCCTAAAGCTCCTGAAACAGGCACCCTGATGGGGTGCCAGAGCAGGTCTCTCCTTACGGTGAGGGGCAGGCTGGCTTACTTCAAGTCAGAACTGGGCTTCTTTAACCTCAGACAAGTGGGTTCTGGAAGTAGTAAGCCAGGGTCTGGTTCTCAGCTTAAAAGTTTCCCAAGTTGAGAACCAGACTTTTTCTACAAGTGCTTCAGAGACCCTTGCTCTGGAAGCAGAAGTCTCAACCTGTTGGCTCTCAGAGCAGTGGAAGGGTTCCTCCCTGCACCAGGGCAGGGGTCTGTATTCAGATACTTCCTTACCCCAAAAAGACAGGAGAATGGCGGCCCATATTAGTCTCAGATATCTGAACAAGCATCTTTTGAAACAAAGTTCAAAATGGTTACTCTGGCAATGATTTTACCCTCCCTAAGGCCAGGGGACTGGTTAGCCTCCCTGGACCTCAAGGATGCCTATTTCCGTCTAATCAGAGCTCCCAGCCGAAGTACCTCAGATTGAACTACCCTCAGGTCATTACCAGTTCAGAGCAATGCCCTTGACCTTACCTCTGCCCCAAGGGTATTCACAAAGTGTCTAGCAGTGGCAGTGGCTCACTTAAGGAGGCAAAAGGATTGCTGTTTTCCCTATCTAGACGATTGGCTCATTGTAGGCCAGTCCCCAGAACAGGTAAATCTCACTGCAAGTTACCCAGCAGCTTCTCACCTCCCTGGGCTTTCTGCTAAATCTACCAAAGTCGGTTCTGAACAGTCCAGGTACTCACCTTTATAAGGAGAGTTGGACACAAAGCTAGCCAGACTTTTCTTCCCTTAGAAAGGGTGGCCAATTTAGTGACTCTGGCCTCCTCCTTCACCCTGCAGGTCTCTCGACCAGCAAGAACTTTCTGCAGCTCCTGGGACACATGGCTGCATCCACAGCTGTTGTGCAGGGAGCAAGATTTCAGATGAGAGACATTCAGTTTCACTTGAGAACCTATTGGTACAGAAGAGACCCTTTCCAAGTTGGTCCCAGTGATTTCGAACCTTGATCCAGGCCCTCCAGTGGTGCTTGCAGGATCAGAGCAATTTAAGATTGGGGTTCCTTCATTCCCCCTGCTCACAATTTGACTCTCACTACAGATGCTTCCCTTCTGGGTTAGGGGAGCCCACTGGGCGACCTTTCCCACTCAGGAGTGTGGTCCCCCAGGAATCTCTGCTCCACATCAATTTGCTGGAACTCAGAGCTGTCTTTTAGCTCTTCAAGCATTTCTGCATCTGTCACAACAAGGTGATACAAGTCAGAACAGACAACACCACAACAATGTGGTACATCAACAAACAGGGGCACTTTGGTCTTGACCTTGTGCACCGAGGCAATGAGTTGTGGTCTCTGGCCTATTCCCTGAACACTTCCCTCATAGCAGTTCATCTTCAGGGAAGGACAATGTCCTAGCGGATGCTCTCAGCAGGATTTCCCAGCGCCATCACGAATGGTCCCTGGATCCTCAAGTGCTGGGGAAAGTCTTTGCCAGATGGGGCACCCTCAGACAGATCTTTTGCAGCCCCAGACAATCACAAACTTCCCTCTGTTCTGTTGCAGGCCTCCAGTGTTGGGCTCAGTCCCCTGGATGCCCTTCTCCTGGATTGGGAGGAAGTTTCTTTATGCTTTCCTCCCTCCCTCTCCTATTCAAAGTATTAGTCAAAATCAGATCTCCTGCTTGCAGGGTGATTCTGATTGCCCCGATAGGGCCAGGCAGCCCTGGTACCCACTTCTTCTGTCACTGACAATCCATCTTCCCCTTTGCCTCCCAGAATTCACAACCTGTTAACTTGTGCCCAGGGAAGGGTTTGGTATCGGACCTCAAATCCCTCAACCTCAAGGCCTGGCTCTTGAGAGTTAAGTTGCTGATTTACACCTCTCTCAAGGTGTTCTTGAAATCCTAAAGGCTACAGAAAGCCTTCCACTAGAGACTACTTATAGGTCTAAATGGAAAGGTTTTCCATTTGGTGTGCTAGGGAAAAATATTTCCCAGAATCTGCTGATTTGCCCATTGTATTAGATTACATGGTCCATCTTAATTCCTTGGGTCTCAGACCAGCTACCCTGAGAGTCCATTTGGCAGCTGTATCTGCTTTTGTGTCAGCAGGAAAGTCATCCCTCTTTCCACTCACCCTCTGTTTTCCAAGTTTTTTAAGGGATTACTCCATACTAATCCACCCTTTCGGGAACCGGCCCCTGCCTGGGACCTTAATGTTTGTATTGCCCAGTTAATGCAACCCCCTTTTGAACCTCTGTTTTCTGCAGAGCTTAAGTATCTAACTTGGAAAACTGTTTTTTTGGTGGCTATCACTTCTGCTAGATGCATAAGTGAGATGCAAGCCTTGTCAGTGGAAACTGACTTTATTTCTTTCCACAGGGATAAGGTAGTCATAGGACTAATAGGAAGTTTTTACCTAAGGTGGTTTCAGATTTCCATCTTAACCAATCTATCTCCCTTCAGTATTTTCACTGATCACTCCTCTTCTGGTGAGAGGAGGTTGCACAACCTGGATGTTAAAGAGGCTCTTAGTTACTATATAGAGCGTACCAAGGTCTGAGGTTGAATCCCTCAACTTTTCCTTACCTATGGTGAAGTTGGGAAAGGCAAACCTGCCACTAAGAGATCAGTTGCCAGGTGGATTGTCTCTTGTATCCAATTTTGTTATCAGAAACTGGGCAGAGATCCCCCCTCTGGCTTGAGGGCTCATTCTACCAGGGGTACAGCTCGTCTCTAGCTGCTGCCAGAGACATCCCTATATTAGAGATATGCCAGGCTGCTACTTGGAAAATGGTACACACTTTTACCAAGCATTATTCCCTGGATGTCCAGGCCAGGAGAGATGCTCGGTTTGGCACAGCTGTTCTTCAGAGCCTATTCCCTAAGTAGGTTCTGCCCCTCCTTCATGGAGGTACTGCTGTGTAGTCTGCTACTGTCATAATATAGCAAAACTTCATGTTGTTTGAAGAAAAATTACTCACCTTAGTAATGTTTCTTCTAATGGAGTCTTGCTATATTGATGACCCCCAACCTGCCCTCTCAGAACTTCTACTTGGGTGGGGTCACGGGCAACTAGTGTGGGCACTATTTATGCCCTTTAGCGTTTCTCCCCTTTTGGGAGTTTGGGGTGTGTTGTTTATTATACTGTTATTTTATTCTCATATTTGTTAGAATTGTGTTAGTAGTTCTGGTCCCTGACTTGAGTCTTGGGTGTTGGGACCAGCAGTGGTTGATAATATTTAGGTAGCCATTTGGCTAGTGTAGGTTACAGCTTCCACACAGACCTTGAGTGAGTTTTGCTCGTAAAGATCTGACAGTTCAGGTTTGAAATTACACAGATAGAGCTGCTTCTTAGAGCTCATGCTCAAAGTTCTATTTTGGAATGGTATTAACCATTTCACCTCCGGAGCAGTTCTAGTGGTGGGACAAACTACTACTGTCATAATATAACACTCATTAGAAGAAACAACATTACTAAAGCGAGTAATTTTCTTCCTCTCCTCATACTCCTCTTCCCCCTCCTCCGGTTCATAAATTCCTCTAAATCATACTCTTGAACTGGTGGAACCGACCAAACCATCATTACCTGATGGTGCTGGTTCGTTGGAACGAGAAAGTGACTGGACAATTTTAATGCGCCTTGGCTATTTCTTCAGTGGTTGGAGAGGAAAGTTTGGCTCCACCAGCTGATTTTCTAGTCCTTTTGCTGGAACCGGCGACTCAGAGTCGGCTCTCCCTTTTGCCGAGAGTCTCGCCCTGGTCAGAGGCACTCCCTCGGTTCGGTTTCAACCGAACCGGGCTATCTCATCGGTTCAGCGGACTTTTTGCCTCCTTTCCTGAGCCTACCAACTCTTTTCTCCAGGGTAGCTGCAGGAAAAATTTTACAAATCTGGCAGTCTGCATTGAGGTGGTCAAACCCAGACAATAAACACAAGTGGTGTGGGGTCAGCCTTGAAGACTTCCCCACAGACACTGCAGTGTTGAAACCAGTGGGCCCAGTTTTTC
The DNA here is from genome assembly GCA_016271365.2 of Neoceratodus forsteri. Taxonomy (NCBI): domain Eukaryota; kingdom Metazoa; phylum Chordata; order Ceratodontiformes; family Ceratodontidae; genus Neoceratodus; species Neoceratodus forsteri. Next base: position 553,695,371 of record JADMNL010000023.1, on the reverse strand, counting down.
TTTTGGGTTTCTCAGACATAGTGCCAGCCTAACAAAAACTTGCCCGTTTATGGCAATCCGCCAAGCAAGACTCTCTTATCGGTTCCCAACCGTGTCACGGGTTGTGGAAAAAAACGTAATGAAATCCGTTTTTTTTAGAACCGATAAGAACCGAGAAACGCACTCTAAAAGACAGATAAATGTATTTAAAACAACCTGATCGGTTCAAACCGAACCGATAAAACCGTTTACAAGTTCCACACAGAAAGTAAATGTAAAACCTATCTAGTACTTACAAATACCACAGACAGAGCTTGAACCGACCGGTTGCGGTTTAAATTCGGTTAAAAAACGAAAAATTAATACTTTAACTGACAAAATGAACAGAGCAGAAGGAGAAATCTCCGGAGCAACTGTTCAGTGAGGCGGAGTAAAGAATCTGACAGTTTGAGTTTGAAGAACAACAGACAGAGTTTTCAACCAAGCTCGAGCTCAAAGTTCCATACCTGGCATGGAAAGTTAACTATTTCACCTCCGAGACAGTTGAAGGTCAGGACTCACTGCATATGTCATAATATAGCAAGACTTCATGTTGTTTGAACTTAGGATTGATGCGAAGAAACTAGTTCATATGAAAAATCAAGTAGGATTTTACACATCAGGGCCAGGAGCTGGAGAGATTCTTTGAGCCGGTAATGGCCTAAGAAGAGCATCTTCCACGAAGAAACTTCAAATCCATGAAAGCTGCAGGTTGAAGGGAGGAAGGTAAGTTTCTTGAGAACAAAATTCAAGTCCCAAGGGGAGCAGGAGTCGGATGGGGGGCCTCAGATGGAGGACCCTCTGAGAAAGGTCTTGGAGACCTCCAGTTGAGCAAAAGCCTTGTCCATGAAGGGAACATGATAGGACAATGGCGCCATGTGTACCTTCAGAGAGGAATAGCTGAGACCCAGGTCAAACAGATGGCGTAGATACTCAGCAGAAGCCCTGCTGAACAGGAAAAAGGTTCCACGTTCTTGGAAGCGGCCCAAATAGTGAATCTTTTCCGCCATTGGCATAAGTGGATCTGGTGGAGGGTTTCTGGCCTCCACTAAAATCTCCATAACTTTGGGAGACACTCCGAAGCAGGATTGGGCTAGGTCTGCAGGAGCCATGCATGCAGTTGAAGGATTTGAGGCCTGGATGGACCAGGGTCCCCTGATCCTGGGTCAACAAGCCTCGAGATAGAGGAAGAGGAAGAGGAGGATCCTCTGAAAATTGTTGTAGAAGAGAGAACCAGACTTGCATGGGCCAGAAAGGAGCAATCAGAATCATTCGCGCTCCTTCTGAAGCCAGTTTCTGCAAGATTCGTAGGATAAGTGGAATTGGGGGAAAGGCATAGACGAATCTGTCCTTCCAGTCTAGAGACAGAGCGTCACTCCAAAAAGCACCTCACTCTGGAGCAGGCGAGGCAGAAGACTGGAAGTTTTGCATTTGGAGGATGCGAACAGGTCAACCTGTGGTATTCCCCAAAGTTGAGAAGATATTGTCTAGGACCCTTGGGTCCAGTTCCACCCAATGAGTCAGAGCAGAAGGCGACTTAGCTTGTCTGCCAGAGTGTTGTCGACTCCGGAGCGTGAATCGCCCGTGGTGGTGACTTGTTGTGTGATGTTGCCCAATCCCAAACCCTCATTGCCTCCCTGCATAGAGGGTAGGACAGAGTCCCTCCCTGCTTGTTGACATACCACACCACGCACATGTTGTCCGTCTGGACGGCGAGGAGGCCAGGAAGGATGTATTGGTGAAGGGCTTGGAGAGCGTACAATACTGCCTGAAGCTCGAGCACATTGATGTGGAGAGCTTGTTCTAGCTTGAACCAGGAGCCCTGGGTCCGATGAGGGCCTAGTTGGGCTTCCCAACCTTCGCCTGAGGCGTCTGTGGTTAGAGTCTGGGAGGGAAGATGAAAAGGAACTCCCGAAACAGATTCTCTCAAAACATCCACCATTGCAAGTCTCGCATCATCAGCGAGAAGATCAGAACACCGGGTGATCTAGGTTGTCCACTAGCTGATCCCACTGAGAGCGTAGAGTCCACTGAGAGATCCTCATGTGGAGTCGAGCGCGAGGTACCGTCGGGATAGCAGCCGCCATGAGCCCGAGAATGCGAAGGACCGACGTTGCAGAGACCATCCTGCAGTCAGACAACATACTTATTTGGGTCTGAAGGGTGGCCGCCCTGTCCGGAGGCAGGAAGGCCTTGCCCATGGTCGTATCGAGGATCACCCCAATAAACTGTAGCCTCTGGGATGGGTCCAGATGAGACTTGGAATGGTTGATTGTAATACCCAGGCAGGCAAAACCTGCTGGGTAAGGGAAGGAAATGCAAGTTTCTCCTGGACAAGGCCGCCAGGAGACCAGTCGTCAGGTGAGGAAAACCTGTACTCCTTGAGTACATGGGTGGGCTGCCACCACTGCCAGGCATTTGGTAAAATACTGGGGGCGGATAGACCAAAGCAGGAACATCTTGAACTGGTAGTGGTCCCCTGGAATGCAAAATGAGGTGTTGCAATGAGATGGTGAGAGATGGGAATGTGCAGATAAGCATCCTGCATACCAGAGTGCAAAGCCATTGACCTGGCGGAGGAGGGGCGAAGACTCTGCAAGAGGCATCCTGAACCTTTTGTACTCTACATAAATTCAGAGAACTGAGATCTAGAATTGGTCTGAGGATCTCCTGTCTTCTTTGGGACCAGGAAAAATGGGAATAGTAACCCGTCCCTGAAGATGAAGGGGACAGGCTCTATGCTTGCTTCAGCAGAAGAGCGAGATTTCCTCCTGGACCAAGGAAGATGTTCCCGTGAATCGACTTCAGAAGGTGGCGGGGTGGTTTCTGAAGAAACTCTATGGAGTGTCCTTCTGTTATGAGCTGGAGCACCAAGAATCCGTGGTTATCCTCCTCCCATCCCGGAAGGTGGAGAAAACCCCCTCTACCAGTTCCTCCGGGAGATCCAGAGGCAGTGGGAGAGGAAAGGAGTCAGGTGGTGTGGGAGCCTTGCGGCTGAAGCTTCCCTTTGCTTTTAGTAGGGGGGTCTGGCATTTGTGACCCGCTTTCACTGGGGTTTCGCCTTTGGCGATTCAAATCTCTGAAAGGACGGTGCTGCTGCTGATGGGGACGGTACATGGAATCAGCTGACTTCAGAGCCATTCCCTTCTCTTGCAAATCGGTGATGATGTCATGACATCACCCCAGCATGACCCCCCAGAAGGTGCTTCCTGGATAGCAGATTGCACCTCGGGACCAAACCTGACAATGGCTGGAGCCAAGCATGACGCGTGAGCTACAGGCGGCTGAGCTCCGCCCAGCAGTGTCCACTCGTGGCGCATTTAGCGCACATGGGCTGGCTGAGCAGGCAGGTGGACGAGATCAGCCAACTCCTGCTCTGACTTGGGAGTCAGGCAGGAATTCAGTTAACTTCCGCCTGAGTGAGAATGACCTTCTGGTAGTCCCCATGTGGCTGACATAGTTCAGGCCTGATCCCCAATGTGGAGGAAGTATAAATCTTTCTCCCATACTGGTCAGAAAGCGAGATTCCTTATCAGAAGGTGAGGAGCTAAGATGTTTTGGGTTGATGACCGGCGTGGTAGCTAATCACGACCCGAGTCGGCACGGTGAAGTCAGAAATCAACACCCTGCAGGCTGATGTATAGCCAGTTCGACTTCCAGGAAGTGGGGCTAAGGCAGATAGCTGTTTCCATATTAATGGTAACAAGGTCGGTGAGCTCTATCCAGGGTGGCACCAAGGTAGGAACTGTCGAGGCAGATCCAGATGTTCAGCAAGTTTCAAGCTGAGGATCTGGTTCCAGGAAAGTGCCACTGATGAACCTCCTGGATTTTCCTAAGCAACTCCGTAAAGAAGGATCCTCGGAGTAGACTTTGGAGAGTCCTTGGCAGGGCTTGACGGAGGCGGGCTACGTCGTCTCTTCGGAGCAGCGTCGGAAGAGTCAAGAGTCCGAGGCGAGGAGGATGAAGAAGAAGGAACTCCTTTCCCGACCCGGAGGAATGGACCTGCGGGTCCAGGAAGCGTGTCGACCCCTCTCTGGATCCAGGCGGAAGAACCTGGAGTCCGGAGGTGGTGAGAGTGTGCTGCCTGGGGCGTCACAGGGAACCTGGGATAGCACCGTCGCGGGCTCTCTCAACCTCTTTGGTGAGCTGAGCCTTGGTCTCCGCCCACCAGGAGGCCAGTCTCCTGCAGGTCCACCAGCGGCCGCGAGGGCGGTGGAGGAGGAGGAGGTGGGGGATAAGGATACGGGTTATAACCGTATGGAGCATATCCAAAACCCGGCTGCGGGTAGCCCGGCATTGAGTATTGTGGCGTCGGGTACTGTGGCACTGGATACTGCATTCCCAGGTACACTGGCATCGAATAAGATGGAGGATACCCGGGAGCCGGGGGGGGGCTGCCGGAGCAGACAGCCCACGGGGAACCTTACGGAGCAGGTCCGTGGTGGAGAGCCGGAGGGCCCAATGCGAACAATATCTCTCCATGAGTCGGTGGAGGCAGATGTCAGGGCCGGCGGGTGGAGGCCCTGGCGCGGAGGCCACCGGCGTCGGAGGGCTGGTGTCAGAGCCCGGCGTCCGGGAGCCGACATCAGGTGCGGCGCTCTGGGGACAGAGGAAAGTCCCGAGGGTCAGGTTGGGGAGACTCTGGTTCCCCAGACAGCAGCGAGCTGCGAGGGGCAGGAATAGCCGAGACATTGAGGGTCCATCAGTTCCTTCGCCGGCCCGGATGTTGGGCGAGGCGGCGTGAGGCTTAAGCGAGCTCTTGGCAGGTGCCAGAGGAGCGGCGTCCGACTTATGAGGCGGTCACGGAGACAGGCTGAGAAGAGTGATCGGCATGGTCCGGTGGAGAGGCGCGTCGTCGCCCGGAGGGTCAGACGTCTTCCGGCCCTCTCGGGCGGACATCAGAGGGGCGAAGCCCGGCTTACGGAGTCGCCCATAGTGGTGAGGCCGTGAGCCTGCGGCCGAACCAGGCGGAGGCCTCCAACTGCCGGGCGCCCACAAGTCCTGGCCTTGAGCCAGATAGGCGGACCGACACCGCCTCAGAGACCTCCAGAGTTGGCCGTCGAGGCGATCCCCAGAGGATGTTACCTGCGTCCCAGCGACTCCGTGGAAGCCTTTGTCCCAGTGCCTCTCCTTGTCCTTCTTCTGATGGCCTTGAAGTGGGCGCCTGCCTCAGTTTTTAAGCTCCTTCTCCATAGAACTCATTTCTTCTTTAGAATATGGGCTTCCAGGGATTGCTGCCGCCTTTGTTGGCAGCGTTAAAACTGAGGCAGTGCTGGCCTCTCGACCGGGTGATCGGGGCCTAGGCAGAACAGGCACAGGAGTGGCCATGCATCGCAGTTGCGGCGCACAGGAATCGCACTTTATTCTTGTGCTTGAAGGGTGTAGGGATGACATACACCATCACGCTACTACTGTTAGTTAAAAATAAGAGTTTTTCGAAAAAACTGACGAAGGAAGGGCTGATGGCACAAACTTTTCCATGAGAGCTGTAACGCAAGCTAACGCGCGGAAAGAACTGGAAGGCGGGCGTCCGGACAGCCTTTATACCAACGTCTCTCCGACGCCAGTCACCTGACGTAGCGATCCTCGCCAGGACTACTAGCTAGAAATTTTTCCGTGGGGTCCTGCCTCCTGCCGGCGTCAGTCCTATATGTAATTACCTACTGCACAAGCCCTCTCGAAGTAAGATCTGAAGGTTCTGAAGCCAGAGCCTACAAAAGGCGTGAGCAAAGAGGAGGCAACCAGAATCTCCCAGCAAAAAGGAAGATCTGACATCATGGAGTGGAGCTGAGGGTTATACCACTCGGGTGGGTGTGAGGAGCCAGCTTGAAGACCTTCCGGCAAGATTTAAAGAGGAAAGGGACATGCCAACAAGTGTGGCTAAGAACAACATATCCATATCCCTAGAAAAACAATTTTCCAGGAGATTGCTCAAGGTGAAAGGAGAGAAAAGCTGGGGGATCGTGAGAGTCCCCAGGCTCCTCAAGGAAGAGGGAGGCGGACCACAGGTGGAACCTGGGTGAGAGGGTGAGAGAGACTCCCGATCCCTCAGGGCATAACCCTCCCTGTCTGCCTACCCAGAGGAAAATCCCCCACGATCCCGGAAAGGAAGGGAGGGAGGTGCTGAGACCAGGATCCAAGTGGGAGACAAACAAGGAAGAGGAAGAGGAAAAATTGCCCAGAGACTGAGGCCCAAGAGGGGAAGGTGGGTGGGATTTAGTGATGAATGGTGAAGATACACAGAAAGATCAAGAATTGCGGTAGGTACATAATTTTCATATCTTATCTGTCAATCTTCACCATTCATCACTATTGGGTGAGTACTGAGCCCCCCAAAGGGGGCCCAGCACCTCCCTAAGGGGCAGTGTCCCTCAGCCTCCAGTGGGGGAGATACGGAGAGAGAAACCCTGCAGGTTTGGCTAGGCCTGGGACTGGTCCAAGTGAGGAGAGGATCTCCCCACAGGAGAAGGAAGGTGCCCCTGAAGCTCTTGCCTCACCCTACGGGAGAAAAGGTGGGTTCTCCAGAAAGGGGGAGGAAGTCAGCCTACAGTGAGTTAGGGGTGACAACCAGGAGAGATGAAGCCACACCAACCGCCTAATGCACATCGCTGTCCCCACTATCCTGGAGGCCACATCGTTGGCATCGTACAATGCCCTAACTTGGTGCCTTGCAAGCTCCAGGCCTCACGCGAAGAGTGCAATGGCTTGTCTGGTTTCCTCTGAATCAGGAAAGGAGGCTAGAACCAGTCCTAGCTGTGACCACAAGTACCTATTGTAATTAGCATGGTGGGCCTGATGCGCTGCCATGCAGAGCGAGATCCGTGCCGGGAAAACCCTCCTTCCCAGAAATCAAACTCAGCCGAGTCAGAATCTGGGGGTCAGTCACGTTTCAGGACTGCATGCCTAGAGGGGGTGTCCAGGAGCGTCACGCCTGAAAGAGGGTGAGGCAGAGTTCCTGGAGATCCGGAGGGGCGCAATACCGCTGGCAAAGGGACGTCACCAGACTCGGTGCGACGCCTCCCGGAAGGGAGCAGGCCAGGCGGGGACCAACATGTCAGCTGCACTGTACGCACCCAAGAAGGCACGCGCCAACCAGTTTGGATTGCAGTCTCCTGAGGAGGAAATGCGAAGCTTGTTGAGCAATCCCGACAGGAAATGCTGATACCTAGAGAGATCTGCTGGGGAAAGATGGACGGAGGACTCCGCTCCCTCACAGGAGGAAGATGAGGAAGCCGCCGAGCTTGCAGAGACAGGGTCAGGCTGCACTAGGGAGTGGTGAAACACCTGATTGTCAATGGCTCGGAAGTAGACAGGGTACAGTGCAGCCGTGGCCCTGAACTGTTCCCAGGTGAGGGGACCTGTAGGACCAGAGATACCTGGGAGGGAGGGAGTGGTTAGCAAAGGCACAGGGGCCAAGCACCTCCAAGGAGGGGCACTGTCTCTACCCAGGCAGAGGGACCGTGCGAGAGACCTCAAAGGAGGAGGAGTCCCAGAGGTTCCAGCAGACAAAGGCCACTCAACTGAGCTGGAACGGCCAGAGCTAAGCCTGAGAGAAGACTCCCCCACCCCACAGGGTGGCCCTAACCTCTAAAGGATGTCCCTCCCGGGTGGACCTTGAGGCAGCAGACTGACCCAAAGCTACGACTCCTCCCCTAGCTCGTGCGGGCTCCCAGGGCAGGTCGCTGCGCTGAACCGTGTTCACTCAACCCTTCGGACTCCGAGAAAGCCCTCTTCATCACCACCAGCTGAGGCAGCTGGCACCCTGCAGCCGACTCCAAGGAAACAGCCAGGGTGGAGCGCCCTCCCCTGCCTGGGACAACCCAGCTCGCCCAGTCAGGCTGGCCAGGACAATCACAGGAGGGGTACATTCCCAAGGGGACAGATGGGTCCAAGCCCTGGGCTGCCCTGTGGCGCCACCTGGGCATCCGAGGGCTGGTTGGTACCACCCACCCCGAACCAGTGGAATCGGCCCACCCCCAGGAGGGGCTGAGTGGGGCCGGGCGCTGACATGGAGGAGTCAGCTGATTCCGGGAGCCAATCCGGGTCAGCCTCCCGATCATCCTCCCCAGAGGAGGCCCAGACCCAGATGACTCCTGATCCCTCCCGGTCCCGGGACACAACAGCACTGCCCCCATTCCCAGTGCTGCGAATGGCATCTGGGTCAGAGGCGGCATCGTGAGTGGCACCGCAACCAGCCCTGTGCTGCCCACAGCACTGCCTCCTTCCCGACCACAAACGGTGCCGGAGTCAGAAGCAGCACTGCCCTGACTCTTGGCACTGCAAGGGCACCTGAGTCAGGGCAGCACCGACAGATGACGCCGAGAACTGCACCGGCTTGGGCCCCAGAGCACAATGCCGGGGGAGCCTTTGCTTCCGAAGAAGCGACTGCCAAAATGGTGCCTCCTGCCCGGACCCCAATGGGGCCAGACTGCGCCTCCTGCACCATGGAAGAAGCCTCCGCCGCAGCAAGGCTAGAAGTGGCGGAGGCCCCCTCCTCCACGGGCCATATAGGACCAGGAGGGGACCCGGAGGAAGGGCAGAGAAGAAAAAATTACTCACTTTAGTAATTATGTTTCTTCTAATAGAGTTTTGCTTGTATTCTGACTAATGCAGTTAGCCCCAACATGAACTGCCCCAGAGAGTAAGGGTTAAATTCTATGCATAGCATAGAATGTTGAGTTTGAGCTCGGTTCAAACCTCTGTCTGCTGCACTCTTAAGTGTAACAGTCAGATTCTTATGAACTAATACTAACTACTATGTGGAAATTGTAAAATGTTTACTAGCCAAAATGGCAACCAAATATGTTGGATCCCCCAAAAGACTCAAGAAATCCAAAACCAAAAACCAGGTAGTGAACAATTTAAGATTATTAAATTAACAAACATAACCCACTCCCCCTCTCTAAAAAGAGGAAGTGCCCAAATGCACCCCTGGGGTGCAACACTGCACCTGCCAGTCCACTTCCCCAAAAACAGGTTCTGAGAGGGAGACAGAACAGAATACAGCAAGACTCCATTAGAAGAAACATAATTACTAAGGTGAGTAATTTTTTCTTCAAACATGAAGTCTTGCTGTATTCTGACTAATGCAGACTACCAAGTAGTACCTCCATGGAGGAGGGATTCAAACCTACTTTGGGAATAGGCTCTGCAGTACTGCTGCACAAACTGAGCATCACTCTAGCCTGGGTGTCAGGGAGTAATGCTTGGTGAATGTATGGACTGTTTTCCAGGTGGCTGCTTTAATATCTTTAGTAAAGGAATATCCTGGCAGCACAGGGAAGCAGCTGTACCTCTAGTCGAATGAGTCCTCAGGCCCGTGGGTGGTGTTTTGCCCAGCTTCTCATAACAAAATTGTATACAAGAGACAATCCATCAGGCAACAGTTCTCTTAGTGGCAGGTCTGCCCTTTCCCACCTCTCCGTGAGAAACAACTGGAGGGAGTCAAACCTGTGTGCCTTAGTACACTCAGTGTAGTAGCTAAGGGCTCTTTTAACATCCAAACTGTGTAATCTTCTCTCTCCTGAAGAAAAATGATCAGTGAAGAACACAGGGAGAGACATGGATTGGTTCAAATGAAAGTCTGAAACCACTTTAGGTAAGAATCTCCTACTGGTTCTAAGGACCACCTTGTCTCTATGGAAATAGATAAACTATATTCTACTGAGAGCCTATAATTCACCGACATCGTCTGGCAGAGGTAATAGCTATCATTAACACAATTTTCAAAGTCAAGTACTTAAGCTCTGCTGAAGAAAAAGGTTCAAAGGGTGGCTGCATAAGCTGAACAATGCAGACATTAAGGTCCCAAGCAGGAGTAGGATCCTAAGGGGACTGGTATGAAGCAATCCCTTGAAAAATTTATAGAAAACAGGATGAGATGCCAGAGAGGAAGGCTTTCCCACCGACAAAAAGCTGAAACAACTGACAAGTGTACCTTGAGAGTAGCTGGTGTGAGGCCTAGGCCACTGAGGTGAACCATGTAATCCAGAACTGTACACAATTCAGCAGTGTCTGGGATATAAGCTTCTTGGAACACCAAATACTGAATCTTTTCCATTTGGAGTTATAAGTTTTTCTGGTGGCAGGTTTTCGAGAGGCTTTGAGAATATCCAGAACCCCTTGAGACAGATGCAAACTTGCATATTCTAACTCTTCAAGAGCCATGCCTTGAGATTGAGAGACCGAAGGTTGGGATACTAAATTCTCCCCTGAGAGGAGGTTAACAGGTTGCAATTCCTGGGAAGCGACAGGGGAAGATGGACTGATAGGGACAGCAACAGTGGATACCAAGGCTACCTGGCCCAGTCTGGAGCAATCGGGATCACTTTGCAGGATTGTGACCTCATCTTGACCAGGACCTTGAATAGTAGGGGAAAAGGAGGGAGGGCATATAGAAATTTTCCTTCCCAATTCAGAATCAGAGCATCCAGAGGGACTGAGCCCAAGACTGGGGATCTGCAACAAAATAGAGGAAATTGGTGATTGTCTGGGGCTGCAAAAAGATCCATCTCTAGAGTGCCCCACCTTGAAAAAAATCACCTTTAAACACCAGGGGATCCAGGGACCATTCGTGATGGCCCTGGGAGATCCTGCTCAATGCATCTGCTAGTACACTGTCCTTCCCTGGAAGGTGGACAGTTACTAGAGAGGTCTGTAGAGAATAAGCCAGGGACCATAATCTCATGGCTTCCATGCACAAGGCCGTAGACAGAGTGCCTCCCTGCTTGTTGATATACCACATGGTGGTGGTGTTGTCTGTCCTGAACCACCTTGTTCTGTACTGACGAGAAAAGGCTTGCAGGGCCAGATAAACCGCCCTGAGCTCCAGGAGGTTGATGTGGAGAAGAGACTCCTGTGAGGACCACACTCCCTGGGCTGTAAGAGTCCCCAGGTGGACTCTCCACCCCAGGAGAGAAGCATCTGTGGTAAGAACCACAGAATGAGACTGAGTGATGAATGGGACTCCTTGCCAGAGGTTGTCCTGATCCTGCCACCACTGGAGAGACTGGATCTGGGTCTGAGTCACTGGAATTAGTTTGGTTAGAGGATCTTTTTCCTGAGACCAAAAAGCCTGCAGATGAAACTGAATGTCCCTCATCTGAAATCTGGCCCCTTGCACCACTGCAGTGGAGGCTGCCATGTGGCCCAGAAACTGAAGGAAGCGCCCTGCTGGTCGAGAAACCAGAAGGTGGAAGGAGGAAGCCAGTTCTATAATAGCCCTTACTCTTTCCAAGGAAAGAGAAGCTCTTGCTTTGACAGTATCCAGTTCTACCCCTATGAAAGTGAGAAGCTGTACAGGCTCGAGAACTGACTTGGGAAGACTGAGAAGAAATCCTAGAGAAGTGAGCACTTGCTGGGTCACTTGCAGATCTGACTTGACTTGGTCTGGAGACTGACCCACAATGAGCCAGTCGTCCAGGTATGGGAATATGGAAATATTTTTCCTTCTTAAAAAGGTCACTGCTACTGCTAGGCATTTTGTAAACACCCTTGGAGCTGATATTAGGCGAAGGGCATTGCTTTGAACTGGTAATGGCCCTGAAGGCAACTCGAACCTGAGGTACTTTCTGTGGGACCACCTGATGGGAATGTGAAAGTAGGCATCTTTTAGGTCCAGGGAGGCTAGCCAGTCCCCTGACCTTAGAGAAGGAAGGATTATTCCCAGAGTCACCATTTTGAATTTTGGTTTTAAAAGATGTTTGTTCAGATATCTTAGGTCTAGGATGGGTCGCCACTCCCCTGTCTTTTTCGGGGTAAGGAAGTACCTGGAGTACAGACCTTTGCCCCTGTGTATTGTAGGAACCCTCTCTATGGCCCTTAAGGCCAGTAGAGATGAAACCTCTGACTCTAGGGCAATGGTTTGGAGATGCTTGCAGGTGGAAAGGATCTGGCTCTCAGCTTTGGGAATTTTTTGAAGCTGAGAACCAGTCCCACAACTACTACCTCCAGGACCCACTTGTCTGAGGTAACAGACTTCCAGTCCTGGAAGTAGTAAGTCAGCCTGCCCCCTACAGAGATGGGGGAGTCGACCCGGGCTGACACATCAGGGTGTCTGCTTGGCAGGAGCCTTAGGCTGAGGGGTGGATGCAGCCCTGCTCATCCCCCTTCTGCCTCTCCTTCTGAAGAACCCCCTCTGAGAAAAAGGAGAGAAGGCCTGTGCCTGATAGAAAGGCCTGCCCCTGCCCCTAGCCTGCTGCCTTTGAGGAGCTGCCTGCCTTTTCTTGGCCTGTGCACTCCTATAGGTGGTCCTATAGTCATCCATCTGTTTCATGTAATTCTCTGTCTGCTCCCCAGAGAATTGCCCACCACAGGGAAATCCATGGCCTTAGCCTGAGTGTCCTGTGAAAGGCTAGTATATCTGAGCCAAGCCATCCTCTGCAGACCACAGATGTAGCCATGACTCATGGTGATACATCACTGGAGTCCACAGCTGCAAGAAATTGCACCTTTGATGCCTCAATCCCATCAGAGCCACCTCCTCCAGCTCCTTGGCAAGCTGGGAGGAAGCCTGCTTAGCCAGTGCCAGTACAGTGTCCCACCTGGACTTCTGGTAGCTGGCTGTATAGGCCAAGTAATTTGCCTGCCAGAGTCCCAAGGAGGATGCCATGTACTGTTTCTTTGCCATGGCATCCAGCTTCCTGGAGTCTTTATCTGGGGTGTCTGAAGCCAAGGGTATGTTAGCCTTATCACAGGCTGCAGCCTGCACAACTCAACATAGCTGCACTGCTGGTACAAGTACTCTGTACCTGAACCTGATAATGTGTACCTCTTGTCCATCCTTCTGTCAACAGGAGGAACAGAATTTGGAGTCTTAAAAGTTTTTGTGTCAGTTTCCCAAAGGACTTATGATGGGGAATAGACAGCCTCTTGGACTCTGGGATGTCCATCATCTCCACATAATCAGGCTCCTCCTGTTACTTCACAGCTTCTTCCACAGGGAACTGGAGGGTTTCCGCCACTTTTTTGTTAAACATGTAGTGGGAAGGGGACTCAAAGTCTAGGATGGGAAACACCAGAAGCCATGTCTGGGGAGATGTCCGGTTCAATGGGCTCATCCAGACCTTCCATACCATCACCACCTTCGTAATCCTCATCCCCCTCCAAATCCGGTTCATAATAATCTTCAGGGGCATAATCCTGAACCGGGGTAACCAACCGAACACCTGCCAGAAGGCTCCGGATCTGACAGAACCTGACGAAGCAATTCCACAGTCCTAATCACTCGGGCAATCTCCTCGGCGGTCGGAAATGAAAATTACATACCTACCGTAATTATGATCTTTCTGTGTATCTTCACCATTCATCACATTTGGGCTACTGGCTGGAGGTCATGAACCCGTGGGAGCTTTTTTTTTCCTTGGATGGCGAGTCGGCGCGGCATCAGCGCCACCCTCGAGGTTGGACGACCACGTGGCGCCGTGGGTTGGCCATTATGCTGTCGACTCTGCCCTCCCACCAGTTCTGAGTCGCCGGACAGGTGAGGAAAGGGATGGGAGGGTGGGACAAGGAAGTCCAAGGGACAGACAAAGGAAAAGATATATAAACAAAAGGAGAAATAAACGACTAAGAGGACAGCAGCAGCAGAGAAGGAAACTAAGGGGACTGGCTAGGGCCACACTCTCTGGAAACGGACAACAGAAGAGAGGAATTTAGGATAAGCTTGGGGGTGTAGGGGAGAAGGTAGCAACCATACCCTGGACCTTGACCAGATTGTACAGGACTGCCAGAGTAGCCAAAGGCTTAATGACAGAAATGAAAATTACGCACTCACATGTAATTCTTGATCTTCTTGGATGAGTCTCCACCACTCATTCACACTATTGGAATCTCGCCGGAGGCACTAGGACCCATCAGGAGCAAACTTTTGCTGGAGGGTCGGCACCAGAGATGGAGCCAGAGGAACAGCACATGAGCCTCAGCTCAGGCGGTAATGACTATCTCGGGCCGACCCTCCAACCGCCTCAGTACCTTTTTACCAAGGAGGTGCAGCGTAACTAACCTAGAAGGGCAGTCTAACTTAAAACCGGACATAAGATAGTCCGGGTGACCCAGATAAGAAGGGTCAACAAAGAGTCTTCACAGCCCTAAAGATTTGAGGAGTGAAGACCAACAACAAGAGGTGAGCTCGGGGATGGATGTGGGCATGTGAGATGAGTGGTGGAGACTCGTCCAAGAAGATCAAGAATTACAGTAGGTAAGTAATTTTCATATCTTCCTGGACATAAGTCTCCACCACTATTCACACTATTGGAGAGTACCAAGCTAATAATCCCCGAGAGGGCGCAGGAGAGACCAAGAGCTCACGTTTCTAGGACAGAAGTCCATTAAGGATGGCTCTGCCAAAGGAAGAATGTCATCTGGTATGGACATCCAGTGCATAATGTTTAACAAAAGTGTGTACTGAGCTCCAAGTGGCAGCGTTGCCAAATATCTGCAATGGCAGCGGTCAAATCCCTTAGGGATGCCGGGGACCGCCTAGTAGAGTGAGCGTGAACTCTACCCTCTAACTTGACTCATGCCATGGAATAGCAGTGCTAAGGCATGCCACTAGCTATGCTGAGATGCATCTGATAGCGACAGGTTGACCCAGCTGTCTCAGCTGAAGGAAACGAACAGTTGCTGGCTTTGAAAATCCTTGGTTCTATCTAGATAGAAATGCAAGGCCCTCTTAACATCCAAAGAATGAAGACCGTTCTCCTTCATTTTGGAAGTCCAGAAAGTAGAGGGAAGGACCAAAGGTTGGTTTGGTGAAATTCTGACACAACCTTAGGAAGAAATTTAGGATGAGTATGAAGAACTACTTTGTCCTTATGGAACACAGTATCTGGGAGGGTCTGTGACCAGGGCATGCTCTCAGAGACCCTGCAGGCTGAAGTAATGGCCACTAGGAAGGCAGTCTTCCAGGTGAGAAATTTTAGCTCACAGGTAGCCAGAGGTTCGAAAGGTTTCCGAGTGAGCATGTCTAGCACAAGATTAATGTCCCAGGCTGCAACTGGATGTCTTGTAGGAGGTCTGGTATGCAGAATTCCTTTAAGAAATCTCTTAACCACAGGTAACTGAGCCAGTGTTAAGGAAAAAAACGGCTCATGATATGCTGAAATGGCACTAAGGTGAACTTTGACTGTAGAGTACTGCAGACCTGAATTTGAGAGGTCCAAGAGGT
Organism: Neoceratodus forsteri; assembly: GCA_016271365.2. Taxonomy (NCBI): domain Eukaryota; kingdom Metazoa; phylum Chordata; order Ceratodontiformes; family Ceratodontidae; genus Neoceratodus; species Neoceratodus forsteri. Next base: position 553,680,187 of record JADMNL010000023.1, on the reverse strand, counting down.
ACTCCAAAACCTTATCTGGTGGGCAGGAAAAGGGATTCAAAGAGGACTTTGCACACCAGAGCGAAAAACGCTTCCACTTGGCTGTGTAAGTTTTCCGAGTGGCTGGCTTCCGCGCAGCCAGAAGAAAATCTGAAACCCTTCGGGAGACATTGAACTGGTTTACTTCTACCTCTTCAGGAGCCAAGCATGAAGGTGAAGCGATCTCAGGTTGGGATGGACCACCGGTCCCCGAGTCAAAAGGTTCATCTGCAGGGGAAGTTGTCTCGGAGGAACTGCCAACATATTGTTGAGAAGTGGAAACCACAGCTGCCGAGGCCAAAAGGGAGCAATGAGAATCATCTTGTCCCCTGGATTCGAACTTGAGGAGTACCCTCTGAATTAGGCGAAGGCGAAGGCGGAAAGAAAGCGTTTTGTCCACACGCAGCCTGAACGCATCCTGACAGAAAATGCCAGGCCCTGGTTTCTGGAGCAGAGAGAGGCAGTTTTGCGTTGAGTGGGGATGCAAAAGGTCCAGGTCTGGAGTTCCCACTCTTCAAATAGTGACTGAACTATGGTCGAGTGAGAGAGACCACTCATGAGGATCTGTCCCTGTTCTGCTGGGGCGGGTCTGCCAATTAGTTCTGTACACCTGGCAGGTAGACCGCTTGAATTAGAGCCTTGTGCTCCAAGCACCATTCCCATACCCTCAATGCTTTCCTGCATAAGGGGTAAGAATGAGCACCGCCCTGCTTGTTGATGTAATACATCACTGCTTTGTTGTCGTTTGAAGGAGAATGTTCTTGTGACAGAGAATGTCCTTCAACGCTCGGACCGCATAAAGGACGGCTCTCATTTCTAGGATGTTTATGTGAAGCTGGGACTCGAGTTGAGTCCACACACCTTGAGTGTGGAGGGCCTGACAGTGAACTCCCCACCCCATTAGGGATGCATCCGTGGTAATGGAGATTTGATGGTCCAGAGGAGCAAAGGGATATCCTTCCAGGAGATTGGTCTCTTGAGACCACCAGGTGAGTGACCTCTTTAAAGGTTCTGTCACCTTGATGAGACAGGACTGCGGGTGAGTGGTTGGGGACCACTGAGTACTGAGCATCCACTGAGTGGTTCTCATGTGCAGACGTGCTAGGGGTACAGCGAACACTGAGGAAGCCATGAGGCCTAGCATCCGTTGCATCGAGAGAGCTATAACTGAGCTGTTCTCCCCGAAGTAACGGGCCATTTGAAGGATATCGTTCCTTCTGTCTTCTGGAAGAAAAGCCTTCACACAGGAGGTATCCAGAAGAGTCCCTATAAAGAGGAGCCTCTGGGAGGGCTGCAGTTGCGATTTCTTGAGGTTCAGCAGAACTCCCATGGATGTAAGGAGGTGAGAGGCCGTCTCTACGGCGTCCAGGGTCCCTTGCCTGGAAGGGCTTGCTAAAGCCAATCGTCCAGATAAGGGAACACTGTATCCCGACCTTTCTGAGTGCGCTGCGAGAACTGCACAACACTTTGTAAAAACCCACGGCGCTGAGGATAGCCCAAAGGGCAGGACTCTGAACTGATAATGCTGTCCCAGAGCCACATACCTCAGGAATTTGTGATGCCTCGGGTGAACAGGAATGTGCTGGTAAGCATCCTGCATGTCCAGGGAGGCTAGCCAGTCATGTTGATGAAGCAAAGGTAACAGGGTTCCCAGAGAAATCATTTTGAATTTCTCCTTGGGGAGAAATTTGTTTAGCTTTCTGAGATCTAGAATGGGGCGCATTCCCCTGGACTTCTTTGGAACCAGAAAGTAATGGGAGAAGAATCTCGTGTTCCGTTGATGCAGGGCACTTCTACTGCCCTGTTGTTCAGAAGGCCCTGAATCTCGGCGACGAGAAGGTCTGACTGAAGGGTTGACAGCCTGGGCTGCCATTTGGGAGTACGATCCGGAGGGGTCTCCAGAAGATTGAGTGAATACCCCTCGCGAATTATCCGAAAGACCCATTTGTCTGAGGTTATGGACTTCCACTGATTGTAGAAGTGCATCAGAGCGACCTCCCACCGGGAGGAAAAGTCCCCTCGGGCAGCTGAGATGGGACTTGGGCCAGCAATTCATAAGTAGCGCTGGGCACTTTGGGCCTTGGCGCTTTCTGTTGTGTCTTCTTTGAGGTTGGGCAGGTTGGTTTTATGGAAACCTCCTCTGCCTCGAAAGGACTGATGATTATGAAACTGGCGTTTATTGACATGCCCTCAGAGGGGGGCAGAAGTCGAGACCAACAATGGCTGACCTAGTCTTTTAGTAGCTTCTAGAGCTTGCTCTACCTGAGACCATAAAGATATGACCATCAAAGCAGCGCCACTTACCTGCTGCTGCAGCATCATTCGTGAAGCCCAAAGTGCGCCAGCCAGGAATGACGGCAGGTGTAAATACCAGCAGCCGCTGAATGGAAGCAGTGTCGTAAAGCATCCATGGCTGCTTTAACCTGCTGGTTGTTAGATTCGATACCTCTGGTATTGGTTTGAAGAAGCTCTGGCTTTGCATCCGACTCGAGGAAGAGCTTCAACCATCTGCTTGATAGAGTGCCACAGGATATACTCATACTGGGAGAAATAGCCCTGGTAACTGGCAATACACATACTTAGAGGTAGAAGCAGCAAAGACTCTACTTACCTAAGGTGTCTATCTTCAGATTCTTTGTTAATAAGTTCGAGCTGTAGTAGTTTGAGGAAGAACGACCTTATTCTCTGCCAGGACTACAATAGGATCCACAAAGGCTTGAGATGCCAAAATGGGGCGATCCTTGGGGCTGAATATTTCCTCTATGGATTTAGTAAGAGGGTAAGAGCAGGATTATTCCATACCATTTGAGACAGCGTCTCGAAAGGAAGGCTGAACGGAGGAATCAAATCCGTGAGGGATCTCTGGAGCATGAAGGTACTGAAGTCTTAATTCCCAGGATCAATGTCTGTAGTCTGGAGAGAAAGAGTGGAACTCAGAGGTTTTTCAGCAGAGACTTAAAAGACAGGTCCTCACCACAGGCTCTGTAGCAGTAATAGATCCTGCTTCATTCACTTCATCACCCAACCGAAGGTCTGGGTCAGGCTCAATGTCATCTCCTGACAGTCCAGGAGGATTGTATGGACAGGAAAGGAATGAAAATCCAGAGAAAAGAAGAGAGGAAGAAAGGAAGCCAGTGAAAGGAGGTCGAAAGAAAGCAGAGGAGCCGAGGCTCCCGGCCGAGGAGGCGCCGCGACACCGAAAGCGACACTGAGGGACCTGTGCAGCGATGCCGAGGACCCGCGGCGCAGCGATGCCAAGGGACCCGCGCGGCACAGCGATGCTAAGGGACCTGTGACACCAGCGATGCCAAAGGGACCACAAGACACCGAAAACAATGCCAAAAGCCGCCGCGGTGCGAGCACACCATCGGCGCCCGAAGATGGCGCCGAAAACCCACTGGCGCCGAAAACACCCCAACTCCAGCAGGTTGTGGCGGAAGAAACAGAGATAAAGGCATCGGTGTGGCCCCGCCATAGCCATGGGGGAACACCTAAGCGCGAAGCGCTGAAGAAAAAATTACTCACCTTGGTAATGTGTTTTCTTCTAATGGAGTCTTACTATATTATAGACATTAAGATTTGATCCAGCTCTACAACAGACTCTCAGATGAAATGGTTAAACCATTCCAAAATAGAGGCTGACACGAGCAACTCTATCTGTGTCATTTCAAACTTGAACTGTCGATCTTTATAAACAAACTCACTAGGTCCGTGTGGAAACCTTAACCTACACAGCCAAATGGCTACTAAATAATAACAACCATTGATGGTCAACACCCAAGACTCAAGTCAAGGGACCAGAATACTAACACCATTCTAATAATAATGGAACATAAGTACAATAAAACACACACCGCGTGCACACCACACCCCCAAAAGAACAAGGGACAAATGCTAACAGAACATAAGCAATGCCCACACTAAGTTGCCGCACCCCAGTAGGGTTCTGAGGAGGGGCAGGTTGGGAGGTCTACATAATAGCAAGACTCCATGAAAACAACATTACTAAGGTGAACAATTTTTCTTCAAACAACGAAGTCTGCTATATTATAGACATTAACAGAAACTCACAGCAGTGATGCCTCCATGGAGGAGGCAGGAACTGCCGGGGAATGGGCTCTGAAGACAGCTGTGCCAAACAGGCATCTCTCCTGGCCTGGACATCCAGGGGTATGCTTGAGTAAGTGTGTACCGTTTTCCAAGTAACAGCCTGGCAAATCTCTAATAAAGGATATCTTTGACAGCAGCTAGGGCACAGCTGTACCCTGGTGAATGAAGGCCCTCAAGCCGGGGGCTCTGCCCACTCTGATAACAAAACTGGATAAAGAGACAATCCACTGCAATTGATCTCTTAGTGGCGGCACTCTGATACAGAAGTTGATACCAGCCCATTTACAGAAGAAAGGGTTCTGAAAGAACTCTTAAAACTGAAAGGTGGACAAAGCAATGGGCCTGATGGGATTCATCCCAGAATTCTAAAGAACTAAGGGTAGAACTAGTGACACCACTGACTACCCTCTTAACAAATCATGGGAGGATGGGGTGGCACCCGAGGACTGGAGGAGGGCAGATGTGATTCCCTTCACAAAAGTGGGAGCAAGGCAGAAGCAGGAAACTATAGACCTGTTAGTTTAACCTCAGTGATAGGGAAAATGATGGAATCACTCTAAAGGAAAGAATTGTCGAGTATCTAGAGGCCAGAGGGGCACAAGACCCAGGCAGCATGGATTCACAGCGGGAAGGTCATGCCAGACCTAATCTGATAGATTTCTTTGACTGGGTGACCAAAGTAGTAGATCAGGAGGGCTGTGGACATGGCCTACCTAGACTTTAGCAAGGCATTTGACACAGTCCCACACAAAAGATTAATATAAGTTAGCCATCCTGGGAGTGGGTCCCAAGATGACAGCCTGGGTAAAGAATTGGCTGGAGAATAGGACACAGAGAGTAATAGTAAATGGAGTCCACTCAGAAGAAAGGAGGGTTACTAGCGGGTACTGCAGGGTTCAGTATAGGATCAGTCCTCTTCAATGTCTTTATGCGACATTGCAGAAGGACTGGAAGAAAAATATGTCTCTTTGCAGATGACACTAAGATCTGCAACAGAGCTGATGCACAGGGTGGGGTGGAAAGGATGAGAAGGGACTTGGCAAGGTTAGAGGAATGGTCAAATGTATGGCAGCTTAGATTCAATGCTAAGAAGTGCAAGGTAATGCACCTGGGAAACAAAACCCAGGGAAGAGTACACAATGGGGTGAGATACTAACAACAACAAAAATGGAAAGGACCGGGGTAGTCATATCAGATGACCTAAAGGTGGGCAAGCAATGTGAGAAGGCAGCAAGGAGGGCGGGGGATACTGGGATGCATAGGAGAGGCATCACCAGTAGAAAACAGGAAGTTATTATCCTCTGTACAGACAGCTGGTGAGACCCCATCTGAGTACTGTGTGCAGTTCTGGAGACCCAATCTCGCAAAGAACATAGACAGGATGAAGCTGTCAGAGGAGGCAACTAAAATGGTGCAGGGTCTGCACCGGAGGACATATGAGAGAGACTTAAGGAGCTTAATATGTATAGCCTCGAGGAAAGGAGGAGAGGGGACATGATAGAAACTTTCAAGTACCTCAAGGAATCAACAAAGTCCAAGAGGTAGCATCTTTCAAAAATGAGGAGTGCAAGAACAAGAGGGCACAATTTGAAGATAGAGGGGGGGCCGCTCAGAGGTAATTTAAGGAAGTATTTTTTCACAGAGAGGGTTGTGGATGCATGGAATGGCCTTCCGGAGGAGGTTGTGGAGTCAAAATCAGTGGTGGAATTCAAGCATGCATGGGATAGTCATAAGGCAATTCTGGGGGGTGGGGGTAGAAAGAAGTAGGCTGCTGGTTAACTAGGATCTGCAGCTTATCCAGTAGGTAGGGAAATGGGCAGACTGGGTGGGCCAAGCGGTCCTTATCTGCCGTCAAATTCTATGTTTCTATGTATTACTGATTTATATTTGATGTTGTGGTTTTAATGTGTTCAGCGCTTTGGTATGCTGAAAGGCTCTGTACAAATAAACTTACTATTATTGAACTGTTTTTACATGAAAATAAATTTGAACTGTTCCATTATATATGAGGGTTTCCAGCCCTTACCCTAAACCTTTCAGAATGCAGTCGGCCAATCAGAACCCTGTCATTTTTAAACCATCATTTTATATGGTTGGATAATGTTAGATAAACTCTTATGGACGGGGAACGTTTGGAAAGAGCCTTGGCTCAAAGGTACTTGTAATCCTAGAATTAAATAAATAAAAATAAACATGGCTCCATACTGTTATTAGTTACTTTAAAACTGTGTCAAATACAAACAAGTGCATTCAGAGTTCTTTACTACACCAGAGTATTTATCAAGCCAAAAATAATGATTTGCAGTATTGTGCGTGAAAGTGCTAATTTATTTTAGTTTTTGATAACCGGGTGAGTGCACTAGACACGAAAGTGACCATTTTCAGGCACGACCCGGGAAGTTACAGCATAGTAAGGAAACAATTACAAGGCAATACAATGTAAGAATACAACATACAGGGAATACAGTAGAAATGGATAACAGTTTAACCACTGAGGTAACAGGAAAAACATTTGGATATTATACATATCGAAAGTGCAGTAAGTGCCCGTGATTACAGTTCAACTGTGAAAATGCACAGCACGTTGTAGACACGCAATTTTTTTTTATTGCTTTAAAATGTGTAAACCACAATAATAATAAAAATTTATCTAGTGCTATGCAATTTAAAACATGGTTAACATTAGCCCTGGATATGCGTAGTGTTTTGCTTTGCTATACCAGCTAGGGAACTTGCACTGACTCTGTATAGGTTGCTGGTAAGACCCCACCAAGAGTACTGTGTCCAGTTCTGGAGCCCACATATCCAGATGACATAAACAAGAGTAGGGGCAGTCCAGAGGAAAGCAACTAAAGTGGTGCACGTGTGCTTTAAAAGCCCTATGAGGAGACACTGAAGGACCTCAATATGGACACCTTGAAACAAAGAAGGGGGAGGGAAATATGATCATGTGGCTAAATAAGGTACAATTTTTCAGAAGAAAAGGTGCTCAAGAACAAGTGGACAGGCTAATAAGCTAGATGGGGTAGATTCAGGAGAGATGTGAGGAAGTACTTCTTCACAGAAAGAGTGGTGGATTCCTGGAAGAGCCTTAGGTGGTGGGGAGAAAACAACAAGTGTTGGGGTTGAAGAATGCACGGGCCAAGCACAAAAGGAATCATACTGGAAAGGAAAGGGGGTAAGAGCTGTAGATCAGGCAAGGGTCTGATGTAATAAGGTAGGTAGACAGAAGTGGGCAGACTGGGTGGGCCAAACAGTCCTTATCTGCTGTCCAATTCTAGGTTTCTATACCAGCTACACTAATAATGTTGGCCTCGCCTGCTTTCTCATTACCACCAGTGGTTTGGATTCAGTGGGGTGATTGAGGATTGGGCACCACCAGATACTGGCGCATCAACAGTTACAGATGGAGAATGATATAGTGGGCGGAGAGGGAAGGGTCTGCAATCATTGGGCGAGGGAGACGACCAGGGACAGAGCAAAAAGGGGAAAAAAGTTGCAACCTGCCCAGAAATGACCCACTGTCCACTTGACAGTGGGTCCATATACCTGATCTGTAACAGCTAAAAGATGGAAAAGTGAATAGCAAAATAATTTCACTTGACAAGTTTTAGCTTTTCTATTGGAAAAATGTGTATCTTTCTACCCACAATTTTTCACCAGTGGGTTTAACGTGACCCATGTTTTAAAATCCCTAGCACTGTTACTGAGGGACGGTAACCAGGGCAAGTGCCCACCAAAAAAGAGACTGACCTCACAGAGGGTGGGGTTCAGCGGAGAGAGGGAGGATTGGTGGGGGGAAACAAAGTGAAGAACCAGTGAGGAAAGAGGGATTTGTACGGCGATTATTTATATTAGGGGACACATAGTGCCCTGGATCTGGAATGCTGCGGATTACGGTAATCGTCCCTTCAAACGGCAGCAATTAGCCACGCCCCCTTTTTAACATCAATTCTCCAAGCCCATGTAACTGTACTGTCCCCCCCAAAACAAATAGGTAACATAAAAGCCTGAGACTCACTTATTCTTTCTCTTATGCCTTTTTTTATTTGGTTTAACACTGAAAGCAAGAATATACAACCGAAAACTGATGATCAGTAGTAGCTAAGTCGAGACAGATGTGCTTTTTTATAGATGAGTAAATAGTCAGCATTAGCATATTACTCTATAAAAAAGCAAATCTGTAAAGGCTCAGTGAATAAGTGCAAATGTGTGTATCGTTAGGATTAGCGAGCGATTACAAGATTAAGTATGGTTTTGCTATTGCAAAAGCTACACATTTTGGTAGTTTGTTCTGGGGGGGGGGCGCTCCGCCCCCCACGGTCCAGGAATATGTTTTGCTATTGCAAAAGCTACACATTTTGGCAGTTGAAATATTGCAAAAGCTACACATTTTGGCAGTTGAAATATTGCAAAAGCTACACATTTTGGTAGTTGTGTGTGGGCGTGACTTATCAGTGACTGCAAAGCGCATGCGGCCGTATTTCTCACCAGGAGCACTCACTTCCAAGGTGTGTCCCCTACAGTAAATATATGCCATTTGTACAATACGTAAAAACCTAGGGTACTCAGTGTTATTTGTTTCTGCTCTCTTGTTGTATTTCTGTACATAATGTAAACCTGTACTGCATGTACACTCATCCTATGCTACCCTGTACCCCTATTTCCCCAGGTCGCATCTGGAAACGAGGGGTTCTCCGCTCGGCATGCCTGCTTGGTTAAACTCTTAAAAAAATAAAGAGAACCACCGGGGGAGGAAGAACAAGCAACCACTAGCCTTTCTCGCTCCTTACCCTGAAGTGCTGGTCCCGATACTGGCTAATCTCACAGTAAGAATCGCTGCTCAGGGCGTTTAAGTTCACGTTGAGAAAGCTCGACATCCTGCCCCCTGCCACTTCCAAACACCGAAATGCCTGGCTTGGGACCCACGACCGATGCTGCCCGGTGTAACTTCTCTCTGTCCCTCCCGGTCACTGGCGCTCACCGCTGCAGTTCCCAGGTTCCCGAAAACTGGCGAACACAGCTACCAATAGGGCTAGGAGTACACGGCCTTACTATCCTTCAGTCCGATAAAGACCTACTCTCCGTAGGAAAGCTGTAGCGAACAGAAAGCTGACTCAACATCCGGGGTAAAGACGCCGAGCAAAGGAGGCCGAAGAGCATGGATACGCAAAAAGGGACGTCAATCAACAGTGCTACGAGACGAGGCGGGATCCTGATTGGTTACATAGAAATAATGAGGAACGGATGTGGGACTAGTGAGGCTTGTGCTTGGTGCAAAACGTTCTGTCGCGCGCATTAAGAGAGTGCGTGCGCGCATAGCGCGCTTTTTGCGTCGTTTTTTCCCGCTTTTGCGAAGTAAAGCTCCTGGTGCTGTGAGCGCTGAGGGCTTGTTTAGTTTGTCAATTGTTCAGGACTTGAGTCCTTAAATTAATTACTGTCAGAACTTCGGGTAAAATCGCCTTAGAAGTATTTGTCAAAAAAGGTAAAATAATTTCTTAAACTTCAGGTGTTTATTGGCTAATAAAATTTAGGACCAGCTAAGTTTTGACCTCTAAAATTATTATTTTATTTTTTTTTTATTAGAAAAGTCGAATTACTTTTTGAGGCGATAGCTCCTTTACGAGATATTCCTCATACAGTAAAAAAAAAAATTTGGACAGGCTTCAAATTCGGACCCATGGACCGTGGTAACTCCTTCCCAAAACTAAATGAATGGAAATGCTGTTCACTGTTTAGGTTTTATAGTGGATAAATGTGTTTTATAATGTTTTAGCTGGGGGGCAGGTTTCATTTGTAGGCTCCATAGGCAGCAGAACATTTTCATATGTGTTCTATATGTTTTTGTTTGTTAGTCGCTTTCCTGTGGACAGTTGGAGCACCACAAACTAAGTACAACAACAATTGTCAAAAAGCCTGTACACAGCAGAGAAGGGGCACAGTAGTGGGGGCTTCTACATATAAGGGGCTATGTGGGTGGGTTGAGAAATGAGGTTTGAAAGTGCAAGTGACCACACCCAAGGGAAGATGTGGTGAAAACTGGACCAGATTGGTAAAGGTTGGAACGAGGCGCAAGTTAACGTGAATTTGCTGGTCCGGCTTTTACTGATCTGGTCTGTCTCTAGTGGTGTGGTTTTCACTCGTACTTAGCACTTCGTGAAAACCGGACTAAATCAATAAAAGCTGGACTGGCACAATTCCTGCATCTTCTGCCCGGTCCAGCTTTCACCGATGCAGTACAGTTCCGATGGTTAGGTTTTGATTCATATCCCAGGGATGAGGAATCTGGGTCTCAGTCTCATTCATGTGTGATGCAACAGTTGACAGCACAACTGATGAACGGGATCTAGGGGTACATACGAACATATGAAGAAGCCAGCAGAAGCAGGTAATTTGATCTATCAAGTCTGCTCATATTGTAGGGTTCACAGCTTGTGCTAATATCCCTGCCCTCCCTCCAGTGCTCCTCTCATCCTCCCACCTATGATCCTTACCTTCCCCTATGTTTATCCCAGCCTCTCCTAAAGCTGTCCACTGTCTTCAACGAGATCACCTCTTCCGCAATGCATTCCAAGTGTCCACCACCCTCTATGTGAAGAAGTGCTTCCAAACCTCCACCGTCCAGCTTATGACTGTGCCCCTCGTGTTATGGTTGCCACTCAGCTTAAGAGATTCTCCTTATCAACCTTATTTATCCCTTTAAAAACTTGAAGGTTCCAATCATCCCCTCTCTCCTGTCTTCCAGGGAGTACATGTTCAGTGCCCTCTGTGACACTTGGACATCTGGTTCTGATCACTGTATCATTTTTGTAATATAAAATGTGTTATGGACTCTCTCATGAGAGATGCTGAGACAGCATGTGAGTTAGACACACACACACACACACACACACACACACACAGGTTTTAGATACAAGGTGTTACCTGGAAGGCCAGAAGCTAATTACAGACTAGAACAGGCCTTAATCAAGAATCTCCTGTTTTTCTAAGTTAAATATAGCTTTAACTGCTAAGAGGGAAATCAGTCTCCATTTTATGACGTTAGAGGAGGAAACCAGGTGATAGCACACTGGTGCGAAATCATAAATGCTTTGATGTCTGTGAGAGAGGATACTGCTTATAGATGAAAGGAAAGTTACAGACTTGATTGAGGAAGTCACATGGGGGAAAGGAGTTTCTGCTAATGTAACCTTAATTATCTTACCTTCTAATATGATAAAATATCCTGGGTGTATGATTTTTCATAAACAGAGGAGGAGCTAGATGACCTCATGCAAAGGGGTTGGCCAAGACAGTTTTTTAAACAGTATTCTGTTTTTCTTCAGATGCACTTTTATCTACGCTGTGACAAAAAAAAACATCTTTGAGCACTTTAAGCAAGTATACAGATAGAGAGAGACAAAATCTAAGTACTGTAGTAGAAATTGCACCATTAAAACCTTGTTCTTTTAAAAGACGGTATGGTTGTGATATATGGTTCTGTATTTTATGTTTTACATACTTTTATCTAGTTTAGTAAAACATTATTTTTAGACCTTACTTGGTCTGTCTTTGAATTTCTTTTCTTTAACAAGTGAAGTATATGTGGTTAAAGCAGACACTGTGCATAAACTTGAATGGTGATTCCAAACTGGAAAAAGGTAGGAGTAATCTGAGGTCTTTATTAGAGTTTTTAAGGGTTCATTTTGTACACCTGGTTAGGTGCCAATAAGCAAAGATATCTGGCCCCCCGAAGACAGAATTATCTGAGCCTGTGCATTGGGTACGCTAGCAAGAGGTTCACAGTTTGAATCCCTCCAGAACTGAGACCAAAGGTTGATTCAAACCCACAAAACAGACAGGAGGGTTACCCTGTTTCTGTTAACTGTTCACAAGACTGTGCTCGAGGTTGGCACTTTGGGAGTAGAGGGCTGACCTGCTGAGTGGGTTTGTGACAGATTGGTTGGCAGCGGTGTGCATAATTTTGGTATTACAAGTTTTTATTATTCAGTGTGTCAGCTTGAGACCGTCAGCTCACTTGCAAAGAAAGAAAAAGGCAGTGATTTATTTTTAAAAGGAAAGAGAACTATATCACTTAGCGTACAGTTAAGTTCCTACTGCCGTTTATTTTTTTTCTAAAGTGCAAGTCAGAGTAGCAGTTAGAGAAGAAGATGGCTTCCAACTACAGCAGGCACACAGTAGACTATTTAAAGCAGCTGTGCGGGGACAGAGGAGTCCCGCTCGAGGCGAAATCCAGCAAACAGAACCTAGTGGATGCCCTGATGGTAGCAGATACCCAGAGCACCGAGTCACAGACCGTGACTGAAAAGGACCAAACCTTGAGTGTGGCAGGGCTAGCAACTAGTGCGGTGTCCAGATCCGATAAGGAGGGCAACAGGGCCACTGTCAGCGAAGGGCCACAGCAGCAGGGGAAGGTCACCGGTATCCTGGATCCAGAAGTACTCAGACTGCAAATTGAGTTGCATGAAATGGAACTGGAGTTCCAGAGGAGGGGACTGTGAACAGCGGGAGGCGGACTGTGAGGCAGAGCGAGAACACCGAGAGGCAGGCTGTGATGAGCGTGAGCTAGCTGCAGAGGAGAAGAGCGAGAACGCCGTGAGGCAGAGCGACAATGCCGAGAGGTAGAGCAAGAACAGAGAGACGCTGACCATGAGGAGCAGGAGCGCCAGAGGCAAATACGAACTGGAGAAGCTACGACTCCAACCAGCGGCACCAGAGCAGGTAAGTGGCTTGGGTTTAACTGGGACTGCAGGACTAGGTTACAAATTAAACTCCAAATTGATAGCTGAATTTAAAGGGAGGATATGGATGCTTTTTAAATTCTTTTGAAAAGTTGTATTCAGGCTAAAATTCCTAGAGTCCTGGAGCTTCCAGCAATCCCGCTACTTACGGGAAAGCTCGAGATGCATTGGATTAAATGGACAATGAGAACAGTGATGATTACAGCAAACTTAAAGCTGCACTGTTAAAAAATTTGAATTAACTACTGAATCATACAGAGCTAAATTCCGTAAGCTCAGGAGAAGCCCTGACATGAGCTACGAGGAGCTAGCCATGAAACAACGCAGTTTTAAAACGGTGGAAGGAATTAAGATAAACTGTTGATAAAAATTAAAATGTGATTTTGTTAGAACAGTTTTATTGGGCATATCCAGCAGAGCTAAAAACCTGGCTGGAGGACCGAGATCCCAAAACAGTGCAAGAGGCTGCTGAACTCTCAGATCGCTATGCCAGAGCAGACCTGCTCTGAGAGTGAATGGGTGGCGTTGCAGCATGAAAGGAAAAGCGCACCTTCAGGACAGCTAAAACCTTCACTGCCTCCACCAAAACCAGTTAGCCCCAGGTTTCAGAGAAAAGATTTTCTGAAAAGAGAAGTGAATGTTAGTTATGTAAAGAAACTGAGCATATTGCGGACAGTGTCCCAAAAGAATGAGCAATAATACGCAGAATGGTACTAGAAAAGAAGTGGGTTGTTTGTGCCCCTGGAAGCATGCCTGTTAACATGAGGGAACACATGCACCCAGTCATGGTGAATGGTGTACAGACACATGGGTTAAGAGACACAGGGGCATCCTTGACCTTGGTAAAAGGGGATCTAGTAGAGCCTGGTCAGCTTATACCCAATAAATACGTCACTGTACAGGACTTTACTGGTGAGGCGAAAACATTGCCCCTTGCTGGTGTTCTCCTGGACTGGGGTGAAACAGAGGGAGCTGTGCAACAGGTGGCTGTAGCCAAAACCTTAGCAGTGGATGTGATCCTGGGCAACAATCTAAAATAGGGGATGGTGTGTGCAGTTTTCCCGTAGCCAAGTGGCAAGGGAAAATTGTAGTTCCCTGAACCCCACAGAAACCATTGTGGAAACCACTGAGAGGCTGGTTCCCCAGCCTGCGTCTCCAGATGGGGAGACTAACGAAAAGGGGGTAGAAATTTCCCCAGTAGCAAGTAACCACACAGTTACAGAGGGTTACTCCGAACAGGGAGAGGTGACCCATTGTCAGAGGGTTGGGATTGACCGTGATCCTGAGTGCCCGGACGCTAGTGCTAGGGACCCTAGTTTAGCAAATGAAGGGGACCTGTCCCAGGCCTTGGGAATGTGTGAGGGGTTTGCAGCTGCTTGGAGAAGTGACCCTAGTTTAGAGAAGCTGAGGGCTTGGGCAGACTCGGACTGCGCACAGGGAGGTGACGGCAGATATAAGGTTTATTGGGAAAATGGACTTATGTATACTCAGGTTGTGCAGACAGAGGGAGGGGTGCTAGGCAGGGAGCTTTTCGTTCCCCAGGGGTATCGTGAGCAATTGCTCAAGATTGCACATGATATTCTCTTGTCTGGTCATCTGGGAATCGTGCGCACAATGCAGCGGTTGGCCCAGAATTTCTACTGGCCTAACTTCACCCAGCAGGTGAAGGAGTATTGCAGATCTTGTCACTGGTACCAAGAAATAGGGAAGGCAGGCAAGAAAATCCACACCGCCCTGATTCCATTGCCCATAGTGGAGGAGCCATTCCAGAGGGTGGGAATGGATATTGTGGAGCTTTAAATACCCCCAGCTCCTCAGGGAAAAAAATTAATCCTGACTGTGGTGGATTATGCCACCCGGTACCCAGAGGCAGTCGCCCTATCCTCTCTGAGAACAGACAGAGTGGCAGATACCTTACTTGGGATTTTCTCCCGTGTTGGGTTTCCGCAGGAGGTTATCACTGATCGAGAGGGTTCCTTCATGTCAGGCCTGATGAAATGTTTATGGGAGAAGTGTGGGGTGGTGCAGAGATGCACGACACCGTATCACCCACAAGCCAATGGGCTTGGGGGAAGATTCAGTGGTACCCTAAAGTCAGTGCTCCGGGTGTTTGCTGAACAGCATGGGAGGGACTGGGAGAAATTCCTTCCCCATCTGCTGTTTGCATTCAGGGAGGTGCCCCAAGAGTCGACAGAATTTTCCCCCTTCAAACTCTTATATGGACGCCGGGTACGTGGGCCCCTAGACTTGATCCGGGAGGACTGGGAGGGCAAGCACGCCACCCAGGGAACTCCCATAGTGGATTATGTCCTTAGGTTTAGGGA
The DNA here is from genome assembly GCA_016271365.2 of Neoceratodus forsteri. Classification (NCBI taxonomy): domain Eukaryota; kingdom Metazoa; phylum Chordata; order Ceratodontiformes; family Ceratodontidae; genus Neoceratodus; species Neoceratodus forsteri. Next base: position 553,664,994 of record JADMNL010000023.1, on the reverse strand, counting down.
AAGGCTGAAGGAGCTTATGGGGACAGCCCAGAGCAACCTAGCAGCTGTCCAACAGAAACAAAAAGTGTGGTACGACTGCAGCGCCAGAGCTCGCTTGTACATGGTGGGTCAGGAAGTCATGGTCCTTATTCCAGTCTGGAAAGACAAGCTGCAGGTTGAGTGGGCAGGACCATACAAAGTGGTTAGGAAGGTAAATGACGTGAACTACATTATAGAGTTACCTGACAGAAGACAGAAAGGATGTACAATGTCAACATGATGAAGCCATATGCAAATAGGGCTGACATGGTGTTTGCAGTATGTGGTCCTGGGGAGGGGATGGACAAAGGAGACCCCCTTCTGGATTTGCTGGAAGAAAGTAAGCGGGAGTTCTCTGTGGAGACAGTAAAATTGTCTCCCCAGCTGGCCCCGGACCAGATCCAGAAAGTAAGGGAGGTTTTAGCAGACTTTGCCCCATTGTTTAGCGCCAAGCCTGGAATAACCTCTTTAGCGACACACGATTTGGAGACAAGGACACAGACACCCATACGGCGGACAGCATATCAGGTGTCAGAGGCTGTTCAAAAGGACATTAGGAGGGAAGTAGAGGAGATGCTGGCTTTAGGGGTAATCCAGAGATCCCACAGCCCCTGGGCCTCACCTGTAGTCCTTGTGCCTAAGCCAGATGGCTCTGCTCGTTTCTCTGTGGACTATCGTGGACCGAATACAGTCATGAAGTCAGACACCCACCCGATGCCCCGGACGGACGAACTCCTGGGCAGCTTGGGAGGGGCGACCTACCTTATGACCATTGACCTGACCAAGGGGTATTGGCAGGTAGAGTTGACAGACAGAGCTAGGGAGAGGTCGGCCTTCATCACTCCGATAGGCTTATTTGAGTTTAAAGTAATGTCTTTCCGAATGAAGAACGCCCCGGCCACTTTCCAAAGGTTGGTGAACCAGGTGTTAAATGGTGCTGAGGAGTACGCCGTGGCTACCTGGATGACATTGCCATCTTTAGTACCAGCTGGAAGAACACCTTTCCCACCTTAGGAAAGTGCTGGGCAGGATACAGAGGGCTGGGCTCACTGTCAAAGCCGAGAAGTGCCAGGTGGCCATGGGAGAGGTGGCATACCTCGGGCATTTGGTAGGCTGGGGACAGCTCCGTCCTAACCAAATAAAGATAGAGGTAATCCAGGCATGGCCCAGACCAGAAACACAGAAGCAGGTCAGGAGTTTTCTAGGGACAGCAGGGTACTACAGAAAAATTGTACCCAATTACAGAGCTCTGGCTGCTCCCCTATATGACCTGACAAAGAAAAGGATGCCCAAGAAAATTGCCTGGGGCCCAGCCTGTGAAGAAGCCTTTACCAGATTAAAGGAGGCACTCTGCAGTGCTCCTGTTTTGCCAAGTCCTGACTATAGTAAACCCTTTATAGTTCAGACTGACGCCTCAGAAGTGGGTATTGGGGCAGTACTGAGTCAGACATCCAGCCAAGGGACAAATCACCCAGTAGTGTACCTGAGTAGGAAGTTACTTCCCAGGGAGCAGGCATACTCCACTGTGGAAAAAGAATGTCTTGCCATAGTGTGTGCCCTAAAGAAATTAGAGCCATACTTATATGGGCAGCATTTTGTGGTGCAGACTGACCACAACCCCCTGGTTTGGCTGACGCAGATGGGAAAGAACAATAGTAGATTGCTAAGATGGAGTCTTGCTTTGCAAGGGTATGATCTGACAATCGTACATAGGGCTGGAGCCAAAAATCAGAACTCCGATGGGCTGTCTCGCGTAAGGAGTGAACTGATTTGGGAAGCTCATCCCATGCAGGGATAGAGCCCCAAATTCAGTCTAGGTGGGGAGGAATTGTGACACTTGGACAGCTGGTTCTGATCACTGTATCATTTTGTAATATAAAAATGTGTTATGGACTGTCTCTCATGAGAGATGCTGAGACAGCATGTGAGTTGACACACACACACACACACACACACACACACAAGTTTGAGATACAAGGTGTTACCTGGAACGCCAGAAGCTAATTACAGACTAGAACAGGCCTTAATCAAGAATCTCCTGTTTTTCTAAGTTAAATATAGCCTTAACTGCTAAGAGGGAAATCGGTGTCCATTTTATGACGCTTGAGGAGGAAACCAGGTGATAGCACACTGGTGCGAAATCATAAATGCTTTGATGTCTGTGTGAGAGAGGATGCTGCTTACAGATGAAAGGAAATGTACAGACTTGATTGGGGAAGTCACATGGGGAAGGGAGTTTCTGCTGATGTAACCTTAACTATCTTACCTTATATGATAAAATATCCTGGGTGTATGGTTTTTCATAAACAGAGGAGGAGCTAGGTGACCTCATGCAAAGGGGTTGGCCAAGACAGTTTTAAACAGTATTCTGTTTTCCTTCAGACGCATTTTTATCTATGCTCTGACAAAGAAACATCTTTGAGCACTTTAAGCAAGTATACAGGTAGAGAGAGACAATCTAAGAACTATAGTAGGAATTGCACTGTTAAAACCTTGTTCTTTTAAATGATTGTATTGTTGTGATACATGGTTCTGTATTTTATGTTTTACATATTTTTATCTATTTTAGTAAAACTCTATTTTTAGAGCCTACTTGGTATGTCTTTGAATTTCTTTTCTTTAACAAGTGAAGTATACATTGTTAAAGCAGACACTGTGCATAAGCTTGAATGGTGATACCAAACTGGAAAAAGGTAAGAGTAATCTGAGGTCTTTATTAGAGTTTTTAAGGGTTCATTTTGTACACCTGGTTAGGTGCCCATAGGCAAAGATATCTGGCCCCCGGAAGACAGAATTATCTGAGCCTGTGCTTTGGGTACGCTAGCAAGAGGTTCACAGTTTGAATCCCTCCAGAACTGAGACCAGAGGTTGATTCGAACCCACAAAACAGACAGGAGGGTTACCCTGTTTCTGTTAACTGTTCACAAGACTGCGCTCGGAGGTTGGCACTTTGGGAGTAGAGGGCTGACCTGCTGAGTGGGTTTGTGACACCCTCAACCTCTCCTCATATGCCTTTCCGTGTTGACCCGCTACCATCTTTGTAGCCCTCCTCTGGACCTTCTCCAGCAGGTTAATGTCCTTTTTGAGGTGTGGGCACCAGTACTGAACTCCATACTCCAGATGCGGCCTTACCAATGACCTGTACAAGGGCAGTATAACTTCCTCTCTCCTACTACTGATCCCCCTAAATATACATCCCAGCATCTTGTTTGCCTTTGCTGCTGCTTTCTTGCACTGTGTGGAGTGCTTCAGGTCACTAGTGATCATCACTCCCAGGTCCTTCTCCTCCTTTGATGCAGATGCTTGGACTCCACCCAGGTAGTACTCCATCCTGAGATTCTTGGCTCCAATATGCAGAATTTTGCATTTCATGGCATTGAAACCAAGCTGCCAGATCCTGGACCATCTACCCAGCTTTTCCAGATCTTCCTGTAAGTCCTGAATCCCTTCAGCTGTGTCCACTCTCCCGCAGAGTTTGGTGTCATTTGCGAATAGGCATATTTTGCGCTTAATGCCATCCCCAGTGTCATTGATGAAGACACTGAACAACACCGCCCCAGCACCGAGTCCTGCGGGACCCCACTGGTTACCTCTCTGGTGCCAGATAACTCCACCCCCCAACAACCCACCCTCTGGGTTCTGTCCCTCAGCCAGTTTTCCACCCATCGGGCCATCTTTTCTCCAACCCCGAGGATAGTTGAGGACAGTAAGCGGAAACTAGACCTGTGCACTGCTGGAGTCAATAAAACAAATGCAATTCTGTGATACATTGAGGGAGGGAGAGGAACAGGTCAAAAGAGATGGCCCTTCCCATGTACAATGGCTTTGTTCGATCACACCTGGAATATTGCATCCCATTCTTGTCACTGCAGTACAGAAAGGGCATTGAAGAAGTTAAGAGGGTCCAGCACAGGGCCACTAATCTGATTAGAGGTTTAGGAGGTAAGAACAACATGGAGAGATTGAACATTTATTTATTTGAAAATTGTTGATCAGGACAGTGGCGTTTTCAGGTGTGATGGGGGTGGGGATGGGGGAGCACAGTTACACATAAAAATCAAACCAGGCTGATCAAAGATAGTTACATAACACAGTGACATAAAGTGCATAATAGAAAAGCAGTACAGACAAAGTCAGAATTGACCAATAAATAAATGGTATGCAGAATACAACGCAGGATTACGACTAGGTGAAAAATAAAAGTGTTTTGGAACCCAGTTGATGGGATGCTGAGTCAGTACACAGTTCCATGTTTGGAAGGGTTCAGGAACAGGGAACAAGGGGGAGATGGGGAACTTTTAGTTGGCGCCCAAGGGAAGGGAGGGAGACAGATGGATGGATGACTGTAGTTGATTCCATTGAGAGGGGAGATGGTGCAAGAAGGCAGATTTTCCAGCTAAGGAATGTGGGTGGGGAATGGAGATGTGTGGGTCTCTGGGCTGCAAGGAGGAGGGGAGATGAGATTGGAAAGGGAGGCGAGAAGGTGGAATTTAGATATGAGGGCGAGGCATAGCGGAGCTGGCGACATTTTGGAAGTGGGAGAATGGATGGGATAGGAGTAGAGGGAGCAGTGGTGAGAGGGAGAGTTAGTGGCAAAATGGCAGAAGGCATTGCAGAGGGTGTGCAGTCTGGCCAGGGAAGTAGATGGGGCGGTGCCATAGACCACATCCACATAGTTGAAGACTGGGAGAATCATTTCGTGACTTACCTCCAGTGGACCAGCAAAGGGAGGCAATCCTTACTGAGGTTAAGGGCACCAAGTTTGGGGTGGAGTTTGACATACTCAGGTTATTTAGTCTAGAAAAGAGAGAAGGCTGAGAGGGGACATGATTATGGTATTCCAAATACTAAAGGGAATAAACGTGAATAATATACACAGTGCTTGAGCTGATCATTGCAAGTAGAAATTGAGGAGGAGAGAATAAGGGAAGCATTACAAATGTTACTTCACTGTCACACAGTGAAGTGTATATATGTGCATATATGTGTGTGTGTGTATATATATATATATATATATATACATATATATATATACAAATATATATATGTCAATTAAATCTTTATTTATCCAGAGAACACCATTGAGCATAGCCCATTTACAAGATGGACCTGGTTAGCACAGGAACACAGGATATACAATATATGAACAGTCACAACATAACACCTCAGTAATACTATACAATATAGAAATACAGTAGTTAAATGTAGTCATAAGTGGAGAACAGTTTGGAAACAGTGGTTCAATTCCTTTATGGTGTATAATGAGTCTAGTAACAGTAGCTGGGAGTACCAACGAGGACAATTGTTAGGTAATGGTATATTACATATAGGGCCATAAGAAACAAGACAGACAGTATGTTAAAAAAAGAAAAAAACAGGGTAGAAGGGTGTGTGTGGTAAGCGAGGCGAGATAGGGTACAGGCAGGGTGGTAGGGGATAGACAAGGGACAGATGAAGCCTCGGAGAGGACACAGGATAGGAGGGCGGGGAGCACAATTAGATATTAAAGAAATGTGAAGGAGAGGCCACAAGGTCAGGCGTAGCAGAGAGGACAACGCCATCATGAAGACATATATATATATATATATATATATATATATATAACATGTATATATGTTAGTCTACCTAGTGAGGTTGTGTGGAAGCTAGCACTTTTCTGGCTTTCAGAGCTGGACTAGACAAATTCCTGAGGGGAACAGCATTGAAGATTACACAGCATGATTAGGGGTAACACAGCAGGACTAGACAGATTCCTGAGGGCAAATGGCAGGGAGGGTTACACAGCATGAGTAGGGGTAACACAGGACTAGACAGATTCATGAGGGAGAATGGCATTGAGAGCTACACAGCATGAGTAGGGGTAACACAGGACTAGATAAATTCCTGAGGGAGAATGGGGCTGAAGGTTACACAGCATGAGTAGGGGTAACACAGGAGTGGACAGATTCCTGAGGGAGAATGGCATACAGGGTTACACAGCATAAGTAGGGGTAACACAGGGATAGACAGATTCCTAAGGGAGAATGGCACTGAGGGTTACACAGCATGAGTAGGGCAACACAGAACTGGAGAGATTCCGGAGGGAGAATGGCATTGAGAGTTACACATCATGAGTAGGGGTAACACAGGACTAGAGAAATTCTTGAGGGAAAATTGCACTGAGGGGCTACACAGCATGAGTAGGGGTAATGCAAGACTAGACAGATTGCTGTGGGAGAATGGCATTGAGGGTTAAATTGCATGAGTAGGGGTAATGCAGAACCAGACAGATTGCTGAGGGAGAATAACACTGAGGGTTACACAGCTTGAGAAGAGGTAATACAGGACTAGACAGATTGCTGAGGGAAAATGTCAGTGAGGGTTACACAGCATGAATAGCAGGATTTGAAATATTGCTTTTCCAGATTTCCCCGGAAATGTACCTTCTCTTCTGGAAATGTGACTGATGCTTTTGCTTTTCTGTCTGGAAATGCTTGTATTCAGATGGCCCACTGTGTTTGGCATAAGCAGGAGGAGAAGTTGTAGTGGAGCAGGGGTAGTAACATGGAGGTGAGTCGGACAGCCATGGGGATGTGGCTGGGCAGAGCAAAAGTTTTTTTTTTTGTACTTTTAAAGTAGCAATCCAGACTGTGATCCAAAAACCATGCCTTCAACTTCCTTTCACAGCAGGACACTAACCGCTTCTGTTAAAGTTTTAGCTGAAATTGAATGCAAAAAAATATGTATTTTTATGCTGTACCATTATCGACATATTCAGAGCCACTATTCCACACCACATGCCACCACATACCTGTCTGGCAAAAGGTTGTGTTGTTTGGACATTCAACATGTGAATGTTCATATGACCTATTTGAAAGGTAAAAAACAAACAACTTTCTCATCCCATGCTATTTAAGTGGTGCTTATGGTTATTGTACCTGCCATCTGAGGAGTTAAAAGTTACGTAAGCTATTTTTATGTCCGCTAAGCTACAACAGTAGCAGTAGTGCTGTAGTGTGCACAGTATGAGCATGGTATGTGCAGGGCTTAAATCCGGGTTCAGGGGGAATTGCCCCCCAGGTCTGCCAAATGGGGGGGGGCCACATTTTTGGGGGGGATTTACCTAAGAAAAATTACATTTCATTTGCTGTTATATGTGAGTTTTAGTAAAACTTGTACTTAGTTTGGTGTCTTCTGGTCTTCCTTTTTATGCTTCTTTGTGTGTAATATTTGATGACAGACTGTCAGACAAAGGTGTTGACCCATTAGTTTTTAAAAATAAAAGCGAGTGAGTCAGACTCTAGACAGCAAACACAGACAATCACTGAAAATGTAGCAGACCAAATGAATGAAAACACAAAATACTGAGCTAACCTGGTGACTGACAGAATGAAAACACAAAATACTGAGCTAACGTGGTGACTGACAGAATGAAAACACAAAATACTGAGCTAGCCTGGTGACTGACAGAATGAAAACACAAAATACTGAGCTAACCTGGAGACTGACAGAATGAAAACACAAAATACTGAGCTAAAATAAATGTGGCCCATCCGTAAACCTTGGTCCCTTTGTCTGGTGAGTGAGGTTGAAGCCTGAAGCTACCATAAACAGCCTCTGGCCAGAGCTGATAGAGCTGCAGCTGAGGAAGTTGGCAGTAAAAATATTGTAAATTACCGAAGTTATAAGCCTGCATTTGTAAAATGTAACATAGGCTCATAAATGTGCTGTTTTGTAATATTTTTACACCAGCTTTTCAACATAGCCTTGTTGTGACCCTGCCTTGGAAGACAATTGACTTAGTTCATAAGAAGGGTAGTAACCAGAGCTGCACTCACTTTCACCTGAAGTAGACTGATAATCATTCTCAACTGGGGTTTGCTGTGGAGGAAACCTTAAGTCAGAAACTACAGGAACAGGCCTTCTCTGTCTGGGCCTTGCAGCAACCCTAGTAGACACTCTATTTACTTTTGCCATCGTCTCCATTGAAGGGCCCACTATTCTAGACCTGTGGGTAGAGGCTGTAGCAAGAGCCTGGGTAGATAATCTAGCCACAACAGGATTTGAGTTAGCATTTCTTTGATCCTCACTGCGCAAATCATGGGCACCCCTCGACCATCGACTTGCTTTCCGGAGTTCCCCTTGAAGCCGTCTCACCACTTTCTCCAAATCCGTCTCAGACCAGCATTTCCTCTTCATATGGCCATCCTTCCCACAGTTGTGACAGATGACAGGCTCTCGGGTCATCCTTGGGGAAAACGTTGCACAAGGAACTGAAGTAGTAGCAGGGGGTGGGGATCCCATACCTACTGGCTGCAGTAAGAGGGGTGCAACGCGGCTCACCAGTTCCCTTAGAGCGGCAACCAGTTCCTTGAACTCAGCCAAGAAGCCACCCCCAGTCCGGGTCTCAGAGGAAACAACATGCACTCCCACTCCACTCTTATTCTCTGGTGCCTAATATAAATCAGGTTCTCGAGCTGCATCAGTCAATTCTTTAATCAATTCTCTCAACTGTTGAGCCTCATCTGAATCACTCCTTTCAGGGGTCTGACAAGTGTTCACTGCCCCAGCACAGGGCTCCCAGCCCTCTTCATCAGTTTCAATCTCATGGATTTCTTTCATCAAATGACAGTACTCTGGAGGGTTTGCCCTCCTGTCTTGCAGTTTGAGCTTCAATATCGTCACACTCGAAAATCTAGCTGACTTCAGAATGTGGTCTAACCTGATCCTATTCAGATCCTTGGAAGGCACTCCCCCTTTCTTGTGGGCTCTCTGCAGGGCCCTCTCAATCCTTGTAACAAAGGCTGACAACTTCTCATTCTTCCACTGTTTAGTGGACTTGAACTTCCAGAATAAATCATCCCTGACTCAGTGCTGCGAACACCTCCAGTGCAGAGGTATTCTGCTGCAGTAGCCTCCGGACTAGTGGCGCGTAGAAAATGGATGGCTTCCAGGGCAGGGCCTCTCAAACTTTCCATCAAGCCCTTCCTCTTTTCCCCCTCTGAACACTGCCATTCTTGCACTAATGGGGTGGTGTAGCCCATCCAGGCCTCTAGATCATCCTCCCCCAAGGGCACTGGGACTATGCCGGAGAAAAGTCTGAGCTGTCGGTAGGAGTCCAGCTGGATCAGGGGAATTATGACGGGGGAGGAGGCCACTGGAGAGCTCTTGGGGGGAACTGGAGATGTACCTGGGGAATGCAGGGGCATGTGGTCACCTGAGAGGTCTAACACTTTTACCAGTTCCTGAGCAGTTCATCTCTCAGATGCTAACAATTTGAGCAGTTTCTCTTCAAACCCATCTATATTTGGAGACCCACCCGGGGTGGCTGGACCACTAAGCAAATGGATGACCCTCCATCCCGTCTGGGCACCTTCGGACAGAATAACGGGGGTACCTTTTCTGGGTCCACAGGGGAACTGCATGAGATCAGCACTAGCATAGTTTGTTCAAATAAATCAGCATCTCTTCCCCTTACTTTTACCTTGCCCAAACCCTTGACATGTGCTCTACAGTGGCTACAATGTCAGCATTACTGGTCCCTAAGGGGACATCCAACAAGAAATGGCCCTGTGGGGTCACCCCTCAGCTTCAGCTCCACCCCATCATTCTGTGCACCATTAGCTTATGGGAGGCAATTTTGCTTAGGCATAGTAAGCTCCTCCATTTTCCCTCTAAACTGAACATACTGGGGTAATTTCTTCACGTGGCCACTAGAGGACGCTAATCCCTGCAGTGCCTCCAAGATGTAACCCCTAGGTGACGCTATCCCAAGGGCTACTACCCCTGCCTGCTTAACTACTAACAGGTTGAGGGGCCTAGGTCCAATGGCGGGTACCTCCACCCAGAGGTCAGGGCTTGCAGTAGTTAAACTAACTTGGTCACAGCCCACTGGGACACTGTAATCCCCCTTTCCCCTTTCCTCCCACTAGTGGCCCACACAATGCATCAGGAATATCTTCACAATGTACACTTACCCCCAGGACTGGTTCTGTCGTCTGGACCCTGGGGACCTCCTGCAAAACAAGATGATACAGTGCAAAAGCCACAGTACAATACTTCAACATAAACGAATACCTCAGACAGTGTAACTTTGCAGAAACAAACAGATCTGATTTATTTAAGGGGCTGTAACAAGGACGGGGGAAATCAGGTTAATTAGGTTAAACACGTTAATAATCACAGTACTGTGCGCATATTCAAAGTCCCAAATTGTCACTTTCACTGGGTACCCAGGATGGGGGGGGGGGCTAGTCAGGATCGGTGCAGCTGGTTGGGGCCGTGTGATGGAAAAACACCTGCACAATACACGCAGCCAGAAGGCTCAGTTCGTGAAGAAATAAAACAGCAACAATTAGATGATACACTTGCAATTTGATAAACAGATGGCAGGGAGCTACCATGCGTGTACTCACAAACTCAATGCTGAAAACTAGATGGAAGGCAGATTGTCCTGGATTGCCAGGAAGAGCAGACCCATGTGGACAAGGTCCTTGTGACTGGACCCCACTGCAGTTTATAGCAAATGGTTGTAGTCCAGATTAAGCTGGGGTTTACTTCCAGTTTCATGCACTCAATTCACTGTACAGGGGATTTGAAACGCGATTCCCCACAAGCACTACACACATTTATATGCAGAAGGAAAGTACTATACCAGGCAGGCTGCTTCTCAATCCCGACTGCAATTACTGCACGATACCCGGGAGAACACACAGCAGCTTCAGTTCCTGACAGACCGAGCGCGATTCAGCAATTTCTCCAGTCTTCTACAGGGTGAGCCTGGTTTTTATTCTTCAGATCTCCTTGATTCTCCTCACAGGTCAGTTCAGTCGAGCAGGCTTGTACAGGCTGCAGACCGAAACTCAGGGCCTCACAGGCGCTTCCCGCGTGAAACTACACAGCGCAGAGGCTCATAGCTCCTTCTCTCTTCACTGTCTCAACTCATTTGATCTTTCCAGTAGATAGAGCGGGGCATTTCCTTTGAGTTTCTCCTAGTTCAGTTTGCTGGTTTGGCTGTCACTCAATCAGACTCCCCCTTGTTGGTGCAAAAAGGGGCCGAAGTCCAAACTACAATTCCCAGAGACATCTGCCATACAGTCCCATTGTGGCTGGCTCCAGTGGAGAGTCTAAGTTCTGATTCGCCCAGAGCAGGCTCCATTTTAAAAGATCCCCACAATGATTGGTCCAATTCGGCAGTTCAGAACCAACGTGAGGGAGCTATTCTGCACAGTCCTTACTACAAGAAAGCAGGTTAGAACAGACTGCATTTTCATTATTACTGTAACAGGTTACAAGCAAACAATTACATCTTCTGAAAGAGCTCCCTCTGTGCATATAGCATGACTGCAGAAGCGGGCGATTTACTCAGTGGCTTAAGCGGGACTCGAGAAGAAACACACAGACCCCCCATTTCAAATTAATTATACTGCAGTTTGGCAGCTCTTAAAGCGACAGTACATGGAGGCATTAGGCACTCTCAATTATTTTTTAAATCAGCTGAAATACAGGACACCAGCCTGGCGGAGAGCATTTAGGCTCACCAAAAGAAGACTTTTTAGTGACCCCCATTTGTAGGGGGGTTACAGCTAGAATTGAGGATACGGACTGGTTGGTGACAATAGTTGTGGAGAGTTTGTACTCAGAAATACCTCATAAAGGGGGTCTAGCTGCTCTAAAGAGTGGCTTGCAGTCCAGAGAAAAGACACTGCCCCTTACTGATTATATGTATAGCTTTAATCAGTGTTACCTCTCACATCTATGAAGCCCTTGACACGGGAAGAACGGTGGGGGTCTATATTTATAGACCTCACCAAAGCCTTTGACACAGTCAACCACCAAATCCTGCTCAGACACCTGAGGACCCTGGGACTGTCAGTAGATTCCATCTCCTGGCTTAACAGCTACAGTGCCTTCAGAAAGTATTCACCCCCCTTGGATTTTGTAACATTTTCATGTGTTACTACCAGAATTTTTAATGCATTGAAATTATTTTTTCCCCCTTGATTCACACAGTATACTCAACAATTTAAAGGGGCAAAAATATTTTTATTGTGTAACAAAAATTTATGAAACATTAAAAACTGAAATCTTGTTTACTTTAAGTATTCACCCCCCGGAGTCAATACTTTGTAGAAGCGCCTTTGGCAGCAATTACAGCTTTGAGTCTTCTTGAGTATGTCTGTATCAGCTTTGCACATCTGGATTTGGGGATTTTCGCCCATTCTTCCTTGCAGATTTGCTCAAGCTCTGTCAAGTTGGATGGGGAGAGCGTCGGTGAACCACAATCTTTAAGTCTTTCCACAGATTCTCAATGGGATTCAAGTCTGGGCTTTGGCTGGGCAACTCAAGGACATTCACCTTCTTGTTCTGAAGCCACTCCAGTGTTGCTTTGGCTGTATGCTTGGGGTCGTTGTCCTGTTGAAACGTAAATCTTCGCCCCAGTCCAAGGTCTATTGCAGACTGATGCAGGTTCTCCTCAAGGATGTGCCTGTATTTGGCTCCATTCATTGTTCCCTCTATCCTGACAAGTGCCCCAGTCCCTGCCGCTGAAAAGCATCCCCATAACATGATGCTGCCACCACCATGCTTCATGGTAGGGATGATGTTACACGGGTGATGGGCTGTGTTTGGTTTGCGCCAGGCATAGCGCTTTGCATTCAGGCCAAAGAGTTCAATTTTTGTTTCATCAGACCAGAGAATCATTTGCCACATGGTCTCAGAGTCTGCCACGTGCCTTCTTGCAAACTCCAGGCATGCTATTATGTGGTCTTTTCTCAGGAGTGGCTTCCGTCTAGCCACTCTCCCATAGAGGCTACATCTGTGAAGTGCTGCAGAGATTGTTGTCCTCTGGACAGGTTCTCCCATCTCAGCCATGGAACTCTGTAGTTCTGTCAGGGTGGTCATTGGGTTCTTGGTCACTTCCCCTGACCAAGGTCCTTCTTGCCCGGTTGCTCAGTTTGGGAGGATGGCCTGCTCTAGGAAGAGTCTGGGTGGTTCCGTAATCTTTCCATTTCCTAATGATGGCCTTGACTGTGCTCCTGGGTACTTTCAACACCCTAGAAATGTTTTTATACCCCTCCCCAGATCTGTGCCTCCTCACAATTCTATCACGGAGTTCTACGGACAGCTCCTTGGTCTTCATGGTAGAGTTTCTGCTCTGACATGCACTGTCAACAGTGGGACCTTATATAGACAGGTGTATTTCCTCTGAAATCATGTCAACCATTTGAACTGACCACAGGTGGACTCCATTCAAGTTTTAGAGTGATCTCACAAGGAAATTGGATGTACCTGAGCTCAATTTGGAGTGTCATAGCAAAGGGGGTGAAAACTTATCAAATCAAGAAAGACATTTCAGGTTTTTATTTTAAATTACATGTACAATCAATTCCAGAAGTTTCATTCCACTTTGACATTATAGAGTAATTTGTGTAGATACATGACAAAAAAATCCCATATAAATGTATTTTAATTTGAGTTTGCAACATCACAAAATGTGACAAAATCCAAGGGGGGTGAATACTTTCTGAAGGCACTGTACCTTTCACACAGGACACAGTGTGTGAGGATAGGGGGTGTATCCTCTGAACTTAACAAGGTAACCCGTGGGGTTCCCAAGGCTCAATCTTAGGGCCACTTCTCGTTGGCCTCTTTATTAACTCCTTTCCCAAAGCCTGTCCTGCTAAAATGCTGTTGTATGCAGATGATGCAGTGATCTCTGTGCCTGACAGCCACACATCAGAAATAACACAAAACTTACAGCATTGCTTTGCTATGCTCGAGAACTGGTTCACCCGAAACAGACTCCTTCTAAACTATAAAAATACAAAAATTATGCACCTAACTTTGCCATTTGCCAAAAGGAATGCTGAACACCTGACTATCTATAGCCAGAAAGGGGATGGCATTGAACAGGTCTCTACCTTTAAATATCTTGGGGTACATATTGATGACATCCTCTCCTTTGTGCACCATATAGACCATGTAGTCAAATCTGCTAATATTAAGTTAGGAATCCTCTATAGGCACAGGCAAGCCATGACCCCTGAGGCTCTAAGCCTAGTCGCTCGAAACTCCATTCTGTCGGTCATTGACTATGCCCTCGTCATCTACAGTGCTGTCACAGACAGCCCTAAATCGAGTAAAAGTACTACTTAACAGGGCTTGCCACCTGGTCCTGGGGGCTAAACATCGAACCCATACCTGCGCCCTCTACTCCTTTACTGGTTGGCTCCTTACACCTAAGAGCGAAGTATCAGGCTTGCCTAATAGGCAAAAAAGGCCTCCTTGGACTCACTCCCTACTCCACCGCAACTCTGTTCCAGCGCTCCAACTCCTCAAAAGTCACCAGGAGCTCGGCTAAGAGTGTGCTCCATGTACCTTTCAAAAGAACCAGCCTTGCACAGCGTTCTCTCTCCTACCGTGGGCCCACCTGGTTTAATGAACTCCCTCCTACCACCCAGGAGCACACAAAAATTGGACCGTTTAAAAGAAAACTGCTAACCCTTCTGGCCCCAAAAAACCTATGAATGCAATTAATAAATACCTGTGTCTAATCATCATCATAACTTATCACCCCTCTGCTTACCTCCCCTTCCTTCCTCCCCACTCCTTTCTCTCCACACCCTTCCTGACAAAGCCTCGTGGGCTGCCCTTACCCCTGTTCTTCCCCTCACCCCAGTTTCCTTTTACTGTGACAAAGCCCCCTCAGGCTGCTCCCACCTTGCTATGTGGTTCTTATCTGATTGACTCCTTTTCCTGTTTTTTAATGTGATCAGTTTAGAATGTCAAATTGCACTCTGACGTCTTGTAACACTTCTGACACTGTTAGCGGCATATTTGCTTGCTACCTGTACAGCCTGTAACCAGTTGTGTACTCTGAATGTTCTGTAACCTGTTTATGTAAATTTTGTCTCTCATCCACTTGACATGGAACCTTTGTAAAAGAGCCTTCCTGGCTCAAAGGTATTAATCTGCAATTGAAACAAATAAATAAAAATATATTGGAACTGGCAAGGTTTGTTCTTGAATCTGTTTTTGGTTTGATGGTCATTTTCATGTACAAGAGGACTGCGATGTGAATGACTTTCACCCCGAACCTTGCCAATATATACACGGGGGAGTCGGAGGAACGCTGTATATATAATCAAGATCAAAACCCATTCTTAGACAACATAAAGTTATGGAAGAGGTTTATACATGACTGTCTCCTTATCTGGATAGGAAGTGAAGAAGAAGAACCGACACGCTTTATAGAATACATAAACCACATAAATGAGAACTTAAAATTTACGTATGAAACCAGCAAAGAGACAATCCCATTCTTGGACATCCTGATAAGTAAAAAAGAGAATTCTCTCAACTAAAGCTGGTCTCTGGGCTCATCACTTCTGGGAGGTCCTTCCTGGAACCACGTGACAGGCAGGAGGTAGGCTGATTTCCACAGGCAGGAGTCAACCTCCCATCCACTTCCTCTAGACACCAGTTTGCTTCCTGCCTGTCTGGTGGCAGGAGCTCTACAGGACCTCTGTCACAGAAGTGACAGTCCAGGAGATCAGAGAGAGGAAATCTGTGAGTTTCTTGTTTTTATTTTATTATTCTGTGGATTCGTCAGCGCTCCGGAGCGCCTCTTCAGGGACCTCACTCTCAGTCTTGCAAGCTGGACAGACCGGGCTCCCTTTGCTCCCTCTCTACCACGCCTTTCCCACGCTTAGCGATTGGCTTCATCTGAGCGGGCTTCATCAGACCTAAACACGCCTGGGCCAAGGATCTCAATCGAGCCCCGGCGTTGCCAGCGTTAAAAACAGCTCGTCGATGAGCATTAGGAGAATTAGCTACGTCAGCAGGCGTAAGGCTTAGTTTTTTAACTGGCGCAGCCACTGAACAAGCAGGCGTCACGCAACTGATGGTCGGAGAGCAGTTTTCAATTCTAGGCTCTCCACGTCATTCTCTTAGCGGATGAAAAGCAGCGCTTACACGGCAGTCCATTCTGGGGCATAGGGGAACAGCTCCAGAGGCATTCAAGCATCAGAGACATTCAAGAGTTTAGGAGTTTGCCCCAAACACATCCCTTTCGGGGGGGGGGTGCTTTTCTGCTGCACACAGAATATAAGGAGCACAGAAGTTAAGAGCCCTCAAAGCAGCAGGCTTTCTCTAAGCCTAGGGGGCCAAATGCATTTAACCTTCAGGAACTCTTAAAGGAGCAGGCTTTTGTTAAGCCTGGGTGGACAAGTGGTGTTAACATCCCCCCTTCAAGTTGTGCTACCAGGGGTTATGGCTACCACTAAGGACAGGCCCCTTAAGGGCAGAAAGTGTCACAAGTGCAGAACTCCCATGCTGGCTGCATTTGCAGGATCGCTGTGCGTGAAATGCAACAGGGCAGTCTCACCTGCGTGGGACGAAGCATCTGCCTCAGAATATCAGGACCCACAGGACCAGCCCAGGGGTTCGGGCCAGTCCCCGACCATAGAGGGTCGTCGCCACTTGACTGGGTCCTTAGCCCCAGATCTGAGAGACAAACTGAATCGAGCTTTGCCATCAACCTCTCATGTTTCGATGTCCTTCAGCAGCCTAGGGAATCCAGGACTCATAGGAAGGCAACATGTAAGTGCACCCCTTCCCCATCCTCGGATGAGGGCTCCTGACACACCTCTCAGCATGATAGGAGGAGGAAGAGGCCTAGACACAGATCCAGGAGTTCTTCCAGATATAGGGACACAGCCCATGGGAAGCACAAGCGGGACAGATCCCCCACAGGGTCGGAATATCCATCCTTGGAAGAAGGTGAACGACACAACTCGGATTCAGACTCAGAGGCCTCTCCAGCCAGAAACTTCGATCTGAAAGATCTAGATTTTTTCATTAAAAAAGGTGTCCAAAGAGATCCGCCTCAGCTTGCCCACTTCTCCAGAGCCCAAGCGAGTGAAGCCGGCATTCCAGCTTGTGTCCGCATCGAAGCCCGTGACGGCCTTTCCGCTACCTCCGGCTATTGAGGACCTCTTAAAGGAAGAATGGCAAGGACCAGAATGGTCTTCCCTGTCCCTCGCCGCCTAACCAAACTCCTAAAGTCTGACAAGAAACCAGTGGAGAAATGGCTAGATTGCCCTAGGATAGGTCCTCTCATATCAAACCTCACGAAAAGGATGGTCATCCCAGCAGAAGGCGGGGCCTCCCATTGAGATCCGGTGGACAGGAAAGTGGACACCTCTCTAAAGAAGGCCTTTCAGTCCACTGCAACTTCCCTCAAAGCAGCTACGGCTAACCTCTACTCCGCCAGAGCCGCACTCTCCTGGGCCACTGATCTGGCATTCCAGCTCGCTGACGAACTACACAAATGCTCACAGCCTGGGAAATAAGATCCCAGACCTGCAGGCAATAATGTCAGAGGCTAAACTGGACATAGTAGCAATTAGTGAGACGTGGTTTACCAGTAACCACACTTGGGAGACTTCAGTACCTGGCTATGTATTGTTCAGAAGAGACCGAGAGTGCAAAAGGGGAGGAGTGGCCCTGTATGTTAATGGAAAATATCAAAGCTACAGAAATTCAGAATACACATAAGGAGCCAGAAGAACTGTGGGTCACCCTGGAAACAGGAAATGGGACAGCCATAAGAACTGGGGTTGTACAGGCCCCAGACCAGAGGGAGGACATAGACACATTACTGTTAGAAGATATACAAAACATGACAGCTAAAGGGAGGTTCTGATAATGGGAGACTTCAACATGCCAGATACAGATTGGTCAATACCAGCAGGAACATCTGCCAGAACTAGACTCATAGTGGATTCCTGCAGAGGGAGGGCCTCAAACAACTGGTACAGCAACCCCACAGGGCTATCCTAGATCTAGTACTGACTAACAAAGAAGGGATCACAGATCTCCAGGTAGAAGGTCACCTGAGGGCCAGTGACCATCACATGGTATGGTTCAATTTGGCTACTACATCTAAATCATCCCATTCCAAGGCAAAATATGGGACTTCAGAGGAGCTGACTTTGATAAGATGGCCAACAGAGTTAAGCTAGCCCTGGCAAAAAGAAACACAGGTGAGGAGGTACAGGCAAAGTGGGCAAGCATTAAGGATACAATACTTGAAGCAACATCCCATTGTGTTAGACAGAAAAGGAAGTGCAAAAAGAAGGAAACCACTTTGGTTCTCAAATACAGTAGCGAAAGGTCAGAGCCAAAGGCTGGCCTTCAGGAAATATAAGGGAACACAGCGGGATGAAGATAGGAGGCATACCAAACTGCCCTAAGGGAAGCAGGGCAGTAAGGCAGGCAAAGTCCCAAACTGAGGAAACACTAGCACAACAGTAAAAGAAGGTGACAAAACTTATAGATACAGTAGTGAAAGGAGAAAGTCCAGAGGGGGTATTGCTAAGCTTAATGGAGAAAGAGAGCACGTGGAGGAGGAGGACCCCTGTAAAGGCATCTATCCTAAATAGATACTTTTGCTCAGTATTTACTGAAGAGAAGGTAGGCAGGGCCCACAGCTCAGCATCATGGACACAGGGAGGGAGGTGAGCACTACTCCTTCACAAAAGAAAGGGTCCTACAAGAGCTTGCTAAGCTCAGGGTGGATAAGGCAATGGGACCTGATGGCATACATCCCAGGGTACTTAAGGAGCTAAAGGAGGAACTAGCAGAGCCATTAGCAGAATTGTTTAGTGAGTCTCTGAGCACAGGAGAGGTCCCAGAAGACTGGAGAAGGCTCATGTGATCCCGGCCACAAGAGTGGTAGCAGGGAGGAGGCGGGAACTACAGACCAGTCAGTCTTACCTCAGTAGTGGGCAAGATTATGGAGGCTCCTTAAGGAAAGGATAGTGCAACACCTGGAATCCATAGGGCACAGGATCCAAGACAGCATGGGTTTACAAAGGAAGGTCCTGTCAAACTAATCTCATAGATTTCTTTGACTGGGTAACCAGAGTGGTGGACCAAGGGGAGCAGTTGATGTCACTACCTTGACTTCAGCAAAGCTTTGACACTGTTCACATAGAAGATTGATAAATAAGCTAGGTAGGCTCGGGTGGGTCAGAAGTTGGTCAACTGGGTGGCAAACTGGTTGACTGGCAGAAAACAGAGAGTGGTGGTAAATGGTATACAGTCAGAAGAGATGCAAGTCACAAGTGGGTACCTCAGGGATCAGTCCTGGGGCCAGTCCTATTCAACATCTTCATTAGTGACCTCTCAGATGGACTAGAGGGTAAGGCTTGTCTGTTTGCAGATGACACCAAGATCTGCAACAGAGTAGATGATCCAGATGGGGTGGGCAGAATGAGAAGAGATCTGGATAAACTAGCAAAATGGTCAGAAGAGTGGCAACTGGGATTTAATGCAAAGAAGTGCAAAATCATGCACATAGGAAGAGAAACCCTGAAGCCACTTATAGGCTGGGAGAGGAGTTGCTAGCAGTCACAAAGGAAGAAAGAGACTTGGGCATCATCATCACTGATGACCTAAAATCATCAAGCAGACCTCTAAAGCAGTAGGTAAGGCTGGGGGTGTTAGGGTGTATTAGTAGGGGTATCATAAGTCGTAAGAGGGAGGTAATCCTCTGTACAAGACATTGGTTAGGCTCCATCTGGAGTACTGCATGCAGTATTGAGGCCACACTTCACAAGGACATTAACAAATTGAGGCAGTCCAGAGAAGGCAACAAAATGGTGCAGGGACTGCATCAGAAGACATATGAGGACAGATTAACGGAGCTCAATATGTATACCCTTGAGCAAAGGAGGAGAGAGGTGATATGATCGAGACATTTAAACACCTTAAGGGCATAAACAAGGTGAAAGAGTCTAATATGTTTAAATATAAGAAAAATAGCAGGACAAGAGGACACAGCATGAGATTAGAGGGAGGCCGATTAAGGGGAATGTGGAAATTCTTTTCACAGAAAGGGTGGTAGATGCATGGAATAGCTTACCACAAGAAGTGGTGGCTATGAATACAGTGCAGGGCTTCACACAGGCATGGGATAGGCATAAGGGAGCAATACAAATGACTATGAATAGATAGGTCACTGACAGAGCAAAGGCCGATGGCACATTTATAAGGTAGAAAAAGAAATGGGCAGACTGGATGGGCCTTGCGGTCCTTATCTGCTGTCAACTTCTATGTTTCTATGTAAGAACCAGCCCATTTTACAGCAGTTACAGCTCATGGGTCTAGCTTCGACATATTCGGCTGACGTATCAGGAGAGGCAGTCAGATGTGCAACCCGGGCTATGTTCTACCAGACCTCGGCTCGACGCAACTTATGGCTTCAAGCTTGGCAGGTGGATGCCTCATCGAAGATGCATTTGGTCAACGCCCCTTACGAAGGAGGCCTGCTGTTTGGCACAGTGCTAAAAGAGGCGGTCAAGGAATCCAGAGAAATGGCGAAAGTGTGAATGCTGCAAGCCTGAGGAAGGACCAGGCCCTGGAACTCGGGTTCAAGACAGAATTTTCAGGCCTAAAATTATTCCAGGGGGCAGAACAAGATGACCCCATGCAGACGCTCTTGGTTCAACTCGCGTAACCAACGCGGCTTCTGAGGCAGGAGAGGAGGCACCCGAGATTTCGAGGGCGATTCCAAGAAATCACAATGAGGACTCACGGACCCATCCTCGCGTCAGGGACAGACTTTCAGACTTTCTCGAGGATTGGGTCCACACCACCACAGACAAGTGGGTATTAGAAGTAATCTGCGAGGGTTACTTCATCGAGTTCGACTCCTGGCCTCCCCTGCTCCACATAGTACCCTCACCAATCTTAGGCAATCCAGTAAAGCGAGCGGCGACCCCGGCAAGCCATTACAGATCTCATTCAGTCAGCAGCAATCGAACAAGTTCCTGCACTGGAAAGGAACAGAGGGGTGTACTCACTATTCTTCATGGTACCAAAACGCTCAGACGGCTTCCAGACAGTTTTAGATCTCAAGTTTCTAAACGGCTGTGTTCGTCACGGAATGTTCAAGATGGAGACCCTGTCCTCCATCATTTGAGAAATCCATCAGGGGGACTTTTTAGCCTCAGTAGATTTGCACGATACCTATTTGCACATTCCAATCAGGATGGCACACCGTCAGTATTTGAGATTCAAAGTAGAAGGTCAACATTTTCAGTTCAAGACGCTGCCTTTCGATCTATTCACAGCCCCCAGAGTTTTTTCCAAAGTCCTTGTGACAACGGTCGCTCACCTCCGAATGCAAGGGATCCAGCTCTTTGCATACCTGGACAACAAATTTTCATCAAAGCCCCAGGCTACGATCAAGCAGTGCGGGCATTGACGGAGGTCACACGGTGCCTCTCCTTTCTGGGGTTCGTGATCAATCAGAAAAAGAGTTCTCTACATCCATCTCAGTCTCTGTCCCATCTGGGGGTGAACTTCGATACGACCCAAAACAAGGTATTCCCCACAGAACTGAAATTCAGAGAACTGAGGGCCCTCATCCTCAAATTCCGGGCAGCCCGTTCTCTGCCGGCCCGCTCCTTCATGCAACTCATAGGGATGATGGTATCCCTGGCAGAATCAGTCCCCTAGGCACTCGTCCACATGCGACCTGTCCAGTCTGCTCTTCTCAGGCAATGGTTCCAATCAAGGGGCACAGTGGATCAGAGGATTCAAATATCCTACCAGGCGAAGGAGTTCCTGAAATGGTGGACTCAGTAGGACAGAATCATGAAGGGTCTCAGTCTGGAACACCCTCGCCAGATTAGAGTGACCACCGATGCCAGTCTCCGGGGCTGGGGAGCGCAGTCGGATCAGCTTTCGACACAGGGCAAGTGGTCTTGGACGGAGTCCCTCTACAACATCAGTGTTCCGGAGATGCGGGCAGTCCGCCTGGCACTACAGCAGTTCAGACCGCAACTCTCCTACCAGGATGTCCTCATACTCACGGACAATCGAACAACACTGGCTTATATCAACCGCCAGGGTGGCACGAAGAGCTCCCGAATGCTGCAAGAAGCTCTTCTCCTCTTCCAGTGGGCGGAAGTCAACTTGATAAGTCTACGGGCGGCATACATTCCAGGTCAAGAAAATATCGCAGCAGATTGGCTAAGTTGAAAGGACATCCTATCAGGAGAGTGGGAGCTCAAGAACAGTGCCTTCCAGCTCACCACAGAGCGGTGGGACTACCCTCAAGTAGATCTTTTCACCTGCCGAAAAAATTGCAAGATTCCAAGATTTAGCTCCCTCAGCAGGGATGACAAGGCCATAGCACAAGTCGCGTTCTCTATCAGCTGGGGTCAGTTCGATCTCCTGTATGCCTTCCCGCCAATTCCAATCGTATCAAGAGTACTGCACAAGATTGCCCAGGACCAAGCCAAGGTGATTCCGGTCTGCCCACACTGGCCCCGCAGACCGTGGTTTCCATGATTAGTCCAAATGTCTCTTCAGTCTCCCCAAATGTTCCAAGCGAGCCCAGACCTACTACATCAGGGACCGGTGTGACACCCAAGTCCTCACAATCTGTCCCTCTCGGCGTGGAGATTGAGCGGGAAACTCTAAGGGAGTTCGGTTTTTTGGAACCTGTCATCGAAACGAGGCTCCTCCTCCAGGGTTTACTATAGGATTTGGAGGAAATTTCTAGTCTGGTTGCAAGACTCCTCCTTATCAGATGGCTCTGTCTTTCTCCCTATCATACTCCAGTTCCTTCAGGAGGGTTTCGACAAGGGTCTCCAACTGGCTACCTTCAGATACAGGAGTCTGCTTTGGGGACGCTGCTGTTAGCAGACTTGGTGAATCCTTAGGGCCCTTCCTCATGTCCAAGATTTCTGAGGGCAGCAATCTGAAACGCCACTAATAAAAACCGTGGTACTCCCTCGAGGCTCAACCAAGTGTTCAAAGCGCTCGCCAAACCACCGTTCGAATCCTTAAAGGAGGCATCTCTACTTCATCTCACTATGAAGGCCGTCTTTCTCATCGCTATCACTTCAGCCCGACGCATCAGTGAGATAGGAGCATTGTCATCCAAAGAACCTTATACTATTTTTCATCAAGACTCAGTAGTCATGCGGACGGATCCAGCATTCCTACCTAAAGTGTTATCTCATTTTCACTGCAACCTGTACTACTAACTTGGTTTCCTTTTATAATCATGTCAGTACGGCATTGGATAATGGCATCCCTATGGATGTGATACTTCTCGACTACAGTAGAGCATTCGACAGAGTCCCTCATGACATCCTACTTGACAAAATGAATGATATGGGATTCTTTTGCTACATAATCAACTGGGTGTCAGGTTGGTTGAATGGAAGATATCAACAAGTCAGAATTAATGGCTCACTTTTCCACCCACTGGTGTGACCAGCGGGTCCCTCAGGGTCTGTGTTGGGACCCACCCTGTTTAACATCTTTATTAGTGATCTGCAGGCTAGCCCTGAAAATGTTCTCTCAAAGTTTGCTGATGACACCAAGCTGTGTGGCTGTGTTCTTACATCGACAAACAGAGAAACCATGAGGAATAACTTAAAATCCATCGAAGAATGGACAGTTTTAAACAAAATGACACTCAACTCAGACAAGTGTCATGTTGTACACTTTAGTAAGAACAACCCTAGGCAGACTTATTTTCTGAACAGTGTGGCCCTTCATGTGTCACCATTAGAACGTGATCTCGGGGTAATCATTAATAATAAACTATCCTCTAGTGATCATTGCAGGATGATAGCTAGGAAATCTAACGCCTTGCTCACTCAAATCCAACGTTCGTTTGTGTCTAGGACACAGGAATACATAATCCCCTTGTACAGAGCTTATGTCAGGCCCCATCTGGACTATGGATCCTCCTGCTGGAGTCCCTACCTGGGGCAGGACGTTGACAGGGTTGAGAGGGTGCAGAGAAGAGCCACAAGAATGGTCCTTATTTATCTGAACTTGACTACGAGGAAAGATTAAGAGTTACAGGGTTACACACGCATAAAGACGCATCTAGAGGTGACCTTCTCCTATTGTACAAAATCAAGAATTCTCAGGAGTTAATGCACCACTGTGGCTTACTCTTTCTCTTCCAGCTGGACTTCCCATGGTATCATAACAACCAGATATTTGTATCTAAAGCTAAAACAACAAAAGGTTAAACTACTTTACAGTAAGAACCCCAAACTGTGGACTCTCCTGCACAATACTTAGTGAACAGTAGCTCTAATACAGTCTTCAAAAGGGGCTGGATTGTTGGCTCGAGTCTAACAACTTCAAGGTATAATTATCCCACCAGTGTGGTGGGGGACAATCTCGATGGGCAGTAGCCTTCTTTTGTCCTTTGAAACCAAGTAAACCAAGTCTTGAACGTTCCCTCTTTCTGCCCTCACCCCAAGAATGAGAAAGAGCGAGAATTTCATACATTGGATCCTCGGAGGATCCTCAAAAGTTACATCAAGAAATCTGACTCAGTCCAGTAAGACTTCAAGCCTATTCATCTTTACTTCAGGCCCGAACATGGGCAAGAAGGTGTCAAAGGACTGTATTGCTAGGTGGATTCGTTCCATCATCATCATGGCCTACCAGAAGGCTGGGATTGGCCTACTGGGACCAGTAAGAGCACACTCAACCCAAGCGATGGCTGCGTCCTGGGTGGACTTCCGAGAAGCTTCCCTGACAGGTTTATGTAGAGGGTCACATGGTCATCCATACACACTTTTGCAAAATTCTACAAGTTGGATGTCACTGCCTCTGCGGAGGCGTCATTTGGCCGCAAGGTCCTCCAGGCAGTGGTGGACCCGTAGAGGACTATGAACTTCATTCCCACCCAGTGGAGGGATGTTCTGCTTTAGTATATCCCGGAAGTGATGAGCCCGGAGACCAGCTTTAGGAGAGAGAAATAGAAATTTAAATACCTGTAAATTTTCTTTCTCCAGCTGCTGGTCTCTGGGCTCTGTCTCTCCTAGAATGCTGAAAGTTGGCCTTGGGCCACAAGTTACACTAACCTTTCTTGTGTTTGTTCCAAGTTATGCATTTCCTCAGAAGAAGAAGGCTATAGAAGTACTGATGTCTAGAGGAAGTGGATGGGAGGTTGACTCCTGCCTGTAGAAATCAGCCTACCTCCTGCCTGTCACGTGGTTCTAGGAAGGACCTCCCAGAAGTGATGAGCCCAGAGACCAGCAGTCGGAGAAAAAAAATTTACAGGTATTTAAATTTCTATTTATTTGGAATCCAGTCTTAATAGGAAACCCTTTCTGCAACTCTCTGCTATGCAGAGTTGTTGCCCATCCATAACATCCCAAATGGCCAATATATAAGGGCCGGAAGAATATGTTCAACAGAAGAAGGCTTCAAGGGGACAAGCAAAGACTTAACAAGACGTTTCCTAGACAGAGGAATGCAGAACAGGCTTACTCCTGGAATCTCTAAATGAATCATAAACTTTGAATCGGGATAGTCTTCTGCAATGCTCCAGATAATGTTTGCAGGTAGGAGTAATTTACTCACCAGTTTTAAAATATAGTGAGTAAAACAAAATTGGGATGAGTACGAGTGTTGTAAATCTGGAAAAAATACTCCTATTGAATCACCAAATATGTTATGAAGCACTATTCTTTGGAGTGTGGAGTATTTACAAATGTTGGGTGAGTATCGGTACTCATTTAAAAACATTTTTAAAGAGCATTTCCTAAAATGAGGTGAGTAAAATAGATCGGCACTCCCCTTATCTGGAGCCCTGATCTCCTGTAAGGGAGAGACCCAGTAGAGAATGAGAATACTTTATCTTTTTTTACAACCCCCAGCGCCAAAGAATGGTAAAGCTATACATAATTTAAACACTGGGGAGTACTACAATCAGATACAAGACTGACTCATTTGTCGAGTCATCTACTGAGGATCACATACAAATGTGAAAGGAATCTAAAGGATGCACTAATGCATGCCAATGGATCACCCACTCAAGAGTTACAGAGGACTTAGCTCCCTGAACCACTTAAGGGAAATTATCATTGCAGGCATTATGTACTTTACTTGAATGCCTTTAGCTCCTGCACGTTCAGTCATCCACAGTCTGGCAAAAAATATGACATCAATTTGTTTATTAATTGTAGCTCCACAGGGGTCATACACATGCTCACTTGTCCATGTTGCAGGTCATATGTAGGACAGACAAAGAGAGCTTTAAAATCCCATGTAGGAGAACACAGATGGGCAATAAATAATAATATGGACTATGCCATGGCCAGACATTACATGGAAGCAAACCATGTCTCACCAGCGTCTCTGAAGTTCATAGGACTTGAGAAGGTTGAGCCTGGGTTACGAGGGGGAGACATGGGGACTAAACTGTTACAGAGGGAGGCGTATTGGATATTTCAGTTGAGCTATTTGGTACCTTTAGGATTGAATGACGACATTCACTTACACAGTTATTTGAATAAATAGCCTCTATACAGTGTACCCCCCTCCTTTTTTCAGACTTGGTGGTTTTTTAATCCTCTGCAACAATGGACATGTCCTTCTTAGCAAGACGAATTTGCCATGCTTTGTTCTTAGATCAGTCATGGGTATGACTTATTCGGGCTCTACCCATGGGAAAGACATGACTTTCTGGCTCTGTCTTTCCACTGTGATCGAGGCGAATTCTCCCTGCTTTGTTCTTAGACCAGTCATGGATATGACTTATTCGGGCTATACCCATGGGAAAAACAGGACTTTCCGTCTCTGTCTTTCCACTTTTTGGTCTATTCACACAAGTATTAATTTATATGCGGGCATGACTTAATACGCTCTACCCACATAAAGGGCATGACTTACCGGCTCTGCCGTCCAAGCTTTTGTAATATGTTGTGTTTGAATGTATTTATTTAGCACTTGCACCTTGTTGTCTTTTGCACACTGCACTATTCCACTTTAAATGTACCTATCACTTTAAGTGCACTTAGTTTTATTTATTTATCTTGCATAATATGTTTATGGAAAAGATTTTGTAGACATATCATAAATACAGACAATACAACAACATTAAACAAGGACCAGCCAATATATGCCATATACCTAGGTCCAGTCCATATTCACCTTAAGTTTTCTATAATCAAAGATCCTTAAGCTGCAAAAGAGAGTAAGTTAATAATAACAATAAAAATACTCATCCTACCAGCAGGCGGGGTCTTTAACTTACACACTCAATAAATCCATTGTAAGTTATCCACTCAAAATCAAATTAACTACTATATGTGGCCATGTTAGTCGATAAAGGAGGAGACATCTCTCCCAGATATTCACATCATTGTAGGCCCTCTCTGAGAGCTGCAGCCTCTCCTGGTGATAAAGAGGCAAGTAGGGGTTCCCATGCTTTCAAAAAACATTCTTCCTTATTTTTAATAAAATATGACGAACGCTCCAAAGCCAAAACCTGTATAGTAAGGGCACGCCATTGTGGGATCGTTGGCGTAGCGGCTGACACTTGTGTTTAAAATACAGTGCCTAGCAAGCACCAGTAGAACCCGAACCCACCTAGGGAAAAGATCCCACTCCTCAGGACTTATCTCTTCAATCTCAAACAAGAGACCCAGTGGGGCAAGCAGCAGTTGTCTACCCCATATATTCCCAGCCTCCTGCGACACCTCACCCCAGAACCTTTGCAAGACAGGGCAGGTCCAAAAATAATGAAAACAGGTACCCAGTTCAGTCTTGCTTTTCCACACGCCGGGGAGACCGCAGGGTTAAAATTTATGAACCATTACCGGAGGGCAATACAGCCTGTGGATAAATTTATAAAAGGACTCCTGATATTTGTTACAAATCAGAATGCCCCTATGAAGCCAAAGCAATATGAGCCAGTTCTCTTCCGAGATGTTCCTACCCAAATCTGCCTCCCATTGTTTCTTTGTTTTCTGTGTATAGACCGGGAGAGACTGCTTTCCCAGGCATGCTCCGCATACAATTAGTCCTCTTGAGCCTACCCTGGTGCTGAGAACCAAATGTTCTACCTGCGATAGGGAAGAGTCAACAGGTTATGCCCTACCCAGTGTGCTGACATAAGCCCTAGCTTGCAAGAATCTAAATAAAATGCGCCCTGGGTAACTGAAATCCCATTTTAATGTCCTTGAAGGAGCCCAGGTTATTTCTCACATATATATTGTCTAATATAGTTAGTCCTCCTAGTTTCCCACAACAGGAATCTCCTGTCCTCCTTTCCAGCCAGGAAATATGGGTTGCCAGCCACAGGGAGCAGTAGAGTTTCCTCTTGTCCCACCCCTGCTATCTTTAAGATCTGCTCCCATCCATCCAGGACTGTCTCCACTAGGGGGTTTCCGCTGCCCAACCTGCTATAAGCCCTCTGACCCCCCCCTTCACCAGATATGCCAAGAGTCTTCCCGGTCAAGACCCCTCCTCCAAATCCATCCACCCCGCCACCTCAGGCTGGTTAACCCAATCTCTCAGATACCTGCATTGCATGGCCAAATAGTAATTCTGAAGGTCCAGGAGGTTTAAACCCCCCCCTCAGAGAGCCATCTGCCTGTAGTCGCTGAAGCCTTGCCATTGGGCACCCTCCCCACCAGAGAAAGCCAGAAAAAGCTCTCTCTATCCTCTTTAGGTCCACCCTAGGAAGAACTATATGCAACATCTGCATTACATACAGTATCCGTGGCAGTATATTCATCTTTAACAGGTTAATATGGCCAAGCCAGGACACAGGGAGTTCCCTCCAGCATCGTAGTTCCTCCTCAATGGTTTTTATAAGCGGGGGTGTAACTGAGGCGGTATAAAGAACCTAAGTCTCTACCTATATGAATGCCCAAATATTTAAAGGAGGTTGTAATCTGTTTCAGGACCTAGGTTCTATTCCTGGTTCCCTCTCCCATGTCCCCCCCCCACAGTATGGTCTTAGATTTACCAAAGTTTATTTTATTACCCGAGAAGGCTGAAAAAGTCTCTTATCAGGTCAAGCAGCGGTGGGACAGAGCTAGATGGATCTAACATAAAGAAGCATGTCGTCCGTGTCTAGTGTAACTTTATATGATCTGTCTGACTTTCCCAGTATCTCCTTTATACCTGGGTGCTCCCGGATCCCCGCCGCCAGTGGCTCAATAGCCAAGGCAAACAATAAGGGGGAGAGGGGGCACCCCTGCCTCGCACCTTGAAATAAGGGGAATTGTTCCGTAAATGAGCCATTCACCAACACCCTGGCCACAGGTTCCTTGTATGTCTTCTTGACCAACCCCACAATGCCATCCCCCAGACCAAACTGTAACAATACCTCTATGAGGTATTCCCATTCTGTTCGGTCGAAAGCCTTCTCAGCGTCCATTGACAGCGCTGCGGTGCTGCCCCCACAGTGAGAGGCAATCCACATAACATTCAGCAGTTTGCACATATTATAATAGGAATGATGACAGCATACGAATCCCGTCTGGTCCGGGTGGACAAGCTCCGGAAGGAGTCGGTCAAGACGTCCAGCCAGCACCTTCGCCAGTATCTTGGCATCACAATTTAACAGTGATACTGGTCTGTAAGAAGAGCATTTCTGTGGGTCCTTCCCCTGTTTAGGTATCGGGCATGTTACCGCCTCATTAAAGGAGGCAGGGAGTACCCCCTTCCCCACACCTAAGCGAACACCCTACACCAAGTGTCAGCCACCTGATCCTGCATAACCTTGTAAAATTCTGTGGGGAACCCATCTGGTCCTCTCACCCTACCTTTCTTTAGACTCTGTATAGCCTGTTTAATTTCACTTGTGGTGATTTCCTCTCCCAACTGCTCCCTCTGCTGCTTCGTGATCTGCAGTAAGGCAGTCCCCACCAAGAATTCCCTAGCGTTACCCAGTGTTCCGCTGCACTCTGCCTAATACATTTGTTGATAGAATTGTTTCAGCTGGTCTTTTATAAGTTTTTTTTATCCTGGGTTAGTATCCCTTCACTGTTCTTAATCTTAGCAATATGTGTACGAGTCCTCCTTCCCTTTACTAGACGGACCAGAAGTGGTCCCGGTTTGTTTCCCCATTCAAAGAATTTATTCCTGGTATGAAACAGGCTGTATGGGCCTCCCCTAGGAGAAAGGCACTGAGTGCTTCCCTGGCGGCCGTTAACTCTTTCATTGTTTCCTGAGAGAAACTTTGGGTTAGAGACCGCTCCAAAAGCTTTACACGCTACCACAGCTCCTCCCTTTTAAGCCGTTTTTTCCTTTTTAAACTTTGCAACAAAACTGATAACTGCTCCCCTGATGTATGCCTTGCAGGCATCCCAATAAAGTCCAGTGGAATTCACCGAGCCCTCATTCACCTCCTGATACAGCTTCCACTGCGCACTGATATTTTCCAAAAAGTCTTTGTTTCCCAGTAAATAATTAGGGAATTTCCATGGTGGGGGGTCCTCTCTCCCTCCCTCAGCCTACGTACTAGTATAACCATAGAATGGTCCGCGATAACAATTGGACCATAATGCACCTTCTCGATCCTGTCAGACCATTCTCAGGGGGATATAAATATAGTCCAACCTGGACCATGTTTTGTGGGGGTTAGAAAAAAATTTGAATTCTTTCACCCCAGGGTTAACAGACCTCCAGCTATCAATCATGTCCAGATCCACCATTCCCTCCAGCCATGATCTCAGCCCCCCGCATTCCTATCCCTGGCTTCCAAGTGGTCCAGGTTTATTGTGGCATTAAAATCCCCACCCATGATTAACCATCCAAACTGTTCTCTGATTAGAACATACAGTATCTACTGATAAAAGGTAGGACCAAAGTTTGCAGGCACAGATATGCTTGCCAGGGTAACCATTTCTTCAAAGAGCCTGCATTCCACAAAGACGTACCTGCCCTCTGTGGGGTCTGAGACCACCTGAAAAACAGTCAGGAGATGTTTACTAATTAAGATAGCCACGCCCCTCTTATGCGAGTTACAAGAAGAGGCGTAACATGCCCCCACCCATCCTCTAACCAGCTTTTGCTCTTGGGGGGGTCAAATGTGTTTCCTGCAACAGAGCAACTTGTGCCCATTGCCTGTGCAATGCTGAAAGCAAACTGGTCCTCTTTATCAGGGAGGAGACCCCCCCCTTACATTCCACAAGACTATAGTTATGTCTCCACTAGTATCCATGACGCTTCTCCCTTCTATTGCACCTACTTGCCCCTTCTTTCTTCATCACTTAAACACATACTGACTGTGTGTGTACTCTTATATCGCAGCTTTTATCACCTGATCCGGACCCATGATATTCACCAAAATTCAGTGTTAATATACTCAATATGGCCGGCCCACTGGCACTGAGGGTTGAGGCGCTGGACGCCACACCTCGCACCACGCCGGCTACCCGGGTTCTGGAGCGAGCTTGGGTCATCAGGGGTTGGCAGGGGACAGAGAGGATTGAGCATCCGGAGGACAGCTCTCCTCTCCCGGGGAGGGTGGATGGATGATTTCCCAGTGTGAGCAGCTCCTAGCAAAGGCTGGGAGTGCCGCAGTCTGGGGATCACGCTAGGTGCAGGGAAGGAGCCTCGGCAGCTGTCCACGAACTGCGTGCGGGAGCGCGCCTGGCAGCACTGGATGGCATCGCACGTCCAGGCTCCTGGGGGGGCTCTAGAACAAGGGAAATCACCCACTGACTGGGGGGGTAGATGTCACCTATCCCTATCTCCACTGCCGGATCCTGCCCACTGTGTCCTGGTCCCAACATCGCCTCCGCCTGTGGTGCGCTGGACGAAAGTGTCATGGAGCAGAAGGCAGCCCCACCCCGGAGGGGTGTATTCCAAGGGGACTGGCTCCATCAGGTGTGTCACGGGCGAGTTGGGAATCCAGGCACAGATGGGAGGATCTTAGGCTGGAGAGAATAAGGTAGGTCGACCGAAGAATCCCCAGTTGTTGATGACCGGAGAGGAAAATACTTTGAAAAAAAAAAATTATATACATATATATACTCAATATGGCATATAAAGATAACATGAACATTTGTAAATTTTCAACCTTAATAATATCATCCCAACATATATACAAACACACCCCCTTCTCCCTTACCGGCCTCCACCCTTCCCTTTCGTCCTGATGTCCCAAACATATTCTTTGCTCTTGCCATTCAAAAGGAATAGCCAACCCCTCCTCATAGTAGACACCCCTCTCCCCACGCCTGCCCTTACCTTGTTTTGCATCCGTCAGTCACCATTCCTTCTGCCCAGTAAAGATTGAGGTCCTCCCCGTCTGGCTGCATATGCACTAAAACATCCATGAAACAGCCCTGAACACTCCCCGCTCTTAAAGTGCCTGTCTGCCCTGTTAGCAGGACCATCCCTTATTACAAAACGAGGCCTCAAACCCAGCGCACTGCTCCCTTTGAAAATAAATTCTAGCCACATTAGCATTCAGTAATGCAGTGATTAGTTATATGCGGCCTCACAGGTCTAATGTTAAATGCTAAATGTTTGTGTAAGTTTGAATGAATGGAATAATTAGGGTGTCTGAGTGTTATTAAGGGGTTAATGTAAATTGATTGTCAAAGTATTGTTATGTTTTGTCTTTAAATTTTTGTTTTTTATTCCTACCTATATATTATTCCAATTTATATACTTTTATATTTTTCTATAGGATGTATGTATAAGTAACATGTTGTAAACAGGACTTTCTTGTAAACTGGGCCTTTGGCTCAAAGATTTGTTTCCTGTATAGAAATACATTTTACTACTACTAAGGCTTGCTAGTCTCAGGCCCGTCAGTGCCAGCCCCAAATGGATTACTGTGCCACCATACACCCCCAACCCCGCATCCCCCACCAGAACAATACACAAAACAGTACCGGAGTTCGAGTCACTGTAAGCTTGATGAAATCCCACAATGATTCAGTCCCACCCCCAAAAGGGCCAGAAAGATCAGCGGTGGGGAAGGCAGTGCGAATCATATGCCATGCGCCTGCCCGCCCCTCACATCCTCCCCCCAATTTACCTTGACAGTGTTTGAACAGTACCTGAGCTGCATTTCTCCCATCTCACGAGAACATCCTGGAATTATGGTAAGCCTGTCGGTCAGTTTCTCTGCTAGGGTAACAGCTCCTATGGTATCCTCATCTCATTGGTGCATAAACATTTCCATAAGGCTTAAATCCAACAGAAAAAGTCCAGCAGGCCCCACATGTTGAACCGTCTTTCAGTTCCTATACAGTCTGCTTCCACATCGGGGGGCACCAGCGCAGCAGCAGAGGGGCATTCGGCACAGTTCGCAAAACAAAAATACATTCCAAGACAATTAGTGTTGCCAGCCATCGCACCAGAAAGGCTGTACTGCCCACACACTGCAAAGTCTCGGCCGTCGCGATCCTCAGCCCACCTTCTTCTTTAGGTCTGCCACAAAGCTAGTCACTCTCTCTGGATCCAAAGGGAGTAACAAGCTCCCTCGTGTTTTATCTTGAGCACAGCAGGGTACGTCAGGAATCCCTCCATTTTCATCTCCCGAAGCTGGGCTAATATGGGATAGAAAGCTCACCTTTTCTTCAGTAGGCGATTCGAATAGTCCTGGAAGATGAGCTGACTCCTCTCATAAACCATCTCCTTCATACTGTGAAAGGCTCTCAGGACCGCTTCCCGGCCTTGGTAATGATGGAATCGGAAAATAATTTGCCGAGGAGGCTGGCCCGTCAGTGGTTTTGGGGCGACTGCTATGTGAGCATGCTCCAGCTTAAGGCGGCCGTTCTTGGGATTAAGCCCGAGCAGGGCCGGGAGCGTAGTCGAGCAAAAGTCCAGAATATCTGGCCCCTCTTTACCCTCTGGCAGCCCCCTGAGCCATAAGTTAAGACGCTGGTGGTATTTCTCCTGGAAGTCAAACAGCTCTTTAAATTCTGCTAACTCCTTCTGCAGCGCTGTGATTCTCCCCGGCAGTGGATCAACTGTGTCCTCCAGGTTGGATATCCGTTCCTCAGCCTCCGTCATTTTAACGGCTTGGGATGCTGTCTGATCCATTATGGCTTAGAATCGGGCGTCCAGCTTCTGCTCCATTTTGACCAACCTCTGGTCCAGTGCCTCCATGACTTGCAAGGTAACTTCCTGGCCCAACAAGTCCATTTCGGCAGCAGAGAGTGAAATTGGGCCCAGCGCCTTGGGTTGGCTTAGCAGCCGGCTGCTGCTTTGGATTCTTAACCGCAGAATGCTGCTCTTTCCCGGAATTTTGGACCAGATATTCATCCATAGCAGCCGAGCTCCACAAATTTGTGAGTTTTTTCACTTTCTTGACAGGATGCTGTAGATTTTATATAGATTTATTAGCGTAGAGGTGGGAGCTATAGGAGACCACGTCTTCACTTCTCGATGCTCGTTAGCACCCAAGTGCACTTAGTTTTAAATGCCACGTAGGGGTTAGGTAGTATGTTCTGAAGATGACAAGCTGAGGTCGATATATAAGTGCACTCCCCTGGGTCGGCATAACGAGGATGAACCAACATTGCTGCCGGTTTGTTGTTTTCTTGGCTGCGTTATTGCTGGTTTACCTGTTTTATGGCTTTTGTTCAAGCCTGACATAACCCTAAGTAATATTCGCACACAGAATTCCGCACAAATTGCACAGCAGTGAGTGCAAAAATAGGACGTCTCTTTTAACAGCCGACACTTTCCTGCATGGGTGAGATACACCTGTTTTTTACCAGAAGTTTTTACTGTTCCATGTTTTTTGCAGAATAAAAGTTTTGACAGTTTTAGAACAGTTGTTCTGAGTGTCACTTTTTCTTCGGTTTACTAGTGCTGACCTTAACACCATGAAGCAGCTTGTCTGTTTGTTTTTCTGTGAAACTGTTTACACACTCTGAGGTATTAGTGCACTGCTCTGTGTACAGAATCCCCTACTTCTAATTCTAGTGTGACCCCCCCCCTTACAAATGGGGGTTCGCGAAAAGTCTTCCTCGAGCTTGCCAAAATGCTCTCTGCCAGGCTGGTGTCCTGCGTTTTAGCAGTTTAAATGTATTGTCAGAGAGTGCCTGTATAGCCTCTGTGTACTGTCTCTTTAAGAGCTGCCTGGGTTGCAGTCATAATTAATCTGGGAGGGGGCTGAGTGTTTCAATGCTTGAGTCCCGTCCGGGCTGCCAAATAATCGCTCCGTTTTGCCATCGCTATTAGCGCAGAGGGAGTTCTGTTAGAAGATGTACTTGTTTGCTGATCATTTAATGTTGGGCCAGTTTCAAGATCTCAATGGACCAGACCATATTCCAGCATTACAGGAGGCTCAGGAATGAGTGCAAAAGGCTATCAGGGTTGCCAAGCGACTTCTGTAAAGCTGTCTTGCAGACCTCAGCTAAGGACCCTAGGAACTTCTGGAGGAATATTAAAAACATAGTGAGTGGCTCCTCCTCCTGTGAGGCTCCGGACATGCTCATTGATGGTGCTAGCTGTAATAATCCGCTAACCATCGCAAATGCATTCAGTGCTCACTTCTCAGACCTGTCTGCGTTCACCTCACTATTCTCCTCCACTGGTCGTGATAGTCCTATCCAAGTCCCTCTGCCTCAAATGGCACCTTCCTCCCGTCCTCCATTCTATCTCAAGGTTGTGACGGTAAAAGAAATGCAGAGATTGCTAACTGGTCTCTCACCCTTTTCTAGTGCTGGCCTTGATGGCATGGAACCAAAGCTTCTCTGCCTTGCCGCTGCCTACATTGCCTCCCCTGTGGCCCATATCGTCAACCTATCCTTAGCCTTAGGGTTATCCCAGACCTGTGGAAGGTGGCACGGGTTGTCCCTTTGCTCAAACAGGGCAACCCCAGGATCCTTGACAACTATCGTCCGATTGCCATTCTGCCTGCCATCAGCAAGCTCCTTGAGAAAGTTGTGGCGGGACAACTCTTGGATTATATCCAGGCTCATGAGCTTCTGTCTCCCTCGCAGCATGGCTTTCGAAAAGGGCACAGCACCACCTCTGCGCTGGTCTCTGTCACTTCTGGGATAAGGGCTGCTATGGACCAGGGCAGACTCTCTGGGGCCATCTTTATTGATCTCTCTAAAGCCTTTGACCTTGTTGACCATGCCTTGCTATGCTCTCAACTTGGGTCTTTGGGCTTATCCCCTCCGGCCCTGAGTTAGTTCTCCAACTACCTTCATGGAAGGCAACAACTGACCAAATATAGTAAGGTGCTCTCGGACGCCACCCCGTGTCCTCAGGGGTCAGTCCTTGGGCCTCTGCTTTTTTCCATCTTCATCAACGACTTTCCCTCCTTGGCAGCCTCCTGCAGGGCTGTCCTGTATGCTGATGACCTTGTTATCCTCACTCATTCAAAAGATATTGGAGTCATTAACCACCAACTTAATGAGGGTTTCAGGAGTGTCCATTCCTGGATATCATCCCATAAGCTGGTCCTAAATCTTAAAAAGACCCAGGCCATGCTGTTCGGTTCCCTGGCCAAGTTAAAGGCCTCCTCTGTTCCTATGTACATCTCGGGTATTGATGGCACTCTTGTTCTCATCACCGATTCCGTCAAATACCTTGGGGTGACACTTGACCCGCAGCTTGATCTTGGTCAGCATATCCAAAATGCATGTAGAGCTGTTAACTGGAAATTGGGTCTGGCTTACAGGGCAAAGAATAACCTTACTCCAGCTGCTTGCCTAGCACTGTCTAGAGGGGTGTTTCTACCATCCCTCTGTTATGGGCTCCTTTTGTTTGCCAATACCTCCAAGATCCACCCTCTAGATGGACCGTTGCCTATAATAACATCTGCCGTTTTGCTCTTGGAGTCCCTCGTCTCACTCACCACTGTGATCTGTACAGTAAGCTCAACTGGCTCTCCCCGCCCAATTATTTGAATTTTGTTGTGGGCAGTTTCACAGTAAGGTACTAGGTACTGGCGCCCCCGGACTGGTGGGCTCCTTGTGCCAGCGGCCCCACTACCTACCCCTAAGGTCACTGGGCCTACTATCCTTAAGGTCCTCCTACTTGTACCAAAATGGGGACAGGGACTTTGCGTCATGTGCCCCTAGACTGTGGAACTCCTTTCCTGTCCAGGTCAGGACCTCCCCCCAGTCGGGCCTACGCACCTCCCTGTGGAACCACTTGAAGCTCTCGTCAGTATGTGACTGTCTTAACCTTTCCTGATTAGCCTGGTCCTCTGCACAATATACTTGAGTGTATTCATTTCATGTATCTTGGAAATGTGTAAATTTTGTATATATCTGTATATATATATTGCTGGTGACGTTGTGTCAGTGACACTGTACCTTAGCACATTGACCATGATTACTGTCGTGACCTGAAATATCTTACTAAGTATGTTATGCTTCTGCTGACATCTGTGTATCTGCCCTACTTGCTTCAAATTGTACTCTGTATGTTCTTGATTTCCTGTACTCTCGGTGCAGTACCTGAAAATAGGCATGTGTTTGTCTAGTGTACTTACCTGGTTAACAAAAGCTAAATAAATAAAATAATTTATTAGAATAGTAATAATATTGCAGTTTGTCTAACCTGCCTTCTTTGCAGCATGGACATTTCTGTTTATCTCCACCATCTTGGTCCTGGACTGCTGAAATGGGCCAATCAGTACCTTTGGGAACTCTAAAATGGAGCCTGTCCCCAGGGGCTTTGTGGGAGCAAACTTCTTAGGAATTGTAGTTTTGGGCTTTTGGTGCCTAACAGCTTAATTTGGTTCAAGGTCAGTTGGCATTCATCTGTATCCCCCTCCCCCTGGTCGTGCCTGAAAATAGGCAGGACTTGTCTAGTGCACTTACCCGGGGGGAGCCCTTGTTGTGACTGACAGAGGAATCAGCTAACCAAACCTTTTGGATCCTGGGGAAAAGTCCCAGACCGCTTGCAGTTTCAGTTCAGATCAAGTTGGGAAGTGAAGGAGTAACAGCTCGAGACAGTCAAGCAGCAATGCTGCGTGGATTCACGTGGGAGAACTGTGAAAGGGTTGAGTTTTGGCCTGCCTGTCTGCCTGCCTGCTGTCCCTGAGAGGGAAAATAGAGTTGATTCGGACTGAATCCGAGTTGTGAGAACGATTTAAGCCACTGGACTGTGACCAGGCTTTAACCTGAAGAAGAGCAAAGATTTGCTGAATGCGATCGGCCTGTCAGGATTTCCAACCACTTCTGAACTCCTGGTTTGTGCAGAGACTCTGTAATTGCGACCAGATAGCAATTTGCCTGGTACAGTAGAATTTCTTACATGTAAATGTGCTGTGTGCTGTTAGTGGGTCGTGATTTGGTTCCCCACTGTGTGCTGAACTGTGTTCTGCTTGCTGGAGGTTGCATCCAGCTCCCAGAGACTGAACCCGTATTCATCTCCATTGGGCCTGGGCTTTGCCACACTGGCCCAGCCAGACTACCCGCTGCGCAGAGAAAGCCATCGATGAGAGACCTGCCTGGGGATCAGCCCCCTGCTCACGCTTTGAACAGGAACAACGCCTTGGTGATTCGTATGGGCCTTGCTTCTCCTGGCACTCCAGTTCAACAACCTGCTGTCTCGAGTTCATCCTACCTGTGTCCTGTGGTGGAGGTCTGGTGGGATGTGCAGGCGGCAAGGACCGGTGATATAAGTCTGTGGAGGCGGAAGGGGTCGTGGATCCTGGCGTGTGTGTGTGTCCACTGCACACACATGTATGCTGTGGCCTCGAGGCACCGGAAAAACAGGAAAGTGTATATGAAAAAAGAAAGGCAAGCGAGACTAGATAAGTTTTCAGTGCCAATTGAAGCTCTCCACAGTCAGTCACCTCTTACCCGATGGGGTACAGAATTCCACAGGGTAGGGGCCGCAGATGCAAAAGCTCGAGCCCCAGCAGTCTTGAAACGAACCCTGGTAATCTCCAGCAATCCCTCATTGGCGGAGGGGGCAGTAGGGACACAGAAGCTCTTGCAGGTAACTCAGTCCCTGTCTGTGTAGGGCTTTGTAGGTCAATAAACCGACCTTGAAGGGGATCCACCACTGAACTGGCAGCCAGTGCAGCTCACACAGCACAGGTGTGTCCTGGCTAGATCAAGAAAGCCCAATCAACCTGGCCGCCGTGTTCTGCACTAGCTGCAGGCAGCAGATATCAATTTCAAAGTGATGCACAAATCTGGAAAAGAGAATGTTAGTGCTGATTTTCTGTCAAGACATGGATCAGAAATTGAGAATTCTGAAGGTCGGAAAAATAAATGTGTGGGTTTAAACGTAACTGCGGTACTGATTGTTTTGGAAAGAAATATTGCACATGACCAGAACTGTAAAGGTTATGAAGTAATGTTAGAACAGAATTAAACTAAAGTTTTTAAAACCTGTTTTTTCAAACAGGTTCCTTTTAAAGAGGGTGGTATGAGACAGGACTGAATGGTGGTATGAGACAGGGCTGAATAAGACCCTGTCCCAATGGTTATGTAGAAAGTGTTAAAAGCAAGGATCTTTTCTATACTTTCTTTTTCTACCTTTTGTCTGTCTGATTGCGCAATCGGATTTTCTCATGAGATCTAGGACTTGATCAACCCTAGGTCTCATGCCCCCCCCCCCCAGCTATCTCCCTGCCTTTGTTTCTTGCTATCTCTACCTTGCTTATATATGGTGATAAAAGTATATGTGTGAATCTTTTTATGAAACTGGGTTCCCTGATTTGTAAAATATATTTATTTATTTCTAAATATAGGTCTAATGTGTGAAATGAATGCAAAAAGATTCTGGGTTTCCTGAAAAAGCAAGTTCCAGCTCTGTAAGCAGGGGACAGAGACTGATGGATGTCTTTCAGGATGCCTTCCTGGTCCAACAGGTGGGGGAATCTGCTAGAGAGGGGTGGATATTGGACGTTGTCCTAGCAGACAGTGAACAAATAAGGGGCCTGGAGGTGTGCAGTCCATTGGCGGGTGGTGACCATGCCATGGTCTGGTTCCTGCTGTATCTAGCGGGGGAGGAAAACCACACTCAGACAGTAGTGTTGACTTCAGGGGACCGATTTCGTGGGTATGGGTAGGATTCTAAGGGAGAGGTTGGACAAGATTAGGCCGGACATGGATGCTGGAAGATTGTAGGAGACCATTAAAGAAGGGGAAAAGAGGCTACTAGGTCTTGTACTAAAGTAAGGTGTAAGCATGGTGGAACCACTAAGCCATGTTGGTGGACCAGGGAAATGCATGAGGCGGTAAAGTATAAAAAGGTTGCTTACACACGTTTTAAACTTTTTAGAGGGGATAAGGAGCAAGGGGAGTATAAATTTTTTCCAGGAAGGTCACCAGAGTGGTAAGGCGCCAAGGCAGAGATGGAGAAAACCTGGCAAAGGATATCCGGGGAGGGATTCTATAGATACATAAGAGATAAAAAGAGACACAGATCAACAGGATTAAGATTGTGGGAGGATGGGCTCAGGAAGCAGGGGAACAGGCAGAGGTGCTAAATGAGTACTTTGCCTCAATTTTTACAGAGGGTGACAAGGGATCCCTACAGCCTGATGGGAGGGAAGAGGAGACAGCAAAAGTGAGAGGTCAGTCTCCGTTTGAGACCAGTGGATGGAAAGAGGCTAGGGTGCAGACTGGGCTAGACCCAGAAGGAGTAGGAAAGTTACATGAAGGAGTGGATTTGGGTGGGGGGGGAATCACAGTGGATAGGGTGAGGAAGGCCCTTAGGAAGTTAAAAACTGAAAAGGCGCCGGGGCCGGATGGACTACATCCGAGGGTAATGAAGGAATTGGCAGAGGAGCTGGCAGCTCCACTGGCTGCACTCTTTAACATCTCTCTGCAGATGGGATGGGTGCCACAGGACTGGAGAGTGGGTTATGTAGTGCCTATACATAAAGGGGGGGGTGTCTAAGGAGGAGATGGGGAATTATAGGCCTGTCAGTCTGACGTCTGTGGTAGGCAAAGCAATGGAGGACTTTATCAAGGAGAGGCTTGGGAGGCAGTTGGAAAGGTTAGGACACCAGGATGATAAACAGTATGGCTTTGTCCTGGGGAGATCGTGTCAGTCCAACCTCGTAGAGCTTTATGACTGGGTGACAGGGGCCTTGGATAGACATAGGCCGATGGATGTCTTATACCTAGATTTCAGCAAGGCGTTTGATTCATTGCCGCATAATGGACTGATATCAAAAATTGGGGAGATGGAGGTGGGAGGTCAGGAGCTAATTTGGGTTGAAAATTGGCTTTCGGGGTGTTTACAGAGGGTAATGGTGGGTGGGATACTCTCCTCCCCCAGGAAGGTAATCAGTGGGGTCCCTCAGGGTTCAGTATTGGGGCCAATCTTGTTCAATGCCTACGTCTCGGATATAGGGAGGGGGGTTAGAAATAGGTTGAGTCTCTTAGCCGGATTATTCAAAACTGGGAGCACTGGTGGATTGTGAAGAAGCGAGGGAGACAGTCCAGGGGGATCTGAATATTCTGGAGGGGTGGTCAAAGAGATGGGGACTGAAATTTAATGCTGGGAAATGTAAGGTACTTCATTTGGGAGTCAGTAATCTGGGCCTTGTTTACACCTTGGAGGGGGTAACACTGCAAGCCACATTGGGTGAAAGGGATTTGGGGCGGTGGTAGACATCAAAATGAATAACTTCGAAAATTGTAGAACTGCAGCCAAAACAAACAGGATACTGGGCTGCATAGCCAGGGGGATTACATCCAGATGGAGGGAGGTGATCCTCCTTCTGTATAATGCTATGGTCAGGCCGCAGCTTGAGTACTGTGTACAGTTCTGGAGACCCCATCTGAAGAAGGACATAGCGCTGCTGGAGAGGGTTCAGAGCAGAGTAACCAGGATGATTCAGGGCATGGAGGGGAGGACTTATGAAGAGAGATTGGAAGCGCTTGGGCTTTACTCACTGGAGGAGAGGAGGGATAGGGGAGATATGATAGAGGTTTTCAAGTATGTAAAAGGAATAACCAAGAGTGGAACCAAGAAGCTGTTTAGGCTAAAAAAGGGGTGAATAACCAGGGGCCATGAGTGGAAATTGGATGGGGGAAATTATAGGGGGGAGCATAGGAGGCATTTTTTCACTGAGAGGGTGGTGGAGCCGTGGAATGCGCTGCCCAGAAGGTTGTTGGAGGAGGGCACAGTGGAGGTCTTCAAGAAGGGGTGGGACAGACACAAGGGGAAATTGAAACCAGAGAGGACCCTCTTGAGGGATGGGGGGGTGGTAAGGCGAGCAGCCACTAGGTTACTGGCTTTCGAGCAGACATTGCAAGACCTTTTGGCCTATTCTGCTGGCTTTTAGTATGTTAGTATGTAAGTTACAACACAGTTTGACCTGTTTAACCTTAGGTTTGCAAACTGTTAGCAAGAGGCAAGCTTGCAGCTTGGGTCACTGTGTACTTGTTCTAATCCTTTTGGAGGAAGGAAATTTACAAATTCTGTGCAAGCTGGAGACACTTAATCTGGGGCAGCAAGGATGTACCAATTAAGCTACTAAAAATGAATTATAAAAGAAGAGAAAGAGAGCCTGTAACCGGGAGAGTGAGCTGCACTCGGACGAAGACTTTGTTTTCTGTTTGTAACATGGCTAAATTAAGAAGTAGGTAAAGCAGTAAACCCATTGGAGGAAATAAGTCAGATGTCCCTAGCTCAACACGGCATTATTATAACAGTAATGCCATGTTGAAACTGACGTACCTTTACAATCCACAGAACCAAAAAAAGCACTGTGTAGAAGGCAGCAGTAGGGCAACGGACAGCAGCAGTACACAGAAAGCAACAGTTCCGGAGCACATTCAAGTGGTAGAGGTGCGGCACCCGGAAATGTTCAACCCCTTTCAGCGTCATACGTTCACGGTACACGGAACCGTTAATTATAAGTATTGCAGTGCACAACATGGTGCGCAGACAAACAAGTAGCCGCATACAGGAATATGTAAGCATTAAGCCACGGCGAAGGTGGCATCTAATGGGGAATTAAGGCATGGTTGGGACCTGCATATGGCCCAACCATGCATTAATCCCCCATTAGATGCCACCTTCGGAGTGGCATAATGCACTTGTAACATGGTTTTGAAATAGTGAAGTGTGTTAGAAATGTAGATACTATTGTTTAACGAAGACTATGGAGACATAGTACTGTTATTTTAGGAATGTTTAGTGCACTTTTGCAAAGTGAAGAAATCATTATTTACATGCAGATGTTGAACAAAAAAATGTTCACATATTGCTAGGCAGCAGGCTACTTAGATATTTTCAGTAAATCTTTTAAATCTGCACGGCTATTATTCTGATACCGTGCTTAGGAGGTCTATGATATGATGCTTTGTGTGTTCCGAGAGTTACGTCTGTCACTCATAAGCATACTGTGTCACCTTCTGTTGCGCTCCTGTGCGTACATCCGATGTTTCGATCTGGAATGGTGCCCTATTTATTTCTTTTGCCTGCTCGTAATGGTCCAATACTCTTTGTACTGCCTTTGTAAATAGTTATTCTGTACAATTTTTTTATTGTTATTGGAAATAATAAAACATTACTTCGAATTTTACGACAGTTCCTGGTCTTCCTATGCTTCCTGACCTGTGCCTCGGCTGACAGGGCTCAGTTAAGAAAGCTCTGAAGTTGGTGCAAGGTGCCTGCGTCAAACAGAATTGGTGCAAGGGGCACCTTGCACCACAACTTGTGGAGTTCCCAATTCAGGAAGGCCCCCTGCACCAGACCGGGGACCCTGTGCACCAGACCAGGTGTTCACCAAGTGTATGGTTGCACCAGGGTGCTTGGAGGCTAGCGGCAGACGCATGCTGCCATATCCTCAACAGGGGGGATTCTGGAAACCTTCCCAGAGGGTGCACAGTCCGGGGCAGTTGGACCAGCCAAATACTGCTCTAACGCTCCATTCACCACCCCCAGAGCCCTCCCTGTGCAGGAGGGAACATGTGCTGCTGCCCCCCCCCCCCCCACAGTTTCTAGAAATGTATTTGTCTTGTGCACCAACTCTGCAACTGAACACCACGTACAGACAAATATAGGAAGCACTTTGTGGTGTGGTGCCCACAGTGGGCCCCCATGGTGCCCAGCATGCGGCGCCCCAACACTCTGGCACTGTAGTAGCCTCTGATGCCCCATTGGGTGCTGGTGCCACCCCTCCCATCACCCATCTGTGTCTCACCAGCCCTCTCTTTGCACTGCTCCATCCCCCATGACCCCGGCAGCCTCCTGGTGGGTCTATTTTCCTGAGTGCAGATGCTGCCTGACTGACCCGCAGCTTGTGGCAAACCTCTCAGCTGCAACATGTTTTCACCACATGGCTACATTTGCCAAAGGCCGTGGGACTTTGGCACCAGGACTCTACCGGATAGTGAATCGGTAGCAGGGTCCCTGGCACACCGGCAATCAGCGCAAGCTGCGATTTGCCACAGCTTGTGCTGCCCTTTCTGAATCGAGCCCTGTATCTTTAAGGACAGTATTATCCTCCTTATGAGCCTGCCCCTGATGAAGACTCAGCAGAGTTGAAGTGCCGGGGCATTGGTGAGAGGTTCCTGCAGGCATTTTGACCTGGCTGCTGTGCTTTACTGCACTTTGTATGTATAATTGTGGCTGGATTTGAACCCAAAAGCTGTATTTTGCACTTTTCTGGCATTTTGTGCAACAATAATTGTGAATTTGGCAATAAAAATAGGCTTGGTGCTCACAAGCAGGACACATAAAAGGCTGCTTAGAGTCTAGTGTTTCCAGTCCAGGGAAGTGTGTACCTTATTGTGTTATTTAGCTCTACAAAGCGGAAGTACCACTGGACTACTGGCGTTAATAAATTACACAGAGGGGATTGGAACATGAAGGGGGGAAGGTGTCTGTAGAGTGTCTGACAGTGCTGATGGACGGTGCAGTGCAGAGTGTTGCGCACAATTGTGCGCATTGTTGTGAGGAGGGTTTTGGAAGTGGTAAATAGCACTGCATCCACAGACAGCACTTCTAAACATGCTCTAACTATACCACAGCGCCCTGTATGCAAGAGGGCTACCTCGCCTTTGAATATGGCCCCACCTTGTGCAGACGTGTTAATTCCAGTGAGGACAGCACTATGCCTGTTAATACCACACTAACCTTCTGAATAGGGGCCCTTATATGTACAAAAG
Organism: Neoceratodus forsteri; assembly: GCA_016271365.2. Lineage (NCBI taxonomy): Eukaryota > Metazoa > Chordata > Ceratodontiformes > Ceratodontidae > Neoceratodus > Neoceratodus forsteri. Next base: position 553,620,127 of record JADMNL010000023.1, on the reverse strand, counting down.
ATGGACATAATGACTAACATGGATGCTGGCACCAGTGTGGGAGAACCAGTACTGTTTCCATGTGTAACCCCCCTACAAATGGGGATTCCCAAAAGTCTTCCTTGGGTGTGCCTAAATGCCCACTGCCAGGCTGGTGTCCTGTGTCCTAGCAGGTTTAAAAGTGCTTGCATGTGAGCACCCAGTTAGCCTCTGTGCCTGTCTCTTTAAGAGCTGCCTGTCTTGTAGTTTATAATTAATCTGGGTGGGGGCCGAGTGTTTCTAGTCTTGAGTCCTGCCTGGGCTGCAGCACAGCCGCTTCATTCTGCCATCGCCAGTTGTGCAGAGGGAGCCCTACTAGGCTCTGTGATTGTTTGCTGATTATCTGCTTTAATAATACTGTAATGATAATGTAGTTTGTCTAACTTGCCTTCCTTTGCAGCATGGACATTTTGTATTGTTTCACCAGCTTGGTTCTGGACTGCCAGTCTGCACCAATCAGTACCTTTGGGGGCTCTAAAATGGAGTCTGCCCCCAGAGGTCTTGTGGGAGTACATTTCTGTAAGAATTGTAGTTTTCATCCTTTGGCGCCTAAATGGACCTGGAGGGGGAGCTCAAGCTGTGACAGACAGATGGATCAACAAACTGAATCTTTTGGATCACTAGGAAGCCCCAGTGCTCCCTACAGCAGAAGTCAGTTGTGGAGTAAGAGCTGAGAGAGGAGGAGCTTGAGGATTTCGAGCAGTTGCTCCTGTGTAGTGTGCAGGGAAAATCGGCGGGAAGGCTGTGTCTGGCCTGCTTGCTACTATCTTCCTAAAGTCAAGAAACTTTAATCTGACCATCGGACTTCATCCGAACTTGTGACCTTCTTTCTGAATTGTGACTAATTTTGCCTGAAGAGGACCGAAGACTTGCTTTTGTGCAATTGGCCTATCAGGACTTTCACCATGACCACAGAGCATACGGTTTGCACAGGGACACTGTGAATTGCAACTGGACTGTCATCCGAACTGCGGTTAGTTGTCTGCCTTTACTATAAGGGTGCTGAATGTGGACAGTGGGTCATGATTTGGTTCCCCACTTTGCTGAATGTGTCGCGCTTGCTGGAAGCTGCATCCAGCAACCTTACCGGACTGCATTCGAACTGTTCTCTCAGTCTGAGCCCTGTCATAATAGCCTAGACACCTGCTCACACTGCAGAGAAAGATTCAATGAGAGACCTGTCTGGAGATTCAGCTCCCTGATCAACAATACTGAACAGGATCATGTCACATTGTGTGGGCCCTGCTTCTCCTGGCCACCAGCTCTTCATCTTGAGGTCTCCATTTCATCCATCCTGCATCCAAATTTGGGTAGCATAAGTAAAACCAGGGTAGCTCTCTGCAACTCAGCTAACAATCACAGTGTGTCATCTGATTTAATTGTTGTTAAGCTTTTGTGGACTGAGCCATCTGGCTCCGGATTACAAATTGTGGGTTACAGTGCATGCATGTTTCTTTCCACCACAGGGCCCCAACCAGCTGCAACGACGGCCTACCCCAGGCAACACTTCAGGCTAGCCTGTAGTTCCAACTGGGTACCCAGAGTGTGTGTGACTGGGTTCTAGGGACTTGTGAGTGCATACCTTATAGCCTGAATCAGTTGGAACTAAAATCAGTCACCAGATTACTGCCCCTCCTTTGTTCACATCCCCCAATAAATCAGATTTGGATCTTTTTGCAGTTAAACTGGGTGTGGTGTACCTTTGTATAAAAAGTACTGCATCAACGTTGTTTAATTGTTACAGGTCTTGTTTTCCAGGGGGTCATCCAGGGCGTTCCAGCTGATCATAGCCCTGTTGGTAAGTGGTTACAAGGAGGGATTTACTGTGTGTTGCAAAAGTGTGTTGGTGTGGGGTAGCTTCAAGCTTAGCCAGGCCACTAGGGGTAAAGGGGGGGGTATCAGTGTCCCGGAGGGCTGTACCCAGGGCAGTCACGCTGCCAACTACCCTGTCCTCCGGGTGGAGGCACCTGTTTCGAGATCCCAGGCCCCACAACCTGTAGACTACTGTGTAGGCAGGGGTAGTAACCCTCGGAGTAGCGCCACCTAGGGGTTACACGTTTGGTGCTTTGCTTTTGTCCTTTACTGCATACACTTAGAAAAATAGTATTGTTACAAATACTAGTAGACAGTTAAGCTATTACACTGAATAATATTTACATTTATTTTAATTGATTGTGATAATAAGCAGAAAAAACTGATGTCTGGTAATCCTGCTTCACGTTTCATATTAAAATACTGACAAGAGGTGTATAACCTTTTCGTTTTGTTATTAGAAGCATGTATTTTTGGATGCTCTTTGGTTTGAAAAAGTGGCATTACTGGAAAGGAATATAATTTTGATTATGGCTACCTCATAGGAAGAAATCAAAGTGGAATAATTTAATATGTTTAAGTGAATGGTACTACGTGCACAGGGGTTGAAATTAAGTTGTGCAGCCACTAGCCAGCAGGGCTAGTGACTGGGAAAATCCAGTAGCCACACATACATTTTCATTGGCCTAGCTGGTGTACTTACTGAATGTTATCTTCTCCAGTACAAGCCCACAGGGCTATCTAAAGGAAAATCTTATAGCTCGATACAAAATCTACCAGCATTTGGCTAGTATGCAAGTTCCACTTTTGACCCCTGGTGCATATTAGGGTGCCGGCTGTCCCCAGGTTGTCATCAGTGTTCCCAGCTGTTTCTGAACACCCATTCTCCCATAGTGCCAGGAAGCAGTGTCTGTTGCATGCTAATGGGTGGGTGGGGGTTCGCGGACAACGGAGTGAGCAGGGCTCTCCCATAGGGGTGGTTAGGCCCAGAAGATGCCCTGGGGCGAAATGGTACCTGGAACGTGGTGATTCCATTCTGGTTCCCATACCCAAGGGCACCTCCAGTTTGGGAGGGCAAGTAGTTGGGACAACTCGCCAACCTCGTCCAACTCGGGCGCTGTTTTGCAATGCCAGATCTGTCTGCAACAACAGGTCATTTGAGTGTACTGTGGTAGCTGGTGTTGGGTGTAGGATCGCCCTCATCTACCGTCCGCCAGGTGATGAGAAGCTGTTCCTGCAGGAAATAGCAGACTTCGCCACCGACATGGCTTTGGAGTTGCCCAGACTGATGGTTCTGGACAACTTCATTGCCTGGGTCGATGACGAATCTTTGCTTTTTGGTCAACATTTCCTCCAGGTGATGACATCTCTGGGTTTTACACAGGTTGTTTCCTCAGCTACACACAAGGGAGGTCACTCTCTTGACTTGGTCTTCCTCCTGGAGATCTAGGCCTCCGATTTAGTGGTGGAACCAGTCGGTTGGTCTGATCATTAATCAGTTGGGTTCAATTTTGAGGCCCCCCTGGGTAGGTCGGCCCCTGTGGAGTTGGTCAGGTACCGCCCTTTGTGGGATGTGGTCCCTGAAGACCTGATGGCGGTTATTGACCTCTCGTTGTTGGATGAGTCTTGCACTGATCCTGAGTAGTTGGTAGTGGCCTATAATGGGGCCATATCTTCAGCCCTCGATCAGATTGCTCCTGTCCGAGTTCGCTCCCTTCCGCGTCGCCCTGGAGCCCTGTGGTTTGATGGGGCTCTGAGAGAGTTGTGGAAATTGGGGCATAGGTTAGAGCGTCGTTGGAGGAAGACTGCCGCTGATGGCGACCACCGTATTTTGCTAGAGCATTATAAACTCTACCAAACAGACATTTCCCATAAGAAGGCAGAATTCCTGTCCAGGGAAATTTCTGTCGCACGGAACCAACCGGCTCAACTCTTCAGAACTGTTGACAGACTGTGTAACCCAGCCTGTCGGCAGCTCCGTCGAGTTTTTACACAAACTGATTGTGATGAGATTGCTTGCTTCTTTGCGAATAAGGTTGACGACATCAGGAGGGAGTGCCTCCAACTTCACTCTAAGGGGGTTGCTGTTGATCGGTGCTCTGTCGCAGAGCCTGGAGTTTCCTGGAGTACTTTTGACCTGCCGGATTTCATAGACATTATGAGGACTGTCCAGGAGATCGTCCCACGTGCTGTAGTTTAGACCCAGGCCCTACTTCCCTGATTTTGTGTTGTAGTGAGGTCATTGGCCCGGTCTTATCTCAGATTGTCCAGTGCTCTTTAGATATGGGTGAGTTCCCTAGCTCCCTGAAGGAGGGGGTGGTGATCCCCCTTCTGAAAAAAGCTTCTTTAGCCCTGGAGAACCTAGCAAACTACAGGCCTGTCTCTAACCTCCCTTTTGTGGAGAAGGTTATTGAGAAAGTTGTGGCTGCTCAAATAGATAACCATCTAACCATCCATAATTTATACGAACCTCTCCAATCTGGTTTTCGTAAGAGGCATAGTACTGAGACTGCTCTGGTTCAGGTGCTCAGTGATCTCCTGATGACGAGAGATTGGAGACACCGTTCTATCTTGGTTCTCCTTGATCTATCATCAGCTTTTGATACTGTGGATCATGGGGTTCTGCTCAAACGCCTGAGGTTCATCTATGGGCTGTCCAGTACAGTCCTCAGAAGGTTTTCATCTTTCCTCGCTGGGAGAATGCAGAGAGTGGTCTCGGGTTTGTTTTCATCCGAGGCCTTCTCTCTGCCTTGCGGGGTACCTCAGGGTTCGGTGCTGTCCCCCATGTTATTCACAGTATATATGCTACCCCTCGGAGACATTGTAAGACAGTATAAGCTGAGGTTTCACTGCTATGCTGATGATACCCAGCTGTACCTGTCTTTTGCGCCTGACCAGGTTGGTGATATCTCGGTACTGAACAACTGCCTCGAAGAAATCCAAGATTGGATGAATTCCAGTGGTCTAAAGTTGAACCCAGGAAAGACTGAGGTTTTGGTTGTGGACCCGGGTCATGGGGTAGAGGGATTGAGGACTGGGCTTCCTTCTGGTTTAGTCCTGGGGGAGGCCCAGATTCTCACCTCCCAACGGGTATGTAACCTGGGAGTGGAGCTTGACGATGGTCTGACTCTTCGACATCAGGTATCGGCAGTCGTCAAGCTGGCCTTTTTCCATCTTAGGAACATTGCCAGGATTAGGCACCTTATTCCATCCAGTGACTGCCTGTTTTGGTCCATGCCTTTGTGACATTGCGCCTTGATTAGTGCAACTCCCTTAATCTAGGGCTTCCTGGGGTTGATATCCGCCGCTTGCAGCTAATGCAGAGCAGCGGCGTTTGTTGACTGGGGCATCTAGAAGATCTCATGTCACCCCTGTGCTGCATGCTCTGCACTGGCTGCCAATACAGTGGCGGATCACCTTTAAAGTAGGTCTATTGACCTACAGAGCCCTACACTGATTGGGTCCCGATTACTTGAAAGAGCTCTTGGTTCCTTACACCCCTTTGCGACAGCTCCGCTCGGCTGACGAGGGGTTGCTGGAGATTCCGAGGGTTAACTTAAAGTCATCTGGCGCATGTACCTTTGAATTTGCGGCACCTACCCTCTGGAATTCTCTGCCCCATCAGCTCCAGGAGTGCAGAACGGTGTGGAGTTTTAAGCAGGCACTAAAGACTTTTTTATGGGGCAAGACATTTCCTGTTTTATCGTAATTTTATACTGTATATATTTGTATATGTGTTTTGTTCGTATTAATATTGTACAGTGCTTTGAAATATTGAAAGGCGCTTAATTAAATAAATGTTATTATTATCATTATTATTAATTCACTGTAAACTGAGGAAATGCTGCACAGGGAACTGGGTGCTGCCGTGAGAAACTGCAGATCTTACTTCGAGGAAGGCTTTTGTACCAGGACCACATGGAAACTTTTTAGCTAGCAGTCTACTACGGGAGACCATCCTGCGGACGTCAGTGATCTGACGTCAGTACAGGCTATATAAGGGTTGCCCTCACACCTACCTCAGTTCTTTTCCCGCTGTTGACCCGTGCATGTTGGAACAAGTGAATGTCGCAGCTACAGTCGGCTGCCATTTCCTACGTTTCCCTTGCTTTTTTATTTTCTTTATTTCTACAGTCAGGGGAAGGCCTTGCTCCATACTTTCGATGTTCACAGAAAGTTGCAGTATAATACAAACGGCACCAAGTCTTTGGGGAAAACTGACCAGTTGTTGGTTTTGTTCACCCCTGAGAGAGGGTGCTCTTGTTTCCAAACAGTGTTTGTCTAAGTGGTTAGCAAATTGCATTGTTTACTGCTACCACAAGTACAAGCCCCTTCTGGGGGTGTTCAAGGGCCATTCCACCAGGGTTATGACTGCCTCTACAGCTTGCTTCAGAAATGTGTCTGCTGCTGACATCTGTGCAGCTGCCACCTGGAGTTCTGTCCGCACTTTCACCAAGCATTACAGTTTGGACATTGCCTCTAGGTGCAGAGCCAACTTCGGCCTGGCAGTCCTTCAGGGCCTTCTGTCATGAACACTCGACTACTGTCTGGTCCTCCTCCCATTGATTTCATCCTGGTGATACCGGTACTGCCTAGGACTCAGTCCTACCGGTGTGGCCTGCTGCAAGAGCCTTCCTCGAAGTAAGATAGAACAGTTACATAAGAACTTACTGTAAGAGTAGATCTTTGAGAGAAGCTCTTGCAGCAGGCTCTGCTTCCTCTCCCTCCTTCCCCCTGCTCCTCTTTCTATGTTGCACATGCTTCTGCCTCTTTATAGGTTCTCTCAATAACTAGATCGATTCTCCATCAGCTGCCATGCAGTCTCCAGCAGGAGTACTGAGGTAGGTGTGAGGGACTGCCCCTTGTATAGCCTGTACTGGTGTCAGATGATGACGTCTGTGGGGGCGGTACCCCGTGGTAGACTGGTAGCTAGAAATTTTCCATGTGGTCCTGGTGCCTGGCAGCATAGTCCTACTGGTGTGGCCTGCTGGAAGAGCTTCTCTTGAAGATCCACTGTTACGGTAAGTTCTTACGTAACTGTACTTTATGTATTCAGAGAAGTGAAGCACTCACCACCTTAGAATCATTCATGGATGCTTGGGCTGTAGTGCTAAGTCCATTACATGGTGCAGCAAAAAAGCAGTTTAAAAAGGCTCTGCTGGTCAGGGCCTTTGTGCACCAAATAAACGACTTAGCACTATAGTCCGGGTGTCCGTGAATGGTTCCAAGGTGGAAAGAGCTCTGTTTGTCTGAGTACACAATGCTAGCTCACTGTAGTCACAAGAAAAGTGACGTTAATCTGTGTTTAAAAACAGCGAATAGTGGTGGAAATCTGGAGATAACCACATTTAGAGAAGTGCTCCATCAGTTATTTCAAATATAGAAAAATATTAAAGCTGACTCAAAACGGAAAAAAATGCACCTTGAAAAATGAGAAAAACTGCTATCTAAAATGGAATGGTAGATCTTACTTCGAGAGGGTTCCTTCAGTAAGTCATCACATATGGGACTGACGCCACCTGGCATCGGGCCACATGGCAGACTTTTCTAGAAACACCTGATGGGGGACTACCCACCCGTCACGTGACGGACGTCAGCGTGACTGTATATAGTGGGTGGTTCCCACGCCCGCCCTCCAGGTCTTTCCCGCCATCGCCTCATATCAGTCGCATAGCAGACTTCCAGTAGCAATCATCGAGAAAGTTCCTTTGCGTCGGGTTTTTTCCCTCGCAATTCTCCTAATATTTCCTATAGCTTTGATGTCTTCTCCGAAGAAAAAGTGCTCTGCTTGTGGAACGCAGATCCCGCACAAAGACGGACATCAGAAGTGCGTTCTTTGCCTAGGCCCTAACCATCCTATCTCCTCATGCCCTGACTGCCAGTCTTTCAACCAGGACACTAAAAAACGAAGGCAACAGGCATTGGAGGCCCACCTTCTTAAATCCCATCTGGCCTCCCTGGAGAAAAGGATGGAACACCTCAGGGATTCGTCTGAAAAGTCTTCCCCTTCTAAAAAGCATAAAGAGAAGACTAGGGAGCGGGCTCGCTCCACAGACGACGCAAGGCTGTCCACAAGCAAGGCCCCCTTACTGCTGAATGCAGACGGTAAGTCGGACAAAACTCCAGCAGCTAAATTGGCCATCAGCTCCTCCAGCAACCGCACCGCTCCTACCGGTAAGTTGGCCCCCAGCTCCTCCGGAGACCGCGCGGTAGCTGCTAAGTCGACTCCCCCGGCTGGGGGCAGTCGCCCGGCCACGGTCGATAACTCGGCCAAGGGCTCCTCCTCTGACTGCCCGACCTTGCCCGCTAAGATGGCTGTCTCCGATGACCACACTGGCCTGGTTCCCCCGTCGGGGCCTAATGGCGACCCACCCGACGTCCGGCGGAACCAGAGGGAGAAGGCCCCTCTCCCTCCTGTTACTGTGCCCGCGTCCTCACAGTCTTCCTTGGACGCGTCCGGCGACAGTCTTGGAGACACCCATCGAGCCTCTCGATTTTAGGGGGTTCTTCACCACGTTCTCTCGCAGGGGCCCCACACCAGGAGGCTCCTTCACGGCCGTCTGGCCTACCTGTGGAGGCTCCTCCGCCTTCTGGCGGGACACCAGCGCTTCCTCCGCCGCCAGTGATCCTGACGACAGTCCATTTGCGGGGTCCGACCGACAGGCCTTTACCTCTGGCCCCGACGCCGGAGCTCCCTCGTCCGGTCCCGAGGCGGACCCTCTTCCAGTGCCGGATTGGGTTGAGCCAGTACCGTCGGTTCCTTCGACGTGGGCTGTCCCGGCGCCGAATCCTCCTCCTATTTACACGACAGCAGGTCCGATGTGGATTCCCCCGACGCCTGATCCGTCATCGGGAACCTATTCCAGGCCCCAAACTGTCCCCCATTACCCTTTTGGGTATCCTGGGGATCCCTGCCCCCCCCCGGATTGGATCCTGATTGGAGCCATTTTGGGCAGTTCCACCATGGTTACAATCCATATTCCCCTTATATGGGTTTCCAGGGGTATTATCCCCCTTCGGTCACCCCTCCTTCTCCATCTCCTCTTCCTCCTCCTCCTCCTCCCCCCAACCTCCACCGGCTCCGGCTCCTCCTCCTTCTCTGGTGGTTCCGGATTTCAAGACTGTAATTCAGTCTTGGTGACGGGGCTAGGTCTGAGCTGGTCACGGATCTAGAAGCCAGACTCCCACAGCCGCAGCTTCCTAGATCTCCTTCCCGAGCAGTTCTGTTTCCACCGTCCACGTCTTGGGGAAGACTCAGCAGGAGGTCACCCTACGGGATTTTCGTCGTTGCCCTGTTTTTTTTTTTTTTATACTTTGTTTATTTGGAACATTTCATTGTCACATTACATCTTGTTACCATAGTCACAAAATGACATTCCATTTTTCTTCATTTGTAAGACATATTATACATTCCATTCTTGTTCAGTTCAATTCTAAATAAAATCTTCTTACATACCCTTACAGGCATCTGGCTTGCATTTAACTCTAATATTATATAAAACTAACTGCTAACTATTAACTATTAACTATGGGGAGTAGATAACAATTTATTTTGGCTGATATCTAGTTCACAAAGGCATGGGGGGGGGAGAGGGGGACAGTCAATTTATTTGATCCATAGAATCCTTATATAAATCCCAATGTGTCCATCTATTATTATATAAAGTTATACTGTGGTTTACAGCAAAAGTAATTCTCTCCATTGCTTGAATTTGATATATTATCCGGAGCCAGTCTACAAGCTCCGGTGGGGATTGCTGCAACCACTTTTTCGTAATTGCTTTCAATGCAGCAATATTCAGCACAGCCCATAAGTACTTCTCTTCTTTACTTTTAATTTCCAAAGGACTTAGCCCCAGTATAACATTTTCTGGGCTTATGTTGGTGCTTAAACTAAACAGTGTACTAAGATGGTACACTACCGCCTGCCAATATGTCTGTAGCATTGGACATGCCCAAACTATATGTGCCATGTCGGCCTCTACACAACCACATCCTCTCCAGCATACATCACTGGAGCTCATGCCCATTTGAACCTGTTTACTTGGGGTTAAGAAGTATCTTACTTTGATCTTCCAGGCAAATTCTTGCCACATCAGAGAGGATGTGGTGCGCCAGCTGCTTCTGAAAACCTGGCACCATTGTATTTGATTAAGTCGTATCCCCAGCTCTTGCTCCCATCTCTTCTGTATAGAGCATGTGCTATGTGTTCTATCTGCTATTGAGTTCCAGTAGAGCATTGTTATTGCTCCCTTACCATGGGTTGAGCTCCAGGTTGATTCAAGTGCTTTGGGGTAGGGTCTCTGGTCCTCATAAAAGACTTTTTGTAATTTATCATTTATATAGTTTCTTAATTGGTAATAATATATGAGATCTCTTTCTGTCCAATTATATAAAACTTGAGCTCTTTCAAATGGCAAGATGGTCATGCCATGGAGCAACTGCCACACAGCACATACTCCTCTCTCTCCTGCTTTTATACCAATTAAACACCTTAGCAGGGGTAAAGTTCCTGTCTGCAGACCACCATATATATTCCCACATATAACCCGCTTGATACCAAACCATCCGGACAAGGTCACCCTGACCGAGGTCAGAGACTCCCCAACTCATGGTTTCTACCAAATGGGTCGAATAACCTGGAGCATAATTTTGTTCTCCCTACTTGTTGCAGTTCTAACTGTTGCCAATGAGCCCTGTAACTCTGGTGGGCCCATAACAATGCAATTTTCATCTGGACTACAATCCAGTACTCCACCAACGATGGACAGGCTCTACCTCCTTCCTGTTTTGGTAGAAACAGGGTTTTCTTGGCTATTCTGGGGCTGGTGTTTCCCCATATATATAACATGACTCACCTTTGCCAACTGTTAATTTCCTTTTGTGGGATAATACTTGGAACCGTTTGAAATAAGTACAAAAATCTCGGCAGTATATTTGTTTTAATTATTTGTAACCTCGAATAGAATAGGAAGGGTATACAGCTCCATCTCTGAAGGTCTGCTCGCAACTGCTTAATCAGGGCGGGAAAATTGTCAGCATATAATGTTGATGGGGATATACCTAACATAACTCCCAGGTATTTTATAGTCTCACAATCCCATTTCATAGGGTACTCAGATTTAATCTCTTCCGGTATAGTAGCAGACATTACCAATACCTCCGTCTTTGACCAGTTTAGAGTATAGCCTGATATAGCGGAAAAAATATCAATTTGTTTGAAAACCTTAGGCAAGGATTCAGTGGGGTTCGTCAAATACAAGAGGACATCGTCCGCATAAAGGGCAGTTTTGTGAGTAATATTTCCTATATCCACCCCCTCAATCGTTGTATCCATCCGGATACTCTGAGCTAAAGGCTCTATGTATAGGGCGAAGAGTAGGGGGAAAGGGGGCATCCTTGTCGGGTCCCCCTCTCCAGTTTAAAGGAGGTAGATATATGACCATTTGCCCTGACATATGCAACAGGGGGGTGGACATATAACTTGGCTATGAAGTTCAAAAAGGGTGCCGGAAAGCTGAAGCCAGCCAGGGCACCCCACAGGAAGGACCATGATACTTGATCGAAAGCTTTTTCCGCATCCAGACTCATCACGTAAGCCGGAATCCTCAATTTTTGCAAGTATTCAATTACATTCACAGATCTCCTTGTGTTGTCTGAAGTTTGCCTTCCTGATACAAAGCCTGTTTGACCTAAATTGACTAATTCTGGTAATAAACTTTCTAGCCTTCTGGCCATAGCCCCTGTTACTATTTTATAGTCTATATTTAATAAGGAAATTGGTCTGTAAGAGGAACATAAAGTAGGGTCCCTGGCCGGCTTCGGCAACACCGAGATTATAGTCTGAGCCCAAGAGGGGGCACATCTGTTTTCCTCCCCCCACAACGAATTGCATGCCTTCCTTAACAGAGGCGTAATGGTCTCTCTGAAAACCTTATAAAACTCATTTGGGAGACCGTCTGTGCCAGGACATTTTCCTGCTTTCAAATGGGAAATTTCTGCTTGTATCTCCCCCACTGAGAAAGGTGCAATTAAAGTCTTTTGTTGCTGATTGGTTAATTTAGGTAGTTGGAGGGGGTCAGATATCGCTGAATAGCCTCAGGAGTCGGATTCACTCCTTGACCATATAATGTTTGGTAAAAATATTTAAAAGACTCGGTTATTCCTTCCGTATCAAATTTCCATGTCCTATCTTTTGGGTCAAAGATTTTTGGTATGCATGCTTTGGCCTTCCACTGCCTGAGCCTGCTAGATAGAAATCTTAATGCCCTCGGGCCCCCCTCATAGTACCTCTGCCTTAAATATATCAATTTTTGTTCCACTTGATAGTCCAATATTTCTATAAGCTCCCTCTTCAACTTCTTCAGTAATTTTCCCCTTTCCTTACTTATTTGTTGCTGCTGTTGATATTCCAAGGTGGCTATTTGATTTTGTAAATGAGCTTTTCTCACCTCCCTCAACTTTTTATTTCTGGAGGAAAGCTCTATAAACTTACCCTGCACTAAAGCTTTTACCGTATCCCATAAAATCCCTGGAGCTATTTCAGGGTCTTTATTTTCCCTAACCGTTTGCTCTATTAATTTTTCTATTGTCTCCTTGGTCTCTTCTTTGTGGAGTAGGGAGAGATTCAATCTCCAGGAAGTATTGCGTTTAGTAGGACGCAACTTAAGTTTCATGTAAATTGGGGCGTGGTCCGATTGTGTTATATCACCCAACCAGGAGTCTGTGCTCAGGGACAGAGAATCTCTGGACACTAAAAAGTAGTCCAATCGCGAGTATGTTTGGTGTGCTGCAGAAAAAAAGTATATTGCCTACTGCGTTTATGCATCTGCCTCCAGACATCCATGAGACCAAGTTCACCGATTAATTTTACCACCTTATTGGCTGTCCCTCTCTCTTGTCGGACCACCCCACCAGATGTATCTTTGTGTGCATTAAATCGCAGATTTAAGTCCCCTCCTATAATTAAATGACCTTCCGCCCACTCAGATATTTTGAGAAAAAACTCTCTGTAAAAAGAAAAGTCTGAACCCGGAGGAGCATACACGAAAATCAGGGAGACAACCGTACCATCATACTTGCCCTTTAACCCAACAAAGCAGCCCTCTTTATCTTTAATGGTATCTAACACCTTGAAAGGGATCAAAATGACTGAACCCCGGCACCTACCCCTTCTATATGATGTAGATAAGGCTACCTGATAACCAAACTTCTTAAGCTTATCGTGCTCAACCTGGTTCAGGTGCGTCTCCTGCAGCATTATAAATGTTGCTTGCGATTTCCGCAGAAAGGACATAATTCTTCTTCTCTTGATTGTGTGTGTTAGACCATTTACATTAAATGACAGTATTGTTAATTCGGACTTATCCATTTTCCATTAAAATTGAGCAATACCTTGTATAATTCTCCACATGGGTCTTACCACCCCACCTCACCCCCCCGCCCCATCAAGTCAGCCTTAATATACTCCCCATTCACACTTATAACCATAAACTGTAGTAAACAAAACCACATTGAAACCATAGATGTGGAACCAAATATGATTACTTTGAATTAATTTTAACTTGTACTTCCAAATGTGGAAACCCCTTAATACACAGAGGTTTCTAATGCCAGTAGTAGTCTCCCTCTACTGGGATGAGGAATGTTCTTTACCACACCAAATGTGGTGTTCCTCGTGAGCCTGGAGAGATTGTATTACCAGGCTCCAATATAAACAGGTACGTGACATCACTTAGCCAACAGCTGAACCGGTATTAGCCCTTTAGACTTCCCTCATCCCCGAGAAGACAAACCATGTTATTTATCATACCGTCCTGTGACAAATTAAACCAACCCACATAACTATTTTGGCTTGAGTACTATTTAGTTATGAAGGTCCAATAACTGTTTGTAAAGGCCGACTTAGGTTTCAGTTCAAGAAATACCCATCCGTACTTAAGGCGGGAAAAATAAAAGGAGGAGAGTCGGGGCCAAGTCCTAAGTCTCTTCGGGTGATCAGACAGCTGCCCTGAGAAAGCAAGAACTTAAAAAACACCCACAAAGCCCCTTCTTAAGCAATGTCCCTTCTTAAGTTTACTTCAGGTCGGCCTGTTCGTTATCCCGGTTCCTTATGTAAAACGTAAACTTAGCTGTACAGACCAAGTGTGGATTTTATTTCGTCTCGTTTTCTATCTCTCTGGTACCATACCGACTTCTTCCAAGAAGAAGAAAAAAGAACCACAACACTGCTCAGTCTCAGGTGTCATTCTGTAAGCCGCCTCGGCTGTCCTGTAGCTTCTGGAGCAAAGTTTTCATTGCGAGGATGGGTGCTAGTGATGATGCTTCTTTGTTGCGACCTCTTTTCCTTTTGCCCAGGAGATTGCCCAGTCAAGGAATTTTCCAGTGCCCTCTGGGAGGTTGAGTTTTATCTCTGAAAACTTGTGGATCCATCAGGCCTTTTCCGTAAGTGCTCCTCTGGCTTCTTGGGAGTATTGTATGTTTAACATCTTCAGGCCAAAACCCTTAATTTTGCAGGAAAGGGGTGTGAAAGCGAGCCTTAGTTTTAAGAGCTTAATTATGCTCGCATTGGGAGCATTGTCTCTGAAATTCCTGTGGGTAGTCATGATCAAAGTATAATCTATGATTCAAGTCGTGGCCTCTTTCAGTCTCCAGGCCCTTATTAATATGTCCTCCTTTGTCTTGTAACTGTTGAATTTAATAATGATGGAGCGGGGTCTTGTGCCCTCCTCTGTAGGTTTAGGTTGTAGGGCCCTATGTGCTCTCTCGATGTTCAATGGATATCCTGGGGAGCTGTAAAACATCTACCAGGAGGTCAGATAGAAACTCATGCATAAGTCCCACTTCCGAATCTTCAGGTAGGCCGTACAGCCTTATGTTCTCCCTACGTGATCGGCTCTCAAGGTCAATACATTTCTCCTGTAATTTCTCTGTTTGGGCAATCAGGGCCTGCGAGATTTTTCCATTTTGCAATACGCCATCTTCGGTTTGCGCAATTCGCTTCTCCAGCCCCTCCACTCGTTGCTCTAGCCCAGATAACTTTTGTTCTAGGTTCCTGAATTCCAGCTTTGTTTCCGCTCTCATTTCTCTGATTTCTCTAAATAACTGCTCGAAACGTGAGCGAGATAGGTGTTCCGTCTCTTCCTCTGTGTCGGCCATACTAGAAGGAGAAGGGCTGCGACTCGGCCTTCTGGAAGGTAACTGCGATTTCCTCTCATCTTGCAGATTTTGCTTGGGTTTTGACCTGTCCCTGCCGGGCTTGTCTTTAGTACGACTTGTGGTTGTCATTTTTAGTCTTTTTGTCCCACTATTGTGGTTGTTTTTTGTCTCCCCGGGCAGACGGGGCGAGGAGCTCGCTTCACTTGCTCCCTGCTGGCTCCGTGACATCACCGGAAGTCTTCCGTCGTTGCCCTGTTGAGGCGGAAGACAGTTCCAACGGGAGGGAGGACTCCGAGGAGGAGGAGGAACAAGTGGAGGACCCTGAGGATACAAAGGGAAGGACCTCACCTAAATCCCTTCCGGAGGATACTTCCTTTTCAGACCTCTTGAGGACCTTACGAGACCATTTCGACTGGGAGTCGGAGGATCAGGCTCCTATGCGGCAAAGACTCACGGAACATCTTGATTTAGAGTCTCTGCCGTCTATTCCCATCCCCCCATGGATGGGTCCTCATCAAGACCTCACCACTACCGTCTGGCAGATGCCTCATTCGATCCAGGCTGTCCCCAAGAGGGTGGACAGGCTCTACGGGGTACCTAAGGACGCACCCTTTTTAAAGGCTCATCCTAAGGCAGACTCTGTGGTCATCTCTACTGCTTATGACCGCTCTACAGCTCCCAGGTACATGAGCACAACACCTCCAAACAAGGAGTCGAGGCTGATGGACCAGTTCAGGAAGAAAGTTTACTCCTCGGCCTCGTGCACTCTTCGCTCCCTTAGTTACGTGGCCCATATGGTATCTCATCAGAAACAGACTGTGGCCAGGTTGGAGGCGAGGGTTCAATCCATGGACCCATCACCCCTTAAGGAGGAATTCGCTAAGGATCTCCGCCTTTCCAAGATCTCCTGTAGGCATGCTCTTCGAGCCACCTACGACTCCGTTGATTTGGTGGCCCGTACCTCAGCAACTGCCGTTGCCCTTTGACGGCACTCATGACTTCGTCTCTCTGAACTCGCCAATGAGGTCCAGTCGGCAATTCAGGATGCCCCCTTCAGGGGCTTAGTCCTTTTTGGAGGAGATACCAAGGACATTATAACGGATTTACAGGACAAGGGCATAGCCCTTAAATCCGTTAGGTCCATGTACCGATCAGGCACTCAGCAACAACAGCAGCCCTTTTGGAGAAGGACCGGGAGGCAGCGAAAAAATGCTCAGCAGAGACGCCAAGTTAAGTGTAAGGCCATGGTTACTGCTACCCCGCTCCCAGAATCAGCGGCGTTAGAGGAACCTCCTCCAGGCATCCGCCACTTCTTGACTCCTGCCCACTGCACCCTCCAGTATTTCGACGAGGGCAGGTGGGGAAGATTCACCACCACCGCAGCGCGGGAGTGGGGCGTCCGCCAGACGAATGGGTCCTGCAACTGGTGTCTGTCGGACACACCATCGATTTCTGGAGATGCCCCAGACACTCCTCCACGGAGGTCCTCTTGCTCCCAGGATCAGGCCCTCCTGCTCGTTCGCGAGGAGGTCAGTGCGCTCTTGTTCAAAGAAGCAATCGAGCCAGTCCCCTTCAGGCAAAAAGGAAAGGGTTTACTCCCATTTCTTTCTAGTTCCAAAAAAGACTGGGGACTTCAGACCCATTCTCGATTTGAGTCACCTCAGCCAGTATGTAGAGTACAAGAAGTTCTGCATGCTGACGCTTCAGAGTCTACTTCCTCTCCTGTTGGAGGATCATTGGCTCTGTGCCCTGGACATGCAGGATGCCTACCTGCACATCCCTGTCTTTCCCAGCCACCGCCGTTTCCTGCATTTTGTTTACAAGGGGAGCATTTCCAGTTCTGTGCGCTCCCTTTTGGTCTGACTTCGGCACCCAGAGTTTTTATCAAGTGCCTGGCGGTGGTAGCGGCATTTTTACGCTGCAGGGGTATTGCGGTGTTCCCTTACCTGGACGACCTGATGATCTCAGCTCTGTCCAGGGATCTGTTATTGTAAGCTCTGACTTTCACACTGGACCTCTTCAATCGACTGGGGATAACAGTCTGCATCCCCAAGTTGTCTCTAGTACCGTCCCAGAGACTGCAGTTTATTGGGGCAGTTCTGGATACGGTCCAGTGCAGAGCCTTCCTTCCTCCAGACAGGGTGGAGACCCTTATCAGGCAGGCTCACAAGGTAGCCTGTCTCAGGACCATTCCTGCCCGAGAGGTCCTTCGACTTTTAGGGCTGATGGCAGCCTCCATCACGACCGTTCCCCTAGCAAGGCTGCAGATGCGAATCACGCAGTGGTCGTTAAGGGTGCAGTGGGACCAGCTTCTGGATGACCTGGACCATCTGGTCTTAGTCTCTTCAGCGGTCCAGAGGGATCTACAATGGTGGGAGAATCCACACAATCTTTCCCTGGGACTTCCGTTCCGGAACCCTGCCCTGGCAGCCACCCTCACCACGGATGCCTCGAATATGGGGTGGGGGGCTCATCTGGGGGATCACCAAGCACAAGGCCTTTGGTCAGGCCTAGAGACTTCTCTCCACATCAGTGTTCTGGAGCTCAGAGCGGTCCTATATGCCCTCCAGGCTTTTCAGACCTTGCTACCCAAGGGAACGCTGCTTATCCAAACAGATAACATGTCGGTAGTTTGGTACATCAACAGGCAAGGAGGATCCCGTTCGTATCCACTTTGCAGGGAAGCGACTCGGGTGTGGAACTGGGCAGTCCAGCACCTTCTGGTCCTGGTTGCCGTGCACGTTCCAGGCATTCTAAACGTTTTGGTGGACAGTCTCAGCAGAACTCGAACCCTCACCCACGAATGGGAATTACATCAGGAAGTGGCAAACTCCATCTTCCGGAATTGGGGGCGTCCAGAAATTGGCCTCTTTGCCTCCCAATCCAACGCAAAACTTCCCAAGTTTTTCTCGCTCGTTCCAGAACCACATGCTTTTTGGAACGACGCGTTGTCTCTATGCTGGACAGGGAAATTCTTGTATGCTTTCCCTCCATTTCCCATTTTTCAGAGAGTTCTCCTCAAACTTCAGGCCGAAGGAGCAAAGATGATCCTCATTGCTTCCCTCTGGCCGAGACAAATTTGGATCTTATCTGTGTCAGTCTTCGCCATTCATCACAGATGGGTGCTGGCCAAGATCAGGACCCATTAAGAACCTTTTTTAAAAGGATGAGAGTCGACGCGCATCGCTTGCCATCTCGAGGCCGGCGTACTACGTGGCGTAAAGTTAGCCAGATGGCTATGGCCGACTCAGCCTGCCTGATTCTTACGTCTCCACACCGTAAGAGGTCGCCTCGTGGGAAGCCAGCTGAAGAATTTTCAAACTTTTGAGCCCTTAGCCTTTTGTCGGTCGACAGTCCAGTGGGTTCCTGCTAGTTCTAGTCTGCCCTACTCGGCGTCGCTGGTAAGATCTTTCCATTTATTTTACAGTATAAGCGATGTCAAGTCTGTTTTTGGTGTTTTTTTCCGTAGGTCGTGTCGTGGTCGGAGGGCAAGAAGTCTAAGGCGGGGTGGTCCCCCCTGCGTCGGTGCCCGTGCGGCCGCAAGTACTCCGTTACCGACCAGCATGACCGGTGTCTCTTGTGTCTTGGCCCGGTTCACGACATGGATCCGTGCGATGCCTGCTTCTCCATGGACCGCCGTGTCCTCGAACAGCGCGCGTTTAAAGTAGGGCGAGCTCCGCCGACTTTCGGGGGTAGGATTCGCTCGTCGACCAAACCCGCTCTCGGCCTTTCCTCCGGGTCCCCTCCGGTTCTCTCTGGACCGAGGAGGAGAGAGCCTCGGCCTCTGTAGCCTAGCCTTGGCTGAGGCTCCTTCCCCGGCGCCGGAGGCCCGTCCGCTTCCTCCCGAGGCAGGCGGGAGGCGCTGATATGGAATCACCCTCGAGGTGAAGGCTCCCAGTGTCGCTCCAGCAGTCCGGAAGGCCGAGGTCGCCCTTGCGTCCTTGACGCCGTCGCTCGGTGCTGTCGCGGGGCCTTGGCGCCGTTCGGCAGTGCCATGGGCGTGTGTCGGCGCCGACTGCGTCTCTCGCGCCATGGGTCTTGTCGGCACTGTTCGCGGTGCCGACCCTGCTAAATGGCGCCGTGACCCTGGAATCGGCGTCGTCTTTATCATATCTTGCCTGGCGCCATCCTTAGTGCGAGGTTGAGCTCTGATGCCGTGGGGCTTTTGCGTCGTCCGTCGCCATTGGTGCTCCGGTGCCGTGAGGGTCTGGCGGTGCCGTGTTCAGCGCCGAGTCCGCCCTCGAGTCATGTGATCGCTTCAGTCCTCGGTGCTGTCCGGCGGCACCGAGGGGCCTGGCGTCGGCGTCGAGGCTGTTGCTGCAAGGCTACTGTCGTTGCTGTCTCTGTTCCTGGTACACGCCCTGGTGCTGGTAGGCTAGACGGTGCTGCAGCTGGCCCTAGTTCAGGACCTTTGGCCCGTGCTGCCCTGCGCCTTCTGCCAGTGCCGCTTGCGTGGCTGTGGAGGGTGCAGGTGCCCCCTTGGCCACTGCTTTGACTTCTGGGCCCTTTGGTAAGGTCGTCTTCCCTCGCCCTCCTACCGTCTGGCTTAAGGCCTCAGACTCTACCTCTTCGGAGTCAGAGTCGGGCTCGGAGTCGAACGGCAGTCACACCATGGGGTTGTCTGCAGAGGAGGGACGAGCAGTGGTCTCCAGCGGGTCTCAGTCAGCCCCCTACTGAGGTGCGTCTGGTTCCCCCGAGGTTAGGGTCAGTGGTACTGACCAGCAGGCTGTGGTGCGTGCCATCATTGCCATGCAACCTGGCCTTGGGAGGTTTCTTGACCCTCGGCGGTGGTACCCCTCAGGTGGTGTGTCTCGGCGCCCAACTTTAGGGCCTATCGGAAGCCACAGGAGGAGGTGCTGCTCCTGGGTCTCCCCTTGAGGCAGCCCAGAGTTGCCAGCTTCCTAGGCTGGCCCTTTCGAGGACTAGGACTCTCTTGGACTCCGAGGGTCGGCGGTGTTGGGGTCGGAGCGTCGACCTTTCTCTGGGACCCACCTGGGCCCTGGACGAAGCCGAAGTGTGGACTTCTGCCCTTCCCCTTCTGGTTCCTTGAGAGGGTCCCATTCTTTGGAGGCAGGGGACTGTCCTTCTGGATCTATACGGCCCGGTTCGCCTCACTTGGGGGATTCTTCTGGGCGCAGCCTGGGCAGTACCAGCGTGGTTGTACAGCTGTCGGCTCGCGGAGTCTTCCAGGACACCCTCCGGGGTCCATGGTCCGCTCCCTAGTCCTGGCAGAGGTCAGGCGACTTCCTCTCTTGGCTCTGCCCCCTTCCCTCTGCCGCCTTCTCCAAGCGTTCCCAGGTATTCTTGGTCCATGGCCCTCTCACCTGGGAACAGTTCAGAGCGGTGGCTGCTCGGTTCCCTGCCTACATTAGGGCCATGGACAGCCAGATTTTTCAACCTCCCCCCGAGCAGCCACTCTCAGAGCGCATGGTGACCTCCAGCTCCTCATCCCCCTCTTCAGGGGAAGAGGAACCGTCTGTCCATTTCTCTCCTGCCGCTGATCTCTCTGAGTATCAGCGTTTCCTCGTGAGGATGCTGGAGGACCTTCACCTCTCTCCCCTGTCCGTGAGCAATCCTGAGCATGCGGCGCACGCCTTTCTAGGCGGTTTCAGTGCGACCACCCTTGTGGTGCCGCCCTGGCCTGCTCCCTTGGGAGGCGTCCATGCGTTTCTGGCAGAGCCCTTCTCCGGAGTTCCTGCCCCTAGGGACCTCAGCCAGAGTATGCGGTCCCCAAGTCTCCAGGTTCTATGCCTCATCCACAGTCGGATTGCGCACCTGGACACTCCTGACGGGCTTCGCGCCCTCCACCGTGACCGGCCCCCAGATCAGGACTCTTCGGATTTTGATTTCTGGGGGAGGAGGACTTTCTACTCGGCACGGTTGCTTCTCTCCATCTCCGCTCATCAGGCCCACTATGCAGCCTACAGCACGTTCTTGTGGTCAGCGTTGGGTCAGATCCTAGCTGCTTTGCCTGACTCGGAGCAAACCAAGCAAGCCATCGCACTCTCTGCACGTGGCCTGGAGCTAGCAAGGCACCAAGCAAGGGCATCTTACGACGCCAACGAGGTAGCTACCAGGGTAGTAGGGACAGCGATCTGCACCAGGAGATCGGCGTGGCTTCGCCTTTCCTGGTTGTCACCCTTGGCCCGGCGTAGGGTGATTTGCTCCGCTCACCAGGGCACCTATCTCTTTTCCCATAGGGCGAGACGACGTTTGTCAGGGCAAATTTCTTCCCACTCCGGGGGGACCCTGTCTCACTCTCCCCACTCTTGGGCCTCCTCAGGCCCAGAAGGTTCCCCCCCTTAGTGTGTCACCCACTGAGGGCTAAGAGACACTGTCCCTTAGGGTGCAATTAATCAACCCCCTTCGCGGGGGCTTGGTACTCACCCATCTGTGATGAATGGTGAAGATTGACACAGATAAGATATGAAAATTACGTACCTACCGTAATTATGATCTTTCTGTAGTAGCTTCATCATTCATCCTAATCCCTCCCATCATCCCCTGGGGCTCCAGTCTCTGGATCCTCCTCCCTCTGTGCCTACCCCTCTTTTTGAGCGGGGTAAAGTTGGGACACACAGGAGGGTAGTTTTCTTCCCCAAGGGGTACAGTTAGAGTGGCATTTCTTCTCTACTACTTATCTTCACCCCTGTGGGGTGGGAACTGGTGGTTGCTCTCTTTCTGTTATCCATCTTTAAAAAAAAAAAAAAACTCCCTTTTTTTCACCAAATATCTTTACAGAGAGAGTACTGAGTCCCTGTACCCTGTCCTTCTCCAGAATAGCCGACTCTGCTTTTGGGGTATTGCCAGTTATTCTGTGCCTTGAATTCTGGCAAATGAGCTTTACCACTCCTTGCAGTTCCTATACAGTCTGGTGACGGACAAGGGTCCTGGATCCTTGTTACCTCTCACTCTCTCCTAAATTCTCTCTCCCCCTCTCCCTCCCTTCCTCCTTTTCCAGAGATTGGGGCCCCTACCCAATCCCCTTAGTTGTACTTCCACTATGCTGTCCTCTCAGTCGTTATTTCTCCTTTTAGCTCAGTTTTTCTCTTCCTTTTTCTGTCCCTTGGACTCTCTTGTACCACCCTCCATCCCTTCCTCTTACCTCTCCGGCGACTCAGAACTGGTAGGCAGGCGAGTCGACACAGCGTAACGGCTAATCCTCGAGCGCCACGTAGTACGTTGGCCTTGAGGGCGGCGCCGATGCTGCGTCGACTCCGCCTATCCTTTAAAAAAAAAAAAAAAAAGGTCCCGCGGGGTCCTGATCTCCGGCCAGTACCCATCTGTGATGAATGGTGAAGATACACAGAAAGATCATAATTACGGTAGGTACATAATTTCTATTTTCCGCTGCTACAACAGCTTTCCAGGGAACCACCAGTTTCACTTCCACTGACCCTCAATCTCCTGACCCAGAATCAGAGCAGGCTGGTCCATTCGGGGCTCAGGACCCTGGATCTTCATGCGTGGTTCCTTCAGACATAGTGATTTCTCGCTTTGGGGTCTCCTCTAGAGTGGCTCAGGTCCTCATAGAGGCCAGGAAACCGTCCACCCGTTCCACTTATGCTATGAAATGGAAGCGGTTTTCGATCTGGGCTTCTGCTCAGGGCTGGGACCCCTTCTCCTGTTCAGCCCCTCAAGTCATGGAATATCTTCTCCATTTATCTGACTCTGGTCTGTCCTATTCTTCATTGAAGGTCCATATCTTGGCCATTTCTGCATACCACGAGCTAGTGGACAGTACACCCGTGGCTCCGTTGGAAGTCTCAAAGACCTTTCTGAAAGGCATCCTCCATCTGAAACCCCCCGTCCGCAGCCCAACTCCACCTTGGGACCTGAACTTCGTTCTAGAAAAGCTCACCCTTCCTCCTTTCGAACCGGCTATGAGCTGTGATCTGCGCTTCCTGTCCTGAAAGACTCTTTTTCTGGTGGCTATCACCTCCGCCCGAAGGATTTCAGAGCTTCATGCTCTATTCTGTAAGGAGTCCTACTTGATTTTCCATAGGGACCGGGCAGTCCTTAGGACACAGCTAAGGTTTCTTCTCAAGGTGGTGTCAGAATCCACACTGAACCAATCAGTGGAGCTTCCGGTCTACTCCCCGTCCCCTTCCAACAAGGGTGAGGCACTCCTTCACACGATGGATGTACATTGGATCCTCCGGTGCTATACTCACCAGACTAAAGAGCTCCGCTCGTGTGATCAGCTATTCATCTCGTTTGCCCCTAGGACTAGGGGCAAGCCGGTTTCTAAGCAGGGCCTTTCCAAATGGTTAGGAAACTGCATTCAGTACTCTTACAAGAAGTATGACAAACCTCTTCCGGGTTCCATAAGAGGTCATTCTACTAGAAACGCGGCTGCCTCTAACGCCTTCCTTCGGAACGTTTCGGCAGCGGACATCTGTGCTGCCGCTAGTTGGAGTTCTGTCCACACCTTTACCAAACACTACCGTCTGGACATTGCCTCTAGGCGGAGGGCTAGCTTTGGATTAGCCGTCCTGCAAGGCCTATTGTCCTAAGCTAGGTCCTTTCTGGACTTCAGCTGTCCTGCTGGAGCTAGTTTCCACCTCCCTAGTTTCTCTCGGTCTCTCTCGAGGGACTGCTTGGGACTCTGTCCCGTATGTAATGACCTACTGAAGGAACCCTCTCAAAGTAAGATAGTACAGTTACATAGGAACTTACCGTAACAGTAGATCTTTGAAAGAGGTTCCTTCAGTAGGTCATATTTTCCCTCCCCTCATTTTCCTTTTACAGGGACTCCAATTCCTGTTTGCGCCTGCTGTATGGCCTCTTCCTGGTTCCGGTGGGAGAACTGGAGGGTGGGCGTGGGGACCACCCACTATATACAGTCACGCTGACGTCCGTCACGTGATGTCTGGTGGGCGGTCCCTCGTCAGGTATTGCTAGAAAAGTCTGCCGTGCGGCCCGACGCCAGGTGGTGCCAGTCCCATATGTGATGACCTACTGAAGGAACCTCTCTCAAAGATCTACTGTTATGGTAAGTTCCTACGTAACTGTACTTTTACTCACCTGGTAAAGCTGATTATAGGAGCACCTTTTTATAGCACTCTTGAGTCATCAAAGCTGGGTCTGCTCTAATGAGCTGACGCACAGATTGAAACTTGGAATCCAGCCCTTGCTCCACCCCTTCCTGCTGGATCAGTCCTCAGTATGAAACTTCTCAGGCTGGACAAAAACTGGTTAACCATACACAAGGACTGAGTGAACTCATGAAAGACATAGGATAACGGAGAGGAGGTAGACTACTGGAACGGATTCAGTGGGCTTTATTGAAAACACAGCACATTGAGGGTAGGATTAACTGTCTATGTACATTTATGATTTTATGTTTCAGTAAAACCCTTGCAGTAGAACTACCTTTGTTCTTACTGCCATAGAACCCCAACATCTAGCCACTACAGTTACTATCTTCTTACCGTCTGCAGTAAACTTCCTTAAAGAAATAAAACAAAAACACTAATGTTCCCTAACAACGAAATAACTTTAAACACACAGATTACAGGAATATGTAAGATAGGCAGGATTCTGAATAATCTATGAAGTTCTATAATAGGTTCTCATTTACCTTGAGCTACTGATTACACACGTAGGCACACATAAAACATAGGTTCCACCGCCTCTGGATATAATGAACACTGGATATAATGGACAGCGGTTGTGTGCACAGATGTGTCCATTATTTCAGGATTGCACTGTAGAAGCACACAACTAACAGCTATATAACAATTGTAACCAAATCATTAACAACTGTACTACAAAGCAGCAGGATATCGTGTTCCTCCATGTTGGGTAGAAAGTGGAGTGCTGTAAAAAGGTGCTCCTATAAGCACTTTTACCAGGTGAGTAAACTACCATTAACTCTTGTACCTTTCTGCAGCACTCCGAGTCATCACAAGTGGGTGATTAAGAAGCAGTGTCAGCAGACAGTGTGGGACGAGGAGGAACAGGTCTAAATAAACACTGTAATAATACCAAGCAACTAAAACTAGAATTGTCCTAACTCCCAAGTATCTGACCTGTAGTGCTTGGAGATGGTGTGAACAGATGACCAGGTGGCTGCTTTGCAGAGGTTGGTGATGGATGTTGCATTACACTCTGCCCATGAGGTGGCTACTGCCCTGGTTGAGTAAACCTTTATCTGAGTAGGTCAAGGGAAAGGAGATGCCCTGTAGACCTCATGAGATGGTGTTTTTTATCCACCGTGCTATGGTGGACTTGGAGGTGGCCAGTCCACACTTAGGTCCTTGGCCCGAGGATAGACATCCCCTCAGGCTTCCTAAAGGAGATTGTTCAAATAGGCTTTGATGATCCAGCCTGGGTCCAGGAGGAGGAGAGCTACCCTCTGGTGTCATTAGGACGGGGATCAATGTGGGCAAAGAAATCTCCTGGGTGTGATGGAAGGCTGAAGCTACCTTTGGGAGAAAGGAGGGGACAGTACTCAGTACCACTCTGTCTCTGTGGAAGGATAGGAACTTTTCTGCACAGGACAAGGCCTAGAGGTCACTAGTTCTATCATTTAAACAGATGGCAACTAGAAACGCAGTTTTCAGCATTAAAAAATTCAGAGACACAGAGTCCAAAGGTTTAAAAGGAGGTCTGGTCAAGGTGTCTGGCATCAGCTTCAGATGCCAGGGGGCGACGATGGATCTTGTCTTGGACTAAATTTTCATAGTTGCCTTGAGAAATGTCAGTACCAGGATGTGGGCCCCCAGCAGGCAACCATCAGTCTCTCCTCTGATAGTTCTGATGGCAGCTGCTTGGACTTGAAGGGAGCCTGTGGAGAGGCCTTCATCGGAACCCTCCTGTAAAAAATCCATGATCTGAAGGACAGCGCTGTCAGCAGTGTTAATGGTTTTTGAACTGCACCACCTAGAGAAAATGAACCATTGTCTGTCGTAGGTTCGGTTGGTGGTGTCTGCTACTCTGTTGGACACCCTGAAATTTAGCAGGCTGAGCTTCTTAGTAGCCATGCTGTCAGCTGAAGGGAACAGGGGTTCAGGTGTAGAATGGGACTCTGCAGCAGCAGGTTGGGTTGGTGAGGTAGAGTCAGTATTTGATCTGTGCTCATTGGCATGACTGATGCATACCATGTCCGTCTTGGCCAGTTTGGTGCTATAAGAACCACTGTGCTGCCAGTATCCTGGATCTTTCACAGTGCTCTCCCAATCATGGAGATCAGTGGAAACACATATACCCTCTCGAATTGCCAGGGTGTCGACAGGGTATCTATACCCGCTGACCCATTTTCTTTGTATCTTGAAAAGAAAGTCTTCACTAGTTTGTTTTGGACAGTGGCCATTAGGTCTGTCTGTAAAGGCCTACACTGTTCTTGAATCGTCTAAAACACCTGTGGGTTCAGTTGTCATTCTCCTGGTTGCAGAATCTGCCGACTGAGCCACTTCAGTGGTGTGTTCAGTTCTCTCGCTAGGTGCATGGCTGACAGGCTGAGAAGTTGGGTCTCTGCTCATATCATTAGTGTGGAAGCTTTCTTGGCCATTCTGTTTTGTTTAGTTTCTTCTTGTTTTTTTATGTAGGCCATGGTGGCCCTGTTGACCATCCACACCCTTAAACAGCGGTTGCATATTTTAATCTTGAAATGTTTGAAGGCTAGTCAGATTGCTCTTGTGTCCAACATGTTGACAGGGAGATAGGACTGCGCTGGAGACCATAGTCCTTGAACTGTTCTAGGACCCAGTACTGCACCTCACTCTGATAGGTTGGTGTCTGTGTCCATGGTTCTTGTGATCTGCTTGCCGAGGGTGGCCCCCTTGATCATGTTGTCCGTAGGCATCCACCACTGTATGGATATCTTTACTGCTGGTGGTAGCAGTAGTTTGTTTGGTAATTTTGCGAGGTATGTTCCATATTGTCTAGCAGTAATTTCTGTAGAGGTCTTATATGGAATCTTGCCCAGTCCTGTAGATCTGTACACACCGCCATGAGTCTCAGGAGTTGCATTAAGTCCCAGACCATGGGGCTGTTGGTTGAGAGTATCTGATTGCAGTGCACTTGCAGGTTGTTGATGTAGGTGTCTGATGGGAGGGCCTGTACCCCGTGCGGTGTAGAAGATCCCCCAGGTGTTCCAAAGTTGCTGAGGGCGAGAGACTGCTGTTGACTGTATTGATGATCCACCCGTGTTGAGTCAGAATGTCCTGCATCCTTCTTGTTGCATTTTCTGATGCTTCTCTTGTTCTGGCCTGAATTAGCCAGTCATCAAGGTAAAGAACTACGTGGATGCCTTCCACGCTCAACTTCACCACTAGAGATGCCATGATCTTGATGAAGACCTGGGGAGCTGATGCTAGACTGAATGGGAGATACTTGTATTGGAAGTGCCGTCCCAGTCTCCAGAATCTCAGGAATTTGTGGGGGGATGGCCGAATGGGCACATGGAGTTGGGCCTTCAGGTCTATTGAGGTCAGTAGGTCAGCTTTCCGGATCACTGCTATGGTGGAACGTAAGGTCTCCATCTTAAGAACATAAGAACGTGTTGGCAGAAGGGGACTGTGTGATCCATCTGGTCTGCCCAGATTACCTACCCCCCTATTCTGTTCTTCTTTTGAGATTACTACAGTACTTGTCCCATGCTAGCTTAAAGCAGTGACTGTTTTGACCTCCACAACATCTAGTGGTAAGCTGTTCCAAGGGACCACCACCCTCTCTGTGAAGTAGAACTTACGAATGTTGGCTTTAAACTTACCCCCTGTTAGTCTCAAACTGTGCCCCCTTGTTTGCATGGTCTTGTTTTTGTGAAAGAGGTTTTCTGCTTGTACATTATTTATGCCCTTTATTTCTTTGAAGGTTTCTGTAATATCCCCCCTGTTTCTCCTTTGCTCGAAGGAGTACATTTCCTGTTGCTGTAGTCTAGATTTATATTGCTCCTGGTGCAGTTCCTGTACCATTTTAGTAGCTCTCCTCTGTACAGCCTCCAAGCGGTCTATGTCCTTTTTTAGGTGTGGCCTCCAGAACTGTGCGCAGTACTCAAGATGTGGCCTCACCAAGGATCTGTACAGAGGGAGTATGACCTCTCATTTCCTACATGTAATGTCCCTGCCAATACATCCAAGGATGCTACTAGCTTTCAAACAACATGAAGTCTTGCTGTATTCTGACTATATGCAGTTAGCCCCAGCACTTGAACTGCTCCAGAGAGGAAAGGGTTAACTCAATGCAGAAGCATAGAAGGTTGACCTCGAGCTCGGTTTTCAAATCTCTGTCTCTGGTACATTTCAGTGTAACTGTCAGACTCTTTACGCCGCCTGACTGTGAATTCACTCCAGAGATCTCTCCTTCGCTTTGGTTCGGTTATAGTAAAAATCAGTCAGTTTAAACAACTGTTTTCATTATTTTTTTCAGTGTCGAATCTCTGTCTATGGTACAGGTAGTGTAAGTAGGTAGATAGTGAATATTTTGGTGTAGAAATTGTTTTTCTTTGGTTTCCCATTCGTCGGTCTGGTTGGGAACCGAAACAAATTTGTTTCTCTCTTCATCTCTGATTTCCACTTGTGGTGCCCGGTTCCTATCAGTTTCAAAAAACTGAAATTTTTCTTGTTTTTTTTTCACAACCTGTGACACGGTTGGTAACCGATAGGGTAGTATTACCTAGCTTGAAGTCTGTTAAGGGTAACTTTTTTTTTCTTTGAACTTTCTATTTTTGCTCTACTCCTCTTCCCTCCCAGCTCCGGTCTCCTTGGGAGCACCTAGGAGTTATCCCTCTGCGGATCGCCTCACCTCGTCAACCCTCCTTCGCCCATGTAGTCACGGTTTATCCCCCGGGCGGGGACGAGGTGGGGCTCGACACTCTGAACTTCTAGTTGTGTCGGTCAGGAGGGTGCCAGGAGGGCAGCCGCAAATCAAGGGCAAGCTCTGGTGCTCTGTCTCCGCCAGAGCTGGTAGGGCTTTTTTCCCCTGTTGTAGAGAGTGACTAGCGCCCTGACGTCAAGGCGTTCCCACCGACGTCTGCCACTCCCAACCCGTTCTCTACGCTACAGCACTTGCTATGCCTCCAGCTTCTGCCAGAGGCCAGCCAAATACTGAGCAGGAGCCCCCTCCCTCCTGGAAGAGGAGAGCTGTCCTCCGGATGCTCGATCCTCTTCCTCCCTGCCGACCCCCGACAACCTGGGCTTGTTCCCGAACCGGGTCACTGGCGTGGCACGAGATGTGGCATCCAGCGCCTCAGCCCTCAGCGCCACTGGACTGGCTGTTAAGGGTAACTTTTAAGAAAAGGCTATGTCTGAGAACCCCCCCCCAAAAAAATGGTCCCATTGGGTTTCAACACTGTACTGAGTGTGGGGAGGCTTTTGCTAAAGCTGATCCCCACTTCATATGTGTGTGTAGTGTCTGGGGTTTGACCACCTCAAAACAGACTGCCAGATTTGTAAAAATGTTCCCAAAGCCACTTTAGAAAAGAGATTAAGTAGGCTGAAGGAAAAGGAGGCCGAGAAGTCCGCTGATCTGGATGGCCAGCCCAGTTCGGTTCCGACCGAACCTGAGGAGGTGCATTCTGACCCAGGCGATACCTCCTCGGTCAAAAGGAGATCCGATTCCGAGGGATTGGTTCCATCTAAGAAAAGGAAAAAGTCAGCCGTTTTGGGTCCCACCCCGCAGAACCCAACCGCTGAGGAAATTGCGAAAGCGATAAGCATAGTTCAGTCGCTTCGCCCGATTTCATCCAAACCGACACCTTCTGGTATGTGGTTGGTTCAGATGGTTCCAACTCCCATCGGATTATGATCCAGATATGTACTATAATGTGGAGTGGGAGGGAGATGAAGAGTTCCCAGAAGATGAGGATGAGGATGTTTTTGGAGGCCTAGATAAGCCTATAGAGCTTGACATCTCCCCAGACAGTCCTACCAATGTCTCCCCTCCCAGACTTTCTGAGTCCCTTTCCCACTTTTTGTTCTACAAAAAAGTGGCTGAAACTCTCCAGCTCCCAGTTGTGGAAGCAGAGGAACCTGATTATGTAGAAATGATGGACATCCCAGAGTCCAAGAGGCTGTCTATCCCACTTCACAAATCTTTAGGGGAACATACTCAAAAAATACTACAAATGCAGGACCACCTACAGGAGTGCAGTGGCCAAAGAAAGGCAGGCCACTCCTCAGAAGCAGCAGTCTAGGGCAGGCAGGGACATGCCTCTTCAAAGGCCTTTCTACCAAGACCAGACTTCCTCTTCTTTTCAACAGAGGGGGTTCTTCAGAGGGAGAGGTAGAAGGGGAATTAGCAGTTCTGTATCCTCTTCTCAGTCTAAAGGTCCTGCCAAACAGACACCCTGATGTGTTAGACCGGGTCGCCTCCTCCGTCTCAGTAGGGGGCAGGCTGGCTTACTACTTCCAGGCCTGGAAGTCTGTCACTTCAGACGTGGGCCTGCTTCTCCTCGTGCCTGGGAGTTTCTGTGTCTATTGTTGCATCTCAAAACCCCCTTTGGCCCTGAAGCATCCGTTTCAACTTCTGTTGTTTTGATGGCGACCTCTGCGGTTGAAAAATTTTTACTTGAACCCAAAACTGCAAGTTTCCAACCCTTGAAAGGAATTGGTCTGTGGCCTGTTTGAGAAAAGTTTCCAAAGTGGTTGTTGTGAAAGAATGGTAGGTCGGTGGGTCTCCTGTGTAAATCCTTCTTGTCTCTCTTTGGCTTCAAAAACATTTCCAACCCTGGTCCAAACATCATGTCTCTCGAACTGTAGTTAAGTTAATATGTTCTTCGATTCCTGGTCTGCCTGCCATAACTTAAACTGTAGGTGCCGTCTGGCTTTGTTGATTGTAGCTTTGGCTCGAGAGGACACTTTAAAGGTGTAGATGGAGGAGTCTGCCAAGTGCTTTATTGTCTGGACAGTGTAGTCCATGGTGGCTCTGTGAGGGCTAGTTCTGGGCAGGTCTTGCTGTATGGCCTCCAGTCACCTGAGGATGGCTCTGATGGTGTAGATGGCTGCTGTGGAGGCCTTCATGGACATCATTAGAATTTCATGAGCCTTCTTGATTGTGTCCTTTTCTTTCTTGTCCATAGGGTCTTTGAGGGCCCTTCAATGGTAGGACTGTCTTGTGACTAAGAGAGGCGATTTGTGACTCAACTTTAGGGGGACTGGACCAGGTTTCCTGTTTGCTTTCTGATATGGGATATCTCCTGTCAAAGGAGGCTTTTTCTCTGTTGCTGGCTGGGTCTGGAGCTTCCCCTTCCTGTGACAGGGTTGAATGAGGCCCTGTCCTATTTGTTATGCAGAAAGAGTTTAAATGCAAGGATCTGTTCTGTCTTCTCCTTTTCTGTCTCCTGTCTGTCTGGTCATGCAACCAAATGTTCTCGTGAAACTTAGGAACTGATCACTCTGTTGGTCTTGCAATTCTCTGTCTCTCGCTGTCTCTCTGCCTTGGGGTAACCATTGCCTCAGTGCTTGCGCACAGAGGTTCTTTGTCTTTTAAATAGTTTTTTGTTTTACTTGGGTTCACCACAACATAACCCAGATAGACCATCTTAGGGTCGCTGGTTCATTCCACTGGGGTGTCAAACAGACGAAGCATACTGATGAGTCCTGGTAGGACGAAACACGTGTCTATGTCTTCTGTTGGCACTCTTTGCAAACTGTGTGAGAGGCCTTTCGGCACCATGCATTTCTGCTTAAAGTTGAACCAGCATAATATTCGGTGGTGATTTGCATATGCAGCCCATGATGCTTTGCATTGTGGGGGCATGTGTGAATTTGTATTTATTTGAAACTTAGCTTCCAGGCCAAATGCCCTTTGGGGTAACCATTGCCTCAGTGCTTGCACACAGAGGTTCTTTGTCTCTTATATATAGTTATACTATTGAAATGATTGCAAAAAGATATGTAGAATTTAGGGGGTTAACCTGTGATGCAGTTTGAGCTCCTCTCAGGCTTCTTTGCAAACTCTTTTGCTGAGCTGTCAGCAGGAGGCCAGCTTGTGTCATGTTCTGTTTATGAGCCTGCTCTGTAAGGAAACTGACAAGAACATTTTGTGAAAAACAGGATGTTTCCTTAACGAGTTCCCAGGTAAAGACTTATAAAAAGAGCAGCAATGCTTTTGCTAGAGAGAGAGTGAAAGACAGAGACTGAAACTTGGAATTAGAGATACCATCAGATGAAGGACTTTGTTTTCTCTGTACTGCTTTTATAAATAGTTCTACTAACCAATTTGTATTTTTTATTTTACTGTTATTGATAATAATAAAATGCTACTTGTGAATTTTACAACTGCTCCTGGTCTTCCTATGCTTCCTCACCTGTGCCTCGATGACACTTCTTTCAAAAGAATGTCTTCTAAGGCTTTGCACACAGGAAAAAAGTTGTGGGATGCTTTCCTTTCCCTGAGCAACAGGTCCAGTTCCTGTTCCTCTGGTGGA
Source organism: Neoceratodus forsteri (assembly GCA_016271365.2). NCBI lineage: Eukaryota > Metazoa > Chordata > Ceratodontiformes > Ceratodontidae > Neoceratodus > Neoceratodus forsteri. The sequence continues at coordinate 553,587,765 of JADMNL010000023.1, read as the reverse complement.
GCTGGTACCTTGAACTTGAGGGTCTCGCAGACCACTATGACAGTTTGTGGGACTGTACCATAGGGACATAAGCGAGCTGCTAGGTTACACACGAAATTGTCAGCAGATGCAGGCCTTGTGGTGTATCTAGTCTGCTCGAGTGTGTGGCACATCAGTCCATTAGACTGCAGCTGCCCCCTCCCCCCACAATTTCCTTCGTCCCCACTCCCTGCCCCCTCCCGGTTTGTACTCTCCCTTTGAATCTGTCCTACCCCATCTTGAAGCTCCCCACTGTTTGCAGTGATTCGACTTCCTCTGGCAGTGCGTTCCACCCTGCTACTACTCTTTCAGTGAAATAGTATCTCCTCATTTCCCTCTTGAATCTGCCCCCCTTCAACTTCAGAGAGTGCGCTCTGGTTTTCCTTCTGCCCTTAAGATTGAACAAACACCTGGTGCCCACTCTGTTCATCTCCTTCAGGTACTTGAAGGTCTCAATCATATCCCTTCACTCTTTTCTGTCCTCCAGAGTATACATATTGAGCTCTGTCAGTCTCTCCTCATAAGGTCTATCCCTCAACCACAGGATCATCTTTGTTGCTGTGCGCTGCACCGCCTCCAGCAGTTTGATGTCCCTTTTTAAGTAGGGGCGCAAGAACTACCTGCAGTACTCCAAGTGCGGCCTCACCAGGGACCTGTACAGGGGCAATATGACCTCACTACTCCTAGAGGTAATCCCCCTTGCTATGCACCCTAGCATCCTGTTTGCCTTTGCCGCTGCCTTCCTGCACTGTGCCGAGTGGTTAATTTCCCCAGTCACAAGCACCCCCAGATCCTTCTCCTCCTTGGACGTGGATAATTGGACAATCTCCAACCAGTAACTGTATCCTGGGTTCCTGGCTCCCAAATGCATCACTTTGCACTTCTTGGTGTTGAACCCAAGCTGCCAGGTGTGCGACCATTCCTCCAGTTTTACCAAATCCTCCTGAAGTACTTTGCCCCCCCATCCACCTAAGCACAAATATTGGTGTCGTCTGCGAAGAGACTGATTTTATTCTTGATCCCTACTGCTGTGTCTGCGATGAAAATGTTAAACAGGATCGGTCCCAGTACTGAGCCCTGTGGGACAACACTTGTCACTGCCCTGGGCTCTGATGCCTCACTCCCCACCACTACCTTGTGCTGTCTGTCCAGCAGCCAGTTTTCAGCCCATCTGACCAGTTTCCTCCCTACTCCCAGACCCTTCAACTTGCAGGTCAATCTACCATGTGGCACTGAATCGAAGGCCTTGCTGAATACAGGTAGAGTACATCCACCACACAGCCCCTGTCTGGTGCCCTCGTAACCCGGTCAAAAAAGTCAACCAAGTTTGTGTGGCAGGATTTGCTAGAGACATATCCATGCTGCCTGTCATCTTATAGATCGTTATCCTCAAGAAATTGCACCAGCCTTTCTCTGAGGATAGCGTCCATCAGTTTTCCTACAATTGTGGTAAGGTTTATCGGTCTGTAATTCCCCGGCTCATCCTTGGGCTCACTGTTATGGGTAGGTACCACATGTGCCTCCCTCCAATCCCTGTGCACACACCCCATATTTAGAGAGGTGTAGAACAGATCAGCCAGTGGCCCTGCCAGGACCTCTGCCAGCTCACTCGGCACCCTAGGATGAATTCCATCTGGCCCAGGTGCCTTGTCCACCCTCAGGGCCCTAAGTCCCTCCAACACCCTTTCCACTGTGATTTCCCCATCTGTGGTTGCCTCACCCCCCTCCCACCCCACCTTTCCCTTCAGGTACGGGCCTATCTCTCTCTCTCTTGTAAATACTGAACAGAAGTACTCGCTGAGTACTTTTGCCTTCTCAGCCCCCTTTTCTACCCACCCACTGCCTTTCCTGATCCTAACGATTTGATCCTTGCTCTTCCTCTTTTCCTTGATATAGCTGAAGAAATCCTTTTCCCCTTCTTTTATCCCCTGCACTAATCTCCGTTCCCTAGTCGCCTTTGCAGCCCTTACCATTCTGCTCATTTCCCTGGATTTCCTCGCATGTTCCTCTCTGTCCTCTGCTCTACTGGTTCTCTTGTAGGTTCGGAATGCATTTCTCTTATCCCTTACCTTCTCCGCTACCTCCCTATTCATCCAACTTGGTTTCTTGGTCCTGGATTTCTTACACTGGCTCTTGACACAAGCTTTAGTGGATTCAGTAAGTCCTAGCTTGATTGCCCATTTCTGTTTGGCATCCATGTCTAGGTGGATGCTAGCTATGTGTCTTCCCAGTATGTGACCCATCCTGCCAAAGTCTGCCCTTCTGAAGTCCAGGACCTTAGTTTTTGTAGTGGCTGCTTCCCTACCCAGATTGATGTGCGGTGGTCACTACCCACCAGTGGATCCTCCACCCGAACATCCCTGACATGTTCTCCATCCTCCAGCACCAGGTCAAGAATGTTCTCCTCTCTCATTGGCACTGTTACCCTTTGGGTCAGGAAGCCATCCTGGAATGCTTCCATGAGGATCTGTTTCCTGGCGCACATGATAGCTGGGATGCTCCAGTCCACTCTTGGCAGATTAAAGTACCCCACCACCACAGTGCTCCCTTTGCCACTGAGTTTCCTTAGCTGCTCCCCCAGTTCCCTATCCGTGTCCTCTTTCTGGATTGGGAGCCTATAAACAACCCCCAGTCGGACCTTAGCCCCCTTCAGGTTGTGAAGTTGCAGCTAAATGACTTCCGACCTGCCCTCTTCCCCCTCCTCCCTATTACATCTGATCCCTTCTCTTAGATAAATGGCTACTCTCCCCTTCCCTTTTTCTCTGTCCCTCCGAAATACTTTAAATCCTGGGATGGCTAAGTCCCAGTCGTGGTTTTGGGTTGCCCACATCTCGGTAATGGCGGCTATGTCTACCTCCCCCTCTGCCATCAACGCCTGCAACTCAGCCATCTTGTTCCCCAGGCTCCTAGCATTTAGTTGTACAACTCTCCACCCTGTTCTTCTCCCTGCTGCTTTCTTACCCTCTCCTCCATCCCGAATCAAAGTCAAATTTGGTTCTATCCTTGCTGTGGGGGTAGGTCCCCTGGACCCCTTCTCCTGGTTCTTTCCACCTTCATGCCCCCCCCCACTGGTTTAAATGATTCCTCTCACTGATAAATTCCCCCAGTCTCTGCTTTAACACCTGTGAACCTTCCTTACTGAGATGTAGCCTATCCCCTGCATATAGATCTGTGTTCTCCCATGTGCTACCCCACTCTCCCACCAAACCATACCCCATGGACTCAGCCACTTGTTGAAGTCCATGATTCTGCGCTTCCTGTTTGCACTTGCTCATGGCACTGGCAGGACTTCCCAAGAACGCTACTGTCCTTCCCCTTCACTGCATAGATTCCCCACTTCCTGAAACTATCCTGAACCTCCTCTATCCTTCTTCCTTCCAGATCGTTCGTTCCAGGGTGCACAACAATGTGTGGTTCTCCCCACCTTCCTTACACATCTATCAGTATGTTGAGCCACCCTTCCTGTTGTCATGCCAGGCATGCCCGCCACCCAGATGTTGCTTTTTCTGGCACCCCTTCCCCCATCTTACACCCTTAAGTGTTGAGTCCCCAGAATTATGACTCTCTCCCTTTATCCTGATCACCCTCTCATTGCTTGATAGTATCCTGCCCCCAACCTGATCCTCCTCCCATCCCCCTGTTTCGCCACCCTTGCCTCCCCATTCTGTGCCCTATCTTCACCCCTCACACCAACTATGGCCAGTGTGTCGGCTTCTGCTTCAGAACCAAGGATCTTACCGAGAGGGTTCCTGCAGTAGGTCTTCACATATGGGACTGGGTCCCCAGGTGTCAGGTTCCAACGGCAAACTTGTAGATAGCAGTCATCAGCGGGGACCGCCCCCGACGTCAGGTGATGTGACGTCAGCCCGACTATAAAAGGGGGTGGTCTTGCGCCCGCCCTCCAGTTCTTTCCCGCTGTCGCCTCAGTTCAGCCACGAGTTAGAACAGCTATCAAACGCCCACAGTGTTAATCGAAGATTCCTTCGCCTCATAACCTTTTATATTCAGTTTTTTTCCACGATTGATGTCTTCTCGACCAAAGAAGAAAAGTGCTTGAGGTGCGGAGCCCAAATCCCGCACGGGGACGACCATTCCTGCTGCCTCTTGTGCCCAGGCCCCAAGCACAACACTGTGGAGTGCTCCATCTGCCAGGCCTTCAACCAGGCAACTCGGACCAGGCGCAAGTGGACCTTCGAGGCCCACCTCCTTACCCGACGTCTGGTGTCGATGGAAAAGGAGCTCCAGGAGTTGAGGGAAAGGTCATCGTCGCCGGCCCCAAGAAAGAAGAAAAGTAAGGAGAAACACCAGGACAGGAGTCCGTCACCATGTGGGAGACCTCCCAAAACCCTGAGTACTGCTTCTGGTACCCCGTCCAGCTCCTTGGGCTGGGCACCTTCTCCCCTCTCCTGCCGAGGTGAGCAGGCAGCTGGGGGTCGCCTCTCTGGAGGTTTCTGTTCAGTCACCTTTCAGCTTGGCCGATAAGTCACCCCTCGACCCTGTGGAAGGGCGCACGGCCCCTGCCGATAAGTCTAGCGGCGGTCTTCCAACCTCCTCTAGCCCGGTAAGGTCCGATCAGTCGGATGATGGATCCTCCGTCGCCTGCCCGGACCCTTCCACTGTCCCGTCAGGCTCCACTTTGGCCCCCGACATCGGACAGAGTGAGCTGCAGAGTGACTCATCATCCTTCCGGGTTCTTCACCCCAGGGATTCACCACCCGATCCTGTGTTCTCCCTTCCGCCGGGATCGCTGATTGACCTTTTGTTGGGGTCCCTCCCGGAACTTCCCCCTTCGCCAGGTGTCTTGCCGCCCCTGGACAGGAGTCCATCGCCGGCTGGGGATCCGAACATGGAGCCTCCTCCCTCGGGACCTTCTGGGGCCCTTCCGGATCCCGCACCACCTAGTGGCACTTTGGCACCTCCCCTGGTAGGTCCCGAACCTTCAGGTGGTTTCCCGGGGCCAGACCCCCACGTCCCGCCACTGGGCACCCACTGTCGGCTTCTCAGTACCCGACGCCAGGCCGTGTGCCCCCGATGCCGCCGGAATATCCTGGGTACTCCTGCAACTCTCGAGGATTGCCTGGCTATCAGTACCCTTCATGGCAATACCCCCAGTACCCAGACTACCTGGGCTTTCAGCTTCCTCCACCTCCGGCGCCAGACCGCGAGTTGGCCCCTTCGTGGTGGCAGGATGCCAGAACCCAGCTTCTGATGGAGATTAGGCAGTCAGTAGGGGACACCCCCCTGTCGAGGGCCCCCCCTCCACTGCCTCCCTCCGGATGAGCATTGGGTGTTCTCATTGTAGGATCATCTGGGATGGATCCTTCCATCCCCAGTGGTTCTTAGCCCTCCAACACAGACTCTGATTCTGAGCCTTCAAACCCTAGGTCCCCTGCTGAGGTACCTCCCAAGGAGTCCCCAAAATCTCCTCCAGAGGACCCATCCTTCGGAGACCTTTTATGCACCATTCAGGCAGTAAGAGGCTGGCCTTCCAAAGAGGTGGATCCCCAATGTAAAAGACTGGCTTAACACCTGGATTTAGCCACTTCAGATCCCCTCCTTATCCTCCCTTGAATGGGTCCTCATGAGGATCTGGTGACCACGGTATGGCAGCAGCCATCATCCATCCTGGTGGTCTCCAGAAAGGCGGATCACACTTATTATCCCCAGAAGGGATTCTACACCTCACCACTCACCCTAAGTCTGACTCGATGGTGATCACGGCTGCTCATGACCGATCAGCCCAACCAAAACAGTTGAGCTCCTCGCCTCCGGACAAGGACTCTCGTCAGTTGGGCCAGTTTGGCCGGAAGATTTATTCCTCTTCCTCCTGTGCCATTCGGTCCCTCAACTATGTTTCCCACATGGTTGCATTCCAGAAGGCATCTCTCTCAGAACTGGAAAGGGACCTTCTGGAGGTTCAGGATGAAACCCTTCGACAAGGTCAGGATGGGAAAGTCCTCTTGCCGTCATGCATTGCGCGCAACGTATGACTCATTGGACTCGGTGGCTAGAGTGGCAGCCACGGGGATCTGCCTCTGCCGCCTTTCTTGGCTAAAGATAGCAGGTCTAGCACAAGATGTCCAGTCCTCCCTTCTGGATGCCCCTTTCAGGGGTTCCATCCTCTTTGGCGGTGATGCCAAAGTTATTATCACCGGGCTGCAGGAGACCGGACACTCCCTTCGGGATGTCTGCTTCATGTACCAGACGGGGCAGAAAAAGCAGCCTTTTCGTCGTCAAAGAAGGTGGAATAAAAACCAGGGTAAGCGTCAGGGCAAAAGGCGCGCCCCCAGTTCAGGAGCACAAACCCCCCAGGCCAAGTTCCCAAAGCCGGCCTCCGGGGCCAAAGCTCCCCTCCCCTCGGCGTCCTGACTCCTTTCCCCTTCTTCCGCTACCTCAGTTAGACAAGGAGGAACCAGTGGGAGAGAGGTTTGGCCTCCACCTGCTGGGGTGGAGGTTCGTCACCGCAGAATCTTGGGTGTTACAACTCATACAGTGGGGTCACTCGATAGAGTTCTCTGAGATTCCAGCCCCTCATCCGCCAGGATGGTCTTTCTGTCCCAGGGATCAGATCCCCATTGCCTCGCAAAAGAACCAGGCCCTTCTACTAAAGAAGGCAGTAGAACCCATCTCTCAAAATCAAATAGGAAGGGGATTTTACTCCCACTTCTTCCTAGTCCCAAAGAAGACGGGCGATCTGAGACCAATCCTGGACCTCAGCATGCTAAACCTCTTTGTCGAGTACAAGAGGTTTCGCATGTTGACCCTTCGGGGCTCCTCCCTCTGCTCCATCCAAGATCTTGACTGTACTCCCTGGATATGCAGGATGCCTACCTGCACATCCCTATCCTCCCGGCCCATCACCGCTTTCTTCATTTTACTTTCCTGGAGAACCATTTTCAGTTCCGAGCACTTCCTTTGGCCTTTCCTCTGCCCCTCGGGTGTTCATGAAGTGTTTAGCGGTGGTTGTGGCTTTTCTTCGCTGCCAGGGCATTTACATTTTCCCATACCTGGATGACTGGCTCCTCACAGCACCCTCTCTGTACAGCCTGAAAGATGCTCTCTCTTTCACTCTGAATTTGTTTTCTTTTCTGGGTGTCACGGTCAATCTGCCCAAATCCCAGCTAGTACTATCCCAATGGCTCCAATTCATTGAAGCAGTACTAGATACAGTTCCGAGCAAGACTTTTCTGCCATTGGATCGAGCCAAGACTCTAGTTGCTCAAGCCACTGTCGTGGCCCAGGCTCGGTGGATCCCAGCACATGCCGTGCTCCGTCTCTTGGGACTGATGGCAGTGGCCATTTCCACAGTGCCCGTGGCCAAACTTCACGAGGGTCACCCAATGGTCTTTCCGAGTCCAGTGGGATCAGAGGACGGATGACGTGAACCAGAAAATCATGATCTCCAACAGCCTACAGAGAGATCTTCGCTGGTGGCAGGATCTCTCTAATCTGTCAAGGGGAACTCCTTTCCATTTCCCGGTTCCTACCCAAATCCTCACCACGGATGCCTCAGACTCAGGCTGGGGAACTCATCTGGGGATACACAGGACACAGGGGTCTTGGTCCGACCAGGAGCTTATGCTCCACATCAGCGTTCTGGAGACAAGGGTAGTACTTTACGCCCTCCAGGTGTTCCAGTCACTTCTGGTACCGGGACCAGTTCTGGCCCAGACAGACAACATGTCCACTGTCTGGTACATCAGCAAATGGGGAGGAACTTGCTCATACCCTCTCTTCAGAGAAGCAATGAGGGTCTGGTACTGGGCGATTCAGCACAGCCTTCTCTGGACAGCAGTCCACGTTCCAGGTGTCAGCAACGTTCTGGCGGACAGTCTCAGTTGATCAGTAGCCAGGGCTCACAAGTGGGAGTTAAAGCTAGAGGTGGTTGAAGACCTCTTTCTTCGATGGGGTCGACCAGAGATAGATCTGTTCACCACCCCATTCAACGCAAAACTACCCAGCTTTTGCTCACTCGTTCCCGGGCATGGTGCATTTTGGCGAGACGCACTGTCTCTCTCCTGGACAGGGAGGTTTCTTTACGCATTTCCTTCCTGTCCTCTCATTCAGAAGGTTCTGGTGAAGCTTCATCAGGAAGGAGCTGATGTGATCCTAATTGCTCTTCTCTGGCCATGCCAGATTTGGTATCCTCTTTTACAACAACTGGCACTGGAACCTCCAGTCCCTTTGCCATTTTCCCACGACCTTCTGACCCAGGAGCAGGGCACTCTGATGCACCCGAGCCTTCGGTCTCTCCGCCTTCATGCGTGGCGCCTGTGGACATAGCAGTTTCCCGCTATGGAGTCTCCTCACAGGTTACCTATATCTTGGTAGAAGCCAGAAAACCATCTACTAGATCCACTTACACTATGAAGTGGAAGAGATTCTCGATCTGGGCCCCTAGCAAGACGCTGGGATCCTTTTTCGTGCTCGGCGGTCCAGGCGTTATAGTACCTCGCACATTTATCTGAGACTGGCCTTAGCTACTCTTCCATTAAGGTCCATCTCTCTGCGGTGTCGACCTACCACCCCCCCGGTGGAGGGCAAAACCTTGGTTCAGCTGGAGGTGGCCAAAACTTTTCTAAAGGCATCCTCCACCTGAAACCTCCTATCTGGAATCCCTGTCCCCTCCCCCGACCTGAATTTCATACTGGAGAAGCCGACCACCTCGCTTTGAGCCAGCCTCTAGCTGTGACATGCGCTTCCTTTCCTGGAAGACTTTGTTTCTAGTCGCAGTCACTTCCGCCAGAAGGGTCTCTGAGCTTCAGGCGTTCATCTGCAAGGAACCCTACTTAATTTTTCATAGGGACAGAGTAGTCCTTTGGACTAACCCTTCATTTCTCCCCAAGGTGGTATCAGAAACCACTCTTAATCAGAGTGTAGAACTGCGTGTCCACTATCCCCAGCATTCTAACGGGGGAATACCTGTTGCACACCCTAGATATGCACCGGGTTCTTAGATACTACACAAACCGGACCAAGGAGGTTCGTAAATCCAATCAGCTCTTTGTAGCCTTTGCTCCCCAGTGCCAGGGCAAGGCTATTTCTAAACAGACCATTTCTAGATGGTTAGCCAACTGCATCCATTTCACTTACCAAAAACATGGGAAATTCCTTCCGGGGGCAATTAAGGGTCACTCCACTAGGAGTGTTGCAACTTCTACTGCCTTTTTCAGGAATGTATCTACTGCAGAGATCTGTGCAGCGGCCACGTGGTCGTCTGTCCACACCTTCACTAAGCATTACACTCTGGACATTGCCTCTAGGCGCAGAACTGGCTTTGGTCTTGCAGTTTTACAAGGCCTTCTGTCATAAATTCCTGGTGGCAACTTCTCCTCCTCCTGGATGTACCTTTGTATTATTTCCTTTGGGACTGCTTGGTATTCAGTCCTGTATCTGAAGACCTACTGCAGGAACCCCCTCGAAGTTAGATATTGCAGTTATGTAAGAACTTACCGTAACAGTAGATCTTCGAGAGAGGTTCCTGCAGTAGGTCTAGTTTCCCTCCCACCTTCCCCCTACTCCTGGAGTGTTTCCTTCATTTTCATCCTGCCTAGCCCATGGGTCTAGAGAGGAAGCATGGCCCTAGGAGTGCTTTACGCCTTCCATTTTCTACTTACCTTTTTCTAGGTCTCCGGTGGAAAAGAACTGGAGAGCGGGCGTGGGACCGCCCCCTTTTATAGTCGGGCTGACGTCACGTCACCTGGACGTTGGGCGGTCCCCACTGATGATTGCTATTCACAAGTTTGCTCGTTGGAACCCGACGCCAGGGGCGAGTCCTGTATGAAGCCCTATTGCAGGAACCTCTCTTGAAGCTCTATTGTTACGGTAAGTTCTTACATAACTGCAGTTTTTCTCTTGGTTCTTCATCCTCTTCATCAGAATACTCCTCTTTAGAGGAATTTTCTCTATCCGGCTTCTCTGGTTCCTGGGTATTGCCTTTTCTTTGTTTTCTGGGCTTATGGATATCTGTGTCAGGGTCTCTTGGATGTTTTGGGTCCACCAATGCCTCAGTACTTTCTAGTAGTTTTTGAAACATGTCCTCCATGACCCCCTGTGATACCATGGAGGCATTATCTTCCGTGGTGTCCTCTGCGGAAAAACCTGAACCCAAGTTGTCAACCTGGGAGTCTGCATCCACCAGGCCAGTATTGGAATTATACTTCCAGAGCTACCTTGGCTCTAAAAAGTTTGGGTCATGTACCATCTGTGGGGTGGCTGTTTTAAATCAGTGTGTAACGCACACCACCGGGTCAGATGGAAGGCACACTGCACTAAACAGTACTCACTGGGTTGTGCAGCCCATTTGTTTGTAGTAAAAATAAGCATACAATGGAAAACCTTGCATTACATGGCTTTTAATGCATTTTCTAAAAACTATATAATTGAGCATGGCATGTTGTTTACTTGTAAACTAATGTCTGACTCATAGAACCAATGCAAAATGGGTACCACTTTCTGAGCTTGACCAGTACAAAAAAAATAAAAAAAAATAATCATAGACCTTGTTAAACTCCCCCAAAAATGCCCAATAAAACTGGAAGTTATATAAGGCCTATAAAATGGGTAGAGAAAATCTAAGCTACTGATGCCTTAGACAGGCTGTCACCAGGACATTTATCTCAGCATCTGCATAGCATAATGTCATCTGAGGAAACTGTACCAGTGCCAGCCTGCACCTGGCTCATCACCTCAAACATCACCCTGCCAGTATAAAATCCAGATTTTCAAAAAGATATCATGTTTTCCCACCCAAACCTGTTAACAAACCAAGGTGAAGAAAACTTGTTCACCGCTGTTCATTCACCAAGATTCAATCACATTCTTGTCAAATTACTAAATTTCCTATGGGTGTCTCTGCTGTGTGTGATGCAGTAGCAGAAAACATGATCCAGTGCCCCCGCCCCATGCTGCTCTAAAGAATTTACCTATCACCCATTTTATAAATGTAACAAGGCAGGACAGGGTGTCCCATGTGCTGAGATAACCAGGCTTCCAGGGGATGTAGGGCAGGCCCTCTGCCTTCAGCACTGGGCCTTGCAGCCCCGCTAGGCAGCCAGTTGGCCAATTATCTCTGCATAAGGCCCACCACCAATCTGTCATGTATTATTGCATGTTGAATTAAGAAAGACCAATTCCACAGCAGCTCACCAAAACCTTTTCCCCTTGTTTCGTAACTTTTGAAGTGTCTCTCACCACCCCATGTTTTAGACAGGATAAAAAAAATCCAAAGTCATGTGCACCACTTCTGTACTTTATTTTGTACTTGAGTGGTTTATAATGAGTTAATAGAGCCCATGTGGTATTTCTTATGGTAGAAGACAATCAGACTTCTCTCTTGAGGTTTGGGCAGCAGCCAGAACCGTTCTACTATGCTTTACGCTCCTCTCACCCAAACCTCATGATCGGAGCCTCTTTTACCATAAGAGATACCCCACGGAGGCCCTAGTATTTACAGTATCCAAATCATCATGTTTTGCAATTATAATTTGTAACTAATTTTAAACTGATTTTTAAGCAGCAATGCAGTGAAGGGAGGGGCCAGCCAGCAAGACGGTACAATTTTTTTTGGTAACTGGGTAAGGTCCACTAGACACAAATGCCTATTTTCAGAGGTGACCTGGGAGTACTGGGGAGGTTAAGTGACTTACTCAGTCACACAGAGTAGGCAAGTGGAGGTTGTGGTAATCAAACCCAGCTGAGCTGGATTTACCATGCTCATTCACAGCTCATTATTCTATCCTCTAGGCTAGGCTATACTGCCACATTGTAAAAATGTAATTATACAATGGTGTAAATCCAAACTCTGAAACCCCACAATCTCATTGGCTGGCTGGCACCTTTGCCAGCGTGATAAATCCTCCAGTATACCCACTGGAAAAGGTGCCAGTCAGCCACTTCACCAACATCACTATGACCCCCAAAAATCAAAACATATACCCGCCATCTTGATTCCCCGCTAAAGTGCTCCACAACCCAAGTAAAAAGCACTGCCACATAAACTACACTGCTCTCCCGAAACAAGTGCAACAAAAAACTACTCGTCCCAAAAAAAAAAACACCTTGTACTCCGCTGAAATCAGTTCCCGGCTGTGACGGTGTCTCCTTGCTGCCTGTCCCTGTATTGCCAACTCCCCAGACACGTTTGTCCCTGTAGCTTCAGTCTATTCTAATAACCCCAGACACATGCCATAACAATAACTAGCTCCATGACGATACTGCTGTTCCACAAACTTACTTCCCCGACACATAAAAAAACTGACGGAAAACGCATTCCCAAAAACCACGGCAGTCGTGTATGCACAGAATGGGCAGCCACTGCTCCGTACTTTTCATTGCACCGAAAACCAACTACATGACGCTGTTCCGGCTCCTACAACTAAAAGAGAGCTGGGACACAGAAAACTAACAATATGGGACGCAATGTAAAAGGCTTCCCGGGCCCAAAAAAACATCAAGAGTACAAACAGAAAACTCTTCTCATACAGGTGCACAAAATCAGACCCTAGCAACCCAGAACTGCAGCCCTAGCAACTGGGAACCGTTTTTATCCCTATACCCCAAAATTCAATCAAAATAATTTATAATGCAAAAAAACTATTTTTAATATTTTTTTCTATCACAAAACACAAACTGGCCATTGTATAACAGCAATATGCCACTCCAGGGGTGGATTTACCACTTCTAATGTGGTTAATCACTCGGCTGTGCCTCGTGACCGAACCACACCAGGCGTGGTAAATCCACCCTATACCCACTCCATGTTGTGGTATATTGCTTAGATATAGTAAGCTACTAAAGAGTAAACAAACTTTTATTTTTTTTTAAATACCGTAAGTCTTGCTGCACTCAACTTAATATCTTGCTCTTAGGAACGTGCCACCAACAAATAACCTTATTCCTAGGGGAAAAAATTTTAACTAGGACCCAAAGCGCACCAAGGAGCATGATGTCATATTCCAGTCAGATAGTACTGAAACTATGTCCTCTTAATTAACAAAACCTGTGACCTTCCTCCTTCTAAATAATGAATCTTCTCCTATATGTTGATCAGACAAGAGGGAGTGCCTGGTTTATCTCTGGTCTTGGTGCCAGCTAGAGAACAGGCCTTAACCTTGCTTCCCACTGCAGTGAGAACCTTGCATAAATGTCTTTCTCAAAAGTGTCTCTTTCTTAGGTGTGAAGGGTTAACATGTGAGTTCCCAGTGAAGGAACAGCTGCCAGGGCTATGACCCCGGCCCTACTGAAGAGATTTATTTTTCATAGCTGCCAGGGCTCCTTGGAGAGCTACCGAGCTGAACCCCGAAAGACCCCGGTGTAATTCCAACAGTGCAGGTACAGTGAACAGAGGTCCCTAAGATATTTTAAGAGCAGGACGTTGGGGCATTTATGGCACACTCGACAAATCTTGACCATCTTGAAGAAGGGAACAACTGTGAGACAAGGGGAGAACCAAAGGTAGAACATACGAGGGCTGAGAAAGGCAGCAAAACCACAAACAACAGAATGAGGACAGATGAGACCATGAAAGGTCCTGATTTCAGTAGCCTGGAAATATGGGTGGGGGGGTCCCCAGTTTGTTGGGAAAAAATAGGCAGTGAGAGGAAGCCACACCAAAAAAACAAAACCTTCAGAGAACTGTCCTGCAACACAGCCACCACTGCTTAAAACCTGGGTATGGTGGGCTCTCCCATGTGGGCAAAAGGTGGAGGCCCCCACCCCGGGCAGAATATTGCGTGGCTGCCCTGCCGGCCATACAGTCAAAAAACAGGAGAAACAAGACACTGCTGAGAGAGGGGAGAGAATAACTGGGGTAACAGAGGGGCTGCGACACAATTAGTAGACCAACAAAAAGAGAAAGTGAAAATTATGTCCACTGTCCACAGGACAGCACTGAACCAATCACAAGATGGTGACCGAGGAGAAGACATTGTGTTTCTGTGAGTAATGAACAGCAAGAGAGGACAATATGGCCGCCAGAACCTGCAGATCCCATGAGATCTGGCACTATTTTAGTGTGGGTAAGAACAAACGGCAAGGAGAAAACAAAGTGGCCTCTGGGCTCTCCAAATACCACGAGATCCTTGCACCAACCAAACATAGCAGGCAGGAGGCCAGAGCGCACAATGTGGCTACCCAGATCGGAATGATCGCACCATCTTGGTGCCATCTTAGGGATACTGGCTGGAATGAAGCATACAATCTGCTGTCTGAGACAGGGCTGTTTGTAGGACCTAACTCCTCCTAAAGAGAAATAGCTGTGTCAACGGTCCTCTGCCTTGCTCAGCCATAATTGCTGAATGAGTGTGGCTGGGCATCCGCAGCACAGTCTCCACATGGGCCAGATCCGCGAGCGGAAAGGTTGGACCGCCGCAGACCAGAACTCTCATCAGGTACAAGATTACCGCAGCATCAGAAAACAAAAGTGAGACCATCTACCCAGTTGCTGCCAAGAAACCAGCAAACAGCAAGACTTGGAACCACACAGCAATGCTTGGAACAGCAGCACCAGGCAAGTGGCAGCCTTCCTCACTTCCCCTTCCCCTGAGCAGCAGCTGAGAAGAGGCGGGGGTGGGATGCTTGGAACACACCAGCGAAGTGCTCGGGTGTCACCCAACCCCACTGGCTGAACAAGGTGAGCCATAATCAAGTAGGTTCATGCTATAGAAAAAAAACAGCAGATAGGCTAGGGGTGAACATGTCCACCTCCCACAACACAGTGGACCCACCATACCAGATCCCATGAGCACAAGAAGGCAGAATTCAGTCTAAAGGGCCAGCAACACAGCAAAAATCTGGAGCGAATAGATAACCAATAAACTTAAGGCACAACATAAATCTGGAGGAAACAATTATTCATCAAACCTAAGCTAGTCCAAGCTGGAGGGAGGGGGTTAGAGAGAACAGGGTTGGGACTGGCTCCTCCCAACCAAAGTTCCCACATGAAATTCACAGGGAAAAAAAACAAACTAGTAGTCAAAAAATTAATAATTCTTTTAAAATTCAGTGAGTCAAAAAACAGTAGTTGTTAGATAAAGAAAATAGATCTTTCCACAAAAAAGTGAACAGTGGCCGACCCGGTAGCGCTGAGGGTTGAGGCGGTGGATGCCCCACCTTGCGCCACGCCAGCGACCAGGGTTTGGGAACAAACCCGGGTTGTCTGAGGTCGGTGATGGGAAGGGGGAATTGAGCTGCCGCAAAGCAGCTCTCCTCTCCTTGGGAGGGATGAGGGGTTTCCCCGGCCCTTGGCTGCCACCTGGTGAAGGATGGGTGGCAGTTCAGGCAATGGGGAGCCTGGCAACAGCCAGGGGTGGGGTGGAAGGGGTCGAACTGGTACTCGGCGTGCGTATGTGCCTACATCGCCAAAGCATGTCCGTGTCTGCCAGGGTCCCGGGACTGGGGAGAAAACATGAATATAAATTACAAAGTAAAAAAAAAAAGAAAAGCCAAATGGTTGGCACAGAGCCAAACTGGATGTGACCAGCCTGGATAGATGCACAAATTAAACTGATAACTGATCCAGCAGGAAGAGGCGGAACCAGGATCGGTTTCCACATTTCAGTTTGTGTGTCAGCCCATTGGAGGACACCTCCAAGACCCAGTTTTGATGACTTGGAGTACTGTAAAAAGGTGCGAGGGATAATAAAAAAGTATATGTATAAAATGCTTCCTGTAACATGAGCTGTTGTAGCTGGTCATTGACACAGCATTAGCAATACTGCTCACGATGCTGGCGACCCAAGTGGGGAAGTGAGCTCAAGTCATTGGGCTGACTGGGGAAGGAAGTTGGCGTGTCCGACAGACTGCTGTCCTTCGGGTGAGAGGGTTGCATGACATGCTGTTTGACTGTCACCTAGGGAAGGCTAGGTGGTAGGGCGGTTGATTCTGCTGAAGCAGAGAGGGTTGGGACATGGCCGGCATGATCTGCTCATGTACGAGTGCGTACTTTGATCATTACTCCATGGCTGTGTCCCATGGGAGGGGGGAAAGGGGATCGGCCACTGGCTGGGCAGATGAAACCATGCTTGCCCCTCATATCCACCATCGGCATCCCTCTCCTGGCTCATGGGTATGCTCCTGGGCTTCACCTCGGCCATGGAGGGTGGAGCTGCTGAAGGAGCTGAATGGCAGGCCCTGCCTCAGGGCTTGGGGGTGAGTAATCTAGGGGACAACACAGCAGTGAGTCACAGGATGCCTGAGAAGTCCTCAGGAATCCAGCTAAGAGCAGCCTTGACGAATGGGAGGCGGTGTTGGCAGTGGTGGAAGGAGGTCCTAGCTAGAGGGCCAGGGGGGCCAAAATAATGTTGGGGGGGGGGACCAAGAACTGTTGCTTTAGTATTTGTATCTGTAGAGAATAGGATATCCCTCTTGGGTGCAAGATCTCATTTTTAGGATAGCCTCAGGATGAGGTTTTTTATTATTGTATTTGTTTCCTATGCCCGGCCTCCGGTCATCCTTCTGCCTGGTGACCTCCCAGCCACACTACCGTGAAACTCAGCCCTGTGGTCCTCTACAGCTTACCACTCATGGCAGGGTAAGCGGTGGAGCCCAGATTTCCTCTCAGAAGATCTTATCTGGTGAGTTAACTGTGACTGCATGGTGCATGGCCTGAGACAGCAGGCTTCATCCAGTTGATACCCCTATTTTTGTTCCCTTGGTCTACTCCTCTCACGCGGCACCCTGCACAGCCACTTCTGGCCTCATTGCATGTAGCAATTGTGGCAGGACCTACCACTTATGAGGGCAGGGTCGCTGCTGTGGGCAGTGGCTCCTCTCTACTCAGCCTCTGATTGGGCCGCGCTGTTCCCTGCCATGGCAGTTTGCCTGCATCCACCAGAGTCTGCTCCCAAACCTGGGTCATCTGCATGGATGCACGCTGTGTTTCTTCCTGGCCGCTGGGCAGAACCATGATGTTTTAACAGTTTATTTACCCAGGCTAGGTCAGCTGAGTTGCAAAATCTAATTTTCAGTATGGTCTGGCTTTTACCTACTTTTACAGCTGAGTGAACTGAAGCACTGTGGAGGTTAAGGGATTTTATTTTATTTATTTATTTAGACTTTTGTTTATCTGGTAATTGCACTAGACAAAGTATGTGTAACCCCTACAAATGGGGGTTCCCAAAAGTCTTCCTTGAGCTTGCCTAAATGCTCACTGCCAGGCTGGTGTCCTGTGTTCTAGCAGTTTAAATGTGATTACCAGAGCTTGTATAGCCTCTGTGTACTGTCTCCTTAGAGCTGCTTGATTGCAGCACAAGTAATCTGAGAGGGAGCTCTGTTAAAGATGTAACTATTTGCTGAAAACCATTTAGAATGATAATGATAATGTAGTTTGTCTAACCTGCTTTCTTTGTAGCAAGGACTGTTTTGTTGGTCTCCACTATCTTGGTCCTGGACTGCAAATTGGACCAGTCAGTTCTGGTGGGACCTAAATGTAGCCGGACTACAGGAGCTGTCTAAATTCAAAATCTATAGGAACTGTGGTTTGAGTTTTTGCGCCTTTTTTGCAACTGAAGGGGGAGCTCTTGCTTTGACTGACAGCCAAATCAACCAACCAAATCTTTTAGATCTTGGGGAAGTCCTGGGCTGCTTGCAGTTTTCAGTTTAGTTCTGAGCTGGAAGCTCAAGAAGAAGGAGCTCATATAATTTTGGGCAGCAATCCTGAGTGGATTTGCATGGGAAAACTGAAAGGGCTGAGTTTTTTGCTGCATGTCTGCTGCTACTCCACTCAGAGGGAGAGAAGAGAATTATTTTGGACTAAATCCAAGTTTGTGTGACTAAAGTAAGCTACTGAAGTGGGCCAGGCTCAACCTGATGAAGACCGAACATTTTTGCTGAATGCGATTGGCCTGTTAGGAGTTCCAGCTACCCCTAAGCTCCTGGTATGTGCAGAGACTTCGCGATTGTGACCAGGGATCACTTTGCCTGGTACAGTAGAATTCCCTTACATGTAAATGTGCTATGAGCTGCTAGTGGGTTGTGAGTTAGTTCTTCACTGTGTGGACTGTGTTCTGCTTGCTGGAAGCTGTATCCAGCCCAAAACGGACTGCATCCGAACTTGTCTCCATGCAGTCTGGGCCTTGCCAGACTGGCACAGCCAGACTACCCACTGCACAGAGAAGCCATCGACGAGAGACCTGCCTGGGGATCAGCCCCCCTGATCCACACTTGAACAGGAACAATGCCTCTGTGAGTTGTGTGGGCCCTGCTTCTCCTGGCATTCCAGGTCAACCACCTGTGGTCTCGATTTTCGTCCAGCCTGTGTCCAGTCTTAGGTATCGTGAGTAAATACCAGGGTAGCTCCCTGCACCAACAGCTTAATCTGAGTGAGTCATTCGATTGTCTTGTTGTTTCGTTTCCTTTACGAACTGAGCCCTCTGGCTCTGGAGTACAAATATTGTGTACTGTGCATGTTGTGTTTTCCATCACAGGGCCCCAACCAGCTGCAACCCCGGGCAATTGTTCTGGCTAGCCCATCTCTTCTCCACCTGGGTACCCAGAGGTGGACTGTGTGGGGGGACTCAAAGCGCATGCATAACTGCTTGATTGACATAACCTTTAAGCTGATTAACCTGATTTTGCCCCTCCCTTGTTCAAGTCCCCTGAATAAATCAGATCTAACTTTTTCTGCATGTAATCTGACTGTGGTTCCAGTTTGTGGTCAAAGTACTGTACTGTTGCTATTTGCTGTGCTTAACCTTGTTTTACAGGGGGTCCCTAGGGTCGAGCCAGAGGAACCAGCCCTGGTGGTAAGTGCAAACAGTGTGGGTACTTGTGTGGTGTACCAGAGGTATTGTGAAAGTGATTATTGTACAGTGTTCAGGCCATTAGAGGTGAAAGAGGGGGGTTACAGTATCCCGGAGGGCTGTGCCCAGGTTAGCTTGACCACTACCAACCCTGACCTCTGGGTGGAGGCACCCATTTCAGAACTCAGGCCCCTTAACCTGCTACTAGCCAAGCAGGCAGGGGTAGTAGCCCTTGGGATAGCGCCACCTAGGGGTTACAGTTGTTTTCAGGCTCAACCTTGAATCTTCCCAGGGTCACATAGCAATGACTCTGGTGAGACTTGAACCTGGGTCCCTGGTACTGAACCCTCTAGTCTAGCCATAAAACCCCGCTGTGTCCTTGTATTACAAAGCTCATTCTAGGACATTTCTATAGTGCCTGGTTTTTATTTTATTTTACAGTTTTCAGCCAGGAAAGCACACTAAGCTGGGAGCACAGGGAAGTTGAGTGGCTAGCTCATGGTCACACAGTATGCAGGTGGTGTTTGTGAGATACAAACCCAGTTCTCCAGGTTTGCAGCTCAGTGCTGTTAACCACTAACATTAGGCGATAGTTCCACTGTACAGGACCCTGGTGAGGCCTTACCTTAAGTACTGTGTCCAGTTCTGGAGGCCACACCTTCGTAAGGACATTGACAAAATAGAGACAGTGTAGAGGAGGGCGACCAAAATGGTGTATGGTCTGCACCACAAGCCTTATGAGGGAAGAGTCAGAGACCTCAATTTGTACACGCTGGAGCAAAGGAGGGAGAGCGGTGACATGATAGAAATGTACAGATATCTCAAGGGCATGAACAAGGTGGAAGGGGACAACATATTCCAGTTTCAAAGTAGTGCCGGAACAAGAGGACGTGGTATGAGACTGATGGGTGGCTGTATAAGGGGTAATGTCAGGAAGTTATTTTTTACAGAGAGGTGGTGGATGCATGGAGTAGCCTGCCCCAGGAAGTGGTGGCCACCCGTATGGTGGCAGGCTTCAAACATGCACGGAAAGGGAATAAAGGAATATTAGAGATGGGAAGAAAAGCTAAAAGCCAGTGACCAGATAGGGTTACTGGGCTGGCCTCTTCGTCAGGTTGCATAAATGGGCAGACTGGATCGCCTGGTAGCTCTTTATCCAATATTTTTGTATTATACTGCCTGATGTTTTTACATTCCCATAAGATCTGAAGCAGATAATTGTGAAACGGCAGGGTTATTACAGGTTGACTCTTTTTATTTATAGAAGTGCCTTTGAAGGAAAGAATGGAAGTTAACTTTTGCTTCTCGGAGATTAAAGGTAATATTGTAAATATCTTATAGAATTAAAACAATGTTTATAAAAGCCAATTATTTTATTTGCTCCTTCCTTTGCCTCATGGTAGCTCCACCCTCTGAGCTCCGCTGCCCACTGGACTCGCTCATTACTGCCAGACATGTTCTCCTGGCTCTGCAGAAGTGCCCAGAGGGTCAGGAGTGTCCTTCTGTAGGAGCATGTCTCCCCTGTGGCCATTCAGGGGTGCTTTGTGCCTTGATGCCGAGGATGCTAATTTTTTTTGGGGGGGGGGCATGTCAATGTGCTGGGGTGGGGTGTTGGGTGGCAGGGGACAGGAGGGCCAACGTGTAGCATGCCAGAGCGGTATTTCCACTTTTCTTGTCTCTCCCACTACCCATAGGAGCAGTCTTGTATCACTGTACTGTGGGAGGTGCTTGCTTGAGCATGGTCACGAATGCTAGCCAAGGTGCATCCACTATGCCTCATCCAGAAGTGAATCTCCGAACGGTATGCTGCTCCACCCTCCCCGAAAGGGGATCATCCTTGCAGATGCTGCATTGCTGGCCTCCACTCCTGTCATCCTTGGCTGTGAGCATGAGCCAGGTTGTCAGCATACCAAGCAGATGACCCGCTGCTTGGCACCACGGAGCTGGCCATTATTAATTTTGCACTTTCTATGGGCACCCAACTCTTTCAGGCTTCACAAGGCCTGCTGGCCACTGGACTTCCCTTGTGCTGCCTCTTGTAACCTTCAGGTTCCCAGTAGCATGCACAACTCCCTTGTAGTATTCCTCTCGGGGCTACTGGGCTTGATAGATAAGTGCCTGATTATGGGAAGGTGTGACCATGTGCTGAGAGGCCTGGTAGCTTGGGGTGGTGGCAGAGGGCTGTTATCTGACATATGTGGCTGGAGGCCAGTTTTCCCTGTTTTGGCTACTCGCCTTACCATCACCCATTGAGCGTGCTCGGGGGAGGTGTGTACCATCTATTGTTTTGTCACCCACGCTGACCAAGGCTCGTCCACCACAGGTGGATTCTTTGTCAGAGGTGCCCCCCCGTCTGTTGGATGCCCCACTGCTCAGCACCATATAGTCTGCTCTCATTTTATTTTAATGTTACAATACAGTGTTATTTTGCAGTCCTTTTTATCAGTTTTGCTGAATAATAAATAATTAAAAAAAATTAGTACTGGAAATAATATCTGTGGCAGCAACAATGTCCAAGGGGGCAACAGAGTCACAGAGTTCTGTCACTTAAGAGAAAAACTGTGCCTGTGTTGCATACCAAAACCATACTGAAGTGTTCTCAATCAGCTGTGTTAATTTAATTTCTATTTTATTTGTTTTACCAGGAAAAGCTCCATTGAGCAACTCTCATTTACAAGGAGGTCCTGGTTAGGATAGTACAGTACAGTACTGAAAAAATTACAGCGATTGTAAGGATGCAAGACAAGGAATAGAATAAAAGTTATAGACAGTATATAGTCTAATAAATCAAATACAGATATACAACAACAAAGTAAAAACAAAAACAAATATAAGATAGCACGGTTATTACACTCGAGATAGCTTTAAAACAGCAATCAGTTTGCAGTGAATAGCAACAGTAGGCCTAGGAGCAGGTACAACTATCACTGCAATGGGTATCGGTCAGTATTTTGAAGGTATGAAGGCTCACAATTGAGTTTGGTTTGTGGGAGGCATGAAGTTTGTTCCAGTACATTAGATCGAGCCATCTGAAATCCATTTTGCCACATTTGGATGCAGTTCTGGGAGTTTCAAGCATAATATAGTTGCATGCTCTTAGATTATATAAACTGAAGACTTTGCAGAGTAAGTCAGAGATATATTGCGATATAAAATTGTGCTTAAGAGATTTATAGGACCATAAATAAAGGTTTTCAATCATCTAGTGGCGAAGGAGGGCCACCAACAGATGCACAGAGGGTGCAGTGGTGGGTTCTTACATACAGCCCAGTGTTAATCTCAGTGCCCTGTGATAAAGGACATCCCTGGCAAGTTGACCAGCTGCAGCACCTCTATACACTAAGTCCATGTAGTCAACAGTGGCAAAACGTAGCTCTAACTAGGATTTTACAGTCATTTAAAGCTAGATTGAATTTATTTCTATGATAAAAGCCCAGCCTTAGCCACAACTTCTCACATAAAGTTTCGATGTGATCACTGAAAGAAAGTTTAGCCATACTCTAAGTATCTGAAATTCTTTACCAATTCCAGTTTTATCACCTAGGAGAGTAAGAATTCCAGAAGGGACAAGTTGACGCTTGCCATTGGGGCAAAAATAATGTATTTTGTTTGGGCAGCATTAAGAAGGAGTTTAGAAGCACACAGTTTCAGTTGAGGGATACTGAAAGTGGACTAGAGGTTATTTAAAGCTTGTGTTCCATTAGGTCTGGTTGCATGTAGCACTGTGTCATCTGCATAGCAGAGTAGTTTGACATCCCCAGTATCATTTCCCAGATCATTTGTATATATTGTGAATAACAGTGGTTCAGGGACAGACCCTTGTGGAACTCTGTTGGAGATTTGCAAGCAGGAGGAGAATAGGCCCTCAGATTAAAATTGTTGTCTACCCATCAAGTATTTTTTGAACCACGGTAGAGTGTGCCGACCAATATATGCTTTTCATTTACTATCCCTGTCTTTTATTAGTGCCAATAGTTCCCTGGATAGCCAGCAAGTACAGCCCCCTCTTACCCTTCTTGTTGTGAGAGGGAAATATAAGTCCCGTAGACACTGGAGGGCAGCGGTAAAGAAGGTAACCACGGATGTAGTATTGTTGTGTCAGTAGAGGGTGGACCAATTTATTGTCCTAACATTTCTGAGAACAGATTCATGATCCTGGAAGTTAAACTTTCTGAAAGACAGGAGTTTATGGGCAGGGCGGCTTTAATTTGGTGGCCAGTATAAAGTAAGTTGGGGTATGGTCACTAATAGAGTCAGACATTGTGCCCACCTGGAGGATCAAGTCAACCTATTTGTAGCAACCCAATTAAGGAAGAATGGTTTAGCAAACGAGCATTGTGTCTGGTAGGGAGGGAGGAAATAACGTGCTCCAGATTGTGTGCTTTCAGTAGGTTTGCATAGTCTGGTTCAGGGGCATCTAACCAATTAAGGTTGAAATCCCCAAGTACAATGGTATCTTTAGAGGGTGCGATGCGCCCTAAACCATCTAAAAAATTGGATAGGCCCAGGATGACTCCTGATGGGGGGTTATAACAGCAACCGAGATAGAGTTTTTTAGACGCACCCAGGGTTATCTCAGTGAGGAGCCACTCATTCGGGGAGGTGAGGTTGAGCAGCTGATGATAGTGGCAGTGACGTGGTCTTGTACATACAGTGCCATACCCATGCCCGTCTTTCTTCCTGGTCTGTCTAGATGTAGGAGGGAGTAACCATGGAGTTGAAAAGAGGAGTCAGAGTGGTATGGTTTCAGCCAGGTCTTGGAGAGTCCTAACACCTGCGGCTTGTACAGGGATACCCACGCCTCAAGCTCAGGGAACTTTGATGGGAGGCAACATATATTCGAGTGGGAAACTCTGAGGCTGGGTGGTCTTGCCCAGGTGATGTTGGTGTGATCAGTATGGGTGATTATGGGACCTGGGTTGCTTTCTACATCTCCAGCAGAGAGTTGATGGGAAAGGAGAGGACAGATGGGCGGGAGCCAGTGGGGAGACTGGAGAGTAAGGGAGTGTATAAATAGGCCGAGCAAACGACATTCATAGTTTGACAGCAATGCAAAGAAGGTTGAGCCCGTAAGAGTAAGTTCATACCCGACCACTATGAGTGGGGGGGGGGGTCAGAGGGTTTGTGTGGGGTGGAAAAGCAGCGTAGGCTTTGTTGATCTATGGCAAGTATCGAGGCAGAAAAGTCAGTGGCCAGTAGTAGGCTAGTCATAGAGGCCATCACAAGGAGGATTACATATGTATTCATTTTAGTTTTATGTTTTGTGAGAGGTGACCAGCGAAAAGTAAATTGTAGGGATTTTTCCAGGTCAGTAGAGTTACATGTGGTAAAAAATTGGTAAGGCCACTTTAAGAGATGACCACTTTAAGAGTAGCACAGAGGGGGCGGGAGTCCAGTGAAGCAAGAGCATGTAAAGAGTGTTGGGGGCGGGAGGGTGGAGGAGAAAAAAATTCACAGTGATAGCAGTCTTTTGGAAGGGGTAAAAGTGCCAGGGTTTAGCAGCTGAAAATTGCTTTCGGTTTAGGACCGGAGAGACAGGGTAGTCATGCGGTCCAATCAGGCACAGACAGAGCAGCCGGGTAGTCCAGTCAGGAACCAGGACCCCAGGCAGTGTAGCCAGTCAGGGCAGAGGAGGAAAAGCCAGAAATTCAAAGAGGCGAGGTTAGACAAGATCAGGTCCGACCTTAGGTAGGAGGCTGGCGGGCAGTCCGAGAGGGATGGCAGGCAGATGAGTGCAGCATGTGGTTGAGGATAGTCTGCATCAGCTGCTTCTTCCAGGAGCGCCCGGTCACAGCAGGAGCTGAGAGGGAAACAAGCAAGAGTATTAAATGGTGCAGGAAATCGGGGACTGATGACAGACCACCAGTAGGAGGGCAGGGGGCAGACAGAGAATTAGGCAAACAATAGAGGGATTAGTGGGGGCTAGATCATGGAGGTAGTTTGACTCATAGAAGTATGAGAGTTTTCTTTTATAATGGAAGATAGGTTCTTCAAATTCTTTTTTTTTGTTTGCAGCAGCACTGGAAGAACAGTGGGAATAGGGGCTCGGTAAACAGGCTCTCAGCAGCAGGACAAGGCGCAGGGCACAGTAGAGTTTTGGTGTCAAATGGGAGGATGTAGGGAGCGCTATTGTCAGTGCAAGCCTATTTCTCCTTCTTCAAACCACAGGGTTGGTTGGAGGGCTGAGTTGATTGTTTTATTTCCCTTTGTGTCTGCCGTTTCAGGAGTGGAGTGCAAGGGGAGATTTAAATTATTTACTTTCAGTGTTTTTTTTGTTTTTTTTTAAGACAAACATACACACCAGAGGGCAAGCGGAGCTTTAACTTAATTACTTTCAGTGTTTTTTCCTTCTGTGAGTCAGCAGCAACTGCAACAGATGCAAGGGGAAGAGGGCACACACACACACACACACACACACACACACACACACACACACAATACTACCCTTCCTCCCACCCACCTGGGACTAGCTCTGCTTTTGTAGGCACTAGGGGGTGATCGACAGCAGATAGATACTTCCTGTGGAGACAGGACGGGAGAGTTCTCTGGGAACGATAGAAACAGAGCTACAGAGCACAAAGGCAAGTAAACAAGGGTGTTTTCACTGAAGGAAAATAGAGAAGGGAGGAGAGAGGAAAACCTAAAGCAGAATGGACACTTATAGACATGATGGAAGTGGTGCAGTGGGCGGCAGTCTCCAGGAGACTTCTGGAGGCTGCAGTGCTGCTCCATCTGCAGGCACCTCTCTAGGCTAAGTGCAGAGGTTGCTTGTCTCCAGCCCAAGTTAGCTAGGATTTGGGAGACTTCCTCCCTGCCCAGGGACCACCAAGTCTGCCCCTGCTGCCTCAGTGGTTGCCAAGGAAGAGGCATGGCTGGATGACAGTGGGTTTGGGAAAGGTGAGGGTGGTGGGGCAGAGACACATCCCTTCTTCAGTTCCACTCCATAACTCCTGTGCTTCTCTAGCAGGGCGGGACTGTCCCAAAGAGGCACCCGCAGTGGTAACCAAGGAGGAAGTGGTGGTCCTCCATGGCGGAGACCTTGGGGGAGGGAGGCAGAGGACCCTGGAGGAGGAGGAAGCAACTCCTGGTGGGGGACTCTGTCATCAAGGGGGTAGACTTGGGGGCAGGAGGGCAGGGAGTGAGGGAGGTCAGATGCCTACCTGGCGCCACGGCTTGGCGAGATGGACAGGCATCCTAAGGATCACTGGGGCAGCAGGACAGGAAGGTAAACTAGACGTCTTTGTCCACCTGGGGATGAATGACCTGGCAAATCGTGAGGTTAGGGTAGTGCAGAGGCAGTTGAGGGAGTTGGGGAGGGGTCTTAGAGAGATGGCATGCTGTGTAACATTTTCAGAGGTGTTGCCCGTTGAGGGCAAGGGGGAGAACAGGGTACTCTGCACCAAGAGATTCAACACATGGCTGAAGGAGTGGTTTAGAGTGGAGAGATTTGGCTTCACTGGGACTTGGGTTCCACCTGAAGGGATGCAGACTTATACAGGAGCGATGGTCTGCATCTGTCCGGGGGAGGGGGGGAGACCAGGATCCTCAGTGAGAGGTTTAAATGTTTTATCAGCAAGCATGTAACCACTTGAGATGGTGCATAAGTTTCACCCTGAGGTAGCCCCCTATGTGGCAGATGCCTAACGAGAAAGGGCACATACTTCCACTATTTCTGGGACTGTCCAGTAATTAAGAATTACTGGGAGTTAGTGGGCTGTGAAATTCTAGGTATATGGGGAAGACAACTTGAGATATCTCCACTGTCCATGCTAATGGGTATGGAGATAAATGGAGAGGGGGAGTGGATTCCTTACCCAAGATGGATCCGGGTGATGCTAATCCTGGCCAGACAAATCATCTTAAATACATGGGTTTCATGTATAAGACCCACCACCTCCATGTGGAGGAATCCGGTATTAACCACACTGGCTTCGGAAAGGCTCACCTATGCCCTGAAGGGTCGGGAAGGAATATTCAGCAGAGTCTGGGCACAGTTTTTGGCCTCTGTCTCACCTGTGGAGGCTATAATTTTCGCTGAGGATAATTCAGAGATGCATGAATTGCTGGTGCAGGCAATGAATAAACACACAACACAGAGAGTACTTTTGTAAATATTTGTAAACTGACTTTAAAAGGGCCTCGACTATTATTTCACAGCTTGGTTTGAGACAGGATACAGATTGCATAGTTGATTTTATTATTTTGTATATTTCATACTTCTAGTTAGTGTACTAGAGGAGGTTATACACTTCTAATGTTTTCTATAGTCCTTGGCTGTTGTTTAGTCCAATTAAGAGTTATTTGTTTGTATACAGTAATGCTGTATTAACTGATCTGAATATATGGTCATCTATATATGTCAAATCAACTGCTAAACAGAATGGTTTAACTTTCCGAATCTGTATGTACTGCAAAAGAGGTATGACTTGATGTTATTGTACCTGGAAAAGATCAATAAAAGATAATACAAAAAGAAAAGCATGTAAACTTGCTAGGGGGGTACGGGCAGCAACTAGAGAAATAAAGAGCCCCCCAACAGAATGAAGCAGTCAGCAGAGAGGACCCTAAGGCTGAGAAATCGCCAAAGATACCTAAAACTAAAATTGGCAAAATGGCAGAGATAAGGATGAATGGGAGTAAGGACAAGGGTATGGAGGAGAGAGGGGATAAGAAGTGAGGTATTCGAGGGAAGGCAGTAAAACTGGAAGGAGATGTGCACAAATGCCTGCAGCCTGGGAAACAAAATTCCGGACCTTGTGGCCCTGATGACTGAGGCGGACCTGGACATTATCGCTGTCACCGAGACATGGTTCATGGGGAACCATGACTGAGATATAGCCATACAAGGTTACATTCTTTTCAGGAAGGACAGGGTGGGTAAAAAGGGAGGAGGAGTGGCTATCTACATCAGGGAAGGAATTAAGGCAACTGAGGTACAGGGAATGCAGGGAGAGGCAGATGTATCATGGATCACCCTGGAGATGGGAAACGGTACTGCCATTCGCACTGGTGTGATCTACAGACCTCCCACACAAGGGGAAGAGCTGAACTGGACACTTGTAGAAGCCATCCGCAGAATGACAGCTAAAGAGGGGGTGGTGCTGCTGGTGGGAGGCTTCAATCTACCAGAAATGGATTGGAGCAACCACGTTGTAGCCAGAGCCAGGAGCAGAGACATCCTGGATGCCCTGCAGGGGTTGTGCCTCAGACAGCTAGTGATAGAGCCCCCCCCCCCCAAGAGGGAGCAACTTTGGACCTGATACTCACCAACGGGGACAGAATTACAGATGCAAAAGTGGGGAGCCACCTGGGATCAAGTGATCACAATATGGTGTGGTTCAGTGTGAGAACAGTGGAAGAGTCAAACCACATGATAGCAAGATTCATGGATTTGTAGGGTCCGACTTTTGCAAAGATTGAGAATGTCTTAGGAAATCACTGGCAAGGAAGGAGAAAGCAGGGGAGGAACAGTGGGAGAATCTTACGGGAGCCATAGCAGAGGCACAAGCCATTGTTTTAGGCTAGTAAGGAAAAGAAAAAAAAAACACTACGGTCCCAAAGGCAGTGGCCGAGAAGATATGGACGAAAAGGGTGGCATTCAGGAGATACCAAGAAACACAGAGGAAAAAAGACAGGGATCTGCATCTGGAAAAGCAAGGGGAGCAGCAGAGTGCAAAGGTGCAAATAGAAGATAAAATAGCCCAGGCAATAACAAAATGGGACAAGAACTTTTCAGGTACATTAATGAGAGTAAAAGACTAAAGGTGGGATTGTGAAACTAAAAAGGGAAGGGAGGAGTGTGCAGAGGAGGACCAAGAAAGAAGTCCTGAACAAATATTTGTATTCAGTATTCACAGAAGAAGGGAAGGAGGGACCACAGTTGGGCAACAGAAGAACCACTGGGTGGGAAGTAGACACCAGTCCATTTATAGAAGAGAGAGTCCTAAAGGAACTTGCTAATCTGAAAGTGGACAAGGCAATGGGGCCGGATGGAATGATGCATCCCAGAGTATTAAGAGAACTCAGGAGGTGTTGGCAGGACCACTGACAGCTCTGTTCAACAGATTGCTGGAAACAGCTGTGGTACCAAAGAACTGGAGAAATGTGAATATAGTCCCTCCACAAAAGTGGGAGCAGGGGAGGCTGGCAATTACAGGCCAGTCAGGCTGACTTCAGTGGTGGGGAAACTAATGGATTCACTATTAAAAGAAAGGTTTGTGATATATTTCAAACCCAGTGGAGCACAGTATCCAAGGCAGTATGGATTCACAGCGGAAGATCTTGTCAAGCAAATCTGATAGATTTCTTTGACTGGGTGACTACAGAAGGTGGATGAGGGTGGGCGGGGACGTGGCCTACCTGGATTTCAGTAAGGCTTTAACATCATCCCACACAGGCTTGTAAACAAGCTGGGCAGCCTAGGAATGGGTCCCAGTGTGGTAAACTGAGTCAAAAATTGGCTGAGCAATAGGACACCGAGGGTGGTGAAGAATGGAGTTTAATCTTTAAAGAGAGGGGTGACCAGCGGGTCCCACAGAATCAGTGCTTTGACCATTCCTCTTTAATCCTAGCCTGCCTCAAACCTATTCGTCCTGACGAATGCTCTTCAACAAGGGAGTTCAGCGGTATCCTCAGATATGGCCCTGAAGCCGCAAGTGGGTGCCACCGAACGGGTGACCCACTTGCGCGTGAGCACGACAGGGGTGAGGGAGTAGGGAGGGTGACCGATTGGAGGGGGTTCAATGGCTACAGGATGTCGCTATATACGACACGCCCATGGAGGGGTGGAGCGAGCTTGCTGAGTGAGAGGCGGAGGGTTTGTGAGGGGTGGTGCCATGGTGAGCTGCCGAGCTGGCTCTGCGGCATGGTGGGCGGTGCACTCATGTGGATAAGATGCAGGGTCTGGGTCTGACACAGGTATGTTTTGTAGTGCCCAGCCCGGTAGGTGTTTTTTATTTTACACTGTTGCACCCCGCCCCGACATGCACCCCTGCGCCCCACATAACATTAAAATTTAGAGTCCTTTTGCTGCTTTTGTCCATGTGTACATCGAAATTGAATTTCAGCAATGTATACTCTCCAGAATGATGATTGCCTTTTGGCGATCGCCCTTATGATTTAGAACCGTTCAGAGTGTACTGTCAGTTAGTGTTCTGTACTAATTTTACCCGGTTAGAAGCCTAGTCCTAATGTGATTGTATATTGAAGTGTCTACTGGTTACTGTATGATTTTCTAGTGGTGTAATGTAGTCTCTGTAAGCAATAGTGGCTTGTTCTCTTATGTACTGTATCTGCAAATGTTTTTCCTTTATCCAACTAACTTCCGATCGCCCCTGAAAAAGGGACTTTCGGGGCTCAGTGGGTCCACCCGGTTAACAAAATTGAAATAAATAAATAAATGAATGTCTTTCTAACAGACATTGCAGAAGGGGTGGAAAGGAAGGTATGTCCCTTTGCAGATGATATGAAGATCTGCAACAGGGTTGACACTCCAGGAGGGTAGAGAAAATGAAAAGGACCTAAGCAAGCTTGAGGAGTGGTCAAGGGTGTGGCAGCTAAGATTCAATGCAAAGAAGTGCAGTATCGTGCACTTGAGGCAGAGAAATGCATGGGGAGGAGTACATGACTTGGGGGGGGTACTGACTGCCACCAAATAGGAAAGGGACCTGGGAGTAATCATATCTGATGACCGAAAGGGTACCAAACAATGTGAGAAGGCTGTGAGGAGAGCCAGTGGAATACAGGGGTACATAGGGAGAGGTGCCTCCAGCAGAAGGAAGGAGGTGGTGATGCCACTGTTTAAAACATTGGTGAGACCTCATCTAGAATACTGTGTCCATCAGTAGGGATGTACATTTTCAAGTCTTTACTAAGACTCGCCCTGAAGGACAAGTGTAATTGCAACGCATAACATGCTACATTTAGTTATCCCTCACCGTGGTGCACTGCTGCACTTATTTTGCCACTAGGGCCTTCTGTTACTACTGTTCTGTCCCTCCCCATGCCTACCCCTTCCCCTGCCTACCCCAATGTAAACACCTCCCAACATCTCTATCCTCACATAATGACCATCTCCCCATAGTTGCCTTCTTCCCACTGTCCCTCCTTCCTAATCATTTATGTACACTTACTCTCCCTATCGCTTACTGCCTCCTTACCTGTTTACCCTCTCCCAACCACCCCAGTTCATCTGTCTCCTTGCAGCTTCCTTCTTCTATTTTCTCCCTCGTCCCTATTCAACTAGGCCTCCTTTTCCACAGTCTTGCTCTTTTTTTTTTTTTTTTAGTTGTTTAACCAGGAGTAGCACAATAAGCTGACAGCTTTTTCACAGGTGCATCCTGTGAGCACAGAGAAGTTAAGTGGCTTGCTCAGGGTCACACAGTATGTAAGTGGAAGCTGTGGGATTCAAACCCAGGTCTGGTCTGGTCTGCTGGATGTCACCAGATTTGCAGCTCGGAACCTTAAACCACTGCGCTATACTTTCCTCTCCTCCATACCTCCCCTCCCATTTATCTCTATTGTGTGCACTACCACCCCAGTTGCACTTCTGTTTTTCTCCTTCTTTCTTTCTTTCTTTCTTATTTTTATTTACTTTGTCAATATTCATGTATAAAATGCTTATAATTAATGTTAGATGACCTTTCTATTGATATGTATTGTATTCTTGCTTGTATTTGCATTACTGTACCTTCAATGTTTTTTTTTTTTCCATGCCTATTATGTATCTGTGTCCTCCCAGGACCTCCTTGAAAATGAGTTGTCTCAATGGTGTTTTCGTGGTTAAATAAAAATTTAATTGAATTGAAGTCCAGTTCTGGAGGCCACATCTCTGGAAGGATATAGGCCCTGTCCACACTAGCGACCGTTTATAAAAACGTTATGAAAATGTTTCATAACCGGTCCCTAGCACAGTTTTCGGAGCATCCACATTGCATTCTGACAGCAGTGCTAGCTGAGCGGTTCCTTGTATACAACCGCGCACCAACTCAAAGCATCATAGGTGCCGCAGTGCATGACGGGATACCTGTGAACGCTCAATCGAAAGCAATTGTCAGTAAAAGTACATCCGTGAAACCAGTGTTTTTGGCTACTTGGCAACACACCGATCGCTTTTTTGTTTGTTTTTAATCCTGTTGCAGAAAAAAATTACTTTTCCCATAGAACAGGTTGCCTTAACTTGTGTTAAAGCACAATTTGCGTACGCACTGCTGTTAACATAAACAGTGTTTATCTAAAACTGCTCTAAAGGCTACCTCTCTAGCAGGGTTTTATCACGGTCTTAGAACACAGTTTTATCTGTGTTACAGTGTGGATGCAAACCGTGTTCTGGGAGCTTAAAACGGTTTAAGGCAGTTAAATCATTTTAAGCTCTCTATTGTGTACAGAGCCATAAAGTAGAAGCGGTTCAGAGAAGGGAGACAAAAATGGTGCTAATTCTTTGTTTCTGTTTTCATGAGCATCTTATACAAGCCACTGCATTATGGTCACTGTAATCATTATCAAATACGGCAGGACAGTACTTATAATTTTTTTGTGGCCTATTGGTAAGTACTACATCCAATAATGAGGAATGAGATGGATCTTTAAGGTTGGGTCTTTTTAGTTCAGTAACCACCTGTTGTAGACCAAAATCATCACAGAGTGACTTAAGGTCAAAAATTTTGTTGAGATGATCCAAATTTAAGTGCCCACGAATTATGGTTTCACTGCTGTATGAAGTGAGGAAAGTAGTTAGATGGTTGATTAGCTTTAAGTTGCCAGTAGGAGGTCTGTAGCAGCCAGCAATACTGATGGTCTCATTTTGGGACAGAGTCCCCAAGACATTCATATTCCAGGGATATAGACAAAGAGTTGATA
The DNA here is from genome assembly GCA_016271365.2 of Neoceratodus forsteri. Taxonomy (NCBI): domain Eukaryota; kingdom Metazoa; phylum Chordata; order Ceratodontiformes; family Ceratodontidae; genus Neoceratodus; species Neoceratodus forsteri. Next base: position 553,555,150 of record JADMNL010000023.1, on the reverse strand, counting down.
CTAGCTGAAGAGAACTTGTCTTTTACATAAAAGAATATGCTACCACCTCTGGAAATTCTGTCCCGACATACTGGACATAGCAGGATCACACAAAGTTTGCTGGAGCTATCACCTTTGCTCAGGAATTCCCATCGTAGCCACTACCCTGATACCTCAGCAGCCTCCTTCACAGGCCTCGCCTCCCCATAATAAAACAAGCATTTGTATCATGGGGGAGGCAAAGCAGGGGGACGAGGTAGCAGAGGTGAAATCACGGCAGAGAGAGTGAGGGAAGCCCTCAGGTCCCTTAAGACGGAGAAAGCACCGGGGCCAGATAAATTACATCCCAGAGTGCTGAAGGAACTGGCAGATGTCCTGGCGAAACCCCTGGCGGAGCTTTTCAGCATCATTCTGTGGATGGGGTGGGTGCCCCAGGACTGGAAGGTGGCGCATATAGTGCCTATTCACAATGGGGGATCAAGAGAGGTGGCAGGGAACTGCAGGCCCATCAGCCTGACATTGGTGGTGGACAAAGTGATGGAGGGCATTGTCAAGGAGAGGCTGGGGAGGGGACCTGGAAAAATCGGGGTGCGTGGACGATAGACAGCATTGATTCGTCCTGGGGAAATTGTGTCAGACAAACCTTGTGGAGTTCTATGACTGGGTGACGAGTGCCTTGGACCTGGGTAGACCGGTGGACGTCCTCTTTCTTGACTTTAGCAAGGTGTTTCCTCTGTTCCTCACGGGGGTGGCAGATAAGCTGGGAGAAATGGGGTGGGGAACCAGATGATCAGATGGATAGACAATTGGCTGCAGGACTGGACCCAGAGGGTCGTGGTTGGCAGGTTAGTCTCATCCCCAAGGAGGGTCATGAGTGGGGTCCCTCAGGGATCAGTCCTGGGCCCCTCCTGTTCAACGCCACGCCTCTGACATAAGTAAGGTATCAGGAGTGAGATGAATCTCTTGTGGATGACTCAAAACTGGGGGTGGTGGTGGATGGGAGGAGGGAGGCTGGCCTTACAGGGGACCTGGAGGCTCTGGAAAGGTGGTCTAGAAAGTGGAAGCTGAGGTTCAATGCAGAGAAATGCAAGGTACTGCACCTGGGAGCCAGAAACCCAGGCCAAGTGTACACCTGGGGGAATTTACAATCCTGTGACAGAGAGGGACCTGGGGTGGTGGTGGATGTCAAGATGAGCAACTGGGAGCCTTGTAGGAGGCAGCAATCAAGGTCAACAGGATGGTGGGATGCATTGCTAGGGGATCACCTCCAGAAGGAGAGAAGTGATACCTCTGTATAACTGCTTGGTGAGGCTGCACATAGAGTACTGCGGCAGTTTTGGAGGCCACATTTAAAGAGGGACATTGAACCCCTGGAAAGGGTCCAGAGGAGGGCAACCAAAATGATCTGGGGTTTGGGGACAAGACCTATGTGAAAGAGGCTCAAGAGCTAAGTATGTACACATTGGAAGAGAGAAGGGACTGGGGGACATGAAAGAGGTCTTCAGGTACATGAAGGGGGTAAATGGGGAGGAGCAGTCAGTGTGCTGTGAAGTAAGGGGGGGCAACTAGAGGGCATGGGTGGAAGCTGGAGACGGGGATTCAGAGGAGAAAGGAGGAGGTGCTGCTTCACTGAGAGGGTGGTGGAGCCATGGAATGTGCTGCCCAGGGGGCTGGTGGAGGCAGAGACGGTGGAGGGGTTCAAGAGGGGGTGGGACAGGTACAGGGGAAAGGTTCTGGAAACAAAGTCCAATACAGCGAGAATATCCGGGACTGGGAAGGGAGAAGCCCGAGAGGGCGAGGGGGGGCAGCAAGGTCAGCTCCCAGGGTGGGGGCTGACCAAACAAGCAGACATGAAAGATTGTTAGGCCTATTCTGCTGGCATTTTAATATGTTAGTAATGCCGAATGTTGCTTGCTTATATGTGCTGTTTAGGTATTTGGAAGAGAAAGTACCATGCCTAAGAACTGTCAGCGGGGGTTGGAAGCTCATGCTGCCTGACTGTAGCCCATTTTCCACTTTTCTCCCCTTTGCGAAGTGCGGGCAAGCAATGACGCTTAGGCACAGCGTGCCAACGTCCGCCACACTCCACTCCCTTTACTACAGGGCTCTGGTAGCACCCCCGGTCGTCTCCAGAGGCCGCTACAGAGCGGTGGGTCCCTGATCCCACCCGGATAAGAGAGGAGTCCACCGACGCCACTCCTATCCCTCCTGCTGACCCCTGGTGGCCTGGGCTTGCGCCCAACCCGGTCACCAGCATGGCACGAGGTGGGCGTCCAGCACCTCAACCCTTAGCGCCAGTGGGCTGGCAGTAATGCTGCCTTTACTACTCCCTCCTCTTCCTGCTCCAGTGTACCCTGTCCCCGCATACAAGTCACTATTCCCCAGACCCTACCCTAGTTAGTCACTAACCCATAATGTTTGGTGTGGCAACAGTCCCTCAGCCACTCGTTGAACTCCTCAAGGCTACCGTTCCTCCCCATGCTTGCACATGGTACCGGCAGTACCTCCAAGAATGCCACCAACTTCCCCACCCCCTCACACTGCCTGCCCAACTACTCGAACCCCCCCCCTCGCCACTACTTCCACAGTGTCCCCCACCGGGTTGGTTGTATGCACATGCAACAGTAAATGAGGTTTCTTCCTCCCCTCACTGCACGCTTGAGCAATGCCTGCCCCTCCTGCGGTCAACCTGGGGACAGCTTCAACCTAAATACGGCTGTGCCTTTCCCCCTTTCTGCCCCATCTCACCCATTTCAGTATAGAATCCCCCAAGATAAGTATTCCTCCGTCCCTTACCCCCTTTCCCTTCTAATGCCTCTTCCACCACCCCAGTATTTGTTCTTCCTGCCCTTACCCCTGCCAGCTGCACCTCTGTGACTTCTGTATCTGTACCCCTACTTCCGCCTCACCCCTTTCTCAGCCTTATTCCTCTCATTCCTTGAACCCTTCCCAGCCTGACTACTTCCTACTGGGCTTCCCATGTTGACCTCTCCTCCTCCCCTGCTGATTTCCAGCCCCTCTCCTATCCTTGCTGTTGTTGACTTAGAGCTCCCATTCCCTTCTACCCCGATAGTGATACCCCTCCCATCCTTCCCGCTTCCCGTAGCCTTCTCTTCTCCAGTCACCACCCCCTCCTTCCTTACTAGCCCGCCTTCTACCCTTTCATTCTCACTATCTCTTCCCCTACCTGTTGCCATCCCTCTCATGCCCCGCTTGTCCTCTCCCCCTCTCTGTCCCATAGCAGAGGTTCGAATCTATTCCTAGTCGATAACACTCCTACATCTCTTCCCTTATTGGTTCTCCCTCCTACTTGTTCCCCTCTGTGTCACCCCTGGTCCCTCCGTACCCGCAGCCATCTGCTCTCTCCCCCCTGGTACTCCTCGTGGTCTCAGCCCCCCCCTCACCTCGGGTACCCCCTTCCTTCTTCTGTCTTTTCTGTTAGTGCCTCTGATACTGGGGTCGGTTTCACTCCCTAGTTGTTCTTCCTGCATCCCCCTTTGCCGTCCCCTGTTTCCCCCACCCCAGGATGCCTACCATACTCATCTGCCCTGCCACTTAGACTCCTCCCTAACCTCCACAGTTCCTCCCTCAAACTAGCCAGTCATCTACAGACCATACACCCCCCATCCTCCAAGCCCAGTCCAGGATCATGGCACACCCACACCCTGTACAGCCCACCACCCTTGCAAAGGTACCCGCCCTGTTGACATGTGACACCTGCCCCATTTTGGCCCCCATTTTATGTTACAGGCTCCTACTCCCAGGTTCTGTACCTTACTACAACTGTTAGGCCCCTGTTTACTCAAATTCCTGCCCCCCCCCCCCAACAGTAGTCCCCCTACCTCCTCCTTGCTGACCGGGTTAATTCTCTCTCAAATCTCATCCATTAGATACTGTATTACTGTAGCAATCCTAAAGCCTCCTTGTCCGTTTTTCACCCCTCAGCTACCATACTTTTTGTTCTCAGCTTCATATAGTTTCACTTAGCCCAGTTAGAAATCCTATTGCACTCCAAGTATTACTCAGCTCAGTTAGAGAAATAAACAGAACAACTAAATCTGTATTATAACAGCAATCATAAGTATCCAGTCATTGCTTTGTCTCCAACTCTTCACCCAGAGACCCTGCTGTAATATAGGACCACAGAGGAAAATGGGAGGAGGGTGGGCAACTCTAAAGTCCTGGCAGAACTCCATTGAGCTCACTCACCCCCTCTCTCACTTGCTCATTCTGTTTCTCCCAGAGCTGCAGGCTGCCCTTTGTACTGGGGTCCTGCCTGCATTGGCACCTTTTTCTGCCCACAAAGAAATCTGCAGCAGTCCGCTTGAGCTCGGTCACTCCCTCTCTCACTCGCTCTATTTCTCCAGGCACTGCAGGCTTCCCCTTTGTACTGGGCCCCTGCCTGCATTGGCGCCTTTTTGTGCACACAAAGAAGTTCACAGCTGTCCCGACAGAGCTCTGTTGAGCTCACTCACTCCCCCTCTCTCACTCACTCCTTCTGTTTCTCCCAATGGCTGCAGACTGCCCTTTTGTACTGGTCTCCTGCCTGCGTTGGTGCCTTTTTTTGCCTACAAAGAAATCTGCAGCAGTTCGACAGAGCTCCACTGAGCTCGCTTTCACTCCCCTCTCTTACTCGGCCGTTCTGTTTCTCCCGGTGCTGCAGGCTGCCCTTTGTACTGGGCTCCTGCCTGTGTTGCGCCTTTATCTGCCCACAACAATCTGCATCAGTCCTGACAGAGCTCCACTGAGCTTGCTCACTGCCCTCTCTCACGTGTTCTGTTTCTCCTGGCACTGCAGGCTGCACTTTGTACTGGGCTTCTACTCGTGCTAGCGCCTTTTTCTGCCCACAAAGAAACTGCAGGTCCTGACAGAGCTCCGCTCAGCTTGCCCACTCTTCCCTCACTTGCTCGCCCTGTTTCTCCCAGCGCTGCAGGCTGCCCTTTATTTTATCCTCCTACTACCCACTCACCCCCACTCCTTCAGACTTTGACCATTCCCTGGTGACCCTCCCACGGGAGTCTGCCCCTAGAGTGTCAGGTATACCCTGTGTCCCTTACCTTCCCTCTGGAGTGCCTGCACATTGGGGTCTGCCCATGGTAGGTGATCCAGGAGATTAGGTTAGTCGTCATCTTGGTGGTGAGCGGGGTGTTTTTCCGTTTTACTCCCCTTAGGTCCCACTACCCCTGAGGATGTCGGCACGCAGGACTGACGTCCAGGCAGATGGCGTGCTGATGCACATCATTGCCAAGTGCTCACAACGTCCTCCCCTCCCTGGTTCCGAAGAACCACCTGCGTCCTGATGCTCATGCTTCCACATTCACTGGTGCGTCGGGTGCTTAAAGCACCCCAGGAACCCACCCCTGGAGGAGGAGGAGGAGGAGGGCATCCGTTGGGACGCTCAATCCTCCTCCACCCCCCCCCGGCGACCTGAGTCTGTTCCTGAACCCGGGTTGCCGGCGTGGTGCGAGGTGTGGCGTCCAGCGCCTAAACCCTCAGCGCCATCAGGCCGGCCTCAGGCTGCCCTTTTGTACTGAACTCCTACCTGCGTTGGTGCCTTTTTCAGCCCACAAAGAAATCTGCAGCAGTCCCAACAGAGCTCCATTGAGCTCGCTCACTCCCACTCTCTCACTCGCTTGTTCTGTTGTCCCGTGCTGCAGGCTGCCCTTTGGTACTGGGCTGTTACCTGCATTGGTGCCTTTTTCTGCCCACAAAGAAATCTGCAGTCCAGACAGAGTTCAGTTGAGCTTGTTCACTCCCCTCTCTCACTTGCTTGATCTTAATCTGTCCCAAACACTGATTTCCCTGGCGACACATATTCTGCGCCAAGTGCAAAACATATTTCAGCCAGGATGTGAAAAATGACAGCTGTACTATTCATAAGGAGGTGTAAAATCGCCAGTGTTGAAAATCTGGCATGAAAAATAAATTTGCAAAGTTATGAGTGTGGAAACAGTGCAACGCACGCTTGTGTAGCACAGTCATTTTATGGACTTTCGACACCAAATTTTCAACATAGGCATTTTAGGACCTCTGCTCATGAACAGCGCCACTGTCATTTTCTTAATCTGTCCTGAACACTGATTTCCCACAGCGACAGCGCTATTCTGCACGGAAGTGCGAAACACATTTCAGCCAGGATATGACAAATGACAGCTGTACTTGTCATAAGGAGGTGTGAAAATGCCAGTGTTGAAAATCTGGACTGAAAATAGTACAAATTTGCGAAGATTATGAGTGTGGAAATCAACGCAAGGCACACTCGCGTAAAACAATAATTTTTGGATTATTTTCACCAAATTTGCACATGCTCTTTTGAGAGCCCACCTACATGAACAGTGGCACTGTCGTTTGCTAATCGGTCCTAAAGGTGATTCCGCGCAGTGACGCCGCAAATCACTTTTCGGGACCAAGTATACGCAGTTACTGTCTAAATTCATGAGCAGGGGTCCCAATAACCTCGTATGGAAAATTTGGTGCCCAAATTCCCAAAAATGCCCGAGATATGCAGCAAAGTTGAAAAAACCCTATTTGTGCCATTATACAGCTTACCAGCATTTCTTCAGTTCATGGTCGGCTTTGAAGAGTGCAGACGTGTTCCCGTTCCACCGAAGATCATCGTGCTGAGCTCCAGAGGTGAAGTATGGGTGTGGGGAGGTGGGGAGGCAGGGTGCGTAGAGGGTGGGTTGGGGTGGGGCTACAAACTCAACGAGGGGCCTGCTTGTTTATAGGTTAAAAAACATAGCGGACAGTTTTTTTTTTTCCCCAGGGACATTTGGCATGCTGAGGTGGTTCAGCCACCACCTGGAGTGGTTTGGGGCTGTAGGTGGCGGGATTGGCACCCCTGCCGGGCACATACCGAGGGGTGGGAGAGCTGGGGGTTCGCACCCCTTTGGCAGACAAAACATTGAGGGGAGACATTATGTTGACGGGTTTGGGCGCCTTTGGCAAAGAAGGAGCGGGGGCATGATGCCGGGGGATTGGCACCGGCATACAGCAGAAGCTTGGGGTGAGACTTATGCCGACGGGACTGGGCCCTTCGGCTACTGGGGTCAGGGGCATGTGGCGCACCGCCCCGCAAAGATGGGTCGCCCTCATTGCAGCGAATGGCTGACGCTGCAATGACGAGGCGGCCCCTGATTGCAACGGGTTAAACGTTATGGTGGTGGCACGCTGGCTGAACTAGCGCCAGCAGCAGCGTGCCACCCCATTGGGAAAGCGGCCATGCCTCAAACAGCAGTGGGGGCATTGGCCACAACAGTGCCGCACTCACAACCTGCTTCTGCAGCAAGTTGTCAAATATGTTTCTTTATGCCATCCGCAAGCAACATAAAAATGATCTCAGATATAATACTGACTCCTCCATTCAGATTGCTCACCACCTACTGAGCTGCACTGCCTGTCTAGGTGAGCCATTGAGTGCAGTGGTCTCATTTTCATACCTTTGGGGATCAGTTAAAGCCAAATACACTGTCTGGCTTGTTAATCCCCCCCCCCCCAAATAAAAATAAAATGGAACCTCTCCTGTGAAGGTTACTTAGCATGAACTGTATTTGCATAAATGAGTAATTTTGAGCTAATTTAAAGTCTCTTTTGCAAGGTGAGCCTGGCTTGGAGGCAGCAGGTTGCATCACACTGTTAGAGCAAAGCAACACAAGTGTAAATAATTATCATATCATGCTCAAACTGGAATCCAGGTATGTAACTGGGTGGTAAAATATGAAAGAATTTAATAAAAATGAGGGAGTAAAGCAATGAAATACTGTTTAGACCCTGTTTAGACTGTCTAGACCCCTTCACGTCCGCAGACTGTATACGGAAGAGTTTTTTCCATCCCTACCAGCACTTACATACATTCCTTGCCTGCACTAGCTTCTTTTACATAAATTAAGATACATCCGATCTCAGTGGGATTTCCTGCTAAAATAGTGGGTAACTAAAAGGTAGTGAGGAACTTGAAGCTGACATTTGTTTATTTGAATACTTAATGACTACTTTTCATTAAGAGTGTTCAGATTGACTAACCCCTTGGGTATACAAGTAGCTCACTTTGTTTTAATTGTTTCAGCACTCTGTTTCTACTAGAAAAGACAAATAAGCAGAAACTCTTGCAGCGGGTTAACAAAACACACAGGTTGCTGGTTTCCATGCTGGATTTTGGATGGCGCATGTCGAAACATGTCTGCGTTGTTTATACTGTAACTGCAGGAATACACCCAGGGTCACCAGCACTGTGTAGCTTTGCAGTGAAGTCAGCCGCCGCCACAGAAGGCTGCAGCAACCTCTGAAGGGAAGTCAAGAGATTATAGAGGTCTAGTGCCAATTTTCCTTAGTGAAATAATGTTGAACTCCTGTCTTGGCATTTTGTTCTGGATGAAAGGCTAAGCCTGAACCCATGGACAGCATAAATAGTCTCACCGTAGGCTTTAACCACAAAACAAAAACAACTCGGGAGGTATCCGAGTCTCCTGCAAACACTATGGATGAAAACCACTGTGTTGTGTAATACAGCCAATACCACTGTGTGGTAAGTTTTAAATTATGATTTGAGTAAACATTTTCTTAACCAGGAAGCCTCTGGAGACCAAAGGTCCTGGCAACATATGTACAACTAGATAAATGAAAACAACTGGAAAGTTACTTTTTCTAAGCACGTGCATTATAAAGCAGTTGTTAAGGGAAGGCTGTCATTATTAAAACTGAGAACTTTTCTCCCTCGAGTCACTGAGCTCCAACCACACCATTGCTGTTGTATAATTTGGGTATTTCAGGTCTGTGTGCTGTCTGGGCGTGAACATTTCTACTACTACCCTTTCTGCAAACTGCTTGCTGGTATCCTGGGTTACAAGGCCCTTGCAGAGGTTGTGTTCTTCTTAACCTACCATGTTTTATTTATTGTATTTGAGAATTAGTGAGTGGAAAAGGGGCACAGAGCTGAGGCCCATTTCAGGCGTAACCTGGGAGGAAGTAGGAGTGGTTCAGAGGACCGGAGAAGGCGAGATGGCCCCACTTACAAAAAGTGGTAGCGGGAGGAGGCTGGCACCTAGGCTAATCATCCTGACATTGGTGGTGGCAAAGTTAATGGAATTACTGCTGAAGGAAAGGATTACGGAATATCTTGAATCCAGTGGGTTACAAGACCCAAGACACAGCATACATTCATGGGGGTGGGTCATGTCAAACGAATTTGACAGATTTCATTGACTGGGTGACCAAGGAGTTGGATCAGGGTGGAGCAGTGGACATTGCCTACCTAGTTTTCAGTAAGGCTTTTGACACTGTTCTACATAGAAAGAGTAACATACTGTTCCCCATTCATTGTTTTAGCGCAGTGGGCCACCACCCTATATTTTTTTACCACTGCTCTATATTGTTTACCACCACCATATGTTTTTTACCACCACCCTATATTGTTATCCATTACTGATTGTTTTTACAAAATCCTCCAAAATTATCTTTTATTGACATCCTTTATTGCACTACTACCCCTGTTTTGATGCCAGCACACTATATTTTACTTAAAATCCACTTATGCACATGCACAGTGCATATGGGAGGTCCAGAAAAATAACACAACTTTGAACCTGATCACCACTGCCACCGCCCTATATTTTCAGACAGTGGGGAACTCTGTGTAAGCAAACTGGGTAGCTTAGGAGTGGGTCCACAGGTAGTAGACTGGGTGAGAAATTGGTTAGGGGATAGGTGACAGAGGGTGGTGGTAAACGGAGTTCGCTCCATGGAAGGGAGTGTGACCAGCAGGAGACCTCAGGGATCAGTACTCGGACCACTGCTTTATAAGTGACATTGCAGAGAAGCTGGAAGGGAATTCTGGTCTGCTTCTTTTTGGATGACACCAAAATCTGGAATTGGGTGGACACTCCAAGGGGGTGGAAAGGATAAGCAGAGACCTTGGAAAATTAGGAGGCGTGGGTTAAGGGTATGGCAGCTGATTTCATTGTGAAAAATTGCAAAATAATGTACTTATAGCACAGAAACCCAGGGGGGTAATCATATCTGATGATGTAAAGATGGGCATGCAGTGCGACAAGGCAGCTGGAAAGGCCAGTGGGATGCTGGGGTCATAGGGAGGGGTATCACCAGCAGAAAGAGGGAGGTGGTCTGTTGCCTCTTGTGGAGGGGTTGTGGGATAACAGATGAGCCAGACACTGAAATTCAGGTTCAACACACAATCTCTGTGTGATGTTTATTCAGACTACAGGAGATAGCCTTCAGCAATGTCATATCCCTTCTTCAATACTTCAGTTTGCAGCAACAGACTACGCATGTCCTTCCTCTACACTTAGCCAGCACCTTCTGATCTCTGATCTAACTTACCAGCTGAGATTCAGCCTCCCCTATGTGTTTGCTTGGGTGGTGGGGGCTCAAATAAAAAAAAACAAAAAAAAAAACAAGCTAAAGACAAAGAACCTCAGTGCAGAAGCACTGAAACAAGGGTTACCGAAAAGGGCATTGACAATGGAAGAAGAATAATCAGCATTTATATAGCGCTTTTCAATCACAGTGTATCCCAGTGCTAGACTGGTAGTGAAGTGACTGATTTTGTAGCGGCGGCCATATCGCACATCATCACCCACACACAGCCTGGATAATTGCATGAACCGGTTTATGGGAAGGGGAATGTTGGCCAGGACACCAGGAATGTCCCCTACTCTTTGTGAAGAGTGCCCTGGGTTCTTTTACTTTCACCTGGACACCCAGCAGGACAACACCAGGATGGGTAGAAGGGACCTCGGTTTAACATCTCATCCGAAGGAAGGCACACCCCAGCAGTACAGCACCCCCCCAATACTGCACTCGGATGCCAGCAATAAGCCAAGTTTCAAAGAAACACAACATCACACATACTTCCATAATGCAAAGCATCATGGGATATATGCAGATCACCATGACATTTCAGACTTGTTCAGTTTTCAGCAATTTGTATGCATTTTTAATAGCACAAATAACTTAATTTTTATCATACAGTCCCCTAGTAATTTTTTACTTTTATCAAAAACAGCTAGTGCCATGGTATTTTCAACATTTACAGGTTTCATACACATAAGTTATATACATCAAGGTAGTTTATGACATAGTGCCACTGCATACTAAATCCAGCAATGATAAACACAGCCTGTTGTTTTACATAAGCTCAGAGGTCACCACAGTAACCTCCCTGTATGAGGACCTGAGAGGGAAAAGGAAAATTAAAGAGGACACTATAGCATGGTCAAGAAAGGGAAGGGGGTGTCCATAGGTGGCCAACTTTATGGACTAGAAATTGTAAAGAGAAGCTGGCCCATCTGCGCAGCGGTTGGATTTCCGCTTGTGACACTAGTGACCGGGTTCAGGAATGGAATCGGGTTGCTGGAGGGCCTGGCGGTGGGGGGAAGGCTTGAGCGTCCGGCGACTGCTTGCTCCTCTCCGGAGGGGATGGGTCCGCGCCTGCTGACTTCGGTGGAGACCAGAGGTATAACTGTTTGCTACAACTAACTAGGGACGCGGCAGACGGCGTGACGCTTGACGCGCCATGGCACGCCCATGCACCCAAGGGAAAAAAAGTGAAAATTCTTCTCCACTTGATGGCCATTTGGTCCCTCTGCCGCCACGAGTGCCCTGGTTGGGCCCCAGAGAGCACCTCAGCAGCACCCAAAGGGCCAAGTGTTGCGCTGGATGGCCCCCGCCGGCGCCTTTCTCCTCGGATGAGGAGAGAACCCATCCAGTGAAGGGTTACACTGGATTACCCCGAGGGTGGCTGCCATTTGAGGTGGAAGATGGTGGCAGTAGGCAGGAGTGCAAGCGAGAGGTAGGGGAACAAGACCATTGATGGCCCGAAGGAGAGGCAGATGGGGTAGGCGTGGGGAGGATAAAGAAATAACACAAAAAGTAAAGAAATTGTAAAGACTAGATTAGGCTAAGAAATAGAAAAACTGTTACAACAGATTTAAGAAAAGACCTGTCCTCAAGAGTGACAGGAGCTGCCTGTCACATATCCCCCACCTTAAGAGGGAAGCAGTTATTGCAGAGTGCTTACCATCTTCCTCTCACAGGAAGGGATGGAGTTTCCACCTAGCCATCTTCAAAACCTACGTCTCAGGATCCCTATTACCAATAAACATTCCATCATAAACATAGTGAATACCATCATTCTGTACCCTGAGACATTAACACATTTCTCAACAGAGACTAATGGTACCTTTCCATCTTCTTTTAGGGAAAGTCTATCATATTTCTTAACCAAAACTCTGGACGGCTGTAAAGTCTTGTACCATAGAAAGACTCTCACGGGGGTGAGTAATTACCTGCTCCAATCCCACCAGACATGTCAGTTTTAAGCGGGGGCCCAGTCCTAGTTTCAACCCCTCTACATAAACCCACTATGTCTCTTGATTAATTCATTTCACTTGCTACTGTACATATACAGACACCTGGGGGTAGACACTCTTGGTGTTACCCAACACAGGTTCCATTCCATTTTCCACTCATATTCTCCTTGGTAGGTTTTCACTCAGAAAAGAATAAAACACACATCAGCGAGAAGAAGCCAGAAGGGGAAGGAAGGAAACATATTCAACTCAGTGCTTTAGAGTAACTGGTAATTGCTATTTTTCTTTTAAACTTAGATTGTGGGCTTGTAGTGACACTATACTTTCTTTGTTGTCTTTACTTATAATTGTTTTTGGGCTGTTGAAAATTTAAAACATAGTGGTGGTGTAATTCTGTGCTGTCTTTAATTGCTGCAAATTTTATCTTGGCTTGTCTGACTGCCCCGTAGTTGGGTGAAGGGTGTTAATTGTCTGGCCTCTGACCTCAGCTACGTGATAACTGGAGGTGGGGCTTAGTCAGAGTTAAAGTAGAAAGAGGTTTATTTTCTCAGAAGAAGCCAGAAGGGGAAGGAAGGAAACATATTCAATTCAGTGCTTTAGAGTAACTGGTAATTGCTATTTTTCTTTTAAACTAAGATTGTGGGCTTGTAGTGACACTATACTTTCTTTGTTGTCTTTACTTATAATTGTTTTGGGCTGTTGAAAATTTAAAACATAGTGGTGGTGTAATTCTGTGCTGTCTTTAATTGCTGCAAATTTTATCTTGGCTTGTCTGACTGCCCTGAAGGGTGTTAATTGTCTGGCCTCTGACCTCAGCACGTGATAACTGAGGTGGGGCTTAGTCAGAGTTAAAGTAGCAAGCAGAGGTTTATTTTCTCAGAAGAAGCCAGAAGGGGAAGGAAGGAAACATATTCAATTCAGTGCTTTAGAGTAACTGGTAATTGCTATTTTTCTTTTAAACTAAGATTGTGGGCTTGTAGTGACACTATACTTTCTTTGTTGTCTTTACTTATAATTGTTTTTGGGCTGTTGAAAATTTAAAACATAGTGGTGGGGAAATTCTGTGCTGTCTTTCATTGCTGCAAATTTTCGACCCCCCCCTCCCCTTCCCCAACTCTTAATTATATGCCGTGATAAATCTGATTGACAGGAGCTAAACACAGGTTATAGTAAGGGGTGTGAAGTAGGAGGGGCATAAGGGGGAGGAAGCCCACCCTCAGCACGACAAGTGTTTTGACTCATTTATTTATTTATTGGTTTCTTTTTCCTTAAAAAAAAAAAATTATCTGAGGATCAGTGACAGGATTTTTAGTACAGTAAATTAATAAAAAGAGAACTAGGAGAGCTTCAGTAGCAGACAAGTAGTGGAATTGCAGTATAATATGGGGAGTGGTGCAATGCAGTGGCTGTGGGGCAGCCATATTCAGGCAGACCTTCTGGACACTGAGGTGCTGCCCTATCTGCATGCATCTCTCTGGACTGCGGGATGAGGTAGCCAGACTCAGAGCGGAAGTAAACTGGGTCAGGAGTACCATCACCCCTATCCAGGGACCACCCAGTCCAATGCAGCTGCCTCAAAGGATGCCGAGAACGAGGAGCACTTGGATGACAGTGGGCTCAGGGAGGGTTAGAGCAGTCAGGCAGAGGCACATCCCAGATCCTATTCCACTCAAGAACTCATATGCCACACTGGCAAACGAGGACAACCAAATAGAGGTACCCAGAGAAGTGGAAGGAAAGGATGTGGAGGTTAGCCAGGGAGGTGACCTCAGCGGGGAAAGCAGTGGACCCCAGAGGAGGAGGAAGCGAATCCTGGTGGGGGACTCCATCGTAAGAGGGATCCAGCTAGGAACACAGGAGGGGGAGGACAGGGAGGTGAGGTGCCTACCAGGTGCCACAGCATGGAGGGATGGAAGGAAGATCCTGGGGATCACTGGAAGGCAAGACAGGAGGGTGAGCTGGATGTCATTATCCACCTAGGTACTAATAACCTGGCAAATGGGGAGCCAAAGGAAGTTCAGGAAGAGTTTAGGAAACTGGGGGGGTCTCAAGCAAGTAGCTACTTCTGTCACTTTCAGAAGTACTACCTGTGAGAGGCAAGGAGAGCATAGGAGTGCATGCACCAGGAACTTTAACTCATGGTTGAAGAACTGGTGCTGTGAGGAAGGGTTTGGATTCATTGGTGACTGGGGACCCACCTGGAGGATGGAGGTTTGTTCAAGCCTGACGGCCTGTATCCATCCTGGAGGGAATCCAAGCACTAATGATAAGTTTAAATGCTACATTGACAAGCATTTAAACTAGCAAAGGGGTGGCAGGCCAGCAAGGAGGGTACCTACTTGTCACCCCCACAGCTAGCAGTGGAACCAGTGAACCAGAGGAGTGGCTATCTCTGCAAAGCAGTGTGCAAAAGATGGAGATTAGTGCCCAAGAGGTGGATAAGCAGAAAGGGGCAAAATTCAGCAGAAGGGCAGACAGCAAGGAGAACCAGGGATAAATGACAACCAAGGAAGGGGCTGAGTAGAACAGTGAAGCAGTCTAGGAGGTCAAATCATGGAAAGCCATGTGTGCAAATGCCAGGAGCCTTAGCAACAAGATGGAAGATCTGGAGGCTGTCATGGTACAGTCAGACCTGGACATTGTGGCCATCACTGAAACCTGGTGTAATGATAACCATGACTGGGAGATGGCCATACCTGGCTACAACATATTCAGAAGAGACAGAGCAGGCAGGAAGGGAGGAGGAGTGGCACTGTATGTGAAAAATGACATAAGGGCCACAGAGATCCAGGAGGAATAAAATGGAGAGATACTGTGGGTTAAACTGGAAAGGAATATGGGGCCAGCCATCTGCACAGGTGTGGTCTATAGACCACCAGCCCAGGAGGAAGAAACAGATAGGGAGCTGATGCTAGCCATCCAAAGGATGGCAGACAAGGGTGAGGTAGTACTGGTTGGAGACTTCAATATTCCAGACGTGGACTGGAGCATCCCAGCAGCAGCATCAACTAGGAGCAGATTTATCCTGGACTCCCTTCAGGGTGCCTTCCTCAAGCAACTGGTCATGGAACCAACTCGGCAGAAGGCAATACTGGACTCTGTGCTCACAAACGTGTGATGGGGGTAACAGTGGGTGAGCACCTGGGTAACAGTGACCACCACTCATTGTGGTTTGAAATCACAGAAAGAGCAGAGCCAAACCACACAAAAACACGTATCCTGGATTTTAGGGGGGCAGACTTTGGGAAAATGGTGAGATACTTGAAAGAGGCATTAAGGGGAATGGGACAGGAATCCGGGGTTGAGGAACAGTGGGCAGTATTTAAAATGGGGATTACAAGAACAACAGAATTATGCATTAAGCAGGTTAGCAAGAGGAAAAGGAAGAGGAGACCATTATGGTTTTCCAAAGAGGTATCAAAGAAAGTGAAAGCCAAAAAGATTGCATTCAGGCAATACAAAAAGACACAGGCAGAAGGGGATAGGAGAAGTACCAGGAGAAGCAAAGGGAGGCAGGGAGGTCAGTAAGGGAAGTCAAAGCTCAGACAGAAGAACACATTGCAAAATCAGTGGGTAAAGGGGACAAAACCTTTTACAGGTACATAAGTGAAAAAAGAAAGACAAAGGGAGGGATAGTGAGACTGAAGGGGGAGGATGGGAGCCGCATGGAAGATGACAACAGTAAAGCTGACATATTGAACAGATATTTCTGCTCAGTCTTTACTGAGGAAGAGGAGGGTAATGGGTCTGAAGGGAGTACAAGGGGTGAGAATGGTGCAAATGGACACAGTCCCTTTACACGAAAAGGGTCCTGAAGGAACTGGAAGTAGTAAGAGTTGATAAAGCAATGGGGCCAGGACGGGTGCACCCCAGGGTCCTTAAAGAACTAAGAGAGGTGGTGGCTGAACCTCTGGCTATCCTGTTTAGCCGATCACTGGAAACAGGAGGTACCCAAAGACTGGAGGACAGCAGATGTAGTCCCCTTATACAAAAGTGGGAACAAAGAGGAAGCAGGAACTACAGACCAGTCAGCCTCACCTCGGTAGTGGGAAGATCATGGAAGCACTACTGAAGGAAGATTGGTGGAACATCTGGTTGTCAATGGACTACAGGACCCAAGGTAGCATGGTTTCACCAGGGGAGTCATGTCAGACCAACCTCATTGAATTTTTGACTCGGTGACTAGGGAGGTGGATCAGGGAGGGCAGTGGACATGGCCTATCTGGACTTTAGCAAGGCCTTTGACACTGTGCCTCATAGAAGACTATTACACAAACTGGGGAATATGGGTGTGTGCAGGACAGTAGTGTGGTGGGTAGGTAACTGGCTGGGTGGCAGGACACAGAGGGTGGTGGTAAATGGCTGTCACTCCACAGAGGAAGAGTGACCAGTGGGGTACCACAGGGATCAGTGCTGGGACCGGTCCTATTCAACATCTTCATCAGTGACATTGCACAGGATCTAGAAGGCAGAATTTCACTGTTCGCTGATGACACAAAGCTCTGTAACAGAGTAGACACACCAGAGGGTGTAGACAGAATGAGAAGCGACCTGCAGAAACTTGAAGAATGGTCAGGAGTTTGGCAGTTGAAATTCAGTGCAAAGAAGTGCAAGATAATGCATATGGGGCACAAAACCCTGGCACAATATATCAGTTGGGGGTGAGGATATAGCATGCACCAAGCAGGAAAGGATCTCGGGTTGTCATCTCTGATGACCTCAAGTAGGGAAACAGTGTGACAAGGCAGCAGGTAAAGCAAATAGGATGCTGGGATGTATAGGCAAGGGCATCACCAGCAGGAAAAGGAGGTCATAATTCCGCTATACAAGACACTAGTGAGGCCCCACCTGGAGTACAGTGTACAGTTCTGGAGACCATACCACTGCAAGGACATAGACAGGGTAGAGAAGGTTCAGAGGAGGGCAACAAAGATGGTGCATGGATTGCATCACAAGTCCTATGAAGACAGGTTGAAGGAACTGAACATGTACTCCCTGGAGAGAGAAAGAGGGAGAGGGATATGATAGAGACATACAAGTATCTTACAGGGAGGAACAGGGTGCAGGAAAAACACTATTTTAAGCGAAAAGATGTTCCAGGACTAGAGGGCATGGGATGAAGTTGGAGGAGGACGATTCAGAGGAAATATGAGAAAGAATTTCTTCACAGAACGGGTGGTGGACAAGTGGAACACCCTGCCAGAGGAAGTGGTGGGAGCTGAAACAATCACGGGATTTAAGAATGCATGGGATAGACATAAAGGAATTCTAGAGGTCAGGGGTAAGGGGAAACAGACTTCTAGGAAAACAAACTGAACTTACAAGCTCAAATGGGCAGACTGGGTGGGCCATAGACCCTTATCTGCCGACACTGTCTATGTATCTATGTATCACATACCACCTCAGACTCCTTGTCTGCCCTTGGGTACCTCTTTCTTTGACATCAGGCCCGCCTCCTGACCAAACATGCTACACTTTTGCCCACAGAAAGGGCCATTGCAGAGCCACATCTGGCCTTGCCTGCAACTACCTTGACCCCTCTGTCTTACACAAAGTGTCTGCGGTAATATAGAAGGAGCAACAGTAGCGTCTGTTCTCCTAGTTCAATCTTTTATAACCTACGACCCCAAATCCTTGGTCGTCTTATCCCCAGGCAGGTCTCTACAGAAACCTACAGGAAGCCAAGGAACCCCCAATCTGAATACCCTGCAATGTTAAACAGCAGGTTCCTAAATCTTTAACTCTGGGGTGTCTTAATAAACATCATTTTAATCATTGTGCTATTTTCAGCCATCTGTTACCACCTTGTGACCTGTGTGAGAGTGTCCCATTTTCCAAAGGTGCTATTTTTTTTCTTTGATAACCTCTACCCTTCAGGACACTCTTTCCACACCCTGGGTACTAGTTCCTCTGCTGTCCCCCGCAGGTACCTCTATCTGGTTGCACACTGGACAGGTCCTAATATTGGCCGCCACCTGTCTGTACATACCAGGCCAGTAATAATACAGGGTTAATCGAACTAATAACCCACCATGGCTCAGATGCCCACAGGGACTAAAGTGAGCAGCCTCCATCACTTATTGTCTGTAGGGCTCAGGCACCACTACCTGGGCATCCACACTTTTTGTACGGTGTTTGGGCCTTATGTAGTACAGAACACCTTTCTTAATTCGTACCACCAGCATTGTTTTGCCCCACACCACCATTAATCTGCATACCCTTCTTGGCATTAACATACTGTAACAGTTGGCAACATTAGTATATTTAGTCTGCAGTATACCCCCGTCAGTACTGTTAATGGATTTAGCTACATCAATACAAGAAAAAGTCTCTTCAAGCTTCATAGGCTTCTTCTTGCTTGCTTGGAGTCTTCAACCCCAGTACAGTATCACTAGGCATAGTCTCACCTGGGGTCTCACATTCAAGCTCCATACTTGTATCTCCGCCCTCCAACAGGTAACATCCTAGGAACACAGGCAACAAAGGAATATCCTGCTCAGTCAGGGGGTCCTCCTCCAGCTGAGCCCATGAAAAATCTTCCTCCGATTCTTTATCCAAACTCTCTGGCAGGGACCTCTTGAGCACTTGGCACTGGTGTTCTGCCTCTCTGCATAGTTGGTCTGCCTACAGCCATTGCCCATTCATCCAATGGATCATCCTCATTAGGGTCTCCACCTCCTGGGTGTTGTCTTCGCACCTTTGTTCTGCCCCAACCCCATGTTAGTTACTCATCCCTTTGCATCTCTTCATCGTCTTCAGGCCTGGCCTTCCTTTGAGCTCCCAGGTCCAGTCCAGGCAGTAGCTTCTCTCCATCTGTTGGCCATGGTTCTGGTCAGAACTCCACAGACTTTCTTCTCCAGGTCCTCCTCTGGCAACTCCTGGTGCATCGGTCCACCTGGGATATCTGGGCAATAGGCACCAGAAAACCTCCTTCTTTGGCCAGTCCAGGCACTTCCAGCAAGTTATCCCACTTCTAAAACCAAGTCTGTGGAGGGTTGTGGGATAACAGATGGACTGCAGACACTGAACTAAAGGTTCAACACAATCTCTGTTTGATGTTTATTCTAAATACAGGAGATATCCTTCAGCAATGTCATATCCCTTCTTCAGTACATCAGTATGCAGCAACAGACTATGCATGTCCTTCCTCTGCACTTAGCCAGCACCTACTGACTCACTGATCTCTGACCTAACTTACCAGTTGAGATTCATCCTCCCCTATGCGGGCCTTGTTTGCTTGGGTGGTGGGGGCTCAAATTAAAAAAACAAAACAAGCTAAAGACAAAGAACCTCAATGCAGAAGCACTGAAACAAAGGTTACCCCAAAGGGCATTGACAATAAGCCAGGTTTCAAAGAAACACAACATCACACATACTTCCATAATGCAAAGCATCTTGGAATGTATCCAGCTATGAAATTTCAGACGTGTTAAGTTTACAGCAATTTACATGCATTTTAAATAGCCCAACTAACTTAATTTTTATTATATAGCCCCTAGTAACTTTTTACCTTTATCAAAAACAGCTAGTGCCATGGTATTTTCAACATTTACAGGTTTCATACACATAAGTTATATACATCAAGGTAGTTTATGACATAGTGCCATTGCATACTAAATCCAGCAACGATAAACACAACCTGTTGTTTTACATAAGCTCGTAGGTCACCACAATAAGCTCCCTGTACGAGGACCTGAGAGGGAAAAGGAAAATTAAAGAGGACACTATAGCATAGTCAGGAAAGGGAAGGGGGTGCCTATAGGTGGCCAACCTTATGGACTAGAAATTGTAAAGAATAGATTAGGCTAAGAAACAGAAGAACTGTTGCAACAGATTTAAGAAAAGGTCGGTCCTCAAGAGTGGGAAGAGCTCCCTATCACACCTCTGTATAGATCACTGGTAAGATCCCACCTTGAGTACTGTGTCCAGTTCTCTAGACCACATCTCTGAAAGGACATAGACAGAGTGGAAGCGGTCCAGAGGAGGACATAGAAACATAGAATTTGACGACAGATAAGGACTGCTTGGCCCACCCAGTCTGCCCATTCCCTACCTAATGGATAAGCTGCAGATCCTAGTTAACCAGCAGCCTACTTCTTCCTACCCCCACCCTAAATTGCCTTATGACTGTCCCATACATGCTTGAATTCCACCACTGTTTTTGACTCCACAACCTCCTCCGGAAGGCCGCTTCCATGCATCCACAACCTCTGTGAAAAAATACTTCCTTAAATTACCTCTGAGCCGCCCCCCTCTATCTTCAAATTGTGCCCTCTTGTTCTTGCACACCTCTTTTTTTGAAAGCTGCTACCCTCTTGAACTTTGTTGATTCCGTTGAGGTACTTGAAAGTTTCTATCATGTCCCCCCTCTCCCTCCTTTCCTCGAGGCTATACATATTAAGCTCCTTAAGTCTCTCTTCATATGTCTTCCGGTGCAGACCCTGCAACATTTTAGTTGCCCTCCTCTGGACAGCTTCCATCCTGTCTATGTCTTTGCAGATTGGTCTCCAGAACTGCACACAGTACTCCAGATGGGGTCTCACCAGCTGTCTGTACAGAGGATGATAACTCCTGTTTTGTACTGGTGATGCCTCCCCATGCATCCCAGTATCCCCAGCCCTCCTTGCTGCCCTCTCACATTGCTTGCCCACCTTTAGGTCATCTGATATGATACTACCCCCAGGTCCCTTTTCATTTTGTTGTTTTAATATCTCACCCCTCATTGTGTACTCTTCCTGGATTTTTGTTCCCAGGTGCATTACCTTGCACTTCTTAGCATTGAATCTAAGCTGCCATACATTTTACCATTCCTCTAACCTTGCCAAGTCCCTTCTTATCCTTTCCACCCCACCCTGTGCATCAACTCTGTTGCAGATCTTAGTGTCATCTGCAAAGAGACATACTTTTCCTTCCAGTCCCTCTGCAATGTCGCTAAAGACATTGAAGAGGATCGGTCCTAATACTGAACCTCTGCACCCACTAGTAACTTCTTCTTCAGAGTGGACTCCATTCATTATTACCTCTGTGTCCTATTCTCCAGCCAATTTTTACCCAGGCTGTCATCTTGGGACCCACTCCCAGGCTGGCTAACTTGTATATTGTAAATGGTCAGGGTCTGCATCAAAGCCCTATGAGGAGAGATTAAAGGACTTCAATATGTACACTCTGAAAGAGAGGAGGAGGGAATATGACAGAGACCTTTAAATACCTCACCAGTGTAAATAAGGTACAAGAGGAATTTTTCACAAAAGGTGCCCAGAACAAAGGGACGTGCTATGAAGCTGGAGGGTACATTCTAGGATATTTCAAAAAGTGCTTCTTTACAGAAGGAGTGGTGGATTTCTGTAACAGCCTTCCAGTGGAGGTGGTGGGTATGAAAACACTGATGAGTTCAAGAGTGCATGGGATAGGCATAAGAGAATCTTAGTGGACAGGGCAGGGGTGGAGAAAGAGCTGGACATTGAGTAGGGTCTGTGGCAGTACTGTAGGTAGGGAAGAATGTGCCGACTGGGTTGGTCAGGTGGTTCTTAGCTGCCGTCCAGATTCTATGTTTGTAAGGGAACAGGGAGGACTAATATAGCAGTTGGCATGGGAGATGCATGAAGCTACAGACAGTTGAAAGTCATAGCTGAAGCTTACTATTTACAGTAGTAGGGCAACAACTCAAAACAGCACAATAAATTACAGCAGAACATGACACCTCAAAAGAATGGACAGAAAAATAAAGCAAATTTCAGAACAGGTGAGTGCAAAAAATGTAAAAACATAACACATGTTAAAGTACACTGAGCAAACCTAAGGAGCATTATGGGCCAAGAAAGCAGAGGTGACACTGGATCAGGTGCCTGAGGGGTGAGGACAGGTGCAAGCAGAAGAAAATTGGACCTCAGCAGGGGCTTGAGGGCAAGGTAGGAGGGACAGGTCAAAGGCAGGAGGAAGAGTTTCACAGAGAAGGCAGCCATACTGAGATGGTGGGTTGACCAGGGGAAGAAGCGCAGAAAGCGTGACGTTAAAGGAACGAAAGTTAGAAGAGCGGAGCAGTTAAGAGGAGGGAGCAGAGGGAGAAAGGTCAGAGGAATTTGCATATAGATAGATATAATTAAAACGTGATGGTATGATGTCCTGAGATAAGCCCCTAGAAGATGGAAACATGGTGATGCCCAGCACTGATAGAAAACTGTAAATAAAGAAAATAAAAGAAAGGTAAAGTGTGTGTTTTGTTGACTGAAAGTGGTGGTTTTAATCATTTTTTCAAGACAAATTTGTTTTTCCCCATTTTCCTGTTTCCCCATCTCCCACCCCAGTGATTGGAGTTGCCACAGCTGCACCCTTCTGCGGTGTGTGTTAGGAGCTGACTTTGCGGCTGATTCCAACACTGCTTCTGGGTCAGTTGACTGGAGTTCATTGCCACTCCAATGTCCAGTTATGCTCCTGGGTCAGCTAACCAGGTTTCGATGCCAGTCCTGGATTAGTTGACCAGGAGCTGCACAAACACTGGAGGCCTGCACCCTCCCTCCTTCCACAGTAGCCAAGTGCCTCACCTCTGCGACTGGCCAGGTTCCCAGCCAGCCTCAGTTTGGGATTCTGGAGACTGCACACACACTCCCATCTCCCAGATAGTAGTATAGCACACTGCTGGTGCACCATAGGTCTGCCTGGTTTTGATTTGTGTCATGCTTTACATTGTCACTGGCAAGTCTTAACATATAAATAAAATGTATTCCTGTAGTGACACTGGTACAGCTCAAAGCAGTGACATCAGCATGGAATGTTGGTGGCATGTGAATTCTGCAGGTTCTATCTGATCATTCTTTCTGTGCCAGTGTGAAGGAACAGCTGCATTTTCAAGAAACTTCTCAACTTGAATTTGATGTTCAAAATTCTTTTTGGTTTTCTGTGTCACTCCACATTGTCAATGGGGAAGTTATTATCTATCAGTAATGTGCTCTCTAGTGGGGTTTAGAAAATGGGCAAAGACAAAGCTCTCTTCTGATTGGCTGAGACACTTATTTAGGTGGGCATCTATCAGACAATAGATGCCCACCAAATAAGAAGTCCCAGACCAAACCTTCCTCATATGCAGCCAAGTATCCTTGTGCCCAGCCTGCTTCTTCATTGGCTGAAGCACTGGGCAAACAATTTCAAATTGCCGCCATTTTTTGGGGGTTACGAGACAGAGTGCAGTGAGAGCCCCACCCACACACACAATCCTTAGACCATACAACATCCTGCAACTAAAAGAAATTCATGGCACTGTGTACTTACAAAGCAATAAAGACAACCTGTTTTCGTTGTTAACTTTCTCTTCACATGTAGACCGGCGTGTACGCGACAGTTCCCCAACAGTCCTTTTCAACTGCACTAAGTATGCCCCTGTCGAAAAGCTTGGTATTTTAAATTACAGATCTAGGTGGTATTTTTAACTTTGTTGCCACATTCTACACATACTCAGTAACCGGTCACTGTCTATAATGGCGATCATGCTAGAACTCCTTACACGCATCCGGCGGCTTTCTTGGCAGCAGAGCGAGCATTCGATCTTCTGGGTATCATGTCCGATCCGCTTTTGAGGCAATTCAGTCCCCGTCCACTCCGATCCTAGTTCTGTATTCTAGTAATATCCCATCAGATAGCATGGGAAAAAGTCAGTCCATGCATTACTGTCAAAAGGAAACCGACAGCAACACGGAAGCACCGATGAGTCTGTTTGGGGGCAAGGAGATCTCGGAACAAGGATCAAATACTGACGCAGCCTCAACACACAAGGCACAACCCTGCCCGCCACCAGTGAAGTGCAGGGTTCAAAAAAAGGAAAAGAACGAAACCACATAGTTTTAAATATTCCTGCTGCAGGCTTAGTTTCTTTACTTCTCGGTCCCCGCAGTCACATGAAATATTGTAAATAAAATACATAAGCAAAAATATGCTCCTGTGAGTGTCCGGATGGGACCAGCTCAAAACTAACAGGTGTGGAGGGTTCATTAGGCAGTCCCTGCCCTGGTCCCAAAATTAAAAAACTGGCAAAACTGGTGGTTTTTATAGTGCTAAGCTCTCTCACACTGTTTCCTGTTAAGAAACATAGGAGCCCAGCTGAGCTCCTCACGTTTTTTCTGCAACTTCCTCTACCTCGCTGTTCAGCTCCCTGTTCAGCATGGGGAGTGAGGGGAACAAATAAATGCAGGGGTGGGGGCGGGTCAGTAAACTAGGCAAATTATTATTTTTTAATTAGAGAGATAAAAGTCCCTACTCCAAAGTAAGAAAAACAAATTCATCATTCTAAACCAGGCGGAGGAACTATTTATGACAAAACATATATTAAACCAACTTTTATTAACTTTTGTTTTATTAAACGTATTTTATTTACAGTGCCCATTTTTAAGTGCAATAATACCCTCCAGGGTGGGCGGTATGGGCTATACTGACCTTCCAGGTGGCTAAGGCCCTCCGCCTGCGGCGTCGAGCCTCATTACGCCCCTGGGCGGTCCGGTATAGCCCAATTCCGCCCACCCTGTTGGGTATTATTGCTTACAGTGGTACAGTCCAGAAGCTGTGATCTCAACATAGAACCCTAGGGACATGAACAATCCGGCCACATCAGTTACTCCCATTTCAGCTGTACTACTCTAGGAGTAGACAGCACAGACTGAGCTTTTTGGAAGATTTATATTGTTTTATTTGTGATTTTTATCAGGAGTTGTGTGACCCTAATGCAGGTTGGGCAACCTGGTGGCAGGGAGCACCCCTAAAATTAAGAATCATGTCTGTTAATCTGGGGCTTTCAGGCTGAATAACCCGCTAGATAACTCTCATTATAAGTGCTTACAGTGCCTGAATGGGGACCACTTGCCATTAACTGGGTGGGTTTTTAGTAAGTCTACAAACAATTTCTAGCTTGGTGCCTCAGGTAAGTAAAGGAATTTTTATTGTGTGGAGGGGCCAAGACAGACAGTTAGATGGGGGGTTGGTGGACTGTGTTTGCCTTTCTTCCCATCCTCTAGCATGTATTTGCACAGTTTTCCTTTCTTCCTGTCAGATGTGGAGTTTGTGTTAGTTTTAGATGTAGAGTCTGTTAGTTTTAGAGGCAGTGTTCTCACCTCAGGGGTCCTTTAATATGCTTGAGAGATGCAGCATGCCAGCTGGATTCAGCTGCCTCGGAGGTGGAGTCGGTGGTAATGAGTATGAGGAATTAGTCAGTGAGGAGTGAGCAAGAGGGTGTGCTGTCTGCAGTCAGCCTAGAGGGCACCAGAATTATATCTCTGCTGACTAAGCAACACTGCCCCAGAGTGCTCTCTCCTCAATTTGCTTGAAGAAAGTTGCTTGCTTTTTTTTTTTTTTTTTTTTTATGTTTGCTTGCGCGCATGCGCAAGAAACAGCTTGGGACAATACGACTTGCTGGATGTGTGTGCCTTTCCTTGCCAATGCAGTTCTCAGGCTGTGGGGAGCGTCCCCTGTGCACCAGTGGAGATGCGAGCTGTGTATGATGGCAGAATCAGAGCACTGGTCTTGGCTTCAAAGAAAAGATCCGCTTCAATCAGCCGTTGAAACGTATCTTCACTTTACATACATGCTGTGCTACGGCTTCCTTTCCTCAGCATGCCCCACCATGACAGCTACACAGCGGAGTACACTATTCATTCTGTGGCTGTGCTGTGAGAGAGAGAAGACAGTGGAGACACACAGAGATGTTGGATAACACAGTCATTGGCACCAGTAACTTGCCCTCAGGAGAAATATTCTTTATAAATTAATTGAATGTGTTTTCCGAGTGATAACATATAAGGCATTCCTAACCCTTACCCAACAAATAAACAGATCTGGCAAGTCAGACTGTCAGTGCCCGGCCCGTCTCCCTTTCAAAATGTGCCGCATTAAATTAATTGAAGATGGTTTTCCGCACGGGAATCTCCATGGCATTACTGATATGTGCTACTGATTGCTTTTCCTGAAATTAACAAGCAGTAGGCTTACGGTAGCCTTAAATATATATGTAACCTAAAACTTTATTGCCGAGTTTAAAGGCCTTTTTTTTCCTTTGGCTATAAATTGAAGTCATGAAGGGACTTCAGAATGATGGATATTTCTAATTTTACAGATGTAGCTGAAAGTATTCTCGACCTGGTGTCAGGTATTCAGCCTATGGACTCCTGTTTGAGGAAACGAATGGTGAATTGTCTACATGGCTTGGAAAAGTGTCTTTAAAAAAAGAGAAGAACCCTGATGTAAATATCACAAATTTGTTGCCCCCAGTCCAGTACTGCACCACAAGGCAACAAGTTCCAGGGGCAGTTCAAGAAAACATCCAGCCATGCCTGCAAAACTGGAGTTGAAAAACAATCAGAGGAGCTGCACAGACAGTTAACAGCCAGCCATGCATACGGTGGTTTCTTTATACAGCTTTTACTTTTGTTTTATCCCCCCCTCCCATTAAAGACACTTTGATTTGTCCATCTAAAATGAAAAAACAAACTGGCACACACTAGTGAAAAGCATCTCTTCCAAAGCTGATCAGGAGAAAAAAAATCCTCAAAGTCTATTTTCACGCAAAAATATCACACTGCATATGTAGTGATCACCGTCAATGCAAGTCTGTATCGCGCTGTGGCTGTAATGTGATTCAGGTCCCCCATACAGACTACAAACTGTTCAGTGCAACCTATTAAAGCAGTGTCTCTGCAATTTATTAATCAATGAGGGAGTACATTGTCTGAGTTTGTATCAGTACTGCCTTTGATGTACAGTATGTAAAATTAATGCATCAGTCTTTCAGGATTCGTTCTCATACTCTTCATTTATGGTAGTGGGATTTTACATTGTAATACCTATGCATGACACTGCATTAACTGTTGTAAAATGTGACAACACAAGAGATGCAATTAAAAAATGAAATTAACTGACCAGCTTAAGAAAAAGACATGGTCACTATAAAGATTTTTTTAACGCAGCTAATTGTTTTTATACAAATGCTGCCTTAAGTGTAATAATTACTTTAAAATGTAATTTAGCGCAGCGCTTTCATTTAAAGCCACAAAGCTAAGCAAACCCTTTTTAGGTTTTAAGAGAAAACTAGCACTTTTATGTTTGTTTGCACACATGTGCAAGAAACATAGTGCCATCATCGGAGATTTCGGTGTGTCACCCCTCCTCCAGTTCAGTCAGTGTGTTGTGGTACGGTCCCTGTAATGCATTCTGGAGCTGTTTATGACAAGCTCCAAAATGCAGTGGCATACAGTTGAAAGGGGAGCTACGCTGAGTGAGCAGCGATAAGAGAAGGCTGCTCACGCAGCAGCCCCCCCACAGACAGAAGCTCCACGCAGGGCGTGGCGCCGCCTGCATCAAGACGGTATAGCCGATGGGGTGCCTCCAATCCCCTCGTCGGCCGTGCTGCGTTCCCCCCGCCTCCCCACCCCAAACCCTTTCTGAAATGCCACGCTGGGTGCCCACCCCAGCGTGGGGCATCCTGAGGCCGACCGGGGTGCCCAATCCCCGCCGGGCTGAACGCACTTCAATCTGCTCCTTGTGCTATGCTGGGAGCCCACCCCAGCGTGGCAAGTAACTTAGGCCGACGGGGTGCCCAATCCCCGGCCGGCTGAACGCACTTCCAACTAGCTCTTGTGCCACGCTGGGAGCCCACCCCAGCGTGGCAACGTCCCACGTTGTCCGCTTTTTTTTTTTGTAAAGAAAAACGGTCCCATCGTAGTCTCCCCGCCCTCCCACAACCCGCAGACTCACCCACTGCGCACTCCAGCTTCCCCACACCCTCACCCCATACTTACCTCCGGAGCTCGACGCGACGATCTTCGGTGGACCGGGAACACGTCTGCACTCTTCAAAGCCGATCGCGAACTGAGGAAATGCCGGTAAGCTGTATAATGGGCTAGATAGGGGTGTTTCAACTTTGCTGCATATCTCAGGCATTTTTGGGAATTTTTGCACCAAATTTTCAACATAGAGTTTTTGGGACCCCTTCTCATGATTGATGTCACTGTCATGGTGTTATTCGGGCCCGAAGGTGATTTTGCAGTCACTGCGCCGAAATCACCCTTCAGGCCTGAATAACGCCATGACAGTGACATCATTCATGAGAAGGGGTCCCAAAACCCATGTTGAAAATTTGGTGTCAAAATTCCAAAAAAATGACTGTTTTACGAGCGTGCGTTGCACAGTTCCTACGCAGGCTCGTAAGTTCGCGAATTTTCAATATTTTCGCTCCAGATTTTCAACATTGCCATTTTACCACACCTTGTTATGAGTAGTACAGTTGTAATTTTTCACATCTCACCCACAATGTGTTTCCGCCCATGTAGCGCACAATGGCGCAGTCGGTGTGCGAATTCAATGTACGGGACAAATTAAGAAAATCACAGTGACACTGTTCATGAGCAGAGGTCTTAAAATGGCTATGTTGAAAATTTGGTGAAAAAATTCCTCAAAATGACTCTTTTACGAGCAGG
The DNA here is from genome assembly GCA_016271365.2 of Neoceratodus forsteri. Lineage (NCBI taxonomy): Eukaryota > Metazoa > Chordata > Ceratodontiformes > Ceratodontidae > Neoceratodus > Neoceratodus forsteri. The sequence goes on along the minus strand of JADMNL010000023.1, from coordinate 553,526,394 downwards.
CGTGCAATTCCATGCATGCCCTAAGTTCGCTAATTTTCAATATTTCACTCCAGATTTTCAACATTGCCATTTTACCACACCTTCTTATGAGTAGTACAGCTGCCATTTTCACATCTCACCCAAAGCGTGTTTCGCCCATAGCGCATAATGGCGCGTCGGTTGTGCGAAATCAATGTGCTGGATAAATTAAAAATCGCGGTGACACTGTTCATGAGCAAAGGTCTTAAATGGCTATGTTGAAAATTTGGTGAAAAATTCCAAAAATGACTGTTTTACGAGCGTGCGTTGTACAGTTCCTATGTACGTTCGTAAGTTCATGAATTTTCAATATTTTCACTCCAGATTTCCAACATTGCCATTTTGCCACACCTTCTTGTGAGTAGTACAGCTATCATTTTTCACATCTCACCCAAAACGTGTTTCCGCCTATGTAGTGCACAATGGCGCAATCGGTGTGCGAAATCAATGTGCGGGATAAATTATAAAATCACAGTGACACTGTTCATGAGCAAAGGTCTTAAAATGGCTATGTTGAAAATTTGGTGAAAAAATTCCAAAAAATGACTGTTTTACGAGCGTGCGATATACAGTTACTACACACGCTCGTAAGTTCGCGAATTTTCAATATTTTCACTCCAGATTTTCAACATTGCATTTTCACCACACCTTCTTATGAGTAGTACAGCTGTCATTTTTCAGATCTCACCCAAAATGTGTTTCCACCCATGTAGCGTACAATGGCGCAGTCGGTATGCGAAATCAATGTGCGGGATAAATTAAGAAAATCACAGTGACACTGTTCATGAGCAAAGGTCTTAAAATGGCTATGTTGAAAATTTGGTGAAAAAATTCCAAAAAATGACTGTTTTACGAGCGTGCGTTGTACAGTTCCTACGCACGCTTGTAAGTTCGCGAATTTTCAATATTTTCACTCCAGATTTTCAACATTGCCATTTTATTACACTTCCTTATGAACAGTACAGCTGCAATTTTTCATATGTCGCCCAAAATGTGTTTTTGCACATGTAGCGCACAATGGTGCTGTTGGTGTGCGAAAGCAATGTTTAGGACAGATTAAGAAAATCACAGTTACACTGTTCATGAGCAGAGGTCTTAAAATGGCTATGTTGAAAATTTGGTGACAAAAGTCCATAAAATGACTGTGATACGAGTGAGCATTGCGCAGTTTCCGCGCACCCTCGTTACTTCATGACTTTGTAATATTTTCAGTCCAGATTTTCACCAGTGACATTTTTCCACACTTCCTTATGAACAGTACAGCTGTCATTTTTCACAACATGGCTGAAGTGTGTTTTCACCGTTTCAGCGCAGAGATGCATTAGTCGCTGTGGGAAATCATTGTTCGGCACAGATAAAGAAAAACACAGTGACACTGTTCATAATCGGAGGCACCAAAATGCCTCAGTTGACAATCTGCTGTAAAAATCCCCATCCTAATTATATTACAGTGTACGCTGTACCTGTTTCTATGCACGCCCTGACTTCACCATTTTTTGGGTATTTTTAGTACAGATTTGCAACATTGCTATTTTTTACACCCTCCCCATGAACAGTACAGCTGTCATTTTTACGCCCTGTTTTTGCACCTGTGGTGCTAAATGTCAGTCACTGTGCATACAGCTTTCAGCTAACAAAGTGATATTCCCCTGTTCATGAGGTGGGATCACAAAACAAATATGTTGAAGATTTGGAGGAAAATACCAACGAATGCCTGAGGTATTAGTGTTTCTAACTATAACGCCCAACCCTGTAGAGAATGACAGGCATCAGGGGTGTGACTTGGGATTCTTGCTTGTGATGCTCATACCATTCCACACCCTGCAGTCAGTGAGAGGCATCGAGGTATGCCTTGGACTCTTCTGCCCGAACTTCACCCCATTCTCCCATATCGCACTCCATCCACCATATTTCAACGAAATGGGTGCGCATAAGGCCAAAGACCCTAAGAACACCGTGACACTTGTCAGTGTCTGCAGGGTGGGTGTGGTGAAATGGCTTGGCCGTTATGCTCGACGACCCAAACGCACACCCCAATGCCTGTCACCTCTGCAGGATGGTGATGGGGTTGGCTTCAGTTCAATACTTCACTGCCATTCCTATTACGCAGCTCTGTAACTTCTACGCTACCACTGCCAATGCCAGCAAGCAAACATTCGGCATTGACAAATGCTTGTTAAACTGAGTAACCTGTCCTCTAAACCACTTTAAAGACTAAAAAAAATGTAATGTCACTGAAGGCATGGCATATTTTTCGAGGTCCCCTGTCTGTGGTGTACTTTGTGTCGCAGTCTCCACCCCCATAATAAAAACTGCCATGTATCAACTTCTATAAAATAAAAATAAAACCCATACAATCCTCAGTTCCTCCTGTAAATATTTATTTTTCTTCTGTTGCAGCCCTTGCTTCTACGGAATAAAACAAGCCAAAAAAAAAAAACCTGGCTGAGCAAATGCTTCTCTCTTCCACTGCTGCAGGACCAAAACAAACTCTGCCCAAGCAACTGCCAAAACAAATTCCAACTGAGCAACTACTTCACTGTAGTGTAGAGTGACATGCACACCCACTAGGTTATACCTCCACGCTCCCACGATCAAATAGTGGGGATACAAGATTATGAATCACTTGCGAGGGCTGTTCAAAAGATGAGAGAGCCCACAACTGTTGTCCTGTGCTATCTTCAGTAATGTTTTGGAGTCCTTACGTAGAGTTTGTGTAGTATGAGATGCAGTGTCAGAAGTAGCTATCACAGGCACATCACTTTTATCTTTTACACTGAGGTGATGACAGAAATAGAAGCAGTTACAATAATTTGTGAAGATGGTAGGTTCTTTTTTTATCTTGGGACAGTAGGACATTTTGGAGGTGTGACTCTCCTGGCTAATGCAGTTGTTCGTGTAGGGGGCACGGACCATAACACACCAGTGGATCGGGGCCATCTATGACAGCAGTGGTCTTCAGGTCAAAGAAAAGTTCTGCTGCAGTCAGCCATGGTAATGTTTCTGTAGTTTACATATATGCAGTGGAGGTCCCTTGTCTCCAGGCCTGCTCCACGCATATGACAGCAGTTCACAGCACTGCTCAGGAGTTCAAAGAAAGGTTTTGCTGCACTCACAGATGGCCGCCTGTGTGTACATATATGCAGCGGTATGGTACCGTTCTGTCAATTATCAGCTGATGCCTAGTATTACATCCCAAGCATGAGAACACGCACTCAGTCTATGTGGTAATGGGGTAGTGCAACAATAGTGGAACTAAAGAGTTTCGCCCTCGGCTACTACATAGTGTTTGTATCCAGAGAGGAAAAGCCAGTGTTAATGCCTTGTTTGTGCCTCTCATGAAGTAGCCAGACATTAAACTGGACAGGAATTAGGTATTTTATGAGTGTAGTGCTGGGATACCATCGAATAATGTGAATAAGCATATTGTTCCTGAAAGCCAGTGTGTGTTATTAAGATGTGTGTGTTATTTGGAATAATTGTTCAAGCACCTACTATAAGGAAAACAAAGGTTCTGAGAGTGCATGCGAAAGTCTCAAGGAATGCAGGTTCCTTACCGCTTTAAATCTTGCCAGAAGGTCTTCAAGCTGGCTCCTCCCACCCGCCCGGGTGGTAAAACTCTTGGCTCCGCCCCATGATGCCAGATCTTCCTTACCGCTTGGAAGCTCAGGTTCCCTCCTTAACGCTCTGCGATAGACTGGATCCTAACTCTTTGGTTCACCCAAAATAATTTTAAAGTTTTCCAGACTTTTGGTCTCCTTCTTCCTTATGGCCGCGGTGGACAAATCGACTCCGGTTCTGGTGGTGCCCATGCTGGCAGAAGATGTCCAGGACCGATCCGCACTCCATGTGCGCTCACTGCCCTCGGGCGTGACCACGACCTGCAGGCCTGCGAGTTGTGCAGGTCTTTTCGACTAATGTCCTTGAAGACAGTGCTGCCCGCTCCAACTTGGGCACCCTGAGAAACGTTATCCACCGTGAAGTCCAAGAAGGCCTGTTGGGCGGTGTCCACGGTGGCTGGCTCGGCTGAGCAACTCAAGCATATGATCGCTCGAGAGGAGAGTGGCCCAGGCCGCATCCTCATCTTTCTTGGTCGCGGCATTTATCCCGCTCTCTTTGGGATCCTCCTACACAGCTTCTTTTAAGGATCTTTGCCAGTCCTTCTCCACAAAGGGAGAGGGACCATCGGGACACTCTTCTGGGTCAAAAAAGAAGGACTCGAAGGGTAAGTCCCACCTTTGACGTTCGTGGGAGCGGGAGAGCTCCCCTTCCCCGGACAGTCGACACTCTACTTCGGTCGAGGTTGCGCTAAGGCTGCTGGCTTCACGGAGTCCCCATCAGGTCAGCTGGCCAAGACACCTGTCGACGCAGTCGAGATCTTTCGACCGCCGGATGGGCTATCGACTGGTGAAGCCGACAACCCTTCTCATCACCGGTTCTCCCAGTGGAACCCGAGGACTTGCCTGCGCCTCCTGTGCCAGAGTCCCCGGTCAAGGCTCCTGAGCCGAGGGAGGAGCGGGTTTCCCCTGCTCCCTCCCAGACCCACCCTCGGAAACACAGAGGGTCTCGGTCTTGGACTTTGTCTCGGTCCAGCCGATCCCGCCGACACCGGCGGTCTCTATCTCGGCGCTGAGGAAAGCGGCTGCGCCGCTCGTCGTCTTCCTCCTTGGAGGAGGAGAAGCTTTGGCACAAATTGCATCGACGCTACGAGAACTTAATGTGGCAGCAGCTCCTTCTGTCGGGGAACAAGCTGACGACGTCGCCTTCCCCGGCCATTAAGTGGCTGTCACCCTAAAGGCCGAAACAACCCCTAGCGGTGGTCGAGGTGCCCAAGCCTGGGCCGGCTGTTCGGCCGAAACCAGCTACCCCACCGATTGTGGTGGAACCTCCGCCTCCACAACCGAAAACGGGGGCTCCGACCAAGGATTCTCAGTCAGGTCAGGGTCTGCCCCACTGGTTGTCGATCACCCTCACTCCCGACCGTCCTCGGCAGGTGGAGGGTGGCTCAGACCTCAGGCAGCTCTTCGCAGACTCCTCGGAGTCTTATGACAACTCCTCCCTGTTTTCCAGGCCCCTTGACCTGGAGTCCTCCGGGGGAGTCGATGGACGAGAGCCCATCATCATTCATGGGTCTGCTTTTGCTCATCTCGGAGTCCACCGGGATGCAGCTCGAGCCCGTATCCAAGCGGGCCAAGTATCCCCTCACGGAGATACTGGACCGAGGGGATTCTCCCACGGAGGCCTTTCCAGTGGCTGAAGCCATTGTTGGCCCAGCCTTGGAGCTATGGCAGCGGCTGGCTTCCTGTCCTGCGCCTTGCCAGGATGGCCAGAAAGTATCACGTCCCTACTGGCTGTTTGTTTGTTTTGGAACACCCCTCTGCGGAGGAGTTGGTCACCGATAGCATTTTCCGGCGTTCCGGGAATGCTAGGGATGTGGATAAGCCCCCCGACAAGGAGTCCAAAAAGCTGGACTATGCCGGGCGCGAAGTATACGCTGCGTCCTCCCTCGGCCTCCATCAGGCCAGTTCGGCCGTACTGATGGCGCACTTCTCCCATGTCCTCATGGGCTCCCTGAATGAGGTGATCCCTCATCTCCTGGCTGACCTGCAGACCACGGTCAAGCAGGTGCGGGATTAGGGAAGGGCAGTGGTGAAACAGCAGCTCCAAACGGCTCTTAATATCGGAGACTCCTGTGCCCGGTCAGTAGCGGCCGCAGTGGCCATGTGCCGCAGAACTTGGCTGAGGATATCCACCTTTACGGCAGATACCCAGCACAAGTTGGCGGACGTCCCCTTCTTGGGGACCAACCTGTTCAGCCCTGGAGTGGAAGGTCATCTCTAGAGGATCCAAAAGTCCGCCACCCTGGACTCTGTCACGTCTGCTCAGAAGGACAAAGGCTGTCGACAGCAACATAAGTCCTTTCGACCTTCTGCCCCTGCGGCACGTTCAGCCCAGCAGGCTCGCACTTGGCACCCCAAAGCCAAGCCTGCAGCTTCCTCCAACAGGAAGCAGGGAAAAAAGGCCCAGGAGGTCCCTCGGCCGGTCCTTCCTTCAAGCCTGCCCAGTGATGGGTTGAGGGGTGTTGCCCCCAGCCATGTTGCTTCCCCCTGGGTTCCCCCCGTGGGTGGACGGCTCCGCCACTTCCTTTCCGCCTGGTCCGCTATCACCACGGACCGTTGGGTGTTGAGGTGGTAGGAAAGGGTCTGCCCCTGGAGTTCGAACAGGCCCCGCCCTTCCGAGCCATCGCCCCACGGGGGGCTACGGGATCCGGAGCCTCTCTGTAGGCTCGTTGAGCCGACATTTCCCTGCTCCTCAAAAAGGAGGTGATCAGGAAGGTGGCGGATCCTCCACCAGACCCAGGGTTTGTGTCCAGGTACTTCCTGGTCCTGAAACGGATGGGTGGGCTGGCGCCCCATTCTAGACCTGCACGACCTGAACAGGTTCCTAAAGTCTCGAACCTTCAGGATGGTCAGTCTGGCTCAGATCATTCCATCCTTGGAAAGAGGCATGTGGTTCTGTTCTCTGGACCTCCAGGATGCGTTCTTTCACGTCCCAATCCGTCCGTCCCACCAGTGATTCTTCTGCTTCAGAGCAGAGGGGTCCCTCTACGAGTTCCAGGCCATGCCCTTCGGCCTTTCTCTAGCTCCCAGGGTCTTCACCAAATGCATGGCAGTGGTGACAGCATTCCTGCGGCGTCGAAGGGTCCGGATGTACCCCTACCTGGACGACTGGCTGATTGCAGCCTCCTCCAGAATGGAGGTGGAGCGTTCAGGGATCTGGCCCTCCAGGTTTGCTCTCAAGTTGGCCTCCTTATCAACAAGGCCAAGTCAGAACTCGTGCCAAAGCAGGTGATCCAGTTCATCAGGGCAGAGCTCAACTCTCTGCGAGCCAGAGCACGGCTCCCGGCGGACAGGGCCGAGGTTCTTTCCTCCTTGCCCAATCATTTCAGGTTGGGCAATTGTGCCTTCCCGGACTTCCTGCGCCTCCTGTGCCTCATGGCGGCCTGCATCACCCGTGGTCTGTAGGGTCCGTTGGCACTTGCCTCCCCTACAGTGGGGACTCGCCAGCCAATGGTCACAGCGCTTCGGTCCTTTGGATCATCCAGTGATAGTGACCCAGGAGATGTGGAACGCTCTCCAGTGGTGGATCATTCCAGTTCATCTGCAGGAAGGCATCCCATTTGTCTGCCCCGAGCCGATGGGCTCTCTATCAACCGATGCCTCTCTGATGGGTTGGAGTACCCATCTTGGGGAGCACAGAACGCATGGCCTCTGGTCCCCTCAGGAGTCCCGATGTCACATCAACCTGCTGAAGCTTCGAGCGGTTTGTCTAGCCCTCACTGCCTTCGCTGCATTTGTACAGGGTCAAGTGGTCCAGGTCCAGACGGACAATACCACGACCATGTACTACCTAAATCGCCAGGGCGGGACACACTCCATGCCTCTGTGCAGGGAAGCTGTCCGCATTTGGTCCCTCGTGCGCAGTCTGGAGGCGGATCTCCTTGCCATCCATGTGGCAGGAGCCTCCAACATTCTGGCCGATACCCTAAGCCGGATAGGAGCTGCGTCCCACGAGTGGTCTCTCCTGCCGGAGGTAGTACAAGATCTGTTCTCCACTGGCATGCCTCAGGTGGACCTGTTTGCCCAGGAGACTGTTTCATGCCCACCCTCAGCAGGGCTCGCTGAAGGGGATGCCTTCGAGGTCGTGACCCCTGGCCTCCACGCCTTTCCCCATTGCTCTTTTTTTTTTAAACTTTATGTTTATTCTTTTCAAACAAACATACAGTCACTGTACCTTCTTTTAACATTACAAGTATTATCCACCTGAGGGCGCCACTCCTCTTAATCCACTCATTTTGATCATTAAAAGAAATAAGATACATCTTTGGAGGGTAAAGCCATATTAGAAAATATCCAAATTGTTTGTAATCCTAATACTGTATAGAGTCCAAGAGCTGCATGGTATCTTATGCTTGTAGTCCACCATATTAAATGTCTGAGTTTCTTCCCTTTAGGCAGGGATCTAAAACCATGCTTAACCATAGTAAATTACACAAAAGTGTAACAACATGTATAGAACTATTGAGACTCTGTCCCCTAATACATTTCTATAATTAGTCAACACTAATTATTTTGTTTACGTTATTACAAATACTGAAACTACGCTTCTTAGACATGCTTTTATAAACCAACAAGGACTAATAGTAAACTCATAGGTTCCTGCTATGACCAGTTTAACAGGTTTACTAGTCCAGGACACAGGAAGCAAAATAAAGTCCTCTATACTCCTCATGCCCATTTTTATTAGATAGCCTCTTTAGGGAACTCGTAAAATCATATAAAAACGGAGTTAAAGGCAGAGAAAGGCAAGGCTACCAGTTTTTGTATATTCCCCAATCATGACCCTTTACCAGTCTCAGTATTAAGCCATGGCCTTCAGGTAGCCTTCTCATCTGATGTCAAATCATCCTCCACATTGTCGGTTCCTTGAGATGGCAGATTCCGTTGGGCCCATTTAAGAGCCTCCGCTGGGTCCGAGAAGAGAAAAACTTTATTCCCATGCACAATTCGAATGCGAGCTGGAAAAATCAGTCCATGAGGGATCCCTGCTTCCCGCAAGAGCGCCTTCACTCCATCGAGTTTCTTTTCTGTCTCGTGGGCGAGGGAAAGGTCGGAAAAAACTTTTATTTGCTGGCCATCGCAGAAGAGGTTTTCTTCAAATTAGGGCTAATAGGTAATCCCTCGATCCCACTCCGTCTAGCATCATCAGAACCGTGCGTGGGGTCTCTGGATTATCTTGACAGCCTCGAAAGGCAACCCGATATGCCTTCTGGATCTTTTGGACCACCTGGGTCGCTTCTTTGCCAAGCTGGCTCACAATCCATTCCTGTAGAAATAGTACCAGATGATCCCCCTCAGATCCTTCAGTTAGTCCCAAAATCCGTACGTTGTTAGCCCTTGTCTGATTCTCTGTTTCCAGCCACAATCTCAAGTGTGTATTTTCTTTTATCAGGGATGTTACAGCCCCCATAGCTGAGTTAACGGTCTTAATAGCTTCCGTCGACCCTGTGGTAACAGATTCCAGAGTGGACTCAACAGCAGTCACTCGTGAAGTGAGGGAATCAAATTTTGTGGATAAGGTTGCCACTGAAAGGAGAAGTTGGTTCATCTTATTCCCCAGAGTTTGCAATGTTTCCTCTCCTGTACCCTCTTCGAACTCAGGGTCTCGGCCTGGAGTCACCCTCGTGATAGAGGCTCCCAGAGCGGTCCTGGATCTAGAGCCATCACCTTGATGCTTATCTTTGCGAGGGTTTCTCCGTAAGTTGTAGCGATATTTCAGCTTTAAAATCAGAATAGCTCAGTTGAGTTATACCGCGTTTTACAGTTCGAAAATGTTGATTTTCAATCTGTTATTTGCAGAGCCTTAGAGTTCAGCAGCCATATTGCTCGGGCTCCACAGCACCCCACTTCCCCATTTCTCTTGATCCACAAGGTGCTTCTCAAGGTGAGGAGGGACAAGGCGCAGATGATTCTGGTAGCTCCAGACTGGCCCCGCCAGTTGTGGTATCCAGATCTCCTCAGGTGCACGTGGCAGCCATCTCTGCTTACTGGGCGCAGGCCGGGAAGCAGTCGGTGGCGCAGGAGAAGGTGGTCGGGTGCTTTAAAGGCCTTGATCACATATCCCCTCCGGTACAAGAACCTCCACCTTCGTGGGATCTACTGCTGGTATTGGCTAAGCTCATGGGCAAGCCATTCGAACCGATGCACAGGTGTGATATTTCTCACCTGTCATAGAAGACTGCCTTCTTGGTGGCTATCACTTCAGCCAGAAGGATGGGAGAGCTCCATGCGCTTTCCATCAAGTCTCCTTATCTGGTCTTCCACAGGGACAAGGTTGTTTTGCACCCCCACTCGAAATTCCTTCCGAAGGTGGTGTCGGAGTTTCACCTTAATCAGGTGGTGACTCTGCCGGTGTTCTACCCCAGTCACACCTCGGAGGCCGAGTATAGGCTCCATACTTCGGACCCTAGAAGAGTGCTCGCTTATTATAAGGAGCGGACGGCTGAAGTTCGGGGAGAGGTTCGCCAGCTGTTTGTCACGTACGCTGAAGCCACACCTGGCAGACCTGCAGCCAAGCGGACGATAGGCAGGTGGGTCACCTCCTGCGTAGATCTCTGCTATAGGCTGGCGGGCATGGAGCCTCCCAGAGGGATAAGAGCTCATTCTACCTGCCATACCGCTGCATCGGTGGCTGCTTTCAGGGACATCCCTATCCAGGAAATCTGCAGGGCTGCTACCTGGAAGTCAGCACACACCTTCATCACCCACTACCACATCGACTTTGTGTCACGCCGGGATGCTGGTTTTGGGGCCTCAGTTCTCCAGTCTTTATTTCCTAAGTAGGGTGTGCGCCTTGCCTCCCTCCTCCCGGAGAACTGCTAGGAGTCTGCCAGACAGTGTGGATGAACAAGATATCCATGTCCCTAGAAATACAGGATACTCACCTGTAACAGGAGTTCTAGGAATGGTATATGTTGTTCATCCACACGACCCACCCGGCCTCCCCGGCTTCGACGCACAACCTGGCTTCCAGCGGGCTAGATCTGGCATCATGGGCGGAGCCGAGAGTTTCACCACTGGTGGGTGGAGGAACCAGCTTGAAGACCTTCTGGCAAGATTTAAAGCGGCAAAGAACCTGCCAGACAGTGTGGATGAACAACATATACCATTCCTAGAACTCCTGTTACAGGTGAGTAACTTGTATTTTTTACAGAACATCAAATAGAGACATATCGCACTATGTACCAGTGGCTCTCCCACTTCAAGGTTTAAATATGTAATATTTGTTAGCTGTGATTCTAAAACGTTCTGTGGTTTGAGTCACTCGTGTTGTGTGTAATATTTTATAGATGTTCAGCAACAGTATTTGCAATTTGCCACTGTGTGTTTTCTTCTGTATATTTTACCCCTGCTCTAACCACACATACAGGATCCTGATCTTGCAATTCAGAATGAAGGCTGAGCTTATGCCATACTGGCCATGTTTAATCCAAAGGACCTTAAGAGCTGAGACACATGGACTTCTTGCCTAGGACTCTGGAGCAATTGAGACGGGATTATGTAATTAGTGAACTGTTTGTTTTGATTGAATAAAATGACAAAGTTGGAGCAATCTGATCCTGTGAGAGTGACACCTTTCTCCACTCAAGTTCAGTAGTACTGTACATGAGTCAAATGGATCCCATCACTTCATTAGGTATGGGGCTCTAGAAATTACAAATTAGAAATGGGTGGTATCTCATAAGGAGGTTTCACTTTCTGTATGGAACAATATTTCAAACTTATTCCATAAAGCTTAAGTTACACTTTTGTTGCTTTATCCAGTATGGGACAAAATAAGTTCATGAGGTACAGTATTAACAAGGCTTTTAGCATTTGGGGGCAGGTGTGATGACATATAATTTGGATAGCTGATCTATGTACTGATAGGTTGTGTTTAATTAACTCATTGCATTTGTACCAAATTATACAGAAGGGCACCTCGATATGATGTCAGCATACCGCAGTGATTAAAAACGCCTTCTGGTGTAGATATTGTAGCCCTTGATAAGCTCCATGTATGGGAGTGAAACACCATCAGACGTATTATATGTGCGGTGGCATCTACTGAGCTCTTTCATATCTATCTGATATGTGGATACTTATAAATGTGTGTTTTATTTCCACATATCTGCTATTGTTTCCACTGTTTTGAACATCTGTTGGGGTGAGTTGCCAAGCTTTTCAGTTTTGCATTTAATGTGTTTAGCCCTATGCAACCGAAGCCGTGGGACCTCACTTATCAGTTTAGCCAAATTTAAAAGTGAATGGCTGACTGCTCACTTCAAATAAAGGCAATATAAAACTCTTAACTATGGGCACCTAGTAATCTAATGTATGCCTTTGAGGCTCCCTCACTAAAATGTACAAGGAGCTACAACAAATGCTGGCCATGGCTCTACATTTCTTCAGTATAACGAAGCAGCAATGTACTACACTAAACAGAAAAAAAATGCAATGAGATTTTTTTAACCAGGAGTAGCACACTAAACTGAATCTTGTTTGCAGATGTGACCTAGGAGCACAAAGACGTTAAGTGACTTGCTCAGGATCACACAGTATGCTAGACGACTGTGGGATTCAAACCCAGGTGTCCTGATCTGCAACTCAGAGCCTTAACCCACTGTGCTATACTGCCTCCTAGTGTAAAATGATAAGCACTATCAGCACTCAAACTCTCTGACACTGCAGAGGCAAACCCAGTGCTCACACTATACAAACAAAGGTATATGATAGTTGTAATGGAAAGAAATATCCATAGAATTAATATTTAAAATACATTCACGCATCACTACTGACAGAACTGTGTGGCTGGAGAATCTCTGCTGCAGATTACTGATTTGGCAAACTGTCCTACTGCTGGGTACAACATGAGCAACCCAAAAGTACAATACTTGGACACTATTCAGAGTTGAATTAACTTTGCCAAATACTGAAAAAAGAAAAAAAACTACTTACAAAAAAAAAAAGAAAGGTCGAGCACTGTAAACGGATAATTGTAGCAGGTTACGTAGGAGTCTAGGTGTCACTCTGCTCTCTAAAATATGAGCAGAATGAAAGATGCGATAAAGTAAGGAAAGGAGCACACAGATATTTCAGTGATGAATGAGAAAAAATAGCTATTAGGCAGACATAAATATCTAACTTAACAGAGATTAATTAAGAGTTGCTAGAGTGAATATTTGAGCAAGTAATAGAGCTCTCAAAGAGAAACACTATTATTCGGTATTTTAACTGAGCGAGACATGGTTTGCCTCATACACAGCCGATGTCTAGTTCTAAAATGGGAAAATCGTGGAGCTCAAAAGTAAACAAACCAGGATGGAGACAGAAAAACAGAGTGATAAAGGTAGGAAACACAGCTAGCATACATCTGCTAACTTTAACTGTGTTGCAGTAGGTAGAATGAACAAAATACATCCATGCGCACTTGAGCTTTAAAAGTAGGAATTTAATTATGTGATGCTCAATCACACTTGAACTTTGCGAAATAAAGACATGGCTCTTAACTCTTTCAGACTCTGCATCTACATGACGTGCCCCAGAGACTACTACCCACTTTCTCACGAGGGCCATGGACGTGCCCCAGAGAATACTACCCACTTTCTCACATATGAGGGCCAGTGTTGTTCCCCATTTTCCCTTGTGTTTATTTCCCCATATGCTGAGATTCAGTGTCCCACAGAGTTAAACTGTGTGCCTATGGGTCTGTGCTCTACCCCTTATCAGTGCCATAAAATGACTTGACATGTAGAACCCCATAGCTGGGGGTTGTTGAAGAGGGGAGGGTTTCCACTGTTTATTGTTGGTTCATTATAACTCCTACTTTTAACTAACAGATAAACACAGAAACAGGCAGGAGAATTCACATGGAATCAGTAACTTATCTGCTGCCCTCCTCACAGATCAGAGCCAAGCCAACATATGGCAAGAGTGGAGGTCGGAGAGATAAACATGGCAATGGTTAACAGCATGTAAATAAAATTTTACCACACTGTAAAACATACAAAGCAGGTTCTTAGAGGGGAAAAAAAAACCTAGCTTTAGCCAGAGTAGGACATCTGTTCCCCCCAAACCCAGTTCATTGCAGTCATTGTAAGAAGAAATTGGTGTTTTGTCCGGTGGTTTGTGTCATCTTCTAGCAATCTGTGCATCTTTTCCGGCCAGAGTTCCAATGACTTTCAATGATTATTTAGCAGGTTTTGACTCTTGGAGCGCTAAAAGGAGTTTCTTTTTTCCTCTGCCCCTTCCCCAGAAAGAAAAAAAGAAACATGTCCACAATGTCAGTGCTGAATGTTGCTTGCTTCTATGTGCTGTTTAGGTATTTGGAAGTCATTGGAGTGCAAATATTGAAAATTTGCGACTTACTGACGGCAAGGAAGGGCACCGCGCACGCTTCGTGAAAACAGTCATTTTCGGGATTTTTCACCAAATTTTCAACATAGCCATTTTAAGACCTCTGGTCATGAACAGTGTCACTGTGATTTTGTTAATGTGTCCCATACATTGAGTTTGCACACCGACTGCGCCATTGTGCGCTACATGGGCCGAAACACGTTTTGGGCAGGATGTGAAAAATGACAGCTGTACTGCTCATAAGGAGGTGTGGTAAAATGGCAATTTTGAAAATCTGGAGTGGAAATATTAAAATTCGTAAACCTCACGCGCATGTGGAACTGTGCAACGACACTGTGAAAACAGTCATTTTTAGGAATTTTTTCACTAAATTTCAACATAGCCATTTTAAGACGCCTGCTCATGAACAGCGCCACTTTGATTTTCTTAATTTGTCCCTGCATTGATTTCACGACACCGACTGCACCATTCTGCGCCACGGGCGGAACACATTTTGGGTGAGATGTGAAAATGACAGCTGTACTACTCATAAGAAGGTGTGGTAAAATGGCAATGTTGAAAATCTGGAGGAAAATATTGAAATTTTACGAACTTACGAGCTCTGTGAGGAACCGCGCAACACACGCCAGAAAACAGTCATTTTTGAATTTTGTCACCAAATTTGAACATGGGTTTTGGGGCCCTTCTCATGAATGATGTCACTGTCATGGTGGTATTCGCCCGGCGGTGATTTCGCAGTCACTGCGCGTAAATCACCCTTCGGGCCCAAATAACGCCATAACAGTGACATCATTCATGAGAAGGGGTCCCAAAACCCCATGTTGAAAATTTGGTCAAAGATTCCCAAAATGGCTGAGATATGCACAGTTGAACCCCCATCTAGCCCATTATACAGCTTACCGGCATTTCCTCAGTTCATCGGTCGGCTTTGAAGAGTGCAGACGTGTTCCCGGTCCACCGAAGATCATCGCGCCGGAGTCCGGAGGTAAGTATGGGGTGAGGGGGGGTGGGGAGGCTGGGTGCGCAGTGGTGGGTGCGGTTGTATGGGGTCGAGACGACCTGGGACCGCTTTTTGTCTTATAGGTAAAAAATAAAAAAAAATAAAAAAAGACGTTGATGGATTGCTTGCCACGCTGGGGTGGGCTCCAGCGTGGCACAAGGACGCTTGGGGGGCTCAGCCGACGGGATTGGGCACCCCTTCGGCAAAGAGTGATTGCCACGCTGGGGTGGGCTCCAGCGTGGCACCAACTACTGGGGAGACGACGCAGCTCAGCCGATGGGGATTGGGCACCCCGTCGGCTATACAGTGCGTGCGGGGGCACGCACGCCTGCAGTGGGGGCTGTGCGTGAGCAGCTTCTTATCGCTGCTCACTCAAGCGTAGCTCCCCCTTTCAACTGTATGCCACTGCATTTTGGAGCGTGTCATAGACAGCTCCAAAATGCATTGGCTTACAGGTGCCGCGCCTGCCAGCACACTGCCTGAATTGGAGGAGGAGGTGACACACCTCAAATCTCCGATGATGGCACTATGTTTCTGCACTACGCTGCAAGCAACATAAAAAATCACAGTTAGCAGTATCGCCTACTTCTGTCTTACTCAGGTTTCAAGGCTTCCGTTGCTGTAGCTGGGTGCCTCCCTACCAGCCCTGGTCAGGTCAACAGATCAGTGTGGTCTTAAGAACACATCTCAGCAGTTGAATACTTTACATCAACAATAGGATTCATAGCAGTTTATAACTGTGTTGGTGGGTGGCAGGCAGACCACCCGCTTCTTAAAAAATAACAATGAATATAAAATATGTATGTAATTCTGAGACCATTACCACCATGCACACACACGGCCAAAAGATGAAGAGGTTCAAAATAAATTTCTAGTTTGCTAGCAATGACTTGTTTAGCGACTGATACTAAGTTGACAATTCCATGGAAATGCCACTAAATTTACATTTCTATTAGAAAGATATGGCATCTGTTCTCATTGTCCACCCCTTCCAATTATCAACATTTTGGTTTTCTTTCTCATAAAACTTTGTTAATATAATGAAATGTAAATGATGCAGTATACTGCAAGTATGCATTTTCTAATAGAGTTCACTAACTTGCACGTTTGCAAATGTCTTCTCAGTAAAACTCCTGGTACTATTTTGTGAACTGTGTTTTTTTTTCTCCCTCCCATGTTAACTGCAAGTAACATTTAGATCTTACTTCGAGAGGGCTCTTGCAGTAGGTAATTACATATAGGACTGATGTCGGCAGGCGGCAGGACCCCACGGAAAAATTTCTAGCTAGCAGTCCCTGGTGGGACCGCCCCCACGTCAGGTGACCGGCGTCAGACGACGTCGGTATGAAGGGGCGGTCCCAGATGCCCGCCTTCCAGTTCTTTCCCGCCGTCAGCTCGTGCAGCGCCTCGCAGTGAAGTTCATTAACGCTCAGTCCTGTTGCTTTGTCGGTTTTTCCAAAAAGTATCAGTATTTTGTTTTTTCTTTGTCAGGTGAATGTCGGTATAAGTCGTCCCCTTCAAAAAATAAGTGTGACTCGAGCGGCGCCCAACTGCCTCACAAGGATGGTGACTCCCTCTGCCTTTTCTGTTTAGGCCTCGACCATGCGGTCGACAAGTGCCCGCAGTGCCTTCATTTCAACGCGGCCACCCGCAGACGACGCCAGCAGTCTCTAGAAGCCCATCTCCTAAAAAAGAAGATAGCCGGCCCGGTGGCGCTGAGGGTTGAGGCGCCTGACGCCACACCTCGCGCACCACGCCGCGACCCGGTTCGGAACGGACTCCGGGTCAGCCGGGGTCGGCAGGGGAAGGAGGATCGAGCGTCCTAACGGATGCCTCCTCCTTCGGGAGGGACCAGGGTGTTTAGTACACCACGCCGAGAGCAGGTGGAAGCGCACCGACTGGCAACGGCTGCTCCCTTGGATGGGAGTCAGGAGGGAGGACACCATCGGCACTTGGCAGGCGGCGTTAGCACGCTCCTCCCGAGCCGGCGTCCCTCAGCGGGTGGGAGGAGGGACAGAAAACTCGAAAACAACCCTCGCACTCCGGATAACGGGCTGCTCCAGCCACCCAGTCTGCAAAACACGGGCAGACCCGCTGTGCAAGGTTCTCATTGGGAGTAAGGAGGCAGGTAGGAGTCACCTGAGAGGCACTCTAGGGGCAGACTCAGTGGGGGAGACTGGAGGCATTGAGCTAGCCCAAGGAGTGGAGTGGCGAGGGCGTCCAGGAGGGGATAAAAAGAAATTTCAAAAAAAAAAAAAAGAAGATGTCCACAATGGAGAAGGAGTTGAAGAAGCTTCGCAGGCGTCGACCTCCCTGAAGGACACAAGAAGCGGGACAAAGAAAGGCACCGGGAGAAGGCCTCCTCCTCCGTGATCCGGCCGGAGCTGCGGCCAGTGTAACGCCCTCCGGGGATCGCCTGACGGCAGTCTCCAAGGCTTTGGAGGAGGTGTGGCCGCCCATCGGGTTTGGCTTGAGCCAGCTGTGCCTCCGGGCAAAGGAGGCTTCTGCCCCAGTACCGCCGCAGGGCTTGCGGCCTACTGGTGCAGGCACCTCCCTTAAGCCGGACGTCGGCTTCTCCGACGTCCGCCGGGAGAAGGCCGCTAAGACGCCCGACCCTTCGGGGTGGCGCACGGCAGTGTCCCCCTTGAACCGGGCCTCTTCCTATCCTCGGCCTGCCTCCAATGAGGGACCCCCGAAGTCGGACGCCGGCTCCTCTGGCGTCCGCCGGGACTCGGCCCCTAAGACGCACGTCGGCTCCTCCAACATGCGCCGGGCCTAGGAGCCTACGGCAGACCCTGCTTCATCTGTCGTCCCAGGTTCCTGCAGCTTTCGCTGCCATCTGGGGAGCCCAAGTCCCCTCTGCCTGACCCGGGGACTTTTCCCCTCCGTCCCCGGGTGAGGCTTGGGATGCTGCTCTGCTGTCGGATCCCCTTCCTACAGAGCTGGATCTGACGCCGGCTCCCCGACACCGGCCCCGCCGATGCCGGTTCCGACGCTGGTCCCTCCGACGCCGGCGGGGGATATTCCTCTCCTGTTGGGCCCTCCACCCCACGGGCCTATCACGGTTGATCCACCCATGGAGTTTCCTACTGGGCCGGCTGCTCCGGCAGCCCCTCCGGTACCTGGGTATCCGCCGTCTTATCCGACGCCGGTTTACCCAGGTCCACAGTATCCTGCACTGCAGTAGCAGCCGCCGACTCCACCGATGCCGCAGTACCTGATGCCGCAATACCCAGCTCCGGCATTCCCACAGCTGGGTTACGATACTCTTCTTACGGATTTTATCCTGCATAACTATCCCCTCCCTCCTCCACCGCCCCTAGGCGCAGATGGACCTCCAGGAGACTCTGGCCTCCTGGTGGGCTGAGGCCAAGGCTCAGCTCACCAAGGAAGTCGAGAACCGTCTTATGGCGGACGGTGCCACCCTGCCCCGACGCCCCAGACGGCACACTCCTCTGCCTCCGGATTCTCGGCTCGCCTCGGGATCCAGAGAGGGCAGGACACGCCACCAGGATCCCTAAGGAACCTGTTCCACCCCTAGACGAGCTAGGGAGTCTTACTCTGCTTCAAATTCCTCTTCTTCTTCTCTCTCTCAGACTCCTTGGATTCCTCCGATGGTTGTTCCGAGAAAGATGACGAGCCTTGCTCTCCGTCAAGCCCCAGCCGAGGACTCCTCCAAAGTCTCCTCCGGAGGATCCTTCTTTCACGGAGTTGCTCAGGAAGATCCAGGAAGTCCATCAGTGGCGTTCCTTAGAGCCAGTCCTCAGCAGGTTAAACTCGACGAACATCTGGACTTGTCCTCACGGCCCTACTAGTGCCACTCTGGATCGAGCCCCATGCCCACTTTGTTTCCACCATTTGGAAACCGTTGGCTTTAGTCCCACTTCCTCAGAAGTCCAACAGGCTATACCAGGCTCCGGAGGATGTAGACTTTTTAGACTCTCACCCCCCGTGCAGACTCGGTTGTGATCAGCGCTGCTCACGGCTGGTCAGCACACCCAAAACATTTGAGCTCATCTCCCCTGGATAAGGAATCTCGCCTTCTGGATCAGTATGGAAGGAAGATCTATGCTTCTTCCACACTGGGGATTAGGGCCCTAAACTATGTAGCACATATGGGGGATTACCAGAAGGCTGTCCTTACCCAGGCGGAATCCAAGATTGACTCCTTGCCTGACTCCCAAGTCAAGCAGGAGGTGGGCCGACCTGGTCCATTCTGCTCATTCGGCCAGTCGTCACATTCTGAGGATGACCTACGACGCAGTGGACACCGCAGGACGGAGTTCCGCTTTCGCCGTAAGTCTTTGGCGCCACGCATGGCTCCATGTGTCAGATCTGGTCCCGGAGGTGCAGTCAGCAATTCAAGAAGCACCTTTCAGAGGTTCTATGCTTTTTGGTGGTGATGTCAAGGACATCATCACTGACTTGCAGGAGAAGGGGACGGCCCTTAAATCTGTTGATTCAGTGTACCGTCCCCATCTCCCGCAGCGCCGTCCCTTTCGCAGATGCAGCCGGCCTCAAGCGAAACCTCAGGGAAGGCGGGCCACTAAACGTCGGGCCCCCACAGCTGCCAGGCCCCCACCGCCCAAAAAAGCAGCGGGTGCCCCAGCTGCGGCGCTGCCTCACACCACCTGACTCCTTCCCTCTCCCACCGCCTCCGGACGCCCTGGAGGAACTGGTAGAAGGGAGATTCTCCCTCCACCTTCCGGGCTGGGAGAAGATAACATCGGATTCATGGGTGCTTCAGATCATAGCAGAGGGCACTCCATAGAGTTTCTGCAGAAACCTCCACGTAACCCTCCTCTGAACTCCTCTTACTCAAGGGACCATCTTCCTTTGGTCAAAGAAGAAATTTCTGCTCTCCTCACGAAGCAGGCCATAGAGCCCGTCCCCCCTCACCTTATGGGATGGGTTACTATTCCCATTTCTTCCTTGTACCAAAGAAGACGGGAGATCTCAGACCCATTCCCGATCTCAGGTCCCTGAACCTACATGTGGAATACAAAAGGTTCAGGATGCTCTCCCTTCAAACCCTCTTGCCCCTGCTTCAGCCGGGCCAGTGGCTTTGTGCACTGGATATGCAGGATGCGTACCTGCACATCCCCATTCGCCCTTTGCACCGAAAGTACCTCAGGTTTGCTTTCCAGGGGGACCACTACCAATTCCGGCACTCCCTTTGGTCTTTCCTCGCTCCCCGAGTTTTACCAAATGCCTAGCGGTGGTAGCAGCCCACCTTCGTACATTGGGAGTTCAGGTTTTTCCCTACCTGGACGACTGGCTCCTGGCGGCCCCATCCAGGGAGGAACTCCTGCATTTTCTCTCCCTCACCCAGCAGGTTTTCACTGGCCTGGGTATCACCATCAACCAAGTCTCATCTGGACCCTTCTCAGAGACTCCAGTTCATCGGGGCAATCCTCAATACCACAATGTGCAGGGCCTTCCTGCCTCTGGACAGGGGGACCTCCCTCCAGTCCCAGATTTCCCTTCTATCAGAACGCAGAAGGGTTCCGGCGAGGTCGGTGCTCCGTCTCCTGGGGCTTATGGCGGCTGCCATCCCGACAGTTCCGCGTGTGCACCTCCACATGAGGATCTCTCAGTGGACTCTCCGCTCTCAGTGGGATCAACTAGTAGACGACCTAGATCATCTGGTACTGATCTCCTCACCGATGATAAGAGACTTGCAATGGTGGATGGTTCGAGAGAACCTATTCCGGGGGGGTCCCCTTTTCTCATCCTCCCCCCGCTCAGACTCTGACCATGGATGCTTCAGGTGAAGGTTGGGGAGCCCATCTGGGTCCTCACCGAACCCAGGGCTTGTGGTCAAAAGTGGAGTCAGTTCTTCACATCAATGTGCTCGAGCTTCGAGCAGTGCTGTATGCTCTCCAGGCCCTTCACCAATACATCCTTCCCAGTCACCTAGCTGTCCAAACAGACAACATGTGTGTAGTGTGGTACATCAACAAGCAGGGAGGGACTCAGTCCTACCCGCTATGCAGGGAAGCGATGAGGGTTTGGGAATTGGCAACTCTTCACAACCTTCACCTCACGGCGATCCATGTTCTGGGAGTTGACAATGTCCTGGCAGACAAGTTAAGTCATTCTTCGGCTCTGCCACACGAGTGGGAACTGGACCAAAAAGTTCTAAAAAGCATCTTCCAGACTTGGGGGACTCCACAGATAGACCTGTTTGCCTCCTCCCAAAGCACAAAGCTTCCAAACTTTTGCTCACTCGCTCCAGAGCGAGGCGCTTTCTGGAGCGACGCTCTGTCTCTAAGCTGGAAGGACAGATTCGTCTATGCTTTTCCCCCAATTCCTCTGGTCCCTCGTGTGTTGCAGAAACTGGCATTGGAAGGCGTGAGAATGATTCTGATCGCTCCTTTCAGGCAAATCTAGTTCTCTCATCTACAACAATACTCAGAGGTGCCTCCCCTTCCTCTTCCTTTATCTTGAGGATTGCTGACCCAGGATCAGGGGGCCCTGGTCCATCTGGGGCTCGAGTCTCTTCAGCTTCATGCATGGCTCCTGCAGACTTAGCCCAATCTCGCTTCGGTGTCTCTCCTAAGGTGGCCGAGATTCTGGTGGAGGCTAGAAAACCCTCCACTAGGTCCATCTACGCCATGAAATGGAAAAGATTTTCCATTTGGGCTGCATCCAGGAACGTGGAGCCCTTCTCCTGTCCTGTAGCCGTTCTGCTTGATTACCTGCGTCATCTTTTTGACCTGGGTCTCAGTCACTCCTCCTTGAAAGTCCATATGGCAGCTATTTCAGCCTACCATGTCCCTTTCGCTGATAAGGCATTTGCCCAGCTGGAGGTATCCAAGACTTTTCTCAGAGGGGTCCTTCATCTCAGACCCCCCCGTTCAGACTCTGGCTCCCCCATGGGACTTGAACTTTGTTCTCGAGAAACTTACCCTTCCTCCTTTTGAGCCTGCAGCTTCCGCAGACTTGACGTTCTTATCGTAGAAGACGCCTTCTTGGTGGCCATTACTGCTTGCAGAATTTCCGGCTCCAGGCCCCTGTGCAAAATCCCATATCTGATCTTTCACAAAGAAAGAGTAGCTCTCGCACGAATCCTAAGTTTCTCCCAAAAGTGGTAGCGGAGTCTACATTAAATCAGTCTATTGAATTACCTGCCTTTTTCACACAGTACTCCAGTCAAGGAGAATACTTGCTCCATACCATGGATGTCCACAGGATTCTGAGATACTACACCGATAGGACGAAGGATCTCAGAAAGACTGATCAGTTGTTCGTCTCTTTTGCTCACAAAAGGGAAGGCAATGCTGTCTCCAAGCAATGCCTATCAAAGTGGTTGGCTCATTGCATCACTTTCTGTTATGACAATACAACAAGACCCTACCGGGTCAAGTCAGAGGTCACTCCACTCGAGGAGTAGCAGCCTCTGTGGCTTGTTTCAAGAACGTGTCTGCGGCAGACATCTGTGCTGCTGCCACTTGACTTCGGTCATACATTTACTAAACATTACAGTTTGGACATTGCCTCTCGCCGTGAGAGCAGGCTTGGTTAGCTGTCTTGGCAAGGCCTCCTATCTTGAGGTTTGCAAGGTTGTTTGCACTTCTTGGAGTAATTCCTCCTCCCGTGCCTTTTCATTTGTTCCAGACTGCTTGGGATTCTGTCCTATATGTAATTACCTACTGCAAGAGCCCTCTCGGTAAGATAGTACATACGTAAGAACTTACTGTAACAGTAGATCTTAGAAGAGGCTCTTCAGTAGGAATACTCTTCTCCGCCTCCATCACCTAGGCTTTTTCAGCTCCTTTTCCATTGAGGAACATCTGCTTCTTCGTCCGGCGTCGGCCTGTGGCGGAAAGAACTGAAGGCGGCGCCTGGGACCGCCTCCCTTTATACGGACGCGCCTGACGCCAGTCACCTGATCGGGGCGTATCCCGCCCAGGACCACCAGCTAGAAATTTTTCCAGGTCCTGCCGCCCCGCCGACGTCAGTCCTATATGTAATTATCTCACTGCAAGAGCCTCTTCAAGATCTACTGTTACGGTAAGTTCTTACGTAACTGTACTTTTTTCAGTTAGTACGTATTGATATCAGGACTCTCTTAAAGTGATTTACCAACTTCCCCCGATGTCATGTTTGCAGATCACCTTCCCTTCATTGAGTGATGCAAAGCTCAATTACCCTGAAGTTAAGTATTAAATATATTCAGATGCCTAGTTTTTTAACATTTTTGTGCCACAGTTGTCTTTGCATGTTTTTTTCTTTGTTTGAAGTTCGCACATGAGCAGTGCATCCACATGCATGAGTGACATCAGCACAGGGAAGGTGTTCCCACCGCACCTTTCTCACTGCTCATTCATTCATCTTTCCTGGACTCAGCCTCAGTGAGTGCAGATTCAAAACTGAGCTGGCAAAAATTACAGCACTGATGACTGAAACTGTTTATTATATTGGCAGCTGAGGCGGATACTTGCTTTTGGGATTGCAGACGTGGTGATTTCTCCTGATTTTCAATTTTACTCATCTGACTAAGCTCTGTGTCCTAGGGCCATTGCTTCTAGGAACATCACAATTTACATTGCTTGAGTACAGTGTTACAGTTTTAATAAGTGCTGCAAGTACATAATTATGACAAGTCTGTATAAAAAAAATTTTTTTTAACTGAGTGGAGATGTAATCTGTAGCTTATTAGGACACAAAAGGACACCTTTTGAACTGGGCAGATCTATAAATTGCAGTAAGCTTTTCAGTATTGATACATCGAGGTCTGTGTTAAATGGATGACTTTTTCAACAGTTCAGAATTGTAATGTGCAGCAAGAGTATAAGCACTGAGCTGCGCAGTCCAATCCCAGGACAACAGTGCAATAAACTGTGTATTTTTGGCAAGTGCTGCTTCCAGTGTGATTGCTTTAGTAAACTGCCTTTGCTATTGCATATCTGATTGTCACCATCTTTATAGACAGTTTATATTTTTTCTTGTGCTCATTTGGTGTTCTCATGCAAGCACCATAACACTGATCACCAAAGTATGCTTAGATGTGCATGAATAAAGGGACATGGTGCACTGAATTGTTTCTCCAGCTTGCCAGTTCCTCGCTAAGTCTATAAATGAATGCAATAAAATCAGTTATACACTGTACATAGTTTACAGTGAATCTTAAAATTAAAAACACTTAGTTTTTTAGCATTTTAGCATACAGTCTTTATTTATAATTAGGATTATAGCATCATTGTATGTGCTTCGGAGCATCAGCAAAAGAAGACTGCAGTTACCATCCTCTCCCGACACTGTGGTACCAATGTACAGCTTCTATGGTGTTATATTGCAAAGTGTGCTAGTCAGTTAGGCATACTTAGGGAATAATGTCTGAACCAAAATATGGGCTACACAGCAATGAATGCAGGGAGTCTACACAATGCACCATGACATCGGTAAGGCATGGGAGACAGTATAGTGCAGCATCTGTTGTATTTGCTGTACACTTTACACATGTGCATCAGAGATCCACTGTAATGGAAAAAATGGGAAAACAAATGGCTTCACACAGACTGAAGTGGTAATGAATTATGGTGACATAAGTGAGGAAGGGTGGTTCAAATGCAGTCTAACACTTGAGTGCCTACCGCAAGGATATGTCCCTTTTTGTAGTGGACCAATCAAAAGGTGCTTAGGCTATCTAAACATAAATGTGGTATCTTTCTCCATGAGAAGGGTATTGGCAGTGCCATTTTTAACCTTGGGGGGTTGGGGACGATCACCGACTGTACTGTGTATTTTTTGCTCAATTCATAATGCACCTGGAGGCACACATGTAGTGGCAATAAGCCAATGCCAGGATGGTATTACAGATGCTTATGCAGACACTAATGACAGTTGCAGTCTGTATAGATCTTCTTCGAGATACAGCTCTTGCAGCAGGTTACACCATTAAGACTGTAGCTGGCAGGCGTCAGGACCCCACGGAAATCTTCTAGCTAGCAGTCTTCAGCGGGGACCGCCTCCAACGTCGGTCCCACCCCCGATGTCAGGAGTAGTACATAAGGAGGCGGTCCCACCAGAATCCCCAGTTCTTTCCCGCCGTTGACTTGCATGTCTCGACCCTCCGGTCAATGTCTAGCGCGCGACGCCTGGAAAAGTTATTTTTTCCCCGTTTCTTCAACAAGAAACTTCTTTTCTTCAATTGTCTGCCATCTGATGTCCTCACCAACATCCGCGGAGGGCCATCCGTCTAAGTGTGCCTGCGGGAAGCAAATTCCTTCATAGATCCACACTCGACTCAAGTGCGGTGCTGTAGGCCCGGACCACGCACACCCGGCCTGCTCCTTTGTCAAGGCTTCAACAGTCGGACCCGATCCGCCGTCAGAAGGCCCAAGCTTACCTTCTGAAGAAAGATTGCAGGCCATGGAACCTGCCTCCAAGGGGGAATCTTCTGAGAAAGCCCTGCAGGCACCAAAAACACAGGGAGAGGGTGAGATCTAAATCCCCTTCTAGAGCTTCCGACTCCCGCAGCTCCGGCTCCCGGTCCGACCACTCTCCATCCCGGGCCCGCTCTCAGCCTCCCCCGGTTGCGGTCAAGTCTTCTAACGGTTCCTCCACACTGCAGCCTGTTATGACCTCCAGGCCTTCTTCTTCCTTGTCCAAGGCCTCGCCGAGGTCAGGGGACTGCCATCACCACAAGTCTGGCTCCCACCACTTGGCCTCCGACGTCCGGTCGGTCTCCTTGCCTCCTCCCCCCCCCAGCGGAAAACCAAGGAGCTGACCTCGCTCAAAGGACTTGACCCGATGTTGGCCCACCCGACGTCGGCCCAGACACCGCTGGTCCCGGACACGACGACAGCCAGACACCCGTCGGCCAGCCAGGCCTTTCTTCCATCATGGACGCTGCTGGGGACCGCACCCGCCTCCAGCAGATAGAGGAACCCCTACGCCACCTACCGACGTCGGCCAGGAGGTGCTCACGGAGGAGGAGTTGACCCAGCCTGAGGACCAGGCGGTTGACCCCGGTCCTGTCGAGCCCCCGAGGAAACCCTCTCCTGAACCAGAGACCCCCAGGGGGCTGACGCCAGGACCCGACAACTGGCCACCGGCGCCCGGCCCATTGTCGGGCCTCAGTATTGCTGAGGTGAAGGAGTTGTTCACTTTCTGGTGGGACATCATTAAAAAGGACGTGGTTCCCACTCCTCCTCCTCCTCCTCCACCCGTGGCTCCACCAGCCCCAGCACCCCCCACCCCATCCGTGGCAGCAGGCCGAGTACCTTCCCCCCAGGATCCTGTCGAATCTCCTAGGGGCAGACCATCGGATAAGAGGAGACCTCCGTCCAGATCTTCTTCAGGGTCACCCAGTCCCAAGAGACCCAGAAGACGCCGCTTCTCACCCTCGACGGAGGACTCGGGATCGACTTCTCGGTAGATCCAGATCCCTTCTCCATCAGCGTCCCCTCCGACCCACGTGAGCTCCCAAGATCTCCTCCGGATGACCCATCGTCTCAGAGATTAGAGGCATATCCAGGAGAACATGGGCTGGGACGCAGAAGAACTTGGACTCGAGAGGCTACGCCAGCGCGGGTCTCGGCAAAGGACCCAAAGCCTGTGGTGGTACTCCACCCTTGGTGGACACCTTGTGGATCGGCCACCAAGGCAGCGTGGAAACGCCCACATTCGGGCCCTGGCGATGCCAAGAAGGCTGACTTGGTACAAGGCCCCCTAGGGAGGACCAGTACTTGGCATCTTCATCCTTTGGCTGATTCCCTGGTCATCACAGCCTCACATGACCGGGTCCCAGAGGCCACAACATCTGAGCATCCTGCCACTGGACCCAGAGTCCAAGCAATTGGACGCGATGGTAGGTGGGTGCACGACGCAGCTGCAACCTGCACCATTAGGTCCCCTGACTATCTCACCCACATGGTCCAGTTTCAGAACGCCTGTGGGAGCAGGGACTAGAGCTGGCAGAAAAGATGCCAGAAGGTGAGCAGAAGGAAGAGCTGCTTCAGCTCCTCCAAGACGGGTTCAGATGTGGGAACCCAGGTGCTTTGAGCCTCATATGACTCCCTGCGACTCGGCCAGAGCGGCAGCCTCAGGCGATGCCTCCGAGACACTCATGGTCTCGTCTCTCGGATTCACTCCGGACATCCGAAGAACATACTGGACGCCCCATTTTGAGTTCTCTTTGGTGAGTCCTCGAGAAGATCCTCACCAAGCTTCAGGAGGTCGGAAGGCCGTGAGATCTGTCCAGGCTATGTACAGATCCAGGCCCAGTTCCTTTGTAGGAACCAGAGTCTGCTGCTGGACTCAGAGACAACAGTCCTGCTCCAGCTTGCAACAGAGGGGCTTTTCTCCGGAAAGCCCAGGGGAAGTCGTCAGATAGAGGCCAACGCCCCACCAAGTCGGCCCAACTTGCAGGACCCTCAGCCACCACAGCATGACTCCTTCCTGGCCCCCGCCCCTCAGGATCAATGGGACACCAAGGTCGGGGGTCATATTGAGGACCACCTGCCAGGGTGGCAGTCCATCACCACCGACAGGTGGGTACTCCAATTGGTCGAAAAAGGCCACTTTATAGAGTTCATAGACAAGCCACCCACAAGGCCTCCTCTGCTCTCCCGCTACTCGGGTCAGCACAGATTGCTTATCAGGCAAGAAGTACTCACACTTCTGCAAAAAGGAGCAGTGGAGTATGTCCCAGGATACCAGAGAGGAACAGGCTACTATTCCCACTTCTTCCTGGTTCCAAAGAAACAGGGACCTCCGTCTATTGATCTCAGCGACCTCAACATGTCTGTCACCTACAAACGGTTCTGCATGGTGACCCTCCAGGGTCTTATACCCATGTTGAAGAAGGATGCATTTCTGGCGTCACTGGACATGCAGGACGCTCACCTACACATCCCCATAGCTCAAGCGCACAGGCAGTTCCTGCGCTTCGAGTTTCTCGGCCACCACTTTCAGTTCTGAGCGCTTCCTTTTGGACTGTCATTGGCCTCCAGGGTCATTACCAAGTGCGTGACAGTCGTGGCAGCGTCTCTGAGGAGACAGGCCACTATGTGTTCCTGCACCTGGACGACTGGTTTTCTGCCGCCCCGGGAGGCGCTGCTGTTGGATATCCAGAACACCCAAGCTCTTTTTCAGTCGCTGGGCATACTTATCAATTACGAGAAGTCTCTCCTGGTACCGTCCCAGAAGCTGCAGTTCATAGGCACAGTTCTGGACTCCGTCCAAGGGAAAGCTTTTCTTCCCGAGGACAGAGCGAATGCATCAGGTCCCTCATCAGGGACTTTTGGGCAAAGAAGACCGTCCCTGCCAGACTGGTCCTTCACCTGCTCGGACATATGGCTGCGGCCATTCCAACCATCCCTATGGCAAGGCTCCACATGCGGGTAACCCAGTGGATGCTCAGAGTGCAATGGGACCAGAAGCAAGACAATATGCAGCAGCCAGTCAGAATCAAGAGGGCCGTGATTCAGGATTGGCAATGGTGGCTAGACCCGGGGACACTCTCTGTGGGAGTCCCATTTGTAGCACCATCCCCGGAGGTAATCCTCTCCACAGATGCCTCAGGGCTGGGGTGGGGGGCACACCTGAACGGGGTGAGGTCTCAGGGAACGTGGACCTCTCAGGAAGCTCACCTCCACATCAATATTCTGGAGATGAGGGCGGTCCTGTATGCCCTGGAAGCCTTCCAGTCAGAAATTCCACTGAGTACTCTTATGCTTCAAACAGACAATATGGAGGTGATGTATTACCTCAACAAACAAGGAGGCACATACTCCTATGCCCTCTGCAGGGAAGCCATGAGAGTGTGGGAATGGGTAATTCGACATGGCGCGAGCCTGATTACAGTTCATGTTCCCGGAGTGGACAACACGGTCGCAGATGCTCTGAGTCTATCCCAGGCCAGAGTCCACGAGTGGGAACTTCTTCAGGAGGTAGCAGAGGATCTGTTTCATCGATGGGGCACTCCAGAATTGGACTTGTTCGCTTTCCCATCCAACGCAAAACTGCCCAATTTTTGCTCGCTAGATCCAGGGCCTGGTGTTTTTTTGCGCGACGCGTTGTCCCTCTCCTGGGCGGGCAGATTCCTCTACGCTTTTCCTCCCTTCCCGTTGATCCAGAGAATCCTTCTCAAACTTCGCAGGGAGCACGCAACAATGATCTTGGTAGTGCCTTTCTGGCCCAGACAGATTTGGTTCCCGATGTTTCCCGATGTTGACACAGTTGTCTCAGGAACCTCCACTTCCGTTGCCCATCAGCTCCCACCTGCTGTCTCAAGAGGAGGGTTCGCTAGTCCACCCGGACTTGCGCTCACTGAACCTGCATGCCTGGCTCCTCGAGACATAGCCATTCTGTGACACGGGGTCTCATGAGAGGTGGTGAGTCATTTTCTGCCAAGAAAACCCGACCCAACGCCTCGGCGTACACCATGAAATAAGCGTTGGTTTTGCCCGGGGTCTCAGGCACGCGGTCTCTCCCTTTAGAATGCCCAGAGAAATCAGTTCTAGAATACCGTGCCCTCTTTCACTCAGGTCTGGCCTACTCCTCAATTAAGTTTCACCTCTGTGCGATTTCAGCCTACCATTCCCCGATAGGCCAACGCACAGTAGCACAACTCGATACTTCTCGTGATTTTCTGAGGGGGGGTGCTACACCTTAGACCACCCATTAAGGATTCTGTCCCTCCTTGGGACCTACTCTTTGTCCTGGAGCAGCTCACGCTGCCCCCTTTTGAACCTGCTGCAGATTGCGAGCTATGTTTTCTATCATGGAAAACGTTATTTTTGGTTGCTGTTACGTCAGCAAGGAGAATCTCTGAGCTACATGCCCTCATGTGTAAGGAACCTTATTTAATTTTCCCCCAGGTGAGGATGAATCCAAAATTCCTGCCTAAGGTGGTCTCAGCCCTCACCTTAATCAGGACATCGATTTGCCAGTGTACTTCCTAGGTACACCAACAGAGGAGAGGCACTGCTTCACACCCTAGATGTTCACCGTCCTTAAGTATTACTTGACCAGGACCAAACAGCATCGTAAACCGAACAGCTGTTTATTTCTTTGCTGAGAGGATGTTGGGCCAACCAGTCTCAAACAGACTCTTTCTTGCTGGCTTGTCCAGTGCATTTCCTTTGCTACAACAAATGCTTTCTTCTCTGTGTATGTGCATGCGGGATTTCAGCCCTGTTTCAAATCTTATTTGCAGAACTTCCAGTGCTCGGGTTCTTTTCGGTAACCCCAAGAACACCCTGGCTCTTTTCTTTACCTGGGGAACACTCCACTTAGAAACTACTTATAACATTGATACCTACTACTCTATTAGTGTCTGCTTAAAATATTTTTAATATAAATAATCTGTGGAGGAGGTAGGGGTGTAGCATGGTGAGTGCTGCCCTTACCCTAGGAGCCACTTTATTAACATTAACTTTTTGCTGTATTTTGATGTACTTATTTGCTATTTTTAGTACTTCACAGACAACTGGAGATGGTGTTTTAAGTCTGCGGCCGAGGTTCCTCTCAGTCACCTACATTACCCTATCCTACAACCAAATAACATAGATGTTTCTAATACTGTAACAGAAATGCTGTGGATAATGGCTATTTATTGAATTGGGTGAAAAAAATCCTGAGGCTTCTGTGAGCTGAAAGATATGAACGCTTATGTCAGGACCATGGAGGAACTAAGACAATGTTGCGTAATTGGCTATATGTCTTTTTTTTGTTGTTGCTGTCATTATCTTTATCCCCCCCCCCCCATGGTCAGCCCACATCCGGCCACCATCCTCGTGCATCCTGGCTCCCATTGAACCCCTACCCCCCAGTGAAAGCTCCAGGGCTTGCCCCCTGAACTGATGTTCCAAGGAAGAGTTTTATCCTGTGAGGAGTGGGGCTTACAATGAACTACGCAATTTTCATGCTAAAACCATCTTTCTTGAGGCTTTGTTAAATATGGGACCCTAGAGTGATTGGGTTTTTGTGGTGTGCATTAATATTTTTTTGCGATTTGAGTTGGTGTTACAAGGCTACAGTTAGTTAATGAAATGTGAAGTGCCTAATACATTAATTGCCTTATTTATTTATTGAAATGTTTCTCTGTCTGTTTTACTGTTTACCTGTCTCAATATAACCTCATAGCACCAATACAAGGCACTGAAAAGCACAATTAGTCCATACCACAAAGACTCAGTCACTGTAGAGTCCCCTACTCAACAATGAATTGAGAAACATTGTTGTAGCTTATAAAGTGCATATTTAGTTATAAGTCCCATTTCTCACAAGATGAAATGCCTCCATGAAACAGCAGTTCAGTGAGCCAAAAAACATTTAGTCAGTTCATCAATAGCTCCAGTAAAAGAAGGACCCCACTGAAAATGAGATGCCTCTCTGGTTTCCCCTGTGACATTTCAGAAATGCAGTTAATATATTGGTGGAGGGAGATGCATAAATGTCATTAGTGCCCTGAGAAAATGTTCTTATAAGAAAACTGTCCTGAAAATAATGTCTACTTGTTGGATACCTGCTATGTGTGTGTATAGCAGCATATATTCTGTTTCCCCATATAACATGTAAGCATCGGATGGAAATTGAGGTGTTGCATTTCAGTTTGGTTATGAGAAGTGAATATATTGCAAATTGATTGTAAAAGCAGGCCTACACTGAACATGAGGCAGTGCCTTTCAGCCAGACCTCTCAGAAGCCGCCTTACAACCCAACTACTGAAATCAAACAAATTAATATGCAAATGAATAAAAAATAAAGTGCTATAAATAACCCCACAGTGGTATTTCTGTAGAGACCTGTACAGTTCCAGGCTTCCTTTACCAGCCGTAAGTTTGTCTGAGTTGTTCCTTCGGCGAGCCTTGCTGAGCCTCTCCGGTCAGATAATGAAGTTTTATTAATTTCCTGCCAGTTTTGGGAAAACAAATGGTAAACAATAATAAGAATGCAGTGTTCAAGAACTCCAGTCTCTGTATCACTAATCACGTTGTTATAGTATACCTTTAAACTGTAACACTTACTGTACATAAGTGCTAGTATTGCAAAAGAATGAAGAACCTGTGCATACATCCAATTGTGCGTGACATCTCAGTTCCTCCCGGGTCCTATAAAACAGTTCATGCTTGAATAAAAGTAGAACCCCACTGAAAATAACATGTGTCAGCTTTCCCTGTGACATTTCCTAAATTAATACAAAGGTGGGGGGATTACAATGATGTCCTAAGCCCCACAGTTAATGTTTTTATAAGAGAACTAACTGTCCTAGGTAACATCAATTAAGCAGGGTATTCCAACATTACACAATAACCGCAGATATTAACACACATATAGCAAGATGCTATTGAAAATCAGATATTACATATCTGATTGGCTACTCTTCAGTACTCCACTGTTGAATTATTTTATAGTTCATTAATATCAATGCATGCTTGTAAAAAATTGCCAGGCAAAGCACCTAAAAAACAAGAAGGATTAAATTAATAAAAAATAATAAAAAAGGTCACTGTGCCCTCTCTGTCTCTGTCCTCTGCGGTGCTTCATTTAAACCACATGTACATAAAACGTTTGCCATTGTCCACCAAACGGCGTGAGCCATTCAATATGTTTATGACTGGAGACCTTTTGATGTTTAGACAAGAATCAATGCCTTCTAGCACTACAATAACAAGTCCTGGTTTTCCCTTACATCTGCCTTTAATTGCTGTCCGTGCGATGTGATCCCTGACATCAGATAGTGCAGAAAGCAATGCTGCGCCATTACAGGGTGCCATCTCATTGTGATTTCAGACTTACTTTTTACCTGGACGAGATGCATACGCCTTGTGAAGACTGCAGTTTTTTTACTTTAATATTGCTGCATGTGATTCCATGCTACTGGGTCTTTCAAATCTAAAAGATTTAACCCAGGTCCCATATCTTCCTCAAAGAAACAACCAAGTGCACTACCTTAGCTCATCTGAAGGTGCAGCCCAGGATTAGAAAACCAGAACACACACACACGCACTAAAAACGGATTGCACACAGGGCTGCTTAATAAGCCTAATACATGTCAAAGGAACCAGTCAGCTCTGAATGTGCATGATAAGTAAGCAATAAGACACAACGGGGTATGAGTTGAACATATATTACCGCACGGCTAGGGTGTTGTAAGTCACAAGGCCTACAGGTCTTATTGCGCTTATAAAATGGAGAAATTGCAATAGAAATGAAAAAACAAACAAGGAAATTCAGTTTTTTCCATTCAAATATTGCTTTATTGGATTAGTGTCCATACGCAAGGGGAAATAGTCCCTTTCAACTGCAACTTTTACCTTTTTTAAACCATTAATTCAGTAAACTGTGTAAAACCTTTACCTTTTTAACAATTAGTGATGAAGGAAAAATGTGTTTTAAAACCTTTACTTTTTTATCAATCAGCTAGGAAGTTAAAACATTATAACAATGAATTATTATTCTTTGGTCATGTAGGAAGTTAAAACATTATTGAACGGCAGTAACAATGAATTTTTATTCTTTGGTCAAGTTAATGAAATTGAAAGTGCCACTGAAATAGACTGGAGCAATGAAATTGAAACCGGCTGTAGGAAAGTTTATAGGGTGTTCCTTTGAATCCGTTGCCTGTAATGAAGCGTAATCACTAGTCGCACACTGCTGAATTTCTGCCGTGGTCGCGTAAGCAGCATTTCCTGGGCTGATTTGCCACAGTGCCGATTGAAGACCTGTTGATGATTGAGGACATGTTGATGATTGACCACCTGTTGCTGTCGGAGGGGGAGTAAGCAGTATTTCTAGAGCTGTTTTTTTGCCACCGAGCAGATTCAGGACATGTTGCTGTCAGGGGGGAGTATGTAGTATTCCCTGGGTTGATGTTTTCGTTTTGCCACAGACTAGATGGACGAACTGGTTGACTTGCTGTCAGGGGTGAGTGAGCAGGATTTCTTGGGCTGATGGCTTCGTTTTTTGGCAGCAGTATTTTGTTTCGTTTTACTTGTGGTTGAATTGTTATTGTATCCTGCCCCAGAATGCTGCTCCATTTCCTATGATCGGAGCAATTGGAAGACCAGTACGAGCGTAGACTTGCTTCGTTTCGGTGGCCAGTCACAGACATAATTTTCCTGTCCTCACAGACAGCTTCAGATAGAAGACGTACCGCAGTAGCACGAACTGAGTGATTTGTGTAGATTTGTGACAGGTCAGCTTCCTTGCTTAATTGAGTCATCATAGTGGAAAGGAAGTTTAACACCAGGGATCGACAAATTTCAGAATGGCATGCTAGTCCAGGAAAACTGGCCTTGACCAAAATGGTAGTCCCACAGTTCCGAGTGGTAGTCCAATGCATTTCAATGGTAATTTTCAACCAAATCACTAAAAATAAATTATGGTGTGCCAGGGCTTGTATGGTACTATCATTTAATAAGATGGATGGATGTAGCTGTAAAAGAATCTCATAAATCAGGAAAACAATATTTTCCTATATTTAATACAGGACACACTGGGTGAGGACACTCCTCTTTCCCTACCAATACAGCCCAGGCCACACACACTACTGTTCTGTTAGGCTGATATAGGCTCCTCTAGGCTCCTGTTTTTTTATTTTATTTATTTTTTTGTTTGTCTTTAACATTGAAGCCAGACGGCTACAGGACACTGGGTGGGTGATGTACCTAGAGGCAGATCAGGTCACCATCACAATCACTCCTACTCCTGGTTTACCACACAACACCCCTGTAGTCTCTTTACTTCTCCTCTTCAACTGCCTCTAACCTGTTCTTATTTTATTTCTGTATTCAGTTACCCACTTTCTTATTACTGCTTAGATGGCTGCACTGCAGTGCAAACTGCTGTGCAATTCAGTTATGGCACGATACACACAATCCCCAAATTAGATCTCCAGGCTCCAGCCACCCAAGCAGACCACCCTAAAAACACTGTTCAATTCAAACTGCTGTGCTCTGCCCTGTTTCAGTGGATTAAGTCAGTGAGAGATATTTTTCTCATATCAATGCTTATCCTCTCTCCTCAATGTTGTCCAACTTCAGTTCACATTAGTTAGGACAAGAACACCAACCCTACCCCGATTTACTTTATTTCAAATTTTA
Source organism: Neoceratodus forsteri (assembly GCA_016271365.2). NCBI lineage: Eukaryota > Metazoa > Chordata > Ceratodontiformes > Ceratodontidae > Neoceratodus > Neoceratodus forsteri. The sequence continues at coordinate 553,491,361 of JADMNL010000023.1, read as the reverse complement.
GCCCCGACTGACTGTACACTCAGTCTAGTCTAGGGAGAGAACCACCTCTTCACAATGCCAAAAGGCAGAGAAAGAGTAATCCTTGTTTTAATTTCTTTTTTGTATTGTTTTGGTAATTAATGCACGCTGCTGACTAACTGCAATGCAGTCTCTCGAGTCTCCTTGAGTTTGTCGGTTTGTCCGACCACGAGTCGCTAACCCACCTCCCCACAAAACTAACTCATCTCAGACTCACAGCCTCATGTTTTAATGTCCATTGTTTGCTCCTCGCTCAGAAAAGAAATAGAATTATTTAAACCCCCTATATATAGTTTGTTCGTCGTAGTCAACTAGGCGCACTGCACTTAGAAAATCACTTCCGTCCCATCTATTACAACAACAGACAACGAAATTATGGCGCTCAGAACCACAGTCTTCTGCTCTGTCTCCGGGAACTTCCTGCCCCCGCCAGCACCGCGACCAATTCCAAGGACTGACAGGTACTCTCCCATATAGATTCGATGACTCACCTGTCAGTCCTGGATCACTCGAAGCTGTTCCGCTGCTGCGATGGGTGAAGAGAGAAATCAGGCAGGTCCTTGGTACTACACGCCGCAACAACAAGCGCTCTCAATTCTGTTCCTGATCTCTTGTGAGTGCAGTGTCAGCACCCATGTGACACAGTCACAGACCCAGCTTGACGGCAACACCGGTGGCACCTAGTGGTGGGACGACGAAAACACACAGCAGGCAAGCAGAAATGTGTGAAATAACTTTCTGTGTTAGTTGTCCGGTGGACAAGCAGAAAATGAAAATCTGCTTGTCCAAATGTAATTTCTTGTAGCCCGGGACGTCGGGCTATGGGATTTGTCGATCCCTGTTTAACACCATCAGCTCTTGGATATACCATGTCTCTTGTGTATCTAGAAAGTCGTGTGGCACTTTACGAGGGTGGCAGTACAGGGATTTTGCATCTGGAGGTAGTTTAGAGATGTATTTTTTTAAACTTTGCACAGGGCAAGATGGGGATCCAGGGTTGCTATAAATGAAGCCACGGTACAACTCTTTGTTGGCTTCTCTAGGATCAGAATGATTTCTTGTTTGCTCGTTAAAACGGAGGCTAGTAATTCATTTCCTGATTCAATCGGCATTGGAAGTTCCAAACTATCAGGTTTTTAAAAGACGCAATCCTTCACGGCCGCGCCTGGCCATGTACAACTGGATGTCCAGCCTCACTCTGTGGACAAGGCCAGGTGCGGTATTAGGTGACAACACTGCAGAGTGCCTTAATTTAGTTAAATCAGCATTACTGATAGGCAGATGATGCTTTGAACAGTCTTTTTGTTCCCGCCTGTATTTTTTCATTACTGCAACAAACATGTTGCTGGATGTAAAGGCTGGATATGTTATTATATTGATGTTTCTGCCTACTGCTGTGCAATGTAACTGTCTAAGGCTGCCCTTAAACTGCGGAAACTGCTCAGTGCATACTCTTTGCCATCAGCGTTACGTAAAATTTGCGGAATGTGTCATACAGAAGTTCAGGAGAAGCAGTTTTGAAATCAATGTATATTTGCTTTGCAGAAGCCCAATCATCGAACACTTTTATCCCCCATGTGGTGGAACGTTTAGTGTTTATTTCGTTACGGGAGTCCTCAATTTCATTTAAATCATTATCATTTACAAACTGGTGCCTGCTTTTTCCCGCCACTGCTTTTGAATCTGACAGCTGTGACTCGCTACTCACTGCGGCTGTCGGAGGATCACTGTTATAGTCAACAGCTTTTTGACAAGGAATGCTGGTTTCCTCTATGTTATTTTCATTTCTAAAGATTTCCTCTAGCTCCTCTTCGGTTACGCTAATACTGAAATTCACAGACTCGTTCAACATGTTTGTATGCAGGGTGCTTAACCAGATAACAAGATGGCTAACTGAGCCTTTGTGAACATTCTATGTTTGGCATGTTCAGCACTGAACATTCTAATTCAGAGCATTGATTTCTATGACTGCCCTTTTTTGTTTTCTATGTGTAATACACATATGACACTTATTTTCTACCCAATGAGTTTGTATTTTCATGCCCATTTTATAATCAGTTACAGTATTTGTTATGGATTGATGCATTTTTGATTGTGTCATTGCACTTTACACACTTATTCAGCGCTCCTGTGTACAGTCTGTTTTTGTGTTCAACATCTTTCTCAGACTAAGCTGCAGACTTTGATTGTGCAATATAATGTCACACATTTTTATCACTATTTTCCTTACACACTGAACTTTCTAATATGTGTTATGTTATTTAACATTGGATGATCAAGTAGCACATTTTTAAATTTTTTATTTAATTCTTTTGGTAACCAGGTAAGATCCACTAGGCACAGGTGCCTATTTTCAAAGGTGACCTGGAGCACTTGGGAGGTTAATTACATATTCAGAGGCACACAGTATACAAGTGGAGGCTGTGAGAATCAAACCCATGTAAGTCAACCCAGCTAAGTATGCAGGTGAAAACTGCATACTGTCATCATGATCCTGTCGCTATGTCCTTCACTGTGTTACTAACACGTACTTACTCAACAATATGACACTAACTCTGCGTCAGCTCCTGAAAAGGGACCTTCGGAGCTCAGTGGGCTTACCCGCTAACAAAATGTAATAAATACTTCATAAATAAGTCTACTGGATTTATCAAGCTCATTTATAACATGTTACTCTAACCTCTAGACTATAGTGCTAACCCTGTTTTTGCTCTTAGTCATTTGAATGCCAAAGGTGAGGCATGTCTGGCAAATTAATGGGGGGGGGGTATAGAATACATATATTAATGCAGGAGGAGATAGTCTTGTCAAACTTGCTAAGATATGATCTTAGGGTCACTTCACTGACTTTTTGTCACATACTGTCTGTAATTTGTCAATCTCTGCAAAGTCAGTATTAGCATTTTCCCCTTTTCACAGTTACTGTTCAGCTCATGTATTGGCACACAGCCTCCTGCAGCTTGAGTTGGTTTTTATGTTTTTTTGTCAACATTTTATATAGGTGCACATCTTTCCCCTTCTACTGTGTTTTTTTTTTTTCAAATGTGAGAGCTTTAACCCAGGTCCCATATCTTCCTCAAAGACATAGCTAATTGCACTACACAGCTCGTCTGAACATGCAGACCAGGTGTTCCCTCCCTAGATACCTGGAATCTCTTACACTGCACCGATTGCCTCTGAGTATTGTGGTTCAATTATTGGTTATCTCTTTCACTCTTCCCACCTTCACTTCTCTGTTCTCCCTTGATTCAAGCTCTTTTTCCATTTCTAGATATAAACTCCTCTGAGCAGCCTGTCGCCTTCTACCTTTCCTCATATGTAGCAATCCCCTTCTGCTCTCTGCTCCTCATCTTACTTTCTACTTACCAGCAGATACAGGCCACATGGTCTATGAAGTCTGCTCAAGTGTGCAGCTAGAACCTCACTTTGCAACCACCCTCCCTTCACAACCCCACACAGATGAATACCAAGTGAGATCTGAACCAGATTAAGCCCTGATTTGTGGCATTTCGTGTGAATGGGAGAAATTTGGTGAGGACACTGGAGAAAATACCATTACTCTTTTCAATAACTGTCTGCCATGGGATCTTTAACATCCACCTGAACTACCACCAATCCAGGCAGATGGGACCTCAGTTTAATGTCTCATCTGTAAGACAGCACTTCAGAAGTGCAGCACACCCCATGCTGCACTACAGCGTCCATATTGGGATATTAGCCCAGCTGCCAGGTGTGGGAACTGAACCCACAGCCCTATGATCTCCTGGCCTTAGAGACGAGTGTACTACCTACTGACTATCCTCTTTCAAAATCTTACTCCAGGATCTCATTACACAAGGCTGCTCCAATACATAGACAACCTTCCCCAACCCAGTTCTGCTTTGGCCCTTTTCTTACCACTCATTTTCACTCCTGCACTCTCTGGTTGTTACAATTTGTAATTTGTCCTTTTGTGTCTGCCTTTTCTCTCTTATTTTCCTCAGCCCCCATTCCCACCTAACTTATATGGAGTTAGTTTGAATTTACTTCATCATACTAATCCCCTCCCCATCTGCTGTATTCACCTTAGACTTCATATAAAATCTTCACTTTTGTAGCTCTAATTTTTAGGAATTTTTCTTTACTACTCACTTTTTTCTAGTGAATAATTTAGAAACAACTTTCAGAAAGCTAAACTGGTTCATAGCAGTTTATAGTTTACACTGACACTGGAGTGCAGCAGGTTGGCGCTGAGCCACCCAGCACTTCCCAGGTCCCTCTTAACTGAGGCACCCCTGTCACTGAAGAGTGGGGATTTGAAACAAGGGTAGTTGAACTTATTATTTTTTAGAAAACCCTTTTCCATTGTTTACATTGCATCTGTTTTTTTAAACCTGAATATTTTCAGGGTTTTCAAAGATGCTGTTGGCCCCCAGTACAGGTCAAGTATCTGCCCCCAGTTTTGTACGCACTGTCCCTTTCTTATGACAACAGGATGTGTTGAGGGGTATGATCTGTGGTGATTCTTATCACTTAGGGAGATGGAGCAGTTCACTTGGAAATGGCTAGTATAGATTATTGATATTGCCTTTTGCAGGGAAATAGTTTAGTGTAGGGCTCCTTTGGAGCAAATTACAGGACTGCTACTCTATATCAAAGGAACACTGTCTAGGGATCTGTGAACCCCTGTTGACATCCCCCTAAACTGAGTTCCTGGGAACCAGGCTGCTGGTAAACAGACCATACCTAATCTGACCCTTTTGGTGTCTTTGTGACTGCATCTTTCACATAGGCAACATCACTAGGATACGTGCAGTTTACCAGTGGCAGAAACAGTCCGTTAGCTTTACCAGCTCTTTGTATGGTCATGCATACACACATTGTGTATTCACAATAATGAGTCTGAGAAACATATACGCCACAATGTAGTCTGATGATATGACATGTTGCTGATTGTCTTACTTACCTCTACTGTCACTATGTCCTGTGCGAAGACATGTCTGTCCTACTAACGTTGCACCACTCCACACTGTTGTTGTATACCTCCTTCAATACATTGTTTAATAGATATAAAATAAATTAATCAAAACCATTACAGTACATGGCAGCACTTCTGTGATTGTCATTGCTTCCTGACTTACTAATGCTATTCATGCTGTTATCTGTGTCATCGGCGCCGCCCTCGAGGCCGACGCACTGAGTGGCGCTCGCGGGTTGGCCGTTAGGCTGTGTCGACTCCGCCTGCCTGCCAGTTCTTCGTCTCCCGCCGTAGAGGTCGCCTCGTGGGAAGCTTTGAAGAAATCTTAGGCCTGTTTCAATCCAGTTCCTTAGGTGTCAAGTCCGTCGGTCTCCTGCCGGTTCTGTTTTCTGCCTTTACTCGACGTCGCCTGGTAAGATCTTTCCTTATTATTTGAATTTTCACGACGTTGAGTCTGTTTTGGTGTTTTTTTCCATAGGTCATGTCTCGGTCGGAGGGCAAGAAATCTTCGAAGACGGGTCGGCCCCCCATGCGACGGTGACCATGCGGCCAAAAATTCTCCGTCACCGACCAGCACGACCGATGTCTTTCGTGTCTTGGCCCGCTTCATGACATGGACTCGTGCAACGCCTGCTTCTCCATGGACCGGCGGGTCCTCAAACAACGTGCGTTGAAAGTGGGGCGAGCTCCGCCGACTTTCGGGGGTCGGGTTCGCACTCGTCGGGCCAAGCCACGCTCTCGGCCTTTCCTCCGGGCCCCTCCCGGTTCTGCCTCTGGGACCGAGGAGGGAGCCTCGACTGCTGTAGTCTAGCTTCTTCCAGCAGGCGCAGAAGGCCCGTCCGCTCCTTCCAGGGAGCAGGTGGGAGGTGCCGCCATGGCAATCGCCCCTTGAGGGGGTGGCTCCCCGCTGTCGTTCCTGTGGCTCGGAGACCGGGTCGGTGCCATCCTCAGCGCCGTCAGCGAAGAACGCAGTTGGAGCCCTTTCGGCACCATTAGCGGCACCGTGGCCCTGATGGGGCCGTTGTCGGCGCCGACTTGTCAGCGTGGCGCCATGGGCTCTGTCGGCGCTGTTCGTGGCGCTGGCACTGTTTGCGGCACCGGTGAGATCCACTGTGACATCATCGCCGCCATGTCTCGCCTCGGTGCCATCCTGGCGCCGAGGTTGAGCACGGCGCCATGTCCTCAAGGCTCGGCACCATGGGCCTCGGTTCCATCAGTCGGTGCGTCCATGGCGCCATCCGGCGCCTCGAGGAACCAGGCGGGGCGTGCTCGGCACTGTGTCTGCCTTAGGGGCGTTAGGCGCCGCCCGCGTGCCACTGACACCGGCGCTGAGGGTACCGCCGGGACTGTCGTTGGCGCCGTCCCTGTCCTTGGTGCCGCTCCCGGCGCCATGGGACCGGATGGTACCACGACTGGTCCTGGCTCTGGATCTCTGGCTCGGGCTGGGGCCGTGCCTCCCTCGGATCCCGCTCGTGGGGTTGCGGGGGGCACTGGCACCAACTCGGGCACAGCGGTGGTCTCTGGGCCTGGTGGTAGGGATGGTTCTGCCCGCTCTCCTACGGTTTGGCTCAGAGCCTCGGACTCTACCTCCTCGGAGACGGAGTCGAGCTCTGAGTCGGATGTGCAGTCTCACCCCTCGGGGTTGGCTGCTGACGTGGGCAGCACAGTGGTCTCTTCGACCAGTCGGAGCCAGCCCCCTTCTGAGGTGAGGTCGGTGGCTACCGAGACTAGGGTCAGTGGTGCTGACCAGCAGGCAGTGGTGCGTGCCACCATAGCTCTGCAGCCTGGTCTTGGCGGGTTCACCGATCCCTCAGTTGTGGTACCCCCTCCGGTGGTGTGCCTTGATCGCCCAACTTTGGGGCCCATCGGAGCACCTGCAGGGGGGGAGGGTACTGCTCCCTGGGTATCCCCTTCGGGGGCTGCCCAGAGATGCCAGCTACCTAGGCTGGCCCTCTCGAGGAGGAGGACTCTTTCGGACTCCGAGGGGTCGAGGGGTGTGGGGTCGGCGTGTCGGCCTTTTTCTGGGGTCCACCCGGGCCCTGGGAGAAGCCGTAGTGCAGATTTCCGCTGTTCTTCTGCGGTCTCTTTGAGGGAGTCCCGTTCTTTTGAGGCAGGGGACCGTCCTTCTGGATCTTTACGGCCCCGGTCGCCTCACTGGAGGGATTCTTCCGGGCGCAGCCAAGGCAGTACCGATGTGGTTGTGCAGCTGTCGGCTGTGGGGTCTTCCGGAGCACCTTCTTCTATGGGTGCCCACGGTCCGCTCCTTAGCCCAGGCGGAGGTCAGCCGACATCTCTTCTTGGCTCTGTCCCCATCTATCTGCCACACTCTCCTGCGCTCCTAGGCATCCTCGGTCCTAGTGGCCCTCTCACCTGGGAGCAGTTCAGAGTGGTGGCTGCCCAGTTCCCTGCTTACGTTAGGGCAATGGACAGCCAGCTTTTTCAACCTCCCCCCGTGTAGCCACCCACTGAACAGATGGTGACCTGCAGCTCCTCATCCCCCTCTTCAGGGAGAGGAACCTCTATCCACATCTCTCCGGCTGCTGATCTCTCTGAGTATCAGCGATCTCTCGTGAGGATGTTGGAGGATTTGACCTTCTCCTTCCACTGTCAGCAATCCTGAACACGCGCACGCCTTTCTAGGCGATTTTGGCGAGGCCACCTTGGGGCCACCCTGGCAGGCTCCTTTCGGGAGGCGGTGTGCATTCCTGGCAGAGGCCCTCTCTGGAGTTCCTGCCCCAAGGATCTCAGCCAGAGGTATTGCGCACCCGAGTGTCCAGGTTCCATGCCTCATCCACAGTCTGGTTTGGCGCGAGTTGGATTCTCCTGATGGGCTTCGCGCCCTTCACGGACCGCCCCCAGATCAAGACCTCGGATTTTGATTTCTGGGGTAGGAGAACTTCTACTCAGCACGGTTACTTCTCTCTATCTGCACATCAGGCCCACTCACGAGCCTACAACAGGTTCTTGTGGTCCAGGCTAGGTCAGCTCCTAGCCTCATTGCCTGACACGAGCAAACCAGACAAGCCATCGCACTCTCTGCACGTGGCCTGGAGCTAGCAAGGCACCAAGCGAGGGCATCTTATGATGCCAGTGAGGTAGCTACCAGGGTTGTAGGGACAGCGATCTGCACTAGGCAGTCGGCATGGCTACGTCTTTCCCGGTTGTCACCCTTGGCCTGGCGTAGGGTGATTAACTCCGCCCACCAGGGAACCTACCTTTTCTCCCGCAGAGTGAGACGGCGCTTGTCGGGGCAACTTCCTTCCCCCTCCGGGGGAACGCCGTCCCTCTCTCTCCCCACTCTTGGGCCTCTCCAGGCCCTGAAGGTTCCCCCCTTAGTGTGTCACCCACTGAGGGCCGAGGGACTTTGTCCCTTAGGGTGTAAAGAAACAACCCCTTTGGGGGGGCTTGGTACTCACCCATCTGTGATGAATGGTGAAGACTGACACAGATAAGATATGAAAATTACGTACCTACCGTAATTATGATCTTTCTGTGTATCTTCACCATTCATCACAACCCCACCCACCATCCCCCTGGGGCCTCAGTCTCTGGGTCCCCCTCCCTCTCTGTGACTCCCCCTCTCCTCCTTAGGAGTGGGGTAAAGTAGGGACACACAGGGGAGTATTTTTCCAGGAAGAGTGGACAGCTCGAGCGGCACTCCTTCTCTAGTACCTTGTCTCCACCCTGTGGGTGGGAGTTGTAGTGTCACCTCCTTCTCTCCTCCTCCTGTTTCCATCCAACCTATTTCTCAACAAAAAAAAACCCTTTTTTCACCAAACATCTTTTCTTGAGAGAGTACTGAATCCCTGTATCCTGTCCTTCCAGAATAGCCGACTCTGCTTTCTGGAGTATTTGCCAGTTATTCTGTGCCTTGAATTTGGCAGAAAGCTTTGCTACTCCTTGCAGTTCCTATACAATCTGAGACGGACCAGGGTCCTGGATATCTTATACCTCTCCCTCTCTCCTAAATTCTTTACCCACCCTACCCTCCCTTTTTCCGCTTCCAGAGATTGGGGCCCCTCCCAATCCCCTTAGTTTCTAACCTCTTCTTTGCTGTCCTCTCAGTCGTTATTTCCTTTTAGTTCATACGCCCTTTCCTTTCCTTTTCTGTCCCTTGGACTCTTGTCCCACCCTCCATCCCTTCTTCTTACCTCTCCGATGACTCAGAATTGGCAGGTGGAGTCGACACAGCCTAATCGGCTAACTCCGCGAGCGCCTACACAATGCGTTATCTCGAGGGCGGCGCCACGGTGTGTCGGCTCCGCTACCTTAAAAAAAAAAAAAGCTCTCGGTCCTGACCTCTGGCCAGATACTCATCTGTGATGAATGGTGAAGATACACAGAAAGATCATAATTACGGTAGGTACATAATTTTCATTTTTGCACTAGGTTAAGACAGAGAAACCCCTGCTGTGTTTCAAATGCAGACCTCAAGAGATCCAACAGGAGATAGAAACACTGTAGCCATAGACTGCTTGTCTGATAGCTTGTCATAAAACATACTATCACTTTCTGCTGCTTTTCAGTGCTACAAAATGCTCTATAGCAATAACAAGTCTACAGATAAGACACATCAAAGTACAGCACTGTTCTCAAACCATATTTACAAACTTTGAAATCCAAAAAGAGAAAAGGAAATCCGCTACCCTAAATCGCAGGGCTGCTCAGCCACAAAAAAGAGCTTCAGCTTCAGTGCTTTTATTAATAAATACTACTGCCAACTGTGTTAATGGTGAGCAAATTCATGGGTGCCAAATGGTAGGGGAAAAACTTCCATAGCACTTTAAATAATGCAACAATTATTTATTTTCTACAACTTAACTACAAATTGCAATAAAGTGCTTACACCAATTCAGTGTAATACAAAAGTAAGGTCTCCTACCATGCATATGCTCCGCCTGAGTCCAGGGCATCTAGGCACTAGCCGCACTACTAACCCCTGTGCTTCACTGCTGTGGCTTCCTGAGGGGGTGCGATTCCATATTCCTTTCATTCTTCAGTACTCAAAGTGCATGTGCAACATAATTAAAAAATCCTAAAATTTAACAACTACCTTAATGACTTAAATGCAACTAAATTTATCAACAAAGTGGCCATTAAAGCTTATGTTCCATTTATATGTTAAACATTTCTATTACAATTACATTTAAACATTGCTCGAAGTTCTAAAATAATAGACTGTTCACATTAAATGTATTCACAGCATATGCAATTCAAGAACCTATGCCCTGCTATATGTATGATTGCATTGTTACACACTTTAGGTTCACAATGTTTACAGTATATAAAATATATATGTGTAACAAGATGTCCCATTCTATATAGCCTCTTACAAACATGCAGTACCATGCCATATCAATCCATTTAAATAAGCAGCTATGTTAATTCTATTGTTCCTAATTCTGAAACAAACACTAACCTCCAGATTCACAGTATCATAGTATAACTGCCACTCAATTCAATTTAATTTACTAATGTCCTCCACTGAATGGGCTCGCCCATAATAGAATCAGACTGCACTCATTATTGATGCTGTTTACTCGCTGAAGAGTCACATGCAAATTTTATTGAATTCATTTGCATCCCGTAATTAAGGCTTCAAATTCATATTTACTGATCTTGACAGCAAAAGAAAAAAACTAAGAACAAGGACAGCCAGAAGTAATACAAGATGAAAATAAAGCGATTTGATCCAATGTTGAGTATTTCTTGAATTTTAAATTGTATGCTTCAGTTCTACATTACATTGTATGTGATTGACTGAAAAGAAAACACAAAAATAATGTCCCCCCCCAATTGTTTAACCATGAGAGACACACTAAGCTGAAAGCTTGTTTACAGATGCAACCTGGCAGCACAGGGAAGTTAAGTGAATTGCTCAGGGTCACACAGTATGCAAGTTGTGGGATTCAAACCCAGGTCTCCAGATTTGTAGCTCAGACCCTAAACCACTGTGCTATACTGCCTCCAGTGCAAACTATTAATTTGTATATTTGGCAATTTAGTTAATTGTCCAGCAATTTTAGTATCGTTGAACACTATGCATTGAATAGTAACAGAGCCACACTACACTCTAGCAACTTTGCACTTTGATGGCAGATCAATAAATATAAATTTGAAGCCTTAATTATGGGCTGAAGATGAATTGGATACAATTTGCATGGCGATTCATTTCAGCAGTAAATACTGTCAATATGAGTGCAGTCTGACTGTGTCATGGGCAAGCCCATTCACTGACGACATTAGTGAACTGAATTGAGTGGCACTTATACTACTACACTTGCACTTGGAGTTTAGTATTTCTTTTAGAATTAGAAACAATAGAATTAACATAGCTGCTTATTTAAATTGATTGATATGGCATGACACTGCATTTTTTCTAAGAGTGCTGTATTACTTGGGACGTCTTCTAACAGATATATATTTTATATACACATTGTGAACCTAAGGTGTATAGCAATGTAATCATACCTATAGCAGAGCATAGGTTCTTGAACTGCATATGCTGTGAAAACATTTAATGTAAACAGTCTATTCTTTTAGAACTTGGAGCAATGTTTAACTTAATTTACAATATAAATGTTTAACATGGTTTTACTGAGTACATACTGTCAATAATGACTGCAGTCTGACTCTGTTATCCACACTTCACATGCAGGTATTGGAGGGAATGGGTTGACAGCTGATCTCTTACTATACCTGCACACTGAAGCAGACTTAGATAGGCCAGATTATCTGTTTCTGCTGACACTTTTATAGGTTTGTATGTTCACCATATACTGCAATAAATATGCCTATATGGTACAACTACATTCTTAACATTACTATCTTTATCATACCTCTGCATCCCTATGCTTTCTATGGCAAGCCCTACTCTGCACACCCTTCCCTTTTCCCCCATCATAAGTACCCTTCCCACCCTCCACCCCCTCAGTTGTTACTATGTCCCCGCACCTATGAACACCTGAAACTGTCTGCCATGACTGTTACAGCCCATGACACAAAGGCACACACCCCCAACACCTCTCACTCTCTGCAAGGTGGGGGTGGCAGTTGGCATTACTACAATACCTCACTGCCATTCCTATTATGCATCTGTCACTCCTGCACTACCAATGCCAATATCAGCAAGCAAACATTCGGCATTGACAAATGCTTGTTTGAACTTACATTTATTGAGTTTATATTTCAAACAAAATACAAGTATAGCCCGAAGACAATGCATCAAAAGATTATAGTCAGAATATTTGACTTTACAGTATCATTGCACATCTCTACTGATACATCATAGGAGGGTTATCAACACATAATTATAACTTCCTAAAACATTTGTCAAAGGCTATTGCTGCCATGAGTGGGGTTTATCACATACGTCTTGAAAAATATCAAATAAACACCCCTTTAATAGGTGACCCTTACCCAACAGCCTTAATGGGATTGTCATGTAAAAATACATAGAGCTCACTCCCACCTCCTAAACCTCTTATGGCTAGCTCTAAATATTCACTTTTTTTATTCTTGTTTCTTAAGTTACAGCACTATAAAGCTACTAAAATACAGAATATCTCTAAATGAACAGTATCCTTGACCACTGAAGTGTCAACTATATGACTTATTCAGGACCCAAATTGAGAGAGGCCACATGAAGTCGATTAAAAATCATGCTTCATGCAAGATGCTCAGCCCAGCCTTCCCTTTCACAATAACAAAACGTAAGAATACCTTTTAATGAAACGATCCAGTAGAAACAACATTAGGGTAAAAGATTTAGTGTCCGTACCATAACTTAATGTCCATATCTTCAGAAGGAAAGCCACAATTTAACTGACCAGTCTCTCACCCGGCCATTAATTTTGCTGCTCATTACTCTAACCCTATGTTTTCAGGTCTCTTCCTCTACCTCAGACCCGGAGTCCGATCCTCTAACTGCATGATCCGCTTCTATTTTAGTGAGCAATTTTCCTGCGCCCACTGGATCAGCAAAATGGTAGGTCTTGCTGCCATAGATGATCTTCCATATCACCCGTTGTTGCCAGTGTTCTGCCCCTCCCGGACCAACTCCAACCTGGAGTTGGAATCTTAGAGTCCAAAGGGGCGCAGCCTCACAGAAAACAACAATGAATCAAGAGGTGGCACAATACCTGCCTCGGTATTATGCCGTCGCTGTGGGGGAGGTCGGCATTTTCGCTGATGGGAAAACTTGGTGCTTTCATGATCTTCAAGTTCGCTGGCATAAGCAGTACATGATGGACCCTCAGCTGCCGGAGCTTTGACCATCAGACCCTTTTCTTCGTTGCTGCTTGGCAAAGCTAAGGTCTGGGAAGATATGAATGGGGGAGCCCTGCCTTTGCGATGGGCCCCATTTCCGTGCTTCTTGGAGTACCAAGTCTCTTTCTTGTATGGATCCCAGGATTACCAAAACAGCTCTTGCCTGGGGATGTGCTGGATCTACATGCAAGCGGACCCCTCTGCTGTTAACTCTGCAAGTCCTCTGCACGGTAATCGTGGAAATCTGTCTGTAGATGGTATGGGAGCCATTGTGTAATGAAACCGTCCCATATCTTCTCCTTCTACTGCTTCTGGGAGACCCTGGATCTGTATGTGGGTCGCCTGCACTTCTGCTCAAGATTTTCTAATCTCCGTCGCAGAAGCAGATTTTCTTTAACAAGGCCTGCTGTAGTCGTCATAGTTTTGTCTGCCTTTCTATTAGCTTCCTTTGCTGTCTCCTCCACCTTCTGCAGTTTGTTTCCACGATAACCATTTTGGAAGTAAAGTCATCCATCTTTTTGTTGATGGTCTGGATGGCTTTCAGTAATGCGGCATTAGAAGGCTGGTTCGGGTCGGCTGCCGGAGGGCCTCCATCTTTACTGGACCTGACCGCTTTTTATGCTTGGTGCCATCTCCTCCTGCAGCAGTTTTGTACAACCCATTCCAGCAATTTGGAGATCCAAAATTAGGTATAGGACTGTTCTCTCATATTATAGAACTTCAATGAGCAAGGTTAATAGCTGTATAATATTTAAATTTTTTTTTATAGCTAGCGAGGTACGGAGCTATGAGATATAGTACTTTCAGCTTGGCTGCTGGCCACGCCCCCACCTGCTTTCTTTTCTAGCGTTTGTTTCTTGACTTTTGTGCTGCCTATAGTTATTTTTCAGGTATTTTTTATACTTTAACTATTTTTTTTTTTTGTGGTTCCCGCTCTTTTTCTGAAGTAAAATGTATTCGCTCCTGAGGTAAAAAAGCCGCGGTTTTGTTTAAAAATACTTTAAAATATTAGCAGTTCCATTTTTATTAGCGAACCGCATTTTTTTCTTGTTATAACTTCATTTTCTTTCTGTGGGAACCATTTTGATCGTGGTTCCATTCTGTGAGGGAGCCTACTGTTTCAGCATCGTTTCCGCTTTGGGAATAGCAATTTTCGAAGTTTTCCTGGCAGATTGGTATGTCAGAAAGACCCAAGAAAAGGACTGGACTAACACGTTTTTAAAACTGCTTAAAGAGGAACGAGCCCGGGAGCTGGAGGGCCGGCCGGGAGGGGAGGACTTGAGCGTCCCAAGGACTGCTCGTCCTCTCTGGGGGGAAGGGGGTACCTGAGCTCGGTGCTTGTCTGACCCCAGGTGGAGACCTGAGGTACAGCAAGCCCGATGCTCCAACAGAGGGGGAGCGACGTGCCGACGCCGGCATTTGCCGCTTGACGCCATCGGACCTGGCACGCCGAGAAACACCAGGAGAAACCCCTTGCAGCCTCCTTGGCAGACGGAGACTCAGGGGCCCGACCTTCAATGCCCCTACCTGCCCGGAGACAGCATGTCGACAAAGATTAGCGGAACGCCGGGTGGAAGGGTGTCCCGCCTGCACCCGCTTGGGGTATAGCCACGGCCCATGGGCATGGACTGCACTGCCCAGGTAGGTGAGCTAAGGCTACAAGCCCATAGGTGTCTCCGAAGAGGAGGGGCTGCAAGTAGGAGGAGGATAAAGAGAAAATTAAAAAAAAAAAACTGCTTAAAGTTACAAGATAGTGGCTAAGGCAGACAGCCGCAACCTTTGTTTAAGTTGCGTAGGTCCAGACCATAACTGTGAGATTTGCTCTAAATTTTGTTCAAAAACAGTAAAAAAAGAGAGAGAGAGCAAAAAGATTAGAAATAATGGCATCTCAGTCTGCCCCCCCCCCCAACAAAAGTGCTGAAGAAGGGTCTTCCTTCAAACATAAATCTAAAGACAGGTCCTCTAAGGACCCCCTTGAGAATAAGTCCGATAAAAGTAATAATAGTGACCAAGTCCAAAAAGACAATAAGAGCAGGTTCCTGAATCAGTGCCTGCTAAAAAGAAACAAAAGAAAACATATCACTGCCCCTCCCGCTGAGAGACAAAGGAGACGCCAGTGACTGAGAAAGAGACACCTCTCTGTTGAAGAAATGGCTAAGGCTTGGCAATATATCAGACCTGCAGACTATGGGTGACCTGTTTAATGCCTAAGGCTGATCCTAATGTCACCCAGTTTTCAGACCCTGTTTTTTTCCCCCAGGGTTTTTATTATGGTGATGGTGGTGAACCAGAGGGTGAACCTACAGAACCTGACATATTCCCTGACCTGGAGTTTGGCAATTCCTTTAATTGCTAGGAGGATTTTTCCTCTCATTTCACTTTTATACAACATATGGTGGACACCCTGGATATTACTACCCAGGAGACCACTGATCAAGTGGAGGATGCAGACTATCTGGACATGATGGGTCTCCCTCCAACAAAAAAGTTGCTTTTGCCCATTCATAAATCCCTGTGCAGGACAACATTTAAACTTCTCCAGAACCCTGCTTCTGTTCCTGGGGTAGATAAGAAAATCAAGAAGAAATACCAGTTGGAGAGATCTAATGCAGGATTTCTTTATGTGCACCCAGACCATGAAGGAGTAGTACAGGCTGCAGCTTGTTGCAAAGCTAAAGTGCCACTTTCCTCTCAACCTCCTGAAAAGAAGTCTGAAAATTGGACTCAATGGGCAAAAAATCTTATACCACAGCCTCTCTGCTGCTTCGCCTTTTTACTTACATGGCTTATACAGCTCAATATCAGAAGGCCCTCTGGAACAGTGTTTTAGCTGTAAGCCAGCAGGCTCCAAACAGAATGGCCCAAGACCTGGCGCAAACTGTAAAGACAGCCTTAGTGGGTAACCAAATACCAGTTCCATATGGCTGTGAACACTAATGACACTGCCTCCAGGGCTACGGTACAGGCCATCTTCCTGAGGTGTTATGCCTAGTTGATAACTACTAAACTTTCACAGGACACTTAAACCAAAGCCATGGATTTCCCCTGCAAGAACAGTTCTCTTTTTGGGGACAAACCTGAAGCATACATGAAAAAGGTGGCGGAATATAAAACCACCTAGCAGAGCAATGCTGCTAAAGAAAAGGCCTCTACTTCCCAAGGGTCCCAGAGTAGGGGAAATAGAGGCAGGGGCTATTATCCTAGGGCCTTCTACCCTATGCTTATGCCACTAGACTACTCTCAGATGAGAGGGTATTTCAGAGGAAGAGGAAAGAGAGGTCAGAGAAGAGCCAACTCCTGTCCTTCTCCCAGCATCCAGTCCAAGCAAACCTCGTGATTGCAATGTCCAGATTGCCTCCCCTCTCCCTGTAAGAGGCAGGCTGACCCACTACATCCACCAATGGCACCTCATAACCACAGATGAATGGGTGCTGAGGTGGTGGGTCAGAGCTTACCCTGCAGTTCAGTAAGTTTCCTTCCTGCAGGGCCCAACTTTGCAGACCCTAACCCCAACAGAAAAGCTGTTATTGGAGCTAGAGGTAAAGAACTTTTTTTTTTAATTTATTTATTGATTTTGCAAGCAAAACGTACAAGCACATTACATAGGAGGATAGCTTAAGGTATTTACTACAGATGACGTAGTCTTTACACAGGTCTAATGTAAGACACCCCCTCGAGAGGTACATCATGGGTGGATTTCCCATTAACAGTATTCTACAAGAGAAGATCACCCAGCGCATGCAGCCAGGAAGGCCAACAGGGAATCTGAACAGGATATGCTTACAGAATTACCTAATGAGTAACGTGACTGCAAAGTCAAAATGATTCCCCAAATACTAAATTACATATATATTTATAACAGAATCTCATTCCCAAGCCTCCCAGAGAATAACAAAAACACTCTCCTCTAGTGTAACAATCAGCAGCAACTATATATAGTAAACAGGAATAACTGTTATTAAAGTAAAATAAAGTCATTGTTATTTCCTCTTCGTCCCACACCTTGTAATCCTTTTCCATCTCTTGACGTAAAATAGTAGCAGGAGAGACAAATAAACCCACCCCCTGACCATGTAACAGGCTCTAGGAAAGGGAAAGGCTATGAATTATAAAATAATAGTTTCATAGGGGCTCTGCTTAATGGGGCCCAAACAACAGTTCCCCCAGGCATGAGAGACCCAGAGTCAGTAATAAATGAGAAGTCCTAAACTTGCAGTAGTTCGAATTCTCATGTCCTGAGACAATGGCATTTATTCACAGATTTTTCTTTTAAATCCATGTGACCATATGTAATAATCACAACCTCTGAAGCCCAGCAATTACATTACTAAATTGACCAGTTAGTCAGTCTTCCTCAGACAAGCTCCTCTCTTCGTCACCACCAGATAGTTCTTGTTAAATC
Source organism: Neoceratodus forsteri (assembly GCA_016271365.2). Taxonomy (NCBI): domain Eukaryota; kingdom Metazoa; phylum Chordata; order Ceratodontiformes; family Ceratodontidae; genus Neoceratodus; species Neoceratodus forsteri. The sequence continues at coordinate 553,473,716 of JADMNL010000023.1, read as the reverse complement.
CATTGGACCATTTTGTTTGCTTTGTTTGGTTCATTAAATAAATATTGCTGGCCATTCCATTGTAGATGAAGCTTGGCCGAGGCAAGCAACTGATGCTGCACCTTGAGTGAATGCAGTCGACCCTGCAGGCCATCAAAGGCCTTGCGACGTTGACGAGTGCTGAACGAGAGGTCTGGGAATAAAAGTATCTTGTCTTCGCCATATTTTAGAACCCTACGGTGTCGGGCAGCAGCGAGAGCCCAATCTTTGTCCCCGATCCCAGTACACACGATCAAAAAAGTTCTCGGGGTCGAGGAGTCTGGCATTGCCCTCCGAGGGGTAATTCTATAGGCCTTTCTATAGATAGTGGGGAATCAGTTTCGTTGAGACCCAGCAAGGCAGGTAGAAATGTTTTGGCAAAGATCAGGCTGTCCTCCCCTTCAGCGTTCTCTGACGTCCCGATCACATGTTAAGTTCTTTTCTCTAGGCTGGTTGTCTACGGTTTCTAGCCATTGCCGGAGGTGCAAATTTTCTTTTATTAGTTTAGTTTTATTAGTTTTATTGGTTGCCTCAACCAATTTGAGAATAGAGGATTCGGAGCACTGTACAACCTTCTCACAGTGCTCCATTCTTGTTTCCAGAGCAGATACTCTCAGAGTAAGAGTATCAAACTTTTTATCCAATTCCTGAACTGATTTCATGAGCTGATGAAGTGTGCCAAGTATAGAAGTAAACGAGGCCTCTTCTGGTTGAGTATTGGAAGGTTCCCCAGCTTCACCACATTGTGTAGGCCTTTCCTTCCTTGTCTTTTTCTTTGGAGCAAAAAAGTTACCGGCTGGTGCCCCAGCTCCTTTAGTTTTGCCCATTTTAACTCTCAACAGTATCCTAAATGCTCTGGAACAGTCCTGAAATTTCTGTTTGGAATAGATTAAAGTTTTATAGTTATTTTAAAATCTTCTCTGCAAGCTCGAGTGGAATGCTACTTCCTCTTGGCTGCTTAGCAGCGCCCCCTCAGGTAAATGCACTTCTAACCCCAGTAATACTCAGGGATTCCTAACTTTCTACAGTGTCCCTTTAAGCCAAAACTGCCTGGAGAGGGTAGAACAAATGATGGAACTCTTTGCACGTGACAACTATTCATATGCTGCCTTGAACTAACTGCCTTAGTTCTAAACCCCTCAGATTTCACTCTCTGCCTGTAAAGTCTAGTCGCTCGGAATTTTGCTCTTCAACTCGTTCCTGTGACATGAAGAAACTTATAATTTCATATAAGTATCTCTTCTTTTCATTTGCTGCCTTTTACCCATTGTTAATGTTAGCTAAACCTCTGTTTTAGTTTTAAATTTTGTGTTTTTATCTGTTCCTCCCGGTTCAGTATAACCAGTGGGGAACCAACTTAATTTTGTTAGTTCGGGTGTTTTCTGACTAAAAAAAACCCTGTTAGTTTAGTTTAATTTTATTTTAAATATTTTATATTAGTAACCGCTTTATCAGTTACTGTACCGATAGCTTTGGTTCATTTTCTCCATCGGTTCCGGTTCCCATTGGTTCCAGAACCGACTGCAACCGTTAACTTTGATTAAAACTTTAAAATGATTTAGCGGTTCACATTTTTGTTGGTTATCAATCAAATGTCAGAGAAACCAAAAAAGAAAACTGGTGAACCTGGTTTTAAAAATTGCACTGATTGTGGGGAAGTATTTGCCAAAGCAGACAGACATAGTTTATGTGTGGCTTGCCTGGGTTATGATCATCTTAAAGAAGATTGTGATGTCTGTAAAACCTTCCCAGATAAAACAGTGGAGAAACTCCTGGAAAGGCTTAAGAAAAAACTTCCTACATCTAAGAGTCCCTCTGGCTCTGACCAGCCGACACTCTCTTCTGAGGTGGGTGAAACCACTGCAGTAACTATTTCAACGCCTGAGATGGATGAGAAGGGCATTAAGAGGCTTGCTGAATTGGCTGACTCCCTGGTTCCCTCTTAAAAAAACAAAGAAAGTAAAGCACACAGAACCCCCTATTGAAAACAATGGGACTTCTGTGGGTGCTCTGGCTTGTCCTTCTCCTCAGGAAATAGCTCAGGCCTTTATGTGGTGCAAGTCTTACAAGGTCTTTTCCCCACTGGCCAGCAGCCACCTGTTCAAGTCCCAGCTGGACAGACTGGCAGCATAAGTAAATCCTTATTTATTGAAGAAGAGGATTATGGTGAATGTGAGGAGGAGGATGAAAGGGAACCTATGGAACCTGAGGTCTCCCCTGAGTAGGATTTCGGTTCTCCTTCTAGAGAAACTGAGGATTATTCCTCACATTTTACTTTTGTGAGGAAGATGGCTAATGCCTTGGACATTGCTCTCAGATGAAGAAATAGAGGATGAAGAAGAGGTGGAATACCTTGAAATGGTGGGGTTAACCCTCACAAACAAGCTCCTTTTGCTTGTCAATAAATTCTACAAGAAAGATGCACGGAAGATTTTATAGACTTTAATTCTGTCCCCTCCTGATAAGAGGCTGGACAAGAAGTATCAATTGGAACGAGAAGGGACAGAATTTCTGTTTTCCCACCCTGACCACCAGGGGGTTGTGCAGGCAGCTGCCTGTGACAAGGCTAAGGTACCTCTGGCTTCTCACCCGCCAGATAAGGAGTCCTGGAAGATTGATAGTATGGCCAAAAAAAGGATACTTGTCAGCTTCCTTGGTTATTAGGCAGGCTAATTTCCAAACCTATGTGGCCCAGTATCAAAAGTCTTTATGGCAGTCTCTACTGCCATGACAAACAAAGCCCCTTCACCCTTGTCAAATGACCTGGCAGAAGCTTCCAGGTTTGGCTTGGAGGCAGCCAAGTATCAGTTCCAAATGACTGCTGATACCAGTGATACAGCCAGGTGGATGGTAAACACTGTTGTTCAATGTTGGTTGGCGTGACTAAGAGCTACAAATCTTACCCAGGATACTCAAACAAAGACTCTGGACTTCCCTCTGGAGGGTAATTCCCTTTTCTTTTTTACAGTTAGTTTCTTTTTCCTTCTGTCCCCAGGTGACTCTCCATCCTACCTGATCCCCCAGCCCCATCTCCCGCTCGCAGCTTAACTTCCGCTTACCTTCACAGCTTGCCCCCCATGGCGAGGTGACCAGGATCCGGTGCAGAGGTTACTACCTGTTCACAGGAATGGGGCCTCATGGGATCAGAATTCATCCTGCTGCACCGGGATACTTTTTCTCCATTTTTTCTCCCCTTAGAAGAGGAGGCATGCAGTGATGCCCTATGGAGAGAATGCACACGCCTCGCACGCGCCTCCTCCAAGCGGCCTGCCTCCTCTCTCCTTTCTGGAGCATCGTGCGCTGTCCCCAGCCACCTCTAGGGGCTAGTCATGCACCCACTGCTGGTGACCTCTCTCGAGAAGGAGAGCAGTCCCTTGGATGCTCAACCTTCTCCCCTCCCTTGAAGACCTCGGTGGCCCGTGCTCGCTCCCGAACACGGGTTGTTGGTGTAGCGTGAGGTAAGACATCCACCGCCTTAGCCCTCAGCGCCACCGGCTAGCACGGTAATTCCTTTTCAGTGAAACAACAGTGGCTTACATGAAGAAGATGGATGAATATAACATCCCAGTAACAAAAACTTTGTTATATAAGTACTTCAGTGGTGGAAAGAGGCTCGACCTAAGGGAAGGGGTTCCTTTCCAATGAGAGTCCCCATCAGTTGTTCTCACAACAGATGCATCTCTACTGGGGTGGGGCACCCATTTGAAAACCACGCAACCCAGGGCACTTGGTGAAGTGCAGAGTCACTCCAGCACATAAAATTGCTGAAACTCAGAGCAGTGTTTCTGGCACTAAAAGCCTTCACAACATTGGTACAGGGAAAGGTGGTACAGGTCAGAACAGACAATACCACCACAATGTACTACTTAAACGAGCAGGGAGGTATCAGGTTGGGTCCTCTGCACAGAGGCCATGAAAATTTGGAGCCTGGCTTACTCCTTGGGGCGTTTCCCTGCAGGCAATCCATCTGCCAGGAAAAGACAATACCCCTCGAATCAACCAGGCCCATCACGAATGGACCCTGAACAGGCAAGTGGTGGAAGTAATCTTCAGGAGGTGGGGTGCCCCAGAGTTACAGTAGGCTTGTTTGCATCCCAACAGAACCACCACCTGCCACAATACTGTTGTAGACCACCAGACCGAGGAACATTACCCCTAGATACTCTGGCTTTGGACTGGTCAGGGAAGCACCTATATGCTTTTCCTCCCTTCCCTTTGGTATACAGGGTATTGCTCAAGCTCAGGTCTCAGTCAGCAGCAATGATCTTGATAGCTCCAGACTGGCCCAGGCAGCCATGGTACTCTCTTCTGCTCTCCATGTCTGTAGCCAAGCCAATACACCTCCCTTGGAGGCACAATCTGTTAAACTCCAACCACGGGAGACTCCTGTGTCTGAATCTCAAGTCTCTCAATCTCAAAGCTTGGCTCTTGAAGACCTAGAATATGCGCGGGCTTACACCTCTCTGAAGCTGTTTTAGGCATCCTTAGAGGTTACAGGAAGCCTTCCACTAAGAAAACCTATGCTTCAAAATGGAAACGGTTTTCTATTTGGTGCTCAGCCAGGGAGCTGGTACCAACACAGGCTGGGGTTCCAGCTGTTCTTGATTACCTCTCATATTTACATTCTCTGGGTTTGCAGCCCAGTACCCTCAAGGTCCACCTGGCTGCAGCATCTGCTTAACATTTCTGCTGGAAGAAATGTGACAGTAGTTTCAGACCCTATCTTTAGGAGGTTCTTTAAGGGTTTGGCCCATTTGCACCCCCTCAGAGGAAACTGGTGCCAGCATGGGACCTTAGTGTGTGCATAGCTAAGCTCATGGGACCTCCTTTTGAGCCCATGTCCTCTGCTCATATTAAATATGTCACTTGGAAAACAGTTTTCCTAGTGGCAATGACCTCTGCAAGAAGAATCAGTGAACTTCAGGCTCTCTGCATTGAACTGGACAACATTTCATTCCACGGGATAAAGTGGTCCTGAGGACAAACAGGAAATTTCTCCTTAAGGTGGTTTCTGATTTCCACCAGAACCAAACCATTATCCTTCCTGTCTTTTTCACTCAGCATTCCACCTCTGGTGAAAGAAGGCTTCACAGTCTGGATGTCAAGAGAGCTCTCAGCTACTATATGACAGCCACTAAGGACCATAGGCAGGACAGAAAACAGTAATGTTCCTGACTTATAGGGATGTGGGAAAGGGTAATCCAGCATTGAAAAGGTCCATTTCTCGATGGATAGTCCAGTGTATCCAGTTCTGTTACACTAAAGCTGGAAGGGAGCCTTCAACAGGACTGAGGGCCCATTCCACAAGAGGGACAGCTGCTACCTTAGCAACTGCCAGAGATGTTCCACTAGTGGACATCTGTAAAGCAGCTACCTGGAAAACTGTACACTCCTTTACAAAGCACTACAGTCTGGATATTCAGTCCAGGGGTGATGCTAGGTTTGGCACAGCAGTCCTGCAAAGTCTGTTTCCAAAATAAGGCTCTGTGCCCACCTCCAAAGGTACTGCTTAGTAGTCTGTAGAAAGTTAGGAATACCTGAGTATTACAGGGGTTAGAAAAAAGGTTACTTACCATAGTAATCTTGTTTCTTCCCGGTGATACTCAGGTATTCATAACTTCCCTCCCTGCCTCCCCTTCTAGAACCTTTAGCCTCTGCACTCCTGCATACTGTGCTCTCAGGGGTATACCTACCACTTTCTGGTGAAAGTTGGATAAACAAGGTTCATGTTGTGTTTTCCCCCCTTTTTCAGGTGACGCTGACATTTCTGGGGGTATCTGTTACGTTTTTCCCCTCCAGTTGAAGGGTTTTTACTATTATTGATTATTACCACTATTCAGTATTCATAGTCCTTGGGAGCCTGCCTTTCCAGGTGTCCAGGAAATCTGAGGGGTTTAGAACTGAGGCAGTTAGTTCAAGGCAGCATTTGAATAGTTGCCACGTGCAAAGAGTTCCATCATTTGCATGTGTTCTATCCTCTCCGAGCAGTTCTGGCTTAAAGGGACACTGCAGAAAGTTATAAATACCTGCGTATCACTGGGAAGAAACAAGATTACTATAAGTAATTTTTTCTTCTGACACCAAAAGCTGTGGAGAGAGTCCCCTTCCCTCAGTGGGGAAAAGGCCTCTATTCCAGATACTTTCTCACACAAAAGAAAAATGGAGAATGGCGACCCATTCTGGACCTGTATACCGTTGTAACAGCTATGTTTTTACAGCGACACCTGTAGTGTCAACGGGTTCTGAACAGCCACTGTGTCATCGACTCGGAGTTTGGCCGCTCTCCCCGACATCTGCCCCCGGAGTTGGAATTTATAAACCGAGGGTGCGTAGCACAACCCCCGGCATGAACACCAAACAGATGTCTGTGTGATCCTGGCGGTGTTAAACCATGTGTCACTGTGGGGAGGTTGGTGATATTCTTGTTGCTGCGCATGGTGGAACCATCTGGACCTAAGGTACCTGAACAAACATTTAATGAAACCCAAGTTCAAAATGGTCACCCTGATGCTGGTGATCCATTCCTTACAGCAGGGAGTCTGGCTGGCCTATCTAGACCTGAAATATGTATATTTTCATATCCCAATAAGACCGTCACAAAATGTTCCTCCGATTCAGGCTGCCATCAGGCCATTACCAGATTGCAGCCCCGCCATTCATTCTCACTTCAGCTCCCAGAGTCTTTACAATGTGCCTGGCAGTTGTGGCAGATCACTTAAGGAGACAAAAAATGTCAGTCTTTCCATACCTGGTTGACTGGCTGATAGTAGATGTGGTGGACTTATGGCATATATATAAGGAGTGCACTCAGAAAAGTATAAGAGAAATAATGGTGCCTAAAGTATGGTTATTGGAAAAATAAAACATTAAAGGTCTGTCCTGTTTAAAATAAAGGAGGGGTGTGATGTCTTAAAATGAAAGAAAATGCGTAGCTGTACAGCGTTTTTTTTTTTTTTAAATAAAGACTCAATAATAGTAGGTTACATTGGGATTGCACCTTGCTAAAAGGAAAGTACAGTAATCCCCAAAGCATTTCCTGGTATATCAAACCGGATAAGAATTAAATATGCAGCATATAACTTTATTTTGGGTTGTTTCCTAAATAAATAAACTGCTCCCAATAAATGAAGGAAAGATATTCCTGTTTTACAAGGTGGTCCGGTGAAACTACCAAACACTCTCATACTCTTGTTGCCATTTTGAGTGATTTTCAGTGCAAAGAAAGGGAAATACCAGTAAAAGAAACCAGAGTGCAGTAAAACGATAAAGCAAGCGGCAAGTACTTTTACTTTGCTGCCGCTCCTTAGTACCGCTCGCGCCTGCTTTTTATATTTAATTAGTTTTTCTTATTTCTGAGTTCTAGCCATTACGCTTATGGCAGAAATAGATAAGAGAGCTAGAATTCATCATCTAGCTTTGAAATAGTGAAGAATTGCACCGGGGAAGAGCGAGTGGCTGGCAAGGTGCCAAAATGAAATATTTCAGCCGCTGATCTCAGTCGCTCTTAGCCCTGGCACTTCATAGGGCTCCCTTACTCTAATAAACTTGCGCAATAAGAGATAACCTGAGTGGAAGCCAACATAAGGAACTAGCATAAAGGTTCCTTGCGCCTTCTAACTGTATCTACTGTGTTAAAAACATATAAAACGAGTGGCAGACAGACTACTCTTTTACAGTTTTAGCAACTGCTCGTTTTGTTAAATATCAAATTGTCGGACAGAATACATGCTAAGCTGTAACATTACCATATGTACCATAAACACTTAGACTACTAAACTGTGTATTTAAACTGGTGTTTGAACTTTTTCCCAGCAGCAAGCATATTAGCCAAATAACCATTATTCCATGCTCTACCAAAATCCTTATGCCAGACTTACCTACTCCTGGGAGAGCTGAGCACCCTTCAGTATATGGAAAACAGCACCCTAACCAGGCTGTTTTTATATTATGTAGAGCTGTCACTCCAAAAGAAATGGGAGGATCCTAAAGCTCATTATGGTGTAATTAAACATGCACAGCACAAAATAGATATTCTGTATAAAATCTGCATGTTAAAGCTAGCTTACATGTTTCTGCTGATTACATTATATCCATACCAGGTCATCCTGCCTGATTATTAAACCATAGAGGTAGGTATTTGTATGACAAAGAACCTCTGTGCGCAAGCACTGAAGCAATGGTTACCCCAAAGTGCATTGGCCGGAAAGCCTAGTTTCAAAGAAATACAAAATCAGACATGCCCCCATAATGCAAAGCATCGTGGACTGCATATGCAAATTACCACAGAATATTATGCTGGTTCAGCTTTAAGCAAAAATGCATGGTGCCGAAAGTCCTCTCACACAGTTTGCAAAGGGTGCATACAGAAGACACAGACACGTGTTTCGTCCTATCAGGACTCATCAGTATACCTCGTCTGTTTGACACCCCAGTGGAATGAACCAGCTACCCTAAGATGGTCTATCTGGGTTATGCTGTGGTGAACCCAATTAAAACAAAAAACAAGTTAAAAGACAAAGAACCTCTGTGCGCAAGCACTGAGGCAATGGTTACCCCAAAAGGCACTGGCCGGGAAGCCATGTATTTGTACGTTTAGCTTAAGGGCCAGGTCAGGTGACCCCTGTGTCCACTATAAATGCTCCTCTTTGAGGAAGCTTCTTCAGTGGAGCCTTGGTAATGGTAATAGAAGGAGCTACCTAAGGGAAGTAGCTAGATATAGACACAGAGGTAGTATACCTGTATTGACAGGTGAGAACTGTGCAAACTACTGGATGTAGTGAATTTTTGCTTTTTGTTTTGATTTATATTTTTGTTTGCCTTATCTTTAAGTTTGAATAAATATCACACCATAGTGTATTTTAAAACTTAAAACATTCACTCTCCTAAGCTGGTCTCCGGGCTTCCTTACTCATGGGCTGTACCTCCTGATGCTGATAGGTAGGCAGGAATCAGACCTCTGCAGCAGGGGACATGCAGCCCTCCACTTCCGGTCTCCCTCAATTTACTTCCTGCCTTCAGACTGGCAGGTACTCTAGTAAGCAGAGCTCTGTCACCGTGGCAGAGCTGAAGACTGCAGACTGTATGTCAATCAATTTCTTCTTTTATTCAGATTTCCGAGGAATCGCAGCTGTGTTTCAGCGCTCCTATGTGGGTTCCAGTTGCAGCCTTGCAAGCTGCACAGACTGGCCCCACTTCAACCCTGTGTTTTTTCCCGTGATTTTGGTCTCAACCCAGCAAACCTAGAATTCTGCCCTAGTGCCATTTGTCCAATTAGGGGGAATGGAAACAGCACCGGAGTGCTCCGTGAGGTTCTTTCCCCCCACCGATGACAGCCCTGTGTATTTCCCATCGACGGCCAGCATCCCGATTGCCTCAGCCGCTTGTCGACGATGGATCTGCAGCACTTCTATAGCAGCTCGTCGACATCCAGGGAACTCTCATTGATGACTGCTGCGGGGCACGAGGAACACTAATACAGAATATCTTGTTGATGGCTGGTATTCTGACTGCCTCAGCCACTCATCGACGGAGGGACTGCAGCGCTGCCGCGGGGCACGAGGAGCGCTAATACTGAGTATCTCGTTGACGGCTGGCATTCTGACTGCCTCAGCCACTCGTTGACGGTGGGACTGCAGCGCTAGTATGGCGGCTTGTCGGCACTCGGGGAATTCTCGGTGGTGAGCGCTATGGTACATGAGGAGTGTTAATTCTGAGCTTTTGCTCAATGTTGTGCAGTCTCCCCAAAAAAAACAGCAAGAAGCAACGCACAGAGGGATTCCAGGATAGTCTCTAAAGAATACAAATACTGTTCACAGAAAGCTCAATATTTTGCCCTTGAAGGGCCAGCACAATTCATCACAGCTTTAACAGCACAAAGCTCAGTATTTTGCCTTTAAAGGGCCAGCACAATTCATCGCAGCTTCAGCAGCATAGAATCAGGAAACCTCAGGTGGGGGGCGGTGTACGCTGTATCAAAGGGGAGTAGGGCCCTTTTCTGTTGTCATGGCCTCACACAAACCTTCCATTCCAGGGGCCAAAAATGCCAGGGCTGCTTGCCCCTGCTAATACTCACCTTCGATGGGCTGTTTGGCCTAAAATGTGAGAGGGCCACGCTTCTAATCTCTTTCTCTAGGTCACTTGCCTAATGTGTTAGAAGGCAACATCTGCAAATGTCGAGGCCTCGAAGGAGGCAGCCCCTTCCTCGACTCAGAGTGATAGTCACAGACAGACAGACCTGAGCGAGCGGCAGTCACCAGGTCTGAGAGAGCAGCCACCAGGAGACCCGGCAGTCCACAGCCCCTCTCTGGTCCCCAGGCTTCATTGACAGGTAAATTAGGGCCATTGCTGTGGGCCCTGCATGCTTCACAGGCAACCTCCGAGGACACCAGATGGGAGACCTCACAAGAACGCAAAAGAAAGAGGACCTCATCCCCATCCTCATCCGCAGGGGAGCAGTTGTCCTCACATTACTCCAATACTCAGTCAACTCGCTGTCCAGAATCTTGGACCTGGAGGGCCTAGTCTTTTTCAGAAACGAGGTCATAGTCAAGATTCACCTCGAATCTGCCCCAGAGGCTCCCACACAGATGATACAGGCTTTTTGCCCGGCAGCTGCCGCCTGCCCAGCCTGAGCCTTCCCTATTCCTCCAGCCATAGGGGACTCTAAAGGAGGAATGGCAAGGTCCAGAATGCACCTATCCAATGGCCCGCGACCTCCCAAGTTTCTCAAGTTTGACATGAAACAATCGGAAAAGTGGTTAGACTGCCCCAGAATCAACCCTCTGATTTCAAACCTGACCAAGAAGTTGGTCATCCCAGCCAAAGGAGGGGCTTCTCTCAGGGACCCAGTGCATAGGAAAGTGGATGTCTCACTCAGCTAGGTCCTCCAAGCATCAACAATGTCCCAAGGTGGTAAACGCCAATCATTTTTTGGCCCAAGCTGCTCTGTCCGGGGCCCCAATTTTAGCCTTTAATTTCCTGTGGACCCAGAGAGAACAGGCCTATTTTTCATCAGTTACAGTTCTTGGTTTGGCTTCGCTTATGTAGCAGACGTGGTAGGAGGGCGGTCAGGTGCACCTCTCGGGCCATGTTTTATCAAACCTTGGCTCACTGCAACCTCTGGCTTGGGAGCTAGCAAGCAGTCACCTCTGCAAGAGCCAGTTGATTAACTCACCCAATGAAGGTAATCTCCTGTTTGGCTCAGTCCTGAAGGAAGCAGTGAGGGATTCCAGGGAGATGGCCAAGGTGCACATACCTCATCAAGAGGCAGGGGTCAATCTTGGTCCTCAGGCCCCAGACGCATTTTTCATTGCCAAGGTTACAATAAGGGTCAAAACACTAACTTCTCGGGGAGAACATGATATCAGGCACATTCTCGAGTCGGGGGCAGGCATTTAAAGATTTCTCGAGGAATGGATCCAAACCAAGTCGGACAGAGGGGTCCTAGACATTACCAGCAAGGGTTACTGTGACAGGGTCAGTCCCTGCCACTTGGATTTTGGACCTTCTTTTTCTTTTCCTCTTGGTTGCAACCACTAGCTTTCTTTTTCTTACGGCTATCCCTGAATTTCTGAATGGAGGCAGGCCACCTCCTTACAACGACCCTCTTTTCCCCTCTTTATATTTCTCTGCATTCCTCCAGGTCCTGAATTGTTTTTAGGATATACTGTATAAATATATGTAACTTGGCAGACTTTCTGCAATAAAAGAGAACTTTAAACTAGCAGCATTCCCTTTCCCTTTTTATTTTATAGTCTCTTTGCTGCATTATGTTCATGTGAAACATTAAGTCAAATAATAGAAGTACTTGCCAAACTGTCGTCCTATAAGATACCTGTTTGGTTCTTGAAGGAGAAATTGCAGTCCTCTGACCCCTCACGTGAAATCTAATGATATGAAAAGCGAGCCGCTTCGTTGCGCGACTGTTCACATGATTGTGAAGCCTCGCAATCGCGTACACCGTCGCATAGCACTCGCCTCCATTTTATCTTTAGAGCTGAACTATCAGTTTGATAGTTCTTGTGGAGAAGTCCTCTTTTCCCTCTCTAGGAATCGTTAGTAAATGTAGCTCCTGTGACAGGAGAAGCTCCTCGAGTGGCTTTGATACTAGAAGGGAAAGTGTCAGCCGTCGGTTTGTAAATATCAGCCGACGTCTTGACAGTTCTTTCTGGAGCTGCTTTTTGTCAGCTATATTACTGTGAGGTATATGACTGTATTAACAGCCTTTCCTGGTATTTCTTGTTTTGTTTAATTTTTTTTGAAACCCTTAAGTTAGGGTTTTGCTTTGTGGGTGCAGTTAGAGAAAATATGAACCTTTGGGGTGGGATATTCAAAAGGGTTGCGCCATGCGCAATAGGGTTGCGCCAGCGCAAGTCCGAAATTGCGCCATAGCGCGATATTCAGCAGGAGGCAGTTGCGCACAGAAAACATGCTGAGCAACAGCGCAATGCAAATGAAGGTATGCGCAACCGAAGAGGGTGGAACCATGCATAAAGTGCGCAATGCAATATTCAAAGGTTTTTATGAGTGCGCAACAGTGGATCAGGCGGAAGTTGTGCTGACGGTGGAAATGAGCCAAAATAAAAAGGCTCAAGGAAGAGGCGAAAGAACGCGACAGGGAATGCACATGAGGCAGCCAGACAGAGCAGGCCACAGCAGTAACCAGTGCAGGCCAGGGAGTGGTGAGGACAGAATAGGGGCAGCTGAAGGTGTGGGGCCACAGAGTGCAGAGGCCATAGGTGTACCTGGTGCAGTGGAGGTAGCAGTCAGGACAGCAGGGGGAACAGATCAACAACAGTCGGGGGGGGACACAAGCCAGGGAGATGGACAGTGCCAGCTTCCACATGGAAGCTGTAATGAGGGGGGTGAGAAGGCATGCTGCAGGAGGACGTGGCCGTGGAAGGGCCCGTCGGCGGTACGCCCCCAACAGGCAGTTCCATGCCCGCATCAGCTTTGAGCTGTATTCAGACATAGAGATTGTGGGCCGGTACCGCCTGAACAGGGCAATACTGAGGCAGCTGTGTGAGCTGTGCAGTGATGTGATGCAGGCAACCTCACGACGGAGTCACGCTCTGTCAGTGGAGACAAAGGTAACAGCCTGCATGTGCTTGCTCACCACGGGTACCTTCCAGAGGCCAACAGGGGACACCACAGGCATAACACAGTCGGCCACGTCACGCATCCTCACCCAATTCCTCAGCGCACTGCTGCCACATGCTGCGGAGTACATCCATTTCCCCAGCACCGCGGCAGAGCGTACAGCAAACATACAGGAGTTCCACAGGGTAGCACGTATGCCTGGCATGCTAGGGGCGATAGACTGCACCCATGTGGCCATTCGCACGCCACCTGGCCCCGATGGGGCCGCATATCGCAATTGGAAGGGGTTTCTCCAGTGTCAACTGCCAGGTGGTGTCTGTGCCACGCACCCTGGCGGAGCACACGATTCATTCATATGGTACCAGTCTGCACTGTGCCATCGATTCGAGAGTGGGGACATCCCCACAGGACATCTAGTGGGTGAGTATGCATGTAGGATTGGCAAAGTGGGGGCAAGGGTGGGTAAGCCACAGGTGCCATGATAGTGGCACACAGGGCTAGGGGCAATATGGGCCTGAACATGACACTACCTCCACTATCTCCACACAGGTGACAGTGGGTACCCACTCCGTCCCTGGCTGCTCACACCCTACCGGCGCCCTACGACCCCATCGCAGCAACGCTTCAATGAGGCACATGCCGCCACACGCAACATCATCGAGCGGGTGTTTGGGATGCTGAAGGCACGCTTCTGATGCCTAGACACCTCTGGCGGTGCCCTACAGTACAGCCCCTCAAAGGCCTGTGGGATATTCCTGGCCTGTTGTATCCTGCACAACATGGCCAAAGACTGTGGGATAGCCGTACAGGTCAAGGAGGGGGACAGCGATAGGGATGCTGGTGACGCCGGTGATGATGGGGATGAGCAGCCCCCCCTTGGACGGCGTGACCCCCTGACTGATCCGGCTGGCCCAGCTGCACCGGGACACCATCACAGAGGAGCACTTTGCACAACACAGGTAAGTCATGGGGATATGTGCAACCAACACTGTCCAGAGCGCAACCCACATACACACAGGGTAACACACCAGGGGTGCATGACGGCGAGGGTAGTGGAAGGGTACAGGAGCACAAACACACAACCAGGGAGGGGTGAACAGTCACATGCCACATGGACAGACACACACACACACACACACACCAGGCACAAAGTGCACAGGGGCAGGTGCACAGCAGAGCAGGAACAGACGTGTGAAACACACACGTCCACAGGCCACCTCCACCACCTGTACTGTCCATGTACGTGTGTCAGATGCTGGGCATCCTTGCACCTTGGTGTACAGTGCAATGCAGGCATCATCATGCACACGCACCTATGGACAGCAGTCGGGAGGGTGTGCAGGTGGTCCATGTGTTGGCGTGTAGGGCAGGGCACCCACTGGTGCACTGCCCACCATAACACACATTGCACACAGGGCAGCACCAGACAGGGCCCACACTGGGAGACAGGTCAGTCATGTGGCACAGTGCCACGGCCACCTCGGATGCATGGGCGGCTCCGCCGAAACCTAGCAGCACTGGCAGGCTGAGCATGGGCCACTTGGGGTGGCACTGATGGACCACCAGGAGTCCCACTGCGCGAGCGACCTTGTCCGCACAGGGGGCTGCAACATACCGAACATACCTGCACCAGGGGTGCTCGGCTGCCCACAGCTGTACCCGGCTGACAGGGTGGGTGTCGCCGATGCCGGGAACGGGAATGGACAGCGTATCGCGCGGTGTGTGAGCGGCACAGGGCACCTGACGGTGTGCCCGATGTGGCCACGGCACTGACCACTGCCTGTGTCAGCCTGTTGATGGCGGCGGTCACATCCACCCGCATATGGTCAGTCTGGGACAGGATCCTCTCGTTGTCCCTGCTGTGCCGCTCCAGAGCCACACATAGTGCCTCCATGGACGATGCAACCCACATCTGCTGCTGTACTGATGCCTGCAGCAGGCGGGTGTGCTCATCAGAGAGGTCGTCTGCCACGTCTGCAACCTGTCCCTCAGAGTCTGGAAGGGCCTGATGTACAGCACCCCATGAGGGTGGGCGCTGCTCACCAGGACCAGATATGGGCATGTCCACAAGCGGTGCACCTCCAGCACCGCTGAGCCCTGTACCCCCAGTCCCGGTGGGTGACTGCTGCTGCTGCCCCTCCGCCTGCTGTGCCCATGGGATCAGTGGTTCCCCTGCTGTGGCCGCAACAGTGCCAGTGACCTGCACAGCCACCGGTGCTGCCCCAGCGGTGCTGACAGGCACAGCCTGGGACTGTGCTGTCATGCTGGCACACACGTCAGAACCAGCTAGATCCATGGGCGTGTGCTGGCCTGCTGTGTGTCCATCCTGTGACACACACATGTCAATGCCCATAGTGGTCGGTGCATCTTCGATGGTGCAGGTCTGTGCCACAGCCACAGCCACAGCCGCAGCGTGCTGGCATGCTTGCATGCCAGACCGCTGGGACACAGGAAGGGCACTCCCCACACCTGTCTCAACATCTGTGAAGGCAGATGGGTGTGCACACTGCCGCAGTGCATGCCGGCAATCTGCGGAGGTGGATGGGCCCTCCTCCAACACCGGGTGGCTTTCCGCAGTGGACAAGCCCTCCACTGCTGACTCCTGCAGACGCACAGGATCTGTAACAGAAAGGAAAGACACGTTAGTGCATGTGAACTACCTTTCCCCCCACCCCCACCCCCACCATGACATACCATGCAGTGATGGGCTACCACCTGTCTGGAAGCCACCTCCAGGCACACCCTCAATGGCGCTTGCACTGCATGCTTGCAGCGAGCCTGTCCTCCGACGGGTCAGCTGCACCACCTCTGGCTGTCCACCGCCTGGCAGCATCGCGTCGCCTGATGACTGCAACCTTCTCCTTCACCCTCCTCCTGTCGGTCCCCATCTTTTTACACTCCTGCACGGAGCGCTGGTGGCTGCCGTGCAGGTTGATGGCACGTGCCACCCTCCCATGCATCAGCTTGGGCCTGAGGGGTGCCCGCCATCCACTGAGGAGTGGATCCTGGGCCAGGTATGCCTCAAACAGTGCCTCTGTCTCTGCCTTGGTAAAGTTGGGCCTCCTCTTCTGCCCACCATCATCCTCCTCACCCAGTCCTCGCTCAGTCATGTCATGGCCTGTATGGGTGAGAGTGGTCACTTGTGACTGTGCAGTACACAGCTTCTCTGGGGCCATGGTCCAGAACAGCAAAATGCATGCAACTCACCTATCAGCTACAGTAACCGAATATGGCCACTGCAGATCAATGTTGCACATTTATAGCGCAATGCATGCAAATTAGGGAGTGGAGCAACTTTAATGAGATGCAAACCGCGCCGCTGCGCCATTGAATGGCTGATCGGATGATTTGCATATGATGGCTGAATATCGCGCTGTTGCGCTTTGCGCAATACAGTTGAGCTGGCTGAGCCAATGGCGCAGTCCTGTGACTGCGTAGTACACCACACTGCGCATGCCCAGGTAGCTTATGCAGGCGTCTGCTGCGTTGATGTCGTGCTGTGCGCGATCGGCAGTTCAGAACACGGCCACCATTGTGCCAGTTGCGCTACAGCGCCGGTCACCACATGGCGCTGTGGCACAACTGCGCAATAGTCCAATGTGGCAATGGCACGCAGGTGACCGATCGCGCTGGACGTGTGTAGACATCCAATGGCGCTGTGCGTGGCCTTGCACCAGAGACCCATGACCTTGTGCCCGACCTTTGCCCCCTTGGCGCTGTACGTATGGCATGTGTGCAGCTCTATCACGCTGTTCAGTAACAGCGTAATAGGGACCGACGGCACTATACGAACAGCGCGATAGGGACTGACGGAGTTGTATTGCGCAACATTTCCATATGGGGTTGCCGCACTGCGGAGCGCTATATTGCCTACTATATACCTGCAGGGATGGCACACAGGAGAGCTCCACAGTGGAGTGCTTTGGAGGTGGCCAACCTGGTGGCTGTGGTGGAGCCTCACCATGGACCACTGTTTGGGGAGGAACCCCTGAACGTGGCCTGCACCCATGTGTGGCAGCAGGTGGCCACTGATCTTGAGCAGGCCACTGGGCGTGGAGAACAGCGGAGCAGTGCAGGCACCGCTACAGTGACCCGCGAGGAGGAGCGGGCACTGCTGGCACGCCTACTGTCACGCCAGGAGGGGCGTGGTGCTCAGGGCCAGGTGGGTGAGCCGCCTATGCACCTGTATTGTCCGCATGGGTAACACTGTGTATTAGACCAGCACATGGGGAGGGTTGGTCTATGGTTGGCTGTGACGGTGTTTGCAGATGTGTTGTATGGGTCTGGCTGTGGGCAGGCACACTCATTGGGGCAGGGGCTGTCTGCTTTGGGATTTCACTGATGTGTTTCTCACCTTTGTTTCTCCACAGGCGTGGAGGAGCCGGAGGCAGGCCCAGGATGAGGCTCGGAGAGGGGTTGCGGTGGAGCGCGGTTGGGCCACGAAGGAGCAGCAGCGGCTTGATGAGGGTGAGTGTCATTACATCATGGATGCTATTGCATGCTATGGGGGCAGGGCATGGCCACCATCCATGGACAACACTGCCATGCACGCGACATGTGACAGTCAGCACTGTCCAGTGGCACTGCATGTCTGGGAGTGCGTCACTGGTGGTCCATGCATGCACTGGGCACATGGCTGTGGCACTAACTTCCTACCCCACCATGTAGCCACGTCATTGTGCAGCCTTGGTTGTGCTGTGCTGGTCATGAGTGGGGTGTGTGTGCAGTGGCATACATGGCTGTTGCTGCCTGGTTGGGCTTGTCTTGTGCACGGTCACTGTGGGTGGGTGCAGTCCATCACAGGGGCCGGGCACTTGGCTGTGTGCCATGCATGTTGGGTGGGCTTCAGGGTTGTGGACAGTCACAGCCATTGATTCTGTTCCCTGTCCTAGGTGTCCGGGTCCTGAGGAGGATCGAGCAGGCTGTCCGCCGCCTGCTGGAAGTGTCACTGGAGTCCCTGGGCATACTGAGAGAGATGCGCTGAGGGAGAGGACGTCGAGGAGGACCCGGGACCAGAGGCAGCCTGCTGATGTGCGGCCTGGCGGGCAGTAGCTGCCCCACGCCTATCCCCTTTACCTATCCTCACATCCTGCCTTCCTCACTCAGTTCTTCACCCTGCCCCTTACCCACCCCTACCTTGTGCCTGTACCCCCACCCCTTTCTTGTATATAGCTGTAAATAGTTGTGTGTTCCTGTTCGTATTTTCTTTCTATAAATCTATTTTGATATGAATACTGTGGTGGTCTCTGATTTGCAGCTGGCTATGGGTGCTCAGTTGCAGTGGTGTGCATGGCATCTGGGGTGGTATTGTCCTGGGAATGTGTGTGTGTGTGTGCGTGGGGAGGTGTACCTGGTGTGGTAATGGCTTTCAGCCGGTCTGGCCGTGTGCTGCCACACACCGCTGGGTGCTCCTGGTGGGTCTGGCTTGTATGGTTCTGTGGTACACACGGTTGCATTGTTGCAGGGGGAGGCATGGGGATTCCTGCAGTGACGGTGACAGTCACTGCTCATGGGTGGTGTCTTGGGGTACCAGTGCAGGGTGTGCTGTGCACAGGGGGGTGCTGTTATGCACTTGGGTTGTCTGCCCCCTTTGTGTGGCAGTCTCAGCTTGCCAGTGGGTGTGCTGGGGCACCATGGCCCAGCTGTACTTTGTTGGCTTGTCCCCATGGGCCGGTGGATATTCCATCCCTCCTCCAGTGATGCTGTGCTTAGGGTGTGGGGGTGTATTGTTTGTTCTGCAGTGTGTTCCTTTGCCCATCTGTGGCATGGGTGGTGGGCCCCCTGCCTACCTCCCTGGTTGTGCAGTTCCATTGCTCTGCTGCTGGGGGGCTCTCTGCTTGCGCTATGGTGCCTCTGGACTGCTCAGCTGGGCTGGCCTTGTTGCGCTATGGCACATCATATGTGCTCAGCTTCCCCTTCCTGGTTGCGCTATGGCGCAGGTTGTGCAATATTCAGACGTTGGCTGGTTGCGCAGTTTGACTTGCTCCATGTTTGAATATCGCGTCTGTTGCGCATGTGCACAATTGACTTGTGCTTGCTCCTGCTATTGTGCACATTTTGGGCGCAGTTTGAATATCTGGCCCTTGGTGTTTAGTGCACCTGATGGCTTGGTATTTCAAGAAGCTTCTATGTTTTTTGTGCATAATAGGGATTATTTTGCTTAATTATAATGGTGATATTACACAGATAGACATATAAAAACAAAGGAATATCTTATAATAGGTTTTACCTAGAAATGGTTCTGCCCAAGTGGCTGTTAAGAGATCTGTTGTCTGCCTCTGGAGAATAAAGAGGAAGTCTGGTTGTTTGAAGCACATCTAGGGTTCTGAAGTCCTCTATAGGGGATCGGCAGCCCCTAGTGGCTCAGTTTTAAACTAGCCAAACTGTCAATCATCTGCAGAACTCCTGGTTTTCATAAAAATTCTCTATAGAGGGTTTATTTCCTATCTGTAAGCACTATAATGGGATTCTTTAAGTATTCAAAATGTGTATTTGCTGTTCAAACCAATTTTGTGGGAATTTTGAACATGTTTTAAAGTTTGCAATCATGCTTGGTCACCTGATCCGGGGAGGCGGGTATTTAAGTCCTACCTGAACAGGTAACAGGCAGATAGGGTCAGTTCTTCCTAACCTAGATTGGGAGAGGTTCTATAGAGAGAGCTATGGAAGGCTATTGTTTTGCCATTCATTTATTTTTTCTGTTACATGTGTTTATTTTCTTCTTGGTGCTGAATTTATGATGTAATAAACATCCCACTGAGTAACAAGTGGGTTGCACCTAAATTGCTGTCTCTGAGTGAATCTGTGTCTACCTGTAGAACCCACACGGTAACAGTTACCTAATACAAGCCTCCACTACCTTATGTGGTGCCCTCCCCTATCTTTGGCAACCCATCTAAAAGACAGATAATGCTACAGGCCATTATGGACCTTCTGCAAACGGGTTAGTTTCCCCCACGAAGATCAAGTGAGGGGTTTACTCCCCATTCTTCATCGTGCCAAAATGCAAATGGGGATTTAGGCCAGTCCTAGATCTTGAATTCTTAAATAGTTTTGTCCGCAGGTTCAAAGTAGGAGAGCAGTACTTCCAATTCAGAACTCTGCCATTGGGGTCTTCCTCAGACCCACAGACATTATTAAAGGTGCTAGTAGCGGTCATACTCCACATAAAAGCTCCACAGCTCAACCAAGCATTATAAACAGTGGTGGAGATAGTCTGGTGCCCGCACCTTGATCCTCCTGGGGGCAGACATCGTGACACAAGCCAACAAGGTCTTTTCCTAAAACTAAATTTAGGGATCTGCTAAATCTCATCAAGGAGTTTCACATAGCTCCTCAGCTGCCTGCTTATTTTTCATACAGCTCATTGAGACAGATTAAACCCTCCTCCAGTAATGGTCTCGGAGGACAGAGGTCGTGAATGGTCGCAAGTTGGGCCATCCACATCAAATCCGAATCACGACCGATGCAAGCCTCAGGAGCTGGGGGGAGGGCTCACCTGCATCAGCTGTTGGCACTGGGCAGGTGGTCGCTGTTAGAAACAAGGTACAGCATAAACGTTCTCGAGATGTGAGCAGTATGACATGCCCTGAGGCACTCTGAACAGCAATTCCTCAGTCAGGATAGACTGATTCTGACTGACAATCTGACAACGTTGGCATACATCAACCATCAGGGTGGCACAAGAAGCTCAAAAATGCTAAGGGAGTCCGTTCTTCTCTTTCAGTGGGCTGAGTACCACTGAGCGATGTATATTCAAGGACAGGAAAATATCACAGCAGGCTGGCTCAGTCGCAAGGTTGTTCTACCAGGGGAATGGGAGCTGAAGGACAGTGCCTCCCACATCCTAGCAGAACAGTGGGGAAATCCTCAGATAGATCTTTTCACCTGCTGGCGGAACTCCAAGGTAAAGCAGTTCTGCTCCCTGGCCAAGGACACACCAGCGGTGGCTCAGGACAACTTTTCCCTAGACTGGGGTCAATTCGGTCTCCTGTATGCCTTTCCTCCAGTACTGCTTCTGTCAAGAGTCCTCCACAAAGTGGCTCTGGACAGGGCAGACATGATTCTAGTCTGTCCCTTATGGCCTTCCCCACCAGTGGTTCCCGCTTCTCATTCATCTGTCAAGGTGACCACATCTACCCTTCAAGTTCAGCCTGGACCTTCGGTTCTGCATCCCAGTTTGAACAGTTTGTCTCTCTAGGCCTGGAGATGGACCGGGAAAACTATCAAGGAGTTAAGGTACACAGCTCCTGTTATTGAAATGATGGGGAACTCATGTCACCCTTCTTCCTTTAAAGTGTATTATAGAATCTGGAGAAAATTCTGGTTCTAGGGACATGGATATGTTGTTCATCCACACTGTCTGCCAGGTTCCTTGCTGCTTTAAATCTTGCCAAAAGGTCTTCAAGCTGGCTCCTCCCACCCACCCCGGGTGGTAAAACTCTTGGCTCTGCCCCATGACGCCAGATCTTCCTTACCGCTTGGAAGCTCAGGTTCCCTCCTTAACGCTCTGTGTATAGACTGGATCCTGATTCTTCGGTTTGCCCGAAAACAGTTTTAAAATTCTCAAGACTTCGGTCAAATTCTTCCCTCACAGCTGCGATGGACAAATCGACTCCCGGATTTCGGTGGTGTCCATGCGGGCAGATGATGTCCAGGACGAACCCGCACTCCATGTGCATCTACTGCCTCTGCCTTGATCACGACCCACAGGCCCTGCAGGAGGTTATGTAGATGCGTTTCAGCCAATGTCCTTGAAGACCGCGCTGCCCGGTTACAGCTTGACGTCCGAGAAGCACTATCCGCTGGTGAAGTCCAAGGAGGCCCGATGGGCGGTGTCCACGGCGGCTGGCTCGGCTGAGCAACTCGAGCAGATGATTGCCCTTGAGGAGGAGGAGGAGGCCCAGGCCGCATCCTCATCTTCCTCGGTCGCGGCATTTATCCCGCTGTCTCTGGGATCCTCCTACACAGCTTCTTTTAAGGAGCTTTGCCAATCCTTTCCACGAAGGGAGAGGGCCATCAGGACACTATTCTCGGTGAAAGAAGGACTTGAAGGGTAAGTCTCCCGTTGGCGTTCAGCGGGAGGTCCCCTTCCCCAGACCAGTCGACGCTCGACTTCGGTCGAGGTTGCGGCTAAGGCCGCTGGCTTCAAGGTGTCCCCATCAGGTCAGCCGGCCAAGACACCTGTCGACACAGTCGAGATTTTTCTCGACCCATCGGATGTGCTGTCGACTGGTGAAGCCGACAACCCTTCTTCACCGGTTCCCCCGGTGGAAACTGAGGACTTGCCTGTGCCTCCTCTGCCGGAGTCCCTGGTCAAGGCTCCCGAGCCGAGGGAGGAGCAGGTGTCTCCCGCTCCCTTCTAGACCCGCCCACGGAAACATCGAGGGTCTCGGTCTCGGACCTCATCTCAGTCCAGCCGATCCCGCCGACATCTGTGGTCTCGGTCTTGGCACTGAGGTAAGCGGCGATGCCGCTTGTCCTCGTCTTCCTCCTCGGAAGAGGAGAGGCTTCGGCGCAAATTGCATCAATGCTACAACGACTTAATGTGGCAGCAGCTCCTTTTGTCTGGGAACAAGCTGACGCCATCGCCTTCCCCGGCCATTAAGTGGCTGTCACCCGAAAGGCTGAAACAACCCCTCGCGGTGGTCGAGGTGCCCAAGCCCGGGCTGGTTGTTCGGCCAAAACCAGCTGCCCCAGCGATTGTGGTGGAACCTCTGCCTCCACAACCCGAAATCGGGCGCAACCAAGACTCTTAGTCGGGTCAGGTCTGCCCCACGGTTGTCGGTCACCCTCACTCCGACCGTCCTTGGCAGGTGGAGGGTGGCTCATGCCCCAGGCGGTTTTCGCAGACTCCTTGGAGTCTGACGACTACTCCTCCCTGTTTTCCAGGCCCCTTGACCTGGAGTCCTCCAGGGGGGCAGTCGATGGATGAGAGCCGCTCGTTGTTCATGGGTCTGCTTTGGCTCATCTTGGAGTCCACCGGGATGCAGCTCGAGCCCATATCCAAGCGGGCCAAGTATCCTCTGACGGAGATACTGGACCGAGGGGATTCGCCCACGGAGGCCTTTCTGGTGGCTGAAGCCATTGTTGGCCCAGTCTTGGAGCTTTGGCAGCGGCTGACTTCCTGTCCCGCGCCTTCGGCCAGGATGGCCAGGAAGTATGCGGTCCCTACCGGCTCTTTGTCCGGTTTTTCGGAGCATCCCTCTGCAGAGAGGTTGATCACCAATAGCGTTTTCTGATGTTCTGGGAACGCTAGGGATGTGGATAAGCCCCGACAAGGAGTCCTAAAAGCTGGACTATGCCGGGCGCAGTGTATGCTGCATCCTCCTAGGCCTCTGCCAGGCCAGCTCTGCGCTGATGGCACACTTCTCCACGCCTCATGGGCTCCCTGGATGAGGAGATCCTCATCACTCGGCCGACCTGCAGACTATGGTCAAGCAGGTGCGGGATCAGGAAGGGTGGTGGCGAAACAGCAGCTCCAAACCGCTCTAAACATTGGAGACTCCTGTGCCGCTCAGTAGTGGCGCTGTGGCCATGCGCCACAGAGCATGGCTGAGAATATCCACCTTCACGGCGGATACCCAGCACAAATTGGCGGACGTCCCCTTTTTGGGGACTGACCTGTTCGGCCCTGGAATGGAAGGCCACCTCCAGCAGATTGAAAAGTCCAACGCTACCCTGGACTCGGTCACCTCCGCCCAGAAGGACAAAGGCCATCGTCAGCAACATAAGGCCTTTCGCCCTTCTGCACCTGCGGCACGTCCGGCCCAGCAACACTAGCATCAGGGCCAGCAGGCTTGCGCTTGGCACCCCAAAGCCAAGCCTGCGGCTTCCTCTAATAGGAAGTAGGGAGGAAAAGGCCCAGGAAGTCCCTCGGCTGGACCCTCCTAAAAGCCTGCCCAGTGACGGGTTGAGGGGTGTAGCCACCAGCCTCGTCACTCCCCCCTGGGTTCCCCCCATGGGGGGACAGCTCCGCCACTTCCTTTCCACCTGGTCCGCTATCACCATGGAACGCTGGGTGTTGGAGGTGGTAGGAAAGGACCTGCCCCTGGAGTTCGCGCAGGCCCCGCCCTTCCGAGCCGTCGCCCCGGGGAGGGCTATGGGGTCCACAGCCTCTCTGTCAGCTGGCCGAGCCTACATTGCCCTGCTCCTCGAAAAAGAGGTGATCAGGAAGGTGGCGGATCCTCCACGAGACCCAGAGTTTGTGTCCAGGTACTTCCTAGTCCTGAAACGGACGGGGCTGGCGCCCCATTCTAGACCTGCACGACCTGAACAGGTTCCTAAGGTCTCGAACCTTCAGGATGGTCACTCTGGCTCAGATCATTCCATCCTTGGAACGAGGCGTGTGATTCTGTTCTCTGGACCTCCAGGATGCGTTCTTTCATGTCCCAATCCGTCCATCCCACCAGAGATTCCTCTGCTTCAGGGCAGAGGGATCCCTCTACGAGTTCTGGGCCATGCCCTTCGGCCTTTCTCTAGCTCCCAGGGTCTTCACCAAATGCATGGCAGTGGTGACAGCATTCCTGTGGCGCTGAAGGGTCTGGGTGTACCCCTACCTGGATGACTGGCTGATTGCAGCCTCCTCCAGAATGGAAGTGGAGCGGTCCAGGGATCTGGCCCTCCAGGTTTGCTCTCAGGTTGGCCTCCTTATCAACGAGGCCAAGTAGGAACTCGTGCCAAAGCAGGTAATACAATTCATCGGGGCAGAGCTCAACTCTGTACAAGCCAGAGCACGGCTCCTGGCGGACAGGGCCGAGGTTCTTTCCTCCTTTGCCCAATCATTTCAGGTTGGGCAGTTGCGCCCTGCCCGGGACTTCCTCGCCTCCTGGGCCTCATGGTGCCTGCACAAGCATGGTCCGTTGGGCCTATTGGTACATCGTCCCCTACAGTGGGGACTGGCCAGCCAATGGTCACTGCACTCGATCCCTTGGATCAGCTAGTGACAGTGACCCTGGGGATGTGGAATGCCCTCCAGTAGTGGACCGTTCCAGCACATCTGCAGGAGGGCATCCCATTTGTCCGCCCAGAGCCGACGGTCTCTCTATGGACCGATGCCTCTCTGATGGGTTGGGGTGCCCATCTGGGGGAGCACAGAGCGCACGGCCTCTGGTCCCCTCTGGAGTCTCGATGCCACATCAACCTGCTGGAGCTTCGAGCGGTTCATCTAGGCCTCACCGCCTTCGCTTCATTTGTACAGGGTCAAGTAGTCCAGATCCAGACGGACAATACCACGACCATGTACTACCTAAACCGCCAGGGCGGGATGCGCTCCATGCCTCTGTGCAGGGAAGCTCTCCGCATTTGGTCCCTTGTGCACAGCCTGGAGGCGGATCTCCTTGCCATCCATGTGGCAGGAGCCTCCAATATTCTGGCCGATGCCCTAAGCTGGATAGGGGCTGCGTCCCACGAGTGGTCTCTCCTGCCGGAGGTAGTACAAGATCTATTCTCCCACTGGGGCATGCCTCAGGTGGACCTGTTTGCCTCCAGGGAGAATGCGAAGCTGAGACTGTTTCATGCCCGCCCCCCCTCAGCAGGGCTTGCTGCAGGGGGTGCCTTCTCGAGGCCGTGGACCCCGGGCCTCTTCTTCGCCTTCCCCCATTTCCCTTGATCCACAAGGTGCTTTTCAAGCCGAAGAGGGACAAGGCGCAGGTGATTCTGGTAGCCCCGGACTGGCCCCGCCAGTTCTGGTATCCAGATCTCCTCAGTCTTAGCTCCAGGCTCCCGAGGCGGCTTCCAGCCTGCCCAGACCTGATCTCAGTCAATCAGGGGAAGGTATTCCATCCGGACCTTTACTTCTTGCACCTGATGGCCTGGTTCTTGAGTGGCTAGAGTTCCAGGTCTTGTGTCTTTCCGAAGAGGTCCTCAACGTTGTTGAGGCGTCCCATAAGGAGTCGACCAGGAATGCTACGCTTCAAATGGAAGCGATTCTCCATTTGGTGTCAGGGCAAGGCCTGGACCCTTCCTCCTGTTCCTTGGCAAGCATTCTGGACTTCATGTGGTCCCTTTCTCAGCAAGGGCTTTGGTCGACGACCCTCAAGGTGCACCTGGCAGCCATCTCTGCTTACCAGGCACAGGCTGGGAAGCGGTCGGTGGTGCAGGAGAAGGTGGTTGGATGCTTTTTCAAAGGTCTTGATCACATATCCCCTCCGTTGCGAGAACCTTCACCTCCGTGGGATCTACTGCTGGTATTGGCTGATCTCATGGGCAAGCCATTCGAACCGATGCACAGGTGTGACATCTCACACCTGTCGTGGAAGACCGCCTTCTTGGTGGCTATCACGTCAGCCAGAAGGATGGGAGAGCTCCAGGTGCTTCCATCGAGTTTCCTTATCTGGTCTTCCACAGGGACAAGGTTGTCCTGTGCCCCAACCCGAAATTCCTTCTGAAGGTAGTGTGGGAGTTTCACCTTAACTAGGTGTTGACTCTGCTGGTGTTCTACCTGAATCACACCTCGGAGGCCGAATATAGGCTCCATACTTTGGACCCTAGAAGAGCACTCGCTTATTACAAGGAGCGGACAGCTGAAGTTCGGGGAGAGGTTCAGCCAGCTGCTCTATGTAGCAATAATGCCCGACAGGTTGGCGGTATTGGCATACCGGACCGGCCAGGGGTGTAATGAGGCCCGACGCCGCAGGCGGAGGGCCTTATAGCTCCTGGCCGGTCTGGTATTGCCCAATACCGCCCACCCTGGAGGGCATTATTGCGCTTAGAAAATGGGCCACTGTGTTATGTGTAGTATGTTTTAAAAAATAATTATGTTTACATATAAAAACTTTTATTTTGTAATAAAATAGTTCCTCCACCTGAATTGCAATGTTGTTGTTTTTTTGTAAGCTAGCTGGTTGTCATGGTTACTCCCCCCCCCCACACACACACATACTCAGGGTGTGTATAATTTATTTACTCAGTTATTTGTGTGTGTGTGTATGTGTCTCTCCCGGTATTTGTTTCTTTAAGTATTAACTTCGGGAAGTAGCTGTTGCTGTTCAGATCGGGAGTGTGGCAGTCATTGAGAGCGCACTCAATCCAGCGACAGTTGCGTGAAGCCAATCAGGCTGATGGCTTTGTTTTTGTTTCTTCATTCGTGCCCGACCCCCCACCCAGTTGCCTGAAGCCGATCGGGTTCACGGCTTCGTTTTTATTTCTTCATTCGTGCCAATCTCCCAGTTGCCTGAAGCTGTTTTATGTTGTGAGAGTTTTTTTTAGAGAGGTCAGAGGTTGCTATGCTGACACGGAAGCGCGGTGTGGGATAGTAAGCTGGTGTAGTTGGGAGTCAGTTGTTTTATTTTTTTTAAAAACATTCTTGGTCCTCGGTGGTTTGTGGAGTGGGAACGTCTGTTTTAAGTGGCGTGGACTGTGAAGGTGTACGTGTGTTTACAACGACAGACGAGTGGGCAAGCGGACAGGAGGAGCCACAATGTAGAGAGCTGTAGGAATGAGCGAGAGTGCTGCCAGTTGTGGGAATGTAAGTATCACACAGTATTGGGGTTTATTTCGAGAACGAAATGTTAAATTAATTAATGTGGGTAGCAGGAAGTTGTTTCTGTCAGGAAGGAGTGTATCGGGAGAAGTGATGGTGGTTGAACTCTCTCGCTAAGTGAAGGAAAAAAAATGGCGGCGTTTTACATTTTAAATTAGTTGTTGCAGCCAATTATGTAGCAGGGTGGGCACTACAATACTACTGGGTGAAGGGGCACTGTAGACTGGTACTTTTTGTTTCCTGGGCATCTATTAAAAGTTAATGTACCCCCTTGGCAAGGGTACTAGCCAATCAGATGCCAGGAAATAAAAGCCCATTTTCTAAAGCCAGATGGATTCTATCCGTCACCGCTACAGCTTATGATCAGGCTGAGTAACTTTGCCTGGCCCAGTGAGAGCCCATTCCACCAGAGCAGTGGCCTTCGATGCGTGATCAGAGAAGCATCTCCAGCAGACTTATGCAGAGCGGCCACTTGATCATCCATTCGCACATTTACAAAATGCTCCGTCGCTGGAAGTGATGTCCTCGGCGGAGGCATCCTTTGGCCCCAGAGTACTTCAGGCAGTGATGGACCCTTAAGGGCATTTGACATTCTTCCCACCCGGGACATCTGGGGATGTACTGCTTTTGTATATCGCATGAGTAAGGAAGCCTGGAGACCAGCTTAGGAGAGAGAAATCGAAATTTAAATACCTGTAAATTTTCTTTCTCTGACGGCTGGTCTCTGGGCTTCGGATTCCCTCCCAGAATGTATGTAGTTGGCTGGCCTCATGACCATATATGCTTTAAAATTCTTGTTTCTTGTTTCCAAGTTCTTGTATTATTGCCACATTGGACTGCCTTAGGAAGAACTGAGGGAGACAGGAAGTGGAGGGCTGGATGTTCCTGCTGTAGAGGTCTGATTCCTGCCTACCTATCAGCATCAGGAGGTACAGCCCATGAGTAAGGAAGCCTGAGACCAGCCGTTAGAGAAAGAAACGTACAGGTTTTAAATTTCGATGTTGTGTCTGTGTTATCCATCCCACACCTGTCTACAGTGGGCAAGTCACCAGACAGCTTCAGGGAAGCTGTCAGACTAACATTAAGTACTCTGGAGTCCCTGGGATTCATTATAAACAAAGAAAAGTCTCACTGCACACCAGTTCAGGTCCTAGACTTTATTGGAACAGAGCTGGATATCATCCAAGGGAAGGGTATGATTCCTGTGGACAGGGTTCAGAATTTCCTCGATTGGGCAAGTTCCTTTGTCTTCGGCCAGCCCAGGCCAGCCAGACATTTCCTAAAACTTCTAGGCCACATGGCTTCCATGACAGATGTGGTACCAGATTTCAGATGAGGGACATCCAGTATCACCTAAGGGCTCACTGGTGCCAAAAGAGGCATTCCCTCTCAAAGCTAATTCCAGTTTCCAGAACCTTGCTTCAGGCCCTAGACTGGTGGAAGGAAAGGGACAATCTAAGAGAAGGGGTTCTTTTTCAGCAAAGGCAGCCCTCCAGAGTTCTTACCATGGATACCTCCCTCCTAGGATGGTGAGCTCATCTAGAGGACCAGTCCATAAGTGGGATCTGGTTCTACCGCAGCCTCAAGCCTCCATATCAACCTTCTGGAACTCAGGGCTGTATACCTGGTAATCAAAGCCTTTGCCCCACAGCTAAGGGGCCACTCGGTCCAGATAAAAACAGACAATACCACTGCCACGTTCTACATCAATAAGCAGGGTGGCACAAGGTCTATCAGATTTTGTATGGAGGCCATAAAAATTAGGTCTCTGGCCTACTCCTTGGACAAGCACCTGTCTGCCATTCACCTCCCATTTAAGGACAATGTGTTGGCAGACTCTCTGAGTTGTATTAGTCAGGGCCACCACGAGTGGACCATAAACAGGCAAGTTCTGTGAACATTGTTTAGGAGGTGAGGCACCCCAGAGGTAGACCTCTTCGCTTCCAACCTCAGCCATTAGCTCCTGCTCTATGGTTGCAGACTCTGCTCTTTCTCACCTATGGTGAGGTAGGCAGGGGAAAACCAGCTACCAAGAAGACTGCTTCATACTGGATAGTCTCTTGCATGCAGTTTTGTTACAGCAAAGCTGGTAAACAGCCCCCTCAGGGCCTCTAGGCCACTCCATTAGGGCACTACTACACAGTGGCAGCTTCAGGGATATTCCTCGCTAGGCGCCTGCAAAGCAGCCACGTGGAAGACTGTACACACCTTCACAAAGCATTACCGCTTGGATGTGCAGTCCAGATCAGATGCCAAATTTGGCACAGCGTGCTGCAGAGCCTCTTCCAAGTACCGTCTCCCAACTGCAGTGCTTTGTAGTCAGCATCTGTCAAGCTATACTAAAGGACCCCGGGGTGAAAAGAAAAAATTGCTCACCGTAGTAATATGGTTTCTTCTGAGGTGTCCTTTAGTATGCTTGATCTCCCACTCATCCTCCCCTACATAACCTGACTGAGGACGGCTCTGCATCCCTTTATCGTTGCCAGATTTCTTACTGTTTTTGCCTCAAGCAGAGTTTTTCATAGTTCTGGATGTTTTCTATTTTTAATATATTTTTAGATAATTTTTATTCCTGTTGGGATAGTTCATTTTTAAGGGCCATGTTTTGCTCCTGCAGCTTCGAAATAATTCTGGTGCCCTCTAGGCTGATTGCAGGCAGCACACCCTCTTGCTCTCTCCTCATTGGCTAATTTCCCAAACTCATTATAATTGACCCCACTTCCAGGGCAGCTGAACCCAGCTGGCATTCTGCATCTGTCAAGCATACTAAAGGACACCTTGGAAGAAACAGTATTACTACAGTGAGTAATCTTTTCTTACTTTCCAGCCTAATCATATTTGTGAGGCTGTTTTAATGCTGCTCAGTGGTGCTGTGTGATACCTCTCCCGTCTTTAGAGCCTGCAAGAGCTGATAGTCTAGCCTGCCTGAGCTAATCAGCAGTGGACTTGGGACTCCTTTTTAAGTTCACTGCATGCAGCAAACTTCTTGCTATAAGAGTGGCTCTTGAAGGGTGTGACAGTGCCTGTCCAATGCAGAGTGGTTACAAAGTGCGAGACAGTGCACACCAATTATCAGCCAGGCTGATTATGACACCTTTTGCCTTAATGGGGAAATTTTGTCTAGTTGAAAAGAAAAGTGGAACCAGTCATACTCAGCTTTTCCTTTCATCTGTAGGACACCCCCAGCAGACAGCTAGCCCCCAAACAGTCAGGTGGCATGCTGGGAGCCCACCCAGCGTGCGAAATGCTCCTGTAAGGAAAAAAAAGTCCTGCAATGTTTTTTTTGTTTGTTTTAACCTGTGAAAGAAAGAAAGCGGTCCCTTGCGGCCTGTCCAGCTCCTCCCAACCCGCTCCACCCTCTGCGCACCACGCCCCCACACCCCCACCCCATACTTACCTCTAGAGTCCGTGTGATGATCTTCGTGGACCGGGAACACGCCAGATTTTTCAAAGCTGGACCGCGAATCTGAAGAAACGCCGGTAAGCTGTATAATGGCATAAGGTTTTTTCAACTTTTGTGTATATCTCAGGCATTTTTTGGAATTTTTGCACCAAATTTTCAACATGGGGTTATTGGGGCCCCTCCTCATAAATTCAGTCACTATCATGGCGTTATTCAGTCCCGAAAGGTGATTTCACGGTCACTGCACAGAATCACCTTTCGGGATCGAGTAACGAAACGACAGTGCCGCTGTTCATGAAGGGTGCTGTCAAAAATCCGATGTTGCAGATTTGGTGGAAAAAATCCCAAAAATGGATATTTTATTAGCGTGCATTGGGCTGTTCCCATGTATGCTCTTAACTTTGTGAATTTGTAATAATTTCACTCCAGATTTTCAAAATTTGCATTTTTCAACACCTCCTTATGAACAATACAGTTGTCATTTTACTTATCCTGGCTGAAATGTGTTTTCGCACGTCCGGCGCAGAATAGCGCAGTTGCAGTGCGAAATCATTTTTCGGGACCGTTTGAGAAAATGATGGAGACATTGTTCATGAGCAGAGGTCCTAAACTGCCTATGTTGAAAAAAGTTTGCTGCCGAAAGTCCATAAAATGACTGTGTTACAAGCGTGCGTTGCGCAGTTTCCATGCACCTTTGTAACTTCGCTAATTTGCTTTTCATGCCAGATTTTCAACACTGGCATTTTTTCACAACTCCTTATCAACAGTACAGCTGTCATTTCTCTCAGCCTGCCCAAAATGTGTTTCTGCACCTGTGGCCCACAATGGCGTGGTCGCTGTGGAAAATCAACTTTTGGGACAGATTAAGAAAATCACAGCGCCACTGTTCATGAGGGGAGGTCCCAAAATGCCTATGTTGAAAATGTGGCTAAAAAAGTCCCAAAAATAATTGGCTTACGGATGTGTGTTGCGCAGTTTCTATGCATGCTCATGACTTCACCAATTTTTAATATTTTCACTCCAGATTTTCAACGTTGCCATTTTTTATGCCTCCTCACGAACAACACAGTTGTCATTTTCCACATCCTGCCCAAATGTGTTTTCATCCCTGTGTTGCCAGATGGCATAGCCGCTGCAAAACCACCTTTCAGATAACAAACTGATTGTGCCTCTTCATGAGGTGGGGTCACAAAAGCCTATGTTGAAAATTTGGAGTAAAATACCAACAGATGTCTACAACACTAGGGTTTCCAACTGCAACACCCACCCAGTAGAGACTGCCAGACATCAGGGGTGTGACTTGGGATCATTGGCTGTAATGCTCATGTCATTCCACCCCCACCCTGCAGCCAGTGACAGGCATTGAGGTGTGCCTTGGAGTGTTCGGCCCTACCGTTCACCTCATGCTCCTATACTGAACCCATCTCAGCATATTTCCTTATGGAATGGGGTAAGTATAAGGCCCAAAGACCCCAAAGCACACCACGACACTTCTCAGTATCTACAGGGTAGGTGAGGCCCATTCTCCTATACTGCACCCGTCTCAGCGTATGTCCTTAGGTGGAATGGGGTAAGTATAAGGCCCAAAGACCCCAAAGCACACCACAACACTTGTCAGTGTCTACAGGGTAGGGTGAGGTAAAATGGCGTGAGCGTTATAGCTGATGCCCCAAAGGCACACCTGGCACCTATCAGTCTCTGCAGGGTGGGGGTGGGGTTGGTGTCAGTTCCATACTTCACTGCCATTCCTGTTATGCGTCCCTAACTCCTGCACTACCAATGCCAGTGCCAGCTAGACAACATTCTACATTGACAAATGCTTGTTCCTTCTGCCCCCTTGTTCTTTCCCTACCCTTGCTTTTAAATAAATAATTGTTTGAACACGATTTCTTTGTTGGGGATTGTTATTGTTGTTATGCTGTCGTTGCTTTGGGGAGGGACTGGGTGGGCCAGGGTAACTGCATTGTTCCAGGGGAGTAATAGCCCTGTGTATCAGTGTCCAGGTATCCCTCTATTGCTAGGCCAGGTGGAGGCACCACATCACTTTGAGGCCCAAGTACCCAGTGTAGCACAACATCGGCAACCTAGGTCACCCCACTCAAACAGCTGGGAGAGATGAACCCTGAGAGCTCGGGCGACCCTACAGGGTCCTTTATACCTACCTATTGCCCTAACTATATATATATATATATATATATATATTATATATATATATATATATATATATATATATATGCAGTTCTCATGACTCTGCTTGTTTGATGATAGGGTGAGTTCTGTTGGTTTTACTGCGTCTGGCTTGAAGGTCTTGACAAAAAATAACATTTGTTAGCTAATGCCATAGAGCACTTTCTATAGGCGAGGTGTGTACATATATGTGTGCACGTGGGTGTGTTTGTGTGTATGTTTTTCTCAGTGGTGAACATAAAACACAATTCACGTAGTTACGTCAACATTCACCCAGATAGATATCACTAAGATATGCAGACACACACACACACACACTTCATGAATACTTGCACCCATACTATAAATATACTCACAAAGACACAGATGCAGTCATACATATTCAGGGGCACTTTATTTTGCATGCATGTAGATTCAGACACTCACTGACAAGCAGTGATACATATGCAGAGCGAGATACACAGAGGTAGCATGGTCATTTTGTATGACAGAATGTATTCAGCAGTGACTAACATTATTCCACTGTGCCCCTCCCCATAGCCAGGGTTGGCAGTCTGGCATTGAAAACCCATACTGTATAGTGCAGTTGGTTTTTTACCACACCAAAAGTCTGATTCTAAGTCGCAGTCAGGGATGGCATAAAATGAAGATTTTACACCTGCAATATTGTGCCTGCACCCAAACCTGTGTAGGGCCTGTGATTTTCTATTTTACAAAATCTTAAATATTTTTTTTCTATTTTTCCCCCAAACTGAGTAGAACTAAGTATGTTTTGCACTAAAAGTGTGTAGCATAATGGGAGTGGGTATACAAATGTGACATCAGTTGTGTTGGTAAATGTGGTGCACCCAGGTTTTTTACATATGCAAAATTGACTCTTGAGTGGTGAATAAAAATGTCAGACTCCATTTTTATTGTTTTTTTCTATTTTCACAGAACAAGGGTGTTCCTACCTGTGATACACAGTCACCCGCTGCAGTTGACTAAAGTCCCCCGCACCTCACTGTGAGTGCAGCACAATGCAGATTGCCAGTGCAGATGTTTGTTGGTGCATGCAGGGATGCCTGTCGATGTAAACTGTGTTTGCACTCACCAGTACCCCTTGCATGTACCCATAAATGTTGTACAGCATGGCAACATGCATCCAGTGCATATCATGATACACAAAGTTGTGTCACCAGGCTCATGGGCATCCGAATAAGATGAGTTTCCCCAATCCCGACCCCTAAGCCCTCTCATCTCTGTCTTCCTGTTGGTCCTGTTGTCCACGCTGTACCCTTGTATGTTAACTCCTTGGTGGTCCAGTTTACCCACAGTCCTCTAGAGGGCAGAATCCCTAGTAGTTCAGTGGTTGTCCCTCGCTAACCTCAGCATCCAGGTGTGGTCCACTGGTGCCCCTCCCAAACTTTGCTGCCACCTGCACTCACGTGGCACACTGTAACTCCATTTTTAGCTGCTTGCATCAGTTGGTAATGGGTGGGCTTGCAACACTGTTTTTGTTGTTTTGTTTTCATTAATTTATTTATTTCCATTTTTCCAGGAAGGTGGACTGGATCAAAAGATCAATTTTCAGCCATGCTTGGGGAAGGATACAAGAACTGGAATACAAATATTTCATAAAAACACAATAAATTACATTAAAGGCACAATAAGTAATATGACATACATGTGCCTGAAGAGTCACTGATGCCTAGTAAACAGTTCATACCATGCAATTTAAACTACATTCTCACAGTTGAATACAGAGGTTGACCATAAACTTTTGCTTAAACTTTGTTTAACACTGGGTATTTCCCTGACAGATCGACAACCTGCAGTACTAGATGATTTACTACTTTAGGTCCATAATAAGAAAAGGATTTTTCTGGCTGGCCCAGTGGTGCTGAGGACTGAGGTGCTGGATGCCTTACCTCACGCTACGCTGGCGACTCGTGTTTGGGAACGAGCAGGGAAGGAGAAGGATTGAGCGTCCGGGCTGCTCTCCTTCTCTGGGGAAGGGGTTGCCAGTGACCGGCATCCTACTGGCCCCTAGTAGCAGCTGGGAGGCTGTGCACTGATGCTACAGCAAGGGGAGGAGATGGGGCAGATGCTTGGAGTAGCGCGTGCAGGCGCGCACGCTTTCTCTCCGCGGGCGTCATTGCACACAGGAAGGGTTGGTGCCCCCTGTTCAGCATGGTTCATTGTGGCCAGCAAAAGCGACCAAGAATTAGTCCCCAGATGTTGTCATAGGCTTTAGGTCTACACAACATATGACCAGCAAACCATTTATTGTTAGAACCTCTGAGTCACAGTGGGAAATGGCACAAAATGTGTGTTTTGTGCCTGCTATATTGCACCACCACCTGAACCTTGGATATACAGACAACCATATATGGCAGCTGGAGAAGTCCCCCTCCCCCCCCAGATGAATATAGCATAGTGCAAATTGCCAGTGCAGATGTTTTTGGATGCATGGGGAGGTTGTTGGTGGGTGCAAACTGTGTTTGTGCCTACACATATCTCTGGCTTGCACTCATTGCATATTGTGATGCCTCATTTTAATACCTGTCCTGTAGGAGGCGTTCCAGTATATCACCCTAAACACAACTTGGAGCCTTACAAGCTCTTGGTAGTATCAGACATCTCAAGCATGATAGCAGTGTGCCAAGGAGCCAGGAATGCCAAGGAGAGCTATAGTATGGTTCTTGTGGCCACCATGAACACTCTATCACCCTCATCCCCATCCCACCACAGCTCACCACAGTACTATGATGAGCTGAGGTGTTTAAAGACCACGGGACTGAGGTTGCAGGACTTTGGCAGAGATCCAGATCACGGATGACAAGTTGGTGCTAAGGACTTAATTATCAGCAGGCAATCACCCTGAAAAGACGGAGTTCCTGTCAAGCATGATTGCAGAAGGGAAAAGTCATCAAAGCTCAACTGTTTTGCACCATAGACAGATTGATTAATCCCTCCATATGTGGTCTGAAATAATATTTTCCACAGAAAACTGCAAGGAGTTTAATTGATTTTTCAATGACAAGGTGTCCTGATTCGCACTGGGATCACCTCAAATGGCCTGTCATGAGAAGGCAGTACATTATCATTGATGGGCCTTAGTAATCTGCCATTCTGTGAGGAGTTTCTCCCAATTAGGAGGAGGCGGTGCTCTGTGTTATCTCTGGGCTGCACCTCTCCGGCTGCATATTGGACCCTGGTCCAACCTGGTTGCTTGCTGGCTGCCAGAGACTGGTTCTAATTATCATTGAGATTTTCATGTGGTCCCTGTGAGAGAGTTTTTTTTTCTACTGCCCTGAAAACGGAGGTGACTCTCTAGGACCCCTCCTTACCCAGAGAAGTGGAAGGAAAGGATGTGGAGGTTAGCCAAGGAGGTGACCTCAGTGGGGAAAGCAGTGGACCCCAGAGGAGGAGGAAGCGATCCTGGTGGGGACTCCATCAAGAGGGATCCAGCTAGGAACACAGGAGGGAGAGGACAGGGAGGTGAGGTGCCTACCAGGTGCCACGGCATGGAGGGATGGAAGGAAGATACTGGGGATCACTGGGAAGGCAAGACAGGAGGGTGAGCTGGATGTCATTATCCACCTAGGTACTAATGACTTGGCAAATGGGGAGCCAAAGGAAGTTCAGGAAGAGTTTAGGAAACTGGGGAGGGGTCTCAAGCAAGTAGCTACTTCTGTCACTTTCTCAGAAGTACTACCTGTGAGAGGCAAGGGAGAGCATAGGAGTGCATGCACCAGGAACTTTAACTCATGGTTGAAGAACTGGTGCTGTGAGGAAGGGTTTGGATTCATTGGTGACTGGGGACCCACCTGGAGGGATGGAGGTTTGTCTCAAGCCTGACGGCCTGCATCCATCCTGAGGGAATCCAAGTACTTAATGATAAGTTTAAATGCTACATTGACAAGCATTTAAACTAGCAAAGGGGTGGCAGGCCAGCAAGGAGGGTACTCTACTTGCTCGCCCCCACAGCTAGCAGTGAACCAGTGAACCAGAGGAGTGGCTATCTCTGCAAAGCGTGTG
Source organism: Neoceratodus forsteri (assembly GCA_016271365.2). Taxonomy (NCBI): domain Eukaryota; kingdom Metazoa; phylum Chordata; order Ceratodontiformes; family Ceratodontidae; genus Neoceratodus; species Neoceratodus forsteri. The sequence goes on along the minus strand of JADMNL010000023.1, from coordinate 553,436,505 downwards.
CAAAGATGGAGATTAGTGTCCAAAAGGTGGATAAGCAGAAAAGGGCAAAATTCAGAAGGGCAGACAGCAAGGAGAACCAGGGATAAATGACAACCAAGGAAGGGGCTGGAGTAGAACAGTGAAGCAGACTAGGAGGTCAAATCATGGAAAGCCATGTGTGCAAATGCCAGGAGCCTTAGCAACAAGATGGAAGATCTGGAGGCTGTCATGGTACAGTCAGACCTGGACATTGTGGCCATCGCTGAAACCTGGTGTAATGATAACCATGACTGGGAGATGGCCATACCTGGCTACAACATATTCAGAAGAGACAGAGCAGGCAGGAAGGGAGGAGGAGTGGCACTGTATGTGAAAAATGACATAAGGGCCACAGAGATCCAGGAGGAACAAAATGGTGGAGAGATACTGTGGGTTGCTAGAAAGGAAAATGGGGCCAGCCATCCGACAGGTGTGGTCTATAGACCACCAGCCCAGGAGGAAGAAACAGATAGGAGTTGATGCTAGCCATCCAAAGGATGGCAGACAAGGGTGAGGTAGTACTGGTTGAGACTTCAATATTCCAGACGTGGACTGGAGCATCCCAGCAGCAGCATCAACTAGGAGCAGATTTATCCTGGACTCCCTTCAGGGTGCCTTCCTCAAGCAACTGGTCATGGAACCAACTCGGCAGAAGGCAATACTGGACCTTCTGCTCACAAACAGGGACAGTGTGATGGGGTAAACAGTGGGGAGCACCTGGGTAACAGTGACTATCAGTCATTGTGGTTTGAAATCACAGAAAGAGCAGAACCAAACCACACAAAAACACGTATCCTGGATTTTAGGGGGGCAGACTTTGGGAAAATGGGGAAATACTTGAAAGAGGCATTAAGGGGAATGGGACAGGAATCAGGGGTTGAGGAACAGTGGGCAGTATTTAAAATGGGGATTATAAGAACAACAGAATTATACATTAAGCAGGTTAGCAAGAGGAAAAGGAAGAGGAGACCATTATGGTTTTCCAAAGAGGTAGCAAAGAAAGTGAAAGCCAAAAAAGATAGCATTCAGGCAATACAAAAGACACAGCAGAAGGGGATAGGAGAAGTACCAGGAGAAACAAAGGGAGGCAGGGAAGTCAGTAAGGGAAGCCAAAGCTCAGACAGAAGAACACATTGCAAAATCAGTGGTTAAAGGGGACAAAACCTTTTACAGGTACATAAGTGAAAAAAGAAAGACAAAGGGAGGGATAGTGAGACTGAAGGGGGAGGATGGGAGTCACGTGGAGGATGACAACAGTAAAGCTGACATATTGAACAGGTATTTCTGCTCAGTCTTTACTGAGGAAGAGGGGGGTAATGGGTCTGAAGGGAGTACAAGGGGTGAGAATGGTGCAGAAATGGACACAAGTACCTTTACACAAGAAAGGGTCCTGAAGGAACTGGAAGTAATAAGAGTTGATAAAGCAATGGGGCCAGATGGGGTGCACCCCAGGGTCCTTAAAGAACTAAGAGAGGTGGTGGCTGAACCTCTGGCTATCCTGTTTAGCCAATCACTGGAAACAGGGGAGGTACCCAAAGACTGGAGGACAGCAGATGTAGTCCCCTTATACAAAAGCGGAACAAAGAGGAAGCAGGAACTACAGACCAGTCAGCCTCACCTCGTAGTGGGAAAGATCATGGAAGCACTTCTGAAGGAGAGATTGGTGGAACATCTGGTTGTCAATGGACTACAGGACCCAAGGCAGCATGGTTTCACCAGGGGAGGTCATGTCAGACCAATCTCATTGAATTTTTGACTGGGTGACTAGGGAGGTGGATCAGGGAGGGCAGTGGACATGGCCTATCTGGACTTCAGCAAGGCCTTTGACACTGTGCCACATAGAAGACTATTACACAAACTGGGGAATATGGGTGTGGGCAGGACAGTAGTGTGGTGGGTAGGTAACTGGCTGGGTGGCAGGACACAGAGGGTGGTGGTAAATGGCTGTCACCCACAGAGGGAAGAGTGACCAGTGGGTACCACAGGGATCAGTGCTGGGACCGGTCCTATTCAACATCTTCATCAGTGACATTGTGCAGGATCTAGAAGGCAGAATTTCACTGTTCGCTGATGACACAAAGCTCTGTAACAGAGTAGACACACCAGAGGGTGTAGACAGAATGAGAAGGACCTGCAGAAACTTGAAGAATGGTCAAGGGTTTGGCAGTTGAAATTCAATGCCAAGAAGTGCAAGATAATGCATATGGGGCACAAAAACCCTGGCACAATATATCAGCTGGGGTGAGGATATAGCATGCACCAAGCAGGAAAGGGATCTTGGGGTTGTCATCTCTGATGACCTCAAGGTAGGGAAACAGTGTGACAAGGCATCAGGTAAAGCAAATAGGATGCTGGGATGTATAGGCAGGGGCATCACCAGCAGGGAAAAGGAGGTCATAATTTGCTATACAAGACACTAGTGAGGCCCCACCTGAGTACAGTGTACAGTTCTGGAGACCATACCTACGTAAGGACATAGGGTAGAGAAGGTTCAGAGGAGGGCAACAAAGATGGTGCATGGATTGCATCACAAGTCCTATGAAGACAGGTTGAAGGAACTGAACATGTACTCCTGGGAGGAGAGGAGGGAGAGAGGGGATATGATAGAGACATACAAGTATCTTACAGGGAGAAACAGAGTGCAGGAAAACACTATTTTTAAGCGAAAAAGATGTTCCAGGACTAGAGGGCATGGGATGAAGTTGGAGGGAGGACGATTCAGAGGAAACATGAGAAAGAATTTCTTCACAGAACGGGTGGTGGACAAGTGGAACACCCTGCCAGAGGAAGTGGTGGGAGCTGAAACAATCACGGATTTAAGAATGCATGGATAGACATAAAGGAATTCTAGAGGTCAGGGGTAGGAAACAGACTTCTAGGAAAACAAACTGAACTTACAAGCTCAAATGGGCAGACTGGGTGGGCCATAGGCCCTTATCTGCCGACACTGTCTATGTATCTATGTATCCTTAAGCAGCCAGTTTGGGACCTCAGTAGTCTTGTGAATTACAGATCTTTCTTGAACTTTCTCTTTCTATGGAATGTTGTCGAGAAGGTGGTGGCGATGCAGCTTGAGGGTCGTCTGGAAAAATTTATCATGTGAGCCTCTCCAGTCAAAATTTAAACCTACCACAGTATTGAAACTGCTTTCATCAAGGTGTTCTATATCTCTTCATTGCAAGGGACAGAGCACACTAGTCTACCTTGGTCCCTCTTTATCTCTTGTCATCATTTAACACGTTGAATCGCGGCATGCTGTTTGATCACCAGAGGCACTATATGGGACTTACTGGCCCTGTTGTATGGTGATTTGAGTCCTATCTGTCAGGAAGGGCACAGCAGGTTTTTCTAGGGAATTCCAGCTCTGAGACTTCTGTGCTCGACTGCAGTGTGCCTTAATGCGTAATCTTTACATTCTTGTTGTTCACCATGTACATGTTACCGCAGGGTGAGATCATAAGAAACATAGAAACATAGAATTTGACGGCAGATAAGGACCGCTTGGCCCACCCAGTCTGCCCATTTCCCTACCTGTTGGATAAGCTGCAGATCCTAGTTAACCAGCAGCCTACTTCTTCCTACCCCCAACCCCCAGAACTGCCTTATGACTATCCCATGCATGCTTGAATTCCACCACTGATTTTGACTCCACAACCTTCTCCTGGAAGGCGCTCCATGCATCCACAACCCCTCTGTGAAAAATGCTCTTAAATTACCTCTGAGCGCCCCCCTCTATCTTCAAATTGTGCCCTCTTGTTCTTGCACACCTCTTTTTTTGAAAGATGCTACCCTCTTGGACTTTGTTGATTCCCTTGAGGTACTTGAAAGTTTCTATCATGTCTCCCCTCTCCCTCCTTTCCTCGAGGCTATACATATTAAGCTCCTTAAGTCTCTCTTCATATGTCTTCCGGTGCAGACCCTGCACCATTTTAGTTGCCCTCCTCTGGACAGCTTCCATCCTGTCTATGTCTTTTCGGAGATTGGGTCTCCAGAACTGCACACAGTACTCCAGATGGGGTCTCACCAGCTGTCTGTACAGAGGGATAATAACTTCCTGTTTTCTACTGGTGATGCCTCTTCCTATGCATCCCAGTATCCCCCAGCCCTCCTTGCTGCCCTCTCACATTGCTTGCCCATCTTTAGGTCATCTGATATGACTACCCCCAGGTCCCTCTCCATTTTTGTTGTTGTTAGTATCTCACCCCCCATTGTGTACTCTTCCCCTGGGTTTTTGTTTCCCAGGTGCATTACCTTGCACTTCTTAGCATTGAATCTAAGCTGCCATACATTTGACCATTCCTCTAACCTTGCCAAGTCCCTTCTCATCCTTTCCACCCCACCCTGTGCATCAACTCTGTTGCAGATCTTAGTGTCATCTACAAAGAGACATATTTTTTTCCTTCCAGTCCTTCTGCAATGTCGCTTATAAAGACATTGAAGAGGACTGCTCCTAATACTGAACCTCGGTACCTTCACTAGTAACCCTCCTTTCTTAGAAAGTATGATGTTAGGTTTCATTGTTATGCTGATGAGACTCAATTGTACCTGTCTTGTGTACCTGATGGGAGTAATTTGGGTTCTGCGCTGCACCATTTCATTCATGAAATCAGCTACTGCATGGCCTCAAAATGGTTGAGCCTTAACCCAGGTAAGACTGAAGTGATGACTGGGTTCCCATGGGTTGGCTATGATAGGTGGAGATGTCTCATTGCCGTCAATGAATGGAAGCTTTTATGTGATAACAGTGAAATCCTAAAGGCGATCGCCGTTATCAAGAAGTCAAGAGTGCTGAAGACATTTTCAGCACTCTGACACCCTGGCACACAGCAAAACGGCGCCGGGGACTTAGATTTTAATGTTTTCTGTGGGGGCTGCTCTCCACCCCCCTACCCCTTCTAAAGGATTCTCAAGCCCAGGGGTGCATGTCGGGGGTGAAAACATTAAATAAATAAAAGGTTTGGGCAGGGCACAATAAATGCATCACCACCCGGACCTCAACCCCATACTTCCCGACCAAGGCCAGCAACGCACCCACCTCGCCACGGGTCGGCTTGGCAACCACTGCAGCACAACCCTCATGTCCCTCACTGTAGCGTGTCGCCCCCCACATGTGTATGTATAGCAACATCCTGTCGCTATACTCTCCGACCCCCCATCCGCCGCCCTACTCCTACCAATGCCATGAAGGATTCGGAGCGGGTGCGATTATTGTTCGCGCTTTCCCCAGCGCTCATCATGGGATACCAAGAAGGAATCTCTTTGGTGCTGTGGATACAGTTAAGAATCTTAGGGTCACTGTGGACTGCAGGCTGACACCGGAACATCAGATGCTGGCTGAAGTTTCATGGCGTTTTCAATCTGCACAATATTGCCAAGATAAAACCATATCTTGTTCCTGGGGCTTAGTTATGATCATCCATGCTTTTGAAACATTGAGATGGGAGTACAGCAAACCTCTTACCTAGGGTTATCTGGGGTACTCGCACATCACCTGCAGTTAGACCACACTCTGCAGCCTGGCTGGTTGCTGGAAGATAGTGTAAGGAGTATATCATGATCACATGGGTTCTGTGCATTCTGTACTGCTGCTATCTGGTGGCTCATCAGTTTCAAGATATGCTCGTTAACATGTGGGTCCTGCTTACCTTAAAGAGCTCCTGTCTCTTTATGTACCTATAAGTCCTCTCTGCTCCACTTAAATGGTCTTGTTAGCAGTGCCAGGATCCTAGCTAAAGTTTTCAGTGGAGAGAGCATTTGGTATGGCTGCACTGTCTCTCTGGAACTCTTTACCACCCAACATTGGTTCTCCCCACTTAGTGGAGGCTTTCAAGGGAGCACTTAAAGCTTACCTGTTTAATCTGGCCTACTGCTTTACTTAATGATAATTATATATTATTTATTGATTTATTAATAATACAGTACATATTGTGTTTAAGTTGGTTATATGTTTTCCTGTACTATGCCCTGAGTCCTTTGGAAAGGACAACTTATAAATAAATTCTGCCTTGCCTTGCCACAAAGCCAGACACATGGCCTTTCAGCTGGACCCCTGTTGGTTGTGTGGTCCTCCAACCACCCATTTGTTAAGTTCTTGCTGGTTCAGTTAACTCCATATCCCTCAAAGGACAGGATCCCAAGTAGAACAGTACCCCCCCACCTCAGTGTCCAGCTGTCCCTGGTGGTCCACTGATCCATGCCTCTAACAACAAATTGCTATTGTATGGTCATCTTTGTCCATGACAACAGCAACACTGATTAAAATCAAATCTGACTTTTTAAAACACCACTTAAGAGTCAATATTTTATATAAAATACCTGTTGACACCACATTGCAAACCCACTTGATGCCAAATATGTGCAAAACTTCTGTTTTGCACCACATTTTTAGTGCAGAACAGGCTAATTTGCATTCAGCGTTGGGAAAACAATAAATTTCAAAGGTTTTGTAAAATGAAATTGCCCATTTTTGAAAATGGAAATGGCACTCCCCCGCTCAGCCCTTTACAACACCATTTTCCCCTCTGGGTCATTTGCATTGTGGTCCTTATTGCCTTTCCCACAGACTGAGTACTGGATTAATGGGGCAATGGTTGAGCACTCTAGGGAGGAATGGGATCTTGGGGTGACTAGCAACATCTTGAGGTTCTCCTCTCAATATAGTGAGGCATATAGTAAGACCAATAGGATGCTTGTTAGGATGCATTAAGTGGGGCTTGAAGTGCCGGAGGAAGGCAGTAATTATACTATCTCTATAGTTTGTTGGTTAACAGCACCTGAGGTACTGTGTGCAGTTACAGAGGTCACATCTAAAAAGGATTAGGATAGGTTTGAAATGATACAGAGGAGGGTAACAAAAATAATTCAAGTTCAGCAGGAGAGGTCCTATAAAGAGAGAGATTGTTAAACCTCAACCTGTACTTCCTGTAGGCCAAAAGGAGAAGAGGGTATATAATTGAAATATTTAAAATACATACAGGGATACAACAGGGTGGATCAGTTTCATATCATAGTGGTGATCGCGAAAAGCCGAATGCCATTACAGCGAGTGTACATCGCCGAAAATCCATTTTGGCGATGCACCCTCTCAGCACAGACAACAACGGCCCCTAGACCTATGGTCCTATTGTTAATGTGGGGGCTGTACTTCTGATGCCTCTGCATCCCCTACTTAAGGATTCTCAACTCCGGGGTGCATGTGGGATGTGTGTGGAAAACTTTAAAAATACATGCCGCCTGCCGGCAAAAAAAATGCACCGCACCGGACCTGAACCCTGTACCTCCCAGCTGACCGCCTCCCCAACACACTAGTGGATCAGCTCAGCACCTGCCCGCCACACCCCTCCCACATTCCATCCCTCCTGCCTCTCCCCCAGCACGCAGATACCTGCTACTTCCTGTTGCAGTATTCACCCACTCCAGTGTCCAGTCACCCCCTGCTTGATAGCCGTGAACACAGGTGCCATAATTGAGTCGTCATTTTTGTTGGCGCCCAGCTTCGGTCGCCTTGTTCACTGGATACCGGGTGGATCAGTCAGAGATGTTCTAACTGAAAGACAATTCCACCATCAGGGGACGCAATCTCAAGCTCGTAGGGGGAAATTGAAGGAGGACATTATGAAACATTTTTCACAAAGCAGGTGATAGACAAATGGAATACTGTACTCTGCTTAGCAGTGTGGTCAGTACAGAGTTCATTACTAGGTTCATAGTTAAGTAGGATAGCTGTAAGGGGATTATTGGGAGAGTGCAAATGGAAAGGGAGGCTCCAGGGAGGTGAGAGCTAGTGCTGTTTTACAGTAAAGTAGGGTCTCAGGGCAGACTTGATGGTCTTTGTGTCTTTTTTCTGTCCTTACTTTCTGTGTTTCTATTCTACTGTACCATACATTTAAAAAACAATCCTTTTTTGTTTTGCATGAATTTTTAGTGTTTGTGAAAGGTGCTGGATTGACAGCGCTGGAACCTAAAGTCATCCATTTATCCACATGACAGGTGCAACATGGGCAATCCCTGTACAAGTTCCCTTGCATTGTCCCACTAAGTGCCTCACCCTGCCATGGAGAGACTACCACGTACAATAGATAAGAGGGTAATTCAGACTCCATGCCTGTTAAGTCCTTGGCCTCTCATTTGAGACTACCAAGAAGGGTGCCAATTAGTGGCAGTTGTATTAGTGGTTTGGCACCACAACTCATTTCATATAGGTAACTGAACAGCCTTCAGGTGATAATGGCTTTCAACCACTACTGAGCTGTACCGATTTGAACCTGTGGTTATAGGTGAAAGGCTCCTTAACCCACTACCAATCCACTGAGCCAACCAGTTCCCCTGAAAACAATTAAGCTTTGAAATACATGCACATGATTAAACATAGTACTATGATCTGATAATACATGTGACTCTTTGAATTTATTGAGGATTAGACAGTGACAATGATGAGTCCCTGAGCAGCAGGTAAACCAATCTGTGGAATCATTTTTTATGCAGATTATATTTATTAGTGTTCATCAAAATGATAGACAGCAATTAGATATTGAGACTACAATGGGTAGCCAAAATTTTAGAATCATTGCCAAAACGTAATTCTGTGCAACTGACGCCATTCCATGCCACAGGTACAGAAACACGTTTTGGCCAGGATTTGAAAATGACAGCTGTGACATTCATGAGGTGGGTAATAAGAAGGCAACGTTGAAATCTTGAATACAGGCACTCCACATGCAAAAAATGACGGAGGAGACCCAGGCAGAATCTTAAAGAATATGTTTACTAAAATGGATAAAACAGTAAGATAAAATACAGAACAAATATCAAAGAGCATCACAATCATATAAATGAAAACAAGGAAAACTACAGAACAAACTTCCTACCGAAATACATTTAGATCTTTTCTATCTAATGTATTACCTCTGTAAGTGCAGTTAAATTAAGAGAACTGTGTCTCTAGAGTCCCAAAATGATATGACATTAATTTCAGGCAGTATTAGTTTAAACTGTGTCTCCACACCCTTCTGTGAGTCATCTAGCTCCTCCTTTTAGAATAAAAAAATACAAACATGATGTCCTATCTGAGGTATATTAAATAAGGTGACATCAGCAAAAACTAATTTCCCAAATTATGAGTTTTTCATCAGCCGGTTCCTTGAGGTTTACAACCCTGCAGTCCGTCACCTAGGTATGATATAGCCAACAGGAATCAGCTAAATGATGTCCTGTCCTGTAATAAAGGTATATTTAGTTTCTCAACTTCAAAAGCATGAGGTCATAAAAGACCATAAAATGCAATTTCTCAAGGAAATTAATCACATTACAGAGATCTTCTGGTCAGTGTAATATATCCTGTAGCTTCACTGAAACCTGGGGGGGGGGCGCCCATGGAAGCACAGGCTGCCTAATGTAAGACAATCACATACTATATTTTTATTTTACAAATATCATACAATAATCATAACCAGCTGGGCAAGCGTCACAGTGATTATATACTTTTTATATGGAACATTTCTAACTGGGTACTAACGGGTGCCAGGGACATCACAGACCAGGCAAAAATAAAAGGCAGAGAAATTTTAACAATGTTGAATCCTTCTAGCCGAAATACCCTCCGAGTTAGAGTGAGCTATACTAGAGCCGCCACGTGATGCCTGCCATTTATAGTCAACTTTAAGCAAATACATACTGCAGTGTAATAAGATTTTTTGAAGTAAATGTAGTTATAGATATACTTACTGTTACTTCTAAGAAGACCCATAGATCTAAGGTAAAACAAGAGGCAACTTGGATAAATAGCTGAATCAAATTAAAAAACAATGCCAAGCCTTCAGCCCAGTTCGGGTCCCTTTGCCAGTCTGTTAACCTAATAGTGAGAATAGGAAACTAAAAGTCAATTTATTAATTTGAAATCCACCTTCAGGTAGTCTTGTCTTCCAACTCCTCTCCTCTCTGAGCTGGTTCTGCCGCAAATTCCCTTTCAAGTGCCTACACCTTTTTACTGGCTTCAGTTGGATCTGTGTATTAGTACGTCTGGCCTCCATAGTGAATGTGGAGGCGTGCTGGCATCAAATGAGCAATAAGACGACAGGGTGTGCAATGAACAGATATTACTGCACACCCAGAGGGGTAGTGAGGCTGAGTGCCTTCAGCCACTTGAAGTGTGGTAATATTTGTTCAGTGCACACCCTTGGAGTATCTTATTGCGCTTATAAAATGGGCTACATTTTTTTAAACTTTTTTTCCAGTTAGAAAACAATCATGTTTATATGTAGAAAAACAGATCTGATTATGAAAATTTATGATAAAGTAGTCTTTCTGCCTGTTAGAAGATGATGTCACTGTGGAGGTGCTGAACAAAGCTTATCCTTTACAGGCAGCAGTAGAATTAGTTTCACGATGTTTCCAGAGTGATGATGGATCAGTGCCCCCCAGTGTATTATTGGTGTAGAGTTTTTCCTGACTGGGACAGAGCTCCAGCTTCTATCATGGGACAGGAGAGAGAGAGAGACTTGACCAATTGACAGTGTACTGTAGAGAGAAGAGCGAGAGTTCAGCGTGAGTACGATCTTTCAGGCAGTGCAAAACTACTGAATCTGATCTAAAAGGAAAATGGTAGGAGGAATTGTGTTTGACAGTGTTGTTTAAATACATGCGGTGGGTAAACACATATGAAGACGGGCAATATCAGCAATGGGAAAGTAGGCAGGAGACGTGCTGCGGGGGCATCAACACAATCGGCAGCAGAAAATATAGACAGAGGCCCAGATATTCAAAAGAGTTGAGCCATGCGCAATAGGGTTGCGCCTGCGCAAGTCCAAAATGCACCATTCTGCGATATTCAGCAGGAAGCAGTTGCACCCCCGAAATCATGCTGAGCAACAGCGCAATGATAATGAAGGCATGCGCAACCAAAGGGGGAGGAACCATGCATAAACTGCACAGCCTGATATTCAGCCCGGGCCCTGCAGAGTTATTCAGGCGCAACCCCTACCTGCGCCTGCACAAAGTTGAGCCGAAAAGGAACAAGTCGAGGGCCACCCACAGGTGAGCTGCCGCATTGCAGTGCGCAACACAGCAGCTGCCACCTGTGGGTGGTCCTTGACCTGTTCCTGCAGCATCTGGCGGCGCCCCCCCATGCCCTGATCGCGGGCAGAAATGTACCCCCACGCCTCGAGTAGCCTGATCGGGCAGAAATGTACCCCTGAGTAGCCCGATCAAGGGCAGTAAAGCACCTCACCCCCACCTCCCGAGTAGCCCGATCGCAGGTGCAATGTACCCCACCCCTAGTAGCTCGACAAGGGCATCGGACCTCACCCGCAAAGTCCATATCCCTGGTGGTCCAGTGGACCACCAGTAGCCCGATCGCTGGCAGCATTCCTCACCCACCCCAAGTCCGAAGCCCTGGTGATCTAGTGGCCCCCACCCCACCCGCCCATGGAGCTCCCACCACCCCCGCTTCCCTCCCGCCAGCCGGTGGGGGAAGGCAGCACCTCACCCACCTGCCACCCCGCCGCCCACTGACTGACAGTTGTGGCTGCACGCCCATTGGTTCAGAGATGAGCCAATGGGCGTGCAGCCCATATTTTCTGCCCGCGATCGGGCTACTGGGATTGGTACATTTCGCCCGCTGATCGTATACCGCGGTCCACTGACCACCAGGGATTGGAGCTCTTCATTGTCCCTCACGGGATGTCCCATGATCGGGCTGCAGGGGCGTCAGTCCTCGACGGCTGCTGCCTGGCAGGGCGCCAGGCGCAAGTCACTGGGGATCGGCGCACCTGCATGCTAATGGCATGCAAATGGGGTTGTAATCAGATGCAAATGGCTCCCCGTGCGCCTTGCATAAATTATGGCCCCATTTGCATGTCACCTTTGAATATCGCAGGTGCTGTGCATGGCGCAATGGAACTTGCGCCACCGCAGCTCAATGCTCCATTCGACCACTTGTGCTGGCGCAGTGGAACTGCGCCATGCACTACGTTGGCTAGGGCGATATTCAGCATTTGCGCCATAGCGAACTCCGCTTGAATATCGCTTGGCCACACACCCCGCCAAGAACTATTTTGAGCGCGAGGGGCTTGCGCCACAAATGGCGAGGCTTGAATATCTGGCCACAGTTTCTAAATATATATCTTTTTCAACATTTCACTGCCAAATAATTGTAGGGCTAATATCTCTTTTTAAAAATGTGCTAGCAGTGTTTTCTCTCCATGTTTTGTGCACGACTACTTCATCCGAAGATTTGCTCGGTAATGAAGGGAAAAAAATGACGGCATTATAAAATGTAGTGTTTTAATAGCACACTGATTTCCAGTTTTACTACCGCGGTTGTTGTTTTCCGAACTTGCTTTTACCTGTGCATTGAACGGATCTGATGCACAGGTAACAACCAATCAGAAAACATGATTTTCTCTTCCCATTTTGTAATAGTGAATGAACCACGGCGAGACTACCAAGCCTAGCTTGAACTCTGTTAAACTTTTGGTGGATGCATGTGGCAGATGGTAGATTCGGAAAGATGTGCAGCGAGCCCCTCGGTAATTTAAATTTTGAGAATCCTGGGCTGCCTGCAGAAATGAATCCCTGATGGAGACTTCGGTGGTAACCAAAAGAACAGACCTGGGGAGATTCGATTGCCCAGAAGTGGCTCAAGGAGAAATCCTGTATGCACGAATAATTTGCAGTGCCATAGCTGCCCCATCTGTAAGGTTGAGGGCTCCAGGTAGCCAGTCCAATAAAAACGATGTAAGGTCAGAGCCCTTAGCGTGTTCTGGGGTTGCCCAATCCCCCACGGCTCATGCACACTCCCCACCAAGCACACTGTATGTCCGATGGGGGTGCCCAGCCCCCGTCGGCTCCACTGCCCCCCCAAACAAACTTCCAGGTGTGACGCTGGGAGCCCACCCAGCATGGCAAAAGTCCCAAGGCCGCCATGTGCTCCCCACTGCACACTGTATGGCTAACGGAGGTGCCCAATCCCCGCTGGCTCCACTGCCCCCAAACAAACTTCCAGGTGCCATGCTGGGAGCCCACCCAGAGTGGCAAAAGTCCTGAGTTGTCTTTGTTAAAAACCTGTAACAAAAAGAAAGCAGTCCTCGTTGACTCTTTTGCCCCACCCAACCTGCGCCCACCCTCTGCGTACCTCACATCCCCACACCACCCCTCACCCCATACTTGCCTCTGGAGTCCGGTGTGACAATCTTCAGTGGACTGGGAACACGTCTGCACTCTTCAAAGCCGACCGCGAACTAAAGAAATTCTGGTATGCTGTATAATGGCATAAATAGGGTTTTTTCAACTATGGTGCATATCTCAGTAATATTTTTGAATTTTTGCACCAAATTTCCAAAATGGGGTTATTGGGACCCCATATCATGAATTCAGTGACTGTCATCTGGTTATTCGGTCCCGAAAGGTGATTTCGCGGTCACTGCGTGGAATCACCTTTCGGGACCAATTAGCGAAATGACAGTGTCACTGTTCATGAGGTGGGCTCTCAAAAAGCCTAGATTGCAAACTTGGTGAAAAATTCCAAAAAATAACTGTGCTTTGAGCGTGTGTTGCGCAGTTTCCACACACACTTGTAAGTTCGCAAATTTTTAATATTTTCACTCCAGATTTTAAACATTGGCATTTTTCATACCTCCTTGTGAACAGTACAGCTCTCATTTTTCACATCCTGGCTGAAATGTGTTTTGCACTCCGCGCAGAATAAAGTGGTCTGGGAAATCAGTGTTTGGGACAAATTAAGAAAATCACAGTAACACTGTTCCTGAGCAGAGGTCCCAAATGCCTATATTGAAAATCTGGTGCAAAAGATATCCCAAATAATTGCGTTATGGGTGTGCTAGTAACTTTCTACGTATGCTCATGACCTCACCATTTTGTTTTATATTTTCACTCCAGATTTTCAACATTACCATTTTTTTACACCTCCTCATGAACAGTACGGCTGTCATTTTTCACATTGTGTTCAAAATGTGTTTTCGCACCTGTGGTGCCAAATTACACAGTCACTGTGCAAAATCACCTTTTGGTTAACAAACTGATAGTGTCACTGTTCATGCAGTGGGGTCACAAAAAGCCGATGTTGAAAACTTGAATTAAATATACCAAGAAACGCCCAGGGAATTAGGGTTTCTGACCATAACGCAACCTGTAGGGACTGACAGGCTTCAGGGGTGTGACTTGGGACTGTCGACAGTAATGCTCATGGCATTCCACCCCCAACCCCACCCTGCAGCCAGTGGCAGGCATCGAGGTGCACCTTGGACTCTTTGCCCCAGAGTTCACCCCATTCTCCTGTACTGCCCCATTTCAGTGTATTTCTTATGGAATGAGGTGAGGTAAAGCCCAAACACCCCAAGGCACAACTCGACACTTGTGTCTGCAGGGTAGGGTGAGGTGAAATGTCGTGACCGTTATGGGCGACAACCCAAAGGCACACCTTAATGCCTGTCCATCTCTGCAGGGTGGGGGTGGAGTTGGCATCAGTTCAGTACATCACTGCCATTTCTATACTGCATCTGTCTAACTCCTGCGCTTCCACTGCTAATGCCAGCAAGCAAACATTTGGCATTGACATTGTTGTTTCAGTTGCTTAGTTGGTTCTCCCTACGTTAGTGTTCCATTTCCAGTATAAATAATATGTAGGGGGAGTGCAACTTTTACTGTATAATGTACCCCTCCTTTTTGTTTTCTTTAATCTTGGTTGAAGCCCTTTTACATTCAGGCTTAGTTGTTCAAATTTGTATTTATTTATTTATTTATTGAGTTCTTGGATAACAACTGTGAGCGGATGCTCTTTTGTAGGTTTCACGTGAGTTGAACAGAAAATAGCAGAGAACAACAATTTATACATTTACAGAGATGGTACAGTAAGTTTCAGAAAGGTTCACACAAGTAGGCACTGCTGAGGCATTGTACAGTGTATGCTTGTGTCTGTGAGTTTGAACACCCTGAAGAAGATAGACACAGAGAGGTAACAGTCAAAGGTGACATAGTGGATGAATGGGGGAGGAGGTGTGCCATGAAATGGGGGCGGGGAGTGGGGATCAGTGAAGTGCTGAGGTTGGGAGGTGCCCCTGGGTCAAGAGGTGCGTCTAAGTGCAGTAGGTGATTACTATGGGAGGGGGGTAAGCAGATGCAGTCACAGGTGTCCTTGATAATGAGGTGCTGACGAAGACTTCGCTTGTATGCACCAAAAGTTAGATGAAGCAGTCACAGTTGTCCTCGGCAGTGAGGTGCTGACGAAGCTTATGCTTGAAGGCACCAATAGTTGCTACTCCGGAGATTGCAGGTGGTAGAGCATTGATCTTGTGGGGTGCACGGTACGAGAACGCATGTTGGGCATAAGACTCTCCTCATTTTCTTTCAGTATCTTCCTACAACAATTGAGTTGTGCCCAGATATTCCACTGCTTTATTTTCTTCTTAGCTAAGCTTTCCCAGTTCTTACTGTCTGCCTTTTATCTGATCACCTTTTTATTTCTGAATTCTGTTTCAGTAGGGAGCTGCCTGCATTTTCACTCTTTCTTTACTGTTGTAGTCTAATGCACAGTGCCTTTCTTATATCCCTGCTTCTTTTCTTTATCCACCTTTCATTCATGTGCAAACTTGAGATTTAAAATGCATTTTCCCTGTCTCTTGCTTTTTTTTCAGCGCAAGTCACATTATTTACTGCCGTTCATGTTCTATCTCCTGTTTTTGTGCACCTCTGTCATTTCTTTCTTGCCTCCATAGTTTCTTGAGTGCCCTACCTAACCAGAACCTAACTATGCCAGCAAATATAATTATTTTATACAATCATGGCAGTCACGAAACCGATGAAGCACCGCTCCTTTCACTGCTGCAGCCTGAGTGACTCACTCCACAGCGAGAGCCCACCCCAGAACATCAAACCCCCACTGATTGGCTGGAGAGACATGTCTGGCAAATGTCTCCAATAAGATACGACTCCACCGTGCCAAGAATTCAGTCAGGTGGTTGTCTCCTCGCACAGAATCCAGTCAGGTGGTTGCTGGTGACCTGGTCATACGCAGTACTGCACTACCGGAGGTCACCATAGCTTGCTGTCATGTAGTTCCGTGAGATCCATCATGGTGGCTGCTCCCTGTAGTCTTCTGGCAACTCTCTCTGTAGTTCTTCACTCCGTGGTAAGAGAGTGGCGAAAAAAAGGTTGCAGCTGCTTCTTTTCACCTCCTTGACGCGGCGGGAGTCTAACCCTTTAGCCATATGGGTTGTGGCTTCGCCGGTGGCGATATGGCATGCGGGAACGTAGCTTAAGGTACACCTGGCAGCCATCTCTGCTTACCGGGCGTGGGCTGGTCAGCAGTCGGTAGTGCAGGAGAATGTGGTCTGGTGCTTTTTCAAAGGCTAAGATCACATTTCCCCTCCGGCGCGTGAACCGCCACCAATGTGGGACTTGTTGCTGGTTTTGGCAAAGCTCATGGGCAAACCATTCGAACCGATGCAGAGGTGTGACATGTCTCACCTGGCATGGAAGACCACCTTCTTGGTGGCTATCTCGTCAGCCAGAAATATCAGTGCGCTCCAGGCGCTTTCGGTGGAGTCTCCTTACCTGGTTGTCCACAGGGACAGGGTTGTCCTGCGTCCTAGCCCGAAGTTCCTTCTGAAGGTGGTGTCGAAGTTTCACCTTAATCAGGCGATGACTTCTCCGGTGTTCTTCCTGAATCGCACCTCGGAGGCCGAACACAGGCTCCATACTCTGGACCTGAGATGAGCGCTCGCTTATTACAAACAACACACAGCTGGAGTTCAGGGAGTGGTTCACCAGCTGTTTGTCACGTACACTGAAGTCACACGTGGCAGACTTGCAGCCAAGTGAACGATTGGCAGTTGGATCACTTCCTGCATTAATCTGTGCTATAGCTTGGCGGGTAGGGAGCCTCCTGGTGGGCTAAGGGCTCATTCCATCCATCATACCGCTGCGTTGGTGGCTGTTCTAGGGATGTCCCTGTCCAGGAAATCTGCACGGCTGCTACCTGGAAGTCAGCACACACCTTCATTTCCCATTACCATATTGACCTTGAGTTGTGCAGGGATGCTGGTTTGGAGCCTCAGTTCTCCAGTCTCTGTTATTAATAATAATAATAATCCCTAAATAGGGGGTGTGCATCTTGCCTCCCTTCTTCTGGAGAACTGCTAGGAGTGTGCCAAATAGTGTGGATAAAACAACATATCCACATCCATAGAAACACAGGTTACTCACCTATAACAGTAGTTCTTGGAATGGTATATGTTGTTCATCCACACGGACCCACCCGACCTCCCCTGGCTTAGGTGCACAACCTCTGCTTCCAGTGGGCAAGATCTGGCATCATGGGGTGGAGCCAAGGGCTATACCACCCAGGTGGGTGGGAGGGAGGGTCCAGCTTGAAGACTTTCCGGCACTTTTTTTTTTTTTTAAATTTAAGTTTATTGACAACCATCGGGTACAATTCATACAGGTAAGCCAGATAAATTTGGTTCTGTTTTACAGAGTTGAAATATATTAAGTATAATAGATACAGTCCCTCTTTTTATACCTTTTTTAAAAAAAAGGAGAAAATGGGTTAAGGAGAGAAGTATTTCTAAGTTAATGACATTGATAAATCAATCTTATTGTACTCTTCCCTACATCAAATGGACCATTCTCCATGCAGTCAGTCAGCCCCCAACCATATTTAGTATGACGCTCATGACCGAATTAAAGAGTGTTAGGTTAGGAGTGGAATTTCAAGAAGTCGGGTAGGGCACAGGGCAGTAATTGTTTCCATGAGATCTCCTATCTAGTCCACCTCGGACATATATTGTTGTCCTATGATTTATCTTATAAGTTAACTCTTCCATTTCTGCAATTTCCTGGACTAAATGTATCCAGGTGCCTATAATTAGAGTCCTCTTCAGCCACATTCTAGTAATAGTTTTATGGGCTGCCGCCAGGAAGGAGGGTCCAAGGTGTAACAAGTCAGCTCCAGTCAGGTTTGAGGTGGTTCTCCTAGTATGAGGCAGGGCCAATCCAGGGAGCATCAAGGGCGAACATTTTAGTAAGTGCCTGAGAGATGTCCCTCAGAAGGGCCCAAGCCGTGGGCACAGCAAAGATATGTAAGTAATCTGCCTTTGTTTCACCACACAATCTCCAGCAAGAGGGGTCTCTCCTAGGAATCCTCCGGTTCAGAGAAAGAGGAGGGAGAAAGTAGCATATCTTCACCTTCCGACTGAGCTCCTGCCAGAGAGGGGAACAGGTAGTTCTGGGTGCCAGCTTAAATACTGATTCCCAGGTGATTCCTCGAAGGTCAGCTCTCCCTTCCTTTCTCCATCTGCATTTAACCTTTTCTAAATATTCTTTCTTTAGGTCCATGAGAGCTTTATATAGTGTAGAGATGAGGCCCGAAGTTTTCTGTGAGGACAGTATTGCATAGAGAGTCTCTACAAAGGGGGCCACCACATTTGGTCGGGGATCTGCTCTACGACAGTAGTGGATATAATCTCTAACCTGCAAGTAGCGAAAGTGATCGGTATTACGCAGGCCAAAGTTATTCCTGAGGGTCATGAAGTCTATAACCTCATCCCCAGACATGAACTGCTTGACGGAGGTCAGGCCCACTCTCTCCCATATTCTAAAGGTGTGATCTAGTCGGGACGGGGCAAAAGCTATGTCCCATGAGGGCCTATAGAGGGGCCAAAGAGAGGATTTTATTTTATATTTCTGCCAGGCTCTGTGTATTGTCCTTATGGTTTCCCTTACGGTCAATAAGAGGGGGGAAGGTAGTCTCTAATGGTTTTCATTTGTATAGCACGAACGCCCAGCAATGGACCACGCTCCTCTTCCTCCACTCTCTCCATTTCCTTCCAGTTAGCAGTATAGGTGGGAATAGACCATTGTAGTGCTCTTTTAATTTGCGCGGCGAGGTAATAGTCCTCAAGGTCAGAAAGGGCTCTGCCTCCCTTTACCTTACTCAGTTGAAGTATATGGGCGTTTATTCTGGGTCTCCTGTTGTTCCAGACAAACTTTATAATTATTTTTTGCCAGTCATAAAACTGTGTTTTAGATATGAAGGTCGGTAGACACTGGAATAGGTATAAGTATCTGGGGAGAATATTCATGGTAACAGTCTGTATTCTTAAATATAGTGGAAGGTTTGTCAGGGACCACCTATCTAAATCTTTCTTTATTTGTTTAAAGAGTGGGACATAATTGGCTTTAAAGAGATGAGAATTGTGTTTAGTTAGCCAAGCACCCAGGTAGCTCATTTTATCTGCTGACCAATTAAGTGGCAAAAACTCTGTGACCTTGTGGGAGGGTGAGTAATAGAAAGACAGGACCTCAGTTTTGGTTTTATTTAGGGTGTACCCAGAGTGTCTGCCAAATTCTGTCAGAATTGACCATATCTTAGGGATTGAAGTCTCTGGATGGGATATGCAGAGTAGGACGTCGTCTGCGTATAGTGATATTTTCCGTTGTTGACCCCCAGTGTCGATGCCCCGTACCGTCAGGGTGGTACGTACTGCTTCAGCCAGTGGTTCATGTATAGGGCAAATAGCAAGGGGATAAAGAACAGCCCTGCTGGTGCCTCTACCTAGAGTGAATCTCTGAGATTCCCCATTTACTCTAACTTAAGCTTGCGGGCCAGAGTATAATGACTTAATGCAATCAATAAATATCTGTGGAAACCCATCTTTTCTAGGACCAGAAACAGGAATGACCAGGAGACCTTATGAAAGCTTTTTCAGCGTCTAAACTCATGAGACAGGCAGGGAGGCACGATGCGGTGGATGACATCAATTATGTTGATGGCTGAGCGAACGCCGTCTGGGGCCTGACGCCGGAACAAATCAGATTGATCTGGATTAATAAGCTATGGAAGTATGGGATTCAGCCTCGATGCAAGAATCAAGTAAGGATCTTATAGTCCGAGTTTAAGAGCGAAATTGGACGGTAAGATTCACATCTAGCGGGTCCTTATTCTCTTTTGGTATAAGTGAGATTGTGGTGTATTGCCAGGAAGGGGCACGGGTTCGCCTCCTGCCATACCCGGAGAAGACATCCGCCTGTAAAGGGGCTATTACTGTGGCAAAGGTTTTATAAATTCTGCTCCAAAACCATCCGGTCCGGGCACTGCCCCAGGCCTTTTATAGTTTCAAGATTTCCAGTTGGGTAATTGGTTTGATTAGGGCTTGGCTTTTCTCCTGGGGAGGGTGGGGAGGGACAGAACTTAAGATAATCTGTGGTTGCCTGGGCTGGCGCTGGCTGCTGGGGGGTATAGAGTTTAGCATAATAAGAAACAAAGGCTTCTGCAATTTGTTCAGACTTATTAGTTAAGCGACCAGTGATTGGGGAAACAATTTTGGTTATTGTGGCTCTGGCTTTGAAGTGCCTCAGCCGGGCTGCCAGAAGTCTGGTGCCCCTGGGTCCTCCCTCGTAATATTTTTGTTTAAGGAAAAAAAGATTCCTCTCAATCTCCTCCTTGTGGAGTTTCTGGATTTCAGCCCTCAGGGATTTGAGCTCAGAGTCCCTTTGTTTATCCCACTTTAGTTTTCGAGGATTCCAGGTCTGTTAGTTTTGCATGGAGCTTTTGTTATTTTAATAGGCGGTCTTTTTTCTTCTGGGAGGCTATGCATATTAATTGTCCCCTAATAGTGGTCTTCAGTGTATCCCATAAGAATTGTGGCGTCATCCAGGGTTATGGTGTTTGTAATGTGGTGTTTAATTTTACTTACTACTTCTTTATCCCTAAGCAGGGATGTATTAAGTCTTCAGTGTGTCGTTCTTCTGGGGAGAGAGAGGGCGACCTCCAGAGATATTGGGCTATGGTCTGATAAGGCAGAGGCACCCACCCACATTGAGGGAAGGGCGGAAATACTGTCCTTAAAAGTAAAATTGTGTCGAGGCAGGAATACACCTTGAACCTGGGTGAGTAACACGTATAGTCCTCGCTCTGGGATACCTTTCTGCCAGACATCCTAGCCCGTCTGATTCAGGATATGTCTGACTGCCCTTGCCTTACAGTGATCTGGGTTCTGAATGCCTGAGGTGGTATCCAGATTTCTATCCCAAATTAAATTCCAATCCTCCCCCATAATCAGGAGGCCCCTAGATCTTTCAGCAACTAGCTGGGCAAGCGAGGCATAGAATGCTGTGGAGGAGCCCGGGGGAGCGTAGACACTAACCAGGGTTACTGGGGTATCCTGCACCCTCCCTATAACCATAATATATCTGGCTCCAGTGTCCGCCACAGAGTCCTCCAACTCAAATGGGAAGGACGCTGAGAGCAAGATGGCCACCCCTCTCTTACAACCAGAATCCAATGATAAGGAGAACAAATATGGATGGGACTTGGTCCTCAACTTTAGGACCTCCAATGGGGATAGGTGGGTTTCTTGTAAGAAATTCACGTTGCAGTTCTGTCTGGTAATATACTTCTGGATTTGTTTTCTCTTCACTGGACTGGAGCACCCGTTATAGTTATAGGAGAGTATTTTAACACTATGACCAATCATTTATATTTAACATGAGAATTCTTCCTACTAACATGAGGGAAAACAGTATATCTCAGTGTGTCTGGCAATTCTACCTTTTCTGTAAAATATGAGTACCCACGTAACTTAAGCAACAACCTTAACTTAGAGCTTTTCAACAAGAAAACAGATTCCCGACCATCAGTTAGGGATGTGTGCTCGAGGCAGTCCTCAATTGAGGGCTCGAGCTTAAAAAAGAGTGGGATGAACGAGTCTTTTAAGACACATCCATCCCCCTTCAAATCAGGTGTCGATAGACTTCCTGGGGGCTGGTGGTGGTTTCCCAGCCATAGGGGCAAGCGCAAGAGCGGTGAGTGGGAGGAGCTCCACCTTAATGGTGTGCATTCCTTCCTTCCCAGGGGAAGTCCCTAATGGGGTGCCCTAGAGTCAGCAATCGCATGATTCAGCGTTGGTCCACCTCCCTCCGAGATCCATAGGGATCTCTAGAAATATAAATGATTCACCCTTTTTAAGATTTTAGTATATTATTAAATAATCAAATAGGGTTGTCTGAAGAAGCATTGCCCTGCTAACTGTAGATTAACTATAGGGTTTCAATTGAGGACATAGAGACTATATTAGGTCAGCCCCTGCCGATGAGGCAGTTACAGAATTATACCCTCGCAGGAGCCCCCAAGTATGAACTGCATCAGCTTCAACATTAAGTAACCAAGTGGCTTCAGGGAAGTGCCCCATTGGGAACGGTTCACCTCCTAAGCTGGAGTTAAAAAAAAATTAAGTCTTTAATTTGGCAACCCTCGAAGCGTTCCTTTTTCCTCCCAAACCTTGGATTCCCCATGCATCCACAAACAGGTCGGCATAGATTGCATCCAACAAGCCTGAATGCAGTTCCCCATGTTCAGGAAGCTGTGCTGGGGCGGTTCACAGTGACACACTTAGGGACCTCCAAGAAATTCAGGTATCGAGGGATCTGCAGCATATATCCCAGGGAGCTCCTACACAAGGGTCAGCCAACCCACGAGCACAATCCACGGTGGTCAAGGGGATCAGTGATAAGCCCCAGGTCACGTAGCAACAAGGGAACAGCATCAAAGTGTGTTGGGAGCCGTTAACGAAATTCAGAAGGGGGTGGTGGAAACCGGAGCGGAATATCCAGACGCGGGGGAGAGAGAGAGAGAGAGAGCAGTTAAGTCCCAGGTCTGGTCTAGAGCATAGGAAAGCAAGGAAAAAACGTGGGTACCTTTGCTCTCCCTTGCGAGCCATGTCTCCGTGCCAGACTCCACAGCTTCACCCAACAACGATCCCTCATCTTCCATCTGGAGGTGAGCAGCCTTCTTATTCAGTTTCGCAGGGGTCTCGAGCTGGCCTGTCAGAGTAGATATGTCTGCTACGAGATTAAATGCGCTGGGTTCCCTGAACAACGCCTTGCCGTGGGGCTCCTTTCTGAGCAACACTCCAGGCCGAGGTAAGAAGATCTTTTTCCAGCCTTTCCTTTGTCAGGGGCGGCACAGCTATTCCCAGCAATTCCAGGAAAGGGGCAGCAGATAGCAGGTCTTCATAGACTTTTGAGCCTTTATCTGAAACAATCTTGAGGCGTGCGGGGTACAGGACCTGTGCTTCCATGTTACGAGCCCGAGGTTGCCTCATAATCGGCCAGAGTGATTTTCTAGCATCTTGGACGGCTGTGGTATGATCATTATCCAAGTTTATTCGGCGACCCTCATGCAGCAATGCCCTTGTTTCCAAGCCGCTTTAAGATTTCTTCCTTTGCCTGGTAACTAGTAAGTCTTGCGACTATAGAGCGAGGCCTCACGTCTGGATTTTTGGGTCGGAGGCCAGAGATCTATCTTTCGATCCATCGTGAGATCTAGGTCCTGGGGTAGTGGAAGAATCTGCCTCAGTATTTTTGCAGAAACAGGGTTACACTCTGGTACTTGTCTTCGGACCCTTCGAGAATCCCATACAGCCTTATGTTTTGCCTTCTGTTTCTGCCTCGAGGTCATCTAACTTGTGGGTGAGTTCCCGATCTCTGGCTAAGAGACAGAGCAGGAGTCTGTCCTGATGGTCCAACTGCTCGACTATTTGGTTTATGCACAATTCAAGTTGTTCTGCTTTGTGATCAACTCTGGTTAAGTCTGTTCTGAATTCATTTAGAGTTTGATTTTTTTAGCCACTGTACGAGCCGTTTGCATTACAGTTTCACTGAGGCTCATTGGAGTTTCCTCGGCAGAGGCCTCCGAGTGCTGCAGGCCCTCCATCGCGTCTCTCTCTTGCAGATCGCATCGACCTTCTCCCTGCATCATTTCCCTCAATTTTTGCATCGGGGTTGATGGCGGCTTTCCTGCTCTATTTCTCTTTGCTTTTACTGGTGAAGACATCCCTCTAATTGGGCGATGTTGTCGGATTGTAGTCAGGAGGGAGACGGAGCTATGAATCTATGCTGCTATTAGCTCGCTGACATCACCCGGAAGTCCCTACTTTCCGGCACTTCTTAAAGGGGAAAGGAATATCCAAAATAGTGTGGATGAACAACATATACCTCTCCTAGAACTGCTGTTACAGGTGAGTAACCTGTGTTTTTGCCCTAATGTCATGAGGCTTCCTCAGAGTTCTTGGCACTTTAAATAGTTAAATCAGGGAACCTAACTCACTAGGCAGCTACTGTCCAGTGTCCATCTTCTCCCACCTAAGCAAAATACTGGAAAAAATTGTGTTTCAGCAAATTTCTGATAATGTATCTAAGCATAACCTGCTTTCCCCTACTGCCTTGGCCTGTTTCACTGACCGGGGGTCGATTCAAGAACAATCTGAAGGTGCAAAACCTTCCTAAGTCCCCAAAGTTCCATAGCTGTGTAAAAAGGGGTTATTGCTCTGAGTGCTATGCACAAAACTGCCTCAGCTGCGGAAAAATACACTACGAACTGCGGGAAAAAAGTGCAGCTGAAATTCCTGAAGGAAAAAAGTAATAGATATGTATAGTATCCCCATAAAGGCTATTCTCAGCCAGTGTTTTTCCGCAGTTGCTGAAAAATGTTGCACACATGAGAGTGAGGTGTAACACCCCTGAGCAAATGCAGTGCCCAACAATTGAAATACAATTATAGTGGAGATCAGGCACAATTAATAGCAAACCAATGGGCGTATAGCAGTGGCAGTTATTATGGCAACACTAGCACACATTGTCATTGAAAGACAGAAAACAACAACCACCAGACCCAGTGCAGCCCACGAAGGAGCCCCACAGGCAGTACAGGCTGAACCGCCTGCAGTGTGTGCTACTGCAGCAGGCAACAGAAACACTCCAGGGAGAGACACAACCATCAGTTGCAGACAGCCACTGTGGTGCATGGTTTTGCTGGTACCAGTGGTGCTGCAGTGGTCCCAGTTGAGGATTGGTTGCTGGTCTCTCTGTGGGTACTTTCAGCTACATCTATGGCAAGACTGTCAAAGTCTGCTGCTCCAGCTAATATGGATCACCTGTTGTGCCTCCTACTGTAAGCCTTTTCCGCAGCTGCAGATCCACAGTTGCAGATTTTCAGCACTGCGAATTTCCACAACTGTTTTTTTTACTGATTTCCCCGTCTTAATTCTTCTTTCAGAGTATCCTGCACTAGTGTTTCCACAGTGCCATGAATACTTTCCGCAGCTCTGGGATTTTGGCTCGTCTTTGTGAATCCAGCCCCAGACCTTTAAGGGCATGGATGATGGTAAACTAACAGGAGCCATTTTCATGAACTTATCAAAGGCCTTTGATCTTGTGGACCACAACATCCTTCTAGACAAGTTGCAATATAGTGGCTTCTCAGTCGCAACCCCAGCCTGATTTAGGAATTACCTCTTGGGGGCATCCCAAGTGGTCTGCATGGGAAGTCATCTGCAAATCTCTGGGATCAGTAGTGGGGTCCCTCGGGGGTCCATACTTTGACCAGTTCTGTTCTCCCCCTTTGTTAATCATCTCCCCAGGGAAGGCAAATGCAGCCACATACTCATGTATGCAGATGCTTGATTATCTGCTACAACACCAGGAATCTGATCAAGCTATCCATGTTCCTTTCCAAGGAGTTCAGTGCTGCCCAGAGGGTGGTTGCTTCAAACAGTGTATTCTTAAACGCCAGAAAGACTAAGGCAGTGCTCTTCAGGTCCAAAACCTAGCTCACTAACAGAAGGCCCCACTACTCCCTATTTCCTGAGTATTCAAACACAGGAAGGGTCCTCCCTTGAGCAGGTAACGGCATTTAAATACTTTGGGGTAACACTGGACCCCCTCCCTAACCTTTTTGGACCACTTGGGGTAACAGTGAAGTGTATCAATCAGAAACTAGGGGTCTGTTTCAGGTTGAAGAATCTCATGACCCCTGAAATACGGCTTGCCATAGCCAAGGGTATGCTTTTTCACCACCTTTCTCACCTTTTTTCTCTCAAACCT
The DNA here is from genome assembly GCA_016271365.2 of Neoceratodus forsteri. Classification (NCBI taxonomy): domain Eukaryota; kingdom Metazoa; phylum Chordata; order Ceratodontiformes; family Ceratodontidae; genus Neoceratodus; species Neoceratodus forsteri. The sequence continues at coordinate 553,410,594 of JADMNL010000023.1, read as the reverse complement.
CTTGTCGCAGGCTGTCCAGGCTCAGTGCTACCTACATCAACATCCATTTGTTTGCCTTGTTGGCCCTTTACAGCACTCATCATTGCTCCCCCTGTCAGATACTGGGCTGGCTGTTCCCACAGGCCCTCTGGGACTACCTTCTGGGTTGCCTTGTCAGGTAAGTCTCTCAGGGAAAGAGAGAATTCCCCACTATCAGCATTCCTTCATCACAAGACACAAACCCTAGAACCCTCCTTACCTTCTCCTCGACCATACCCAGGTTGCCACCTGTATGGGAGAAGGGCCTTCTCCATAGCCGCTTCCTTGCTTTGGAATGGTTTGCCAGCCTCCCTTCACTACCTAAACATGACCTTTCTCTTCAAAGCATGCTTTCAACACGCCCTCCTGGCAACCTCTACCTTTAAGTGCCCGCAGTGAAACTGAGCTGTGGTTACTTCTTAATTTTCAGGCTCTTCCATGCATTTCTCTGCTTCCCAGAGTGCATTGTTGATATCCTGCAAGAATCTCCTGCAGTCAGTCTTGCTCGTATTATTTAATGAGATGATTTATTCCTGTGCTGTTACTCCTTTAATTTTATTTATGCTTTGTATCGCTGGAACTTGCTCCTCTCGTTATTCACACGCTTGTTTGTGTATTTTCTTTTTGTGTTGCAGTTTTGGGTGCTTGGTATCGGTGTAACCTTAGAGTATAACTCTCCATAACTTGTGTTTTGTAAATTTTGTTCCTGCTTCTTGTAATGTTGTGTATCCTTGCTAACATACTGTCTTGATGACCTGGGTTGTGTCTGAAACAGTCCATGGGATCAGTGTACTCACACAGTTAACCATCAGTCAAACAAATAAATACATAGAAGCCTGCTTTTTCTGAAGTCTGCATGACTTGCCACTCTGCTGCCTTGACAAAAACTGGAGGGTGTAGATAAGTATAAAGTATTTCTTTGTTATATTTGTTATATTTTAAGGAGTCAGTATAGCACAGTGGTTTAAGGCGCTGAGCTGCAAACTTGAGACCTGGGTTTGAATCCCATAGCCCCACTTGCATACTGTGTGACCCTGAGTAAGTTCTTTAACTTCCTTGTGCTCCCAGGTTGCACTTGTAAACGAGCTTTCAGCTTAGGGTGTCTCTCCTCAGAAACAAAGGTAAAATAAAATGATTTGATCTGCCCTTCTTAGCCTGGTGCCTAAGTTAAGTCTGGGGAACTTTTATATTTTGTTTATAGGCAGTTACCTCCTATGTGTCAAGCTATAGCTTGTTGTGTTCTTATAGGGCTCAGTTTTGTATTGGGGGTCCCTGTTACTGATGTTTATTAAATAGAACGATTATATCTTGTGGTATTGTGACATCATTTTGCCTTTATTAGTCTGTAGGCTCTCAGAGCTGTTTGCAAGTTCAAGTGCCATTTTGGGACCTCTGACTGCCTAAATGGCGCTACATGTGTGCATCAGTTTCTGACGCTGCCAAGTGCTAGCAGACACACACCTGTGTGGTTTGTATGATTTACTTCAACAACCGTGTTGTGGCATTTTTATGGATGCAGACTGCATTTTATGCAGTTTCTCATTTGTCTGCTGATTGTGGTTGCATTTTGCTGAGTCAGTCTTTGTTTTATAGCTTTCAGCCTCATTTACTTTTTGCAGGTAATGCTTATGCTAGGGTTTTCCATCAGCATTTTTTGTGCAATCTTTTGGGAGTCATCCATTCTTTTAAATTTATAGGTTCTTTTGTGGGGGGCCGGGGGCATTCTTTTGGCAGAAAGCTGTATTTGTTTTGGCACCAGGCCATTTCACAAACCCTTTTAAAAAAGTGTAAAGTACGTCTAAGGAGTATGAGGCGGTCTCCTTTCGGTATCTTTTGCCTGTTTTTCAGTAGTAAAGCTGATGCCGGCCTTTTCTCTAGGTGTAAATACAAAAGAGGACCGTTAATGCATATGAAGTTCTCCTGTGCTATATTGGCTCAGTTTTGGAATGACGTAGAAAGAACACTTAGTGAAATAAAACAGTTTCCAATTAAATTGGAGAAACGAATCGCAGTGTTGGGAGATTTTGAGAGGTTGCCTGGGCTCAAAGAAGGGCACAGAATGTTTGTATATTTTATTTTTATTTATTACAACAATCGAAATACACCTTTGAGTCAAGGTTCCTTTGCAAAGGTTCCACGTCAGAGAAACAGAGGATAACATAAGTACAAAATAGTCGACTAAAAAACAGTATAGGTCAACACAAGCCCAGCATCACAGGGTTAAAGAAACAGCAACAAATGAAAACTACGTACCTACCGTAATTCTTGATCTTCTCTTGTATCTTCACCATTCATTACTGCTGGGCGTAAGCTGGAAGCGCGCACCCGCTACGGGAGTTTTTTTAATTTTTTAAGGGAGGAGTCGGCGCCATTGCCCACAAAAGTGACGCACTGCGTGGTGCAGGAGGGGCAGCTGTTAGGCGCCACAGACTCCTCCTCATCCCAGTTCTGTAAGCCAGATAGGTGAAATAAAGAATTTAGAAAGTTAAGAGTGAGGCAAGAGAGCCAAGCGATAGATAAAGGAAAGGAAACAAACTGAAAAAGGAATAAGCCAAAAAGAGGACAGGAAAGAGGAGAACCCTACCCTAAGGGACCACAGGACCTCACTCCTTGGGTGACTCTGAGGGAGGAACAGGTAAAGGGAGAGAAAGAGAGAAAGAAGAGGAAGAAGAAAAAGGATATTGGGAGGAAGGAAAATTCTGCTATAAATTTTGAGTGATATTGGCTTGAAGCTTATCAGCTTGGATCTTAAAAGCAAGGGAGCAAGGATCCCTTCAGACAATACTGGTTTAGATGGTTCAACCAGAACCTTCTGCACCGCTTGGTACAAAGAGAGGCAGATTTCCCTACATATCCCACTATCCTAAGACCCATCACTCAAGCTGAGAGCTCACAGATTGCCAGAGGCAAATAATCTGTTCCGTGGAGGAATGAGCCCCCAATTAGGTGTATGAGAAAGGACCCCACTAGTACACAGCCTTACGACTATTACTTGGGGGGGGGAGCCCTAAGAGAGGGCAACCTATTTTGGAAATATGAACAGAGACTGAGAAAGACTCTCCTTCTGACTCCCTGGTAGAAGGCAGGGGCCAAATGGTACCAGACCACCAGTTCATGGATGGTATTTTTTGAGTTGGGCTAGAATTGACATTGACTAGCTGCAGCCTGGCATTCACAAGGCAAAGTTGAGGGACACCAGCTAGGTTCCAAGACCAAGGGTTAGAGGACTGTTTCAGAAACTAGCCCTGTTGGCTGGTGATTGAACTAATCCGTCCCAAGGGTAAAGTGCCTGGAAAGACCCTCCAGGAAAAACAGAAAGAGTTCCCTCAGATGGAAAAAAAAACCAAGTTCCACTCGCTCTCCTTCTTCTTCAAATCCCTCACTGGGTTCTTTTTCTTTTTTTACAGAAGAACAGGAGATCTCGAGGACCAGGGGATATAACTCCCAATGACCTCGGGGAGGAGGGCGAGCAGGGCGGGGGAGATGCCCAAGAAATGAGGCCCCTGAGGGGAAGGTGGGCAGGATTCAGTAATGAATGATGAAGATACAAGAGAAGATCAAGAATTACGGTAGGTACGTAACTTTCATACCTTCCCTTGTCAGTCTTTACCATTCATTACTGCTGGGTGAGTACCAAGCCCCTCTGGAGGCCTGATGTTCAGCCCTGAGGGAATAGATCCCTCAGCCTCCTACTGGTAGTAAGCAGGAGGGGGAGACCCTAACCAATAGACTGAGGCAGTCTAAGGTTTCTGAGGACAAGGGGGTGTCCCCCGTGGTCGGGGGGAGGAGAGGATGCCCCTGAAGAATCCTCCTCGCCCTGCGGGAAAACAGACAAGTCCCCCGAAAGGTGGAGGAAGTCACTCTGCGCCAGGCAATAGGTGACAGTCTGGACAGACAAAGCCATGCCGTCCGCCTTATGCAGATCGCTGTCCCTGCCAGTCTAGAAGCCACCTCATTGGCGTCATAAGACGCCCTTGCCTGGTGCCTTGCAAGCTCCAGACCCTGCGCAGACAGGGCAATGGCCTGTCTGGACTGCTCCGTATCAGGCATAGATGCCAGAACCTGTGCCAGCATCGACCACAGATGCCTGTTGTAGGCAGCGTGGTGTGCCTGATGTGAACCTATACACATCAGTACACGAGCCGAAGAGAAGACTCTTCATCCCCATCAGTCAAATTTTGCAGAATCCGGATCTGGGATTCGATCGTTTGCCAGGTGCTGAGGCCCAGAAGGAGTGTCTAGGGACATCAAGCTCGAGGGCGGGTGAGGTAGAGAACCTAGAGACTCGTGGGGGGCACAATACCATCTTCTGCAGTCTACCGGGGCTGGAGAAGTGGCGTCTGGAGACTGCCAGGTGTGGATAGATACCTTCTGGAAAGGGATTGGCCAGGAAGGCACCATGAGGTGGCGAGCACTGAATTCACTAAGGAATGCACGCGTCTGCCGCTCGATATTGTCCCAGCAAACAAAGGAAATATGGAGCTCTGAGACCAGCCTCGAAAGGAACCGCTGATATTCCGTGAAATCAGCATCGGAGGACAGGTGGACAGAAGTTCCTCTTCCTCAGAAGAAGAAGACGAGGAGGCAGTGGAGCTCGAATGATCAGGAGACTCCAGCGGGGGGACAGGCGGAAGACCTGTTTGTCCATGGCCCTAACATATGAAGGAAAGGCCACCGCAGTAGCTCTGAAAGTCTCCCAAATTAAGGGTCCCTTAGGACCCACATGGCCTGGAAGAGAGGGGGGTGGCTGCAGAGGGATGGGCAAAGGGCACCTGAGAGTATGTGCCTGGCCTCTGCTGGGGCTCTGAGATCCAGGGAACGATGCCACCGTGAATGGGGATCCTGAGACCATACCGGGTTGCGAAGAAGGAACCTGAGAAAGCAAACCCCGGAAGAGCCCAGATTGGGAATCTCCCCTGTGACGTAACTGAGGTTGCATGTGTCCAGAAGGGCAACCCTCTGCTCTGCCACTAGAAGGCGCCCTCGAGACTTCGAAGGAAAGGCAGGGTTCGGCACTGTGACCCCTGCCCACACCCCGTAGGGCGGTGGGGATGTGCTGCCGCTTCTCACCCCAACCTCTCAACCCCTCCAACTCAGAGGCAGCCCTCTTCCTCAACACCAACGTAGGAGCTCCCTGCTCTGTGGGCCTCTGGAGGGAGGCCACAGTAGCAGGGCCCTCCGCCCCTTCCCAAGGGGCCCCAGCAGCACCAGAAATAGCAGCTGCCTGGGCCCTCTCAGAAGAGGGTATTCTCTCCTGAACCCCGGAGCTATCACCCCCATGGGATCCCAGGCCACCCTGAGCCGTGGGATCCCCAGAGCAAACCTGCTCCAGGGAGTCAGGAAGGGGAACACTGGACCGCCTGACACCCTGGCCTACAGAGAGTTCCGAATCCAAAGAATTGGGCTGCCACTCCGGGTCCACCTCTGAGTCATCCTCCTCCGAAGAGGAGTCGAGCAGGGTAATCTCCAGAGAGGCAACCCCCCGAAACATCTCTGGCGATGGCCTGAGTCCCTGGCCCCGTGGACGGTGCCAGAACACAAAGCTGCACCGCCAGTGGTGCTGCTCGAGTCCCCGGCACTGCGGATGGTTCCGGGACCCAAAGCGGCACCGCCGATGGCACTGCTGAAGTCCCCGGCACCGCAAACAGCGCCGGAACCCAAAGTGGCACCTCCAGCGGTGTTGCCCAAGTCCCCAGCGCCGAACACAGAGCCTTCCCCTGCTCGGCGGCATCGAGGGTCCGCCAGTGCCGAGCCCCACAACCAGGGGCCATGGCATTGGGGAGCCTGCACCTTTGTGGAGGTCACTGCCGGGACGGCACCAGCGATGCGACCCCAGGAGGAATCGCACCGCTCCTCCGGCGTTGAAGAAGAAACCTCCTTCTCGGCAAGTCTAGAAGTGGCGGAGGCCTCCTCCTCGCTAGGCCGTATAGACCCCGGAGGAGACCCAGAGGAGGGGTCAAGAGATCTGGCCTGGGAGGCCCGCAGGCGACGTCTTCCCTCAAAAGTCGGCGGAGCCCTGCCAATCTTGAACGCGCAGATTTCCAGTACATGGCAATCCATGGAAAAACAGGCGTCGCAGTGATCCATATCATAGTTGGGTCCCAGGCATTGAAGGCAAACATCATGTCAATCCATGACGGAGAACTGCTGGCCACAGGGGCACCGACGCATAGGGGCAAGGCCCGCTTTGGATTTACGCTTAGCTCCCAAATCAGACATAGTGCGAAAAAATCTACAAAAACAGCAAAGAGCCCAGCACCATTGAAATATAAATAAATGAAACGGTCTTACCGGCTTCAATGGCATCGGAATGGAGAACTGGGATGTAGGAGACGTCGAAAACGGCGTTGAAAACTATCAGGCCTAATGGCGTACTATAAAACTTTTCTGAACTCACACAGCAGGTGTAGCCTCGACAGCGGGAGAAACAGAACTGGGATGAAGGAGGAGTCTGTGTGCCTAATGGCCGCCCCCACGCACCATGCGGTGCGTCACTCTCGTGGGCCGGCGCCGACTCTTCCCTCAAAAAAAAAACCTCCCGTAGCGGATGCGCGCTTCCGGCTTACACCCAGAAGTAATGAATGGTGAAGATTGACAAGGGAAGATCAGCAAAGTGTTTGGAGTAAGGTAGCCTGACCCAAAACGTTAAGTGCAGTGAGAAGAACATCAGGGGGGACAAGGAGGGACTACAGAAGGTCTCAGTTTGGAGATAGGGAGTTGGGTGGGGATGGAGGTAGGGCGACTAGGGACAGTCACAGGATGAGAACTTAAGGAGCTGTTTTTTCAGATTGGTTTTGATGGGGCCTAGCTTGAGTTCAAGTGAGGTGGGAAGCTCGTTGAGCCATTTAGGAGCCCGATATAGAAAAGCTCTTTGGCACAGGGAGGTCCTACAGCGGGGGACAGCCATGAGGGGCTTAACAGTACTTCTAGTGGACCTGTTTGAGGGGGCCAGTTGGATAAGCGGGTGAAGTCCGGGGGGGTTGGGGGAAGGTTGAGTAGGATTTTCTTGGCTAGGAGACAGGTGTGATATTTAAGTCTCCCATCTCTAGTTTGTGCAGAGTTAGAAATCCTAACCCAAAGTAGAACTGAAATGCCTCTGGTTAGCAAAGTTTGGTTCAGCAAATTGTTGGACTGTGCCTACGTGGAAAAACTTGCGTACAGAGCTAGAGGTATGCCTGACACATACAACAGTAGGTGGATGTCCCTGGAGGAGCACTCGTCTAATTGTCACAGTAACAGCAATGCAGAGGATAGTGAATAGGCACTCAGGCTTGGCTCCACAATGTTAGTTCTGGAATGCGAGCTAACAACGTAAGCATGTCATGTTGATGAGTTTTCAGTCACTTTTGTTATTATGCTGCACTATCAAGTTTAAAGTTGTTTAAAAGATAGAAAGGTTTTCTACTTTCTCCTAGCTTTATTTGTTCTCTTGCTTTGCTTGTTCTTCTTCTGTAATTCTTGATTTTCTCTCTTCTTCTCTGTCAGTACTTTTTTCATATGCTGGCAAGGAAAGAATCGCAATAAAGGAAACAGTATTTTAGCCTGATGGAATAATGGCATAGAGTGTTACGATGGCTTTGAATTGTGCATAATGTACTTTTGTAAATGTTGATCTAATTGTGTGAAACTGGTATGTGAAGATCTGTAATGTTTTGAAGAATGAATAAACTACTTTTGGAAAAAAAATCAGCTGACCTGTCGACACAGCGGTAGAGCTGCAGCTTGTGACGGCGGCAACCTGGGTTCGGAAACGAGCCTGGATTATTGGGGGCCGGCCGTAGGGTGGAGGATCAGTTGTCCCATTGAACACTCTTCTCTTCTGGGGAGGGAGGGCTGACTGCCTCGCAGTACTACTGCCAGCTGTGGGTGTACAGGTGGCGGAGCAGCTGTGAAAAGACAGGAAGGGGGGACACAGAGATGCGTTTGGGCAGTGCATGCTGCAACACGCTTCTGCAGGGGTCCCTCACGTCCCCAGTAGTATCCCCCTCGGGGTTGGAGGTTACACCTCAGGGAAACTAGAGGTAACCCCTGCCTGAGCTCCATGAATGGCCAGTACATCCGGCTCGATGGCAATATAGCCACGACACTGGGCAGAGGAGGTGATAGAACTGATATAAAAATCATTGTTTTTAAATTTAGATCTGCAGTAAGTGGCAACAGCAGTTGAAGTTTGGCTACCTGAACAATGTTTTTTGTAGCTTAACATAGAAAGTCTTAGCAAAATACTGTTTGGCTAGAGGCAGCGTATGCAGTATATGTTTTAACACTATTTCACTCTCAGTAAGCAACACGAAGCTTCATACTTTGGTATTTTGGAGTTACCCATGAAGATGAAAGCTCCTGCCGCTGCCTAAAAATGTGAATGATTGAATTTAGTCTCAGGAAATGGCATGCTGCCAAGATTTTAATATTTATTTGAAAAGGCTTGGCTTAAGTGAGATATATTGCATATGGATTAGTTCCAGTTAATCTGAGTTCAGTCGAATAATAGGGAGCTCAGGGACTCTGTGGTGCTGTGGAGGTATGTTTGTTCAGCAGTTTGATTTGGGAGTTATGTAGTCTTTTTGTGTTTTGTTATTTTTTTTACCTATTTTGTCTGTTTTCGTACCTTTCAGTTCCCTCCGTCTCTCACCCTGATGATGCAGGCTACCTGGACTACATCCGCTGGCAGGGGGTGGGCAAAAGCTGCATGGCCTGTGCTCTTGGGCGAGGGACTGCCTTCATAGCCTGTGCAGCTGGCAGGGGGTGGGCGAATGCTGGGTGGACTGTGCTCACGGGCAGAAGACTGCCTTCATGTCCCATGCCGACAACGACAGATGGGCGATACTGGGTAGCCTGTGCTGTCAGGCAAGGGACTGCCTTCATAGCCTATGCCGCCAGCAGCAGATGGGCAATGCTGTGTGACCTTTGCTCTTGGGTGAGTGACTGCATTTATAACCTATGCTGCTGGCAGTTGGTGGGCGAGTACTGGGTGGCCTGTGCTCTCGGGCGAAGGACTGCCTTCATAGCACATGCCACTGGCAGTGGTGGGCAAATACTGGGTGTCCTCTGCACTCTCTACCTGGGAGTGAATCGCCTCATCTCTGCAATGCACTCATCCCCCACACCAGTCTCCCCTGTATGTGGGATTCTGAGGGTAGAAGACAGACCTCGGTCTTCTGGGTGGTAGCACAACAGATTGCTTCCATGCCAGTGGGACGGTGGCATCTTACTATTTTGGAGTGCTAGGAGCTCTCTCTCCCCCCCCCCCATTTCATCATCTCCCTCTAAATGGGCCAGATTATTTTTTGATTCATTTCTTTTGTATCTCACATGCTCGTATGCTGCATGAGCTATTGCTTGTTAGATTGCACATGAGGAAGTTGCTCTTTGGGGTATGCTGATGCCATGAGAAGTAGCCCTGAGGGCAGGAATTAGGGTAAAATATGGAAAAATAGCCACTCCCTTGTTGGATGATGGCTTCCCTCTCCATCACGCTAATCAGCCTGTCTGCTTAAGACTTCACCTCCATCAATGTTTTGTCTTCCACCCAAGCCCCCTTAATGCAGTTCTTTTGGCCCTGTCCCCATGGCTTTCCGGGGAGAACCCCTGCCAGGGTCAGAGGTGGGACCAAGGGACAGAGGTTTTGGGTCTCTTAGGGACCTAGATATGTGGAAGATCATCAATCAGTGTCCACTGTGGGAGAAACATAGAAACATAGAATTTGACAGCAGATAAGGACCTCTTGTCCCACCTAGTCTGCCCACATTCCTACCTAACAGATAAACTGCAGATCCTAGTTAACCAACAGCTTACTTCCTCCTACCCTCCCACTAGGATTGCCTTATGTTTGTCCCATGCATTCTTGAATTCCCCCACTGTTCTTGACTCCACGACCTCCTCAGGGAAGCTGTTCCATGCATCCACAACCCTCTCTGTGAAAAAATACTTCCTCACATTACCTCTGAGCCGTCCCCCCTCTATCTTCAAATTGTGCCCCCTTGTTCTTGCACATCTCTTTTTCTGAAAGATGCTACCCTCTTGGACTTTGTTGATTCCCTTGAGGTACTTGAAAGTTTCTATCATGTCCCCTCTCTCCCTTCTTTCCTCAAGGGTATACATATTAAGCTCCTTTAGTCTTTCTTCGTATGTCTTCTGGTGCAGACCCTGCACCATTTGATGCCCTCCTCTGGACAGCCTCCACTCTGTCTGTGTCTTTCGGAGATGGGGTCTCCAGAACTGCACACAGTACTCCAGATGGGGTCTCACCAACTGTCTGTACAGATGGATAACAACTTCCTGTTTTCTACTATTGATGCTTCTCCCTATGCATCCCAGTATCCCCCCAGCCTTCCTTACTGCCTTCTCACATTGCTTGCCCACCTTTAGGTCATCTGATATAATTAGCCCCAGGTCCCTTTCCATTTTTACTGTTGTCAGTATCTCACCCCCCATTGTGTACTCTTCCCCTGAGTTTTTGTTTCCCAGGTGCATTACCTTGCACTTCTTTGCACTGAATCTGAGCTGCCATTCATTTGACCATTCCTCCAACCTTGCCAAGTCCCTTCTCATCCTTCCCACGCCTCCTTGTGTATCAACCCTGTTGCAGATCTTTGTGTCATCTGCAAAGAGACATACTTTTCCTTCCAGGCTGCAATGTCACTTATAAAGACATTAAAAAGGACCGGTCCCAGTACTGAACCCTGTGGTACCCCGCTAATAATCCTCCTTTCTTCTACTACTACCCTTTGCGTCCTGTTGTCTAGCCAATTTTTTTTATCCAGGCTACCACCTTGGGACCCACTCCAATGCTGGCTAACTTGTGTAATAATCTTTTGTGTGGGACTGTATCAAATGCCTTGCCAAAATCTAGGTAGGCCATGTCCACAGCCCCTCCCTGGTCTACTACTTTGGTCACCCAGTCAAAGAAATCTATTAGATTTGTCTGACACGACCTTCCCATTGTGAATCCATGCTGCCTTGGGTCCTGTGCCCCTCTGGCCTCTGAGTCAGTGCAAAACAGTACTTAAAGGAGGGCCTTGTATAAAAAGTATTCAGTTAAACGTACTTTGCCACCAAAACGTTTACTGGACTTCATTCAGCCTGTAATAAATCAACAGCACTGATTTATCCAGTCAGCACTGAGGATTTGCCTACATGTGGGGTCCCTTATAATCATAAGAGTGCCTCACTCACAGTTTTAAGTATGTAAAGTTTAATTTTCAAACAGGGGTGCCTGTCTCTTTTATATTAAGAAACAAATATTTTTTACAGTTTAAACATAAGTCATGAAACATGGTTTGATGTTTTATAATAGTTTTATAGGGACACTTGGAGTGTTTCTTTTTGTTTTTTTTAGTTTTCCACCAAGAACTTTTATTCAGCAACGGTTAATTATGGATCATTTCTGGGTATGATTTTTTTTTTTAAATATGATTTTTAGTAAAGGAAAATGAAGCAGCACAGTCTGATTACAAATCATATAGTGCAACTGCATTCACATTTAGATACAGATCTGAGGTAAGAGGTCAGCTCTAATAAATTCAATTTAGGAAAGAGCATATCAAGAAAATACCCAAAGTACATACAGAATTGGCTTAAATGTACTGTGTATATTCCTGCAGAATACATCCTTTGTTACCCCCAGGCCCACCCTTGGGCAAGCCATCTATAAAAGGAATTGACTGTTAGTTATATTAGCAATAAACTGAACTTCACACACCCCAGAACCCCCTAAGGCACAAACTCCGAATCTGTCTCTAACATATGTACTATCTACCTCTGCCATTTAGTTTGGCAAGCTGTCTCTTTGTCATGAAGGGCCGCTGTTAGTTTAACCTCAGTGACAGGGAAAATGATGGAATCACTTCTGAAGGAAAGAATTGTTGAGTATCTAGAGGCTAGAGGGGCACAGGACCCAAGGCTGCATGGATTCACAGCAGGAAGGTTATGCCAGACGAATCTGATAGATTTCTTTGACTGGGTGACCAAAGTAGTAGATCAGGAGGGGCTATAGCAAGGCATTTGACACAGTCCCACACAAAGATTAATACACAAGTTAGCCAGCCTGGGAGTGGGTCCCAAGATGACAGCCTGGGTAAAGAATTGGCTGGAGAATAGGACACAGAGAGTAATAGTAAATGGAGTCCACTCTGAAGAAAGGGGGTTACTAGTGGGGTACGCAGGAGTTCAGTATTAGGACGGTCCTCTTCAATGTCTTTATAAGCGACATTGCAGAAGGACTGGAAGGAAAAATATGTCTCTTTGCAGATGACACAAAGATCTGCAACAGAGTTGATGCACAAGGTGGGGTGGAAAGGATGAGAAGGGACTTGGCAAGGTTAGAGGAATGGTCAAATGTATGGCAGCTTAGATTCAATGCTAAGAAGTGCAAGGTAATGCACCTGGGAAACAAAAACCCAGGGGAAGAGTACACAATGAGGGGTGAGATACTAACAAGAACAAAAATGGAAAGGGACCTGGGGGTAGTCATATCAGATGACCTAATATGTGAGAGGGCAGCAAGGAGGGCTGGTGGGATACTGGCATGCATAGGGAGAGGCATCACCAGTAGAAAACAGGACGTTATTACCCCTTTGTACAGACAGCTGGTCAGACCCCATCTGGAGTACTGTGTGCAGTTCTGGATACCCAATCTCCGCAAAGACATAGACAGGATGGAAGCTGTCCAGAGGAGGGCAACTAAAATGGTGCAGGGTCTGCACCGGAAGACATATGAAGAGAGACTAAAGGAGCTTAATATGTATAGACTCGAGGAAAGGAGGGAGAGGGGACATGATAGAAACTTTCAAGTACCTCAAGGGAATCAACAAAGTCCAAGAGGGTAGCATCTTTCAAAAAGAGTGTGCAGAACAAGGGGACACAATTTGAAGATGGAAGCGGCTCAGAGGTAATTTAAGGAAGTATTTTTTCTACAGAGGTTGTGGATGCATGGGCAGCCTTCCGGAGGAGGTTGTGGAGTCAAAAACAGTGGTAGAATTCAAGAATGCATGGGACAGTCATAAGGCAATTCTAGGGGGTTGGGGTAGGAAGAAGTAGGCTGCTGGTTAACTAGGATCTGCAGCTTATCCAGTAGGTAGGGAAATGGGCAGACTAGGTGGGCCAAGCTGTCCTTATCTGGCGTCAAATTCTATGTTTCTATGTCAGTCATTCCATTTGATAGATCGTAGAAACTATTAACCTCCAATCCAGTTGGCATTACTTTAGTCATCCATTTATGAGTTATGGCTTTTTTAGCTGCTAACAAATATATGGGCAGAAGAGTTCTGTGCCAGGAGGGGGAGTGGTTTGGGTATATGGGTAATAATGTCATTTCTGCTGTAAGTTCTATTTGTTCCCCAAGACATACCCTCAGGTCTGCCTGAAGGGAACACCAGAATAGCATTAACATCGGGCAGTGCCAACAAATGTGACCCAAATCTGCCAGGTTTTATTTTATTTATTTATGTGTTTGATAACCGGGTGAGCAAACTGATCCAGAGGACCGTTTGCAGTCGCGACGCAGGCCACCAGGGTGGCAAACACAACAAACATCAATACAATACAGAGATACAGTTAGAACAAAACAGGACTGCCAAATATACTTGGTATGAGGTCAAATTACATAGTACAAATATTTCAGAGAAAGCAGTACTTACTGGTGTAGTGACATACATTAAGTGGCTATGCAATATAAGAGGCATAACATGATGATTATGGTGAAGTATTCCATGCAATGTACATACAGTTACATCTTCACTCTCACCAACAAGAACCGTAGCTATCTGGGAGGTATTTCCCCAAGGCCGTTGGGGGTGAAAATACCTATTTTTACATTTCCATGTGTAACCCCCTTGCAAATGGGGGTTTCCAAAAATCTTCCAGGAGCTTGCTTAAATGCTCCAAGCCTGAATGGTGTTTGGCGTTTAAGCCATTTATCTGCGAGTGCTTTTAGAGCCTCTGGTACTGTCTCTTTAAGAGCTGTCTGCTTGCAGACATAATTAGTTTGTATGGTGGGACTGTGTGTTTTCCTGTTTGAGTCCCGCTCGAGCTACTGCCAAATCGCTCTGTTTCTGCCATCGCTAAGTGGGCAGAAGGAGCACTCTTCAAAGATGCAATTGTTTGCTTGTAACCTGTTAGAGTAATAATGAAAATGCAGTTTGATTTAACCTGCTTTCTTGTAGCAAGGACAGTGCAGAGCAAGCTCCCTCATGTTGGTTCTGAACTGCTGAATTGGACCAGTCTTGGTGGGGATCCTTTAAAATTGAGCCTGCTCTGGGCGAATCAGAACTTGGATTCTCCTCTGGAGCCTGCTGTAAGGGGATTGTAAGGGCAGTGACTCTGGGAAATGTAGTTTTGACTTCAGCACCTTTTTTCCACCAACAGGGGGAGTTTATTGTGAGTGACAGCTAAACCAGCCAAGAACTGGGAGGAACTCAAAGGAAGTGTCCGGTTTTGTCTGCTGGAGTTTCAGTTTAGCTTTGGCAGTGAAGAGTCAAGGAGCCTTGTGCTTCTTCAGTGTGCAGTTCAGCGTGGGAAACGCATGTAAGGTCCCAAGTTTCGGTCTGCAGTTTGTGCAGGCGCTTGTTTGGACTGAATCTGACCTGTGAAGAAAATAAAGGAGATCTGAAAAGTAGAAACCAGGCTCACCCTGTAGAAGACTGGAGAAATTGCTGAATCGCTCTCGGTCTGTCAGGAACTGAACCTGCTGTGTGTTCTCCTGGGTCTTGTGCAGTATTTGCGATCGGGATAGAGAAGCAGCCTGCCTGGTATAGTACTTTCCTCTTACATGTAAATGTGTGTAGTGCTTGTGGGGACTCGCGTTTCAAATCCCCTGTACAGTGAATTGAGTGCATGAAGCTGGAAGTAAACCCCATCTTAATCCAGACTATATCCATTTGCTCCAAACTGCAGTGGGGTCCAGTCACAAGGACCTTGCCCACATGGTCTGCTCCTCCTGGCAGTCCAGGACAATCTGCCTTCCATTCAGTTCCCAGCATTGAGTTTGTGAGTACAAAGCAGGGTAGCTCCCTGCCATCTGTTTATCGAATTGCAAGTGTGTTATCTAATTGTTGTGTTTTATTTCTTCATGAACTGAGCCATCTGGCTCCAGATTACAATTGCGTAATGTGCAGGTGTTTTTTCATCACAGGGCCCCAACCAGTTGCACCAAATAGACTAGCCTTCTATTGCCTGAGTACCCAGAGACAGTGACTTATAGGTTAGGCCTGTGCACAGTGCCCTAGTATAGATATACAGTATATATATATTAGAGTGGTAAGCTAATTAACCTGATTTCCCCCAGTCCTTGTTATTCCCCCCTAAATAAATCAGATCAGTTTGTTTCAGCAAAGTTACACTGCCTGAGGTATTCGTTTATGTTACAGTATTGTACTGTGGTTTTTGCACTGTATCATCATGTTTTACAGGGAGTCCCCAGAGTCCAGCTGACCGAACCAGTCCTGGGGGTAAGTGTATATTGCAAGGGTACTGTGATTGGATTTGTGTGGGCCACTAGTAAGAAGAAAGGGGGGGTTGCAGTGACCCAGAGGGCTGTGACCAAGTCATATTAGGCTGTCTTAACCCCGACCTCTGGGTGGAGGTACCCGCCATCGGATCCAGGCCCCTAAACCTGTTAGTGGCAAATCAGGCAGGGGTAGTAACCCTTGGGATAGCGCCACCTAGGGGTTACACATGCAAATTCCCTCCAGACATAAGCTTAACAGCAGGGAGAGTGGACTTCACCCAGGAGACGCCGTATACATCCATTTCTAGATCTTTGTTCCACCCCTCCAAAATTGAGAACGTGGTATCCCCCAAAGTTTCCCTTAAGATTTTATATATATTGCCAATCAAATGTTCCCACGTATTACCGATAAAAATCTCGAGCATCTTTAAAAAGGGGGCAGACGGGAGAGTAATTTAGAGGGTATCGTACACTGCCTTAGTATAAAGTTTCTGACCTGTAGAAATCAGTATAAATCTTCCTGTCTACTTGGAGTGTTTCTTATGGCTATAAGAGTGTTGCCTCTTGCGTCCTTACATTGTCGGAACTGCTCACCTTTGATATGCAGTTCTGTTGCCCTAAGAATGCACGAGGACACACTCTTAACAGCCATACGAGACACTTGTAGCATCTCTAGAAACATAACATGACACCACAGACCTGGATCCATAGCATTAACGGAAATGTCCAGCACATTGTTTCATGCTTCTGTCAGTGCTGTACTTCCCTATCATACCCATGTCCCTCCATTTGTGGTAGGCTTACCAGTGGATATCGCCAAGCCAGTCAGGAACAGAGGCACACCCTTAAACTAAACTGACTGAGTGATGGATCCCCCTCTCCCATATACCTACTACTGTCGGCTGTCACCAAAGCCTCAGTGGGTTTGCCTGTGCTAGTGCTTAACAAAAGAATATTTGTAGTAGTAGTGGTAATTGTATTTATCCAGTGCCCATTCCCAGGGGCTCAGAGTATCTTACTGAAATTAAGACAACTCAAACAACAACATGGCACAACTTTAAAATAGCATAAATAAATAAGAAATAAATAGTCTATCTCTAAAATCATAGTAGAGGTTTACAGATAAAATGTGTCTTTTTAATTTTTCCAGAATTGGTTCAAGAGTTGCTGAAGAAGCAGACACCTGAGCATGTGGATGAACTCATTGATGAACTCTTCAGTGAAATAACAAAGCTGAATAAAGAGTCTACTGTTAAAACCCAGGATGAACAGGTGGGGTTGGCATAGCAGTTAACTGTAACATTAAGCACCTTATTCAACATGGGAAAAATCTTTAAAGCAGCACTGTGGGCTGGCTGTGTGGTGCTGAGCAGTCAACTGGCATATTGAGGACCTGAGTTTGCTTCTTGAGTCTGGAACGTCAAAAGCTGGGGTCAGCAGGGGAGTGGACTGAGTGTCCTATCCTGGTAGGGCTATCACTGCCTGTTCTGCTGCTACCTCCTAGTGCTAGCTGGAAGTGGCAAGCAATGACATAGGGGAGGGGGCACTATAGCTGAAATCTAGCTTGAGTGCTTTGGCTTTATTGCTCGATGGCTTTGAGGAGAGTCAGTAAAAGGGAAACTGTCATTCCTCAGAGTCAGCTGATGGCTGCCCAGGCCAGGCATCTATCCTCTTTCTGGGCCCTCTCCCTCTGATATTTAGGAAATGCTGTTCCAGTAAATCACAGTTGCCTCTTCCCTTGGGACCTTCTGCTCAGGAAGTGGGCTCCCTACTAAAGATAGAAGGAGGTAGTCAGAGGTAACCCAATAGCCCAGCGGGTAGTGCATTGTACTCCCCTGCCAGGGACTGAGGTTATGGGGCAAACTTGGGAGCTGGGTTGGGTGGCTGAAGGGGCTGGGGCCATGCAGCAGCGCTCTTAGCTGGGGTGGGATGGTGCTGTGGTTCCATTACTTCATTGACCCCTGCGGTGGGCCAGGAGCTTGCCATCTCTGCAGGAATGCCACTGTATGTGCAGGACATGATGGGGCACTAATCAGCTTCGGGGACGTGAAGGGCTTAAGGGGACCAGGAAGAAAACAAGCATGAGCTCCACACTATGGAGTACATCATTGACCTCAATGGGAGTGGCAGATGGGGCATGAAGATTTCCAGCATAAGGGCCAGATGGAAGGCACAGGTGGCTGTCTGGAGGAAAAGGGCTATATATATATAAAAACCAGTGGTCAGACTCTCTTGGGGATATTGAGAGGGGGGCAGCCCTGAACATGGTACCACCAGCAGAATACATGATAGTGGCATGACCTCCGTTAATGACTTCATGGGACAAGGTTAGACCCAATACAAAAACACAGCAGTGCAATTAAAGGTGTTTAGTTGTGGTTTGATGCAACTGGGCCATTTGCACTTTCTGATGAACAATCTGGATCAAGATTTTTCACAGGATTGCCTTTTCTACCCCAACCCACATCCTGGGTCTGGGACATTCTCAAGTGAGATTTTTCACAAGGAGTAGCCTTTCCTAGCCCCCCTGTTGTCCTGGGGTCTGGAACATTCTCATGTGAGATATCTCATGGGGGGATAACCTTTCCTATCATCCCTGCTGTCCTGGGTCTGGGGCATTCTCAAGTGAAACTTCTCAGAGATAGCCGACCCGGTGGCGCTGAGGGCTGAGGTGCTGGATGCCTTACCTCGCGCTGTGATGGCAACCCATGTTCAGGAACGAGCATGGGCTGCTGGGGGTCGGCAGGGGAAGAGAAGGATTGAGTATCTGAGGGACTGCTCTCCTTCTCTGGGGAGGGGGGCCACCAACTGTGGGTGTGCTCAACTGGCCCCTAGCGACGGCTGGGGGACAGTACACAGATGCTTAAGGAAAGGGAGGAGAGGAGTCAGACGCTTGGAGGAGCGCGTGTGGACGCGTGCGTTCTCTCTCCTTAGGGCGTCATTGCATGCCTCCTCTCCTAAGAGGAGAAAAATGGAGGAGAAAAAGTGCCCTGAGTGCGACAGGATGAATGCTAATCCCTGCAGGCCCTGCTCCCACGAACATGCAGTAACTTCTGCACTGGATCTGTTCTGGCGGGTTGAGGCATCCCCGCCACCCCGCCATGAGGGGTAAACCATAGAGGAAGAGGAAGGTAAGCTGCTAGTGGGTGACAGGGCCGGGGGATAAGGCATGATGCAGAGCCACCTGGGAACAGAGGAGGATAAATTAACTGTGAAAAAATAAATTTCTCACAGATGGTAGCCTTTCCTATCACCCCTGCTGTCCTGGGTCTGAGATGTTCTTGAGCGAAATTTCTCACAATTTATTTATTTAAAAGTTGATAACTGGGAAAAGCAACATGACCTGAACCTCGTTTTCCAGATGCGACCTGGGGAAGGGGAACAAAAGAAGGAAATACGCAATTGGCAAACCTATACACAAAGGATACAGAACATAAGATCTTACTTCGAGAGGGCTCTTGCAGTAGGTAATTACAAATAGGACTGATGTCGGCCGGTGTCAGGACCCAATGGAAATATTTCTAGCTAGCAGTCTCTGACGGGGGATAAAGGGGCGGTCCCCCACGCCCGCCTTCCAGTTCTTTCCACAGATTAGCTTCGTGTCATTGCCTTGCGATAAAGTTCAACGCTTGTCAGCTCTGTCGTCTGTAGTTTTTACCATCTTTTTTTTGATTCTTCAACTAAATTGTCAGGCCTTCATCGGTGTGTCTCGTCCTACACCTTCGAGCAAAAATAAGTGCGACTTCGTGCGGCATAACTCCCGCTGGGATGGCCATTCCCAGTGCCTCTTCTGTCTAGGCCGGATCATCAGGTGGAGAAGCGGTAGCACTGCCTTAAATTTAATGCTGCAACCTGCAGATGAGGCGGCAGTCCCTGGAGGCCTACATACTAAAGAAGAAAATGTCCTCCATGGAGAAGGAGTTAAAAAGCTCCGGCAGGTGTTCACTTCCCGAAGGCCATCATAAGGAGAAAGACAGGAGAAGCACCAGGATACAGGGCTTCTCATCCACGTCTTCTTCGGAGTGGGTTGTGCTACGGTAACATCCTTAGAGGACCGCTCCTTGATGGCCGCCTTGGAGACTTCAAGGTGTATCGACCCTCCGTCTAGCTTAGGCCTTTGGGTGCCTCTGGGCTATTGGCAGCCTCTGCTCCCAGTAAAGCCGCCACCGTGTGGCCTACTGGTTCAAGCGGCTCCGGTAAGCCGGACGTCAGCTCCTCTGACGCCCGCATGGAGATAGTCAATAAGTCGCCCAACCCTTTGAGGCGGTGCGCGGACCCTTTTCCATCCGATCAGGCCGCTCCTCCTTCGCGACCTGCCTCTGGCGATGGGTCCGATAAGCTGAACGTCGACTCCTCCGGCGTCCACCCGGACTCCGCTGATAAGTCGGATGTCGGCCTGCCTGATGCCGGCACGGCGACTGAGCCAATGCCGGACCCTCTCATGTCTGCCGTTCCCGGCTTCCCGCAGCCTTCACTGCCCTCCAGGGACCCTGGGTCTCCTCAGCCTGACCCTGGGGATTTTTCCCCTTCATCCCCAGGCGATGCTGAGGTTCCTGCTGCACCCCCGTCAGGCCGTCCGCCCGCTGGGCCGACTGACCTGATGTCTGTTCCCCAGACTCCGGCTCCGATGCCGGTCTTGTCGATGCTGGGCGACATCCCGCTCCCGGATGCCGCTCCAATGCCAGGCCTTCCGCCCATGGGCCCTCCAACCGGGCCACCTCCAGCAGACACCCCAGTTCCTGGGTGTCCGACCCCGTTGTATCCGATGCCGTCTTACCTGGCTCTGCAGTATCTGACGCCACAGTACCCAACACCGGCCTTTCCGACACCGCAGTACCCGGTGCCTCAATACCTGGAGCCGTGTTTCCCGCCATCGGGTTATGGATATGCACCTTACGGGTACAGTCAATACCCGTATTCCCCTCTTCCTCCTCCTCCTCCACCGCCCCCTCAGCCACCGGTGGACTTGAAGGAGACTCTGGCCTCCTGGTGGGCTGAGGCCAAGGCTCAGCTCACCAGAGAGGCGGAGACTCATCTCATGAAGAGGGTGCTGATTCCGGCTCCCATACGTCCATGACGACAGACTCCCTCCCCCACCTCCGGACACCGGGGCGAGCCCTCTGGTTCCAGGGCGGGGCAGGATGTGCTTCCCCGAGGACCTTCCAAGGGGTCCGTTCCTCCCCCACGCCGGGAGAGGGAGTCTTCCTCTTCATCTTCTTCCTCTTCAGATGACTCCAATGGTTGCTCCGAGCCAGACGATGAGCCATGCTCTCTGTCTAAGCCCAGGCCTAGGACTCCTCCAAAGCCTCCTCCGGAGGATCCTTCCTTTACGGAGTTGCTGCGCAAAATTCAGGAGGTTCACAAGTGGCATTCCTTGGAGCCGGATCCACAGCGTAAGAAACTCGCTGAGCATCTGGAGTTGCCCGAGATGGCTCCTACCTTGGTGCCACCCTGGATTTAGCCTCATGCTGATCTTGTTTCCACTATTTGGAAGCAACCGTCGGCTTTAGCCCCGCTTCCTCGGAAGTCGAACAGGCTATATCAGGCTCCCGAGGGTGTTGACTTTCTAGATTTGCACCCTCGAGCTGATTCGGTCATGATTAGCGCTGCTCATGGCTGGACAGCTAAACCAAAACATCTGAGCTCGTCTCTACCAGACAGAGAATCCCGTCTTCTGGACCAGTATGGGAAGAAGATCTTTGCTTCTTCCACTCTGGGAATTAGGGCCCTTAATTATGTCAGTCACATGGGGGATTACCAGAAGGCAATTCTTAGTGAGGTGGAATCCAAATTGGACTCCCTTCCTGAATCTCAAGTCAAACAGGAAGTGGCTCACCTCGTCCGCTCTGCATGTTTGGCAAGTCGGCACATGCTTCGTGCCACATACGATGCAGTGGAAACTGCTGGTAGGAGCTCCGCTTTCGCCGTAGGCTTACGGCGTCATGCCTGGCTTTGGGTGTCAGGATTGGTCCTGGAAATGCAGTCCGCTATCCAGGACACACCCTTCTGGGGTTTGGTGTTGTTCGGTGGTGATGTCAAGGATACCATCACTGGACTGCAGGAGAAGGGGGTTGCACTTAAGTCTGTGGACTCCATGTTCCACCCCTATCAAACGCAGCGCTGTCCCTTTTGCAGGCGGAATCGGCAAAAGGCGAAACCCCAGGGAAAGCGGGCCAATAAATGCCGGGCCCCTCCAGCTGCCAAGCTCCCTCCGCCCAAAAAAGCAGCGGGTGCTTCAGCCACGACGCTGCCCCACACCACCTTACTTCTTTCCTCTCCCACAGCCTCTGGGCCTTCCAGAGCAACTGGTAGGAGGGAGGTTTTCCCTCCACCTCCCGGGTTGGGAGAGGATAACTTCAGATTCCTGGATGCTCCAGCTGATCGCAGAAGGACACTCAATAGAGTTTCTTCAGAAAACCCCCCGACACCCTCCCCCAAGGTCGTCGTACTCTCGGGAACATCATCTTCTGGTCCAGGAAGAGATTTCAGCACTTTTGCTCTTTCTTCCTGGTCCCGAAGAAAACAGGGGACGTGAGGCCGATTCTCAACCTCAGCTCCCTGAATGTGTTCGTGGAGTACAAAAGGTTCAGGATGCTCTCGCTGCAGAGCATCCTGCCCCTTCTCCGGCTGGGACAGTGGCTGTGCACTTTGGATATGCAGGATGCCTACCTGCATATGCCTGTCCACCCTTCCCACCGCAAATACCTGCATTTTGCATTCCAGGGGGACCACTACCAGTTCAAGGTCCTCCCATTTGGTCTTTCCTTGGCGCCCTGGGTGTTTACCAAATGCCTTTCGGTGGTAGCGGCCTACCTGCGTACCCAGGGGGTGCAGGTTTTCCCGTACCTGTATGATTGGCTCCTGGCGGCCCCATCCAGGGAGGAACTCCTGCACTTTCTTTCCCTTACCCAGCAGGTCTTTGCCTGCCTGGGTATTACCATCAATCAGGCCAAGTCCCATCTGATCCCATCCCAGAGACTCCAGTTTATCGAGGCGATCCTGGACATGACCTCTAGCATGGCCTTCCTGCCACCGGATAGGACGGCCACTCTCCAGGCCCAGGACAGCCTGTGTCCAGCCACAGGCTTGTTAGCGCCAGGTCAGTCCTTCGCCTCCTCAGGCTAATGGTGGCTGCGATTCTGACAGTCCCTCGCGCTCGACTGCACATGAGAATCTCTCAGTGGATGCTTCGGTCTCAATGGGATCAGCAGGTGGATGACCTAGATCAACTTGTCTTGGTCTCCACTCCCATGGCTCGGGACTTGCAGTGGTGGATGGTTCAGGAGAACCTCTGCTGGGGAGTTCCCTTCTGTCTCCCTCCCCCCTCCGGCGAGGGTTGGGGAGCCCATCTTGGTACTCACAGGAGCCAGGGCTCCTGGTCCAAGCTTGAGAAGTCTCTTCACATCAATGTGCTCAAACTAAGGGCAGTACTGTATGCTCTTTAGGATCTGTGTCTGTCTCCCGGTCACCTAGCTGTACAGACGGACAATATGTGTGTGGTGTGGTACATCAACAAACAGGGAGGAACTCATTCCTACTCCCTTTGCAGAGAGGTGATGTGAGTGTAGGATTGGGCAGTGTAGCACAACCTTCATCTCACGGCATCTCACATCCCGGGGGTCGAGAACACGCTGGCAGACAGGCTCAGTCGGTCATCTGCTCTAGCTCATGAATGGGAACTGGATCAGGGGGTCGTAGATGACATCTTCCTACTCTGGGGAACGCCACAGGTAAACCTGTTTGCTTCCCCTCAAAACACAAAACTTCTCTTCTTCTTCTCACTCGCTCCAGGGCGCGGCATTTTTTGAAGAGACTCTCTGTCTCTAGACTGGAAGGGCAGATTCGTCTATGCCTTTCCCCCCAGTTCCACTGATTACAAGGGTCTTGCAGAAACTCGGTTTGGAAGGAACTCGAATGATTCTGATCACTCCTTTCTGGCCCAGGCAAGTTTGGTTCTCTTCTGCAACAGTACTCAGAGGAACCTCCTCTTCCTCTTCCTCTGTTGCTATTTTTACTGACCCAGGATCAGGGGACCCTGGTCCATCCAGGCCTCAAGTCCCTTCAGTTGCACACATGGCTCCTGCAGACATAGCTCAAGCCCGATTCGGGGTCCCACCCCCAGGAAACCCTCAACCAGATCTTCTTTTGCCATGAAATGAAAGTGATTCTCTATTTGGGCTGCCTCCAAGGATGTCGAGCCCTTCTCATGCTCTGTCAGCCGACTTCTGGATTACCTGCGACACCTCTTCGATCTGGGTCTCAGCCATTCATCCTTAAAGGTTCACATGGTGGCCATTTCGGCCTGTCATGTCCCCTTTGCAGACAGAATGTTTGCTCAGCTGGAGGTCTCTAAGACCTTTTTGAGAGGGGTTCTTCACTTACGACCCCTTATCCAGGTTTCTGCCCCTCCTTGGGATCTGAATTTCATTTTAGAGAAGCTTACTCTGCCTCATTTTGAGCCGGCAGCCTCAGTAGACCTAAAGTTCCTTTCTTGGAAGACTCACTTCCTAGTGGCCATTACTTCTGCTTGTCGGATTTCCGAGCTCCAGGCCCTGATGTGTAAAATCCTGTATTTGATTTTTCACAAGGAATGTGTGGCTCTGTGTACCAACCCTTAGTTTCTCCCAAAGGTGGTAGCGGAATTGACGCTGAACAATCCATAGAGTTGCCTGCCTTTTTTACGTAGCACTCCAATCATTGAGAGTACCTTCTGCATACTTTGGATGTTCACCGAATTCTGAGATACTACACCAACAGGACGAAGGATCTCAGAAAAACTGATCAACTTTTCATCTCTTTTGCTCACAAAAGAGAAGGCAATGCCTATTGAAATGGTTGGCTCATTGTGTCACTTTCTGTTATGACAAATACAACAAGATCATGCTGGGTCAAGTTAGAGGCCACTTCAACAGAGGGGTCGCTTCCTCTGCGGCTTGTTTCAAGAATGTGTCAGCAGCTGACATTTGTGCAGCCACCACTTGGACTTCTGTCCATACCTTTACGAAACATTACAGTTTGGACATTGTCTCTCTCCATAGAGCAGGCTTCGGGCTGGCTGTTTTGCAAGGCCTCCTTTCCTAAGGCCTTCACAACCAGAGGGTCTACTTCTGAGTAGCTTTCCTCCTTCTGTTTGCTTCTCCTTGTTCCAGACTGCTAGGGACTCAGTCCTGTACGTAATTACCTACTGCAAGAGCCCTCTCGAAGTAAGATAGTACAGTTACATAAGAGCTTACTGTAACAGCAGATCTTCGAGAGAGGCTCTTGCAGTAGGTAATACCTTCCCGCCCTCCATCCCCCTAAACTTTTTCAGCTCTTTTCCAGGAGGGAAATATCCGCTTCTCTCTCGTCTTGCCTTTTGGCCTTTCCAGGAAAGAATTGGAAGGGCGTGGGGACTGCCCTTATACTGACGCTACATGACGTCGGGTCACCTGACGTGGGGCGGTCCTACGCCAGACGGCGTAGCTAGAAATTTTTCGTCTGGGCCTGACGCCGTATCAGTCCTATATGTAATTACGCACTGCAAGAGCCTCTATCAAGATCTACTGTTACTGTAAGGCCATTTAACTGTACTTTTACTGGTTAGGTTACAGGACCCGCTACAATAGTAGAGCCAGCAGCAACAATACAGTAAACAGCATTGCACTAACAAGAGTCTAGTAACATAAGGAATCAGCAAATAAATGAAGGAGTGGGTTATACAAGCCCTCAAAAAATAAACACATAGGCGGTTTGCCAGGTGATGGGAAACCCAGGCAGAGACACCAAAAGGAAGACAGAGTTGGGGGGCATTGGGAGCAATGCTGATGGAGGAGTCTGAGCAGTCTTTTGAGAGTGGAGGGGGAGGAGCATGAGCGGAGCTCAGAGGGTGGCTTGTTCCAGAGTGAGGGAAGGCAGAAGGAAAAAGCAGATTGTCCAGTGACAGAGTGGGGGTGGGGGATAGAGACAGTACGGGAGTCTCTATGAAAAGGGAGTAGTTAGAGGAGGTGACTTGGACAAGACGGGAGGAGAGGTAGGAGGGAAGAGAACCAAATCTGAACTTAGCAGTGATGGTAGCACAGTGTAGCAGTCTCCTATGAGGCAAGGGAGCAAGAGATAGGGCTGAATAGAGAAGGCAGTGGTGAGTGAGAGGGGGAGAAGCAGTGGCAAAATGGCAGAAGGAGTTTAGCAGGGTGTTGAGCCTACCTAAGGATGTCTGAGACGTGGTGCAATACACCATGTTGGCGTAGTTGAAGGTTGGAAAAATCATTTTAGAGACTAGTTTGTGGGGAGAGGGAGGCTGGCTTTGTGCCCGTAAAGGGCGCCAAGTTTGACGCAGATGACATCAACATGGGTGGAGAAATCCAAATTTCATCCAGCCAAACTCAGAAATAGCAAAAGGTCGAGCAGCTCTAAAGGGTTGGAACGTCCAAGGTACCAAGTTAGGCGCTGCAAGTAGGATGCCAGTTTTTGCCTGGTACCGAAGGTATCAGCCACTGGTTTCTTTCCGTTAAGTTTAAGTTTGTTAACCTTGAACAAGGCCTGGACTCTATTAAATCTTCCTGAAAGGGGAGTTGTACACTGCTGACAGTGTTTAACTCCCAAGCGGTAGCCTTTCCTGTTCTTCCTGCCGTCCTGGGTGTGGCACATTCTCTAGCTAGATGTTTCATGAGGGGTAGCTTTTTATATCCCCTCTGCCAACCTGTGTCTGGGACATTCTTCAGCAAGATTTCTCACAGGGGGTGGGTAGCCTTTCCTATCCCCCCTGCCATCCTGGGTCTGGGACATTCCTAGCGAGAGTTCCCACAGCGGTAGCCTTTCCAATCCCTCTTGCTGTCCTGGGTCTGATATATTCTCTACCAAGATTTCTTACAGGTGGTGGCTTTTCCTATCCCCCCTACCTTTCTGAATCTGGGACATTCACTAGCAAGATTTCTAACAGGGGTAGCTTTTCCTATCCCCCCGCCTTCCTGGGCCTGGGACAGTCTGTAACACTGTTTGTCACGGGGGGGGTAACCTTTCCTTCTAGGGGTGTGGATATGGTGTACTATCCACGCTTCTGCCAGAATTCCTTTCTGCTTTAAGACTTGCTGGAAGATCTTCAGTCTGGCTCCTCCCACCCACCCATGTGGGATACTCCTCGGCACTGCCCCATGACATCAGATCTTCCTTTCCGCTGGAAGAAGAAGGTTCTGTCTATAGAGCTCTGTGTTTATGTAAGCCCTATTGTTTGTTTAATTAAAATCTTTTGGCCTTCGAGTTGCTTTGAGGGTTTCACTGTTGTAGCGTGATAGATTCGGCTGATTCAAAATTGGCGCCCGATTTCAAATGTTGTCCTTGTGGACAGAAAAAAATTTGTGCATGGACCCTTGCACTACGTGCGTGTACTGCTTGGGCCAGGAACATGACTCCCAGGTTTGCGGGTTGTGCCGCATTTTACACACCTCCAATTTGGCGGGTGGTACACGTGACTTTTACTTGGACGTCCGGACTAGTGGGATCCTCCCGTTCGGTCCAAGGATGCCCATCAGGTGGGCTGTGCAGCTGCAGGGTCCAACGAATAGTTAACGACTTTTGAGGAAGTTGCAGCCCAGGCCGAAGCGGGTGTTTCATTGGTGTGCACACTTGTCCCACTGGGTTCTGATGCCTCTTTTACTAGGGCATTCTGGGACTTATGCCATTCCCTTCCTACCCTCGTGGAGGGCCCTTTGCATCGGTCCAGATCTTCTAAGAAGGACTCCAAGGTGAAAGCTAAGAACTCCTGTCGCATGTCTTGGGACCATGAGTTCTCTCGGGCCTCGGATTCCCGCACTTCTGTTTCGTCGCCCTTCATTGATGAGTCGTTTTCCCTGACGCTTCTGTCCAGGCCACTGGCCCCATGGTATCCCTATCAGGCCTGTTGCTGACACACGGGCCGACCAGGCTTTCGAGATTTTCCTCGACACTGTTGATCTATTGTCGCAGGATGAGGGGAATATTTTCCTCTCCAGGACTCCGGTCTTGCCTCTCCAGTCCCCGGGATGGTTGGATCTGCTTCCTTTTCAGTCCCTAACCCTCAGGACCCCAAGCTAATGGGGGACCCTAAGCTTCCCATATCAGTTCCCGGCTCTCCTCGCTGTCCGGTCCACTGGTGGTCTAGGTCGCGCAGCTCGTGGTCGAGCAGCTCTCGTCAGGGTCTCTGGTCTCGCTCTGGATACTTGGGAAAGCGGCACTGCCACTATTCTTCCTCTTCCTCCTCTTCTGGGGAGGACTGGCTCCGCCACAAGTTCTGACTGCGTTGCGAGGAGCTTATGTGGCAGCAGCTCCTTTTGGGTGTTGGGCCTAAGCTGGTGCCGGCTCCTACCCCGGTGCTCTCATGGCTGCTGCCACCTCAGCCTGAACCTGTTCCAGCTCGACCGCTCCCGGCCTCTCCAGTGATTCGGTGGAACACCCGCCACCTCAGTCGAAGGAGAGTCCTCCTCCTAATGATGCCTATACTGCTCCTGGGCTTCCTCATCAGCCATCGGTTACCATCACTGAGGCCAACAAGCCCTGCAGAGTTAGCGGGTACTCGGATGGTCGGCATGTCCTCAACAGATCCTCTGAATCGGAGGCCTGCTCCATGTATTCCCGCCCTGTTGACCTAGAGTCGGGAGGAATTGTCAGTGGACCATAATCCTATCTCCTTCGGGCTGTGCTCCGCCTTATTTTGGAGACTACAGGAATCCAGTTGGAGCCTGTTCTGAAATGGACTAAGTATCCCCTCGCCGAAATTCACAACCAGGATGACTCCCTTGGGGTCGCATTCCCAGTGGCTGATGCCACTCTTGAACCCGCGTTGGAGCTCTGGCAACGTCCAGCCTCCTGCCCTAGTGTGACAGGGTTGAATAAGGCCCTGTCCCATGTGTTATGCAGAAAGAGTTAAATGTAAAGATCTGTTCTATCCTTTCCTTTTCTGTCTCTTCTTTGGTTGCGTAACCAAATTTACTTGTGAGACCTAGGAACTGATCACGCCTATGGTTTCACAATTCTCTGCCTCTCGCTATCTCTCTGCCTTCACTTGTTGTTCTGTCTTTTCTTCCCCCTTGCATATCTGCGAGTTTAAAAAATATATGATAATCTTTATGTGGAAATGTCACTGATACTGGGATCCCTTTGTTTAAAACTGTATATGGTTATACCGTTGAAATGATTGCAAAAAGCTATTTGGAACTCAAGGGGTTAACCTGAGATGCAGTTTTTAAGCCTTTTCCAGAGCTGTAAACAATAGGTCAGTTCTGGGTCACTATGTACTGTTTTGCTGCACCTGCAAGGAACGAAACTGACAAGAACAGTCTGTAAACTTACAAGAACATTCTTTGAGAAGCAGGCTCTCTTAACGAGTTCCCAGACAAAGACTTATAAAAAGAGCAGCAATGATTTTGCTAGAGAGACAAGGAGAGTGAGAGAGCAAGACTGAAACTTGGAATTAAGAGTTACCCTGAGAAGAAGGACTTAGTTTTCTCTGTTTGTACTGCCTTTGTAAATAGTTATACTGAATAATTTTTATTTTGTTATTTTGCTGTTATTGAGAAAAATAAAACGCTATTTGAGAATTCTGAAACTGCTTCTGGTTTTCTTATGCTTCCTGACCTGTGCCTCGACAACAGATGGTGTCATAAGTGGGATTGACACCATGCATTCTCCAAAACAGGAGTTTTGTGTGTGGGTACTAGACCTGGTACCAGGGAAGCATAGAAGAAAGGTATGGATTCTGCAGCAGCAAGTCGAGGAGTGATTACCAGCAGAATGGCAGCCAAACTAGCAGAGACAGAAGTCCAAGCTGAGACTGTACAGCCAGCACCAGGAATGGGAACCCCCCCCCAAAAAAAAACAGGCAGTGACAGACCCTGAAAGCCTGACTGCCTTTTTCAAATGGTGAGCTATACAACAAACAGACGGAGAAACAGAGGAGAGGAGATGCAGCAGCGAAAAAGAGATTCAACGTTTAGAGGCACAGAGAAAAATGCAGCAACTCGAGAAGCAGAGAAAAGGAGAGATGCAGCGACAGGAGCAGCAAAGAAAAGAAGAGATGCAGCGATGGATGGATGTCTTGCAAATTATCAAAGCTGGAGAATCTGGCACTGGTCCAGCAGAGCAACAAAACACCACAACTTAAAAGACCTTAAACTTACAAAGTTGTGTCCCTCGGATGGTACCGGAGCATACCTGACAACTTTTGAAAGGCTTGCCACAGCTTGCCAGTGGCCAGAGCAGCAGTGGGCAGTCAGACTGGTACCTTACCTGACAGGGAAATCCCAACTTGCTTACAGCAGTATGGACACTGCACAGTCAGAAAACTATGACCTGGTGAAAAGCGAAATCCTGAAAAAGTATGACATCTCAGGAGAGACATACAGGCAAAGATTCCAGTCTCTGAAGTAGAACCAGTCGACAATCCTTGAGAAGCCTTCACTCGACTCAGAGAACTCTTTGTGAAATGGCTCCAACCAGAGGGCAAAACAGTCACACAGATCATCGGAACATTTGTAATGGAGCAGTTCATCAGCGTCCTTTCCACAGACGTACAGCTTTGGGTAAAAGAACACCGATCAGAAAGTGGGAAAAAGGCTGTTTCTTTGGCTGAAGACTACTAAATGGCCAGACAGATGCCACAGCAATGAGGTAACAGCCAAGCACCATTAAGACACTCTTTTTCCCATTTAAACTCCCAAGTCTGATAAGAACTCTGGTGGGGGTAACAAATCTGCACCCAAAGACTTTATTTGCTATAACTGTAATAAGCCAGGTCATATTGCAAGAAATTGCTGTAGTAAGAAGAGTGATGCTGGCACAGATTTGTCCTTAGCAAATTGGGGCAAGTACTTAACAGATGTGAGGGTGGGAGATAAGACTCTGAAGGGACTTATAGATTCGGGAAGCAGACAGATCCTAGTGCATACTGAAGTGCTGGGAAAACAGTCTCCAAAAGGACCAGGGACTGGTGTCATCTGCATCCATGGGGATACTCGGTACTATCCCACCAGCCAAGTGACTATGACTATTAATGGGGTGTTGCACGAAATGAAAGTGGGGGTAGTACCTAAATTACCTGTACCTGTGATTATTGGAAATTACTTTCCAGGATTTACTGAGTTAATCAAAGAGGGAGTAAATCCTGATGTTTCAGCAGCTGTGGTGACAAGAGCTCAGGCAAAGAAAATCTCAGATGGTGGGGACTCTTTTCCTTTCTGTGATTTTGATTTGGACTTGTTTGAGCACAGCTCCAAGGTCTGGAAATCCAGGAAAGAAAGACGACGCCTGAAGAAACAGTGGCAACAAAAGACTGATGGACATAAGGGGTTAACATATGAAAATACTGAAATTAAATTGATCACTTATTGTGATTTTCTTTCAGAACAAGCTAACAATGTTTCTCTCTAGGGTTATGTTAAGCACCTGGGGGTGATACCAAAACAGGGTGAATCTATGTTTAAAATATGTAATATGCTACTGTACAGAGTTTCGGTTAAACCTCAGAAACAGGACCAGCTAGAACAATTGGTTATACCATGAAAGTCTAGATCTGAGCTGTTACAGTTAGTCCATGATAGTCCTATGGCTGGTCGCTCGGGGAAGGATTGCACCCTTGCCAGGTTGCTGTACTGATTTTACTGGCCTGGAATTCATGAAGGTGTTGCTACCTATTGCAGTTTTTTGTGCTGAGTGTCAGAAAGTAGCCCCAGTGACTAGAAAAAGACATGGTGCCCCTACCCTTGATAGATGTGCCTTTTGAGAGAATTGCAATGGATGTGGTTGGCCCCTTAGACAAAAGTAAAAAGAGTAATTGATTCATTTTGGTAGTATGTGGCTGTGCTACCTGATACCCAGAGGCAGTTCCAATACGTATTGTCACAGCTCCAAAAGTTGCAGCAGAGCTTGTCAAAATGTTCAGTAGGGTGGGCATACCTAAAGAGATTATTCCGGGGACATGGATATGTTGTTCATCCACATTGTCTGGCAGGTTCCTTGCTGCTTTAAATCTTGCCGGAAGGTCTTCAAGCTGGCTCCTTCCACCCACCCGGGTGGTAAAACTCTTGGCTCCGCCCCATGATGCCAGATCTTCCTTACCGCTTGGAAGCTCAGGTTCCCTCCTTAATGCTCTGCGTGTAGACTGGATCCTAATTCTTCGGTTCGCCTGAAACTTATTTTAAAATTTTCAAGACTGCGGTCAAGTTTCTCCCTCGTGGCTGCGATGGACAATTCGACTCCCGGATTTCAACGGTGCCCTTGTGGGCAGAAAATGTCCAGGACGGATCTGCACTCCATGTGCGTCTACTGCCTTGGCCTAGACCGCGACCCGCAGCCCTGCGAGGTTATGCCGTTCGTTTTGATCAGCGTCCTGGAGGACTGCGCTGCCCGGTTGCAAAGCGCCAAGATCGCTGCCGCGGTGAAGTCGAAGGAGGCCCGTTGGGCGGTTACCGCGGCGGCTGGCTCAGCTGAGCAACTCGAGCAGATGATCGCCCTCGAGGAGGAGGCGGCACAGGCCGCATCATCCTCTTCCTCGGTCGTGGCATTTATCCCTCTCTCTCTCTGGGTACCTCATATTCAGCTTCTTTCAAGGAGCTTTGCCAGTCCCTTTCCACGAAGGGAGAGGGGCCATCGGGACATTCCTCTTGGTCCAAAAAGAAGGACTCAAAAGGTAAGTCCCACCGTCGGCGTTCGTGGGAGCGGGAGAGGTCCCCTTCCCCGGACAGTTGGCACTCGACTTTGGCCAAGGTTGCAGCTAAGGCCGCTGGCTTCACGGCGTCCCCGTCAGGTCAGCCGGCCAAGACACCCGTCGATGCGGTCGAGATTTTCCTCAACCCGTCGGATGGGCTGTCGACTGGCGAAGCCGACAACCCTTCTTCACTGGTTCCCCCGATGGAGACCGAGGACCTGCCTGCGCCTCCTGTGCCGCAGTCCCCGGTCAAGGCTTCCAAGCCGAGGGAAGTGCGGGTGTCCCCCGCCCCTTCCCAGACCAGTCCTCGGAAACACCGAGGTTCTTGGTCTCGGACATCCTCTCGGTCCAGCTGATCCCACAGACATCGGCGGTCTCGGTCTTGGCACCGAAGTAAGCGGTGCCGCTGCTCATCCTCGTCTCCCTCCTCGGAAGAGGAGAGGCTTCAGCGCAAATTGCGTCGATGCTATGAGGACCTGATGTGGCAGCAGTTACTTCTGTCCGGGAACAAGCCGATGCTGTCGCCTTCCCCGTCCATCAAGTGGCTATCACCTGAGTGGCTGAAACAACCCCTCGCTGTAGCCGAGGTGCCCAAGCCTCGTCCGGTTGTTCGGCCGAAATCAGCTACCCCACCGATTGTGGTGGAACCTCCGCCTCCACAACCGAAATCGGGGGCGCAGACCAAAGACTCTTGGTCAGGTCAGGACCTGCCCCACAGGTTGTTGGTCACTCTCACTCCCGACCATCCTCGGCAGGTGGAGGGTGGCTTAGGCCCCAGGCAGCTCTTCGTGGACTCCTTGGAGTCCAATGATGACTCCTCCCTGTTCTCCAGGCCCATTGACCTGGAGTCCTCCGGGGGCCAGTCGATGGACGAAAGGCCATCGTCCTTCATGGGTTTGCTTCAGCTCATCTCGGAGTCCACCGGGATGCATCTCGAGCCCGTATCCAAGCGGGCCAAGTATCCCCTGACGGAGATACTGGACCGAGGGGATTCACCCACGGAGGCCTTTCCGGTGGCTGAAGCCATTGTTGGCCCAGCCTTGGAGCTCTGGCAGTGGCCTGCTTCCTGTCCTGCGCCTTGGCCAGGATGGCCAGGAAGTATGCAGTTCCTACCGGCTCTTTGCCTGGTTTGAGAACATCCCTCCGCGAGGGTTGGTCACCAACTGCGTTTTCCGGCGTTCTGGGAATGCTAGGGATGTTGACATGCCCCCTGACAAGGAGTCCAAAAAGCTGGACTATGCTGGGCGCAAGGTGTACGCTGCGTCCTCCCTTGGCCTCTGCCAGGCCAGCTCGGCTGTGCTGATGACACATTTCTCCCACGCCCTCATGGGCTCCCTGGATGAGGTGATCCCTCATCTCTCGGCCAACCTGCAGACCACGGTCTGGCAGGTATGGGGCCAGGGAAAGGCAGTGGCTAAACAGCAGCTCCAAATGGCTCTGGACATTGGAGACTCCTGTGCCAGATCAGTTGCGGCCGTGGTGGCCATGCGCCGCAGAGCATGGCTGAGGATATCCACCTTCACGGCGGATACCCAGCACAAACTGGCGGATGTCCCCTTCCTGGGGACCGACCTCTTCAGCCCTGGAGTGGAAGGTCACCGCCAGCGGATCGAAAAGTCCAATGCCACTCTGTCACCTCTGCCCAGAAGGACAAGGGCCGCCGACAACAGCAGCATAAATCCTTTCGTCCTTCTGCGCCTGCGGCACGTCCGGCACAACAGCACCAGCACCAGGGCCAACAGGCTCGCACTTGGCATCCCAAACCCAAGCCTGCGGCTTCCTCCAATAGGAAGCAGGGAGGTAAAGGCCCAGGAGGTCCCTCGGCCGGTCCCTCCTCTAAGCCTGCCCAGTGATGGGTTGAGGGGTGTCACCCCCAGCCTCGTCACTCCCCCCTGGGTTCCCCCCGTGGGGGGACGGCTCCGCCACTTCCTTTCCGCCTGGTCCGTTATCACCACGGACCGTTGGGTGTTGGAGGTTGTAGGAAAGATCCTGCTCCTGGAGTTTGAGCAGGCCCCACCCTTTCGAGCCATCGCCCCTCGGGGGCGCACGGGGTCCGCAGCCTCTTTATCGGCTCGCCGAGCCGATATCGCCCTGCTCCTCGAAAAAGAGGTGATCAGGAAGGTGGCGGATCCTCCTCCAGACCCGGGGTTTGTGTCCAGGTACTTCCTGGTCCCAAAACGGACGGGGGGCTGGCGCCCCATTCTCGACCTGCACGACCTGAACAGGTTCCTAAGGTCTCGGACCTTCAGGATGGTCACTCTGGCTCAGATAATCCCATCCTTGGAACGAGGCATGTGGTTCTGTTCCTGGACCTCCAGGATGCGTTCTTTCATGTCCCAATCCG
Source organism: Neoceratodus forsteri (assembly GCA_016271365.2). Classification (NCBI taxonomy): domain Eukaryota; kingdom Metazoa; phylum Chordata; order Ceratodontiformes; family Ceratodontidae; genus Neoceratodus; species Neoceratodus forsteri. The sequence continues at coordinate 553,376,133 of JADMNL010000023.1, read as the reverse complement.
TCCGTCTCATCAGAGATTCCTCCGCTTCAGAGCGGAGGGATCCCTTTACGAGTTCTGGGCCATGCCCTTCGGCCTCTCCCTAGCTCCCAGGGTCTTCACCAAATGCATGGCAGTGGTGACAGCATTCCTGCGGTGCCAAAGGGTCCGGTTGTACCCCTACCTGGACGACTAGCTGATTGCAGCCTCCCAGAGCGGAGGTGGAGCGGTCCAGAGATCTGGCCCTCCAGGTTTGCTCTCGGATTGGCCTCCTTATCAACAAGGCCAAGTCGGAACTCGTGCCAAAGAAGGTGATACGTTTCATCGGGGCAGAGCTCGACTCTCTTTGAGCCAGAGCACGGCTCCCCGCGGACAGGGCCGAGGTTCTTTCCTCCTTGCCAATCATTTATGGTTGGGCAGTCGCGCCCTGCCCGGGATTTTCTGTGCCTCCTGGGCCTCATGGCGGTCTGCACCAGCGTGGTCCGTTGGGCCCACTGGTACATGCGTCCCCTTCAATGGGAACTGGCCAGTTAGTGGTCACAGCGCTTGATCCATTGGATCAGCTAGTGACAGTGACCCAAGGGATGTGGAATGCTCTCCAGTGGTGGACTGTTCCGGCGTATCTGCAGGAGGGCATCCCGTTTGTCCGCTCCAAGCCGACAGTCTCTCTATCGACCGATGCCTGTCTGATGGGTTGGGGTGCCCATCTGGGGGAGCACAGAGCGCACGGCCTCTGGTCCCCTCGGGAGTCCTGATGCCACATCAACCTGCTGGAGCTTCGAGTTGTCCGTGTAGCCCTCACTGCCTTCGCTCCGTTTCTACGGGGTCAAGTGGTTCAGGTCCAGATGGACAATACCATGACCATGTACTACCTAAACCGCCAGGGCGGGATGCGCTCCATGCCTCTGTGCAGGGAAGCTCTCCGCATTTGGTCCCTCGTGCGCAGCCTGGAGGCGGTTCTCCTCGCCATTCACGTGGCAGGAGCCTCCAACTCCCTGGCCATGCCCTAAGCCGGATAGGGGCTGCGTCTCACGAGTGGTATCTTCTGCTGGAGGTAGTACAAGATCTCTTCTCCCACTGGGACACGCCTCAGGTGGACCTGTTTGCCTCCAGGGAGAATGCCCACCCCCCTCAGCAGGGCTCGCTGCTGGGGGATGCCTTCTAGAGGCCGTGGACCCCGGGCCTCTTCTACGCCTTTCCCCCATTTCCCTTGATCCACAAGGTGCTTCTCAAGGCGAAGAGGGGCAAGGCGCAGGTGATTCTGGTAGCCCCGGACTGGCCCCTTCAGTTCAGGTATTCAGATCTCCTCAGTCTCAGCTCCAGGCTCCCGAGGCGGCTTCCAGCCTGCCCGGACCTGATCTCAGTCAATCAGGGGAAGGTATTCCATCTGGACCTTCAATCCCTGCACCTGCCGGCCTGGTTCCTGAGCGGCTAGAGTTCCAGGCCTTAGGTCTTTCCGACGAGGTCCTCAACGTCGTTAAGGTGTCCCGTAAGGAGTCATCCAGAAAATGCTACTCCTTCAAATGGAAGAGATTTTCCATTTGGTGTCAGGGCAAGGGCCTGGACCCTTCCTCCTGTTCCTTGGCAAGCATTCTGGACTACCTGTGGTCCCTTTCTTAGCAAGGGCTTTGGTCGGCGACCCTTAAGGTACACCTGGCAGCCATCTCTGCTTACCGGGTGCGGGCCGGGAAGCAGTCGGTGGCGCAGGAAAAGGTGGTCGGGCGCTTTTTCAAAGGCCTTGATCACATATCCCCTCCAGTGCGAGAACCTCCACCTCTGTGGGATCTTCTGCTGGTACTGGCTAAACTCATGGGCAGGCCATTCGAACCGATGCACAGGTGTGATGTTTCTCACCTGTCGTGGAAGACCACCTTCTTGGTGGCTATCACGTCAGCCAGAAGGATGGGAGAGCTCCAGGCGCTTTCCATCGAGTCTCCTTATCTGGTCTTCCACAGGGACAAGATTGTCCTGCGCCCCCAACCGAAATTCCTTCCGAAGGTGGTGTCGGAGTTTCACCTTAACCAGGTGTTTACTCTGCTGGTGTTCTACCCCAATCACACCTCAGAGGCCGAATATAGGTTCCATACTTTGGACCCTAGAAGAGCGATCGCTTATTATAAGGAGCGGACGGCTGAATTTCGGGGAGAGGTTCGCCAGCTGTTTGTCACCTATGCTGAAGCCGCACCTGGCAGACCTGCAGCCAAGTGGACGATAGGCAGGTGGGTCGCCTCCTGCATAGATCTCTGCTATAGGTTGGCGGGCATGTAGCCTCCCAGAAGGATAAGAGCTCATTCTACCCGCCATACCGCTGCATCGGTGGCTGCTTCCAGGGACGTCCCTATCCAGGAAATCTGCAGGGCTGCTACCTAGAAGTCAGCACATACCTTCATCACCCACTACCACATCGACCTTGAGTCACGCCGGGATGCTGGTTTTGGGGCCTCAGTTCTCCAGTCTTTATTCTCTAAGTAGGGTGTGTGCGCCTTTCCTCCCTCCTCCTGGAGAACTGCTAGGAGTCTGCCAGACAGTGTGGATGAACAGCATATGCATGTCCCTAAAAATACAGGTTACTCACCTGTAACAGGAGTTCTAGGAATGGTATATGTTGTTCATCCACACTCCACCTGACCTCCCGGCTCGACGCACAACCCAGCTCCCAGCTGGCTAGATCTATGCCATTACGGAGTCACAGTTTTACCTTCACCGGGTGGGTGGAGGAGCCAGCTTGAAGACCTTCCGCAAGATTTAAAGCGGCAAGGAACCTGCCAGACAGTGTGGATGAACAACATATACCATTCCTAGAACTCCTGTTACAGGTGAGTAACCTGTATTTCCTGCCTTCCTCCTAATATAACAGGGATCATATTCACTGTTGAAATGTGTGGTGGTGATGGCAGTGCAACGGTGTGAACAGTAAAACGATGTGTTTTGCAATGTAGATAAAAAGTCTGCTCTGCTTTTGCAATTAGTCTGTGGCTTGGCTTTAGTGTTTTTGTCTGCCCCGGCCCAGTCTGTTAATTACCTGCTGGCAGTTCTGTCTTGCTTTTCCCCAATAAAGAAGGCTTGGCTCTCCGTTTTTACTTTGTCCCCAACAGTAAGGAGGATGCCATTGCCAACACTGTTATTTCAGGTTCAGTTTTTGTTTATTCAGTGGTTGCGTACAAATATTTTATTTTAAAGCATCTTAGATGTAATGATCACCTCTCATTTTAAATAATGTATCTATTAAATTGATGTTTGCTTAAATATTTTTGCTATAAGGCCCCCACTTTGGTATTCAAGAGGTTTCCATTTCTTAGTCCTGCAGGCCATGTTGACATGTTGCAATTATGCACTGGGTTATGAGTAAATAAAAGGCCTCCGCACTAACAGTGGGTGCCCATTTATAAGCTCTTTCTGCTGTGCTTACTTGCCTAGGCAAGGGGCTGGCAGCACCTCCAATGAGAGTGCGTGGTCTCCTTTTAGATTTTTGATGGTACATTACTGGCAGCTGGTTCAGTCTTGGCAGGTACGTCACAAGTTGGTGTACTGGGGCTGGCATAATATGGGTGGTTAGGTACTGGTACGTACGCTGAAGTATAAGTGATGCATCATGCAGGTAATGTAGTGTGGACAGAATTCCACAAATAGGTGAGTGGAAGGGGTACATTACTGGCAGATGGATGGTACTGGTGGGTACACTGCAGGCAGGTGCACTGTGGTTGGCACTGGTATGTTGCATGCAAGTGCACTGTAGTTGGCACAGGTACACATAATAATGCAGAAATGCAACAGTAGTTAAAGCCAAGTGTCTGGTGCAACTGAGTGTTAGCTTCAGGGTCTCAAGCCGACTTGCAATTAAATGTCAGAATGTAGCTAGCTGCTGTTGAATATAATGTCTTGGTATAAACGTCTCTCAAATCCTTATAGAAACATAGAAACATAGATTTTGACGGCCGATAAGGACCGCTTGGCCCACCCAGTCTGCCCATTTCCCTACCTATTGGATAAGCTGCAGATATCTGATATTGTAGGTGTTATACCTTTTTCCCTTCAGTTTTTTACATCTTTGTGTGGATGTGTGCATAAAAATATCAACCAGTCTAACAGCTACATTAAAGTGTCATTCTTCTTGAGTGCTGCTGTTGATCAAATTATTTGTTGGCTTGAAACACTTGAGATATGTATATAATACTTGGCATACTGTGTGGTTCAGGCTTGAATGGTGTTGACCAAACAATTTATATCCTCTTATGTACCAAGCAGACTGTTATAATTTTCTACAGTACACTAAATATGCACAGTGTTTAGGTTGTTTTTGCCAATGGCAACTAAAACTTGTCTGGCTTTGTTTAGTAAGTGCATATTCTCATTCATCTAACTGAGAAGGCATGGGTAGGGGAAACAAAGACCCTCCCCCGAATTAAACAAGAAACTAAATGTTGAAATGTGTCCTTCTCCAAAGTGTTTGTTGGTGTATGCAGTAAGGATGGAATGAAATTTGGTTTCGTATGGCACTTTCCATAAACTGCATCACAAGGAGCTTAACATTCAGGTGAAAGACACAAGAGAATGTGGCTATCATTTTTCAAAGCACAGGGAGATTCAAACAACACAGAAAGATTAGACTTAAGACAATACAGTGTAATTTTGTTGTGTGCTTGCTGCACTAGGCACCTTCTTTCCTCATGTACCTGCTGCTGATTGTCAGTTTATGAGTTGGTGGGCTCTACCCACTACCCCACTTATTTTTTTAACATATGGGTGTTGGGGTAAAGCCCCCCCAACTCAAATAAACAAATAAAAATTTACCGACAGTCTAACTTGGAGTAGAGCATTACATAACTGAAGCAGCCTCCTTTTTTTTTTTTTAACATAGGGTATGGGGCAAAGCCCCTTAACTCAAATAAACTAATATAAAATAACTGACAGGGCAGTGTGGCATGAAACATGCCATAAGTGGGCAAATAGTGTAACTTGAACTCTACACTAATAACAGAAGTCGTCTGGTGGTCCGGCTTAACCCCGTGACTCCCACTAGGGGCCTTGACCTCTGACCCCTAAGCCCCACCTACATTTTTACAAACCCGGCTCCTATGGTCTCAACCTTGCAGGGTGATTCTGATTGCTCCAGATTGGGCCAGACAGCCCTGATACCCCCTATTGCTGTCCCTAGCAGTCCATCTTCCCCTGTTTCTTCCCAGGAATTACAACCTGTTAACATCCTCTCTGGGAAGGATTTGGTACCCCAATCTTCAGTCGCTCAATCTCAAGGCATGGCTCTTGAAGAGTTAGAGTTTACAGATCTGCATCTTTCCCAAGGGGTTCTGGATATCCTCAAGGCTTCTTGAAAGCCTTCCACCAGAAAGACTTATAACTCCAAATGGAAGAGATTCAGCATTTGGTGTTCTGAGAAGCATATTTCTCCAGACACTGCTGGATTGCCTACGGTTCTGGATTACATGGTCCATCTTAATGGCCTAGGCCTCAGACCAGCTACTGTCAAGGTATACTTGTCAGCTGTTTCTGAGTTTTTTTCTGTGGGGAAGTCTTCCTCACTGTCTTCCCATCCTGTGTTCTGTAAATTGTTTAAAGGATTGCTTCACACCAATCCTCCTTTTAGAGACCCTGCCCCTGCCTGGGATTTGAATGTTTGCATTGCTCAACTTATGCAACCCCCCTCTGAGCCTGTGTCTTCAGCAGAGCTTAAATACTTGACTTGGAAAACTGTGTTCCTGGTAGCCATTACCTCTGCCAGGTGTATCAGTGAATTGCAAGCCCTGTCAGTGGAACCTGATTTTATCTCATTTCACAGCGATAAAGTGGTCCTTAGAACCAATAGAAGGTTCTTGCCCAAAGTGGTTTCAGACTTCCATTCAAACCAGTCTGTCTCTTCCTGTTTTCTTCAGTGATCATTCTTCCTCAGGAGAGAGGAGGCTACACAGTTTAGATGTTAAAAGAGCCCTTAGTTACTACATAGAGCGTATCAAGGGTCACAGGTTTGAATCCATCCAGTTGTTCCTCACTTATGGAGAAGTGGAAAGGCAAACCTGCCACCAAAAGATCTGTTGCCAGGTGGATTGTGTCTTGTATACAATTCTGCTATGAAAAATTTGGAAAAACTCCACCCTCAGGCCAGAGGGCTCATTCCACAAGAGGTACAGCTGCTTCCCTGGCTGCTGCCAGGGATATCCCTCTCTTAGAAGTGTGTCAAGCAGCCACCTGGAAAACAGTCTATACCTTTACCAAACATTACTCTCTGGATATCCAGGCTAGGAGTGATGCTCGGTTTAGCACAGCAGTACCAGAGCCTATTCCCAAAGTAGGTTCTGTCCCTCCTTCTTGGAGGTACTGCTTGGTAGTTCGTAATTGAGTCAGAATCCAGCAAGACTTCATGTTGTTTGAAGAAAAAATTACTCATCTTAGTAATTGTGTTTCTTCTAATGGAGTCTTGCTGTATTCTGACCTCCCTCCATGCCTCCCCTCTCAGAACCTGGTTTTTGGGAAGTGGGTGGGCAGGTGCAGTGTTGCACCCCAGGGGTGTTTTTTGTTTGCACCCTCCTCCTTTTTGTTTGGGTGCTGATTTATTATTGTTATTTGTAGTAGATTGGTTTTGGGGTTTGGGGTTTCTGACTTGAGTCTTCCCTGGGAATCCAAAACTTTTTTCAGCCATTTGGCTAGTAGGAATGTTTGCAATTTCCACATAGAATTGTTTAGTTAGTTGGGCTCGTAAGAATCTGACGGTTTAAGTTCAAAACACTCCAGACAGAGACTTCAACTGAGCTCGAGATCAGCATTCTATGCCCTGCATAGAAAGTTAACTCTTTGTTCAAACAACATGAAGTCTTGCTGTATTCTGACTATTGCACTTAGGTCCTGCCTTTCAACTGCCCCGGAGAACAAAGGGTTAACTTTCCATGGCCAGCATGGAACGTTCAGTGTGAGCTCAGTTGAAGCCTCTGTCTGTTGTTGTTTAAACTCCAACCGTCAGATTCTTTACTCCGCCTCACTGAACAGTTGCTCCAGAGATTTCTCCTTTGCTCGGTTCAAAAAAGTCGGTTAAAGTGTAGTTTTTTCGCTCACTTTCTACCGACTTTCTGCTACTGAACCTGTCCATTTAAGTCTCTGTCTGTGGTACCGTGAGTACAAGATAGGTTTTTCATTTAGTTTCTGTGTGGAACTTGTAAACATTGGATCGGTTCGGTTTGAGCCGATCAGATTGGTTTTAAAAAACTTTTGAATTTATTAGAGTGTGTTAACCAGTCCGTATCGGTTCTAAAAAAAACGGATTTAATTATTTTTTTTCCAAGACCCGTAACACGGTCAGGAACTGATTAGGGGTGTCTTGCCTGGTGGATTGCCGAAAAAAGGGTAAGTTTTGGATAGGACTGGCCATGTCTGAGAAACCCAAGAAAAAAAATGGGCCCACTGGGGTTCAACACTGTAGAGTGTGTGTGGGGAAGCCTTTGCTAAGGCTGATCCCCACACCACCTGTGTTTAGTGTCTGGGGTTTGACCACCTCAATTCAGGCTGCCAAATTTGTAAAAGTTTTCCCAAAGCTACCCTGAATAAGAGAGTAGGTAGACTGAGGGAAAGGGAGGCCGAGAAGTCCGCTGACCCGGATGGCCAGCCCGGTTCGGTTCTGACCGATCCAGTAGGAGTGCCCTCTGATCAGGGCGAAACTTCTTCAGGCAAAAGGAGAGCCGATTCTGAGGAGTCGGTTCCGGTTAAAAGAGAGAGAAGAGAAAAATCATCTGGTTCGGATCCACAAATTCTTTCTCCGACTGCTGATGAAATAGCCAAAGCAATAAGGATAGTTCAGTCGCTAACTTCGGTTCCGGCCAAACTGGCACAAATCTGGCAGGGGCTCGGTTCAGTCAGTTCCCCTGGTTCCGGATTATACTTTAGAAGAATTTTATGACCTGGAGGAGGAGGAGGGAGAGTATGAGGATAATGATGATGATGGTGATTATGAAAGTCTGGATGTGCCTATTGACCCGGACATCTCCCCAGACAAACTTTCAGGTGTTTCTCCTCCTAGGCTTTCTGAGTCCCCTTCCCACTTTATGTTTTACAAGAAAGTGGCTGAAACCCTCCAACTTCCAGTGGAAGAAGCAGTAGAGGATCAGGAGGAGCCTAATTTTGTTGAGATGATGGACATCCCAGAGTCCAGGAGATTGTCTGTTCCCCTCCATAAATCTTTTGGGAAACAGACATTTAAAATTCTAAAGACTCCTAATTCCATATCTCCTGTGGGCAGAAGAATGGACAAGAGGTATACCCTTTCAGGGTCGGACACGGAGTTCCTTTCCCAACAATGCAGCCATGTTGGGGTAGTGCAGGCTGTTGCCTGTGATAAGGCAAATATTCCCTTGGCTTCACACTCCCCAGATAAGGATTCCAGGAGGATTGATGCCATGGCAAAGAAGCAGTACATGGCAGCATCTTTGGGACTCAGGCAGGCTAACTATATGGCCTACACAGCTAGATACCAGAAGTCCAGGTGGGACACTGTACTGGCTCTGGCCAAACAGGCCCCTGATCAGCTTGCCAAGCAGCTGGAGCAGGTGGCTGCGGATGGGAGTGAGGCATCCAAGGTGCAGTTTCATGCTGCTGTGGACTCCAATGATGTTTCATCTAGAGTCATGGCTACATCTGTGGCCCTTCGGAGGATGGCTTGGCTCAGATGTACTAGGCTATCACAGGATACCCAGACTAAGCCCATGGATTTCCCTGTCATTGGTAATTCTCTGTTTGGGTAGCAGACGGAGAACTACATCAGAAGATGGACGAGTACAGGACCACCTACAGGAGTGCTCAGGCCAAAGAAAGGCAAGCCACTCCTCAGAGACAGCATTCCAGGGGCAGGGGCAGGTCCTTTCAAAGGCCTTTTTATCAGGCCCAGGGCTCCTGTTCTGCTTATGCTCAGAGGGGGTTCTTCAGAGGGAAAGGCAGATGGGGAATGAGCAGGCCTGCTTCCACCCCTCAGCCTAAAGCCCCTGCCAAGCAGACACCCTGATGGGTCTGCCCGGGTCAATTCTCCAATACCTGTAGGGGGCAGACTGACTTACTTTGTCCAGGATTGGAAGTCTTTGACATCAGTCAAGTGGGTCCTGGAAGTAGTAAGCCAAGGACTGGTTCTCAGCTTCAGAAAATTTCCCAAGATGAGAACCAGATCCTTTCCACCTGCAAATCCATCAGAGACCCTTGCCCTAGAGGTAGAGGTTTCTTTCCTCCTGGCTCTCGGAGCCATAGAAAGGGTTCCTACCCTACACAGGGGCAAAAGATTGTACTCCAGTTACTTCCTAACCCCACAAAAAGACAGGAGAATGGCGGCCCATCCTGGAGCTAAGATATCTGAACAAGCACCTTTTAAAACCAAAATTCAAAATGGTGACTCTGGGAATAATTCTGCCCTTTCTAAGGCCAGGGGACTGGCTAACCTCCCTGGACCTCAAAGATGCCTATTTGCACATTCCCATCAGGTGCTCCCACAGAAAGTACCTCCGGTTCGAGTTGCCCTCAGGCCACTATCAATTTGGTGCAATACCCTTTGGCCTAACATCAGCCCCAAAGGTGTTCACAAAGTGCCTGGCAGTAGTGGTTGCTTTTCTAAGGAGAAAAAAGATCTCCATCTTTCCATACTTGGACGACTGGCTCATAGTGGATCAGTCTCCAGACCAAGTCAAGTCACATCTACAAATAACTCGGCAAGTGCTCACTTCCTTAGGATTCCTCCTCAACCTTCCAAAGTCAGTTCTCGAGCCAGTACAGCTCCTCACCTTTATAGGGGCAGAGCTGGATACAATAAGGACAGAAGCTTTCCTTCCCCTGGACAGGGCAAGGACCCTTATAGAACTGGCCTCTTCATTCACTCTTCAGGTGTCTCAACCAGCAAGGCATTTCTTGCAGCTCCTGGGCCACATGGCAGCCTCTACAGCAGTGGTCCAGGGGCAAGATTCCAGATGAGGGACATTCAGTTCCACTTAAGAGCCTTCTGGTCCCAAAGAAAGGATTCCCTTACCAAACTAGTCCCAGTGACTCGAACCCTAATCCAGGCTTTGCAATGGTGGCAGGATTTGGACAGTTTGAGACAGGGAGTTCCTTTTGTCACTCAGTCTCATTCAGTGATACTCACCAAATATGCCTCCCTGCTGGACTGGGGAGCCCACTTGGGGGATCTTACCACCCAAGGGCTGAGGTAACCTCAAAAATCTCTGCTTCACATCAATCTCTTGGAACTCAGAGCAGTGTTTCTGGCACTGCAAGCCTTTTCCAAATCTGTACAGAACAAGGTGGTCCAGATCAGAACAGACAATACTACCACATTGTGGTACATCAACAAGCAAGGAGGCACTCGGTCTACGGCCTTGTGCACAGAAGCAATGAAGTTGTGGTCTCTGGCCTATTCCCTTCAAACTTCTCTGATAGCAGTTCATCTCCCAGGGAAGGACAATGTCCTAGCAGATGCTCTCAGTAGGATATCCCAGGGCCATCACGAATGGACCCTAGATCCCCTAGTTTTGCAAGTGATTTTCTCGAGCTGGGGCACTCCACAGATAGATCTTTTTGCAGCCCCAGACAATCGCTAACTTCCTCTCTTTTGTTGCAGACCCCCAGTCTTGGGCTCAGTCCCCCTGGATGCTCTGATTCTGAATTGGGAAGGGAAGTTTCTGTATGCTTTTCCCCCCTTCCCTCTCCTTTTCAAGGTGCTAGTCAAGATCAGGTCTCAACCACACAGAGTGATTCTGATTGCTGCAGATTGGGCCAGACAGCCCTGGTACCCACTGTTGCTGTACTTAACAGTCCACCTTCTCCTGTCTCTTCCCAGGAATTACAACCTGTTGACATCCTCTCAGGGGAGGATTTGATATCCGAACCTCAGATCTCTCAATCTCAAGGCATGGCTCTTGAAGAGTTAGAGTTTGCTGATCTGCACCTTTCTCAAGAGGTTCTGGATATCCTTAAGGCTTCTTGAAAGCCTTCCACCAGAAAGACTTACAACTCCAAATGGAAAAGGTTCACTATTTGGTGCTCTAAGAAGCATATTTCTCCAGAATCTGCTGGGTTGCCTACAGTCCTGGACTATATGGTTTATCTTATGGCTTGGGACTTAGGCCAGCTGCACTTAAAGTGCATCTGGCAGCTGTTTCTGCCTTCTTGTCAGTAGGCAAGCCCTCTCCTCTGTCAGCCCGTCCTGTATTTTGTAAGTTCTTCAAGGGATTGCTGCACACCAATCCCCCCTTTAGGGATCCTGCTCCTGCTTGGGACCTTAATGTTTGCATTGCTCAGCTTATGCAACCACCCTTTGAGCATTTGTCCTCTGCAGAGCTTAAGTACTTGACTTGGAAAACTGTGTTTTTGTTAGCCATTACCTCTGCCAGGCATATCAGTGAATTGCAAGCCCTGTCAGTGAGAGCCTGATTTCATCTCTTTCCATAGAGATAAAGTGGTCCTAAGAACTAACAGGAAGTTTTGCCTAAGGTGGTTTCAGATTTCCACCTTAATCAGTCTGTTCTCTTCCTGTTTTATTCACTGACCATTCTTCCTCTGGAGAGGAGGCTGCACAGCTTGGATGTTAAAAGTGCCCTCAGCTACTACATAGAGTGCACCAAGGGTCACAGGTTTGAGTCCCTCCAGTTGTTCTTCACATATGGAGAGGTCGGTAAGGGCAAACCTGCCACTAAAAGATCTATTGCCAGGTGGATTGTCTCTTGTATACAATTCTGCTATGAAAAACTGGGTAGAACACCACCCTCAGGCCTGAGGGCTCACTCTACTAGAGGTACAGCTGCTTCCCTGGCTGCTGCCAGGGATATTCCTATCTTAGAAATTTGTCAAGCAGCCACCTGGAAAACAGTCCATACATTCACCAAGCATTACTCTCTGGATATCCAGGCTAGGAGTGATGCTCGGTTTGGCACAGCAGTACATCAGAGCCTATTCCCAAAGTAGGTTCTGTCCCACCTCCGTGGAGGTACTGCTTGGTAGTCTGCAATAGTCAGAATACAGCAAGACTTCATGTTGTTTGAAGAAAAAATTACTCACCTTAGTAATGCTTCTTCTTCTAATGAAGTTTTGCTGTATTCTGGCCTCCCCTCTCAGAACCTGTTTTTTGGGACGTGGGTGGGCAGGAGCAGTGTTGGCACCCTAGAGGTGTCCCTTTTTCACCCTCCTTTATTTTGGGTGTGTGTCGTGTTTTGTTTTTCGGGTTTCCTGACTTGAGTCTTTGCTTTGAAACCCAAAAAAACTTTTTTAATAAATTTAGTTGCCAGCTGGCTAGTATGAGTCTTACAATTTCCACACAGAACTTCTAGTGAGTATTGCTCGTAAAGATCTGACGGTTGGAGTTTAAACAACAGCAGACAGAGGCTTCAACGGAGCTTGCACTGAACGTTCCATGCTGGCCATGGAAATTTAACTCTTTGTTCTCCTGGGCAGTTGAAAGGCAGGACCTAACTGCAATAGTCAGAATACAGCAGGACTCCATTAGAAGAAACAACATTACTAAGGTGAGTACTTTTTTCTTCTCTGGAGCAGTTCAAAGGTAGGGAATCACTGCAATTGTCAGAATACAGCAAGGCTCCATTAGAAGAAACATAATTACTAAGGTGAGTATTTTTTTTTCCTTTCCTTGGTGGAAGACTGTGCAGTTTTAACACAAAATGGCACAGACAACATCAGATGCTTGGGTTTTTTAAATTCTGGCCTTAAGGTATGCAATAGAATTTTCAAAAATCCTCTTAAGGGGCGTGTTCTGTGGTCCCCGTTTCCGAAGGACACTTTAAAGAGGCAAGTGTGTCAGAGACATTGGTCCATCTCACTCAGATTGGGGCGTTTTACTGGTGCCTCCCAGCATGCAAGGCCAGGGATTTTTTTTAATTTTTTTTTTATTTTAGTCTTTGGTAACCTGGTAAGGCCCACTAGGCACAAGTGCCTGTTTTCAGGGGCGACCTGGGAGCTCTGGGCGGTTAAGTGACTTGCTCAGAGTCACACAGTATGCAAGTGGAGGTTGTGAGAATCAAACTCTAGTCTGGTCTGTTGGATGTACCAAGCTGGTTCACGCCTCATTCCTCTAACCTCTAGGCTAAACTGCCAATCCGGATTTTATTCGATAGATTTGGTTTTACCATGCCACAACAACACCACCCATGGAGACATCCCCGACAGCGACAGCAGCTGTGCCGGGTATTGGCAGTGCGGTGTCAGGGATGCCTCAGTGTTTCCATCATCCCCCCACACGCCCCGGTCTCTAGGATTCTAACTCCCAAGTCAGAGTTGGATGGGAGGGGGGGTGCCACCCTGCGAGGCAGTCTCAGTGTCTGGCAGAGACCATCACAGCGACATGTGGATTGTGCCTAAATCCTATTGCTGTGTTGGTCTTCACGGTCGGGGCATCACTGCGGCATCGGTATACCGATAGATTTCATAATCCCCAAGAAGTCGGGGAAGGGGGATCTTGGGCCCATTCTGGCTCTGAAACACCTAAGCAAGCTTGAGCATCACACGACCTTTGAGATGGAATCCCTTCGTTTGATTGTCTGAGCTGTCCAGGTGGGAGATTTCTTAGCTTCTGTAGATCTGAAGGATGCATATCTCCACATCCCCATCCAGCAGTCTCATCAGAGGTTCCTTAAGATCTTAATTTGAGTGGGAGCTCTTCCAGCAGGCTACACCATAAGGACTATGCCACCAGGCACTAGGACCTCCTAGAAAACTTCTTAGCTGGGAGTGCCTAGCGGGGACCGCCCCTGACGTTGAACTGCCTCCAACACTCGCCAGTGGTATAAAGGGGGCGGTTCCCGGCCACACCAGAGTTCTTTTTCGCCGTCGACCTGTTCACATTGGCTCCCCAGATGCCTACTGCTAACAGTTGACTGCCATTTTCGCATAACGTTTTCTAGGGTGTCCTTGAGGACTAATCCTAAATTTCTACCCAAGGTGGTGTCCCAGTTTACCCTTAATCAGGACATCAAGCCGGCCTGGTGGTGCTGAGGGCTGAGGCACTGGATGCCTTACCTCACGTTGCGCCGGTAACCTGTGTTCGAGAATGGACATAGGATGCCGGGGGTTGGCAGGGAGGAGAAGGCTCGAGCGTCCCTAGGACTGCTTTCCTTCTCCAGAGATGGGGGATTGCAGTGCTCTGCGATTGCCTGCCACCTTGTGGAGGCTGGGAGGTGGCACATCAGTGCTGGAGACTGTGACTGAGAGTCTGCGGCAGGTGCTTGGTAAGAGATGCGCCTGGGTGCTGCGCACCACCGCCACTGGTGCGTTGCACGCCGCAACCTCAGGGGAGCAAGGAAAAAGAAGAAAAATGGGAGTTCTCTGCGAGGATGACAATGGTCCCCTTCGCAATGGCCTGGGAAGACACCTCCCTGAACACTAAATCCGGTCTGGTGGGTCGAGTCGCTCCCCACCCCCTGCCACGAAGGGTAAGTTGTGGGGTCAAGGGGGAGGTCTCATACCCAGTGCCTGAGCGGAGAGACGTCAGATGCCGGTAGAGGACTCCGGTGGGGGGGGATACATAACTGTAAAAAAATAAATAAATAAATCCAGGACATCAACCTTCTAGTTTATTATGCGGAGCACAGTAATTGAGGGGAGGCTCTTCTTCACACTCTGGATATACATAGGGTGCTCAGGTACTATATTAGCTGTACTTGGACTCTCAGAAGATCTGTCCAACTCTTTGTTTCCTTTGCCGTGAGAACTTTGGGGGCACCTGTGGCAAAGCAGACTGTCCAGGTGGCTAATCCATTGCATCACCTTCTGCTACAGTAAGTACAACAAACCCTTACCGGGCTTGGTTAAGGGTCATTCCACCAGGGGTATTTCTGCCTCTTTTGTGGCATCTCGCAATGTTTTTGCGGTAGACATCTGCGTAGCAGCTACTTGGAGCTTGGTGCACAGCTTTGTGAAGTACTACAGCTTGGACATTGCTTCATTTCAGAGAGCTGGATTTTGGTTCACGGTACTTCAAGGCATGTTGTCTTGAAGCCTTTTCCGCTCCTCGGTTTTCCACCTCCCAGTCCGTCCGGAATCATTTTAGTGCTGCTTAGCACTCAGTCCGTATGGTGTAGCCTGCTGCAAGAGCTCAAACTCGAAGTAAGGTGGTATGGTTACATAAGAACTTACTGTAACAGTAAATCTTACTTCGAGAGGGTTCCTTCAGTCGGTCATCACATATAAGACTGGTGCCACCTGGTGTCGGGCCGCACGGCACACTTTTCTAGCAATACCTGTCAGGGATCGCCCACCCGATGTCACGTGACTGACGTCAGCGTGACTGTATATAGTGGGCGGTCGCCACGCCCACCCTCTTGTTCTTTCCCGCCATTGCTTCGTGTCAGTCGCATTGCAGACTTCCAGTTAGCGATTGTCGAGAAAGTTCATTGCGTTGGTTTATCCCTCACTGCTATTTTTCCATTCAATTCGTGTTCTTCCTTATGTCTTCACCCAAGAAGAAGTGCTCATCCTGTGGCACGCAGATCCCGCACAAAGATGGTCATTCCCAGTGCGTTCTCTGTCTAGGCCCGGACCATCCAGTCTCCTCCTGTCCTGAGTGTCAATCCTTCAACCAGGCCACAAAAAAGAGGAGACAGCAGGCTTTGTAGGCCCACTTACTAAAAGCCCGCTTGGCTTCTTTAGAGAAGAAAATGGATCAACTCTGGGATTCATCTGAGAAATCTTCTCCCTCAAAAAAAGCACAAGGAGAAGTCTAGGGAGCAGCTCGCTCCGCAGATGATGCCAGGCCCTCGACGAGCAAGGCCCAGCTGCCGTCCAGAAAACCGGACATTAAGTCAGACAAAACTTTGGCAGATAAGTTGGCCGTCTTTATTCTTTATTCATTACAAATCGACTTTATAACCTTTGAGTCAGAGACTCATTTACAAAGGCACCTCGTCGCAGGGGGAGACATCAAGACAGTTATTACAGTGCAGATTAAAACAGAGATAACATTACAGGTGCAGTAAAAGGAACATTTAACATAGATACACTTAGGTTACATAATGTAGTAGTTTGTATGTTACTTGGGTTGCATAGAGTTACAAAATTGTGAGTTACACTCATGGATATAGTAGGTCCTCAGAGAAGACAGTGGGTTACATCCCTGTTTGGACCTAGTAGGGAAGGAGTGGGTCTGGGGGAGGGAGAGGCTGTCCAGTGGACGTTGTCGAACCAGGAGGCAAGGCGGGTGGGTACCACAGGTTACAACAGGGGGTTAGTTACACCTACAGCAGCAGGTATTAAAGTTATGGTTCCAAAGGGCTAGTTTGAAGGATCCATTTTTGGCAAGTTGGAGATGCAGCTAGGGAGGGAGTTGAACTAGGTGGGGGCCCGATAGAGGAAGGATCTCTGGGCAAGAGAGGTCTTGGTTCTGGGCAGCTTGAAAGTGGCCTTAACAGAGCTGCGGGTGGTGATGGATGATGATGACTGCTGTAGGGAGGTGGAGACCCCCGGGGGGGGAGAGTCCTAGCAGTGATTTCTTAGCGAGGAGGCAGGTCTGGTAGAGCATTCGCTCCTCAAAGTTGAGCAGATTGGTGGTAGTATAGAGAAGGCAGGTGTAAGTGCGGCTGGGGGCACCGGTCAGGAGCCTACAGGCTTTATTGATGGAGAGTTGGATTTTGGAGAGGGCAGTGTTGTCAGCTGCGGTGTAGATGGGCAAGCCATAGTCCACGAGAGACAAGACGGAGGAGGTGATGGCCAGCCTAAGGGCTATCTGAGGCAGGCAGTCCCTGTGCCGGTAAAGCAGGCCAATCCGAGAGTTAATGGCAGCTGACAGAGCATTAATGTGGGTGTAGAAGGAGAGGGCAGTATCAAACTTGATGTCTAGGTACTTGCATGTGGACACTTGTTCTAGCGGGTGCAGAGTGCTGGGGATAATCAAGAGGGGGTATTTTTAGCTTTATTTTGGTGGGAGAATAGCATTGATTTGGTTTTCTTTAGGTTAATGACCAGTCTGTGGTCGGCGAACCACCTTTCGGCTTGGTTGTAAGCTTGCTGGTGGGATAATTTGAGGGAGGTGGGATTGGGATGTGAGGCAACGATGACTGCATCATCGGCGTAAAGGATCATTTTACCAGTACATGAGCTGGGGAGGGTATTGAGGTAGTGCTTAAAAAGTATTGGACCCAGGATGGAGCCCTGAGGGACCCTGGAGCGAATGGGAAGAGTGCAGAAGAGGGAGCCGCTGATCTTGACACACTGGGATCTAGCAGAGAGGTAGTTAGAGAACCAGGAAATGGGACCGAGAGAAGCCAAGTTGGTGGAGAGAGTCGAGTAGAAGGGATGACAGAGCGGTGTCAAAGGCCTTGGAGAGGGTCAATGAGACTGCTCCTGCAAAGTGTCAGAGTTGAGAGCACACATGCAGGTGTTGGGAGAATTCCAGGAGGCAAGTGGTTGTACTGTGTCCTGAATGAGACTTGCTGCTCTGGGCACATAATGTCGTACTTGGTTGGGTATTCAGAGGCTGGATCAACACCACTTTTCCAAGGGCTTTAGAGAGTGGGGGGAGGATGGAGATTGGCCGGTAATTGTTGAGGGTGGGCCGATCCCCACTCTTATGTATGGGTGTGATTTCAGCAGTTTTCCAAGCACTTGGGAACTGACCCAGGCATAGAGACCAGTTTAGAAGGTCAGTCAGGGGGACTAGGACTTTGTCCAAGACCATACGGAGGATCCTGGAGTTGAGGGGGTCACTGCTGGGGTTATTGCTGCCTAAGGCTTTTAGCAGGTGCAGCCTGGCTTCTTGGAGGAGATAGGGTGCGCAGGTAGAGTGGTGGGCAATGCAGGACCAGAGGGAGAGAGGTGGGGATTGGGTCAAAGAAGCTGCTGGGGAGGACTGAGCTTAGGTTAGAGAAGGCAGTGTTAAGGCAATTGGCTATAAGGAGTGGATCTGTGGTGGGGTGCCATTGATGGAGAGCTGAGATAGTGGAGGGGGAGTGGGACTTCCCATTTAGCTCTTTCATATTATCCCAGAAGGTCCGGGCTGAACCGAAAGTGGAAGCGAGGGTGGTCTTGCAGTGCTCTGCCTTGGCCTGCCCAATGGCCCAAGTGCACTTTTTCGTTCTGCGTTGTAGGCCTGTCTATCAGATGCCTTTCCAGATTCTACAGCAATGTGGCAGAGATTATCTCTGTTTTTGAGTCTCTGGAGGAGGAGTGGGGCGATCCATTGGACATTGCATTTTTTGGAGCAGATCCTGGTGAGGGGGGCTAAAAGGTCACAAGCCTTACAGAAGGCATTTGTGAAGTGGTCAAGAGCTGAGTCAGTGTCAGGGGCACGCTGGATAGGGGACCAGTCTAGCTGGGCTAGGTATTGTTTTAATTTTCTGAGGCCGCCTGGGCATAAATGGTGGCATAGAGTGGCCTGGGACACTGGCTTCAGAGTGGAGGATGACCAGAGACGGAGGACTGGGGAGTGATCGCTAAGAGAGCTGTGGAGGAAAGTGACATCCCAGATTTTGTAGGGGCGGTTAGATATAACAACATCTAGGAGTGTGCTGGTGCCAGTAGAGTGGTTGAATGTGGTGGGCTGGGTGACAAACTGGGACATATCCAGGGCAGCAAAGGAGTCCCTTATATGGGAGGCAGTGGAGGCAAGCCTCCAACGTCCGTGCCACCCAGGCCGTTAAGTCAGCTCCCGGCTCCTCTTGGGACTGCGCGGCTGCCGGTAAGTCATCTCCCCTGGCTGGGGGCAGTCGCCTGCCTCCGGTCGATAAGTTGGCTGGGGGCTCCTCCCCTGACTGCCCAACCCCGCCTACTAAGTCAGCCATCTCTGATGACCACACAGGCTCGTTTTCCCCGTCGAGGAATCACGGCGCCTCACCCGAGGCCTGGCGGGACCAGAGGGAGAAAGCCCCTCTCCCTCCTCCTCCTTCGCCCGTGCCCTCCAGTTCCTCATCGGGTATGTCTGGCGATGGCAGCGGAGAGCCCATCGACCCTGTCAATGTCCTGGCTCCACATTCCCCTTCTGGGTCAAGGAGAAGGAGGCTCCTCCTCAGCCTACTGGCCTCACTGTGGAAGCCCCTCCTCTGCCTTCCGGCGCCGCCTCCGACACTGGTTATCCCTACGACAGTCCTGCAGCTGGGACCGGCTGATTGGCCTTTGCCTTTGCCCTGATGCCAGATCAAGCCCCGCCTAGGCCCTTGCCGTCTGGTTCTGATGCGGATCCTCCGACGCTGGATCGGGTGGTACCGGTTCCGATGTAGGTCCCCCTGACATGGGTTGTCCTGAAGCCGGACCCTCAACCCATCTATACGACGGCGGGTCTGACGTGGGTTCCCTGACGCCTGATCTGATGAAGGGGATTTATACCCAACCCCGAACTGTCCCACATTACCTGTTGGGGTATCCTGGGGACCACTACCCGGAGGGTCCCACTCCAGACTGTAGTCACCCGGAACAGTTCTACCCTGGATATAATCCTTATTCCCATTATACGGGATTCCAGAGTTCCTATCCACCACCGGTTATTCCTCCCCCACCCCACAGCCTCTGCCTACTCCACCTCCCCCTCCTCCTCCTCCAGTTACCCTGGATTTCAAGATCTTAATACAGTCTTGGTGGCAGGGGGCTTGGTTGGAGTTGGTCTCGGACCTGGAGACTAGGCTCTCACAACCGCGATCTCCTAGGTCCCCTTCCCCAAGCAGTTCATCCATCGCCTCTGTCCACATCTCAGGGAAGACTCAACAGGACATTTCCCTTCCAGATACTAGACGCCATTCTGTCGAGGAGGCGGATGATGATGATGATGATAGTTCAGAGGGGAGGAAATTTTCCTCTGAGGAGGTCCCGGAGGACCCTGAGGACACGAGGGGCAAGGTCTTGCGTAAGTCTCCACCAGAAGACCCTGCCTTCTCCGACCTCTTGAGGGTTATGAAGGACTGTTTTGACTGAGAGTCAGAGGAACAGGACCCAATGAGACAGAGGCTCACAGAACACCTAGACTTAGAGTCTCTGTCTCCCATCCCCATTCCTCCTTGGATGGCCCCCCATCAAGACCTCACCACTGCCATCTGGCAGATGCCTCATTCTATCCCAGTTGTCCCCAGGTGGGCGGACAGGATCTACCGGGCGCCGAAGGATGCTCCATTCTTAAAGGCCCATCCCAAGGCTGACTCTGTGGTCATCTCTGTGGCTCATGATCGCTCTTCAGTGCCTAAGCACAATGGCACTACTCCGACAAAGAGTCGAGGCAGATGGATCAGTTCGGCAAAAATATATATTCCTTGCCACATGCGCCCTCCGGTCCCTCAGTTACGTGGCCCATATGGTGTCTCATCAGAAAGCGACCCTGGCCAGGCTGGAAGTGCAAGCCCAGTCCATGGATTCCTCTCCTCTAAAGGAGGACCTTGCCAAGGATCTCCGCCTCTCCAAGGTTTCTTGTTGGCATTCTTTATGCACCACTCACAACTCTGTCGACTTGGTGGCCGGTACCTCTGCAGCTGCCGTTGCCCTCAGACGGCATTCCTGGCTTTGCCTTTTTGGTCTCACCAATGAGGTCCAGTCCGTGATTCAGGACACCTCTTTCAGGGGCTCGGTCTTGTTTGGTGGGTACACCAAAGATATTCTCACTGACCTACAGAACAAGGGTGTTGCTCTTAGGTCTGTCAGGTCTATGTACTGATCGGGCTCTCAGCAACAGCAGCAGCAGCCCTTTCGGAAAAGGATCTGGAGGCAGAGAAAGAAGCGTCAGGCACGCCGCCAAAGGGAAGCGAAGGCCATGGGTACAGCCACCCCCACCTGCCTCGAAAATCAGAGATGTTGATGATCCCTGAGCGTCCCGACGCTTCTGACCACAGCCCCTGCCTCACCTCAGTCTCGCGGACGGGGTGCTGGTGGGGAGTAGGTTCGCCCGCCACGCTGCAGGAGTGGAGGGCGATTAACTCCGATGAACGGGTCCTGCAACTAGTGTCCGTCAGGGACACCATAGAGTTTATGGAGATTCCTCCTGAAACTTGACCCACAAAGTCCTCTTATTCTCGGGATCTGGCTCTCCTCGTTCACAAGGAGGTAAATTTGCTCTTGCTCAAAGAAGCAATCGAGCGTGTCCCCTTCGGGCAAAGGGGAAAGGGATTTTATTCCCGTTTTTTTCCTGCTTCCAAAAAAGACTGGGGACTTCAGACCCATTCTCGACCTAAGTCAGCTGAATCGGTTTGTTGAGTACAAAAAATTTTGGATGCTGATGCTCCAGAGCCTCCTCCCTCCCCTCATGGAGAACCACTGGCTCTGTGCCCTGGATATGCAGGATGCTTACCTGCACATTCCTTTTTTCCCCAGCCACCGCCGATTCCTGCGTTTTTGTTTCCAAGGGGAACACTTCCAGTTCTGGGTGCTCCCCTTTGGCTGTCTTCAGCACCACAAGTTTTTACCAAGTGCCTGGCGGTGGTCGCGGCGTTCCTATGCCACAGGGGCATTGCGGTCTTCCCTTTCCTGGACAACTGGCTGATATCAGCCCTGTCCAAGGATTCCTTGCTGGAGGCTCAGTCCTTTACCCTGGACCTTTTCAGCAGACTAGGGATCACAGTTAGTGTTCCCAAGTCATCTCTTATCCCTGCCCAGAGACTTCAGTTTATAGGGGCAGTTCTGGATATGGTCCAGTGCAGAGCCTTCCTTCCCTCAGACAGAATGGAGACCATTGTCTATCAGGCTTCCAAAGTGGCTTCCCTCAGGACCATCCCTGCCCGGGAAGTCCTTCGACTACTGGGCCTGATGGCAGCCTCCATAAGTACCATTCCCCTTGCAAGGCTCCACATGAGGATTACTCAGTGGTCCTTGCGGGTGCAGTGGGATCAGCTACTGGATGACCTGGACCATCCGATCCTGGTCTCCTCAGCAGTTCAGAAAGACTTACAATGGTGGAAGGATTCTCGCAATCTTTCTTTGGGGCTTCCCTTTCGAAACCCTGCACCGGTAGCCACCCTCACCATGGATGCCTCGAATCTGGGGGTGGGGAGCTCATCTTGGGAACACCAAGCACAGAGACTATGGTCCGGCTTAGAGACTTCTCTCCACATCAGTGTTATAGAGTTGCGGTCAGTCCTATACGCAGTACAGGCCTTTCAGACCCTCCTTCCGAAGGGATCACTGCTAATCCAAACTGACAATATGTCACTAGTTTGGTATATCAACAAACAAGGAGGAACCCGGTTGTACCCCCTTTGGAGAGCGGCGACGCGGGTGTGGAATTGGGTAGTCCAGCACCTTTTGGTCCTAGTGGCCGTGCACGTTCCAGGCATTCTAAACGTCCTGGTGGACAGTCTCAGCAGGTCTTGGACCCTAGCTCACGAGTGGGAACTACATCAGGAAGTGGTGGAACCCATCTTCCAAAATTGGGGGCGTCCAGAAATCGACCTCTTCGCCTCACAATACAACGCAAAACTTCCCAAGTTTTACTTGCTCATTTCAGAGCCAGGGGCTTTTTGGAGCGACACGTTGTCCCTATCCTGGACAGGGAAATTCTTGTACGCTTTCCCTCCATTTCCCATTCAGCAGAGGGTTCTTCTCAAACTCCAGGTCATATTTTTCCCTCCCTTCTTCCACTCATTTTATGTTTTACAGGGACTCCAAATCCTGCTTGCTGCTGCTGTCAGGCCTCTTCCTGGCTCCAGCAAGAGAACTGGAGGACGGGCGTGGGGACCGCCCACTGTATACGGTCACGCTGACGTTGGGTGGGCGGTCCCCCATCAGGTATTACTAGAAAAGTCTGCTGTGCAGTCTGACGCCAGGTGGCGCCAGTTCTATATGTGATGTCAGCGTAGCTCAGTTGCTAGCACATCCACCTCTGGACCAGAAGGTCATGGGTTCTCGTCCCAGAATAGGATTGGACTTGCAGCTAAAATTCGCTGGCATCCGAGTGCAGTGTTGGGGGTGCTCTACTGCTGGGGTGTGCCGTCCTTCGGATGAGATGTTAAACCGAGGTCCCTTCTGCCCATCTTGGTGTTGTCCTGGTTGGTGTCCAGGTGGAAGTAAAAGAACCCAGGGCACTCTTCGCAAAGAGCAGGGAACATTCCCCGGTGTCCTGGCCAACATTCCCCTTCCCATAAACCGGTTCATGCAATTATCCAGGCTGTGTGTGGGTGATGATGTGCGATATGGCCGCCACCACACATTCAGTCACTTCACTACCAGTCTAGCATTGCTTGTAAAGTGCTTTGGGATACACTGTGTATGAAAAGCGCTATATAAATGCTGGTTCTTCTTCTTCTTGATGACCTACTGAAGGAACCTCTCTCGAAGATCTACTGTACTATCTTCGAGAGGAGCTCTTGCAGCAGGCTTCATTTCCCTTCCTCCTTCCCCCTGGTCCTTTTCTCCTTTCTTTCCTTACCCTAGGTGAGGTATTCCACTAACCTCAGATCTTAATTCCGAGAGGAAGCTCTTGCAGCAGGTAACACATAGATAGGACTGACGCCACCTGACAGCAGATCTCGGCATTTCTCTCTCTCTAGCAGTACCGACGTGGGACCGCCTACCCGGCGTCGCATAGTATAAAGGGTGTTGGCGGTCCCCACGTGCTCCAATTCTTTCCCGCCGCTGCAACTCGTTAGTCCGCTCTCGGCTCACCTACGGGTTCTTAAGCTATAGAACAGTTCCTCTTTGTTTTTCATGGATTTTTCGATGACGTATGTCTTCCATTTCGACCGGGCACTGTTACAAGTGCTCTTGCAGGCTGCAGATTCCTGCCAAGGATGGTCACTCAGCTTGCCTTTTTTGCCTGGGCCCAGACCACGACACTGGCGCCTATTCCCACTGCCAGGCCTTCAATAGTAGGACCAGGATCCGAAGACAGAAATCGCTCCAGGCCCATCTAGCTCAGCAGCAACTGGCCCAGATGCAGCAGGACATGTCCTCTGAGAGGGAGTCTTGCTCCCCTACAACTCAGAAAGGGAAGGAGAAGCACCTGCCGCTGGGACTGAGGGTGCTCACCTTCTAGTCCCAGGTCTTCCAGCTCCGCTGGTCGTTCTGGCTCCTCCAGACATGAGGTCCGGCTTACCTCACTCAAGCCTGCTGCCTTGCTTCCCAAGGTGCCTGCCTTGCAGCCCATCAGGATCCAGACTTCTGACACCAGCTCCACGGTGGCATCTAAGCCCCCATACTCCAGTGTATCCTTGAAGAAACCGTCCAGCTCGGGCTGCTCTGGCCACAAGAGGCACTCCAGCTGCGTGCCAGCCGCAGGTAAGCAATCCTCCCGCTCGGCTTCAGTCGACCCCCAGGAGCCAAGCAGTCTTCGGGGCATTCTGCTTCTCTGGCCTCTTCTTTGCCGCCAAAACATAGGTACGACTGGTGTCCGTCTGTCGAGTCGGACTGACGCCACTCTAATAAACGTAAGGCAGATAGGCCTTCTAAGGCCTCTTTCTCCTCCGACCGCCTCCGTCCTCCTCTGGCTAAGGGGCATCTGTCGGACGCGACTCCAGCACTTTCTCCGGTCGCACCCCCTTCCCCCACCAGTGCCGGAGAAGGCTGTTCCGTGACCGTTGTCGGTCCACCTGACGCCAGAATCACCCAGCGTCACTGAGAAGTTTTCACCGGCGTCACCTGCCCCACCGACTCTGGGCCACCCAATGCTGGTGCCCCTGCGAGCCGACCGACCAACGTCTCCTTCTAGACCGGACTCTCCAAAGTTGGGTATGTCCCAAGTTAAGGAACTTTTTGCGCACTGGTGGGATACAGTCAAGCAGGTCTTAGCAGGCCCTCCTGTTCCTTCTCCAAAAGCTCCTCCTGTCCCTCAGCCTGATGGGCAGGCTATGCCTGTCCCTTCTGGGACTGAGGGGGATAAGTCTCTGGCCAGCCCCAGGAAGCGCAAGGACATACGCAACAGGACTAGTTCCATTTCCTCCTCTCGCTCGTCTTCTCCTAGATGGCCCAGGCATGAGAGGAGACATTGGCGGGTTTCGTCTTCCTCCTTCTCTTCCTCCTCCTACGGCAAATCAGAGTCCTACCATAGAGTTCGAATCTCAACCCCAGACAGACCACCGCAGCTTCTTACTACCCGAGAGACCACAGGGCCCCTATCAGGCGGGAGATCCAGTCTCTCCTCAACAAGGATGCAATGTAATGTGTCCCGGAGGCAGAAGGGAACTCTGGGTTTTACTTCTGCATCTTTCTGGTTCCCAAGAAGTTGGGGGGACTTTCGGCCAATCTTGGATCTCAGCGACCTCAACCAATGGGTCGCTTACCGCAGATTCCGTATGGTGTCACTTCCGAATCTCCTCCCCTTCCTGGTGGTCGGGGATTGGCTGGTGTCTCTGGACATGCAGGATGCCTACCTTCACATTCCTATTTGCCACAGTTATCAGAGATTCCTAAGGTTCAAGTTCGAGAGTTGGGCCTGTCAGTTCAAGGTCCTTCCCTTTGGCCTTTTCTCTACTCCCAGAGTCTTTACCAAGTGCCTCACCATCATTGCAGTGACCCTGCGCTGAGACGGCCACTTTCTGTTCCCTTATCTAGACGATTGACTCCTCTTGGCCCCATCCAGGTCTTGTCTTTGGGAGACCATTCTGGTCATGCTCTCCTTTTGTCAGCGTCTGGGGATCACTGTAAATCCAGAAAAGTCTCCGCTCTTCCCCTCTCAGCATTTTCAATTTATAGGCACTCTTTTAGATACCACCTTGGGGAAAGCCTTTCTCCCTTCAGACAGTGCAGTGCACATCCAGGCTCTGGCATCCCAAAGCTTTTCAGCCTCTGTGGTTCCAGCCAGGTCCATTCTCAGGCTTCTGGGTCACATGGCAGCCACCATAGTCTCGGTCCCCTTTGCCAGACTGCGCATGTGCACCATTCAGTGGGCTCTCCGAGTCCAGTGGGACCAGACCATGGATGACTTGGACCTGCAGGTCAGAATTTCAGAGCCAGTTCGTGACTAACTCTGCTGGTGGGCGTCTCCTCAGCATCTCTGCCGAGGACTCCCAGCTGGAAAGTCCTGTCCAAACGCTCACTACAGACATGTCTGGGACAGAATGGGGGACTCACCTGGGGATCCACAGGATGTAAGGGCTGTGGTCTTCATTATAGGAGAACTTGCGTATCAATGTGCTTGAGCTCAGAACAGTCCTGTACTCCCTACAGGCACTGGCTCATTTTATATTGCCCAGTCACCTCCTCATTCAGACAGACAACACTTAAGTGGTGTTTTACAGCAACAAGCAGGGAGGTACACACTCTTGCCCCCTTTATCGGGAAGCTATGAGGGTGTGGGACTGGGCAGTGGAGCACCATCTCCATCTTTCTGCAGTCCACATTCCGGGCTCCCTGAATGTAGTCGAGGACGCCCTCAGCAGGGCAAAACCGCTCTGTCATAAGTGGTCCCTGATACAGTCCATAGCAGACGAACTCTTCACAAGATGGGGAATGCCGGATTCTGACCTATTTGCATCTCACTGCAATGCAAAACTGCCCAATTTTTGCTCGCTCGATCCCGAGCCTGGAGCTTTCTGGCTGGACGCATTGTCCCTATCTTGGAGTGGGAGGTTTGTTTACGGCTTCCCTCCTTTTCCCCTCTTGCAGCGGGTACTCCTCAAAGCCCAACTGGAGAGGTCACCATGATTCTGATAGCCCCTCTATGGCCCAGACAGATTTGGTTCCCACTTCTCCGGTGTCTGTCGGTACAAGCTCTGTGGCCTCTTCCCCTTTCAGGTCAGTTACTCTCTCATCAGCAGAGGACCTTGGTTCATCCCAACCTGCACTCCCTTCACCTGCAGGCTTGGCTCCTGCAGACCTAGCAAAGCTTCGCTTTGGAGTTTCTGATGACATTGCCCAGATTTAGGTGGATGCTCGGAAGCCCAGTGCCGGGGCCACTTATGCTATGAAGTAGAAACGCTTTTGCCTCTGGGCCGCATCCAGGAGGCTTGACCCTCTGGTCTGTCCGGTTAACTCGGTTTTACAATACCTGCTATCCCTGTCGGAGTCAGGTCTCAGCTAATCCTCCATTAAAGTACACCTGGCTGCTGTTTCTGCCTATCATCGCTGTATTCAGGACTGGACAGTAGCTCAATTGGAGGTGGTTAAAACTTTTCTAAAGGAGATTTTACATCTCCGTCCTCTGGTCTGAGACCCCGTTCCTCCTTGGGACTTATTTGTTCTGGAGAGGCTTACGCTTCCTCCCTTCAAACCGGTCATGACTTGCGAGCTTTGCTATCTCTCTTGGAGGACTTTGCTTCTGGTGGCGGTCACCTCGGCTTGACGCATTTCGGAGCTTCATGACCTTATGTGTTGGGAGCCCTATCTTATTTTTCATAAGGACAGGGTAGACCTCCACACTAATCCGAAATTTCTTCCCAAGGTGGTGTCGGAGCTCACTCTTAACCAGTTGGTTCAGCTCCTGGTATATTATCCAGAACATTCCAGTAATGGAGAAGCGCTTCTTCACACCCTTGATGTGCACTGCGCTCTGCGATGTTTCTTGTCCAGAACAAAAGGAATCAGGAATTTGGACCAACTGTTTGTATATTTTGCGGATAGGTCCTTGGGGTGCCCGGTTACAAAACAAACACTCTCACGTTGGCTGGTAATTGCATATCCTTCTGTTATCAGCAGGCTAACAAGATCCTTCCGGGCTCTGTTAGGGCTCATTCCACCAGAACGGTGGTTACTTCCTTCACTGCTCTCAAAGTGTCGGCAGCTGACATTTGTGCCGCTGCCACCTGGCACTTTGTTCACACTTTCATCAGACATTACAGTCTGGACATTGTTTCCAGACGTGGCGCAGATTTTGGCCTGGTGGTCCTCCAGGGCCTTATTTCCTGAGAGGTCTTGTCTCTCGAGGGTTTCCTACCTCTCCTTTCCTTCGCACTCATGGTTGTCTTAAGTTTAGACCTTGAGTGTGATATGTGTAGTTGACTCCCCTTCCCAGGGGTTGTCTTACGTTTATACTGTGCCTCTGGGAGATGTTCCTTTTTTTCCTTCCCCTGCCCTTTCCCAGCAGTTGTCATTAGTTTATACTGCTTGGGAATCAGTCCTTTATATGTGTTACCTGCTGCAAGAGCTCCCCTCAAAGATCTACTGTTATGGTAAGTTCTTACGTAACTGTACTTTTTCTACAATTTGTCAGACGGGTCTTTGGTGGGAGAACTGGGGTGTGGCCGGGGACCTCCCCTTTATATCATTGGTGGACGTCGGAGGTGGTGCGACGTCAGGGAGCGGTCCCCGCTGGGTACTGCTAGCTAAGAGGTTTTCTGTGGGGTCCTAGTGCCTGGTAGCATAGTCCTTATGGTGTAACCTGCTGCAAGAGCTCCTCTTGAAGATCTACTGTTACGGTAAGTTCTTACTTAACTGTACTTTCTCTGTCCAAGGACGGCATTTCCAGTACAGGGCACTCCCTTTTTTGGGCTGGCTACAGCCCCCAGGGTTTTCTCGAAGATGTTCACAGTCTTGATAGGTCAGCTCCGACAGGAGAATCATCTTGTCTTTCCCTGCATGGACGATTTGCTCATTCGAGCACTGTCTGCGCCATTAGCAAGGAAGTCAGTGACCAGGACTCTGGAGGTGTTGGAGTCTCAGGGCTGGGTGATGAAACAAGAGGACAGCTCTCTTGAGTATTCGCAGACCCTGAAACAGCTGAGGGCAGTGTTTAAGATGGACCAGGAAGAGGTCTTCCTCTCGCCAGTCTGGAAGGAGACCTCATTGAGAAAGGTCCAGTGGCTGAGGAGCCAATTGTTGGCTTTACCTCTACGTCTGCTAGATTCTGGCCCTCATGTAGACGGCCATAGAACTAGTCCCGTGGCCTTGCTTTCATCTGTGCCCCCTGCAAACAGAATTACTATCAGCCTGGGATCCAACCTTGGAGGATTATCAGGCCAGGATTCCGCTCTCCCCATACCTGAAACCGTCTCTTGAGTTGGTGGGTGAGTTTGGAAAATCTGAGCAAAGGGAACCCCTTGAAAATCCACCCACAGTTGATTCTGTCATCCGATGCCAGCCTATCGGATTTGGGGGCAGTCCTGAACCACATTCCCATTCAATGGACCTGGTCAGCGCAGGAACTACACCTACACATAAATGTTCTGGAGATGAGGGTAGGTCCGCCTTGCTGTCCTTCTATTTCAAAGTCTTGTGCAGGCAGAAGCTGTGAAAATGTTCTTCCAGTGGAGTGGATATTGAACCCGGAGGTGTTCGACCTTCTGTGTCAAAAGTTCGGTCGTCCTTAGATCTATCTGTTCGCCTCCAGCCACAGTGCTCAGGTGGAAGCAGTGGACAACCTGTCACAGGAGTGGAGCTTTGACAGAGCATATTTTTTATTTTATTTATTTGTTTATTTATCAAGTCTAGGATTACAAATACCTTTGAGCCATGGCTCTTTTACAAAGGTTCCACGTCAGAGAAATACAAATTATGGGGAACATCAAGACAGGCATTACAACAATGTGGACATTGCAAACAGAGTACAGATTAATACAGTTCAAGGGTAGCATTGTAACAAGGCAGCCAGTGGCATTTGTCAGAGAAAATAGACAACAGATAAAAAGTGCCAGAGTCATAGGGAGAGGGAAGAGGGTGGGGGAGGGAGAAGGAATGTAGGAAGGGTGGCAAGAGGGTGAAAAGTGCAGCATATGCTGATCTTACTTCGAGTGGGAGCTCTTGCAGCAAGCTATTACAATTAGGACTATGCAGTAGGCACTAGGACCCATCGGAAACCTTTAGCTAGCAGTCTCCCCGATACTGGCTCTGCCCCGACGTCAGACAATGGTATATCAGGGGACGGTCTCCAGCCCCACCTCAGTTCTTTTCCCGCTGCAGACCTGCTTCTATCGGCTCTTCGGTTGCCTTTATAACAAGTTTAGTAGTTTCTAGCGAAATTTATGCTGTGTTTTTTTTTTTGTCAAAGTCCGCTTTTCGCTTCATTCTTCTACAACTGCATGTCGACCTCACCGTCTTCGGTCTCCTCCACCGAAAAAAAGAGGACGAAGTGTTCCTATGGCTGCCAGATAATGGCAAAGGACAAACACGAGGCCTGTGTCTTTTACCTAGTGCCAGACCATGACACCAAGGCCTGCTCGATTTACAGCGGCTTTACAGGCAGGACTGGAATTTGCCACCTTAAGGCTCTTAGGGCCATCTTTTAGAACAGCAGCTGGCCATGATCTAATGCTCACCGGTGGAAAAATCTTCCTCCTCCTCCACCCAGTCCACAAAGCACAAAGAAAAGAAACGGGACCCGGACCAACGTAAGTCCCGCGAAAAGGACTGGGGTGGTTCTAAGGGGCATTCGTGCTCCCATTCACCACATAAGAAGTCCTCCTCTGGGTTCAATTTGGGAGGTTTGGATCATTCTTCCCGCCACTCGCAGCACTCCACAGGGCGGCAAGACTCTACCACTCCAGCCAAACCACCCACATCGGGCAGTGGTAGTCGGGGCCCGGTCTCCGAACCAGCCTCTTCTACCTCGGGAGTTGGGACCTCTGGTTCTTCTTCCGCTGGGACTTTTGTCCCGCCTCGTAAGTTCACAACCTTGGTCATTTCCAGGGCTCTGGGCAAGAGCTCCGAGCACAGGGAGCGGGAGTTAGGTTCCAAGCCGGCTTCAGCTCACCGCCTCTCGACGGCTTAGTCTACAAAAATCTAAGCTGGCAGCCGGTTTCCAACCGAACAGCTCCAAACTGTCAGCGTAAAGAGAAGAACGAGCGCTGGCCAAGGTGACGCCGATCACCAAATGTTCACCAGTCCGTAGGGCCTCTTCACCTTAAGACCAGGAAGATTGTTCCTCTCCCAGGCACCTACCTGACCGCCCATCCTCGCCTATAGCTCCTCCAACACCGGGCAAACCTCGCCAGCCAGCGGAGTCTGTGGCTTTGCAGTTTTCTAAAGAGGAGCTCAAAGAACTCTTCCAGTTCTGATGGGGTCTGGACAAAAAAGGCGTACTTCCACCACGGATGGATCCAACTCCTTCCCCGGAGGAAGTAAAGGATAAAGGGTGGGTTGAAAAGCCTTTCTCTCCTGTGCCTAAAGGGTCCTCACCTAAACCTTAGTCAAAGTTGTGGTCATGTGCTCCAGCGGATACCTGTGGCATGCCTCTGCACAAGGAACATTGGCACCGACGATGCTCCAGGTCTCCTAGCACCATGCACCATCGTGCCCCTAGTAGGAGGCAGTCAGCCGACACCGGTCTGAAAGCTGTGCTTGCCACTTGACCTGCGGTTGCCGGTCCCATAGCCGACTCTGGTCTACCAGTAGATGGTGTTATTATGAGAGGAGCAGATTCCCAACTTGTTCCAGATCAGCCTCCTCTTCCTCTGAAGGCCACGGTTCACAACCCAGTTCTTCTGGGTCTGACCGCTCTCTCTCACGAGAAAGGCCAGTGTTCCCAGACGAGAAAGACATTCCCAGATCTCCTCCTGATGAGCCGACCTTCACGGGCATCATGAGGCACATCCAGTCCTCCAGCGGATGGGAGACAGAGGACCTAGATCCGGAGCGCTGGAGGTTGGCAAAGTACCTGAAGCAGAAGGAGCCAAAGCCATTGGTCATTCCTCCTCTTGTGGATACTTTCCAGGATCTTACTTGGATGACTTGGAAGCATTCCTCTACCACTCTGGCGGTTCCCAAGAAATTGGATAGGCTTTACTGAGCCCCAAGGGAGGAGCATTTTCTGGCAGAACACCCTCAGGTGGACTCTACGGTGATTACGGCTGCCCACGATAAATCTAAAAAGCCTAAACACTTCAGTTCCCAGCACCCCGGTGTTGAGTCCAGATTCTTGGATCAGGTGGGCAAGAAGGTCTATTCTGTCTCCACTTGCTCTGTCCGATCCTTGAACTTCCATGTCCAGTACCAGAATGTCATGTGGGAGAAGGGGTTAGAATTGTCTCAAGCCTTACCAGACTCTGCACAAAAGTCTGAACTTCTGATCATTGTGAAGTTGGGTTCGGAAGTATGCACTCATGCTTTGACAGCCTCGTACGACACTGCAGACACGGCCTCGAGGGCAGCAGCTTCTGACATTTGCCTTAGATGCCATGCCTGACTTAGAGTCTCAGGATTCTCCCAGGATCTGCAGTCTGGAATCCTGAACCTTCCATTCCAGGGTTACTTCCTTTTTGGGGGAGAAGACAGAGAAACTCATCTCTTGCCGCCAAAATTCCAGGAAGTCCATCTGGTCCATCCGAAAACTGTATAAGGGGGAACAGAAACCTCTCTGAAAACAGCCTTTTCATAAGCCCTCAGGGCAAAATACCTAAGGCTAATTCCCGCAGAGAGGTGGCTTTAAGAAAAAGGCTAAATCCCAAGTTTCTGGGAGCTCTACGTCTAGAGGTCCCAAGCCCTCCCAGCCCTGTCTGCTGGTTCCCGGATTTACCCAATGACTCGCTACTGGCCCTCTCCCGGCAGAGGTGATGGGGGAGGCAGTAGGGGGTCGCTTCTCCCTCTACCTAGAAGGATGGAGCAGTGTCATGAGAGATCTCTGGGTTCTAGACCTGATAAGGAGATGACATACTCTCGAGTTCATCCAGATCCCTTCAGAAAACCACCAGGGTCCTCCGTTATCCTCCTTTGCACATTGCTCTGATAGGAGAGATACAGGCCCTTTTGCTGAAACGGGTGATAGAGCTGGTCCCCCAGGGTTGGGACTACTATTTTTATTTTTTCTTGGTTCCAAAAAAGATCAGGGACCTTCGGCCCATCCTGGACCTCGGTTCCCTAAATCTCTTCATAGAGTACAAAGGGTTCAGGATAGTCACTCTGCCAGGCCTCGTTCCCCTCTTGCACCAAGGGGACTGGCTCTGCTCCTGGATATGCAGGACCCCTATATGCACATAATGGTCTTCTCTCCCCGTTGGAAGTTCCTGAGTTTACACTTCCAGGGGAGACATGATCAGTTCTGAGCCTTAGTGTTCGGCCTCTCCTTCGCTCCTCGAGTCTTCACCAAATGCCTAGCAGTGGTGGCTGCAACTCTCACATGCCAGGGCCATTACATCTTCCATTACCTAGACAGTTGGCTCCTGACAACACCTTCCAGGGCTCAGCTACTTCGCACTCTCAGAGACACCTTTACTGTCTTCCGAGAGCTGGGGAGCACCCTGAACCTTCCAAAGTCTTCCCTAGAGCCCAATCAGCAGCTTGTATTTACCAGAGCGGTCCTCAACACAGTTCAGGGCATGGCCTTCCTCCTGCAGGACAGGGGGGATCTTCTGAGAGGTATAGCCCGGACATTATCCGTGGCTTTACAGGCCCCAGCGAGGACTTTCCTCAGACTTCTGGGGCACATAGCAGTGACCATCCCCACAGTTCCTTTGGCTCACCTCCACATGAGAGTCCCACAATGGATACTCAGGGTGCAGTGGGACCAGAGATCAGATGACCTAGACCAGCTGGTCAGGGTCTCTGACCCAGTAAGAAGGACACTTTCTTGGTGGTTGGACCCCTACAACGTGGAACGAGGGGTCCCTTTTTGGCAGGAGCCCCCAAGAAAGATCCTAACGACAGATGCCTCCTGTCTTGGTTGGTTAGGTCGCTCATCTGGGAGACAGACAAACCCAGGGAACATGGTCTACAGATGAGTAACAGCTCCATATCAACATTCTTGGGATGCGCGCGGTCCTGAACACCTTGCGGGCATTTCAGACGGACCTTTCACTAGGCCCTCTTCTTATCCAGATGGAGAACACGTCAGTAGTGTTTTACATCAACAAACACGGGGGCACACATTCTTACCCCCATGCTGGGAGGCAATGAGGGTCTGGCATTGGGCACTGGAGCATTGCATAGACCTCACTGCTGTTCATGTTCCAAGCATCCAAAATGTCTTGGCTGACAGCCTAAACCAGTCTCGGTCCAAGGCTCACGAGTGGGAGCTCCTTCAGTTGGTAGCAGATCAGCTGTTTGACTGGTGGGGCCACCCAGATTTGGACCTCTTTGCGTCTCCACTCAACGCCAAACTGCCAAGATTCTGCTTGTGAGAGCCCGCACCTGGTGTTTTCTGGCCAGATGTGTTGTCCCTCTGTTGGACAGGGAGGTTTCTGTACGCCTTCCCTTCCTTCCCCATTCTTTAGAGGGTTCTTCTGAAGCTACAGGCCTAAGGAGCAGAGATGATCCTTATCGCTCCATTCTGGCCTCGTCAGATTTGATTCCCACTACTTCAACAGCTGGCAGTGGAACCTCCAATTCAGTTGCTGCTGAGCTCGCACTTGCTGTCCCAGGATCAGGGAACATTGGTCCACCCGGACCTCAAATCCCTGCATCTTCATGTCTGGCTCCTGCAGACTTAGTCAAATCCAGGTTTGGGGTCTCCCAGGGTTGGCGAACATTCTCGTGGCAGCGAGAAAGCCCTCAACTAGATCCGCTTATGCCATGGAGTGGAAAAGGTTTTGTCTATGGGCCTCACCCCGTCACTTGGACCCTCTCACCTGTCCAGCGAACTCGATGTTAGAGCATCTTTTCTCCTTATTAAATCAAGGCTTGAGCTGCTCCTCCATTAAGGTACATTTGTCAGCAATCTCTGCCTACCATGTATCTATGGCAAGGAGAACACTCACCCAACGGGACGTGGCCTGTACTTTTTGAGGGGTATTGTGCACATTAAGCCTCACACCAGAGATCCAGTCCCCGAGATCTCCTATTTATGCTGGAGAAGCTTACACCTTTTGAGCCTGCCGCGAATTATGGACTTAGCTTTCTTTCATGTAAAGCATTATTTTGGGTTGCAGTTACTTCTGCTCTGAGAGTTTGCTGTGTAAGGAGCCCTGCTTAATTTTTCACAAGAACAGGGTGTCCTTGCGAACCAGTCCTAAGTTTTTGCTTAAAGTGGTGTCTGAACTTACGTTGAATCAGGACATCAAGCTTCCAGTATATTACCCAGATCACTTGAACAGAGGGGAAGTGCTCCTGCATACTTTGGATGTCCACGGGGTGCTAAGGTACAATCTGAAGTGCAGTGCTGCACACCGTAGGACCGAACAGTTGTTTGTGGCTTTGCGCCTCGATGCCAAGGTGCTCTAGTATCTAAACATTGGCTGTACAACAGGACACAGAAGGTAATTGTAAATGGAGTCCACTCTGAGGAAAGGGGGGTTACTAGTGGGGTACCGCAGAGTTCAGTATTGGGTCCAGTCCTTTTAATGTCTTCATCAGTGACATTGCAGAGGGACTGGAAGGAAAATATGCCTTTTTCTGATGACACAAAGATCTGCAACAGGGTTGATACACAAAGGCGTGGAAAGGATGAAAAGGGACTGGCAAGGTTGGAGGAATGGTCAGAAGTATGGCAGCTAGGATTCAATGCAAAAGAAGTGCAAAATAATGCACCTGGAAACAAGAACCCAGGGAAGAATACACAATGGGTGGGAGGTAGTAACAACAACAAACAAGCATTTGTCAATGCGAATGTTTGCTTGCTGGCATTAGCACTGGTAGTGTAGGAGTTACAGAGCTGCATAATAGGAATGGCAGTGAGTATTGAACTGAAGCCACCCACACCACCCTGCAGATACTGACAGGCATTGGGGTTTGCCTTTGGGTCGTCAGGCATAGCAGCTATGGCATTTCACCACACCCTACCCTGCAGACACCGACGGGTGTCCACGGTGTGCTGCTGGGGTCTTTGGCCCTTATGTTGACCCCATTCTATTAGGAAATATGGTGAGATAGGTGCAGTATAGGAGAGTGGGGTGAACTTTGAGGCCGAAGAGTCCAAGGCACAACTCGATGCCTCTCACTAGCTGCAGGGTGTGGGTGGGGGTGGAATGGTATGAGCATTACAGGCGACAATCCCAAGTCACACCCTGAGGTCTGTCAGTCTCTTACAGGGGCATATGAGACGTTCATTGGTATTTCGCTCCAAATTTTCAACATTGTTTTGTGACCCCACCTTATGAACAGTGGCAATATCAATTCGTTAGCTGAAAGCTGATTTTGCACAGTGACTATGCCATTTGGCGCCACAGTTGTGAAAACACATTTCGAACAGGGTGTGAAAAATGACAGTTGTACTGTTCATGGGGAGGTGTAAAAAAATGGCAATATTGAAAATCTGGAGTTAAAATATCAGAAAAACTGGTGAAGTCATGAGTGAGCATAGAAACTGCACAACGCACACCTGTAATGTAATTAGTTTGGGGATTTTTACAGCAGATTGTTAACACAGGCATTTTGGGCCTCCACTCATGAACAGTGTCATGGAGATTTTCTTAATCTGTCCCAAACAGTGATTTCCCACAGTGACCACGCATTTCTTTGCTGAGTGCTAAAAACACATTTTGGCCATGGTGTAAAAATGACAGCTGTACTGTTCATAAGGGAATGTGGAAAAATGCCAGTGGTGGAAATCTGGACTGAAAATATTACAAATTCATGAACTTATGAGGGTGCGTGGAAACTGCGCAATGCTCGCTCATAATACAGTCATTTTATGAACTTTTGTCACCAAATTTTTAACATAGCCATTTTAAGACCTCTGCTCATGAACAGTGTCACTGTGATTTTCTTAATCTGTCTCAAACATTGATTTAGCACACCAACTGCGCCATTGTGCTACATGCTGTGAAACACATTTGATGAGATATGAAAAATGACAACTAAAATAGTCTCTGTTCATTTGTGTGCTGTGGAGGAGCTGCCAACCATTGAATTATGTAGAGCAGACACTTGGTAAAAGGTATGAGAATTATTGTGAAATCATTTACAGGATATTTAAAGAAAATCCCCCTTTAAAACAGCAATTAAAAGCAGGTGAATTCAGGTAGCTGCTGTACTGTTGCTGTCTTTGACACTGACAACAATGCCTTCACATGTGCGCTGATTTGATTTATATATCCTGCATTATCCTAAGTTATTTAATTGCTGTTTTTTCAAATTCAGTGGCATAGTTGAAACCATTGTCACACAGGCTAGAACATCCCTTGTAAGTTTACTCATGTAAGCTTCAGAAGAAGACCTTGTTGGGCCAACACTTAGACACTTTGTTCTTTTTGTAACATCCATGTTTGTTGGTTCAGTAAAGGCAACAAACCATTTGCTTCAGTATAATTTTTAATGCACTGCATTAAAATAAGAATTATATTGTAAGACCCTGGCAGACTACATACAGCAGGGCTCCCAGATCTATAGGAGTCATTTACAGGAAATTATTCCCATTGACTTGCATTGGTTACAGGGCATCAGACATGAGCCCTTTACTCAGGATTTCATGACAAGTTGAGTTCTTTGGGAACAATTGCAGTGACTGAAGTGAATATAGGTTCACTAGGAGAAATGAGTGTGTGTGTGTGTGTGGAGAGAGAGAGAGAGAGAAAGAGAAGGGAAAAAAGGGGTGAGAGAGAGAGAGACAACATCTCCTTAAAGCTATGTCTCCCCACCACATATGAGTGATGTGGGGTGGGTTAGGGTGTATTGTTTGTATGAAGGGAGGAGAGAATTACATTTTATCTCTTTTCAGATTCTTAGACACTTGTGGTACATCAAGTTGTTACATTCTCAGTGTATATTGACATCAGTACATATCAGGCTATGTGGTCTTAATTCCTT
Source organism: Neoceratodus forsteri (assembly GCA_016271365.2). NCBI lineage: Eukaryota > Metazoa > Chordata > Ceratodontiformes > Ceratodontidae > Neoceratodus > Neoceratodus forsteri. The sequence continues at coordinate 553,338,735 of JADMNL010000023.1, read as the reverse complement.
GAGGTTCCTCGACTAGAATTTTTTGTTTGACACTAATATTATCAATTTATATTTAAATTATCATTTATATAGTCCTGAGGTTTTGAAATTTCTTGGGCCTTATATCTAGCTGGAGAGTACAGCTGGGTGACAGGTCCAGCTAGGTTTTACACATCACACAGTGTGCACTTATGTCTTTAAGACAACTTTACTGGTAAATTCTTGTCTATAATGCAGACATTTAAACTTCATGAGCCCTATAACAATCTTAGTTTGTCTTTAATCTGGGTGGGGGTTGCCTTTCAGTAATCACATCCTTATACTAACTGTGATACTTATAGCTTGATTTAGGAGTTATCTGCTTCAGCAGTGTTATCTTATGTCAATTAAATTTATATGCAGTAGGATTCTTTGTATGTGTGTTCCACCAAGCATGTTTAACCTAAGGTTGCTTCTGGCTGAAAGCAGTATAGTACTGTTAAACTTCTGACATCATCTTCTTGTTTTTTTTTTTAAATGAGTATTTAAACCAATGGGATTTTTTTTGTTTCTCTGCATTATCTAGCTGTTGTAAGTATTGTATTTTCTAAACAACTGCCATGAGCTTCTGAAGAAGACTGGTTGGTCTAAAGCTAGAGCACTTTGTTCTTGTTGTTACATCTATGTTGGCCCATTAAAGGTAAATAATCATTTGCTTCAGGGCATCAAAGCAATTCTGCTTCATGTGAAATAATGAAATGCAGAGGAGAAAATTTGCACTAGAGTTACAGGAAAATGCAAAATCAATGTGATAGCACTGCTACTGTGTCCTCTAAGTCCATCATTTGTTTTTGTTTTTCGTTAAACTGGCGCATGCAAAGGCGTCTTGGAAGAATAGGACACTTTGGAGGTGTGCCTGCCCTGTGCAGTCCCTGCTCTGTTGAGCAGGCGTGGCGATCCTGCACCAATCGCTGCGGTGCTGTGTATGACAGTGGTGGTCTTCTCTTCAAGAAAACCACCGCTGTGTGCTACTCAGCGTCCGCCCCAAATCTTTGCTGCCATGCTGGAGCCCACCCCAGCGTGGTAAGCGTCCTGCATCGTCTGCCAGCGAGGGTGCCCAATCCCCGTCGGCTCCACCTCCCCAAACAGCTTTCTCTGCTGCCGCGCTGAGCCCACCCAGTGTGGCGGCGTCCAACGTCGTCTGCCGTGAGGTGCCAATCCCATCGGCTCCACAGCCCCCCAGCCATCCTTCTGCCACGCTGGGAGCCCACCCAGCATGGCAAACATCCCGCGTGTCAATTATAGAAAAAGAAAACCTGTAAATTAAAAACAGTCCGCGGTCTCCGCCCTCCTCCCACAACCCGCATCCACCACTGCGCACCTGCCTCCCCACACCCCTCACCCCATACTTAACTCCAGAGCTCGGTGCGACGATCATCGCTGGTCCAGGAACACGTCTGCACTCTTCAAAGCCGACCGTGAACTGAGGAAATGCCGGTAAGCTGTATAATGGGCTAGATGGGGTTTTTTCAACTTTGTTGCATATCTTAGGCATTTTTTGGAATTTTGCACCAAATTTTCAACATGGGTTTTGGGACCCCTTCTCACATGAATTCTGTCACTGTGGCGTTATTGTTGGGCCGAAGGTGATTTTGCAGTCACTGCGCGAAATCACCTTTGGGCCTGATTAAGAAACAACAGTGCCAGCGTTCATAAGGTGGGCTCTCAAAAAGCCTATTTTAATTTGGTGGCAAAACCTAAAAAACATTTTCTGACATGCGTTGCGCGGTTCCTCATGAGCTCGTAAGTTCCTGAATTTCAATATTTTCACTCCAGATTTTCAACATTGCCATTTTATTACACCTCCTTATGAGTGGTACAGCTGTCATTTTTCCTCTCACCCAAAACGTGTTTCCGCCCATGTAGCGCGCAGTGCGTGCATGTCGGTGTCGCAAAATCAATGTTTGGGACACATTAAGAAAATCACAGTGACACTGTTCATGAGCAGAGGTCTTAAAATGGCTATGTTGAAAATGTGGTGAAAAAATCTAAAAATGATTGTTTACGGCGTGCATTGCGCAGTTCCTCATAGGCTCGTAAGTTTGCAATTTTCAATATTTTCACTCCAGATTTTCCAACATTGCCATTTTACCACACCTCCTCATGAGCAGTAAAGCTGTCATTTTTCATCCTGCCCAAAACGTGTTTCCACCCATGTAGCGTGACAGTGGCGCAGTCGGTGTGCGAACTCAATGTATGGGACACATTAAGAAAATCACAGTGACACTGTTCATGAGCAGAGGTCTTAAAATGGCTGTGTTGAAAATTTGGTGAAAAAATTCCTAAAAATGACTTTTACGAGTGTGTGCTGCACAGTTCCTATGCACGTCAGTAGTTTAATTTTCAATATTTTCACTCCAGATTTTCAACATTGCCATTTTACCACACCTCCTGATGAGCAGTACAGCTGTCATTTTTCACATCCTGCCCAAAATGTGTTTCCACTATAGTAGCACAATGGCGCAGTCGGTGTCTGAACTCAATGTATAGGACACATTAAGAAAATCACAGTGACACTGTTCATGAGCAGAGGTCTTAAATGGCTATGTTGAAAATGTGAAAAAATTCTAAAAATGACTATTTCTAGGCGTGCATTAGCAGTTCTACACATACGTTAAATGAGTTCGTCAATTTTCAATATTTTCCTCCAGATTTTCAACATTGCCATTTTACCACACCTCCTCTTAGAGCAGTACAGCTGTCATTTTTCATCCTGCCCAAAACGTGTTTCGCCCATGTAGCGCACAATGGTGCAGTCGGTGTCGAAATCAATATGTGGACACATTAAGAAAATCACAGTGACACTGTTCATTAGCAGAGGTCTTAAATGGCTATGTTGAAAATTTGGTGAAAAATTCCTAAAATGACTGTTTCACGAGAGGCGTGCGCAGTTCCTACTTGCCTTCGTGGGTTTGAGAATTTTCAATATTTCCACTCCAGATTTTCAACATTTCCATTTACCACACCTCCTTATGAGCAGTACAGCTGTCATTTTTCACATCCTGCCCAAAACGATGTTTCCACCCATGTAGCGCAAGCAACATGGAGCCCCTCAGCCTCCCACACCAACCACCCCAGCTTCCCAGCAACATGGAGCCCCTCAGCCTCCCACACCAACCACCTCACATCCCAGCAACATGGAGCCCCTCAGCCTCCCACACCAACCACCCTCCCAGCGTCCCAGCAACATGGAGCCCCTCAGCCTCCCACACCAACCACCCCCAGCTTCCCAGCAACATGGAGCCCCTCAGCCTCCCACACCAACCGCCCCCAGCATCCCAGCAACATGGAGCCCCTCAGCCTCCCACACCAACCATCCCCCAGTCTCAGCAACATGGAGCCCCTCAGCCTCCCACACCAACCAGCCCCCAGTGTCCCAGCAACATGGAGCCCTCAGCCTCCCACACCAACCACCCCCAGTGTCCCAGCAACATGGAGCCCTCAGCCTCCCACACCAACCACCCCCAGCATCCCAGCAACATGGAGCCCCTCAGCCTCCCACACCAACCACCCCCCAGCATCCCAGCAACATGGAGCCCCTCAGCCTCCCACACCAACCGCCCTCCAGTTCCAGCAACATGGAGCCCCTCAGCCTCCCACACCAACCACCCCCAGCATCCCAGCAACATGGAGCCCCTCAGCCTCCCACACCAACCACCCCCAGCATCCCAGCAACATGGAGCCCCTCAGCCTCCCCACACCAACCATCCCCCATTCCCAGCAACATGGAGCCCCTCAGCCTCCCACACCAACCACCCCCCAGTGTCCCAGCAACATGGAGCCCCTCAGCCTCCCACACCAACCACCCCCAGCATCCCAGCAACATGGAGCCCCTCAGCCTCCCACACCAACCACCCCCAGCATCCCAGCAACATGGAGCCCTCAGCCTCCCACACCAACCACCCCCAGCGTCCCAGCAACATGGAGCCCCTCAGCCTCCCACACCAACCACCCCCAGCTGTCCCAGCAACATGGAGCCCTCAGCCTCCCACACCAACCACCCCCCATGTCCCAGCAACATGGAGCCCCTCAGCCTCCCACACCAACCACCCCCAGCATCCCAGCAACATGGAGCCCCTCAGCCTCCCACACCAACCACCCCCCAGCATCCCAGCAACATGGAGCCCCTCAGCCTCCCACACCAACCACACCCCAGCTTCCCAGCAACATGGAGCCCCTCAGCCTCCCACACCAACCACCCCAGCATCCCAGCAACATGGAGCCCTCAGCCTCCCACACCAACCACCCCAGCATCCCAGCAACATGGAGCCCCTCAGCCTCCCACACCAACCACCCCCAGCATCCCAGCAACATGGAGCCCCCAGCCTCCCACACCAACCATCCCCAGCATCCCAGCAACATGGAGCCCCTCAGCCTCCCACACCAACCACCCCCAGCTATCCCAGCAACATGGAGCCCCTCAGCCTCCCACACCAACCATCCCCAGCATCCCAGCAACATGGAGCCCCCAGCCTCCCACACCAACCATCCCCAGTATGCTAGCAACATGGAGCCCCTCAGCCTCCCACACCAACCACCTCCCATGTCCCAGCAACATGGAGCCCCTCAGCCTCCCACACCAACCACCCCCCATGTCCCAGCAACATGGAGCCCCTCATCCTCCCACACCAACCACTCCCCAGCATCCCAGCAACATGGAGCCCCTCAGCCTCCCACACCAACCCCTCCATGTCCCAGCAACATGGAGCCCTCAGCCTCCCACACCAACCACCTCCCCAGCATCCCAGCAACATGGAGCCCCTCAGCCTCCCACACCAACCGCCCCCAGCATCCCAGCAACATGGAGCCCCTCAGCCTCCCACACCAACCACCCCCAGCATCCCAGCAACATGGAGCCCCTCAGCCTCCCACACCAACCACCCCCAGCATCCCAGCAACATGGAGCCCCTCAGCCTCCCACACCAACCACTCCCCAGCATCCCAGCAACATGGAGCCCCTCAGCCTCCCACACCAACCACCCCCAGTTCCCAGCAACATGGAGCCCCTCAGCCTCCCACACCAACCATCCCCAGCATCCCAGCAACATGGAGCCCCTCAGCCTCCCACACCAACCACCCCCAGCTTCCCAGCAACATGGAGCCCCTCAGCCTCCCACACCAACCGTCCCAGCATCCCAGCAACATGGAGCCCCTCAGCCTCCCACACCAACCACCCCCAGTTCCCAGCAACATGGAGCCCCTCAGCCTCCCACACCAACCACCCCCAGCTTCCCAGCAACATGGAGCCCCCAGCCTCCCACACCAACCCCTCCAGTGTCCCAGCAACATGGAGCCCCTCAGCCTCCCACACCAACCACCCCCAGCATCCCAGCAACATGGAGCCCCCAGCCTCCCACACCAACCACCCCCAGCATCCCAGCAACATGGAGCCCCTCAGCCTCCCACACCAACCACCCCCAGTGTCCCAGCAACATGGAGCCCCTCAGCCTCCCACACCAACCACCTCCCAGCATCCCAGCAACATGGAGCCCCTCAGCCTCCCACACCAACCACCCCCCAGCATCCCAGCAACATGGAGCCCCTCAGCCTCCCACACCAACCACACCCAGCTTCCCAGCAACATGGAGCCCCTCAGCCTCCCACACCAACCACCCCCAGTGTCCCAGCAACATGGAGCCCCTCAGCCTCCCACACCAACCACACCCCCAGCTTCCCAGCAACATGGAGCCCCTCAGCCTCCCACACCAACCGTCCCTGCATCCCAGCAACATGGAGCCCTCAGCCTCCCACACCAACCATCCCCAGCATGCCAGCAACATGGAGCCCCTCAGCCTCCCACACCAACCACCCCCAGTATGCCAGCAACATGGAGCCCCTCAGCCTCCCACACCAACCACCCCTCGTTCCCAGCAACATGGAGCCCCCAGCCTCCCACACCAACCACCCCCAGCATCCCAGCAACATGGAGCCCCTCAGCCTCCCACACCAACCACCCCCAGCTCCCAGCAACATGGAGCCCCTCAGCCTCCCACACCAACCACCCCCAGCTGTCCCAGCAACATGGAGCCCCTCAGCCTCCCACACCAACCACCCCCCAGCATCCCAGCAACATGGAGCCCTCAGCCTCCCACACCAACCGTCCCCACATCCCAGCAACATGGAGCCCCTCAGCCTCCCACACCAACCACCCCAGCGTCCAGCAACATGGAGCCCCTCAGCCTCCCACACCAACCACTCCCAGCATCCCAGCAACATGGAGCCCCTCAGCCTCCCACACCAACCAACCCCAGCATCCCAGCAACATGGAGCCCCTCAGCCTCCCACACCAACCACCCCCAGTCCCAGCAACATGGAGCTCCTCAGCCTCCCACACCAACCACCCCCAGCTCCCAGCAACATGGAGCCCCTCAGCCTCCCACACCAACCACCCCCCAGCATCCCAGCAACATGGAGCCCTCAGCCTCCCACACCAACCACCCCAGCATCCCAGCAACATGGAGCCCTCAGCCTCCCACACCAACCACCCCAGTTCCCAGCAACATGGAGCCCCTCAGCCTCCCACACCAACGCCTCCCATGTCCCAGCAACATGGAGTCCCTCAGCCTCCCACACCAACCACCCCCAGCATCCCAGCAACATGGAGCCCCTCAGCCTCCCACACCAACCACACCTCCCAGCTTCCCAGCAACATGGAGCCCCTCAGCCTCCCACACCAACCACCCCCCAGCTTCCCAGCAACATGGAGCCCTCAGCCTCCCACACCAACCACCCCCAGCATCCCAGCAACATGGAGCCCTCAGCCTCCCACACCAACCGCTCTCAGTGTGCCAGCAACATGGAGCCCCTCAGCCTCCCACACCAACCACCTCCCATGTCCCAGCAACATGGAGCCCCTCAGCCTCCCACACCAACCACCCCCAGCTTCCCAGCAACATGGAGCCCCTCAGCCTCCCACACCAACCAGCCCCAGCATCCCAGCAACATGGAGTCCCTCAGCCCTCCACACCAACCACCCCCAGTATCCCAGCAACATGGAGCCCCTCAGCCTCCCACACCAACCGCCCCCAGTTCCCAGCAACATGGAGCCCCTCAGCCTCCCACACCAACCACCCCCAGCTCCCAGCAACATGGAGCCCCTCAGCCTCCCACACAACCACCCCCAGCTCCCAGCAACATGGAGCCCCTCAGCCTCCCACACCAACCACCCCAGCATCCCAGCAACATGGAGCCCCTCAGCCTCCCAACACAACCAACCACCCCCAGCATTCCAGCAACATGGAGCCCTCAGCCTCCCACACCAACCATCCCCCAGCATGCCAGCAACATGAGCCCCTCAGCCTCCCACACCAACCGCCCCCAGGTGCCAGCAACATGGAGCCCTCAGCCTCCCACACCAACCACCCCCCAGCTGCCCAGCAACATGGAGCCCCTCAGCCTCCCACACCAACTGCCCTCCCAGTGCCAGCAACATGGAGCCCTCAGCCTCCCACACCAACCACCTCCCATGTGCCAGCAACATGGAGCCCCTCAGCCTCCACACCAACCACCCCCAGCATCCCAGCAACATGGAGCCCTCAGCCTCCCACACCAACCACCCCCAGCATCCCAGCAACATGGAGCCCCTCAGCCTCCCACACCAACCACCCAGCTTCCCAGCAACATGGAGCCCTCAGCCTCCCACACCAACCACCCCTCACATCCCAGCAACATGGAGCCCCTCAGCCTCCCACACCAACCACCTCCCAGTGTCCCAGCAACATGGAGCCCTCAGCCTCCCACACCAACCACCCCCAGCTTCCCAGCAACATGGAGCCCCTCAGCCTCCCACACCAACCCGTCCCCAGCATCCCAGCAACATGGAGCCCCTCAGCCTCCCACACCAACCAACTCACCACTTCCCAGCAACATGGAGCCCCTCAGCCTCCCACACCAACCATCCCCAGCATCCAGCAACATGGAGCCCCTCAGCCTCCCACACCAACCAGCCTCCCATGTCCAGCAACATGGAGCCCCTCAGCCTCCCACACCAACCACCCCCAGCTCCCAGCAACATGGAGCCCCTCAGCCTCCCACACCAACCTGCCCCTCAGCCAGCAACATGGAGCCCTCAGCCTCCCACACCAACCGCCTCCCCCATGTGCCAGCAACATGGAGCCCCTCAGCCTCCCACACCAACCACCCCCAGCATCCCAGCAACATGGAGCCCCTCAGCCTCCCACACCAACCACCCCCAGCATCCCAGCAACATGGAGCCCCTCAGCCTCCCACACCAACCATCCCCAGCATCCCAGCAACATGGAGCCCCCAGCCTCCCACCCCAACCGCCCTCCATCCCAGCAACATGGAGCCCCTCAGCCTCCCACACCAACCACCTCCCAGTTCCCAGCAACATGGAGCCCCTCAGCCTCCCACACCAACCACCCACCCAGCTTCCCAGCAACATGGAGCCCCTCAGCCTCCCACACCAACCGCCCCAGCATCCTAGCAACATGGAGCCCCTCAGCCTCCCACACCAACCACCCCCAGCATCCCAGCAACATGGAGCCCCTCAGCCTCCCACACCAACCACCCCCAGTGCCCAGCAACATGGAGCCTCCCAGCCTCCACACCAACCAACCCCAGATGTCCCAGCAACATGGAGCCCCTCAGCCTCCCACACCAACCATCCCCACATCCCAGCAAATGGAGCCCCCAGCCTCCACACCAACCACTCCCGTGTCCCAGCAACATGGAGCCCTCAGCCTCCCACACCAACCAATCCCCCAGCTCCCAGCAACATGGAGCCCCTCAGCCTCCCACACCAACCGCCCCCAGCATCCCAGCAACATGGAGCCCCTCAGCCTCCACACCAACCACCCCCAGCGTCCAGCAACATGGAGCCTCAGCCTCCCCACAACCACCTGCTTCCAGCAACATGGAGCCCCTCAGCCTCCCACACCAACCGATCCCAGTATCCCAGCAACATGGAGCCCCTCAGCCTCCCACACCAACCATCCCCCAGCATCCCAGCAACATGGAGCCCCTCAGCCTCCCACACCAACCACCCCCAGTGTCCAGCAAATGGAGCCCCCAGCCTCCCACACCAACCACCTCCCAGCTTCCCAGCAACATGGAGCCCCTCAGCCTCCCACACCAACACTCCCTCACATCCCAGCAACATGGAGCCCCTCAGCCTCCCACACCAACCATTCCCAGCATCCCAGCAACATGGAGCCCCTCAGCCTCCCACACCAACCACCCCCAGTGTCCCAGCAACATGGAGCCCCCTAGCCTCCCACACCAACCACCCTGCAATGTCCCAGCAACATGGAGCCCCTCAGCCTCCCACACCAACCACCCCAGCATCCCAGCAACATGGAGCCCCTCAGCCTCCCACACCAACCACCCCAGCATCCAGCAACATGGAGCCCCTCAGCCTCCCACACACAATTGCCCCCCAGTGTGCCAGCAACATGGAGCCCCTCAGCCTCCCACACCAACCGCCCCAGTGTCCAGCAACTGGAGCCCTCAGCCTCCCACACCAACCACCCCCAGCTTCCCAGCAACATGGAGCCCCTCAGCCTCCCACACCAACCATCCCTCACATCCCAGCAACATGGAGCCCCTCAGCCTCCCACACCAACCACCCCAGTATCCCAGCAACATGGAGCCCCTCAGCCTCCCACACCAACCACTCCCAGTGTCCAGCAACATGGAGCCCCCACCTCCCACACCAACCACCCCAGCATGCCCAGCAACATGGAGCCCCCAGCCTCCCACACCAACCACCCCAGCATCCCAGCAAAATGGAGCCCCTAGCCTCCCACACCAACCACCTCCCAGTGTCCCAGCAATGTGGAGCCCCTCAGCCTCCCACACCAACCACCCCCAGCTCCCAGCAACATGGAGCCCTCAGCCTCCCACACCAACCACCCCCCAGTGTCCCAGCAACATGGAGCCCTCAGCCTCCCACACCAACCACCCCCAGCATCCCAGCAACATGGAGCCCCTCAGCCTCCCACACCAACCAGTCCCCAGCATCCCAGCAACATGGAGCCCCTCAGCCTCCCACACCAACCCACCCAGCTTCCCAGCAACATGGAGCCCCTCAGCCTCCCACACCAACCAGTCCCCAGCATCCCAGCAACATGGAGCCCTCAGCCTCCCACACCAACCACCCCCCAGTGCCCAGCAATGGAGCCCCTCAGCCTCCCACACCAACCACCCCAAGCTTCCCAGCAACATGGAGCCCCTCAGCCTCCCACACCAACCGTCCCCAGCATGCCAGCAACATGGAGCCCTCAGCCTCCAACACCAACCCCCTGTGTCCCAGCAACATGGAGCCTCAGCCTCCCACACCAACCACCCCCATGTCCCAGCAACATGGACCCTCAGCCTCCCACACCAACCACCTCCCAGTATCCCAGCAACATGGAGCCCCTCAGCCTCCCACACCAACCACCCCCAGCATCCAGCAAATGGAGCCCCTCAGCCTCCCACACCAACCACCCCCAGCTTCCCAGCAACATGGAGCCCCTCAGCCTCCCACACCAACCGTCCTCACATCCCAGCAACATGGAGCCCCTCAGCCTCCCACACCAACCATCCCCAGCATGCCAGCAACATGGAGCCCCTCAGCCTCCCACACCAACCACCCCACCATCCCAGCAACATGGAGCCCCTCAGCCTCCCACACCAACCACCCCAGCATCCCAGCAACATGGAGCCCCTCAGCCTCCCACACCAACCACCCCCATGCATGCCAGCAACATGGCCAGCCTCCCACACCAACCCCTCCCATGCCCAGCAACATGGAGCCCCTCAGCCTCCCACACCAACCCCCCAGCTGTCCCAGCAACATGGAGCCCCCAGCCTCCCACACCAACCACCCCCACACTCCCAGCAACATGGAGCCCCTCAGCCTCCCACACCAACCACCCCATGCCCAGCAACATGGAGCCCCCATCCTCCCACACCAACCTCCCTAGCCAGCAACATGGAGCCCTCAGCCTCCCACACCAACCCTCCCACTCCCAGCAACATGGAGCCCCTCAGCCTCCCACACCAACCACCCCAGCATCCCAGCAACATGGAGCCCCAGCCTCCCACACCAACCACCCCCACAATCCCAGCAACATGGAGCCCCTCAGCCTCCCACACCAACCACCCCAGTGCCCAGCAACATGGAGCCCCCAGCCTCCCACACCAACCACCCCCCAGTGTCCCAGCAACATGGAGCCCTCAGCCTCCCACACCAACCACCTCCCAGCATCCCAGCAACATGGAGCCCTCAGCCTCCCACACCAACCACCCCCAGCTTCCCAGCAACATGGAGCCCCTCAGCCTCCCACACCAACTGTCCCTTGCATCCCAGCAACATGGAGCCCCCAGCCTCCCACACCAACCACCTCCCAGTGTCCCAGCAATTGGAGCCCCAGCCTCCCACACCAACCACCCCCAGCTTCCAGCAACATGGAGCCTCTCGCCTCCCACACCAACCGCCCCCAGTGTCCCAGCAACATGGAGACCCTCAGCCTCCCACACCAACCACCCCCAGCATCCCAGCAACATGGAGCCCCTCAGCCTCCCAAACCAACCACCCCCAGCATCCCAGCAACATGGAGCCCCTCAGCCTCCCACACCAACTTGCCCCCAGTGTGCAGCAACATGGAGCCCCTCAGCCTCCCACACCAACCACCCCCAGTGTCCCAGCAACATGGAGCCCCTCAGCCTCCCACACCAACCAACCCCAGCGTCCCAGCAACATGGAGCCCCTCATCCTCCCACACCAACCGCCCCTCCCTTGTGCCAGCAACAGGAGCCCCTCAGCCTCCCACACCAACCACCCTCCAGTGTGCCAGCAACATGGAGCCCCTCAGCCTCCCACACCAACCACCCCCAGCTTCCCAGCAACATGGAGCCCCTCAGCCTCCCACACCAACTGTCCCTTGCATCCCAGCAACATGGAGCCCCCTCAGCCTCCCACACCAACCATCCCCAGTATCCCAGCAACATGGAGCCCTCAGCCTCCCACACCAACCGCCTCCCGTGTGCCAGCAACATGGAGCCCCTCAGCCTCCCACACCAACCACCCCCAGCGTCCCAGCAACATGGAGCCCTCAGCCTCCCACACCAACCAGTCCCCCAGCATCCCAGCAACATGGAGCCCTCAGCTCCCACACCAACCCCCCAGCATCCCAGCAACATGGAGCCCCTCAGCCTCCCACACCAACCACCTCCCAGTTCCCAGCAACATGGAGCCCCTAGCCTCCCACACCAACCACCCCTCAGCTTCCCAGCAACATGGAGCCCCTCAGCCTCCCAACACCAACCGCCCCAGCATGCTAGCAACATGGAGCCCCTCAGCCCCCAACACCAACCACCCCATGTCCCAGCAACATGGAGCCCTCAGCCCCCACAACAAACGCCCATGTCCCAGCAACATGGAGTCCCCAGCCTCCCACACCAACCACCCCAGCATCCCAGCAACATGGAGCCCCTCAGCCTCCCACACCAACCACCCCCAGCTTCCCAGCAACATGGAGCCCCTCAGCCTCCCACACCAACCGTCCCCATGTCCCAGCAACATGGAGCCCCTCAGCCTCCCACACCAACCACCTCCCAGTATCCCAGCAATGGGAGCCCTCAGCCTCCCACACCAACCACCCCCAGCTTCCCAGCAACATGGAGCCCCTCAGCCTCCCACACCAACCGTCCCCAGCATCCCAGCAACATGGAGCCCTCAGCCTCCCACACCAACCATCCCCAGCTTCCCAGCAACATGGAGCCCCTCAGCCTCCCACACCAACCGCCCCTCACATCCCAGCAACATGGAGCCCTCAGCCTCCCACACCAACCACCTCCCAGTATCCCAGCAAATGGAGCCCCTCAGCCTCCCACACCAACCACCCCCAGCTTCCCAGCAACATGGAGCCCTCATCCTCCCACACCAACCGCCCTCCCATGTGCCAGCAACATGGAGCCCTCAGCCTCCCACACCAACCACCCCCAGCATCCCAGCAACATGGAGCCCCTCAGCCTCCCACACCAACCACCCCACAGAATCCCAGCAACATGGAGCCCCTCAGCCTCCCACACCAACCACCCCCAGTGTCCCAGCAACATGGAGCCCCTCAGCCTCCCACACCAACCGCCTCCAGCATGCCAGCAACATGGAGCCCCTCAGCCTCTACACCAACCACCCTCATGTCCCAGCAACATGGAGCCCTCAGCCTCCCACAACCAACCCCCCATGTCCCAGCAACATGGATCCCCTCAGCCTCCCACACCAACCACCCCAGCATCCCAGCAACATGGAGCCCCTCAGCCTCCCACACCAACCACCTCCCAGCATCCCAGCACATGGAGCCCCTCAGCCTCCCACACCAACCACCCCAGCTTCCCAGCAACATGGAGCCCCTCAGCCTCCCACACCAACCGTCCCCAGCATCCCAGCAACATGGAGCCCCTCAGCCTCCCACACCAACCACCCCAGCTTCCCAGCAACATGGAGCCCCTCAGCCTCCCACACCAACCTGTCCCACATCCCAGCAACATGGAGCCCCTCAGCCTCCCACACCAACCACCCCCACGTCCCAGCAACATGAGCCCCTCAGCCCCCACCAACCCCTCCCTGTGCCAGCAACATGGAGCCCCTCAGCCTCCCACAACAACCACCTCCCATGTCCCAGCAACATGGAGCCCCTCAGCCTCCCACACCAACCACCCCCAGCATCCGGCAACATGGAGCCCTCAGCCTCCCACACCAACCACCTCCCAGCATCCCAGCAACATGGAGCCCCTCAGCCTCCCACCAACCACTCCCATATCCCAGCAACATGGAGCCCTCAGCCTCCCACACCAACCACTTCCCCAGCATCCCAGCAACATGGAGCCCCTCAGCCTCCCACACCAACCACCCCCAGCATCCAGCAACATGGAGCCCCTCAGCCTCCCACACCAACCACCCCCAGCATCCCAGCAACATGGAGCCCTCAGCCTCCCACACCAACCACCCCAGTTCCCAGCAACATGGAGCCCCTCAGCCTCCCACAACCAACCACCCCCAGCATCCCAGCAACATGGAGCCCCTCAGCTCCCACACACAACCACATCTGCAACATCATGAGCCCCTCAGCCTCCCACACCAACCATCCCAGTGTCCCAGCACATGGAGTCCCTCAGCCTCCCACCAGTCACCCCCAGTTCCCAGCAACATGGAGCCCTCAGCCTCCCACACCAAACCTCCCCAGTGTATCAGCAACATGGAGCCCTCAGCCTCCCACACCAACCATGCCCCAATATCCCAGCAACATGGAGCCCCTCAGCCTCCCACACAAACCTCTCCCCAGCATACCAGCAACATGGAGCTCCTCAGTCCTCCCACACCAACCACCCCCAGCATCCCAGTAAGATGCAGCCCCTCAGCCTCCACCCAACGTAGTTTGTTCCTCCATCTAGGCGACAAGGAGGCCCCCACCAGGGACGAGTTTGACAAAGTGGAGGGAAGGGAGGCTCAGTGTCATTCCCTCCACGACTGTCACAGCAGGCCACCAGCAAGGATGGGTGACCCAGGGATGGATGGCTGAAGGTGGACTCGGGAACTGGTGGCGCAAGGTGTCTTGGAGAGTAGAGGGGATGGTTTTGGCAGCCCATAGGAGTGGAGAGTGCCAGGGCAACAGGAAGGCTCCCCAAAGAAAAAGAAGCCAGAGAAAGCTGGGGTGAATCAAAGGGGTGAGCTCTGCCCAGTGGCGCTGAGGGTTGAGGTGCTGGGACGCCACACCACGCTGCACCGGCAACCTGGGTTTGGGAACAGACTCAGGTCGGTGGGGGGTCGGCTGGGGAGGGAGGATTGAGCATCCCAACGGATGCTCTTCTCCTTCTGGGGAGGGTTACCAGGGGTGCCTTGTGCACCAGCATCCCGAGAGAGCCGGTGGAAGCACGGGCTCTCCAGGGTTCTGGCGGCTCCATTCACTGGAGTCGGGGAGGGGGATGTTGTCAGGCACTTGGGAGAAGGCCTCATCAGCATCGCCGCTTCTCTAGATCGCACGCCCGCCGGCATCCCCAGGGACTGGGAACCACAGAAAATGGGAAAAGCCTCAGTGAGCCATATGACGGCAGCTCCAGTAGCCATCCAGGTCCAGAACCTACGGGCAGATCTCCGCTGTGCAGGTGCTCCATGAGGAGGGAGGAGGTAGAGTAACCCGCACTCTAGAGACAGCGTGGTAGTGGACCTAGGAGGGACATGAGCAATGCCTGAAGGAGTGGAGCACTGAGGGAGTATAGGAGGGGATATAAATGGGCAAGTGCTCCAAAGAAAAAAAAAGGGGTGAGCAGCAGAGCAGGGAAGTAATCTTGACATTTTGTGAGGTCCTGGTCAGGCCTTGGTGGGAAGCAACAGAGCAAGAAAGTAATCTTGACATTTTATAAGGCGCATCTGGCATACAGGCTGCAGTTCTGGGTTCCTCAACACAAATGGACATTAACTAGCCAAGAGGGTACCAAACAGGGCCACTGAAAGCATCAGGGTATGGGGAAAAACAGATCTTGCCTGGAGACGGCCTAGAGAAGAAGGCCTTGTGGGCTATCGAGGTTGCCTGATAGAGCCCATGCACTCACGTGACATGCCACTCAAAAGATATGAAGAGAAACTGGAGGCCCCAACGCCTTTACCCCAGGAGTTGAGAAATGACATGATCTCAGTCTTCCATATACTCAAATGTGTTGATGCTGGCCTCGGTGCAGTGGTTGGGCTTCTGCTATGCACACCGATGCCCCAGGTTTGGGAGTGGACTCGGAGCATCGGAGGGCCAGTTGGGGGAGGACTGAGTATCCATAGGACTGCTCTCCTCCTCCTCCAGGTGTGGGGGTGGGGGTGACGGCGCATGACTGACCCCAACAGAGGCCGGGGAATATAGCTGTCAGAGCTGAGCTGTAAGAGAGTTCGCTGGATGTCCGCATTTGTGCAATGCACGCCACACCCCCTGGGAGTTCACTTTGAAAACCTGCTGTCAGCTCCACCAATGATGCTTCACTTTTGCCCTTTCACGATGCCTGGTCGATGACCTGAACAAGTAGTCTCATTAGCATGGTCCGTCTCATGCCCCCACCCTGGAGGGTAAGCCAGGAGACCTCCTGGTGGCTTCTTCCACTGGGAACCATATACAGGCTCTTTGGGGCCACGCCTGCTTGGCAGCCCGCCCAGAGGGGAAAAGCCTGAGTGGATCATCGTGTCAGGTAAGTCCCAAGGGGAGGGAGAGTGGGATTGAGCATTGGGAGGACTGGCACCAAAGCATAGTAAATAACATAAAACAAAATGTATCGACAAGGTAGAACACAGAGGTGTGATTTTGTGTCCCTAGCAAGACACAGGGACATGCACTGACAGCGTGGAGGCAGTAAATTCAGGGTACTGTTAGAAGTCACTTTTCTCCCAGAGGGTGGTGAACCTATGGAACAGCCTACCAGTGGAGACAGTAGACATGAGGACAGTCCAAGCCTTTAAGCTAAGTCTGGGCACTTTTAACTTTCATTTATTGATCTTAAAATGATTTTTAAACAATTAGCACAGAGGGTACATATAAGTAAGCATACATCAGTTGATACATTTCTTTTCAAAGATCCTAATACTACCACCCTGCCAGGTGATACATAATTTCAGGAATGGAGTTATTGAAAGTCCCAAAGTTTGACACATATGCCACGCTACTGCTGCCATAGCTAAACAGACCTTACCCATGAAGAGTAAACTCAAAGCATCACAGATCACTCACCACCACGTGATCATTGGGTGACAAATACTAAAGCACATAAGAGAACTCATAACTTTGATGCCCCACCAAGTCCCCTCCCTCAACAGCAGTAACATGAAACATTTCAAACAATGGAATATGACAGAACTCCTGAGCGCACACTTATCTGTGTGCTGAAAAAAAGATAATGTCCCACCAGAGTTCGATAAAACCAGGAGTCAGGTCAAATGCAACAAGTCCAACAGAGGATATAATACAGTTATTGATTTAATAACTGGTGCAAATCAAGTATATGACCTGCATGGCGATGGGGAGGCGTGAGGAACCTCTAGCAACCATGCATCAGTTGCCAAGATTGGGCTTGTAAGCTATGGAATGCATTATCTCAAGATCTGGTGAACATTTCTGACTTCAGCAAATTCAAAAAGAACTGGATAAGTACATGCTTGATAACAATTGTTGAATTCACCCACATGGTGTGGGGAGGCAGTCATGATGTACTTTGTGCCTTCTTCTGCCTTCTCAGAACCGACTAGTACTGAGTAAGATCCAGGATTTTGTCAGCGCAGCGAATTATAGCACTACCCAATGGGATATACCCCATGTGAGCATATTGCCCTAACTTTCCTTATCCTTATCCTTTTGCTTATCACCCAACTCATTCCTTTGCTCTTCTGATGCTGGCTTAGGAAACATCAAGCATAGACAGTGATGACAGAAAAATACCAAAGGTACAATACATCCTATCTGCCCAAGCTCTCTATTTAGCCCTGAGGCCTACTGTTGCTCCAGGTTCCTAGCCCTCACTACCCCTCCATTCTCCTCCCCAATTCTGATGCCCCAAGCAACCACTATACCCTTCATTCTGTCCCAGCCATGTTTAAAACTGCTCATGGTTTTGATGCACCTCGGCTGGAAGTCTGTTCCACGGCTCCACCACCCTTTCTGTAAATAGTATTTCTCATGTCCCTCCTGAGCCTCCCTTCTGTTAGCTTCCACTCATGACCATGTGACTTAAATGTTTCCCCACCAGTTCACCTTGTTAATTCCTTTTTAGGAATTTGAAGTCTCTAGCGATCTCCCTCTCCCTCTGGTCTCCAGCAAATATATGTTCAGTACTTGAGACGCCCTCATAGGACATGCCCTGCTGGCTCTGAACCATTTTGTTAACCTGTGCTGCATCATCTCGAGCTTATCCTTCTTAAGGTAAGGACCCCAGAACTGTGTGCAGTACTCCAGAAGTGGCCTCACCAAGGATCTGTACTGGGAAATATTACTTCATTTTCTGATATCAATGCCCTCCTAATACATCCAAGAATTCTATTTGCCTTGCTATAAGCTTTGTTACACTAACTCATCTGCCTTAGGAGTCACTGATGATAACGCCAAGGACTCATGCCCCGCAACCAGGTATTGAGTCCCCTCCCAGTACTCATCCTGGGGTTCTTTTTCCTAGGTGCATCACTTGCACTATTTGGTGTTGAATTTCAACTGCCAAACCCTTGACCACCCTCGTGCTTTTCCAGGTCTGTCTGCATTCCTTTATTCCCTCATTATTATCCACCTTCCCACAGAGCTTAATGTCATCTGCGAAGAGACACAGTCTGCCCTGGATCCCCACCAATGTCACTGATGAACATATTAAAGAGGACTGGACCCAGGACAGATTCCTGTGGCACCCGCTCCTACCATCCTCTTCTGATTTAACCCTGTTGACCTCTACCCTCTGCTGCCTCTCCTTTAGCCAGTTAACTACCCAGTTTACTATGATCTTAGCTGCACCAGATCCTCCATCTTCTTCAGCATCATCTGTGGGTACTGAGTCAAAAGCCTTGCTGAAATCAAGGCACATCAAATCCACAGCGTGGCCCTATCCAATTCCCTCATCACCCAGTCAAAGAAAACTACTCCGGTTAGTCTGACAAGACCTTTCTGCCATGAATCTGTGCTGTTTTACTATCCTGAAACCGCTGCTCTCAAGTAGTCCATGAGGTCCTCTTTGACCAGTGACCCCATCAACTTCCTAAAATAGAGGTGAGACTGATAGGTCTGTAGTTACCTCCTTATTCCTTGTCACCCACCCCTTATGGAGTGGAATCATGTCCGCCACCACCAATTCTTTGGAACCACCCTGTCCTTAGAGAGCTGTTGAATAGACCTACCAGGGATCAGGCAGTTCCACTGCCAATGCTCTGAGTATCCTCAGATGCAAACCATCTGGTCCTGGGCCTCATCAATCTTTAAGGCTGCCAGTCCTTTCAGGACCATTTGCTAGTAAATGTTGGCTGTTCATCTCGGGACCCCTTAATGGCCACTTTGATGCCATTCTCTGGCAAGGGCCCACCATCCTCCCTAGTGAAAACTGAGCAAAACGTTAATGATGGGGACCTTTTGCTGTCCACCTCAGTCACCCTTTTGTCAGCTTTTGTCTGTCCCTTTATCTCGGCTGCTAAAATCTGGGGACAGGCGACATACAGCAAGAGTATTTTAACCCAGCAGTAAACACAATAACACAGGTAAACATTTATGCATCCCAGTCACTTTCCCTATCTGAGGCATCTTTAGTCCCAAAGTCCACTTTAATTTTATTAACCAGATTACCTCCAGTAAAACTATGGTCAGGCTGGAGATTTTTGTCCCTGTGCTTCAATTCAATGGGTCCTTTTTTCCTGGGGCAGTCAGAGTTCGGTCTCTCTCATGTTCCCTGGCCAAAATAGCTAGTATTTTTTCATGACTTGCCCATCAAAATTCTGTTAGATTTGGACCTCCAAGTACCTCTTCCGTTGCTTTACCAATGTAACTCTAATTCAGAAAAAGTTTTACCTTTATCATGAAATGCTGTTTACTCTGTGTCACAAACCCACTCCTAGGGCAAGGTTCACTGAGCTCACAGTGCCCACTCCAAGTGCAATCCATGACAGGGGAACAGGAATACCTTCTAAGTGTCTTTCTAGAGTGCTCACCAAGTTCACAACTGAGCACCCACCACGAGGTCCCAGGGCTCCCTCTCTATTCTGGGTAAGGAACATACTGTCTCAGGTCTGTAGTCAGGTGAGAACCCTCCTTGTTTGCTATCTGGAAGTGTTACAAGCTCTTTGGGATTTGCCCTCATAAACCTGTTTCAGTCCTCTCCCATGGGGTGTGCAGCACCTAGTTCCTTACAAACTCTCCCTAGGACCTATGTATCTCCCCTTACTTAAGGCACCCAGATCCTCTTTTCAGGATCCTAATCTTGGCAGTGGTAGCGCTTTAGCAATTACAGGCTGGTCTCAGAATTGACTAAACCTTTACTTCTACACACACAAAATCGCTCATAGGCAGTTTTAAAAGCAAAATGTTTTAAATAAATCTAAATAATTATCATACAAAATTTTGCAAACCAAAGATTTCAGACATCTGGTTACAGAATAACAAAAATAAAGCTGGAAAATACACATCAAAATGTACGGAAACTTTTAACTGTCTAGTGTCTACCTGGTTCATGGATGGTCAATGTCCAGAAGAATAAATGAGTTTTCAAAGACCCAGCTCTCTCTTGCAGCAACTGGTCTTCAGGGTGGCAATCTTGCTTCTCTCATGTGTCAGAAGAGTGTCCAAAATGAAATGCCATGAGCTGCTGTTTGGGGGCCTGATTTACAGGCTAAGCCCTTCTAGTCAGATAGCTGGTGGCCTCATCTTTTTAGGTCAGCAGAGGTCTCTCTCTCACTTTTCCCAGGTTTTAAGTGAACCATTTTATTTATTAGTTCGATTTTCTCATAATCCCAATATCCTGCCAGCTAACCAAATGTAAATATATGACAGTTCCTGGAACCTAGCACTTTTCTTTTGAAGTGTAAAGTTTATGACAGGTGAGGGGGCCCCATCTCCTTGAAATTTTATTATACCCGTTTCCTTTTAATTAGCTAACCAGGGACTTCCATCCCTTTGAAATGGACTCTTGGTTTCCTGGCTAATCAGCTTGTTCTCAGTTCACAGAGGAATGTCAAATATTTTGCAAGACAATCTTTCTTTCCTATGACTTTTCAGTAATAATGGACATTCTTTTGGCCTGTTTGGAATTTTGAAACATGACCAAGTTCCTCTGCATGCAACCCATTTAAACAATAAACAAAAATCGCAGAAAAAAGTTACCAAAAATATGTCTGCAATATGCCAGTAGTAGGCAAACTTGCTACACTCTGTTCTCAGAGGAGAACCAACCTGAAGAGCATCTTTCCTGTTCAGTGATAGGCAAGGCCCCCTCCCAGACACATTTCTGCCTACAAAGGAATAATCTGGTATCATGGGTAGTAGAGTAAGTAGGGTATCTTTATACATTGGCTTGCTGTTTAATGATATTAAGGACACTATATAGTAACAATGTCATGATATTACAGACAGTTCGAGACCACATCTCCAGAAGGACATAGACGGAGTGCAAGCGGTCCAGAGGAGGGAAACTAAAATGGTGCAGAGTCTGCATCAAAGTCCTATGAGGAGGGCGGCCCGGTGGCGCTGAGGGTTGAGGTGCTGGTCAGCACACCGCGCCACGCCCGGCCCGTGTTGGAAGGCAGCACGGGTTGTCGGGGTCGGTGGGGAGGAGATGGATCTGAGTCCGGAGGATCAGTTCTCCATCTCCGGGTGGGATTCAGGCGGCCGGTGCTTGCCTGACGAGCGGAGGCTGGGATCGACAACACGCAGCCACAGAGACAGGGGAGGCGGGGACGTGGCAGGCAACGAGCTAATGCACCGCCGCGGGAGCATGCGTACTCAGTCATGTGGCGTCATTGCACGCCACCGCCGGGAGAAAATCGGGAAAAATGGAGCCTGCAGCACGACGTCGTCCTGTCGCCATTCCCGAGGATGCCTCCCTGGCATGGACCCGTTCTGGTGGGTTGAGTCATCACCACCCTGCCACGAAGGGTAAATCACGGGGTGCTGAAGGAGGGGTCTCATGTCGAGGATGGGCGGAGGAGCAGTAGTCTTGGGAGGGGAGGCTCCTGAGAAATAACATCAAAAAAAAAAAAAAAAGGTCCTATGAGGAGAGACTAAAGGATCTCAATATGTACACCCTGGAACAGAGGAGGGAGAGGGGAGACAGGGACAGAGACCTTTAAATACCTCATGGGGTAAATATGGTACAGAGGGGAGTATTTTTCAGAAGAAAAGGTGCTCAAGAACAAGGGACATGCTGTGAAGTTGAAGGGTAGATTCAGGAGAGATGGAGGAAGTACTTCTACAGAAAGAGTAGTGAATTCGAACAGCCTTCCAGAGGAGGTGGTGGGGCAAAACAGTGGTGATGTTCAAGAATGCTTGGGCCAAGCACAAAGGAATTGTAGTGGAAAGGAGGGGCTGTGGCTCGGGCATGGTCTGATGTAATAGTGTAGGTAGGGAAAAGCTGGCAAGGCTGATGGGACAAGCAGTCCTTTTCTGTCATCAAATTCTATGTTTCTATGCTTCTTTTTAATTTCATGTTTATTGAGAGAAGCAGAGTACATTAGGATATCTCATTATTCTTAATATCCAGGATAGACATTACATTATAAATGTATATTTTGAATTCAATTAGGATGAAAGAAAAATAAGAGGATTCACAGAATACAAGCACTGGTCCTTTCGATGAAGAATAAATATTCCTGTCACCTTTATATGATAAGATAACAAACTGATCTCACAGAAGGTCAGTATCAGCTGGTTCATTTCATTTAATGTGGGGTAATTTATCCCAAGAGCTACATACTGAAGGTTAAATAAAGGTGAATAGTTATGGTCCTTAATGCCAAACCTCCCATCCCTATGGCATTTTATAAGATGCTCTTTTTGCCTTTTACGGTACAAATTCTGGGTCAAGCACAGCCATATAATAAATCCAATGTTGCCATTTCTCCCTGAATACTGCTTGTTTATTGTGTATATCTGCTGTTAAACCTTCTAATTTGTAAATCTCCGAAACAATCTGATGGTGCGGTATATTTGCGGTCAGCCATTAGCGGGTTGCCTTTTTGTTGCTAGAATATATAATGGCAGCAGTATGGTACCATGAAGGGGTATGTTCTGGGAAGATTGATAGTAGTACCATTTCAGCTGTGAGCTCCACTGGTTCGCTCGGACAATCCGTAGCTCTTCCTGTAAGGTACACCAAAATGGAATCAATTTAGGCACAACCAAAATACGTGTCCCAGACCTGCCAGCCTACAGTTACATGCCCTCAAGCAGTGCCGATAGGATGATGGCAGATATTTACTAAGTATCACTGGTGAGCTTAAAACCTGGTTCGACATTTCCATGCAAACTCCTCCAGATAGGTGATGAAGTTATTTTAATGGCTTTTAGTGAATTGTCATTCCATACAGAAAGTGGGACATCAAGTGACAAATCCTTGGTCCTGCTTTCCAGTACCAACGAGATGAATCTCCAAGGGATTCTCTCAAACTTTTATATAACTAGCCTAGTAAGTGGCCCCAAGGGTGATCCTGAAGTGTATCTTTTAATAGGGTCCACAGTAGGAGTGGGGTGTGGGTATTTTGGGCTCAACTTCTCGTTGTCTTAAAATGTAATTATTTACTTGGGAATGGTGAAAGGAGTCTCTATCTGGGAGATCATATTCTCCTGTAATTCAGCAAAGGAATTATACCTGTTTTTGTTAAAAACTGATAAGTATAATTAAGTCCTAATTGTCTCCAAGACTGAAAAGTTACATCGCTGGCCGTCGGCACAGCAGTTGGATTTCACTATGACACCAGCGACCTGGGTTCGGGAACAGACTTGGATGCTGGAGGGCCGGCGGGAGAGAGGGCTTGGTGTCGGCTGATGGCTCACCTTCTCTCTCGGTGAGGCGGGGATGCGACCAGCGTTGCTGACCCATGGCGGAGGCTGGGGGTACAGCAATACGCGGGTCTCAGAAACTATGGGGCATGATGAACGCTGGCCAAGCCCACGCTGCTCAGGCACCACGTCCCATGGGGACAAATGGAAAAGAGCCCCGTAGCTTCACCAGATGATGGTCACCAGCTCCCAATGCGCAGCGAGTCCAAGGACAGTGCACACACCATCCCCAGCAGCACCCAGAACAGGATTGGCGCTGGCCACCCACTGGTGTCGTCCCCCTTCGGAGGAGGGGGACCCACCCATGAAGGGTTACGTCCGGGATCATCCGGGAGCTGCATATCTGGGGAGAAGAGGTGGCTGATCCGAGGCAGTGCAGCTTGGAGGGCATAGGTGGCTTGAAGGAGAGGCCAGCCCGGAGCTAGGAGGAGCAAAAATAGAAAAAAAAAGAAAAGTTACATTGAATTTAGCTGGGAAAAGTCATCATCTTCAGATAGAAGTGTATGTAAAAACTGAGGCCTAGATATTCAAAGCAGATGCACGGACTACGTGGAGATGCGCCACGATCTCAGAAGATCGGCAGAACTGTGATATTCAAAAGGAAGCAATGCGTTGCATCTCCGGATGCTTATCAGTATCCATAATGTATGCAGTGCATACATAGGGTGCATTTGAATGTGTGGCATCCCTATATTCAGCTGAAATGTGTGACACATGTGCAGCGATCTCAGAGATGAGTCACCAAAGTTAGGCATGGAAAAATCATGCCTAAATGGCCAGCCACCCACAGAACTGCAGGCAGGCTGTCTGAATACAGCCCTTGAGGTGCAGCAGCATATGCTCCAGGCACCCACACATAGCAGTCATGCCAGGATGGATGAACCCTGAGCCACTGGCACCGCCCAGGGAGTAACATCCCACACCACTCCCTGGATGTAGTCACCCAGCAGCTGGTCACTGTCTGCACACTGCCATCCCTGCAGTGCCCACTCAGAAACCTCCATACTGGGGTGTGTGAAGCACTGCAGGTGGTGGTATGCAGCATATGGAGCTGGTGTTTCACATACAGGTGGTAGCCCTAGCAGCCTGTGTCACCCTGTGCCCACCTCTGTTGCATGTCCAGGTAGCCCCAGTGGCCACTGTCCAGGTGGGCCCCTGTACCCTGTTTGACCCTGTTCATGGCTATGGGGAGCTAGTTGACCAGGTGTGAGTATCCCTCCACATGTAGCTGTGCTGCGCTGTGTTGTCTGAGTTTGGTGACATAAACCACTGCAAGAGGAGTACTACAGTTGGTGGTCAGTGCCAGTTCTTTGTGCTTCCATTGTGAATGGCTATGGGTAACAGCACTGTATCCAGACCAAGGCAGTACACCCACCCACACACATACCTTCCATCACACCTGCCTGCTAGGCTGCAATACCTCCTGTTCACCTTTGTGGAGTGGTGAGTCAGCCCTGCAGTGCTGGCACTGAGCATGCTCAGAGTATGCAAATGGCCTGAATACATTCCCGTAATGAACTGCACATGTGGGAGATGGGCTTGGAATGTGCAATGAGATCATTTGCATATCCTGGCTGAATACTGCAGTTTTGCGCACCGAGCAAGTGGTTTGCATCGCACATTTCCCAATGCTCCACATAAGGCTCAGGTCACCTACTGGCCATGTGCATCTCTCACTGTACGATCGCGCATTTCAGGATATTCAGCTGGACACGGAGAGCACATCTCATGGCGCATCATCTGAAAATCTCGTTATTTTGGGCTGGCTCATCTCAGATGGGCGCGAGGCACTTGCCTGAGTTTGCAGGGACTTTGAATATCTAGGCCCGAGTCTTTAAATTCTATTTTTGTTTTAAGTTATGCCAAACTTTCAATATTTGAGCAGTGTATTTAGTAAAATTATTAATATGTGGTGCTCTTTCCCTGTGGAGAAGGCAGCTCGATAACATGTAGGTCATTAATTATAAATTCAGTCACCTTCTAGGGGCAAGGAAGGATGGGCAAGCCATGAAAATATGATTTTCAGGAAGGTCTTAGCATAAAGTTTGGTAGATTGGCACCACCTTGAGGTATGGATTGCTGAAGGAGAGAAGGTGGATTCTCGTCTCTGTCCCCAAATAAAATTAGACATTATTCTGTTCCATGACTTAAAGTAAAATCCAGATGGGAAGGAGGATATTTTGGTATAAGTAAGCGAGGAGAATATTCATTCGGATAGTTTCTAGCTGTTGAAAAAGTAAGAGTCAGTTTTCCCCATTTAGTTAAGTCATTTTGAATAAGGGTGGAAATCAATCAGTCAATCAATTTATTTGTATACTGTAGGGTATGTGAGCAAAAATGCCTGTTTTCACAAATGTCCAGTGTTGGAAATAACAGGTAAATAGTTACAGGCAAGAGGAGTACATAATCATATTTACAGTGGTAGAAGCACAAGAACAAGGTCATAAGAATACATAATATAGACATTGTATTTACAGTGTTACAGTCAAGAGGAATATATACTATAAACATTGTATTTACAGTGTAAAGCACAAAAACCAAAGGGTGCATTATGTATACATAGTATTTAAAGTGGTAGTGGCATGCTTAGGAAAACAAAAGGCAGTAGGAGAAAACAGTGTTTGAAGATGAGGCGGGTAGTTAAAGGCTATAGGAGGCTACTGCTCTGGGCAGGAAGATCGTGATAAGGTGTAGTGGAGTAACTTCATAGTCAAGGTGTTAGCAGAGGGAATGGTAGGGAACAGGTGAGGCAGGCAATATATGACAAGGGAGGTGCGCCTGTCAAGGGCCTAAGGTTGTAATGATTAGAGGTGGGGTTAGTGCAGATAATGGTAGGAGTTGACCAACTCTAGGTTCTTGAGATCTCTGGGGATATAAATTCCCAAGTATTATATGTTTCTGTAGTAAGGGTGCCTCGATATTAAAGACTGTGCATAGTAAGCTTGTCATGGTATTATGGATACTGCATACTGTAGTAAGGATGCCTTGGCATTAGGGACTCTGCATAATGAGATGTCACAATATCATGGACACTGCATATTGTAGTATGGATGTCTTGATATTAAGGACTCTGCATAGTAAGGATGTCTCGATATTATGGACTCTGCATAGTAAGGATGCCTCAATATTACAGACTCTGCATAGTAAGGATGTCTTGATATTCTGGATTCTGCATAGTAAGGATGTTTCAATATTAATTACTCTGCATAGTAAGGATGTCTTGTTATTAAGGACTCTGAATAGTAAGAATGTCTCCCTCTTAAGGACATTTCTTATTTGCTTTTGTGCATCTCTCCAAATCAAACACATACTCTCAAGCTTCATTCCCAGAGCAAGGCATCATGGGTATGCAAATCCTTGTGTGAGTCAGGCTGACAAGGCTTCACCACAACAGAACAGAATGCAATTTCTTAAGTAATGACTGGCTAAAGGGAGCTCGGGTTGCATAAGTAGAGGTTCACATGCAAAAGAAAGGAGGCCTCGGTACAGATCCATTGTGAGGCTTAAGCCTGGAATACAGTGTGCAGATCTGGGACCCCTACCAAAAGGACATAAAACCGCTGGCAGGTACTCAAAGAAAGGCCCCCAAAATGACTGAGGGGCAACAGGGGCTTTATACAAACAGAGCTGCAGAACCTGAATATGTGCTTCCTAGAGCACAGAAGGGAATGATGGGATATGTTAGAGACTTTTAATTACCTCAAGGGCACCAACACGGTAGACCCCAGTGAAGTTTTCAGGACCAGTGAAAACAAAACATGAGGAAACATTCACAAACTGGCTGGGGCAGTATTATAGAAGGAGGCCTGAGGCATATCTTCACAGAGAGATTGGTGGAGGGTGGACCAGGCTACCAGAAGACCTGTCAAGCATAAACTTTGTGTATGGTTTCAAGGGGGTAAAGTTAAAGGGAGGGCAAGGGTGCTCGATGAGGGGTGTGCAGAGCAACATGTAACTTACGATACATGGGTTCCACATCAGGCAGATGTCATAAACCAAAAGGCCTTCTGCTGCAAACTTGTTATACAAACATACATACGAACATATGAATTTGCCAGCAGAAGGTCGTACAGTCTCTCGAGTCTGCTCAATTGTAGGAGCTTCTGCGTCTTTCTTTACATGTTACATAGAAACATAGAAGTTGACGGAGATAGGACCATAAGGCCCATCCAGTCTGCCCATTTATTTTTTCTACCTTATGAATGTGCCATTGGCCTTTGCTCTGTCAATGGCCTATCTATTCATACTCATCTGTATTGCTCCCTTATGCCTATCCATGCCTGTTTGAAGTCCTGCACTGTATTCATATCCACCACTTCCTGAGGTAGGCCGTTCCATACATTCACCACCTTTCTGTGAAAAGAACTTCCTCACATTACCCCTTAATCGGCCTCTCTCTAATTTCATGCTGTGTCCTCTTGTCCTATTTTTCTTATGTTGAAACATGTTAGACTCTTTCAACTTGTTAATGTCTTTAAGGTGTTTGAATGTTTTGATCATATCACCTCTCTCCTCCTTTGCTTTAGGGTATACATACTGAGCTCTGTTAATCTGTCTTCATATGTTTTCTGAATCAGTCCTGCACCATTTTGGTTGCCCTTCTCTGGACTGCCTCAATTTGGTTAATGTCCTTGTGAAGGTGTGGCCTCCAATACTGCACGAGTATTTCAGATGGGAGCCTAACCAGTGTTAGTTGCTCCACTACCCCTGTGGTGGTACACGCACACTGTGGAAGTCCTGAAGTGCCTTTCCTTCTTTGCTACTCCAGGCCCACACTGCCACCAGGCATCCACTTGCCCTGGGAGGCCAATTTTAGGAGAATGTGGACGAGGATGTAGAGCAAATGTGGGAACAGATTAAGGATAGTTTTTGGAGATAATTAAAACATTTCTAAGGCAAGTATGACAAAATAAAAACACAAAACCACTCTGGTTCAGTGGGGATGTGAGAGTTGTAGTCCAGGCAATAAGGCTGCATTCAAAAAGTACAAAGCGGATCAATCTGACCTGACCCCTGACCTTAGTGTTCTCCCCCCACCCTTGTTGTTGGGTTCTCCACCCCACCCAACTCAGTGCACTTTTCTGCTCACACTAGGCCCCCGTTTGCTCTGAATTTGTGTTCATATCTCCTAAAGTGTGTTAATATCTGGTAACGTATTGCACCTGTACATTACTGAAGTGTACTTACATTGTTTACTACTGCACCTTTGCACCTTCTGGGGGTGTTTATCTGCCCGTATTCTGGTGTTCACACCTGGTATTGTGTGCACTTGTACTGTATTGCATTGTCCTGGCACCTCCTTAAGGAGTTTGCACTGATACCTGCCTGAATATCGGGACTGCTACTGTGATGTATTTTATTTCGATTACTCTTGCACCTTCTTGTATTTTCTTTGGTTCACCCATGTCGATGTGAAATGCCAATTCACGGGGTCAGTGCCGGAACGTTGAAGTGGTAGCTAATGGGATGTAAGGGGTAAATTTTCCCTGTTAAATATATTACCATGATAGCAAAAACTGATAGGGCCACTTTATGAAAGTGGTGGGGCCATAGCCCTAGTGGCCCCCATTCCGGCACCTATGATTACGGTGCAGGCAATATGCCACCTGGCATTACGGTGCCAGGCAGTATGTCTCCAGGAGTTACAGTGCCAAAGTGCCTTCCCGGAAACAGTCAGCTTTGCAGAATTCACCCATCGCACTCCATGACTAACTATAACCTCCTCTAGGGTGGGCATGCCCTGGAGGGTGCAGAAATCATGTGGGCGCATAAGGGAGGCATGACTGAGGGCAATCTAAAATCAAGATCTCCCTGTCATCGTCACCCTTGTTGCAGCAACAACATTTAGTTGCTGTTCTAATGGAATACCTTTTATTTTCATTTCTCTTCCACCTTTTATATATTGTTACTACACCCCCCCACCCATGGGTGCATCTGGAATTAGCTTTCCTGATCAAACATCTAGAATAAATTTAATGAAAACAAGGGAGGCAAGGAAAGTCATAAGGAAAATGACTAAGACATAGACAGAATTAAGGATAGCTGAGTGGGTATTGTAAGAGAAAAGGGCTTCATTAGACATAGAGAAGAGGACTACCAAGAAGAAATTGTAAGCCTAAATTAGGTCCTGTGAAGTATGTGTTGAGGAGGGTGGGTAGAAGGCAGACTTCCTCAATGAGTATTTTTGTTCAGTAGTCACAGTAGAGGCGGGGGCATCTCTCCCTAACTGCGATAAGCAGGCCTACGGGAGGAGGAGAGGGACTTAACTTGAGACTGATGTTACATGATCAGGTACTTTAGCGGATTAAGGGCACTCAGGGCAAACAGGTCTCCAGGGCCGGACGGGTTACAAATGACAGTGTCAAGGAATGGGCATAGGGACTGGCAAGGCTCTCGATGGTCTCATTCAACTGCTTCCTGCAGACTGGAGTAGTTCCTATAGACTGAAGGGTGGGCGTGGTCCTCCTACACAAACGTAGGACCAGGGAGAACATGGGAAACTATACACTGGTTAGCTTGATATCCAGAGTGAAAAAGTCTGAAGACTATTGTCAAGGAGGTTTGTAGAATTTCTTGGTAGGCTGCACAGCAGGCAGCATGTTTGGTGGAATTTCTAGTGAATGGGCTCAAGGACAGTAGGCAGCATGTTTGGTGGAATTTGCTGCAGCATAGAGGCTCAGGATCAAAAGCAGCATGTTTGTTGGAATTTCTTGCAGTGTATGGGCACCAGGACAGCAGGCAGCATGTTTGAGGAATTTATTGCAGTATATGGGCACCAGGACAGCAGGCAGCATGTTTGAGAATTTCTTGCAGCAACTTAACTCCAGGACAGCAGGCAGCATGCTTGGTGAAATTTCTTGCAGTGAATGTGCTCCAGGATAGGAGGCAGCATGCTTCATGGACTTTCTTGCCATGAATGGGCTCCAGGACAGCAGGTAGCATGTTTGGTGAAATTTCTTGCAGTGAATAGACTCCAGAACCCCATGCAGCATGTTTGGTAAAATTTGTTGCGGTGTATGGGCTCAAGATTGAAAGCAGCATGTTTGGTGGTATTTCTTGCAGCAAATGTGCTCCAGTACAGCAGGCAACATGTTTGGGGAACTGCTTGCAGTGAATGAGCTCCAGGACAGCAGGCAGCATGTTTGGGGGAATTGCTTGCAGAATGAGCTCCAGGACAGCAGGCAGCATGTTTGGTGGAATTTCCTGCATAGTATGGGCTGCTGGACAGCAGACAGCATGTTTGGGATTTCTTGCAGCAACTTAACTCCAGGACAGCAGGCAGCATGCTTGGTGAAATTTCCTGCAGTGAATGTGCTCCAGGATAGGAGGCAGCATGCTTCATGGACTTTCTTGCCATGAATGGGCTCCAGGACAGCAGGTAGCATGTTTGGCGAAATTTCATGCAGTGTATGGGTTCCAGGACAGCAGGCAGCATGTTTGGTGGAATTTCTTGCAGTGAATGGACTCCAGAACCCCATGCAGCATGTTTGGTAGAATTTGTTGCAGTGTATGGGCTCCAGGATTGAAAGCAGCATGTTTGGTGGTATTTCTTGCAGCAAATGTGCTCCAGTACAACAGGCAGCATGTTTGGGGGAATTGCTTGCAGTGAATGAGCTCCAGGACAGCAGGCAGCATGTTTGGGGGAATTGCTTGCAGTGAATGAGCTAAGTACAGCAGGCAGCATGTTTGGGGAATTGCTTGCAGTGAATGAGCTCCAGGACAGCAGGCAGCATGTTTGGTCAAATTTCTTGCATAGTATGGGCTGCTGGACAGCAGACAGCATGTTTGGGGAATTTCTTGTATTAAATGTGCTCCAGGATGGAAAGCAGCATATTTGGTCAATTTCTTGCAACAAATGGGCTCCAGAAAAGCAGGCAGTATGTTTGGGGGAATTTCAATGCAAAGAAGTGCAAAGTAATGCACCTGGAAACAAAACCCAGGGAAGAGTACACGATGGGGTGGGGGGAGGACTAACAACAACACAAATGGAAAGGGATGTGGAGGTTGTCATATCAGAAGACCTAAAGATAGGCAAGCAATGTGAGAAGGCAGTAAGGAGGGCTGGGGATTTTGGAATGCATAGGGAGAGGCATCACCAGTAGAAAACAGGAAGTTATTATCCCTCTGTACAAACAGTTGGTGAGACCCCATCTGGAGTACTGCATGCAGTTCTGGAGACCCCATCTCCACAAGGACTTGGACAGGACAGAGGCAGTCCAGAGGAGGGCAACTAAAATGGTGCAGAGTCGTCACCAGAAGCCATACGAAGAGAGACTAAAGGAGATTAATACATATACCCTCGAGGAGAGGAGGGAGAAGGGTACATGATAAGAACTTTACGTACCTCAAGAGAATCAACAAAGTCCAAGAGGGTAGCATCTTTCAGAAAAAGAGATGTGCAAGAACAAGGGGCACAATTTGAAGGTAGAGGGGAATGGCTCAGCGGCAGTGTAAAGGAAGTATTTTTCACGGAGAGGGGTGGTGAAAGCATGCAATAGCTTCCTGGAAGAGGGGTTGTGGGATCAAACATAGTGGGAGGAATTCAGGAGCATGGGACAGACATAAGGCAACTCTAGAGGAGAGTAGGAGGCGTGGGCTGTTGATTAACTAGTATAGGCAGCTTATCCAATAGGTAGGAAAATGGGCAGACTAGGTGGGCCAAACGGTCCTTATCTGCCATCAAAGTCTATGTTTCTTGCAGTGTATGAGCTCCAGAACAGCAAGCAGCATGTTTGGTAAAATTTCTTGCAGTGTGTGGGATCTAGGACCGTGAGCAGCATGTTTGGTGGAATTTCTTGCAGCATATGGGCTCCAGGATGGAAGGCAGCATGTTTGGTGGTATTTCTTGCAACTAATGGACTACAGGACAGCAGGCAGCATTTGAGAAATTTTCCAGTGAATGGGCTCCAGGACAGCAGGCATCATGTCTGGTGGAATTTCTTGCAGTGAATGGACTCCAGAACCCCAGACAGCATGTTTGGTAGAATTTGTTGCAGCGTATGGGCTCCAGGATTGAAAGCAGCATGTTTGGTGGTATTTCTTGCAGCAAACGTGCTCCAGGACAACAGGCAGCATGTTTGGTTAAATTTCCTGCAGCATATGGGCTCCCAGACAGCAGGCAGCATGATTCGTAGAATTTCTTGCAGTGAATGGGCTCCAGGACCCCAGGCAGCATGTTTGGTGGAATTTTTTGCAGCATATGGGCTCCAGGATTGAAGACAGCATGTTTGGTGGTATTTCCTGCAGCAGATGTGCTCTAGGACAGCAGGCAGCATGTTGTCTGTTTTTGGGTGTTTTCTTTTTGTGAATAATATTTTCTCCTGGGGCTTAGGGCATCTCTCTGGGAACCCTCTTGTCACTGCCTCTACTCCCTATCTGAAGCCCCCTGCCTGGTCTCCTCTCTGGCTCTCGATTAGGTCCAGACCCCAGATCACCCCCGAGGGAGAGGGCCCGCCCAACCTTGGTGGCCTTTCTGGGGATTATAGGGACTGCCAAGGAATCCTAAGGGCAGCCAGGAGATCAGGCCGGTATTGGAATGCGGCAGACACTAGTGCCCTTGCCTCCACTAGGCCACCAGGGTTTTTCCTTCATAGTTTCCCACCCAGAGCACAGGCGTGCACTGCCTGATAGCAACACCTCGTACTGTCTGGCTGCCACTGCTCCCCCGGCGTAACATCTGGCCCGCTACCTGTAGGGCCCTGGTCTTCACCAGGAGCCACTGATGGAGCTGGCATACCCCAGAACCCACCCCAGGACGGAAGAGTAGTCCTCTGAATGCATGATCCCTTCCTCCCCTGCCAAACCTCAGTGTCTTGAGTCTGTTCCCAAACCCGGGTCACCGGTGTGGCACAAGTGTGGCATCCAGCGCCTCAAACTCTCAGTGCCACTGGGCGGGAACAGGCAGCATGTTTGGGAATTTGTTGCAGTGTACAGGCTCAAGGATAGCAGGCGGCATGTTTGGTGGAATTTCCTGCAGCGTATAGACTCCAGGACAGCAGGCAGCATGTTTGGTGGAATTTCCTGCAGCATATAGACTCCAGGACAGCAGGCAGCATGTTTGGAAATTTCTTGCAGCATATGGGCTCCAGGACAGCAGGCAGCATGTTTGGGGAATTTCTTGCAACATATGGGTTTCAGGGCAGCAGGCAGCATGTTTGACGGAATGTCTTGTAATGTATGGGCTTCAGGGCTGCAGGCAACATGTTTGGTAGAATTTCTTGCAGTGTATGGGCCCAGTATGGAATGCAGCATGTTTGTTGGTATTTCTTGCAACAAATGGCCTCCAGGACAGCAGGCAGCATGTTTGGGGAATTTCTTGCAGTGAATGGGCTCCAGGCCAGCAGGCAGCATGTCTTGGTGGAATTTCTTGCAGTGTATGGGCTCCAAGACAACAGGCAGCATGTGTGTGGAATTTCATGCAGCGCCAGAAGCACAAGGAGAGCAGGCAGCATGTCTGGCGGAATTTCCTGCAGCATATAGGCTCAAGGACAGCAGGCAACATGTTTGGTGCAATTTCTTGCAGCAAATGGGCTTCAATACCTCCCTGGGCACAGGATCGTACCACAGAACTGGAGGATGGCTCATGTGGTGCCAGTCCACAAAGTGGCCCAAAGGATGAACCAGGCAATTACAGACCTGTAAGCCTCACATCCATTGTGGGAAACTAATGGAGACAATCCTGGAAGGAGGCTGGTAACCTTTCTGGAAGTCCACAGACTCAGGATGATCAGCAACATGGGTTCGTCTCAGGAAGATCCTGCCAGATCAACCTAATCGAGTATTATGACTGGGTGATGAGGGAACTGGACAAGGGCCATGCAGTGGATGTCCTATATTTGGACTTCAGCAAGGCTTTTGACTCAGTGCCGCATGGGTGGTTGGGGGAAAGTTGAAATGCGGGGGCAGGGACAAAGCTGGTGAACTGAATTGTGACCTGGCTGAAGAGGAGGCAGCAAAGGGTGGTGTTGGGGGACTCTCATCTCAAGGGCTGTGATGAGGGGTACCACAGGGCTCAGTTCTGGGCCCGTGCTTTTAGGATATTCATATTGGATACATCACATGGCATCAGGAGTAAGAGCAGTCTGTTCACTGGTGATACCAAGATGGGCGGTGGTGGACGACATAGTATAGGTGGCAGAGGCTACAGGAGACCTGACTTAACTGGAGGAGTGGTCAGAAACATAGCAGTTGGGGTTCAGTGCTAAGGGTGCAAGGTACTGCACTTCAGAGCAAGGAACAGGAGAAACTACCATTTGGGAGGGGTTCAGCTAGAACCACTGAGGAGGAAAAGGATCTAGGGTGGTTATAACGGGAATATGAGCAACACAGCACACTGAGGAAGGCAGCAGCTAAAGCCAACAGGATGCTGGGGTGTACTGGGAAGTCTCCTTCAGGAGTAGGGAGGTGATCTTGCCTCTGTAGAGGTCACTGGTCAGGCCACACCTGGAGTACTGCGTGCAGTACTGGCACCCATATCTGAAAAAGGATGTCAGATTGTTGGAAGGGTACAGCGCAGAGCAACAAAATGATCCAAGATTTGAGGACAAACCCTACGAAGGAAGGCTCCATGAGTTAAATATATACCCTGGAGGAGAGAGAGGAGTAGAGAGAAGAGGAGAGGAGAGCTGGTGGATATGATTGAGACCTTTCAGTACCTGACGGGATAAACAGGACAGGTACAGAATGGATATTTAAGCTGAGGAAGGGAGAAACATGAGAGGGCATGGTCTCAGATTGGAGGGGAAGATATAAGAGGGAGATGAGAAGACATTTTTCTCAGAGTGGGTTGTGGCTAAGTGGACAACTCGGCCGAGGAGGTGGTGTCCTGTAAGATGGTGGGCAGTTTTAAAGGGGATAGTACAAGATGGGGGGTAAATGTGAGGGGAGGAGGGGCAGCTGCAATGCAGGGGTGTTAGATGCACATTCAAGCAGACTTGATAGACCACGGGGCCTGTTTCTGCTGGCAGATTTGTATGTTCGTATATTCGTATGCAAGACAGACAGCACGTTTGGTGGAATGTCTTGCAGCGTATGGGCTCCAGGACAGCAGGCAGCATGCTTGGTGGAATTTCTTGTAGCGAGTGGGCTCCAGGACAGCAGACAGCATGTTTGGTGGAATTTCTTGCAACGGATGGGCTCCAGGACAGCAGGCAACATGTTTGGTAGAATTTCTTGCAGCAAATTGGCTCCAGAATGAGAAGCAGCATGTTTGGTGGAATTTCTTGCTACAAATGGGCTCAAGAACTGCAGGCAGCATGTTTGGTGGAATTTCTTTCAGTGAATGTCTCCTGGACAGCAGGCAATGTCTGGTGGAATTTCTTGCATCACACAGGCTCCAAGACAGCAGGCAGCATGTTTGGTGGAATTTCTTGCAGCATATGGTTTCAGGACAGCAGACAGCATGTCTGGGGGTCTTTCTTGCAGTGAATGTGCTCCAGGACATCAGGCGGCATGTTTGGTGGACTTTCTTGCAGCTTTATGGGCTCCAGGTTGGAAGGCAACATGTAGATAGCATGTTTGGTGGAATTTCTTGCAGTAAATGGGCTCCAGATGGGAGGCAGCATGGTTGGGGTATTTCTTGTAGCGACTTGGCTCCAGGAAAGCAGGCAGCATGCTTGGTGGAATTTCTTGTAGCGACTTGGCTCCAGGACAGCAGGCAGCATGTTTTGGTGGAATTTCCTGCAGTGTATGGGCTCCAGAACAGCAGGCAGCATGTTTGGTGAAATTTCTTGCAGCATATGGGCTCCAGGATGGAAAGATGCATGTTTGGTGGAATTTCATGCAGCTAATAGGCTCCAGGACAGCAGACAGCATCTTTGGTGGAATTATGTGCAGCAATTGGGTTCCAGAACAGCAGGCAGCATATTTGGTGGAATTATGTGGAGCAAATGGGCTCCAGGACAGCAGACAGCATGTTTGGTGGAATTTCTTGCAGCACGTGGGCTCCAGGATGGGAGGCAGCATTTTGGGGGTATTTCTTGCAGCAACTGGCTCCATGACAGCAGGCAGAATACTTGGTGGAATTTCTTCCACCAAATGGGCTAAAGACAGCAGGCATCATGTTTGTTGTAATTTCTTGCAACATATAGGCTCTGTATAGGCTCCAGGACCACAGGAAGCATGTTTGGTGGAATTTCTTGCAGCATATGGTTTCCAGGACAGCAGACAGCATGTCTGGCGGACTTTCTTGCAGTGAATGGGCTCCAGGACATCAGGTGGCATGTTTGGTGGACTTTCTTGCAGCTTATGGGCTCCAGGTTGGAGGCAACATGTAGGTAGCATATTTGGTGGAATTTCTTGCAGTAAATGGGCTCCAGATGGGAGGCAGCATGGTTGGAGGTATTTCTTGTAGCGACTTGGCTCCAGGGAAAGCAGGCAGCGTGCTTGGTGGAATTTCCTGCAGTGTATGGGCTCCAGAACAGCAGGCAGCATGTTTGGTGAAATTTCTTGCAGCATATGGGCTCAGGATGGAAAGATGCATGTTTGGTGGAATTTCATGCAGCTAATAGGCTCCAGAACAGTAGACAGCATCTTTGGTGGAATTATGTGCAGCAATTGGTTCCAGAACAGCAGGCATATTTGTGAATATGTGCAGCAAATGGCTCCAGGACTGCAGACAGCATGTTTGGTGGAATTTCTTGCAGTGAATGGGCTCCAGGATGAGAGGCAGCATGTTTGGGGAATGTCTTGCAGCAAATGGGCTCTAGAATGGGAGGTAGCATGTTTGGTGGAATTTCTTGCAGCCCGTGGGCTCCAGGCTGGGAGGCAGCATTTTGAGGGGTATTTCTTGCAGCGACTGGGCTCCAGGACAGCAG
Organism: Neoceratodus forsteri; assembly: GCA_016271365.2. NCBI lineage: Eukaryota > Metazoa > Chordata > Ceratodontiformes > Ceratodontidae > Neoceratodus > Neoceratodus forsteri. The sequence goes on along the minus strand of JADMNL010000023.1, from coordinate 553,301,408 downwards.
GCAGAATGCTTGGTGGAATTTCTTCCACTGAATGGGCTTCAAGACAGCACAGCAGGCATCATGTTGTTGTAATTTCTTGCAACATATAGGCTCTGTATAGCTCCAGGACCACAGGAAGCATGTTTGGTGGAATTTCTTGCAGCATATGGGCTCCAGGATGGAATGCAGCATGTTTGGTGGAATTTCCTGCAGCGTATGGGCTCCAAGACTATAGACAGCATGTTTTGGGAGAATTTCTTGCAGAGAATGGGCTCCAGGAAGGGAGGCAGCATGTTTTGGGGAATTTCTTGCAGCACATGGGCTCCAGAATGGGAGGCAGTATGTTTTGGGAATTTCTTGCAGCACATGGGCTCCAGGATGGGAGGCAGCATGTTGTGGGAAATTTTTACAACCAATGGGCTCCAGGTTGGAAGGCAGCAAGTTGTGGGAAATTTCTTTGCAGCTAATGGACTCCAGGATGAGAGGCAGCATTGCTGAGGGAATGAAGTTTGTTCCAAACCAACCTGACTGACTTTTGACTCTGTTACCCCATCAGTGGACAAGGGCAGGCAGCTGCTGTACTTTATCTAAAATTATTTCAGTAACACTCTCAACTTGGTACCCTATAGATGACTTATCAAGAAATTAGGGACATTGGTAAAGTGGTAGCACTACCACTCATGACACCAAAATCCAGTTTCAGGAACAAGCCAAGGCATTGGAGGTCCAGCCAGGGAGGAGACTCAAGCATCCCAGTGGAAGCGCCCTCCCTGGGGAGAGATGGATCCACTGATCCACTGCTCTTTCGCCACTTGGACGACTACAGGTGGCTGTACAGGGATAGTGTCTGGGGTCACTGGAGCAAGAGCTGGATCTCATGGGTACATTGGTATGCCAGCACCCAGAGATGTAGCATGCTCCTGGGAGTAGGGGGGACTAACATGGAAAAACAGGTGGATTGGGCAGATGAAGCTCTGCCTGCACACCAGATCAGTGCTGGATTACTCCACCGCCTGCCAGGAGGAAACCCCAGGACTTAATCTCCACTGCTGGTAGCCAGATGGACAGTTGGGAAGAAATGCCAAGTGGTTGAAGGTGTACCTGGCCATGGGGGGCAATCCAGGGGGCAGCACAGAAGTGAGATACAGGAGGGCCTCGGGTGGGGGCCTGAACAAGTATGTGGAGCAGTCTCAACGATCGGACATCAGGGCTTGGCTGAAGGTGGACGGAAGTCCCAACCAAGCACCCCAGGGGAAAATATGTTAAAAAATAAATAAAAGAAGTTCAGGGATTTAGGGTAGTGGCAAAGTTAGTAAGGTTCTTTACAAATTGCCTAGGTGGAATGTGATTTTAAATGGAGAACATTCGGAGGTCACACCACAGAGGTCAATGCTGGGACCATTATTGTTTAATGTGTTCATCTGCAACAAAGAAGCATGGGCTGAGTGAAAATGTGCCTCTTTGCAGATGATACTTACCTCTGTGGCATGGTAGATGTGGGGCAGGGACACAAAAAGTAACATAGAGAAATTGGAGGATGGTCCCGGACTGGCAGCTGAAGTTTAATGTGAAAACTGAAAAGTTATGCCGTAGGCAAGGGTAACCCAAGGATAGACTAGTAGCTGACCTAGGCATGACCAAGGGTAGGTCAGTGTGAGGCAGGAAGGGAAATGGGCAGAAGTGATGGACTATGCTCTTTTCTGCTGTCACCATTCTATGTTTCTTTTTACTCTATGAACCAAAGTATGGGTCAAGCTGTGACTGCTCCTGCCAGTCCTTTGTGATACAGACAAGAGTTGCACAAGAACAGTTGAAAGTTCTCACCACTGCACCACCTTTTCAGGCTTACAGAAATGTTTTTTTTTTTTGTTTGTTTTTATGTATAACTATTTTCCGCCTCTGCCCTGGCAGGTGCTTCAGTCCTAAAAGGAGGAACTCTCTCAGGTCCCGCCACGCCACTATCAGCCCGATCCCCAGGATTTTACCCCGTGGCTTGCCCCCGGCGCAGGCTGAGGAGGTGGCGCCTCCTCGGAGATCCAATCCAGAACCACCGGGTTGGTCTGCAGCGCAGCGACTATCATGGAGCCCTGCCAGGCTCATTTCCTCTTGGTTTTCTCCCCCACCCTACCAATGTAATCACGTCGAGCTGCGCCCTCCCAGCCCGTATTGCCTCTGAGTCGCCACCAGAGGGCACTCAGTGAGTGGGACAACGTGTACCTTCCCCGCCTCGAGAGAAAGCAGTCTTCTGGACGCTCAATCCTCCCTCTGCCTGTTGACCCCTGATGGCCCGGCTCATTCCTCAAGACCAGGTCGCCGGGCGTGGCGCAGTGTGGAGAGAATGCTTTGTGACCATAACCAGCTCAGCTTAACCTTTATTCTCAATTGCTGATGGTGGTGAACTGAGCCACAGTCAGGCACTAGGCTCAGACCCAATGACAGCATACTTTAGCTCACCTATCTCTAGTCCTCCTCTCCACAGGGATCCCCAACTGCACTGCCACCCGTGGTCACCCAGGTGACAGTATAACAGTGAAAGACACAGCCCACCCTTCTCCTCCTCCTCAGAGGAAAGTGTCCTCTGATATGTTTGATATTCTTCTAGTGGGCCTGGAGTGACATGCAGTATGTGAACACAGGTCACGGGCATAGTAAGCAGCGCCACTGTCACGCGCTATCCTGCCGAGATTTTTTTTTACTACTGTATTTCTCCCCACAGAGCTAGCAGGTGGGCTATGGTCCTCTCTCAGAGGGCTCAGTTCTTCCTGGTGAGACCCCAACCCAGCCTCCTCCTTGAGGCAGATTCCCCACAGATTTCCCCATGGTGGGGACAGGGAGGAGGGCCATCCTCCCGTCCCCCGGAGCACAATCCAGATTGCCTGGGGACGCCAGAGTCGGAAGCATACAGCCAGGGCTTCAAGGAGCCTGTGAGCTACATTTTTCCACTTTTCTCCCTTGTCCCTTGCTGACATAGTAGTAGTAGTAAAATCTTTATTTTATACAGGACACGCTGGTATAAAACATCTTTAGGATGAGTCCTATATTATAGACTCTCCTGTTCATTTTCAGTATAACATAAAGTACAAAGACAATAACAGGTATAACAAATATCATATAACATCATTTACATCAACATTATATCTACGTTCTAATCATTGCACGTATAACGTACACTCAGTTCGTGTTTTAACTCCTTCATAAATAATTTAACATCGGTCTGTTTAACTATGGATTCTTTATTTATTGAATTCCATATCTGAAACATAATAGCTGGAAATGCATAGAGTTATATTTATTTATTAATTGTGGAGGAATAATTCAGAAAAGTGTCTAGGAATTATGATGATGATGTATTTTTCTAATTTTCAAATAAGTAAATTGGCCTTTTCGTATGTAAAACTTTGAGTTAAATTTAGCATTGCAACTTCCTATTTAAAGTTAGGGTTAACCATCCAAGATTACTAAACAAAGTGCAGTGATGTTAGCCTATTCTTTTCATAATATAAACCATGCAAGTCTATTGTACATCGTGTCAATCAGCCAGGCTTTTCTTATGAGTGAAATCATATACATGACATCCATAGTCCATGACTGGAAGTAGAAGTTGATTTACAACCAAAAGTCTCATTTGCTTATTCACATGATTTTGAGTGCCTAAACACTCCCAGTCGCTTATTTACCTTATTTATGATATCTTCTATATGATAGTCAAAATCAGACTCTCATCAAGCTAGACACCCAAATAACTATACATTGTATCTTGAGCTATTTGATCACCGTTATCAGTCATGATTTTAATATCGGGCAGCAGTAATCTGTCCTATTTCTTTTTCTCAAAAACATAGATTTAGTTTTTTATAATTCATAACCAAACCCGATTCCTTAATCCAAGTACAGAGTGCTAGAAAACCTTTGGAGATTTCTTTCCATTTGTTCCATATTCAAGCCATTTGCAACCAAAATGGTGTCATCGACATAAAGCCTAAGTTTAGAATTTTTGCAACTTACACTACTCCATTTATGTATATCAGAAATAAGGTGCCCAAAATTGATCCTTGGGTACACCCCTGAACAGAAACACTGTCTAAGAGGAGACCGCCCACAAACCTGCTGAGGAGCGGTCCTGTAGATAGGATGAAACCATCCCACTACTTCTGTTGACAGGTCTGCTTCCGGTATGTCTATCACACAGCAGGCCATGATTGATGGTGTTGAAATCCTTGGAAAGGTCCACGAACACTGCACCCACCGACCTACCTCTCCAGTTGGGATGCAATTAAAACCACCAGATCGGCGAGTGCGGTGCCCATGGAATGGTTCTTCCTGAAACCTGACTGGTAAGCAGAAAGCAAGGAGTACTGTTCAAGATACTTCCAAGCTGTTGCTGTACCAACTGCTCCAAGACCTTCAACACTGCTGAAAGCAGGGCAATAGGCCTATAATTTGTGGATTCAGATGGTAAACCTGATTTAAAATTGGAATAATGCAGTTCAGCTGTGCACTTGGGAGGCGTGCACATGGCAGTGCACATGGAGGCGTGTGCACTTAGGCGTGTGCACATGGAGGCATTTGCACGCGGAGAGCGTGTGCATATGGGCGTGTGCGCTGAGGTGTGTGCACTTGGAGGCGTGTGCACATGGAGGCAGCACTTGGAGGCGCAGCACATGGAGATGTGTGACTTGAAGGCATGTGCACATGGAGGCGTGTACCTTGGAGGCATTCGCACATGGTAGTCCTGCAGCACCCACTTCCTGGTCACTCTCTGTCCTGTACTACCACCAGACCTCCGCCCGGTGGCAGTCGCTCGACGTGAGCAACTCACCACCCACCCTGGGAGAGGAGGGAAGTCCTCTGATGCTCAATCTTCTCCTGCCCCGCTGACCCCTGATGACCCATGTTCACTCCCAAACACAGGTTGCTGGCATGACAGGATGTAAGGCATCCAGTGCTTCAGTCCTCCATGCCACCGGCCAGCTTCCTGATGAGATTTCTAATACTTAATGTAGTGTGGGCAAAGGCTACATGCATCCAGTTGTGCTCCTCTGGAGTGTTTCACGGCTGACCCCTCTGGAATGCGAGATAGGGTAATTTATTCTCTGTGCCCCTCCACCCAGGGCCTCAGTTCAGTCAAGACTGCTACGTGACACACTAAGTGTTGGGGAATTGAAATTTGTTTTCAATTGCCATGCTTTCTTCTACAAACCAATTAGGATGTTAAATGATACCTAACATTTAAAATGCAAGAGGAGAATACTCAATGACACCATGGGATGGGGCAGCCACCTGGCATGCTAGCAACCAGTTACGTATTTATAAAATGGATAAGCTAAATCCAAAATCTGACTGGCTACTTACCCATGCACGAAATATGTTCCATGCATGGGTGAAAAAAAAACTAGCAGTAATAAGGAAAAATCACTACGTTTAGAATGTTGGTGTTTAAAATGCGCCATTGTTTATTTCCTAATGTGGCTCATCCTGGTCTTGCAGCTGATAAATGAAGCTGTGGTGCTCGCTGTGAACTTGTTTTCCCACAAACCGACTACTGCTACCATTTTTTCATCATTGTGACCACTCTCTTCTCTCTAAGGTAAATGTACTGTGTTGTATTTTCTTGCTTCCGGTTTCTTCCGTCTACTCCTGCTGAGCCATCAGGCTGAACAGAGAGCTGTTGTCATTTCTTTTTTTTAAATTAGCCTCATCCATCGATTCCTGAAATGATGTTTTTTGGGGAGGGATTGCCAGGTTAATGCCTAGGGCACTCACTGTGCCGGGAGACGCTCAGGTGCTTAGCATGACACTCACAAACATTGCTACCTTAGGGTGCTCACAGCAGTAATTTCTTTCACTGCAGATTTTGGTATTTGTTTTGGTCTGTGTTCCTACCCTGCTGCGCATTGAGGTAGGGTTTCATTTACCTGGTTGTGGAGTGAAGACGGCAGAGTGTGCAGTTTCTCCTCACCACGATTAGGTAAATGAAGAATCAAGTGGACATGGGACACAGAAGGTAACGCGACGTGAGGGATTGACTGCAGGGCCAGGGGTGTCATTGTAGTTCAGATTCTTTTAACCAGCCATCATCTTGCTGCATGCGGTCTCTTGAACTGGCTGGGGTTCAAACCTGACCCCCAGCTTGCCTTCTTAGGTTCACTCTATATACATGGGATGCCTTTTGACCTCCCAAGACCTTCGAGCAACCACCCCATTCAGAAATTTTGCTTGAATGGGAAGTCTACCTGGTGTGTGTATGATAGATACGCGCTTGGCTGCATGTTCAGTTAAAACCATACAACCTCAGTCATGGTCTAATCTATTTGTCTGATTCAAATTTCCTTATCCTAAACCTTTATAGTTGTTTTTCTTTTAATATTCTTGCAAAACTTATATATACCAATAGTCACAAGTAAGCTTTACCTCGTATTGTAAGTCAACAACTTTATAAGTACAAATATTTAACTGAAAAGAAATACCAGGAGATGTCATATTGTCTTAATTCTTTACTTAAAGTGGTATACAGAATTAATATCATTTGGATCAGCAGTGCAAGCAAACAGTCTATCTTTAACTGGAGAGGAAGTTCTCCTACTTTTAGATGCAATCATATAAAAAGTAAAATAAAATAAACATGAAATGCAAGTATCATCCCTTTCTGCTCATAATCAGAGATAACAGCAAATGATAAACACACAGTGCCATACCTTGAGGTCTCAAATGAAGTCCTAGGCAGAAGGATGCTGTCACAGCTCCTTCCTCTCTTCTGTCCTCCTTTGCTTAAATGAGTCTAAATTGATATGTTTTTGATGTACTTGTACATACTTCTGGCAGAAGTATGCTCTGTGACACACTCGTAGAAGTATGCCCCATGACCATGACACATCTCTTGTAGAAGTGTGTTAATCATGCAAGGTGGCAACAAAAATATCTTATTTTAAAAGTGGAATGTCATGTCAGATTCTTGTTTTACTAGAACATTGTTTTGTAAGCTCTGTTTTTTGCTACTGAGGAAATTGTGGTTTAGCTAGCATTCTGTCTAGCACCTCCTCAAATAAAATCACCTGATTTTATAGTTAATTTCAAACAAGACGTGCAGATATATTTTTCTTTAAAACTGTAAACTGTTAATATCACACAAAAGTTATACTCATTCTTATTTTAATGTATCTTCAAACTGTTTATAAGGCACAATAAATAATAATAATGTTTGCAACTTACAAATGCTAATGATATAACTTATGTGCAATAGAGGAAACTAGTTTAGCCTGCTGCTTTCTTTTCACTTCCTCAAATACATTTCCTCCATTCTATAGCTAGTTTTAAAACAAGATATTTTCTTTAACCTGTAAAATGTTAGTGTTACAACCAAATATTGCAAAGAAGCTATAATAATTTTTGATTTAAATATATCTTTAAACTATTTTACAGTAGGACACACTCAATTTATTGGCTAAACAGAATTATGCTTGGCATTTATGATGAATTTAATTCAATTTAGGAAAAAGCAGAAGTAAAGCAGTGTTTTCAATTGTCATTATTTAATTTAGAGAAAGTCAATAAGTCAGATCTATTTGTTGATTTTTCTGGGAAATAGCGGTTCTTGCTCCAGCAAGTCCTCTAGTTCTAGGAAAAGCTGCTTCTTTGGAATATTTGGATCAGGCAGTCCAAACAGGGACTCGAGGGATTGCAGGTTCTGCACTCTCTCATATCTGATTACTGAATACTTGCAGAGTCACTGCCAGTATTGGGTGGTTTCAGCTCTTTGGCATGCACTCCTCTCTTTCTCCTGTCCTGTCCATGATGTCATTATCAAGTAAGCAGAAGGACTATTTTATCATAAATTCCCATATTCAATTAAGTTTTTCTACATAAAGCATAACTTTTTCTGACTAACACACACAAAAAAATTGTAGCCCATTTTATAAGCACAATGAGACTCTCAGGGTGCTTGGAATATATTTTACTGCGGCCAGTGGCTAAAGTCACTTGGCCTGCGGTCCTAGTGTATTACGCCCCTGGCCGTGTGGTAAAATATGTTCCGTGCACACCCTGTTGTGTCTTATTGCTTACACAGAGGCCAGCAGGAGAAGAGGGAGCCTCAGTGTGGGATCGCTCCCTGTAGAGGAGGTCCCGTGGAACACAGCTCTAGGAGCAGCTCTGGTGACTTTGTTAGTGTTATGCTTAGCAACATGAGTCACCATACCTTTCACCCCATGGTATGTGCACCCATCTGGGAGGTTTGTGTAGAGTAGTAGTAGAGTTTTAGTATAGCGCTTTCCTGGAGACACAGGGTGCCTAACAAATCACAAAAATACAAAACATAGCATTCATACAAGGTATACAGTAATACCATAAACTGCCATAAATTAACACACATAAAATACCATAAAATAGCAAACAGTTGCAGGTACATGGATGAGTTCAACAATGACAATTCAGAGGTTTCCAAACACCTCTCTTAAGAGACAGAATTTCAGGCCCTCAAAGGCCTTCACCAATGGGTCTCTCATTGGACTCTCGGGAGAGCATTCCATAGTCTCAGATAGCTACCGCAAATGCTCAGTCCCCAGAAGATTTCAGCTTAGCCCTGGGGATCTCTCGAAGGCCCACGCCAGTGAGCAGAAAGGCGGCAGGAGGAGTGAGCGAGAGTCCAGCCAGGTAGCCCAGGTCCATCCTATGTAGTGCTTTAAAGGTTAGTAACCAGCTGTGACAGCGATTCACCATTTAAGTGCAGCTCTTGTGGGACCTGGATCATGTGATATGGCCTGGGTGGTCCCGTCAAGTAATTTGGCACTGCATTCTAGCTGAAGCATCAGAGCACACCTCCAGGGAGAGTGGGGTGTAACGGAAAAGCTCGCCCAGCAAGTTGGAGATGGCCCTGCCTCCAGCTCTACACCTCTCCTGTCTGTCTTTCCAATGGGAAGAACTCATCTCCTGTTGGAAAAGAGGGGCTCTTGCAGGAACAAAATGGAACCAAGGGATAATGGACCACATGGGGAGCCTTGAGGTGGAGGTGGCAGTGGGAGCACTTGGGATCAGGGAGTGTGATGCTGGAAGGAGAGTGAAGGAGCATGTGATGAGGAAATACGGGCTTGTGGGTGGACTGCAGGAGACCCTGGTCGACCTGGAGAGTAGGAGGAGGGACAAAGATAGTGAGCAAAATAAAACAGACAATATCAAATATAGACACATCCAACACACATGGTAGGCGCATTAAACATCTGAAAGGCTTTCTTAAATAGAAATGTTTCCATTTTGTTCCATAAAAGTTGAAGGGTCCATGGGGACCCAGGAAAGTCACCAACAGTACACAGCCCTCCCATGGGGCCCAGGAAAATCACAAAATATACACAGCCCTGCCCTGGGGGCTCAGGAAAGTCACCAACAGTACACAGCCCTACTCATGGGAACCCAGGAAAGTCACCGACAGTGCAGAGACCTACCTATGGGGACCCAGGAAGGCCACCAACAGTACATAGCCCAAACCATGGGGACCCAGGAAAGTCACCAACAGTACACAGCCCTACTCATGGGGGTTTTGAAAGTCACCAACAGTACACAGCCCTACCCATGGGACCCAGGAAAGTCACAAACAGTATACAGCCCTACCCATGGGAACCTGGGAAAATCACAAACAGTACACAGCCCACCCATGGGGGCCCAGAAAAGTCACCATCAATACACAGCCCGCCCATGGGGACCCAGGAAAGTCACAAACAGTACACAGCCCTACCCATGGGGGACCCAGGAAAGTCACCAACAGCACACAGCCTCACCCATGGGGACCCAGGAAAGTCACCAACATTATACAGCCCTACCCATGGGGCCCAGGAAAGTCACCAACAGTATACAGCCCACCCATGGGAACCTCGGAAAGTCACAAATAGTACACAGCCCACCCATAGGGGCCCAGAAAAGTCACCAACAATACACAGCCCTACCCACGGGGACCCAGGAAAGTCACCAACATTACACAGCCCTACCCATGGGGGCCCAGGAAAGTCACCAACAGTATACAGCCCTACCCATGGGAACCCGGGAAAGTCACAAATAGTACACAGCCCACCCATAGGGGCCCAGAAAGTCACCAACAATACACAGCCCTACCCATAGGGGCCCAGGAAAGTCACCAACAGTATACAGCCCTACCCATGGGGACTCAGGAAAGTCACCAACAGTACACAGCCCTACCCATGGGGCCCAGTAAGTCACAAACAGTACACAGCCCTACCCATGAGGCCCAGAAAAGTCGCCAACAGTACACAGCCCTACCCACAGGGACCCAGGAAAGTCACCAACAGTACACAGCCCTACCCATGGGGACCCAGGAAAGTCACCAACAGTACACAGCCCTACCCATGGGGGCCCAGAAAAGTCACCAACAGTACACAGTCCTACCCATGGGAACCCAGGAAAGTCACAAACAGTACACAGCCTGCCCATGGGGGCCCAGAAAAGTGACCAACAATACACAGCCCTACAGACGGTGGACCCAGGAAAGTCACCAACATTACACAGCCCTACCCAATGGGACGAGGAAAGTCACCAACAGTACACAGCCCTACCCATGGGGGCCCAGGAAAGTCACAAACAGTACACAGCCCTACCTACAGCCAGAAAAGTCACCAACAGTACACAGCCCTACCCACAGGGACCCAGGAAAGTCACCAACAGTACACAGCCCCACCCATGGAGACCCAGGAAAGTCACCAACAGTACACAACCCTACCCATGGGGCCCAGGAAAGTCACCAACAGTACACAGCACTACCCATGGGGCCCAGGAAAGTCACCAACACTATTACAGGTGTTCATATCATCTACAAATAGGCCCCTTCCTCCAGCCAGTCCACTATATCACTGATGTAGATATTAAAAGGAAGGGTCCCAGTACTGAACCTTGGGGCACCCCACTCGTCACCCCTTCACCCTGGAGTGCACCTCATTTACCACCACTCTCTGGCTTCTGCCTGCCAACCAGTTCTCCACCCACCTAGTTATTTTCTATCCCACCCTTACGCTTTCCAGCTTATTTACTAGCCTTCTGTGAGGGACGGTGCTTTGATTTCACTAATGACCTCAGCCACCATTTGAACCCGGGCCACCAGCTGAGTAAAGTTGTGTTTCCATCCGGGCGCTGGCCTGGCAGGTCCGCAGATTTGTTTCTTTGTGTGGCCTACCATGTTCACTACATAGGTTTCTCATGCTGGTTTGTGTTTATTTTAAACCTTCGAGAGGCTTGCCAAAGTCAATGAGGTGTACCTCAGCACACGCACCACTTGGAACCCTGTTTATTTTCAGTTCCGCCTACAGATTCATTTTAAGATATCCTTACTAACGAATTTGAAGACATGTTCTTGCCAGCTGCAGCCAGACAGGGAGGCTAAAGGCAGGCCTCTCAGAGGAAGGATTATTAGTATGCTGCTGCCACCTGCTGGTGAAAGACTGACCACTGCAATAGAATACCTACCCCTACTTAGGTGCAGACAGTAACAATTTGTAAGGGAGTCTTCAGAGAAAACTTCTCCACTATTTCACATTATGAGGGACATCCCACATTTACCCTCGAATTGCTCAGTGCGCATCCATCCCACAGGAAAAGATGCACTATGTTTAAAGCCAAAGTGCACAACACTCTAGAATGCTAAAGCTCACTGTACAAATGAAGGCAGTTATTTCCAAAGTGTTCAGCACATGTAGCTCTGTATCCGAAAATGTCCACAGTCTAAAGGTCACTGTCCCACATTTCAGCGACTCTAGGTTCAGCAGCATGCTGGGGTGGGGTAGATGGGAGATAAAGTGGCAGCAGCAGTTGTTACGTTACAGTAAAAGCAGATATCACAGGAAACTTTGAGGAAAACAGATCTTTGTGAGATGCATTTAATCCTATGTTTGGCTTCCACCTTGTACTGCTGCTGCATGCAACAGACTCTTCGCAGCAGCTCCTGCTCTTACTTTACTGCATGCACTGTTCCCTTGCTCTGCACATGAATGCTGCTGCATGCAACAGACTCTTCGCAGCAGCTCCTGCTCTGACTTTACTGCATGCACTGTTCCCTTGCTCTGCACATGAATGCTGCTGCATGCAACAGACTCTTCGCAGCAGCTCCTGCTCTGACTTTACTGCATGCACTGTTCCCTTGCTCTGCACATGAATGCTGCTCCGTTCTTCCACTGTACCTGTACCCTGGTAATTGCACTTTGTTGTGCAGCGTACTTTGTATCTTATCTCTGAAGCTGTGTATGCTATAATATTGTACTCCCCACCCCCCCCTGCTTGCACTGGAAATGAGCCTCGGCTCAGTGTGCCTTTTCCAGTTTTCAAATAAATAAATGAAATAAATAAATTCCTTTCACTTGGAGGTCATAGCCTGAATAAGGGCCCAGTGTAAGTCTGATAGCTTGTGTACTGAAATATTATTTATCAGTCTAATAAAAGTATTCAGTCCCCTACTTTGTCTACCAGCTTCTGGTTTATATGTTCTCTGTACAAAACGTTCCTTTTCATTGTCGGTATACAGGAAAACAGGATCCCTGTCCTCTACACATCATCTGTGCAACCTGCTTCTCCATGGATATCACCAGAGATTCTTGGCTCCCGACATCTGCTTCACTGAGCCACTTTTCTGTTGAAATTCTGGCCTCCTCTCTACCACCATATCTTAGCTGCCTATAACTCCTCTTCTCGTCCACAACTACTCCACTTTGTTCTTTTGATTCTCATATATTCTCTGTACCTGCCTGCTGGACTACCTGTGGGCAACTGTCTTTCCTTTTCGCCCCCTGCTGCTCAGATTTTCACTGCTAAACTTCTTTTCTGTCCTGCTCTTGCCACATATCCTCATATTTCTGGTGCTCAGGACTGCCTGGCCCTGTCCGCTGTCTCTCATTGCGGCTCGGGCCTGCCTGGCCCTGTCCGCTGTCTCTCATTGGGCCTCGTGGCCTGCCTGGCCCTGTCCACTGTCTCTCATTGGGCCTCGTGGCCTGCCTGGCCCTGTCCACTGTCTCTCATTGGGCCTCATGGCCTGCCTGCCCTGTCCGCTGCCTCTCATTGCTCCTCATGGCCTGCCTGGCTGAATATTTCATTGATCTGTACCATATGTACAGTTTTAATGTATAGCCCACCCATATCTCTATATGTAATATGTTCTGGTTAAGCATCTGTTTTGTATATTGTATATTTTACCAGCAGTTGTATCTGCAATTTTTTCCATCTTCTATTTATCTCCTGGCTCTCCCCTAGTGGCCCCTTCTGACTGCTCCCCAGCCTCGTCACCAGCTCTTCCAGGAATGATCTTAACTGTCGTCCTCTGCCATAGGACTTGTGGTTGTGCCCAGCCACCAGTGCGGGGCCTGTGGGGGTCGGGTCGGTCATTCATCCTGCTGGCTGGGTAGGTTTTCTCCATTTTCGCCCCTGGCCCATGTACATGCAGTTGGTGTGATGTCTGCGCCTGATTCCATGGAAACGGCCCGGCACCCTGCACGTGGGTTCCTTCCCTTGCTGACATGCTTGTGATGCCACCCAGCCGTCTCTCTTGGTGGCAGGCAAGCAGTGCGCCACTCTAACCCCCCCTCCCCAGGAAGGAGAGCTGTCTTGGATGCTCAATCCTTCCTCACCCCACCGCCCGTGAGCAACACGGTTCCATTCCTGACCCTGGGCGCCAGCGTAGCAGGAGGTAAGGTGCCCCATGCCTCAGCCCTCCATGCCACTGGACACACTTTTCTTATTCATTTCATGTTATCCATTTGCTTTTACTCTGTACCCCTTGCTCCCCTTTCCTTGGGCTGCACCTGTAATGAGCCCTGGCTCAATGGGCCTCCTGGTTACCAGTTTTCAAACAAATAAATTATCTGTTATTTACATCTGAGAGCACAACTCCCTGCTTCTGACATAGAAGCAGAGGACTGTAGATGACCAGTGTCGGCAGGCAGCCACAGCAGATGAAGTCACAAGAGGCGGGATTGTTAAAGGCTGAATGCAGCACTTGCGTCTGTATTTTGACACATGTTGGTGGCAGGCAAGGAGATGTAAGGGGAGTTACTTCTCCAAAGGGTGGTAGAGCCTTGCAATAAGTTGTCAAAATGGGTAATAGGAGGTGGATACAGTGGAAAAATTCAAGAGGGCATGGGATACATACATGGGGCTAGGCAGGGGTGAAGAGAGGGCAGGGAGGGGCAAAGGAGGGGAGTAAAAGGAGGGAAGGTGGCTCATCATCTTAGGGCAGACTCTGATGGGCTGTATGGTCCTTTTCTGCCGGCAGGTTTCTATGATTCTGTGATTCTATGTTGTGTTCAGACAAATGTGTCCAGATGTGTGCATCCTATTCACAAACATCTGGATGCATCTGCAACAATTCCCACAGTGTGGTGCTGGGGGATGCTGCACTGTTGAGGTGCCATCCTTGGATGAAATGTTAAATAGAGATCCCTTCTGCCCACCTCCAGTCACTATCCAGGTGAAAGTTAAAGATGCCATGAACTAAACATAAGGGAAGGGAGTTTCCGGTGCCCAGGTCAACATTTCCTATCAGTAAAACAAGTCCATGTAACCCATCCCTCGGAGGCATCTGAAACAAGGTTACAGCTCAGTGTGCCTTTTCTGTCAAATATTACAAATAAATAAAACAGTTCCATGTAACTCGCCCCTAGGAGCACACCTGGAAAAGAGCTTGTGTGTCTTACCTGGTGAAAATTACAAATCAGATACATAACAATCATTATATCTGTAGAAATCCTTCAGTGATACAGTTAGCCACGCTAGCTTCAGTGGCAGGACTGAGATATAAGCCAGCCTGTCAGTGCAGCAGTAGCACCACTGCTTGCAACAATGCCAACGCGGGTTTGGAAGTGAGCCCAGATCATTGGGGCCATTGGGGAGGATCAAGCGTCCTAGAGGATGCACTGCCTCCAGAGAGGGAGAACTAAGTGCGGTCTGCCAATGCACAATGCCATCCCGGTGCCCACAGGGGGCAGTGCAGCGGAACTGCAATGGGTTGGTGGGTATTTTCTGGCCTGGATGTCTGCATCCTTGTGTGCAGACATGCACATGGCCCTAACCCATGAAGCACTCACAGGAGGGGAACAACAGGGGAAGGAAAAACACCTCCTCACCTGTGGCAGCACGATGCTGCCTCTCCTTCAGGTACCGCACCGGCCACTGTCTCCCGACTGCAACTCGAGCTCTAACACCTGCTTAGGGAACCTGGGAGGCTCTGCCACAGGGTCAATCCATGGGGCACTGACTGGTCAGAAGGTAAGTCCTGGGACAGCAGCTGATGGGACTGGGAGGAGAGGAGAGGAAGAAGAGCCAAGCAGGGTGGAAAAATATAATGAATTCAAAAGAAGCAGTACAGAGATAAGGTTTAGATATACAAGAGAAGTCTACTGCAGTACAAGGATAGGATAGGGTTCACTTGGGAGAAAATTAGATAAATAGGAGAAGGTTTGTGGTGACTGGTTCAGCTGGGAAATTAGCGATCTTGTACAGTGGCCAATAACCATTGTATAAAGCAGTCATGAAGCTTATGTAAACAAGTGAAGAAGGCGGCTCGAAAGCTTGAACTTTAATTTGTCTCACACTGTCTAATAATGAATTCCAGCTAATAATTTTGGCAGTAATTTTGTTTAACCAGGATGACAGCCTGGCAGGCAGTCACAGTATCATGTTCCTGTGGTAATGCTGGGGGGTCTTACATGTACAGAGTTTTCCAGCTGGCTGGACACAGCCATGCTTTTTATTTTTTTATTTCACTGGGAGAACACAGTAATGGCTGAGCTATGTAGGATGACGGATGGTGATGCTAGAACTCAGTCCATTTGCACTGAAGCACACTGGGTTGGTTGAATGAGTGTGCCTGTGCAACGTGATTTTGCTTATGCTCTGTCTGTCACCCTTCTGAAGTGCCGTGATGATACGGGAACCATTTTGAGGCGGATCCACCCTAGTGGTGCCATACAGACAAGGCCCCTTAGACCAAAGGTGCCTTAGGAAAGAAAGGCAGCCAGCCAAAAGACAATGAACAGAACATACAAAATGATTACTGACAGTAAGGAGAGAAGAGGACAGCCTTGATGTAGCTGAACTGGGAGAGAAGCTACATTTGAGGGAATTATGGAACCACCATCCAGGCCGAACTCTTGGAAGAATTACTTTAATGTGAGCATTAGCACAGAGGAGAGTAAAAAGGCTTGTGAGGAAACATTTGGGGATCCAGAGCCTTAGGTCACCCACCCCTGCAAGCTTACATCTATACATACATAGACAATAAGACCAAAAAGGCCCGCTTGGCCTGTCCAGTGTACCCACCCCGCTCTGCACTGGCCTTAGTGGCCATCTCTCCCTTTGTTTCTTCCCCTTTTCTTTTTCCATATAAATTTTATTTTAGTTTGTTTTAACTTCACATCCACCAGCTAGAAACATGCCTGAGTATAAGGATTTTTATACCATATATGTAATGTTGTGCAAAAGCCATGGAAATCACACTAGAGTTAGGAGCTAGGTAATACAAAATAGCACATCTTGTACAACAGTATTTTAATTTTTTTTCAATTTTTCTTTATGCTCCTCCGGTCAGCTGCCCCACCGATCAACCACCCCACCCCGCCTCTGTCACCCGGAATAGCCGGGCGCCACCTTGTGCCTGGCCTGGGAGCAGAGCTCTGCAGGAAGTCGGTCATCATCCTGCTGCCGCCAACATTTTCATCCTCCGGTTTTCGCCAGGGGCCCAAGAGTAGGAACGCATGCACATGGAGGCCGCATGTGCCTACAGCCACAGTCACAACCCCTTCCCCACCCCATGGCCTAGCACCCAGCACCTCTCTGAGCCCGTGCCACCACTAGTCTCCACTAGGGGCCGCCACTGGCGAGGGATGCCGCCCACCTCCCCGGAGAGGAGAGCCTGCTTGCTGGCAGCTCTATCCAGCTCTGCCCCCGCTGCCAACTCCAACAACCCAGACTCATTCCCGAACCCGATTGGCCAGCGTACATATGTAAGGCGCTCCCAGCGCCAACCTCAACGCCACCGGGCCAGCTGGCTTACAACAGTATTGATTGACTGATTAATTCATTCACCCATTCAATTATTTTAAAATTGGCAACCAGGAAAGGCACACTGAGGCAGTGTTCATTTTCAGGTCCCGAGGAGGGGCATAGGGTACAAAGACAGGGGGCAATCGGTTATACAGACAGCAGGACGTTATACCAGATTATCAGATGCTTTGTGCACGCTTCACTGATTGGCATAGTAACAGGCTATTGAGTACAGCTAATATTATAGCTAAATCCTGTTCCTAACCACAAAAGGGAAATGTGCAAGCACTACCTGTGTCTCTGTGTGATGTACTCGCAGCGCAGGAGAACCCACCAAGCAGAGATGCAATGTACAGGAGAGGGAGAGAGGAGGCAGAACAACAGCATTCCATTAACAAGAAAAGAAAGCAGAAAGAGGTTTTACCACAGAACCACTTGGTTCCCATTTAAACATTATCAACGAGAGAATTATATACAAAACAAAGTTTAGGAATTGAAAGGGCTCCTGTGTTCGGTATTTTTTTTACTAACGGCCACTAAGAGGCCTGTGAGTTAGTCCACATCCCCGTGGGTGCCGTTAGGTTGGTGATATCTTCATGTTGGAGAGTTAGTTCATGAAGGAAAAGTCACCTAAGTTCGCTTTAAAACAGGGTAAGGTCCAGGTCAGCATGTGAGAGTCTAATAGGAAGGACCAAGACATTAAGCAAATTAGGTGTGTAAACAATGGTTTATGTGGACCAATAGAATAAAGAAACTCGGGTTTGAATAAGGGCAGATGGGTCAGGCAGAGTGTCACTGGGCCTGTAGTGTAGTTACAGTGTAGTTCCAGTCTCTGGGGCGCTTGCGATTTGGAGGTAATAAGAAGGCAGCCTGATTCATATAATTAACAAAGGGACTCTGTTGATCTGTAGAAAGCAGCCATTTCCTCCCCCAGCAGCACGTGCTACCCTTCATAGTTAGTGACTTTGAGAAGGAGATTGACCCATTCACTTGTTGATGGGGAATTGGGGTCTCATCAGTGTCAACAATGATCTCTTTGTTACCACCATTGCCCCACTGAACCAAGTTTGTGTGGCACTAAGAGGGGGTACTTGCTGGGTATATCCCTAGAAGGATTACTTGGGATGCGCTGTGGAGAGTAAGGTTTATGCAGTACTGCCACACCTGAGCCCAATACAGCTGGACTGTGGGCAAGACCATAGTACATGTCCCAATGATGCCTCTGCTAGGTCACATCACCAGCACTTGCTGTGGGGTAGGATACCCATACGATTTACAGCCTGTGGGGTTCTATAGGCCCACTGCAAGATTTTGTATTGGATGGTCCTATCACTGAGTTCACTGCTAGATCTATTAGCTATGCACCACACCTCTTCCCAGGATCATCGCGGTATGGTGCTTTGTAAGTCTTTCTCCTACCGTTGCTGATTCTGAGGGCTTGGGGAGGTTCCTGTGTTCTAGCTTGTCTGTACAATGCCCCTGCCAGTCCTCTGAGGGTAGTTTGTTAGCTCAAAGATCAGGGATCAGGCACGTCTCCCCAACCCTGAGAGCACTTTAGTTGGAGGTATTGCCAAAACAAGGGCGGCGAGCAGTGGGAGGTCTGCAGCTGAGCAAAGGAATGGATTGTGCTTGCGCTCTGTCCACCACATTCTCACTTGGCTGATCCCTTAGGAGGTCCAAGAATCCCAACTAAATAGATTGCTGCCTGTTGTCAGTGAGATGTTTTTCCAAAGAGATCAAAAGTGGGAGACATGTTTCCAGCCGAGCTTCAGCAGCACCCTCTCCCATGTTAGTCTGGAATATTTAGTACATGGAAATTGCACTACTAGGAAGACTCCTGTCTCGGAAAAAAATACCATCAAGGTTGTCATTTGGGCTTTTGGGTTTGCGTGCATTCCAGTTGTACCCAGGCAGATGGGTCTTCCCACCTTCTCATGGGAGACAAGCAATATCCTGGTGCATTACAAATGACTAATTACATTTTTCATGTCAGGTAAGGTCAGCCCCACCCCATCTTCCTCAAGCTAGTGAGTGTCTGATACCCATTCTCAGGTTTTTACCTCAGCCTCCCAAAAGTATCCTGAACAGGGATTTAAAGAAAGCTGCAGAGGGCTGGAGGGGCAGGTTTGCAAGCACATAATGGAGCCTAGGGATAGTATAAGTTTAAGGAGTTTACCCTTCCCCAGCTGGCAATCATTAAGTTACTCCATCTACTTGAGTCATTCCGGACCGTTTCCAGCAGGAGGGTTAGGTTGGCATGGATTTTATCAACAACACGGGTTTAATCTCAGTACCCAGATATTTGACCCCCAGGACTTCACTGATATGATTATGATGCAGAAAGATCAGCTGTACAGGTAACTTGAGAGAGGAGGTTTGAGTTTTCTCCTGTTGAGTTTACAGCCAGTTAGCTGTCCATAGTCATCCACTGTAGAGGCTAGGGTTAACAGTGTGGTTTGAGGTTTAGTAATGATAAGAGTGACATTGTCTGCAAAAGCATAAGCTTGTGAGTGAGTAACTGTCCCCACTTACAAGCCATGCAACTGGGGTGCAACCTCTGTTTTTGTGCCACAGGTTCAATGCCCAGGAGAAATAGGGTTGGGGACAGTGGGCACCCTGCCTGGTGCCTCTGCCTACCAGGAATTGGGGGATATATTTCATTGGTAAAGATTGTCACAGTCGGGGACCTATAGAGGAGCTTGACCCAGGAGATTTTTTGGGGAGGGGGCTAGCCTGTATCTAGATAGTCGCCAAACAGAAAAGCCCACTCCACCCTGTCAAGGCTTTTTCTGTGTCCAATGAGAGGGTGACTGTGGGTTCTCTGCCTGTTGAGGTTCCCACACCAGGTTCAGCAGGTGTCTGATATTATCTGACCCCAGTCAACCTGGGACAAATCCCACTTAATCTGAGTGGACTGAGTCCAGTGTGACTCATGACTGAACTCAGTCTAGCTGCCAGGATCTTGGCCAGTCCTGGTGTCCCATTGATGAGGGAAACTGGCCAAAAGTGGCCACATTGAGCACCATCTTTCTCCTTTTTGAAGTAGTGAAATGAGGTTTGGCTGAATGTGTGTAACCCCTAGGTGGCGCTATCCCAAGGCTACTACCCCTGCCTGCTTTGCTAGTGGCAGGTTAAGGGCCTGAGTTCTGAAGCGGGTGCCTCCACCCAGAGATCAGGGTTGGTAGTGGTCAAGCTAACCTGGGCACAGCCCTCCGGGACACTGTAACCCCCTCTTCCCTCTAGTGGCCTGAACACTGTACAATAATCACTTTCACATACCCTGGTACACCACACTAGTACCCACATTGTTTGCACTTACCACCAGGGCTGGTTCCTCTGGCCCCAACCCTGGGAACCCCTGTAAACAAGGTTATGCACAGCAAATAGCAACAGTACAGTACTTTGAGCACAAACTGGAACCACAGTCAGATTACATGCAGAAAAGTTATATCTGATTTATTCAGGGACTTGAACAAGGAGGGGCAAAATCAGGTTAATTAGCTTAAAGGTTATATCAATCAGCAGGTATGCATGCGCTTTGAGTCCCCACACAGTCACACCTCTGGGTACCCAGGTAGAGAAGAGATGGGCTAGCCAGGACAGATGCCTGGGGTTGCAGTTGGTTGGGACCCTGTGATGGAAAACACAGCATGCACAGTACATAATATTTGTAATCCAGAGCCAGAGGGCTCAGTTTGTAAAGGAAACGAAACAACAAGACAATCAGATGACACACTCAGATTAAGCTGTTGTTGCAGGGAGCTACCCTGGTATTTACTCACGATACCCAAGACTGGACACAGGCTGGACGAAAATTGAGACTGCAGGTGGTTGATCTGGAATGCCAGGAGAAGCAGAGCTCACATGAGTCGCAGAGGCGCTCCTGTTCAAGCGTGAGCAAGGGTCTGATCCCAGGCAGGCCCTCGTCGATGGCTTCTCTGTGCAGTGGGTAGTCTGGCTGGGCCAGTCTGGCAAGGCCCAGACCGCATGGAGACAAATTCGGATGCAGTCTGTTTTGGGTTGGATACAGCTTCCAGCAAGCAGAACACAGTTCACACAGTGGGGAATAACTCGCCCACTAGCAGCTCATAGCACATTTACATGTAAGGAATTCTGCTGTACAGGCAAAGCGCCCCGTCACAATCGCAAAGTCTCTGCACACCGGGAGCTTAGGGGTAGCTGGAACTCCTGACAGGCCGATCTGATTCAGCAAAATCTTCGTCTTCTTCAGGTTGAGCCTGGCCCACTTCAGTAGCTTACTTTAGTCACACAAACTTGGATTTAGTCCAAAATAATTCTCTTCTCTCCCTCAGGAGCAGCACACCGACATGCAGGCCAAAAACTTAGCCTTTTCAGAGTTCTCCCATGTGAATCCACTCAGGATTGCTGCCCAGAATCACTTCAACTCCTCTCATTTCACTTCCCAGCTCAGAAATAATTGAAAACTGCAAGCAGCCCGGGACTGCTCCAAGATCCAAAAGATTTGGTTACATAGAAACATAGACTTTGACGGCAGATAAGGACTGCTAGGCCCATCTAGTCTGCCCATTTCCTACCTACAGGATGGGCGCAGATCCTAGTTAACCAACAGCCTATTTCTTCCTATCCCCACAAGAATTGCCTTATGTCTGTCCCATGCATTCTTGAATTCTCCCACAGTTTTAGACTCTACAACCTCCTCAGGAAGGCTGTTCCATGCATCCACTACCTCTCTGTGAAATAATACTTCCTCACATTGCCCCTGAACTGCCCTCCTTCTGTCTTTAAATTGTGTCCCCTTGTTCTTGCAAGTCTCTTTTTTCTGAAAGATGCTACCCTCTTGACTTTGCTGATTCCATTGAGGTACTTAAAAGTTTCTATCATGTCCCCCTCTCCTTCTTTCCTCAAGGGTATACATATTAAGCTCCTTTAGTCTCTCCTCGTATGGCTTCTCTTGCAGACCCTGCACCATTTTAGTTGCCCTCCTCTGGACTGCCTCTATCCTGTCTATGTCCTTGCAGAGATGGGGTCTCCAGAACTGGACACAGTACTCCAGATGGGGTCTCACCAACTGTCTGTACAGAGGGATAACAACTTCTGTTTTCTGCTGATGATGCCTCCTCATACATCCCAGTATACCCCAGCCCTCCCTACTGCCTTCTCACATTGCTTGCTAACCTTAAGGTCATCTGATATGATTACCCCAGGTCCCTTTCCTTTTTGTTGTTGTTACTACCTCCCACCCATTGTGTATTCTTCCCTGGGTTCTTATTTCCCAGGTGCATTATTTTGCACTTCTTGCATTGAATCCTAGCTGCCATACTTCTGACCATTCCTCCAACCTTGCCAAGTCCCTTTCATCCTTTCCACACCTCCTTGTGTATCAACCCTGTTGCAGATCTTTGTGTCATCTGCAAAAGGCATACTTTTCCTTCCAGTCCCTCTGCAATGTCACTGATGAAGACATTAAAAGGACTGGACCCAATACTGAACCCTGCGGTACCCCACTAGTAACCCCTTTCTTCAGAGTGGACTCCATTTACAATTACCTTCTGTGTCCTGTTGTCCAGCCAATGTTTTACCTCAGGCTACCACCTGGTCCCACCTCTGAGGCTGGTTAATTTGACTATTAATCTTTTGTGTGGGACTGTGTCAAATGCCTACAAGTCTAGGTAGGCCATGTCCACAGCCCCTCCCTGGTCTACTACTTTGGTCACCCAGTCCAAGAAATCTATTAGATTCGTCTGATATGACCTTCCCGCTGTAAACCCATGCCTGCCTGGGTCCTGTGCTCCACTGGCATCTAGGTACTCAACTATTCTTTCCTTCAGAAGTGACTCCATCACTTTCCTCACCACAGAGGTCAGACTGACAGGTCTGTAGTTTCCTGCCTCTGTCTTGGTCCCACTTTTGTGAAGGGAATCACATCCCTTCTTCCAGTCCTCGGTACCACACCATCCTCCCATGATTTATTAAAAGAGTAGCCAGTGGTTTCACTAGTTCCTCCTTAATTCTTTAGAATTCTGGGGTGAATTCCATCAGGACCCATTGCTTTGTCCACCTTCAGTTTTAGGAGTTCTTGTAGAACCCTTTCTTCTGTGAAAGGACTAGGATTGACCCCCTATCAAAAGTGCTTCTGTTAATTGGATTAGGTACTTCCTCTTTGTGAATACTGAGCAGAAATATTCATTCAGTATTCCTGCTTTTCACTGTCCCTCTGCCCACCCACCGCTCATTCTATTCAGCCTCACTATCCCTCCCTTTGTCTTTCTACACTCGCTGATGTACCTATAAAGTTTTATCCCTTCTTAACTGAGTTGGCTATCTTTTCCTCAGTTTGGGCCTTTGCTATTCTGACTTCCTCCTGCTTCCTTCTGCCTTAACTGGTACAGCCTCTGTCCTGCTCCTTCTGTGTTTCCTTATACTTCCGGAATGCTATCTCTTTTCTTCCTGACTTTCACAGCCACTTCTTTGAGAACCATAGTGGCTTTTTCTTCGTTTTGATTTGTTTATTTGCTTCACACAAAGGCTTGTTGCCTCTGTGATGGCAGTTTTGATAATTCCCCATTGTTGCTCCACACCTCCTTCTAGCCTGTTTGCTAGTGCTTTTCTGAGGCACTCTCCATCTTGCCAAAGTCAGCCTCCTAAAGTCCAGTACCTCACTTTTGTATGGCTTGACTCTGTAGCTGAGTTTAATGTGAACCACACTGTTTGATGGTCACTTGTCCCCAGATGGCAACCCACTTCTAGATCTGAGATCCTCTCACTGCCCTGTTTGAGAGTATGAGGTCTAGATTGCTCCCTCACGAGTGGGTTCCAAACTAGCTGTCTAATGCCTGCCACCTGTAGGGCATCAAGAATGGCCCTGCTCTTGGATGTGGCTGCAGCAAATGTGCTCCAGTTAACATCTGGCATATTCAGGTCTCCCATCAACAGTATCTCCCTTTCTCTGCCATTCTAAGAATGCCATCTATCATATACTTGTCCATTCCTTCCCCTGACATGGGGTCTGTACACAACCCCTGTGCAGATTGTGGTGCCTTTCCAGTCTCCAAGGTGACCCACAGTGCCTTCTCTCCTCCTGTTTACTCTTTTGTTCAGTTGCTTTTATCCCTTCCTTCACATAGAGAGCTACTCTCCCCTCTTCTCCCTGCCTGTCTCTCCTGTAGGTTATGTACCCTGGTATGTTAACATCCCAGTCATGGTTCTCTGTGTACCATGTTTCTGTGACTGCTACGATATCCAGGCATCCTCTTCCATTAAGGCCATCAGCTCAGGAGCTTGTTGCCCAGACCACGGGCATTGGTACTCATTACCTCCATTTCCTGATGGCCTTACTCCCTTTGCCCCATCCCTGTCCTTCTTGCCTTTGTCACTTTCTCCATTTACCCTGCCCTTCTCCCTATCGACACCTCTATGTTGGTGTTTGCCACACTTACTACCGTGATTATTTGGGGGCTAGGATTTTCCTGCTCCTTTCCAGTGCCTCCCCTTGGCTAGTTTAAAAGCTTGCCAATGAAGCATTTAAACCTATCACCTAGGATCCTGGTTCCCCTCCCGGACAGATGCAGCCCATCATGCCAGTATAGGCTTGCATCACTCCAGGTGGACCCCAGTCCCCAATGAAGCTCAAATCCTGAGCTCCACACAGTGTTTCAACCACTGATTGAATCCCATAGTGCGGAACACCTAGCCTCTCCTATGCCATAGATGGGTAGCACCTCGAGAAGGTTACTGTGCGTGCTACTTGACTAAGGCCCCTCCCCAATTCCATAAACTCTTCCTGCACTTCTCAATCCCTTTCTTAGCCAGGTCATTTGTCCCTAGGTGGACGATGACATCCAGCTCCCTCCTGTGCAGCTGCTCCGCAATCCTGAGGATTCGCTCCTGTCCCTCCAAGCCATGGCACCAGGCAGGCACCTTACCTCCTCTCCCTTCTTCCCCAGTTCTACCTTCCTAACAATGGAGTCCCCACCAGGAGTTGTTTCCTTCCCTGCAGGGTCCCCTGCCGCCTCCTGTGGGTCTCCTTGTGGAGGTTCCCAGCATCCTCCTTGGTCTCCACTGTGGGTGCCTCCATAGAGGAACCACACTTTGCCAGAATGGCATAGGAATTGTGGAGAGGTACAACTGAGGATGCACCTCATTCCACCACCCTCACCCTCCCTGAGCCCACTATGGTCCAACCGCCTCTTCTTGGCAACCTCTGAAGCAACGGCAGTGGCACTGGTGGTCCCTGGATGGAAGAGGAGGTCCCACAAATCCTGGCCAACTCAGCCTGGAGATGAGCAACCTCCTCCCTCAGCCCAGAGAGGTGCCTGCAGATGGGACAACACCGCATCCTCCAGAACATCTCCCGGAAGACTGCTGCTCCACAGCCACTGCACTGCACCACTCCAATCATGTCTTATTTCTGGCCCCTTAACTGTTTGCAATCCTTACTCTTCCTCTGTTTTTTTTTCTCTCTCCTTACTTTCTGCCTGTGTGCCCTTTAAGCTCCTGATTGTCCTGTTCTGAGACAAGAATATCCTATATTTCTCAGTAGACCACTTACTTGCTCAGAGGCAGACCTCCAGCAGCTAGAGGGGCCGGAGAGCTACTCTTGCCCTTCTAGGATGGTGGGTCCTTGGTAGTTCTGTGATCACTCACTTCCTGCCCTAAACAGGAAGTTCCTGTTGTCAGTCAAATCCTGTGCCTATAAAATAGAACTTGCTTTGGGTAGGGGGTGGAGGGAGGGAAGGAGGGCAATATAGTCCCAGCAGAGAAGTCCAGTCACACAGCAGTCCTTTCTCCTGGTTGGCTGATTTGGCTGTCAGTCAAAGCAAGAGCTCCCCTTCAGTTGCAAAAAGCACAAAAAGCTCCAAACTACAGTTCCTACAGATTTTGAATTCAGACAGCTCTTGTAGTCCAGCTACATTTTAAGTCCCACCAGTACTGATTGGTCCAACTTGCAGTCCAGGACCAAGATAGTGGAGACAAACAAACAGTCCTTGCTACAAAGAAAGCAGGTTAGACAAACCATTATCATTATCACTCTAAATGATTTTCAGTAAATAGTTACATCTTTCAACAGAGCTCCCTGTCAGATTACTTAAACTGCAATTAGACAGCTCTTAAAGAGACAGTACACAGAGGCTATACAGGCTCTGATAATCACATTTAAACTGCTAAAATGCAGGACACCAGCCTGGCAGTGAGCATTTAGGCAAGCTCAAGGAAGACTTTTGGGAACCCCATTTGTAGGGGGATTACATGTGACAGGGTTCCTTTCACCAACACTTCCGCAGCGCCCATTAGTTTAGGGCCAGTATATCATGGAAGGTAAAATAAAATCACTGGGAAGCTATCCAGCCCTGGTGTCTCTGCGCCAGGTCTCCCATTGGCTGCCACATTTCCTGGACAGTAAGTTGGAAAGCCAGTTGCATATTTTGTTCTACTGTCACCTAGTGAAGGATAATATATTGGTAGAAGGAGTCATATTGGTGAGATGTGGTGGGGGTCCTGCGTCACAGTTTCTGACAGATGATTTGACTTTACATGTCTCAGTCTCTTTGATCTAAGCCAGTGGGCTGTTTCCTAGTTGTTCTCCCACTTTCCAGTAAGCTTGATTTGTTTCTGTCTTATAGTGAAGAGTTTCTTAGTTACCTCAGGAATGGAGAAAGGCCACTATGGTACCCTTTGCAACCTTGCACAAAAGTGGAAGCAAGAAGGAGGCCAGAAACCACAGTGAGCTTGACTGTGGTATGGGAAGCTTATGGAGTCCCTACTTAAGGAAAGAATAGTGAAATTCTTACAGAAACAGGGCAGCTAGATACTAAAGCGGCATGGATTTACAGCAGGATGGTCATGTCAAATGAATATGATCAAATTCTTTGATTGGGTCTCCAAAACAGTGAACCAGCGAGGGTGGCAGACATAGTCTATCTAGATTTCAGCAAGGCTTTTGACTCTCTTCCCACAGAAGATTGCTCAATAAACTACAGCACTCGGGTTAAGGCACAAAATAGTC
The DNA here is from genome assembly GCA_016271365.2 of Neoceratodus forsteri. NCBI lineage: Eukaryota > Metazoa > Chordata > Ceratodontiformes > Ceratodontidae > Neoceratodus > Neoceratodus forsteri. Next base: position 553,274,425 of record JADMNL010000023.1, on the reverse strand, counting down.
AAGTGGGTTCAAAACTGGCTCCACAATAGAACGCAGAGGGTCATAGTCAGTGGAACACTGTCTAGCGTAAGGAAGGGTGATCAGTGGTGTGCCTCAGGGATCTGTCTTGGGCCAGTCCTCTTCAATATATTCATCAGGGGCGTGGCCATTTTACAGCATTTTAACCTTCATTTCATTACATAGAAACATAGAATTTGACTGCAGATAAGGACCGCTGGTCCACCCAGTCTGCCCATTTCCTACCTAATGGATAAGCTGCAGATCCTAGTTAACCAGCAGCCTACTTCTTCCAACCCCACCCCTAGAATTGCCTTTATGACTGTCCCATGCATGCTTGAATTCCACCACTGTTTTTGACTCCACAACCTTCCTCCGAAGGCTGCTCCATGCATCCACAACCTCTCTGTGAAAAAATACTTCTTAAATTACCTCTGAGCCGCCCCATCTTCAAATTGTGCCCTTGTTCTTGCACACCTTTTTGAAAGATGCTACTCTTTGGACTTTGTTGATCTTGAGGTACTTGAAAGTTTCTATCATGTCCTCCCTCTCCTCCTTTCCTCGAGGCTATACATATTAAACTCCTAAGTCTCTCTTACGCCTTCCGTGCAGACCCTGCACCATTTTAGTTGCCTCCTCTGACAGCTTCCATCCTGTCTATGTCTTTGTGGAGATTGGGTCTCCAGAACTGCACACAGTACTCAGATGGGGTCTGACCAGCTGTCTGTACAGAGGGATAATAACTTCCTGTTTTCTACTGGTGATGCTCTCCTATGTATCCCAGTATCCCCCAGCCCTCCTTGCTGCTCCTCACATTGCTTGCCTACCTTTAGGTCATCTGATATGACTACCCCCAGGTCCCTTTCCATTTTGTTGTTGTTAGTATCTCACCCCCATTGTGTACTCTTCCCTGGGTTTTGTCTCCCAGGTGCATTACCTTGCACTTCTTAGCATTGAATCTAAGCTGCCATACATTTGCCCATTCCTCTAACCTTGCCAAGTCCCTTCTCATCCTTTCCACCCCACCTTGTGCATCAACTCTGTTGCAGATCTTTGTGTCATCTGCAAAGAGACATATTTTTCTTCCAGTCCCTCTGCAATGTCGCTATAAAGACATTGAAGAGGACCAGTCCTATCTGTAGGTATGGGTAGAACAAACAAGCAAGCAAGGGTTGCCGGAGGAGAGGAGCCAGCCGAAAAGACTGAGTGGGAACCAGTAAAGAAGATCTGCAGCTTGTTCTGAGGAGAATTCTCATAGCCTACTAATGCAGTCCTGCTGAGAGCAATACAGTCCATTTATAAGCATATGACAAAATTACAGGACCAACTTAAAACGATGCATTCTAAAATTGGCTCCTCATGGGCTGACACACAGAAAGCTTTAGATGGTGGATCAAGCTTTCACAGTATCTACTGCTTACAAAAGAAAATGGCCTCCTGAGAAAAAGGCTTGAAAACCTGGAAAACTCTATCAGAGAAAACAATGCCAGAATCCTAGAACTGCTAGAAGGTGTGGAGGGGACGCTCTAAAGAATTTATTACAACTTGGCTCTCTGACTTTTATCAATTGCCTACCACTCCATCAGTATTAAAAGCTTATCGAATCACCCCAAGAGGATCTCAAAGTCAGCGGCCGACCAACAGTCTTCAGCCATGGACCATTCTGGTCAAATTGGGATCTGTAGCACAACAAAATCCTCCTTAAAGCTAAACAGAAAGACCCGACTGAGTGGCAGAGAGTCGGTACACATATTTCAGATCTCAGCTATGAGACCAAACAGAGAACATAAAGTTTTGACAGGATATGCAGTAGACTCTACGACAATTGGGAGTCAACATCTCTTACTTATCAAACAGGCTATTTGTTTTCAAAAATCGCTTTAATTAAATTGAATGGTAAACATCACAAATACATATAGGCAGGACACCGTAAACACCCTCTACGGTTTCACTCTAGCATGGCGCTCATCATGCTAGAGCAAAACCGGCGGTGTAATGGGTGTCCTGGCTCTGTATGTATTTGTATGCTTTTATCATTCAGATTAATTAAGGCTGGATTTTTGAAAACAAGTAGCCTGGCTGTGCTGAGTTTTGTTACTTTTTGCTTGACTTGCAGTGATTCGAGCACACCCCTACTGTGGTTCTGAGCTGTTTTGTTTGTTCTGATTCTTACTTATGTCTGCAAGTCTCAAAGTTTCCTATGGTGAGAAGACTTACCAATTTTCAGATCCCAAGGACGATCCAAGCTTTTGGATTATATAGTAAAGGATTTCCAAGAGTGAGACCAGACTACCGATGAGGAGATCGAGGAGGCTTGAATCGTGGCTTTATTTTTTTCCTTCTAACAGGCATAGACAGAAGGAGGTATGAGCCTGCCTGGTGCTTAATCTGTTAGATGATTTACTTCTGAGAGACCTGTGGTGGAGTATCCGACATTGGGATCAGGGCTTCTTTGTTCTTCTTTAATATGCTATAAACAAATCTAATGGTGGTTTACAATAGCCCTGGTGACACATGCTATGCGCAAATGGTGGTGCCATGTGGTGTCAGACAGTATCTACAGGCACTATCTTTCTGATTCTTCCTCTCGAGGAGTTGTTTTATGTGCCACAAGAAGTAACAGTAAAGGCTCATAGAATACACCTGCTTCTGATACTTGCAAAGGAATGAGTAATTCTTGCTGATTGCTCGGTGTAGGAGAGAATGTGAAACTTTTGTTTATTGAGTTTCCTCTTGCTAAACATTTCACATTCAGTACCAGGACATTCCCTATACTGGGTGATTCTACAACATTAGCATTCTGTATTTCTACTTTGAATAATTATAATGGTTTGTAGAATGGTTGTATATGCTGTAATGGGTTTCCAGCTTTGATTTAACAAGGTTGCCCTGAATGTGCACGTTCAAGGGGTTACCAGTTCATCTAGTTATGCTGTATGGGGAGCAAACTTTATATATATTTTTAAAAGGTAACAATGTATGTGTGTTATAATTGAAGTATCCCTGCTCATGGCAACATGGGCTATTTCAGCATCTATTATTGAAGTACAGTATTTAAGGGTACCCCTCAGTGATGTAACGGAGTTTTGAGTGCAGTTACCTTATTGTTAACATGTAGTATACTCTGATGTAATGTTTACAGAGTCTACTCAGTGTGATTGCGCTTACCTACGGGTTGTATCTACTGTCTTGTATTGCATTAAAATTTAAAAAATGAAGTTTTAAAAATATATATATATATTCTTCAGCGATATTGCTGATGGCCTGTAGGGTAAGGTATGCCTGTTCACAGATGACACAAAGCTTTGCAACAGGGTAGATACAACTGAAGAAACGGCAGCAAGAAGCAGATCTAAAGAGCCTACAAGCATGGTCTAGGGACTCACAGTTGAAATTAGTGCCAAAACGTGCAAGGTCATGCACCTAGGTAAAAGAAACCCAAGGAAACATACACACTTGTTGGTGAACAATTAACACAAACAAAACTTGAACAGGACCTTGGAGTACTTATTTCTGAGGATTTAAAGGTGGGTAGGCAATGTGACAAGGCGGCGAGAAAGCTAGCAGCATCCTCGGAAGTATTGGCTGGGGCATTACAAGTAGGAAGTGAGAGGTCATACTCCCTCTGACAGGTCCTTGGTGAGGCCACATCTTGAGTACTGCATTCAGTTCTGGAGGCCACACCTAAAAGGACATAGATTGCTTGAAGTCTGTACAGAGGAGAGCTACTACAATGGTACTGAACTGCACCAGGAGCAATACGAATCTAGACTACAGCAGCTGCAAATGTACCTCGAAAAGGAGAAACAGGGGATATGATAGAAACCTTCAAATACATAAAGGGTATAAATAAGGTACAAGCAGAAAACCTCTTCACAAAACGGGTGGTTGACCTTGAATAGCTTATCCCAGAGGTTGTGGAGGTCAAAACAGTCACTGCTTTTAAGCAGCATGGGACAAGTACTGCAGTAATCTCAGAAGAATAGAATAGGAGGGTAGGCAATCTGGGCAGACTAGAGGATCACACAGTCCCTTCATGCTCTATTTCCCTTTAGTATATCAGTCTGAGCCCTGGCTGGTGTAATGTGCGGGTGTTGCTAGAGTCCTGAGACCCAGGGCCCCATTATTCAAAGGTTAGCACCAGCACTAACCGGGATTTGCATTACTGCTCTGGGCAGGGCCATATTCAGAGAAGCGCTGCCTCAACCCAGCATCACCATGGTGCTACCCATGCCACTGTGCTATGTAAATGATGGGGTCCTTCATGCATACTGGTGCAGCAGTTAATTCACAGGTTTATGGTGGCGCTAAACAGCCCTCAGAGTGATGCTGCTTACCACAGCTGAAAACTATGTCTTATCTGGGCACTAAACCCTGTCCCCCACCCCCAAAGGCAGGACAGCTGTACTAGGCTGCACCTACCCTGTGTCTAGTGTCCCCCAACCCACGATCGCCCACCGTGCCATTTAATAGTAAGTCCCTGGCGGTTGGTGGTCTCCCCCTAATCACCCACTTCCAGCTTTTTAAATGTATATCCTTGTTAGTGTAGTGGTCTCCACCTGGCCACCCACTTAAGGACCCCTGCTCTACACACCACTCTCCCTGATCGCCACTCAACTTTTGCTACTGATTTAGAGCAGCATCCAGCACAGCCCCTACTCATCTATTTGAAACAGAAGCCATCTGACAGTCACAGAGTGTGATCACACATATGATTGCACTGTGACTGTCAGATGGCAGCAGGTTGAGGGAGGTGAGCAGCAGGCTGTGCTGGCCACTGCTTTGCACCAGTAGTGAGGGGGCGTGTTTATGTGGGTGAGAGAGGGGCCGGGTGAGGGTCTCAGCAGGTGGCAGGTGGCGATTAGCGATCAGTCAGGGTGGGGGACCATTAGACTACCAGGGATATACATTTAAAAGGCTGAAAGGGTGATCAGGAAGGGTCACTGAACCACTAAGGACTTATTATTAAAAGGTTGGAAGGGTGAGGCCAGCCCACCCAGAGTGGTAGCACAACCACCGCGACAATCGATGACCCAGGTTTTGGAATAAGCACAGTTGTTGAAGGGCTGGCCCAGAGGGGAGATGAGTGTCCCACTGACGCTGTCCACCTCAGGGAGGATGGGTCCTCAGTCTCCACTGCTGTACCACCAGCAGGGTGACCACAGATGGCGTGTATCAGAGCCGATGAGCTGGGAGGGGGATGCTGCTACACTCTGATGTTGTGAGCACACGACAGCATGTGCATGCCTCAGGAAGCTTTTGGCATCCCAAAGGAGGGAGAAAAGGGAAAATCACTGACTGCAGAAGGAGGACATCTGCCCTCACTGCCGGTCCCACACCACTGACCATGGCACTCTTCCCTGATCACTGATTGAGTCTTTGTCCAGGGGTAGCCGCCTAATGGCCCACCCAGGGGTAAAAGTCATGGTAATGCAGGGAAGAGAGGTAACTTGCAGAGAAGGCAGGTGATGGGGCTGGGTGAGGAGGCAGGTGATGGGGCTGGGTGAGGAGGCAGGTGATGGGGCTGGCGAGCAGGCATGTGGTGGGGGTGGGTGAGGAGGCAGGTGGTGGGGCTGGGTGAGGAGGCAGGTGATGGGGCTGGGTGAGGAGGCAGGTGATGGAACTGGGTGAGGAGGCAGGTGATGGGACTGGATGAGGAGGCAGGTGATGGGGCTGGGCGAGGAGGCAGGTGATGGGCTGGGTGAGGAGGCAGGTGATGGGGCTGGGTGAGGAGGAAGGTGATGGGGCTGGGCGAGGAGGAAGGTGATGGGGCTGGGTGAAGAGGCAGGTGATGCGGCTGGGTGAGGAGGAAGGTGATGTGGCTGGGCAAGGAGGCAGGTGATGGGACTGGGTGAGGAGAGGTGATGGGGCTGGGCGAGAGGCAGGTGATGGGGCTGGGTGAGGAGGCAGGTGATGGGGCTGGGTGAGGAGGCAGGTGAAGGGGCTGGGTGAGGAGGCAGGTGATGGGACTTGGTGAGGAGGCAGGCGATGGGGCTGGGCGGAGGCAGGTGATGGGGCTGGGCGAGGAGGCAGGTGATGGGGCTCGTGAGGAGGCAGGTGATGGGGCTGGGCGAGGCAGGTGGTAGGGCTGGGTGAGGAGGCAGGTGGGGCAGGGCGAGGCAGGTGGTGGGGCTGGGCAAGGAGGGCAGGTGATGGGGCTGGGTGAGGAGGCAGGTGATGGGAGGCTGGGTGAGGAGGCAGGTGATGGGGCTGGGTGAGGAGGCAGGTGATGGGGCTGGGTGGGAGGCAGGTGAAGGGGCTGGGTGAGGAGGCAGGTGATGGGACTTGGTGAGGAGGCAGGTGATGGGGCTAGGGAGGAGGCAGGTGATGGAGCTGGGTGAGGCAGGTGATGGGGCTGGGTGAGGAGGCAGGTGATGGGGCTGGGTGAGGAGGCAGGTGATGGGGCTAGGTGAGGAGGCAGGTGATGGGGCTGGGCGAGGAGGCAGGTGATGAGGCTGGGCGAGGAGGTGATGGGGCTGGGTGAGGAGGCAGGTGATGGGGCTGGGCGAGGGAGGCAGGTGATGGGGCTGGGCGAGGCAGGTGATGGGGCTGGGTGAGGAGGCAGGGTGATGGGACTTGGTGAGGAGGCAGGTGATGGGGCTAGGTGAGAGGCGGGTGATGAGGCTGGGCTGGGAGGCAGGTGATGAGGCTGGGCGAGGAGGCAGGTGATGGGGCTGGGCGAGGCAGGTGATGGGGCTGAGTGAAGGCAGGTGATGGGGCTGGGCGAGGAGACAGGTGGCGAGGCTGGGAGGAGGCAGGTGATGGGGCTGGGCGAGGAGGCAGGTGACGGGGCTGGGTGAGGAGGCAGGTGATGGGGCTGGGCGAGGAGGCAGGGATGGGGCTGGCGGGAGGCAGGTGATGGGACTTTGTGAGGAGGCAGGTGATGGGGCTGGGTGAAGAGGCAGGTGATGGGGCTGGGTGAGGAGGCAGGTGATGGGGCTGGGTGAGGAGGCAGGTGATGGGACTAGGTGAGGAGGCAGGTGATGGGGCTGGGTAGGAGGCAGGTGATGGGGCTGGGTGAGGAGGCAGGACAGATGGGGCAGCCAGCAGTAGGAGATAAAGTCCAGTAAAGTAAAAAAGGCTGGAAGGGTGCTCAGAGGTGGGAGGACCACTAAACCACCAGGGACTTATTACTAAATGGCAGGATGGGCATTCAGGAGTGGAGGACCACTGGACTACCAGGGCATGTTCGCCACAGTGACATTAGGGTCCTCTGCACATGCACACATAGAAGGTAGATTATGGTGATTGTTGATACCTTTTGATGGTAAAGTGAAATAGAAATGCATATACTTTTGAATGTTATAGTTATTTTATAGTTATGTAAAACTGGAGGTTAGGAAGCTGGGCTTGGAGAAAGTGGGGAATAGGTACATGTATGGGAAGTGTAGCAGTAAACTCGCACAGCTGTGGGCAGCAGTCTTTCTGGAGTGTGGAGTAAAGGGGGATGTTGTGTGTAAGAGCCTCGAGCTGCAAAGGCTGAAATAAGGCTGCTCAGATGGCAGCTGGGAAATCAGAGGAGCAGAGCAGTGGAGGGAAGGCAGAGGAGTGATGCCCAGGGGAGACGGAATCAGGCAGGGGATGGGAGGGAAGGAGTATCTCTTCCTCAGAAGAATAGGGAGCCCAGAGTGGAGGAATGGCAAGTGGTAAGGGTAAGGGTGGGAATGAGAGTAGCATCCAGGTGGGAAATTCTAAAGGGTGCCTTTATTGAATAGATTTACACCACTGTCTGGAAAGAGGAGGGGCAGCAGGAGGCGAGGTAGGTCAGGTTGACAGTAGGGAGTCACGGGGAGGGAACTAATCAGGGTGGGCAGGGAAGAGGAGGCAGGCAAAATGGAGTGGAGGAATGGGGAGGGAGACAAAAGGAAAGGAAGAGGGAGGAAAACTGAAAGCAGATACAGACAGTCAAAAGGAGAGGCAGATTGGGAGATGGAAAACAGTTAAGGGGATAAATTGTGGATGTAAATAAGTTTACCAGGGTGCAGAGGGAGCAGTTAGGTGGGAAGCAGCTAATCAAGGTAAGAAAGGAAGGACAGGGAGCACAGATGCAGGGATGAAGGGTGCAATCAGGGGACTCCATAATTAAAGGTATTAACTGGGAAGGAGGGGACCCAAATGCAAGCAGGAGGGTGGTTTGTATGCCAGGGATGACAGCAGGGAAGGTAGGCCCAAGAATAGGGAAATAGTAAGGAGGTTGGAGGAAAGTCTAATTTACTTGTACATTTGGGAACCAATGACCTTGCTGGGGAGGAGGTGGAGGTAGTGCAAAGTAAGTTCTGGGAATTAGGGAAGATCTGCAGGAGGAAGGAAGTTCACTGGCCTTCTCAGACGTGATACCAGTACCAAGGGCGAGCACAGCTAGGAAAAGAAGAATAGAGGGTTTCAATGACTGGCTGAGGAAATGGTGCAGGAGGAGATGTTCATCTGTATTGGGACTGGAAGAATACTTGGTCAAACAAAGCACTCTTTTCACCAGACAGGCTACACCTCAGTAGGGAGGGTTTGAGGGTACTGGGACAAACTGGGGAATACATAACCACTACACTTAATTTAAACTACTGAGGGCGGGACAGGGTGTGCAGGCCCACAGACTCTGAGAGGAGGAGGAGGTCAGTGAACCTCCCACCCCCAAAGTGATGGAAGAGGTCTGGAGGGAGGAGGTGGAAGGACAAGAACACAGCAAAGGTGGAGGGTGAGGAACACATAACAAGGGTACGTGGAGAGGTGCACAGAGGGATAAATGTGAATAGAAGAATTGAGGAAGAGAAGGAAGATCAGATTCTAGGTGAAGGGTGGTGTCTCTGAATGCACAGAGTCTTGAAACAAGATGGAAGACCTGCAGGCACTATTAGCAGACAGGAGGGTGGACATAGCTGCAGTAACTGAGACTTGGGCAACATCACACCATGACTGGGACCTTGCAATCCCTGGATATAAACTATACAGGAGAGACAGGATAGGCGGGAAGGGGGAGGGTGGCAGTTTATATCAGGAGGAATAACTGCATGAGGGAGGAGTTGGAGGAAGGAGATGGAGGCATTATGGGTTCATTTAAGGTCCAATAGAGGAGAAAGGTGAGGTTGGGGGTGGTTTATAGACCACCCAGTCATGATGAGGAGAGGGACAGGGAACTGAGCTCACAAACATTGGAAGCTGGGGAAAAGAGAGGTGGTAATTGTGGGGACTTCAACCTGCCCAAGGTGGACTGGAACATACCATCCATGACATGTGCTAGGAGTCAGATGATCCTAGAAGAATTGCAGAGTGGGTTCCTGACTCAGGGTGTCACTGAACCAGCAAGAGCTGAAGTAGTTCTTGATCTGGTGCTCAAAAATGGGAGCATGTACAGGAAATAATGGCCAGGGAGTCACTGGGAGGAAGTGGAGATTGCACAGTGTGGTTCCAGTTGGATATGGGCAGGAAAGCATCTTGACTAAGACCAGAATCTTGGATTTCAGGAGGCGGACTTCAGGAAAATGGGCAAAGTGCTAAGGAGCCATCTGGTGGGCATCAGAGTAGATATGGGGGTGAACCAAGGTGGTCCATCATTAGGAAGGAATACTGGTTGCCACAGATGAGTGCGTTAGGTTCAGGGGTAAGAACATAGTGCCCCAGCTGGTTCAGTTCTGGGGTTGCCCAGGCAGTAAGAGAAAGAGGTTGGCCTATAGAAAACTCAGGAAAACCAAGAAAGAGAGTTGGATAGGAAAAATTACCTAAGGTTGGCTAGTGAGGCAAGTAGGAAAGTCAGGCAAGCGAAGAAGAGCAGAAGGAGCTGCAGATAGCTGAAGGAATTAAGAAGGGAGAAAGCTTTCTTTAGCTATATAAGTGAAAAGGGAAAGAAGGAAGGGATTGTTAGGCTTAAGAAAGGGGCGGAGGGTGGAGGATAATGGAGGGAAAGCAGAGATACTAATGAATATTTCTGTTCCACCTTCACCAGGGAGAAGGATGGACCAGTGCCTTCAGGAGGGAAAGAGGAGCAGGAGGGAGGGAATACAGATGTAGTGATAGAGGAGGATAGAGTGAGGAAGGGCTGCTGGCACTGAAGGTGGACAAATCACCAGGCCGGACGGAGTACATCCAAGGGTACTAAAGGAACTGGCTAAGGAGCTGCAGGGCCACTGGCAGACCTATTTAATAGTTCACTAGAGACAGTGTAGTGCGCAGGACTGGAGAACTGCATATGTAGTGTCGCTCCACAAAAGCAGTCCCAAGGATGACCCAGGAATTACAGACCAGTCAGTCTGACCTCCATTGTGGGCAAGCTCATGGAGACCATACTAAAGGAAAGGTTGGTGGAATATCCAGAGGAGCATGGTCTCCAGGATGTGAGGCAACATGGGTTCATGGGGGAGGATCATGTCAAACAAATCTGACTTCTTTGACTGTGTCACTAAAACAGTAGAGCGGCCAAGCGGTAGACATCCTCTTATCTTGATTTCATCAAGGCCTTTGACTCTGTGCCCCACAAAGGTTGATCAGGAAGTTGGTGGATCTCGGGGTTGGGGAAAAGATGGCCAGATGGGTGGAAAACTGGCTGAAGGACCCGAACCCAGTGGGTGATTGTGGGGCAGAGTTATCTGACACAAGACAGGTAACCAGTGGGGTCCCATGAGGGCTCAGTGTTGGGCGGTGTTGTTCAATGTCTTCATCAATGACATTGGAGATGGCATTAAGGGCAAAATGTGCCTATTCACGGATGACACCAAGCTCTGTGGAGAGTGGACACAGCTGAAGGGATACAGGACCTACAGGAAGATCTGGAAAAGTTAGGGAGGTGGTCCAGGATCTAGCAGCTAGCGTCAATGCCAAGAAATGCAAAGTTATGCATATTGAAGCCAAGAATTCTAGGACAGACTACTACCTGGGTGGAGTCCGAGTATCTGCATCAGAGGAGGAGAAGGACCTGGGAGTGATGATCACTAGTGACCTGAAACACTCCACACAGTGCAAGAAAGCAGCAGCAAAGGCAGACAGGATGCTGGGATGTATAAGTAGGGGATAAGTAGTAGGAGAGGAGGTTATACTGCTCCTGTACAGGTTACTGGTAAGGCCGCATCTAGAGTATGGAGTTCAGTACTGGTGCTCACACCTCAAAAGGACATTAACAGGAGAGAGAGGGGACATGATTGGGACCTTCAAATGCTTGAAAGGGATAAATAAGGTTGATAAGGAAAGTCTCTTTAAGCTGAGTGGCAACCATAACATGAGGGGCACAGTCTTAAGCTGGAGGGTGGGAGGTTTAGGACGGAGGTCAGGAAGCACTTCCTCACAGAGAGTGGTGTACACTTAGAATGCGCCAGAAGAGGTAATCTTGTTGAAGACAGTGGGCAGCTTTAAGAGGCTGGGACAGGTATAGGGAGGGTAAGTGTCATGGGTAGGGAGGATGGGAGGTGGGGAGGAAGGACGGGACAATAGCTCAAGCTGTGGACCCTGCAACATGAGCAGACTTGATAGAACAAATGGCCTTCTTCTGCTGGCTTCTTCTATGTTTGTATGCAAATGAGTCCATAAAGGGCACATAGATGGCCCCTTGGCGTCTTGCATGCCCAGTGAGCACATTTGCATGCTCGGACTAGCTCTGCCACAAGAGACCTGGTGCTATCAATTTGGCATGTGCTGTCTCCTGTGGGCTATATGCAGCTTTGGCCATGTCGGTTCAGCGCACATCCACTTAGCGCTGTACTGACGTGACTCAATATTCAGTCAGTTAGTGCCCTTCAGGCTGTACTGCAATTGTGCCAACTCTAAATATGGGCCCCTGGACTGCAAGTTACATTTCTTTGTTGTTTAAGTTTTTCTTCTGATCCCTTTTAATTTTAGACCATAAGCTATGACCCTTTCAAGGCATCTCATATGTTGGCCCAGGAAACCTCCGTAATCTCAGTCTCCCGGAAATATTAACTGAGCTTCAATCCCACCCACTCACAGAATGTCTGGGATTGAAGCAGGCTGGTAATCAGCTTCCAGGTAGTATGCTCCCCTGCCCTTCCCTTCCCCAGGCCAGTGCCAGCAGGAATGGGGGTGGTCGATGGAGAATGCAACCTATGTCTACCCTCCAAACCATATTGAAAGCTCCTGGCCACCAGAAGGACATCGATCCTATTATAGGACTGGTGAACTGGGAGTAGTGGGAGGATCCTGTTGCTGTCTGTGTGTTGCCCTCCATGCATCAGTCAGGCCCAGGGACTGCCACGGATTTCCAAGCTGTGGTGCAATGGATTGTTCTTGCTGTGACCCCTTCCTGTCTATCTGACCTGGAGCAGAGGATCATGTTAATGTCCCCAGAGCAGTGCATTTTCAGTCACCCAATATTTCCTGAAAGCTTTTTCAAAGAAAGCTATGGCAGATCATTAGGGACATACACACACATATGTGTGTGTGTGTATATATATATATATATATATATATATATATATATATATATAGATATATGTGTGTGTGTGTTATACTACCTATGGTCATGATTTCCCCTTGCAGTGTGCCAGATATAATTACCCTCCCATCTGTGCCTCGGTATACTGTATCTGGCATATACCTAGCTATTGGCCCTTTGCACAGTATTGCACCTCCACAGTGTGTGATGTGTGCACGCTTGTGACAGGGTTGAATAGGACCCTGTTCCAGTTGTTATGAAGAGTTTGAATGCAGGTATCTGTTCTGTTCTGTTTCCTTTCCTGACTCTTGTCTGTCTGGTTGCGCAACCAAATTTTTCCTGTGAGATCTAAGATTTGATCACCCGACAGTCTTGCAATTCTTTGCCTCTCACTGTCTCTCAGTCTTCCTTGCTGTTTCTGTCTTTCCCCCTTGCATATCTACTGGTATAAAAATATATGCAAATCATTAGGTGGAAATGTAACTGATATTGGGATCCTTTGTTTAGAAATTATATAGTGTTACTGTTGAAATGTATATAATTATAGTTTGAGATGATTGCAAAAGCTATTGGGAACTCAAGGGTTAACCTGAGAGCACTTTTAAGCCCTTTTTAGAAGCTGTGGAGAAGGGGCCTCAGTTCTGGGACATTGTGTTCTTGTCGCACCTGCCTGAAACTTACAAGACCATTTTAGAAAAATCAGGATGCTTGTTAAAGAGGGGTTGCAAAGACTTATAAAGAGAACTGCAATGTTTTGGAAGACACACAGAAATTGAAGGAAAACTCAGATGGATATTCTCTGTTTATTCTGCCTTTGTAAACAGTTTACTGAACAAGTTTATTTTTTATGTTACTGCTAGTACTAATAAATACTTTTGTGAATTCTACAACTGCTCCTGTTTTTCCTATGCTTCCTGACCTATGCCTCAACAACAACATTGTGGGACACTTTCTCCACCCACACATTTAAGATGCCTGAATTATTTAAGTCCAGGTGCCTCTCATGGAGTAAGGCAATGTCACAGTCCATGCTTTAAGTTTGGTTAGGATCTTGTGCCTTTTGAGGGCAACTGAAGCCTTTCACATTCTACTTAATAATTTTAAGTTGGCATATGTTGCCTTGTTAAAATCCCTCTGTAGGCTGGACCAGAGCAGAGGTTGTTAACAGGCAGGCACCTCCAGGGGTAGGACACATTTGATACACTGAGCATGCCAACACAAAACTAGTGAAAAACCACAAATAAGAGTAGTAAACAGAAGACCCACAGACTGAGAAAACAAAACTTTTTGTACTTAGGGCTCACCCTATTGTATGTCTGACTGAGGTGGTCAGTCAACTTCCAACCACAAGAGTTGAGGATTTCTGAAGAAATGTGCCCAGTATACACTATAGGTAGCTGTTTAACACAGTCATAGATGGACCTCAGTTGCCTCATCCTCATAGGATGGTTGGCAGGGCTGCCCTTGCAGCCTGACAGCACAGTGTAGCATGAGGCTAGCCAGGTAGTAACGTTCTTCCCTGTTGCCCCACCCTAGAACATACTGTCATTACAGAGAGGTATTCAACAACTAGCTTCTACATACCCACTGATGTCCCTCCTCCAAAGCATCCCCATACCAGAAAAAATTTATCAGTTGGAAACAGTGGCATTGAACTAAATGGAGCAGTATAACATCATGGAACAGTATAACGTGCAACAGTATAACATCGTGCAACAATATAACATGCAACAGTATAACATGCAAAGGTATAACATGCAACAGCATAACATCATGCAACAGTATAATATGCAACAGTATAACATCAAGCAACAATATGGCGTGCATTAGTATAACATCATGCAACAATATAACGTGCAACAGTATAACATCATGCAACAATATCACTGCAACAGCATAACACCACGCAACAATATGCGTGCAATAGTATAGCATCATGCAACAGCATAACACCATGCAACAATATGACGTGCAATAGTATAACATCATGCAACAACATAGAATGCACAGTATAACATCATGCAACAGTAAAAACATCATGCAGCAGTACCCCATCATGCAACAGTACAGCATGCAACAGTATGGCATCATGGAACGGTATAATATCATGTAACAGTATAGCATGGAACAGTATAACATTCATGTAACAGTATAACATCATGGAGCAATATGACATGCGACAGTATGAAGTAAAGCAGTATAATATCATGCAGCAGCATAGAATTTAACAGTATAACATCATTCAACACTATAACATCGTGCAACAATATAATGTGCAACAGTATAACATCATGCAACATTGTATAACATACAACAGTATAACATCATGCAACAGCACAGAATGCAACAGTATAACATCATGCAATGGTACCCCATCATGCAACAGTACAACATGCAACAGTATAATATCATATAACGGTATAACATCATGGACAATATGACATGCAACAGTATAAGATCACACAACAGCATAACATGTGACAATATCACATCATGTGACAGTATAACACGCAACAGTGTAACATCATGGAACAGTATAACTTGCAACAGTATAACATCATGAAACAGTTTACGCCATGTAACGTTATAACATCATGCAACACTATAACACCATGAAACAGTATAACATCATGTGACAGTATAACATGAAAGAGTATAACATCATGCAACATTATAACATCAAGCAACAATATAACGTGCAATAGTATAACATCATACAACAATATAACATGCAACAGTATAGCATCAAGCAACAATATAACATGCAACAGTATAACATCAAACAGCAATATAATGTGCAATAGTATAACATCATGCAACAGCATAGAATGCAACAGTATAACATCATGCAACACTATAACACCATGCAACAGCACAGAATGCAGCACTAATATCATGCAACAGCACAACATACAACAGTATGACATCATGTAACAGTATAATATCATGTAACAGTATAACATGCAACAGCATAACATCATGCAACAATATAATATTCATGTATTTGGATGAGCGTTAAACCGAGGTCCCATCTGCCTGGATTGGTGGTAGTTCAGGTGGATGTTAAAGATCCCATAGCACTTATCGAAAAGAGTAGGGAATTTCCGGTGTCCTGGCCAAATTTCCCTCATTCACTAAAAAAAATACCACCAACAGCTTAATCTGGTTCAAGGTCAGTTGGCATTCATCTGTATCCCCCTCCCGGGTTGTGCCTGAAAATAGGCAGGATTTGTCTAGTGCACTTACCCATCAACAAAACTAAATAAAATAAATAAATAAATGTAACAGTATAACATCATGGAACAATATGACATGCAACAGTATAAGATCATGCAACAGCATAACATGTGACAGTATAACATCATGTGACAGTATAGCATGCAACAGTGTAACATCATGGAACAGTATTACATGCAACAGTATAACATGCAACACAATAATATGCAACAGTATAACATGTAACACTATTGCATTATGCAACACTGTAACGCCATGCAATACTATAACATCATGCAATACTATATCATACAACAATATATCATGCAACACTATAGCATGCAACACCATTACATCATGAAACACTATAACATCATGCAACCCTAGAATATGCAACACTATAACATTATGCAATACTATAACATCATGTAACAATATAACATCATGCAACAGTACAAGATCATGCAACAATATAACATCATGTAACACTATAGCATCATGCAACAGTATAACATGCAACAGCATAACATCATGGAACATTATAACATCATGCAACAATACAACATCATGGAACATTATAACATCATGTAACAATATAACATCATGCAACAGTACAAGATCATGCGACAATATAACATCATGTAACACTATGGCATCATGCAACAGTATAACATGCAACAGCATAACATCATGGAACATTATAACATTGTGCAACAGTTAATGTCATGCAGCAGTATAACATCATACTGTTGTATGTTTTACCAACTAAAGCTGTGAGTTAACATAGGTGTTCAGTACTGTAGGTGGAAGTTCCACCCTATTACTACTGTATTGGGAAAGTAGCACCATCCATAAGTGCAGTTCCATGGTTCTTCTTCTGCACTGTCTCTCGTGCTCCTTTCTTGCTGGCCATTTTATTTAGGGAACGAGGGACTGCAATTATTGAAACAGAGAGCCATGTTCTGCATAAGGGAGTAAGCTTCTCCACCACAACCATGCACTCTATCAGAATAACCCCCAGCGCATAAACAGGATTACAGGCAAGACAAACTTCACGGCCTCCCCCCACAATAAAGTTAGCAGCTTGAAAACAGAAATCAACTGTATACACAATTAATAAGCAGATAAAATATGTCATGCAGTAAAGTGTCCTTTTATTTAGCACAACTGTAAGCAGCCAAGACACTTACCTTCCCTTGGCTACGTTTCTGTGTCCTTCACCAATGTCGGAAAGAGTAACAAAGTGGGAGTCTGTAGCAGCTGACTCACCCCAGGAACAAGTGGGATACTGTCCCAAAGTCCACATCCTGGGACTTACTAAGACTCCCACTGACCACCGTCCAGTATTAGGGGAACAGCAGAAACATTTATCAGACTGGGTAGTGGTCAGTCACAAAGCGCAGTGTGCACTGCAGGGAGCTGGGGTGCATGCGGTGGAGGAGCAGTGAGAAGGGGGACCATAAAATAAAGCAGTTCTGATCACTCTGGTGTCGCTTGGTCATATGCAGTGGGAAAACTGGACAGAGGGTATTGGAAGGCAAAACCATGGAGCGGTGGGAACAAAAGTAGAATTAATCAGTAAAACACCAGCAAAGACAAACTCAGGCCAACAGGGAACTAACAATCCCAACAGGAGTCTCCAGAATTTGAAAAGGAAAGAGAATAAACAGGAATAGAGAGCTCACCTCAAAATTACCCTCTATGCAGGCTGTGCCTCTTCTGGTTACCTCAGTGTGGTTCCTCATAAATATAAATGGGTGCCATCCAAAGATTCACAGAAGCAGGGATCAGCTACCACTTGGTCCCAATACATCTGTAGCCTGGCGTGTAGTATTACCTGTGCTGGACTGCATGGGTGAGGTCAATGGTGTTTCTTTTGATTCTGGTGTGGACTGCCAAGGTGTTTTGGAAGAAGTCATCAGCCTCTTTTGGTGAGTAGAAGTGCTGTACTTGCCACTGAAAGACACCTCTAATACAGCAGAATACTTCAGGTCATATTTTATGCTGCAGTTTGGAGACCCTGCTTGATCAGGTTAAAGGCTTGCCGCTGAATAAATGCTGTCCTTGAACAGTCAGAAGAAAAGGAAAGTTTTTGGTCCTGCACTTTAATATCACCTCTCCTGAGCTTTCTGCAAAATAATTTCCAGTCCTAAAATCAGAGGAGGTGGAAGATAAGTGTGCTCAGGTAAACTGGATTCAGGCCTTAGATTTCTTCCCACCCTATAGGCCTAAACTATTTCAAAGTCAAAGTCCTGGTTTAAAAGCATTCCCAGGAAGGTTCCGTCATAAGTATCGACTGCATCTGACCCCTCTGTCTTTTCAGGAAGCCTACTAAGCTCAGATTATTCCTCTGGGCTCTGCACTCCCTGGTCATCTAGGGTAAGGAAAATTTGCTGAACTGTTTCTTCCTTTGCTTTAAACAGGGCTGTGATGGCGGCAGTTTGTGTTTCCACTGTCTGGATGTGTTTTTCATTCTGCAATGCCCTCCCAGTAAGTTGGAAAATAGATGTTTGTGTAGCATCTATTGATGGCTTCAGTACTGGCAGTCATGCGTTCCAAAAGTCTTGTCTGTGTGTGAAGGTTAGTGGGTGAGACAGATGCACAGACTCAGGTAAAGGTGTAGAACGCACTTGCGTTATTTATTTTCCAAAATAAGATAATAAACATACAGAAAGGAAACAGATGATTAGTCCTTCAGTTCTGCAAAAACAGTGCACAATTCCTCAGTACTCAACTTCCAGGCTCGTTCCAGCCAAATAGATTCCTAGCACATGAAAACTTGCATGTACTATGAGAAACAGTGCACAGTTCCTCAGTGCACAACTTCCTCCACAACAGTCGGGTCTCTACTGGCTGATTCATCTGACTCATCTGTTTTGCATCTCAGGAGGTAGACCTTTATACATGCCTACTGATGATGTCAGCACCATGTGAGCTTTCTGTCTTACAGTTCTCTAAGTAAACACAGGCAGGCTGACTTATCCCAAATAAACACATTTCTCTAAGTAAACACATGCAGGCTGACTCATCCTAAATAAACACAGATGGGCTGACTCATCTGACCTTACACACCTCTGCTTCACCTAGGAAAGAATGTTTTGTTTTAGTTTCTTGCAAACCCAAAGCAGTTTACACAGAAAAAACACACAAGGCTCTGTGTTTCAATTCTTTTCATTACTTACATTTCCTCTATCTATCTGCAGTGCAGTACAGGAGAAGAAGTAGCAACTTATTGCCTCTTGTCTTACTTATATGTTCCTTATACAGTACTTGGGAGAATGGGGAGACTACAAGACTGAAAGTGGCCAGATTTCAGCCTGTAGCTAGAACAGTAAACTTACAAGAACAGGACAGTGTAAAAGAAAATGCAGCACAAATTCAGACAGGGCTCTGACCCTGTTACACTGTGGTCCCTGTTTCAGTGATTGCTTCTCGGTCAGGCTGCCTCATTGGTTGGCAGTCTTATGAGTGGAAGTTTACCAGCAGGAGGGAGGTTTCGGAGATGTTTTTCCCTTGCCTGCATCGTTAGAGTCCAATATTCACTGATATCTGAAAATATGGTGTAACTCTTGCCATGTAGCTGTACAACCTGTCATTTACAATGGATCTAAAGTCAGGATGGCAGAGGATATATCGAGGGCAACCAGAAGTTCAAAGCATATTTTATTTATTTAATTATGTATTTATTGTATTTATTTATTGATTTGAAAATTGGTAACCAGGAAAGGCACACTGAGCCAAGGCTTGTTTCTAGCTGTGACCCGTGGAGAGGGACCAGGAAACACAATAACAGAAGCATGCAGAGTGTTAATGATTGGTACAAAGTAAAGTGCAAACAGATCACTATTTAACATGGTGCACGTGCACATAAAAAGTAAACAGAACAAAGCAAATATACGATGAGCAGCTTTGATGTGCAAATAAAGAGATCAAAGCAGGAGAAAAGAAAGGCTGTACAAGCGTAGAAAGGAAGGAGCCTGATACAGGCTGAGTGGTAGAACCAGGAGGTCCAGCAACAGGAATGGTAGGAGTTCCATCAAGGGAGGATCAGGAAGGGAATGACAGGAACAGGTGGGCAGGAAGGAATCTTAGCTGGTGTCTAAGGGAGATGATGGGGGGCAGATGGAAAAGGGAGCAGGTTCCAGAGGAGGAGAAGCAATAGGAGACGCTGATTGCCCAGCAGATGAGTGAGTGTGGGAAGGAGCACAAGGATCCCTGGCGTGGCGGGAGTATGAGACAGAAGTAATGGGAGAAGTGTGAGGAGAGGTATGAAGGAAGGGACCAAATCAGAATTAGGAGCACAGTGGATGGATTCAAGCATGCTTGGGACAGGCATGAGGGAACCATAGAGGTACAGCAGTGGGTGGGTCAAAGCATTATTCCAGTACAGGGTTTACAGGCAGACTTGATAGGCCAGGCAGTCCTTATCTGCCGACAATTTCTATGTTTCAGGAGGTGCAGTGAGACTGGCAATGTGAGGGTAGGGGAGGATGGATGGAGGAGTACAGAGAGCAGTGGTGGGTTTGATGTGGAAAGTTGGTAACAAAGCAACAAAAGGCATTATAAAGGGTGTCAACTCTGGCAAGGGAAGAGGAGGGCAGTGCCACAGACCATATCAACATAGTGAAGATCAAAAGCTTATGCAGCCATCTTGGTAGGCACCCACGTGACCTCCTCCTGCCACCCCTTTTCTAACTAATCCCATATGCCTGTCCCATCCCTGTTTGAAGCTTCTCACTGATTTGGCCTATGCCACTTCCTCCAGCAGGTTATTCCACTTGTCTACCAAGCCCAGGGCGTCAGGAGTGGGGGCCAGCAAGGAAGGCGAAGAGTGATTGCATGGAGGCATTCCACTGGGATGGTTGGGTTCCTGTGCCACTCATGCACAACACCTAGTGGGGTTTATGGTATCGTGTAGACTGTGGGCGATCACACAGTGCCAGGAACCCTCTTATTGCAGTCATGAGCATACTATGACAAGCCAGTGAAGCAAGTGAGACAACACATGGGAACAAAATCCTCCCATGGTGGGCAGAGCGACAGCACCATACAAGGCCACCCATGCCCACTGGGAGTACAAATACGCAGCCTCCCGCCCCCATGCTGTGGCCATCACTGGGTTCATGCTTTCTCCCAGAGCATGGGCTTTCTCTCCCAGAGTAAGGAGGTGAAATCTCACAGATTCTGACTGTAGTGTATAATTTTATTGTGATTACAGCATTGTTTGTGTTTGTTTTAACTGTTTTAATTGTACTGCGCCTTGACATTTGAAAGGCACATTAAAAATAAAGCATATTATTATTATTATAAAGCATATTACAAAGGGACAGGGACCTGCCTTGGTGATCAAACTGAGGACACCATTCAGAGCATGGGAGAGAGGGTTTGAAATGGCAGGAGCACTGGTGCTGATGGTGGAGTCCTGGGATGAGAAAAGGATCAAGTGTATCAGCTAGATGGTAGCAGGTCAGAAGAAGGAAAAGAACAAAATGTTAAGAAAAAGTAAAATGAAAAAAACTAATCTAAGAACTACTTTTAAATGCTTTTCAGCTGTCACAGACGAACTGGAAGAGTCCCACCAAAGATCTACAGCATTTCAAGACTGGCAATTTAAGTTAGGCACTAGAGGCTCAGCCAAGGAATGGTCCATTCATTTTCTTAGCTCATTCTTTGTCAGACTGTAAGGAAACAAAGTGTTTTCTCCCAGGGAGTGTTGTGCTGTTCCAGTTCGAAATTCCAAGTGGTTAGCTACATCACAACTGAAAGCCGTGGGAGCAGCATGTAAAAATAAACCTCTCTGCAGTGGGGGTGAGGACACGGTGAGAAGGTTGGGGAGGGAGGAGTTGGCATTAAATAGCATTTTAGCACCATATTCACTGTAGATCACAAAATGCACAGGGAGCTGCAGGGATTTTGGTACAACCAAAAGGGTGGTTATGATAAGGAACTCACTGCCGGAGCAGGTGATTGACTGTGCAGATATGAATGAGTTTATTTATTTATTTATTGAAATGTTTCACCAGGAAGACACGCTGAGCAACAAGTTGCTCATCTTCGGTGCAACCTGGGGGTAGGGGAACATGAGGATAGTTTACAGAGATTTGGTACGTAATATAAATTTAAAGTACATTACATTCAAATAATTTGAGCAGACTGTACAGGAGTAATAAAATAATGGGATGCTAACAGTTTTGAACTAGACAGATACTATGCCAATTGCCAACACTTTTGAACTAGATAGATACCACAACACAAAATAACATTTAGGCATACACTAAATGACACATAACTGTGTAGCTAGAAAATGGTTGAACAGAATTATTGTAGTTTGATCTAGGGAAGTCAGTGAGGAGTAAACACAAGCAGAATAGGTTGGCTAAGGTATAACAGAAGTGCAAGTTAACTACAAGTGCAGTAGAGACTATGGGTCAGCCATGGCTAGGGCTATGTAAGGGGAGAAGGGAAGATGAGAGGTAGGTATGTCAGTAGGCAGAGAAGCAGGGTGCTGGTGGAAGGGGATGGAACGAGGAGGCAAAGGAAGAGGTAGAAGGAGAAAGGTCTGCTGGGGTCTGACCCTCCAGTATGCTGAGGACCCTGCCTGCACAAGGCAGGGGTCAAGCAGAACAGGAAGGGAGCAGGTTGTGGCAGCAGAGGTAGAGTAGTATAGGAGGGAAAACAGGTTGTAGGCAGCAAGGGAATAGGCTTCGCAGAACAGAAGACAGGGTGAAGGTGAGAGAGAAGAGGCGAATCCCAGCCCTTCAGGATGTGGACAAGTGGAGGAAGAGTTGGGTTAATGGTGTAAGAATAGGGTAGGACTGACCCTTGGTACAATTTTGGATGATTGAGAAATCACAGTAAGAGAACAATGGAAGGTCTGAAGGGAAGGAACTGGGGGAAGGAAGGAATGCTGGTTTTAGGTGGGTGGGGTGGAGCTGCAGCAGGGGCATTGCATGGGTACTGAAGAGGACAGGGTTTAAAAGTTAGTTTAAAAGGAGATCTGACAGCTACTGTATTACTAGCAACATAGAAGGGTATTTCTAAACATATTGGGTGAGCATTATGGACAATAGTCTACTCCAATCTCCCTGCCATTTGTTTCCTCACCACGCTTGACTCCTTTTCTCTGCTTACCCACATTTATCTCCTGCTCCGGTCCCCTGCTGTGCCCCTGCCTCATTTCTTATTCTGATCCCTGCCCTAAGTTCTACTGCTCACCCTTGTATTATATTTATCTCCTCCTTCTCTCTCACTCTTCTCTCAGGCTCTCCCAGTGCGCACCTGGAAAGGGTGCTGCTATCCTTGGCAGCTTTTTATCATCCATGCAGCTGCTGTCCACCCTTGGACCTGCTTCTCTGGCTCCTGCCCTCCCTTGGGCACTTCCTAATCTCCAGGTACACACTGCTGGCCACTGCATCCTCCAAAACTCCTCCTATCTCTGCTGCATGCCGCTATTTTAATTAGCGCTGTAGACCGAGAGAGAAGTGCTGGCTGAGGACTTTACAGTGCTGGCGCACATTTCTTGTGCTGGCTCATATTTTGCTTAATTTTCAATTTTGCCTTTTTGATTTTCCCATTTGCTCGTTATACCATTGGGCCACTAGGGCAACATAAACCTCACTGTCCCATTGTAGTCTGCTTACATAGTACAGATTACATACCTCCTTTGGAGGTCGTGGGAGACCCACCCTGCCCCCAGCTTGCTTCCTCATTTCTACATCCCCTTTTAAGCCCTTCTCTAAACCAGGAAACATGATCTCTTTCTGTATCTCTCCCTGTGTCTCTTCCTCATACTTTTCACCCTGGTCTCTCTTCCATCCCTTCAATTGCAAAATACTTCCACCCCACCACACATTCCTTGCAGACCCTGCTACCCTGCTAACCCCTGCTTCAACCAAGTGGCAGCTCCAACGCCTTTTATCATACCTGGAGCCACTTCTCTACATGGCCTTCCGCCCCACTCATGTCTTTACCTTACTCCTACACTTTACTGTGCATCCTTAAATTTCAGCTCTCCACCTTCTGTTATTCACCTCACCCCTTAAACCATCTAACAAACCTTGGTACAACAGTACTAGCTGCATTTCATCATTTTCATCTCTTACTCCTCTCGGGAGACATAAATCCCAACCTGGGTCCAACACTCAGTAAAGCCCTTACCCCATTCATTCACCCCCTCAGCCTCTGCTCCAACCCCCCATTTCACCCCCCGTGGCCTAAAACCTTCACCTTAACATTTGCAGTCTGCTCCTCAAACTTGACCTGCTATTCCCACTTGTAGGATCCCTCAATCCAGACATCCTCATTGTGTCACAGACCTGGCTAACAAAAAAATCCCTGATGCATCTATCACAATTCCTGGATATGTCGTTACCTGCCAGGACTGCTCTGGTAGGGGTAGGAATAGCTATCTACTCATCCTCCTCTCTCCAAACTACTACTGTTCTATCGACCACCAACCCCAATGCCTATGAAGCCCTCATCATTAGATTATCTCTACCCTTTTCTGTACCAATATTTATCGTGAGAAGCCACCACCACTATTGGGTCCCTTAGCTCTTCAGGTGGGCTCACCTGTTAGGGATCTAAACCTGAACTGGTTGTCACCCGCCTCAGATAAGATCTGCACTGAAATAGCTGCCCTTAACCTGTCCCAATTAATCACAGAACCTTCTCGCCTAAACCAGAAATCCCATAATCACACCTCATAGACTGGGCCCTTACCTCCCATCCTCACAGGGTAATCCAGTCGAGCCTATTGTCAGACGCCTTAGCAATCATCACATGATCTACAGTTAGAAAGTACACAGACCTAAAGCACCCACAACTAATAACGATCCGCCTACAAAAACATTAGACCTTTCCCTCTACATCATGACTTAACTCACGCTGACTTGGTCCCTATATCCTCAGCCAAAACTATCAGTCATGCCCTGGCTTATTTCAAAGATAACTTCATCAATGTCTAGAACAAACATGCTCCCCTGAAGCAAGTTAGGAGTGGTAGTCACCTCCCTGGTAACCCTGAACTCCTGGCCTGTCAGCAAGCGTGATAACGCATGGAAACCCACAAATCCTCCAAACTCCCTGTGACTATGCTATCTACTAGACACTCCAAAATACTTGTACCAAAGCCATCTGCCTAGCCAAAGTGGAATATTTCCCGTCCACCTTTAATACCAACATAAACAATCCATCAAAGTTTTGGAAAGTAGTTCACTCACTTTTCTCTCTCCAAACTAAACCCCATCTCTGCTGCTCAAAATAAACAACCAACTCATTGCTGACCGTCCCACGGTAGTAGCAGAATTAAATTCCTACTTTACTTCCTGCACCTCCACCCTGTTATCCTCCCACCCCACCCTACTACCTCTTCGCTCCTCCTGATTCCTCCCAACACCACCAATTGGCGGAGAGTTTTGCCTTTCATCCATCTCTCCAACGACATCTTTAAGGGCACTACTCTCTATCAAACCAGCTAAGGGCAGCTCCCTGATGGCCTTGACCCTAAGCTGCTGTACCTCTCTGCTCCTGCTATTTCCCTCCCTCTCTGATTTCCTCAACCTGCCATTCTACACTGTGACTATCCCTGAAGCCTGGAAACAAGCTACAGTTCTCCCCTACCTAAGAGAGGTGATCTCTCAACTCCTGGGAATTACCACCCCATCTCGCTTCTACCCACCCTGGCCAAACTTCAGAAACACCTTGTTCTCTCCCAACTCTTCTCCTTTCTTGATGCCTCCTTCTTCACTCCCTTTCAATCTGGTTTTGGAAGAATCACCCACAACCACTTCCCTACTTAAGACTCACTGACTCTATCTATTCAGCCATGGACAGAGGTCACATCACTTCTGCTATCTTTGTCAACCTTGCCAAAGCTTTCAACACAGTCTCCACCCCTCCTCCTCGAAACTCTGTCAGCTGGCTTGTCTCTGTATGCCTGCAACTGGTTCAGAGCCTACCTGGTAGGTAGAACTCAATCTGTTAAAATAGCTGACTCTATGTCCCCTCCACTGCCCATCTCTACTGGTGTGCCTCAAGGCCCGCATTGGCCCTCTCTTATTCTCATTTTTCTAAACTACCTACCATCAGTATACTCCTTATCCTCCATCCATATGTATGCTGATGACACGGTCTTGTTCACCTCTGGCCAACCTCCTCCAGTATGACTTCCAGACTACAGCTTTACTTCAATAATGTTCAGCGCTGGCTAAGCTCACATCAACTTTTCTTAAATGCCAAGAAAACAGTCTCCATGACCTTTGGCACTAGGCAGAGACTCTCTAGGCTGCCCTTCATTCCCTCCTTCCACACCCTTGACAGGACAACACTAGAGGACACCACCTCTTTCAAATACCTGGGTGTCTGGCTTGACCAACACTAACTTTTCTGTACATATTGACGCCATCCTGAAAAACTGTGCCCCCAAGCTTGGTGCCCTTTTACAGGAACCGTAGTTCTTACCACTGTCGGTTAGGCATGATCTTGTTCAGAAAATGATACTCCCTATTTTGACTACTGTGACATAGCCTACAGTGCTGCTCCTAAGTCTTCCTGCATTAGGTTGGATACTGTTTTCAGTGCTTTCTGTCGCTTGTTCTTGACTCCCTCCCACACACATCACTGTACCTTGTATCATCTCTAGCTTCCCTCCCTTGAGTGTAGGTGCCTCTCACTGTGCCAAGTTCACATCTAAATTCTGGGTTGGGACTCTTCCCTCTTACCTTTCCTCCTTACTCTCTGCTCCAACTCCCTCCTCCTGCCCTCTCAGATCTACTGACGCATGCACTGTAGCTATTCCCCATCGCCTACCTCCACAGGACAGGAAGCTTTCTCTCACCGCTTCCAAAGCTTTGGAACTCACTACCACCTCCTATCAGACTTTCCTCTTCCCATCTTCAATTTCCTAGCCCGTCATAATTTCTATTCCCTAACTGCACTTGTTCTTAGCCCCCTCAACACTCCCCCACCTGGCACATTATCCTTTAGCCCTACTTTACTTCTATTCTCCTAACTGTACTTGTTCATAACCCTCTTCACAGCCCTCCCAATCACTTGCACACTATCTCTACTCCTTTGTCCCTGACTTACCTCCTGTCTCCTAACTGAACTCTTCCTCTGATTATTTCTCACATGCTACCCCTCCTCCCACCTGCATTACAACTTATTGCGCCATTTTGACACTCTACTATCATCAACAAGCTATTGTGCTATTTTAACACTCTACAGCTGTCCTTCTCCCACAACCCCTCTTCCCCCACTGATGCTCTCCTTTTCCATTCCTAGTTTACCCCTATTTTCTCCAGCCTCCATATTCCTTACAACTCTTCTCCCTCCAGTCACCTGTCACACTCCACTTCTCCTCCCCGCCCCCCCCTCCTTTTCTGCTTGGTCCTGTCACCCTTGCACGGTTCTCTGTCATCCTGAAGGGTACAGATCTTGGTTCCCTCTTCACCCCCTCTTCCTTTCCCCACTTTCCAATCCTGACCCCTGGCAGGGTTCTCTGCATCTTGAAGGGGATAGATTGTATCTTTTCTCTTCCCCTCCTCTCCCCCACTTTCAAATCCATCGCCTGCCCACCTCCCTTCTTCCTTATCCCTTCCTCTCCTCCTGTTTTTCCTGCCCTCTCTTCTCTACCACCCGGGTCCGCTTTCTACCCTTCCCTTCTGCCTGGTCCTAACCTCCTTGCAGGCTTCTCAGCAACCTGGATGGGTATAGATCTTGGCTGTACCTCTCTCCTCTTCCATCCCCACCTCTACCCCTCGCCTATGCACTTCCCACTTATCTTATAACTGCCCTCCTTGGGTGTACAATAGCACTTTGAATGTTGTGCTCAGCCAACTACTTTAGCACTTCAAATGTGTTGTCCATCCTTTAACCCTTACCTACTGGATCACCTGCTCGGTTGTTGCAATGCACGTTATATCCAAACATGGTTTTGTTTACCCTGGCCGGTTGGTCTGGGTCATTGTGTAACTGTATTACACTGTATTGTTTTAGAAACTGTATAGAAATTGTACTTGTATTGCTATGTGTTTGCTTGTTCTCCCAACTCTACCCCCGGACGCTTCTGGAAACGAGCTGTTTATAGCTCATGTTGTCTTTCCTGGTGAAACATTTTCCAAATAAAATAAATAAAAATAAAATCTACCTATGTATATGTAAGCTGGTGACTCCTGTAGTGCTGCTGTTGTCAGCGTACACCTGCAAACAGGAGGTTCCGTCAGTTTTCTGGTCCCGATTTGTAAATAATTCCAAGTTTGTTTGTTTGTTTTTTGGGGAGTCAAAATACTTCCCCCAGGCCATAAATTAGAAAGTCAATATTCTAAGAGATAAATGTTTATAAATTAATACAACTATTTATTTTAGAAAATCAATCTTTTCATGCTTTCATATCCACAAAACTGGATGTCACCTTTTTTTTTTTTTTGAAAGTCAAATACCCCCCCTCCCCTGTATTTTTGAAAGTTTTTTACTA
This sequence comes from Neoceratodus forsteri, assembly GCA_016271365.2. Lineage (NCBI taxonomy): Eukaryota > Metazoa > Chordata > Ceratodontiformes > Ceratodontidae > Neoceratodus > Neoceratodus forsteri. The sequence goes on along the minus strand of JADMNL010000023.1, from coordinate 553,246,364 downwards.
TATTTTTAGAAGTCAAATACTTCCAAGATCAAGTTAAGTGAAGCCCTGCCTGGAAGAATGTGTTGGTGACCATTTTAGGTACCTATTCATGACACACTCACTTTTTTTTTCCATATACATTTTATGCCACATTATATTCCCATTTTACCCCCACCATGCCTCGGTCATGCACTGGAGGCACACGCATGCCATGGCTCCAAGGCACCCTCCCGCTACTTGCCACGCCACCCACCTAGGCTGCCCGGCCAGACCTCCATCGGAGGGCAGTGGAACTACGGGGGATGACAGTGATCCTACCTGTGAGAGGAGAGCTGCCATTACGGCTGTTCAATCCTGCCCCCCGACAGCTCCCCGATGACCCTGGCATGTTTCTAAACCTGGGTTGCCGGCATGGCGTGAGGTAAGGCATCCAGCGCCTCAGCCCTCTGCACCACCGGCTGGCTTAATGACCATCACTTTACCCAGTTTTACTGCTGATGGAGATATAAAGACAATACAGTTTCAGCAGGCAAGGGATGTAATACAGCCATGCATAATGTTTTTCTTTGTGTTATGTTTTTAGACACCTACCTGGTCTCCATTGTTCCTCTCCTTCAGGCTTCCCAAGGAAGATCTCTGCTGCACATCCAGGTCACCATCCACTGTCGGGATATGCCTCCAAGCCCCTTGGGTCCCCTGCCACTATGGACTGGTCTCGCCTATCCCTCCCAGAGGGCTCCTGTTGACATCAGGGGAGAGGCATCTGCAATCAGGGAACAACTGTCATGGGGGCAGCACTAACATGCTACGGGCTGCTTGGCATTTGAGGGATTCCTGGGTACCATCCTCAGCAAGGCCACTGGTTTTCAGTTTTTACCAGAAAACCCAGTAAAATTCCAGAATTTGGACTACCTGCACGCCGGTAAACAAAGAATTTCATGCAATTTGGCATTTTATATCACATCAGAAAATCTACAGAACTTGCATTTTTCTTATAATTGCTTCTTGTACTATTTTCAGTTTGCTTGATTTAATACTCTGTATAGTAAGCCTTCTTTGATTCTGATTATTGACAGACATACTGAAATAATGACAGTAGAATTCTGGTAAAATCCAGAAATAACACTAACAACCAGTGGTGCAATTCCCAGAATTTCACGTCTTGAACACAGAATTTCATTTCTTTAATCACCGTAAATCAGTGGCCTTGATCATCAGGATTGGAGAATGGCGGTTTTTTTGTTCTGGGGGCCCTACTACTGCCCAATGGACATAGCCATGCAGCGACTTGCTGAGGGGTGTTCAGTGTTGCACAGTCACTCACATCTCCAGGGATGCAATGTCAAGGCACCACAAGGAGCTACTATTGCAGTGATGCAGCACAATATGCCATCCTGAGAGAGGAGAGTACAAATCCTCCCCAACAACCGCCACTCCTGACATCCGAGCTTGGGCCCCAAACATGGGTTACAGATCAATCCACCACTATTTAGCATAATGTGGGGCCCAAACATGGGTCACAGGGTGCAACCCCCACTGCTCAGCAATATGTGGGGCACAAAATGGGTGACAGAGTGGCCCCCAACACTCAGCACCATGTGGGGATGGACATGGGTCACAGAGCAGCCCACTCTACTTGGCAATATGTGGGGCATGAACATAGGTCACAGAGCAGTGCCCCATCACTCAGCACCATGTGGGACATGAACATGGGTCACAGAGCAGTGCCCCATCACTCAGCACCATGTGGGGCATGAACATCGTCACAGAGCAGCGCCCATCACTTAGCACCATGTGAGGCATGAACATGGGTCACAGAGCAGTCCCCATCACTTAGCACCATGTGGGGCATGAACATGGGTCACAGAGCAGTCACCCATCACTCAGCACCATGTGGGGCATGAACATGGGTCACAGAGCAGCGCCATCACTCAGCACCATGTGGGGATGAACATGGGTCACAGAGCAGCCCCATCACTTAGTACCACATGGGCATGAACACTGGTCACAGAGCAGCGCCCATCACTTAGCACCATGTGGGGCATGAACATGGGTCACAGAGCAGCCCCATCACTTAGCACCATGGGGCATCAACATGGTTCACAGAGCAGTGCCCCATCTCTCAGCACCATGTGGGGCATGAACATGGGTCACAGAGCAGCGCCTCACTCAGCACCATGTGGGCATGAACATGGGACACAGAGCAGCGCCCATCACTCAGCACCATGTGGGGCATGAACATGGGTCACAGAGCAGCGCCTCCTCTCAGCACCATGGGCATGAACATGGGTCCCAGAGCAGCGCCCATCACTCAGCACCATGTGGGGCATGAACATGGGTCACAAAGCAGCCCCATCACTCAGCACTATGTGGGGCATGAACTGGGTCACAGAGCAGCGCCAATCACTCAGCACCATGTGGGCATGAACGGGTCACAGAGCAGCGCCCATCACTCAGCACCATGTGGGGCATGAACATGGGTCACAGAGCAGTCCCCATCACTCAGCACCATGGGGCATGAACATGGGTCACAGAGCAGTCCCCAACACTTAACACCACGTGGACATGAACATGGGTCACAGAGCAGTCCCCATCACTCAGCACACATGGGGCATGAACATGGGTCACAGAGCAGCCCCCATCACTCAGCACCATGAGGGGCATGAACATGGGTCACAGAGCAGTCCCCACCACTCAGCACCATGTGGGGTATGAACATTGGTCACAGAGCAGCCCCCCCCAATGCTCAGCACCATGTAAATCCTGAATATGGCTCACAGAGCAGACCACTCTACTTGGCAATATGTGGGATATGAACATGAGTCACAGAGCAGTCCCCATCACTCAGCACCATGTGGGGCATGAACATGGGTCACAGAGCAGTGCCCCATCACTTAGAACCATGTGGGGCATGAACATGGCTCACAGAGCAGCCCCATCTCTCAGCACCATGTGGGCATGAACATAGGTCGAGAGCAGCGCCCATCACTCAGCACCATGTGGGGCATGAACATGGGTCACAGAGCAGCGCCCATCCTCAGCACCATGTGGGGCATGAACATGGGTCACAGAGCAGTCCCCATCACTCAGCACCATGTGGGCATGAACAAGGGTCACAGAGCAGCGCCCATCACTCAGCACCATGTGGGCATGAACATGGGTCACAGGGCAGTCACCCATTACTCAGCACCATGTGGGGCATGAACATGGGTCACAGAGCAGTCCCCATCACTTAGCACCATGGGGCATGAACATGGTCATAGAGCAGCCCCATTCCTCAGCACCATGTGGGGCATGAACATGGGTCACAGAGCAGCGCCCCTCACTCAGCACCATGTGGGGCATGAACATGGGTCACAGAGCAGCTCCATTACTCAGCACCATGTGGGGCATGAACATGGGTCACAGAGCAGTCCCCAGCACATAACACCATGTGGGGCATGAACATGGGTCACAGAGCAGCCCCATCACTCAGCACCACATGGGGCATGAACATGGGTCACAGAGGAGCGCCCATCACTCAGCACCATGAGGGCATGAACATGGGTCACAGAGAGCCTCCCATCACTCAGCACCATGTGGGGCATGAACATGGGTCACAGAGCAGCCCCATTACTCAGCACCATGTGGGGCATGAACATGGGTCACAGAGCAGTCCCCATCACTTAGCACCATGTGGGGCATGAACATGGGTCACAGAGCAGCCCCATCCTCAGCACCATGTGGGGCATGAACATGGGTCACAGAGCAGCCTCCTCACTCAGCACCATGTGGGCATGAACATGGGTCACAGAGCAGCTCCATTACTCAGCACCATGTGGGGCATGAACATGGGTCACAGAGCAGTCCCCATCACATAGCAGCATGTGGGGGCATGAACATGGGTCACAGAGCAGCCCCATCACTCAGCACCACATGGGGCATGAACATGGGTCACAGAGAGCGCCCATCACTCAGCACCATGTGGGGCATGAACATGGGTCACAGAGCAGTCCCCATCACTTAGCATCATGTGGGGCATGAATATGGGTCACAGAGCAGCACCCATCACTCAGCACCATGTGGGGCATGAACATGGGTCACAGAGCAGCACCATCACTTAGCACCACATGGGACATGAACATGGGTCACAGAGCAGCACTATCACTTAGCACCACATGGGGCATGAACATGGGTCACAGAGCAGTCCCCATCACCAGCACCATGTGGGGCATGAACATGGGTCACAGAGCAGCGCCCATCACCAGCACCATGTGGGGCATGAACATGGGTCACAGAGCAGCGCCCATCACTCAGCACCATGTGGGGCATGAACATGGGTCACAGAGCAGCCCATCACTCAGCACCAGTGGGGCATGAACATGGGTCACAGAGCAGCGCCCATCACTCAGCACCATGGGCATGAACATGGGTCACAGAGCAGTCCCCATCACTCAGCACCATGTGGGGCATGAACATGGGTCACAGAGCAGTCCCCATCATCAGCACCATGTGGGGCATGCACATGGGTCACAGAGCACCCCATCACTCAGCACCATGTGGGGCATGAACATGGGTCACAGAGCAGCACCATCACTCAGCACCATGTGGGGCATGAACATGGGTCACAGAGCAGTCCCCATCACTCAGCACCATGTGGGGCATGAACATGGGTCACAGAGCAGTCCCCATCCTCCAGCACCACGTGGGGCATGAACATGGGTCACAGAGCAGCGCCCATCACTCAGCACCATGTGGGCATGAACATGGTCACAGAGCAGCGCCATCACTCAGCACCATGTGGGGCATGAACATGGGTCACAGAGCAGCGCCCATCACTCAGCACCATGTGGGCATGAACATAGGTCACAGAGCAGCCCCATCCTCAGCACCATGTGGGCATGAACATGGGTCACAGAGCAGCCCCATCCCTCAGCACCATGTGGGGCATGAACATGGGTCACAGAGCAGCCCCATCACTCAGCACCATGTGGGCATGAACATGGGTCACAGAGCAGCCCATCACTCAGCACCATGTGGGGCATGAACAGGTCACAGAGCAGTCCCCATCACTAGCACCATGTGGGCATGAACATGGGTCACAGAGCAGTCCCATCACTCAGCACCATGTGGGCATGAACATGGGTCACAGAGCAGTCCCCATCACTCAGCACCATGTGGGCATGAACATGGGTCACAGAGCAGTCCCCATCACTCAGCACCATGTGGGGCATGAACATGGGTCACAGAGCAGCCCCATCACTCAGCACCATGGGGCATGAACATGGGTCACAGAGCAGCCCATCACTCAGCACCATGTGGGGCATGAACATGGGTCACAGAGCAGCCCCCCATCACAGCACCATGTGGGCATGAACATGGGTCACAGAGCAGCCCCATCACTCAGCACCATGTGGGGCATGAACATGGGTCACAGAGCAGTCCCCCATCACTCAGCACCATGTGGGCATGAACATGGGTCACAGAGCAGCCCCATCACTCAGAACCATGGGGCATGAACATGGGTCACAGAGCAGCGCCCCATCACTCAGCACCATGGGGCATGAACATGGGTCACAGAGCAGCACCATCCCTCAGCACCATGGGGCATGAACATGGGTCACAGAGCAGCCCCATCCCTCAGCACCATGTGGGGCATGAACATGGGTCACAGAGCAGCCCCCATCCCTCAGCACCATGTGGGCATGAACATGGGTCACAGAGCAGCACCGCCACTCAGCACCATGCGGGCAGGAACATGGGTCACAGAGCAGCACCTGTCACTCAGCACCATGCGGGCATGAACATGGGTCACAGAGCAGCACCCTCACTCAGCACCATGCGGGCATGAACATGGGTCACAGAGCAGCCCCCATCCTCAGCACCATGCGGGCATGAACATGGGTCACAGAGCAGTCCCCATCACTCAGCACCTTGCGGGCATGAACATGGGTCACAGAGCAGTCCCCACCACTCAGCACCATGCGGGCATGAACATGGGTCACAGAGCAGTCCCACCACTCAGCACCATGCCGGGCATGAACATGGGTCACAGAGCAGTCCCCATCACTCAGCACCATGCAGGGCATGAACATGGGTCACAGAGCAGCCCCATCACTCAGCACCATGTGGGCATGAACATGGGTCACAGAGCAGCCCATCACTCAGCACCATGTGGGGCATGAACATGGGTCACAGAGCAGCTCCCATCACTCAGCACCATGCGGGCATGAACATGGGTCACAGAGCAGTCCTCATCATTCGACACCATGCGGGTCATGAACATGGGTCACAGAGCAGTCCCCATCATTCGACACCATGTGGGGCATGAACATGGGTCACAGAGCAGCACCCCATCTCTCAGCACCATGTAGAGAAAATAATGTTATTCTCACTGGATTTTGGTGAAAAGAAAAAATTACTCACCTTAGTAATTGTGTTTCTTCTAATGGAGTCTTGCTGTATTCTGACAATTGCAGTTAGCCCCAGCACTTGCACTGCCCTGGAGATGAAAGAGTTAACTCTATGCTGAGAACATAGAATGCTGGGCTTGAGCTCGGCTCAAACCACTGTCTGCTGCACTTGAAGTGTAACCATCAGATTCTTACGAGCACTACTAACTAGCTACACTTTCAAAGAGGAAATTGTAAAACTGATAGCCAAAAGGCAACTAAAATTTATTTTTTGTCCCATAAGACTCAAGTCAGAAACCCAAAAACAAAACCAGGTAATGAACTAAATAGACTAAACAAAATTAAACCAAGAGGCAGAAGCAGTGCACCCTGGGTGTAGCACTGTACCTGCCATCCCACTTCCTAAAACCATCTTCTGAGAGGGAGGCAGGAGGAGGTCAGAATACAGCAAGACTCCATTAGAAGAAACACAATTTCTAAGGTGAGTCATTTTTCTTCAAACAACATGCAGTCTTTCTGTATTCTGACAATTGCAGACTACTGCCAGTACCTCCATGGAGGAGGAATCAAACCTATTTTGGAATAGGCTCTGCAGCACCGCTGACCAAACCTAGCATCACTCCTAGCCTGAATATCCAGGAAATAATGCTTGGTAAATGTATGAACAGTTTTCCAGGTGCCTGCTTTGCATATCTCTAATAAGGAATATCCCTGGCAGCAGCCAGGGAAGCAGCTGTACCTCTAGTCAAATGCGCCCTCAGGCCTGAAGATGGAATCTTGCCTAGCTTTCATAACAGAACTGTATACAAGAGACAATCCACCTGGCAATAGTTCTCTTAGTGGCAGGTTTGCCTTCCCACTTCTCCATATGTGAGGAACAACTGAAGAGAGTCAAACCTGTGGGCCTTAGTACGATCTATGTAGTAGCTAAGTGCCTCTTAACATCCAGACTGTGTAATCTTCTTTCTCCAGAAGAAGAGTGATCAGTGAAGAATACAGGGAGAGACATGGACTGGTTCAAATGAAAATCTGAAACCACTTTAGGTAAGAACCTCCTATTGGTTCTCAGGACCACCTTATCTCTATGGAAAGAGATAAAATCAGGCTTCACTGACAGAGCTTGCAACTCACTGATACGTCCTGGCAGAGGTATAGCCAACAGAAACACAGTCTTCCAAGTCAAGTACTTGAGATCTGTTGGAGACAAAGGCTCAAAGGAGGTTGCATAAGCTGGGCAATGCAAACATTAAGATCCCAAGCAGGGGAGGGTCCCTAAAGGGGATTGGTATGAAACAATCCCTTGAAAATTTTACAGAAAACAGGATGAGATGCCAGTGAAGAGAGTTTACCTACTGACAAGAAAGCAGAAACAGCTGACAAATGTACCTTGAGGGTAGCTGGTCTGAGGCATAGGCCATTGAGATGAACCATATAGTCCAGAACTGTAGACAATTCAGCAGTATCAGGGAGTATATGCTTTGGTACACCAAATACTAAATCTCTTCCACTTAGAATTGTAAGTCTTCCTGATGGCAGGTTTTCAAGAGGCTTTGAGAATATCCAGAACCCCGAGACAGGTGCAACCCTGCATACGCTTAACTCTTCAAGACCCATGCCTTGAGGTTGAGAGACCAAGGTTGGGATACCAAATCATCCCTGAGAGGAGGTTAACAGATTGTGATTCCTGGGAAGAGACAGGGAGGATGCACTGCTAAGGACAAGAGAAGAGGGTACCAAGGCTGCCTGGCTCAGTCTGGAGCAATCAGGATCACTTTGCAAGATTGTGACCTTGTCTTCACCAGGACCTTGAAAATCAGAGGAAAAGGAGGGAAGACATACAGAAATTTCCCTTCCCAATTCAGAAGCATCCAGAAGGACTGAGCCCAAGACTGGGGGTCTGCAACAAAACAAAGGGAGTTGGTGATTGTCTGGGGCTGCAAAGAGGTCTATCTCTGGGGTGCCCCATCTTGAAAAGATCACTTTCAGCACTAGGGGATCCAGGGACCATTCGTGATGGCCCTGGGAGATGAACTGCTACCAGAGAAGCCTGAAGGGAGTAAGCCAGTATCCATATTTTCATTGCTTCCATGCACAAGGCCGTGGACCAAGTGCCTCCCTGCTTGTTGATGTACCACATGGTGGTGGTGTTGTCTGTCCTGACCTGAACCACCTTGTTCCTTACTGATTGTGAGAAAGCCTGCAGAGCCGGTACACTGCCCTGAGCTCCAGAAGATTGATGTGGAGAAGAGACTCTTGAGGGGACCACACCCTGAGCTGTGAGAGCTCTAAATGGGCCCCAACCCAGGAGAGAAGCGCCTGTGGTTAGGACCACAGAATGGGACTGTGAAATGAATGGGGTCCCTTGTCTGAGACTGTCCTGATCCTGCCACCACTGAAGAGCCTGGATCAGAGTCCGAGTCACTGAATCGGCTTGGTCAGAGGATCTTTTTCTAGACCAAAAAGCCCTCAGATTAAATTGAATGTCTCTCATCTGAAATCTGGCCCTTGGACCACTGTGGTGGAAGCTGCCATGTGGCCCAGAAGCTGAAGGAAATGCCTTGCTGGTCAAGACACCAGAAGATGAAATGAGTAAGCCAGCTCTATATGGCCCTTGCCCTTGCCCTTGCCAAGGAGAAATACTTGCTTTGACAGTATCCAGTTCCGCTCTATGAAAGTCAAGAGTTGAACTGGCTCAAGAACTGACTTGGGAAGACTGAGAAGGAAACCTAGAGAAGTGAGCAACTGCTGGGTCACTATTACATCTGACTTGACTTGGTCTGAGATTGGCCCACTATGAGCCAGTAGTCCAGGTAAGGGAATATGGAGATATTTTTCCTCCTTAGAAAAGCCACCACTACTGCCAGGCACTTGGCGAACACCATTGGAGCTGATGACAGGCCGAAGGCATTGCTCTGAATTGGTAATAGCCTGAAGGCAGTTCGAACCTGAGGTACTTTCTGTGGGAGCACCTGATGGGAATGTGACAGTAGGCATCCTTTAGGTCCAGGGAGGCTAGCCAGTCCCTGGCCTTAGAGAAGGGAAGAATTATTCCAGAGTCACCATCTTGAACTTTGGTTTCAAAGCTGTTTGTTCAGGTATCTTAAGTCTAGGATGGGCCGCCACTCCCCTGATTTTTCAGAGTAAGGAAGTACCTGGAGTACAGACCTTGCCCCTGTGGGCTGTAGGAACTCTCTCTATGGATCTTAAGGCCAGGAGAGATGAAACCTCTGCCTCTAGGGCAAGGGTTTTGGAGATGCTTGCAGGTGGAAAAGATCTGGCACTCAGTTTCGGAAACTTTTGAAGCTGAGAGACAGTCCTGAGTTACTACCTCCAGGACCCACTTGTCTGAGATAACAGACTGCCAGTCCTGGAAATAAGCTCAGCCTGCCTCCTACAGGAATGGGGAGTCGACCGGGCTTACACATCAGGGTGTCTGCGTGCAGGAGGCTCTGGGCTGAGAGGAGGATGCAGCTCTGCTCATCTCCTTTCTACCTCTCCCTCTCCTCTAAAGAACCCCTCTGAGCAAAAGGAGAGGAGAGGAGGCCTGAGCTGAAGAAAGGCCTTTAAAAAGGCCTGCCCCTGCCCCTAGACTGCTGCCTCTGAGGAGTGGTTTGCCTTCCTTGGCTTGAGCACTCCTATAGGTGGTCCTGTATTCATCCATCTTTTCTGCTCCCAAACAGAGAATTACCTACAACAGGGAAATCCATGGCCTTAGCCTGGGTATCCTGTGATAGGCTAGTACATCTGAGCCAAGCCATTCTCCGCAGAGCAACAGATGTAGCCATGACTCTAGAAGACACATCATTGGAGTCGACAGCAGCATGAAATTTGATTTTGATGCCTCAATCCCATCCGCAGCCACTTCCTCCAGCTCCTTGGTCAGCTGGGGAGGTCTATTAGGCAGTTCCAAGACAGACTCCCACCTAGACTTCTGGAACCTGGCAGCATAGGCCATGTAATTAACCTGTCTGAGTCCCAAGGAAGATGCCAAATACATTGCTTCTTGGCCATGGCATCTATCTTCCTGGAGTCCTTATCCAGGGGTGTGAAGCCAAGAGAATGCCAGCCTTATCACAGGCTGCAGCCTGTACTACCCTAATATGGCTGCAATGCTGGTATAGGAACTCTGAACTTGAGTTCTGATAGCATATACCTCCTGTCCATATGCTTGTCCACTGGAGGCAGAGAATTTGGTGTTTTTAAAGTTTATGTGTCTGTTTCCCAAAGATTATGCAAGGAACAGACAGCATCTTAGATTCTGGGATGTCCACCATCTCAACAAATCAGGCTTTTCTTCCTCCTCATCAGCTTCATCCACAGGGAGCCGGAGGAGTTCAGCCACTTTCTTGTAGAACATAAAGTGGAAGGGACTCAGAAAGCCTAGGAGGGAAACTCCAGAAGGTCTGTCTGGGAGATGTCCAGTTCAATGGGCTCATCCAGACCCTCTCCGCCATCATAGTCGTCTTCTTCATCCTCTTCACCTTCCCCTCCCATTCCGGATCATAATATTCCTCCACAGAGTAATCTGCAATGGGAGGAGCGAAGACCCGAACGCGCCGACCAACAGGGGCGGTCCGGTCGAAACGGTCAGAGCGATTCAACAATGCTAATCGCCCGGCAATTTCATCACGCCGGATGGAGAGATTCAGGATCCCAACCGGTCGATTTATCTTTTCTTTCTTTTCGAAGAAACCGACCCTTCAGAGTCAGCTTTCCTTTGCCTGAGGAAGTCTGGCACTGGTCAGAGGGCATCCCTCAGGTTCGGTCGGAACCGAACCGGGCTGGCCATCCAGGTCAGCGGACTTCTCGGCCTCCTTATCCCTAAGCCTGCCCAAACGTTTTTCCCAGGGTGGTCTTTGGGAAATTCTTGCAAATTTGGCAGTCTGAATCGAGGTGGTCAAACCCCAGACATATACACAGGTGGTGTGGGGATCAGCCTTAGCAAAGCCTCCCCACACACACCACAGTGCTGAAATCCAGTGGCCAGGGTTTTTTCCTGGGTTTTCAGACATGGCCAACCACAGAATTAACTCACCTTTTACATGGCTTCAGGCCAGGTAAGACAAAACCCTATCGGTTCCACACCGTGTCACAGGCGCTGGAAAAAACGAAATGCGTTTTTAGAACCGACAGACACCGGTATCACCACAAGAAGTTTTAAAATAACAACTGATCGGTTCAGCCGAATCGACCGCAGTTTACAATTTCGCACACTTAACTCTAAGTCCACTACCTAATACCATTTACTGTACCACAGACAGGGATCTGAACCGAGAGAAAATGAAGAAATTCTCAAGGAATAAATCACGAAAACTTTACCAACCGGAAGCAAGGAGCAAACCCCGAGCGACTGTTAAGTTAGGCGGAGTAAAGAATCTGATGGTTACACTTCAAGTGCAGCAGACAGTGGTTTGAACCGAAGCTCGAGCTCAACATTCTATGCTCTTAGCATAGAGTTAACTCTTTCATCTCCGGGCAGTTCAAGTGCTGGGGCTAACTGCAATTGTCAGACTACTGCAAGACTTCATGTTGTTTGAATGTGCAATCTTTATTATCTGGTGTCGTATAAATCACCTGATGCATTTCAGATACACAGATCCTTTATCAAAGGTCTCAGTAACATGCAGCTCCTTTTCATGATTATGCACATTAACATGAAAACAAGATCCCTTCCCACTAGATCTCATCTGCGCTACATTGTATGCATGACATCACAGTTCTCTGTTGTGGCATAACCACTTCCACAGAAACATATTGTGATGTCATAAGCAGAGGACTCTGATGTTAGTGTAAGCAAGGCAAGGCAATTTTATTTATAAGGTGCCCAATCCGACGACGCTCTGGGCGAACATAAATGAGGACATACAGCAGTGAATAAAACCATAATAAAACCTCATTAAAACCATAACAGGATTAAAATTCAACCAAAATAAAGGTTTCCAGAGTCAATCTTCAAAGGGACTGGCCAAAGCTAAAGATGGTGTCAGCGGTCAAAGGCCAGGCTGAAGAGGTGGGCCACTGTCTGAGGGCTGCCATGCCGTGGGTACCCAGTGAGACACAGGCGAACTGGAGAGCCTTCAAGCATGATACATCACACACTAGTGCCTGTTACTGTGGTTATAACATGGCCCAAGCGGGGTAGGATACAGGCTGATCTTGGCAATTGGTTCTGTCCTGTGATGATATACTGAGATTTCGTCCAGCGCTCAATAATGGATAGGAGGCAGAGGATGGTGGTTAATGGCACTCACTCTAATGCTGGTAGAGTGACCAGCAGGTACTGCAGGGCTCAGTACTGGGACAATCCATTTCAATGTCTTCATAAGCCACATTGCAGAACTGGAAGGAAGGTATATCTTTGTGCAGATTACACCAAAGTCTGAAGTAGGATGGACACTCCAGAATGGGTGGAGACCCCTATTTGCAGACAACACCAAGATGGGAGCAGTGGTGAATGACCAAGGGGTGGCAGGGGTTGCAGGAAGATCTAACAAGGCTGGAGACATGGTCTGACACCTGGCAACTTGGTTTTAACGCCAAAAATGCAAGGTGCTGCATTTCAGGGCAAAGAATCCAAAGAGGAGCTACCATCTGGGGCTGAGGTGCAGCTAGCTGTGACTGAGGAGGAGGAGAAAGATCTGGGGGTGCTCATTATGGGAGCAATGAACAACTGCACAGTATAGGAAAGCAGCAGCAGTGGCCAACAAGATGCTGGGTTGTATTGCAGAAGGGTATAACCTCTAGGAGGAGGGAGGTGATTCTGCCATTATACAGATCGCTGGTCAGACCCTCACCTGAGTACTGTGTTCAGTTTGGCACCCTTAGCTAAAGAGGGAAATTAGATTCCTTGAAGGTGCAACACAGAGCAACAAAGATTATCCTGGGTCTGGGGAGTTACCATAGGAGGTTAGACTGAGGGAGTCGAACATGTACTCTCTGGAGGAGAAGAGGGACGGGATATTTATTTATTTAGCTTCTGTTTACTGGGTAAGTACACTAGACAAGTAGTATGCCTATTTTCAGGAACGACCGGGAGAGCACAAAACATACAGTATACATACATGGCAACATTGGAGAAACAGCATGATACAGTAAAAACAGCTATAACAACGCTTGTATAAGGGCAGAGAAATGCCACACATAGTACAATTTGTTACAGGACATAGACATTAGAATCACTGAATACATATTTCATAGACCATCATGGACTCAGAGTGACAATAGTGGACTGCAGAGTATTACATTACAGGGACTAGGAGCAGTCACATCTTGTCGTTTGTTTTAGGTGGGACCACAGGAGGAGCGAAAGGTCCCATGTGGGAAGGGCAGAGCGAACAGAGTCCGGAATGGAGTTCCAGAGCCCAGGCACAAAAGCGATATGACTGAGACCTTTAAGTACATGAAATGACTGAGACCTTTAAGTACATGAAAGGAATAAACAGGACAGGCACCGAGGGACTGTTCAAGGGGAGAGTGGGAGAGACACTCAGCGTCATGACATGAGACTGGAGAGTGGAAGGTTAGAAGGGAAATGAGGAGAGCATTTCTTCTGGAAAGGGTGGTAGCAGTGTAGAATGCACTACCGGCAGAGGTGGTGGCCTGTAAAACAATGGGATGCTTCAAGGGGGCTGGATAGGGCAAAGGAGGGCAGCTGCAGAGTAGGTGCTGCTACAAAAATCGAGCAGACTCGATAGACCAAATGGCCTTTTCATGGGGCAGTTTCAGATATGTTCATATGAGACAGCAGGCCCAGTGGTGTAGAGGGCTGAGGGGTTGAATGCCTTATCTCCTGTCATGCCGGGCGACCCATGTACAGGAGCAGTACAGGTTGCCAGGAGTCAGCAGAGTGGGAGAGGACTAAGCATCACAGGGACAGCTCTCCTCTCCCAAGGAGGGGTGGCAGCCATATTGGCCCACTACTGCCCCAGGTGGAGGCCTAGTGGTAATGCAGCTCCCAAAGGTGATTTGAAGAGGGAGCTACAGCTGTGCAGGGTGTGTGCACTTCCCACATGTGCACTGATGCTGTAGTGAGGGAGCAAGGACACAGAAAATGGAAAATCAGAGGACGGGCTACCCAAAGCCATGCCAGCCTCCTGGGGCCCCTCCACCATCCCAACTGGGGACTCTGGATATGTTGCCTGGGTGGGAGGACAGCCTCCCCATTCCTGCTGCAGCATGAAATCTGGGGGGTATCCTCAGAATCGGGGGAGGTGGGACTCGAGCCAGATGCAGGAAAGGGGCAATGCTGAAGAGTCTCCCATCCTGCCCACAGGCAGAAAAACTTTGCTCAAAAAAAAAATAAGAGGGGTGGAGAGAGTTTGTAGGACCTTGGGAAATTCAAGGTGTGCTCAAGAGCATGGCACTTGGGGTTCAATACCAGAAGTACAAAATCATACACCTAGGGCATTGGACTCAGGAGCTGAGCATAGGATGGAGGACGTACTAACAGTTACTAAGTAGGAAAGGGACACTGGGATTATCATATCTGATTACCTCAAAGTGGCAGGGCAGTGTGACAAGCAGTGAGTAGAGCCAGCGGCATGCTGGGATGCATAGGGAGAGGTGTCTCCAGCAGGAGGAGGGAGGTGGTGTTGCTACTGTGTTGCTTGCTTGTTACACCCTACCTGGAGTACTGTGTCCAGTTCTGGAGACTGCACTTCAGAAAGGACATAGACAGGGTGGAGGCAGTCCAGAGGAGGACAAATAAAATGGTGCAGGGACTGCAAGAAACCCCTACCAAGACAGATTGAGGGATCTCAACATGTACACCCTGGAAGAGAGAGAGCAACAAGGGACATGATAGAGACCAACAAGTACCTCATGGGGTGACTAGGGTGCAGGAGGGAGCCTCTTTCAAATTAGAAAGAGCAACAGGACAAGACGTCAAGTGACAAAGCTGAGGGGTTTAAGAGGGATGTGAGGAAGTACTACTTCACTGAAAGAGTGGTGGAGCCTGGAAAAGACTACCAGCAGAAGTGGTGGAGCAAAAACAGTAGGGGGGCTTCAGGTAGGCGTGGGACAAACATAGGGTAGCACCACTGTAACCTTTATAGTGACTTGGGCTGGCTCTCCTTCTGCGTGCAAACAATACTACCTAGGCTCTCTTGTAAACTCGGTAATTAGAAATCAAACGCTGTTCTCACTGCTGGTGTTACTTACACCCCAGTCCTCCTCCCATGAGCTCTGCTCAGCTGGTAAGGAGCTACTTACCATGTCCAGATGCCGGACAGCCGTAGGCTCCAGAGCTTTCCACATTGCAGCCCCTAGGCTCTGGAACTCATTTCCATTAGCTCTTTGACAGGCCCTATCCCACATTTAGTTTTAAAGTGGGCTGCGACAGTACCTGTCTTCAGTAGACCAATGTGCTTGTTTTGACCCCACCTAACTCTGCTTTGCCTACACTAATTTTTCTCAGTTAAAATCATAGCACCTTCCGACCCTACCAAATTTCTCCTCTGCCCACTTGTACTTTCTCTCATTCCCTACCTCTCTTCCCTCCCTTTCAATATCCCACCTCTACCTACTGGATACTTCTGCACTTACTCTACCTCCTGGGTTGCACCCTTCTTCTCTCTCTCTGTTTCAGCTATTGGGTCCTAGTTGGACAGCCTCTCTCTCTCTCTCTCTCAGTCTTTCCTTTTTCTACACTGCTATAACCTATTCTCTCTATACCAGTTGCCATGGTTTGTACTATTGTTTTGCTTGCTTACTCGGATGTAGGTAACCCTTTGGAGCGTGTAATATCTTATGCTGCCATATGCTGCTTTCATTGTAAATTTCCACTAAGTTTTGTACTCAAACTGTTTGGTTTGATTGTTACCTGCTGCTCATCCATTATGGACTGTACAATGTTTTAATCTTTCACACGTTATTTTCTTGTTATGTATTATTTTCCACTGTTAGCTATACCTGTTATTATGTAATGTTTTGCACTGATGTAATGTATTTGTCTATCTGTTGTACTCTCCCAGGTCGTGCTCGGAAAATAGTCATTCTCCACGGCTACTGCACTACGCCGTTAACAAAACTAAATAAATAAGCAGGGTTGAGGAGGGCCACCGGAGACCAAATATGGTCTGCAGACACAGACTAGGCAGGGACTTTCTGGGTACAATGGGTACACCAAGTGATCCTTTTCCACCAACAAATTCTATGTTTCTATGTTAAAAATGGTTCAACCAATCAGCTTTTAAGATATGATCTATCAGTGAACCCACTGGGATGGGGCAATACTAGACCCAGTGCTTACTAACAGGGACAATGCTACTGACATCACGTGGGAAGCCATCTGGGAACCAGTGACCTTCAGACAGTCCCATATGGAAAAGATCTATATTTTTTAATATCTTAAATATATCCTAGTGTCCTTAGATATATCTCAAATATATGTCAGATACTAGTCATGTTTCAGGTATATTTTCAGATATATTCAAGATATTCACAGAATGATTCAAACACATGTCAGATATTATTGAAGTATTTAGATATATTTTCATATATATTCAAAATATTCACAGAAGTGTCAGATATCAGTCACAGTTTTCAGATATATTTTCAGATATATGTAAGACATTCACAGAATGGTTCAGGATGTATCATAAGTTGGAAACACCTTTGATATATATTTGAAATATAGTTCTTTAAATTAAGTTTGCACAATCTGTTCATGCAGTTCTATTTTAACTAAATATTTTATATATATATATATATATATATACACATACATACATATATTCTGAATATGTCCAAGATATATATTATGATTTACCTATGTATGTTTACTTTTTGAGGCCCTTATCTATGTTAATTGTTGTAGAAACCCTAAAATTATATTAATAAAATATGTTTAAATTATAAAGACTTATATGCAAAAATACCAACCTTTAAAAGAACAGTTTTGAACTTGAGTAAAGCAGTTTATACTTTCGTGGTTGTCAAAGGCCCACTGCTCTGCCTCATGCCCAAAAATATGCACATTCTTTTCATAGTCTGTGTTATCATTGGTCTCTTGTGACTCGCCAGCAATTGTTTCATATAAGCCCATATGGAAAATAACTACACTGTATTTTGTTAATATCGAGAGTATATCTGAATATGCCAAATACCTCACATATTTCTGATATCTGTGCATTTTTCCAGTTCTACTTTAGATATTTGCAGAATTCAGTGAGGTATGTCTTATACTTGGCATCGATATTCTAACTGTATATGTTTTGTTATACTGTCAAAGAAAATATTTTGTTTTACTTTTAATGTTTTATGGACTCTAAAATGAAAAATCATTATAGTTTTATGCAAGCATAATTTTACCCTTGGAAGTTCTACAATAAGTGTATGTTTACCTTTTATCTGCCAGCCCGCCCAGATCCTGTACCACTACTGGTCTCCGGCTTGCATCCCTTAACATATGTAGCCTCCTAAAGAAAACTGTTGTTCTCCAGTGCTGGGTCACCCAGCATCAACCTGATATTCTTGCTCTGGTAGAGATTTGGCTCTCCAAGTCCACCCCTGACTCGCTATCTCCTCTCTCTGAATACACCTTATTCAGGAAAGACCATGTAGGCAAATGCAGTGGTGGGTGTGCAATATTCATGCGGGATACCCTAATGGGTCACGACTCCCTGCTCCCAAACTTGACTATGGCGCCCAAGATCTCACACTAAAAGTAATCCCTGACCCTGCCAGAGGCCTCTTTCTCACTGTCTCCTACATACCCCCAGGGAACCAGAACTCAGCAGTCCAGTCCCTCATCGACTACCTCACATCCCTCCTGCACAAAGCTGAGCAAGTCATCCTTGGTGATCTTAATGTTAACTGGCTTGCTTCTGCCACCTCCCAAACCAGGGACCTTCGCTGCCCTGGATATGTCCCAACTAGTCTCACAGCCCACCAGGTTCAACCAATCCAGTAGAACCAACACCTCCTAGACATTATCTTATCAAACCGCCTTTAAAATCCAGGACATCACTGTCCTCCCCGACTCACTTAGTGATCACTCGCTAGTCATCTGTACCTGGTCATCCTCCTTCCAAAACCAGTGTCCCAGGCTACACTGTGCCGGCTCACGCCTCTGGTGGCCTAAAAAAGTTGAAACAGCACCTCAGCCCAGCGAGACTAGTCCCTCATCCAACATGCCCCAAATATCAACTCAGCTCTTGACTTCTTCACAAGTGCCTTCTGCAAGGCCTCTGACCTCTTCACACACCCCCACCAGGATCTGTACAAAGAAACACAACACCCTTGGATCACCCCTTCCCTCATCCAGAAACTTAAGAATAGGGATAATCTCTGATGAATCGCTGTAGATTCAGGCAATCCATCTGACAGACAAGCCTACAATGCACAGTGCAATAAGTGCACCTGGGCCATCAGACGGGCCAAGGCAGAGCACTACCAGGCCACCCTCACCTCCACCTGGGGCTCGGCAAAGACCTTCTGGGATAGCATGAAAGAACTAAATGGGAAGACCCTCCCTCCACCATCTCAGCTCACCATCGATGGCGCTACCTCCTCTGATCCACTATCTATAGCTGACTGTATCAACACCACTTTCTCTGATCTAAGCTCTGTCATCCCAGCAGCTTTCTTGATCCAATCCCCTCCTCACTCCCCTGCCCTGTATCGCCTCCCTTTCTACCTGCGTACACTATCCCCCACGAAGCCCGGCAACACCTGCTAAAAGCTCTTGTAGTAATAACCCCAGCAGCAACCCCTCAACTCCAGGATCCTCCGGCTGGTCCTGGATGTTGTCCTAGTCCCCTGATGGACCTACTGAACCAGTTCCTATGCCTTGGACAGTTCCCAGTGTGTGAAAACTGCTGAAATCACTCCAATACACAACAGCAGTGATTGATCCTCCCCAGCAACTATCGGTCAATCTCCATCCTCCCCAACTCTCCAAAGCCCTCGAAAAGTGGTGTCTATCCAACTATCTGAGTACTTGGCTAAATATGACATTATGTGCCCGAGCAGCACAGCTTCTGTCCAGGACACAGTACAACCACTGCTCTCCTGGAGTTCTCCCAATAGCTGCACTCTGCTCTCGACTCCAGCAACCTGGCCGTGCAGTGTTCATTGACCTCTCCAGGCCTCGACACTGTCTGTCACTCCCTCCTACTCAACTCTCTCCACCAACTCAGTTTCTCTGCTGGTCCCTTGCCTGGTTTTCCAGCTTCCTCTCTGCTAGATCCCAGTGTGTAAAAATCAAGGCTCCCTCTCCAACATTTGACCCGTTAGCTCTGGGGTCCCACAGGGTTCAATCCTGGGTCCCATTCTCTTCAGTCTCTACCTCAACACTCTCCCCAGCTCCTGCAATAGCAAGATGGTCCTCTATGCAGACAATGCAGTTCTCTTTGCCTCACATCCAGATCCCTCCACTCTCCAATCATCCCTTCAACTCTCCTACAACCAAACAGAAAGGTGGTTTCTTGATCACAGACTAGTCATAAAGCTTAAGAAAACCAAATCAATGCTCTTCTCTCACCACCAAAATAAAGCTAGAAGTGCCCCTCCTGATTTCCCCAACTCTCAGCTACCATTAGAGCAATTGTCCACATACAAATACCTAGGCATCACTTTGATACTGCCCTCACCATCCACACCCACATCAACACTCTTTCCTCCACCATAAACTCTCAGATTGGCCTACTTTACCACCATAGGGATTGCCTGCTCCTCGCTGCCCTCCGGCTGGCTATCATCTCCTCCGTCCTGTCCCTGTGGACTACGGCTGGCCCATCTATGCTGCAGCTGATAACACTGCCCTCTCTTAAATCCAGCTCTCCATCAATAAAGCCTGTAGGCTCCTGACCGGAGCCTCCAGCCATACCCACACCTGCCTGCTTTATTCCTCCGCCAACCTGCTCAACTTGAGGAATGTCTGCAGCATCAGACCTGCCTTCTTGCTAAGAAATCCTGCTCGAACTCTCCCCCAGGAGTCTCTGCCTCCCTACCATAGTCATCCTCATCCATTTCCGCCCACAGCTCTGTTAAAGCCACCTTCAAATTGCCCAGAACCAAGACCTCCCTCACCCAGAGGTCCTTCTTTTATCGAGCCCCTGCCTGGTTCAACTCCCTCCTACCTGCATCACCAACACTGCCAAACTTGGTCCCTTCAAAACTGCTCTCTGGAACTATCTCTTTAATGTCCGCTGCTGTAGGTGCAACTAACCCTGCTCCCCAATCCTACTGCAGGACCTTTCCTGCCTGGCCCCCTAATCTCGACAAGGTCCCTGGACTGCTGATCCATCTTTCCCCTACCCCTTTTACCTACCCCTTAGGTTTATACAAGGATGCATTCCACTGCAACTCCAGAGAAATTGTACATCGTTAATTGTAAATCTGTATTTTATACCAACATGTAACTAAGTGTATTCTGTGTTCAATGTCTGCACCTGTAATGTTGTCCAATGTTGTATCTGCACAATTGTCTTGCCCTCCCCAGTATGAGGTGCTCTTTGTAAATGAGTCCCTGACTCAAAGGTTGTAAATCCAACTTGTTCAAATAAAAAAAATGTTAGCAAACATATATTTTCAATATATTAGAGATTTATATTCTGAGGTATATTTCATGTATGTTAAATTAGGTTCGGCCTGATATACATCTGGAAAGTATCTGTAATATATGTATTATATGTAAGTAATAATACCTGACAGGGTGGGCGTTATTGGGATATAATGGACCACCCAAGGCGTAATGAGGCCACACCCAGGCGGAGGGGCCTTATAGCTCCTGGAAGGTCCGCTATATCCATAACGCCCACCCTAGAGGGTATTATTACACTTTAGATAATGGGATTGTATTAGTAGTTTTTATAAATAATGATTTAATTTTAAGAAAGTGGAAAATGTTAGTAAAATGCAGAGAAATACCTGGGTATGTAAAATAGTCCATTCAGTGCCACTAGAGGGCGTAATTTCCATTTATCTGTTCAAATTATGTGGGTACATATGGTTTTGTTTGAAGACAGTTGGGAGTGAGAGGCTGAGGTGTAGAGCGGGAATGGTGGCGTTATGGACACAGGAGTCGGTGATACGAAGTCAGACGAGCTGTGAGAGAGAAAGAAAAAGGTACTTCAGTTTTGTTTAAAATGGAAATGGAGGAGCGGAGTTTCGTTCGAGTTGTTGGTACTGCTCGATTAGCGGTGCTGGGTAGTGGCAGTTGTGAGGGTGTGCGGTTTCTGGACTTGTTAGTGCCGGACTGAGGAGTGGCTTAGTAGGGGGAAAAGAGCAAGAACAAGAATTGTTTTTACTTTTTGCAGAGAGTTTTCAAGATTGGTCAGTGTGGTGTGCATAGTAAAAATACCAGTTGTTGATGCGTAGGAACAGGAATATCAGGAGGTGATGGGTACTGCTGGGAGACTTGTTATTCAGTGGGTCAGTTGTTAAGAAATAACAGCTCATGGCTGGCTGTTTCAGCCAATCAGGAAGCTTAGTTTGACTTTACCCATTATCTAAATACAGATAATACATTGTAAATATATGTTTCACATAGCAAATAAATATGTTTTATAGTTTATAAATATGACTGGAATATAGATTACATATACATTTAAAATACAAATAGGCTACATTCTGTAAATATATGTTGAATGCACTATTTCTACATACAAAATAAAATGTAAGACCAAAGCCAGAATGACAGTACACATAGTAAAAGTCAGACCTCCCCACAGGACTGGCATTTGTGCTGTTCCTGTGGTTTTTCAAGAAAGTGTGAAATATCTGTGCTGTGGGAAAGTCTGTTTTTCGCTATTGCTACTTTTGGCTTTAGTTTAACAATTTTTCTTTTACTGTACAAATAAATTTTGTGATGGAAAATCCAAGAAGTGCCCTCTGGAGCTTCTGCTGTCAGTAAAATATGAATCTTGTTTGCTTGCAAGATAACGTATGTGTAGAATATATGAATATATTTTTGTATATATATCAAATATATTTATGCAAATGCTTGCTATGGTACTTGTACAGATTTGCATAACTAATTTGCATATTTCAAATGCACAGTTTATCATCCAAAAGCATGGTCATTTCCATTTTACAATAGTTTTGAATTGATAGAATTAGCTTACAAACCAGAGGGAAAGGTAAAGAGTAAAAAATAAGTACATGTTGTAACTCACCCGACATAAAAGGAACCAAAGAGGGTGGTATAAATACCAATATGAGTCTTACAAAATAAGGAGATCAAAAGGTAAGTTCTATGTGTAAGTATATACAGTATATGTAACCTGTAAATCAGTAGCAGTGGTGCATTATTAAGTAAGCATTCTATACCGTAGTCATCTAGTAGTTGCTAATAAGAGGAATTCCAGCTACACAGTTGTGTATATGCAACATCAAGATTGATCTATTGTTTGGGTATTTTAAGATATTTTTAACAATGCATATATTTAAAAAACGATTTTAGAAATATATCAACTATATAAAAAGTATATTTAATAATCAAAATGTTTACACAGATATATAAAATATATATTATGCACCTATAATAAAGATATCATGGAAATATATTTTGATATATCTAATATATATCTGTCACATATATTCTGCAAATAAATACACTTTTATAAATATATCTAAAATACATTTCTTTTCCATATGGGAAAATAATAATTCACAGAATATTAACAAGATAATTCAATGATATATGCAATAAATAGTATCTAATATATATCTGAATTATTTGATCAGATATATCTCAAATATTTCAAAACCAGCCAATTTGAGATATAATGCATATATTTGGAAACCATTACATAAATCTATTTTTGGATATAATTCAAAAACTATTTAAAATATATCTTAAAACATATATTCGAGATATAGTTCTTTTCCATATGGGAGTGTAGTTCAACATAACATCAGATGTCGAATCCAACCACACAATGGCGAGTCCTGGTCTTCAGAAGAGCTGATTTTACTAAGATGGGTGAATGCATCAGGAATGACCTGGTAGGAGAGACAGCCTGGTGGGGTGGATGAAACATGGGCCAAACTAAAAGAGGGCAATAATGAAGGCAACAAACCTCTATGTTGAGGAGATAAGCAAAGTAAAAGAAAGGAGACCGCTATGGTTCTCAAAGGAGGTAGCAGAAAACGTGAAGGCTAAGAGAGAGTAGCATTCAGAAAGGAAACAGAGGGAGGTAAGCAAAGCAGTAAGGATTGCAAAGGCACAAACCAAGAATCATAGAACTTGTCAGGCAGAAAAGGACCCTTGGCCCATCCAGTCTGCCCCTCCCCATTATTTCTCCTCCCCACTGAAAGCACCCATCCCACTGCCCTGCAATCCCATGTGCCTATCCCACGCCTCTTGAAACCAGACACTGTTTCGTCCCCACCACCACCTCTAGAAGCCTGTTCTATACTTCTATCACCTTCTCAGTGAAGAACCGTCCCTCTCATTGCCCCTGTAGTTCCCCGCTGCAGTCTCAAGCCATGCCCCCTAGTTTTAGTACCTTCCTTCCTGTGAAATAGACCCTGAGCACGCTCTTTATCCCTTGACATATTTAAAGGCCTCTATCACGCCCCTCTCTCCCTTCTAGTCTCCAATGTGTATGGCCTCAGTTCCTACATCTGTTCATACGGTTTGTCCTTCATACCCTGCATCATCTTGGTCACTCAGGAGTATCGGCAAGAGACAAGACATTTTAGGTATGTTATCAAAAATAGGAAACAAAGGGAGGGATTGTACAGTTAAACAGGAGGGGCTGACTGTACGGATGGGGATCAAGAAAACGAAACATCTTAAACAAACACTTCTGCTCAGTGTTTACAGTAGAAGAGGAAGGGAGGGACCACCCAAGGGCACCAGGAACGTTGCTGGGAGGGAAATGGACACCAGTCTCTTTCCTGAGGAGAAAGTCCAGAAGGCATTTGCTAACCTGAAGGTGGACAATGCTATGGTGCCAGATGGGTACACTCAAGGTGAGGAGGGAGCTCAAGAAGATACTAGCTGCACCTCTGACAGACATATGTAACAGATCGCTGGAGACTGGCGTGGTTCTGGAGGACTGGAGAAGGGCAGATGTAGTCCCACTTCAGAAAAGTGGTAGCAAGGAAGAGGCTGGCAATTATAGGCCTGTCAGCCTGACATCGGTGGTGGGTAAGTTAGTGGAAACACTACTAAAGGAAAGGACTGTGGAATATATTGTATCTATTGAATTAGAGGACCAAAGGCAGCATGGTTTCACAGATAGATTTCTTTGACTGGGACCAAGGAGTTGGATCAGAGAGGAGCAGTGGAGATGGCCTACCTGGACTTCAGCAAGGCTTTTGACATCATTCCACACTGGAGACTGGTAAACAAGTTGGGTAACTTATGGGTGGGTGATAAGGTGATAACCTGGAAGCAACTGGTTATCAGATAGGACACACAGCTCTGAGGAAAGGAAGGTGACCAGTGGGGTACCTCAGGGATCAGTGCTGGGACCGGTCTTCTTCAATGTCTTTATAAGTTACATAGTAGAGGACTGGAAGGTAAGGTCTGCCTCTTGCAGATGATAACAAGATCAGCAACAGAGTGGACATGGTGGGGAGGATGGGCAAGGATATAAAAGATTGGAAGAGTGGTCAAGGGTATGGCAGCTGGGTTTTAATGAATAAAAACAAAATAATGCACTTGGGTCATAGAAGCCCGGAACCGAATACAGAATGGGTGGAGTGATACTGACGAAGATCATGCAGGAAAGAGACCTAGGGGCAATCATGCTGGATGACCTAAAGATGGCCAAGCAGTGTGACAAGGCAGTCGGAAGGGTTAGTAGGATGCTGGGGTGCATAGTCCCTGGAGGAGAGGAGGGGAGAGAGGGATATAATAAGAGACCCTTAAATACCTCACAGGGTGGTCAGCCTGGTGGCGCTGAGGGTTGAGGCACTGGACGCCAAACCCCGTGACGCATTGGCGACCTGGGCTCGGGAACAAGCCCAGGCCACCAGGGGCGGATAGGGGCGAGAGAGGATCGAGCATCCAGAGGATTATTCTCCTCTCGGGGCAGGGAGGTTTGCCATCCTGCCACTGACTGCCCTCTGGCAATGACCGGAGGGCAGTATGAGTCGGGAGGGCACGACGTCATCTTTACGTTGATGAGGAGGGGAAGGGAGAAAACAGAAAAAGAGCTGGCAGGCTCCAGGATGGCCACACCAGCACTCTGACCGCCCCCAAAGTCTGGATTTTGCTCCGGGTTGGGGGTAAGCTGGCGCTCACCCCTGCCCTGCCTCAGGAGAGGCCATGGGGAATTAGGGGTATCGGGTTGGGGAACAGTACGGATGGGACCGAGTCCTCCCGAGGGAGGGACCAGAGTTGCCTGCCAGGGGAGCAAAAACACCTATATAGAAAAAATAAATACCACAGGGTAAATAAGGCACTGGAGGGGAGTATTTTCAGAGAAAAGGTGCTCTAGAACAAGGGGCATGACATGAAACTGGAGGGGATTAAATTCAGGAGGGACGTGAGGAAGTACTTCTTCACAGAAAGGGTGGTGGATACCTGAAACAGTCTTCAGGAGGTGGTGGGGCAAAAACAGTGGTGGATTCAAAATGCCAGAGAAAGGCACAAGGGAATTGTAGGAATAAGGAAGGGGAGAAGAGATTGTGCCGAGATCAAGTAGGGTCTGCAGCAAAAATGGTTAACAAAAATGGGCTGACTGGGTAGGCCAAGTGGCCCTTGTCTGCCATCACGTCTCTATGTTTCTGTTTAGGGTTGTATGTTTCATAGGTACAATTCCAGCATTCCTTCTTTCGGGTGGGGGACTGCAAAGCTTAACTAGCGATTTCTGCACACAAACAACTTAGGAAGGCACTTTCTATTAGCGATGCCTAAATGGTTGATATAAACATGTTATGGATCAGTTAAAATATTCTGTTTTTAAAAATGTAAGTTGAATTTAAATTCAAAATGTTTTACTTTGAGGAAAATAAGAGAAGCCCCGTGTGGAACTGGCCCGTGCCAACTGAACTTAGAATTTCAGAACCATCTGAGTAAAGCTGGCCCGCTGGCACTGAGGGGTTGAAGTGCTGGATGCCACACCTCACGCCACGCCAGCGACCCGGGTTCGGTGATGGACTCGGCTGCCAGGGGTCAGCAGGGGGAGAGAGGGATCGAGCTCGACGGCACTCTCCCTCTGGGGAGGGTTATAATAATAAGTATCACCGCTTACTGTCATCTCCCCGGTGAACCTGGGTACTGGCAGTGCAGTCGGGCAGTAGTGAAAATGGAAGGCTGACATTGGCTGAGGGCCCCTGGGCGGAGTCATGTCTCGGCACGCCTATCCCACTGGCCCTCCCCGAGCACCAACATCAACAGGGGAGGGCACAGAACAATGCAAAATGGCACCTGCAGCTTGTTCGGACAATGAGCCACTGCACTGCACGTCCGCAATAGGAGCTGAGGGCAGACTCCTGTACACTCACTCTTTTGAGGATTGGAGGAGGTAAGGGTCTCCTCCTTTGCCTACCCCGGGGTTAACCGGGTCTCTAGATTGAATTGGAGTGGTGTACTCTAGGAGCAGACACCTCAGCCCTAGTAGCGGAGTGTGGGTGCTTGGGGCTCTGAGAAAGTGGACTGGTTGGGGAAAGATAGAGAGCAAAAATAGAAAGTAAAAATTAAAAATAACTATCTGAGTGAGAAACACTTCTATGGTGTAAAGGGCTGAGTTTTCAACCCTCCCTTCTTGGAAGTTGTTCTGTATGTATGTTAAGTAAGTTTGAAAGCTGTTGTTGGTTATTGTTCTGTGCTTCCAGTTTAGAGTACTGTTTTAATTTTACTGTGCCTGACTTTCAAACCGAATAGCTTGTGACACCCATTATTCTTTTTGGCAACGCCGAACTATTTCACTGTTTGGTATACTTGGGATATGGTAGGTTACCATGAGGTGATAATGGAGGAACTTTCCTCTGATGCCTCTCTGAAGACGTTGGAACATAAATGTGTCTTACACCCAACTTTAGATAATATGACCATAACTAAGAAAAGAGAGATGATTCTAATCCACAGAAGATAGCTTGTTCACAAAATGTGAACAGTCTAAACAATCCTATAAAGATATAAACTCTTCTCCTCCCTTAAAAACAAAAACCCACCTTTCTCATGTTACAGGAGACACATTTAAGGAAAGTAGAACACAAAACTGCAAAATGTGGCTTTACAGAGATTATAGTCTCCTCAGATAGGGAGGGTAAGAGGAGGGGCAGCTCTATTAATATCCCGGAGCACTGCATTTCAACAATCAAATGCCTATGTAGACCCAGAAGGCCGACTGGCAATAGTAAATGGTCTCTCTGAGGGAGCCATGGTGACCTTCGTCAGCATTTATATTCTACCTGGGACAGATGATGTCACAGTTAGGGTCCTATTTCAACACATAACAGAATATCATCAGGGGTCCTGATAGTCAGGGTGACCATAATTTTAATATAGATAACTGATACAACCAACCCCAATCCTCCAACAAAATCAAGTGCCCAAAAGCGGCACACCTGTATATCAAAGAAATGCATTGGATAGATGCATGGAAATTTACACACCCACATAACCGAGATTATACTCATTACTCAGCCCCACACAAAACATACGCCAGAACTGATTTTTTCGGCCGCCCGTGGCGCTGAGGGTTGAGGCGCTGGACGCCACACCTCGCTATGCCGCGCAACCGGTTCGGGAATGGACTCGGGTGGCTGGGGTTTGCTGGGAGAGGGAGGATCGAGCGTCCTAACGGATGCTCTCCTCCCTCAGGGTAGGAATTATGGAACGCCCACGCTCTACATCACCCTTGTAGCCGGTGGAAGCACTGACAATGGAGGGGATGGAGGCGGCTCCATCTAACGGAGTTGGGGAGGGGGATGCCGCTGACGATGAGGGCATCACTTGGGACGACATCCTAAGCGCTTGACGCCCAGGGGTAGGGGACGAAGGGGAGAAAACGAGAAATCCCCTGGCAGCCCTAGATGAAGGCTGCCCTAAGTCCACCCGGACCACCTGCAGGACAGACCCCACTGTGCAAGGAGAGAAGGATGGGCACTCTAGGGCAGATCCCCAAGGTAGGGAAGGGAGACATGAGTGGACGGAAGGAGGGGGCTCCGGAGGTAGTAGGAGGGATAAAGAAAGAAAGTAAAAAAAACAAAAAAAAAACTGATTTTTTCATATTTCCGGCAGCATCAGTATCAAGTACAGAGCTGTGAGATACTGCCCTTCCCTGTCTGACCACTCTCTACTAAAATTAGCCTGGGGTTCAGATAAAAAGACCACTCTTTGGAAATTCAATAACTTCCCGCTTAAACCTTTCAGAATTCCAGGATTTAATGAAACAACGGATTCCACAGATACTGCTGGAAACCGATCACCTGACCTGAAGGTGGGGACCCTCTGGGACACCCTAAAGGCGGTCTTGAGAGGAGACATAGTAAAGTTTGCATGTCAGTATAAAAGATCTCAAACTGCTTGGCTAGAAAATTTGCAAAACAAAAGCGTTATAGGAATGGCACGCAGCAGCAGAAGACAGAGGGTCTTTCCCTTCTAGAGGCTGCCAAACAGAAAATATAATATTTGTTGGACATCAAGACAGAACAAGCTGTTCAGTACTTAAAGCGAAGTATTATGAAGGTGGCCTCGTAGTGCCACCAGATTATTAGCACATCGGCCGAGACAAAAAGGGCCCAAACAACTATTACCCAGATCAGACCACCAACATCCGGGGATGCCTTTAAATAATTTTATCAAACTCTATACACTAGAAACAGACACCGGAAGGTACAGACCTTCCTGGCATGCCTACATCTACCAGGCCTTAGTCAATCACAAAGGAAGTATTGGACTCCTATCTTGCAGACAGAGGTAGAAGCAGCTATAACAAATCTCAAAGCTAATAAACACCCAGGACCAGATGGACATTAAGGCGAGTTTTAAAACACATTTTAAGGAGCGACTGGTTCCTGTTTTCATGAGACCTGCCTGGGGATACTAGAGTGAAGGCAGCACCACCGCCTTGGAGATATGCAGCTATTACTAGTATACCAAAACCTGGTAAGGATCATTTGTATTATTCTTCATACAGACCCATTTCTGTGCTGAACACAGATTATAACATTTTCGAGTAATAGCCGCCTGACAGTGCAGCGTTGGATTTCCACTTGTGATGACAGCGAATTCGGTAGTAAGAATTGCACTGTTAAAACCTGTTTTGTTTAAGAGATTTGTATATCTTGTGATATAATAGTTCTGTATTTTATGTGTTACATATTTTTTATCTATTTTAGTAAAACTCCATTTTTAGAGCTTACTTGGTCTGACTTTGATTTCTTTCCTTTACAAGTAGAGTATATATGGTTAAAGCAGACACTATACATAAGCTTGAATGGTGATACCAAACTGGAAAAAGGTAAGTGTTTTAAATCTGAGGACTTTTATTACAGTTTTAGGGTTCATTTCTGTACACCTGGTTAGGTGCCCATAGGCAAAGGTATCTGGCCCCCCAAGACAGAATTATCTGAGTCTGTACATTGGGCACGCTAACAAGAGGTTCACAGTTTGAATCCCTCCAGAACTTGAAACCAAAGGTTGACTTGAACCCACAAAACAGACAAGAGGATTACCTTGTTCTGTTAACTGTTCAGAAGACTGCGCCAGAGGTTGGCACTTAAGGAGTAGAGGGCTGACCTGCTGAGTGGGTTTGTGACATTAACATCTGGCCAGGAACAGGTTCCAGATATATTCGCCCTTTATTTGCATCTTTTTACCCTCCCACTTAGATCATGAGTTTCACAGGTGGGAAAGGATGGGCCTGCATTTAGTAGGACAGTTTATAAACTCCAGTGTCATGAGTCACATTTGGGGACCAGAGGGCTAAATATGATATTCATCCACAGGACCATTTTCGACTCTTACAGACAACTGACTTTATCAAATCTTTATTGTCACGGCCCTCCTCTGACACCTCCCCTCAGATTGTAGACATATTTAAGCTAGTATTAGAGGGTAAAGCACTCCTAAACCATATTATATCATATTTGCATCAGGGTGTCAACCCTGAGGCAGAACTCCTACAGACTGTAAAGATGGCTTAGGAATCTGATTTAGGTACAACTGGATGAAACACTATGGATAAGCACCTGAAATATCTACATTCAACAACTGTCTCTGCAGTCTGGAGAGAATTCTCCTTGAAACTCACACTCTGTTTTTTTAAACACCAGCCATTCGCTGGCCCACCAGCACAGTGGTTGGATTTCTGCTTATGTGCCAATGACCCAGGTTCGGGAACGGACCCGGGAATTAGAAGGCCGGCCAGGGAGAAGGATCGAGCGTCCTGGGGACTGCTCTCCTTCTCCGAGGGAGGGAGGAAGAGTGTCCGCGCTTTATGGACCCCAGGTGGAGGCTGGGGTACTGCTGCAACCAGTGCCAGTACGCTTGGGGAGCGGGCAGATGCTGGATGTCATTGTGTATCCCCGCCTTTGGGCAGCAGGCAGCAAAAAGTCGGCCCCTGGCATGACGCACCCTCCGCTCTGCCATCCACTGCCTCCGACGCCCGCCAGGAGGGTCCCGCCCCTTGGCCCTGACCTGGGGGTTAATCTGGGGTTTGCCTGTGGTGTCCCTGGAGGGGGGCCCCCAGCGACTCCCCACCAGGGAGGCAAGCCTGGGCATGGGGGCAGCGGGTGGGATGGATCAGAGGACAAGGGTGGTACGGACAAACAGAAATAAAAAATAAAAACACCAGCCATTCAAGCCAAATACAGTATATGACCGAGGGGGAAATTCAAACAGCTGGAGGCAGTGGGATTGTTTAGTAGCCACACATGGGCATATTTTTTTGAGTTGCCCAGAGCTTCAACCATATATTCAGGATCTAAACAAAGCTCTCTTGGAGCTTTCACCTCATTTGCCCAGCTTATCCCCAAACTCTTCCTCTTTGCTAACCTACCAAAGGTTTACAACACCAGGAAACCTTTAAATATTTGTCTTCTTACTACGAAGAAGGTTATAACTGAAAATTGGTTTCTACTACACCCCAACTTTAGCTCAATGGCATGACCTAATGATTAGGGTGTACAGGATGGAACACTTAACTGCTATGGTAAACAAAAAGGGTATCTTTGAATTAATTTGAGACATTTGGTGTTATATATTTCAACTCATAAACCAGAGTTTCTGCCATGACTTTTCTGTCATATACAGTATCACTATACCATATCTAGAATTGGTATAATACAAGTTCTTATATAAGGATAAACACAGCATGTTATGGGCTTATTTGATTAATTAGTATAGATGTACATAATGAACTGTAGGGCACAGACTTTGTTGCTGTTTTATGTTAATTTTTGTTGTCAGTGCTAAATGTTTGACTGACTGTTTATTATATGTACTGAGTGTTACTGATTTGAAAAGTTATAAAAAAAAAAACACTTCAATGATTGAGTTTATAATGCTGTCTGAATGTTTCAAATAAACTGTCCTGATGGGCTGAAAATGATATCATGATTTATAATTTCCACTGATATTGCATTCAACCAGGAGTCTGCCCTTATTTCTTGACTTTTTTCAAAGCATAACCTCCTACATTTTTATTAGTTTTGGTTCTGTACATGGCATTTTGTAATGATTCATATTCTCTTTCTGCAGTGCCTTCATCATGTTCCAGCTACAAGCGTTGCTGTTCCTCCTCTTCCTCTGCCACCAGTTCATGCTTTCTGTTGCAACACGACACAAGGACAACATACCAGCTTTCATACCCCAGTCCACACTAAAGTTGGAGAAACCAAGATTTTCAGCACAGCCACAGTTGGACCTAACGACTCTCTGTGATGAAGAGTGTGCCAAACGGGAGGCCAGACCTACACCAGAGGACCTCCAGGAGTATCTCTACTACGAGACTATTTATGCCAACGGTACTCGCACTCTCACCACTGTGGCCTTAGAAAATGTTAATGACAGTGTGACATCGTCAAACTGGAATCTAAGTGCTAAAAGACGGCAGAAACGCCAGATTTATGGACTGGATGGCAGATTTACCATCCGTGGTAAGAGATTTGTCTTGATTACCCTTTTCCACCACTGTGAAGATATCAACTGGTGCACAGGAATTCTGGTGTCCGATCGTCATGTCCTAACTGCAGCTCACTGCATCCATGATGGCAAGGACTATGTCAAGGGAGCCAAGAAACTCGAGTTGGGTATTTGACTCAGTCAGAAGTGCCAGAAATCTGACTCAGCCAGACCGACTGGCAATCCGATGGGTCAGAGTGAAACGCACACAGGTTCCCAAAGGCTGGATCAGAGGCCCCAATGATATCAGCATGGACTACGACTATGCACTTGAACACTGCAGCCACATGACCGGCCTTTTTATGATGCCTGCAGTGGCTCCCCTGTGGAAGACTTGGCAGGAAAAGGATCCATTTTCTGGATTTGACAGTGACCGTCCTGGGGGCTGGTTTCCGTTTCTGCAGTGTAGAGGATGAGACGGTCACACCTGATTTACCAGCACTGCGATGCAAGACCAGGTGCTAGTGGTTCCGGTGTTTATGGCAGGATATGGGACCCTGAACTGCACAAGTGGGAGAGAAAATCATTGGGATCTTTTCAGGACACCAGTGGTTGGAGATAAATGGTGAACATCATGACTATAATGTGGCGTCGTTTCAGCTCTTTAAAATATGCTCAGATTTGCTACTGGATTAAAGGAAACCATAAGGACTGTCAGACAAAATAAAGACTAAGGACACAGTGCGATTCCTCTGTGGCACGACAAAGAATGTACTTAGAAATGTATTTTCAGATGCAACTCACACTATTCTTGGAAAGTTGTGGTTGTTGTCCAGTAAACATCTGAAGAGAATAAAACAGGAACATCTGATCCCTTCCCCACCTATCCAAGTAGGAGCAATCTTTGGGACTGGACTGAGCTCTGACCCCTTCCCACCAAAACAAGTAGCAGCACATAGTTGGGACTGAAAAGAGCTCTCACTTCTCCCCACCTACCCAAGTAGATGCACACTGTTGGGACTGGACAGAGATCTGACCCCCTCCCTGGTACCCAAGTAGGAGCACACTGTAGGAAGTGGACAGAGCTCTGACCCCCCCTCCCCAAGTAAGACCACATCACTGGAGCTGGGCAGGCTTTGATGCCCCTCTCCACCTACCAAGTAGGCATACATCACTGGGACTGAACTGAGTTCTGAGCCCCTCCACACCTACCTAATAGGAGCACATCACTGGGAATTGACAGAGCTCTGACCCCCTCCCAACCTACCCAAGTAGGAACATCACTGGGACTGGACAGAGCTCTTATCCCCTACTCACCTACTGAAGTAGTAGCACATCGTTGGGACTGGATAGTCTGACCCCTTCCCAACCTACACAAGTTGGAGCACTTCATTGGGACTGGATAGAACTCTGACCCCCTCTCACCTGCCTAAGTAGGAGCACATTGTTGGGAGTAGACAGAGCTCTGAACCCCCCAACTTCACCAAGTAAGATCACATCATTGGAGCTTGGCAGAGCTTTGACACCCTCTCCACCTACCCAAGTAGGCATACATCACTGGGACTGAACTGAGTTCTGACCCCCTCCACACCTACCTAATAGGAGCACATCACTGGGACTTGGCAGAGCTCTGACCCCCTCCCCACCTACCCAAGTAGGGGCACAACATTGGGACTGGACAGTCTAACCCCTCCCAAGTAAAGCACATAGGGAATTGGACAGAGTGCTCCCCATCCAAGTAAGAGCACATCATTGGGAGTGGACAGTCTGGTCCCCTCTGCACCTACCCAAGTAGGAGCACATTGTTGCAACTGGACAGTATGACCCCCAATCTAAGTAGAAGCACATTGTTAGGACTGGAAAGTCTACCTCTCCACGTAAGAGCACATTGTTGGGACTGGACAGAGCTCTAACCCTTCTGCACCTAATCAAGTAGGAGCACATCACTGGGACTGGACAGAACTCTTATCCCCTACCCACCTACTGAAGTAGTAGCACATCATTGGGACTGGATAGTCTGACCCCTTCCCAACCTACACAAGTTGGAGCACATCGTTGGGACTAGATAGAACTCTGACCTCTCCTCACCTGCTCAAGTAGGAGCATGCAGTTGGAACGGACAGAATTTCACCCCTCCCCATCTACCCAAGTAGGAGCATATCGTTGGGAAAGGACAGAACTCAGATCACCTTCCCACCTACTCAAGTAAGAGTTCATCACTGGGACTGGACAAAGCTCTGACCCCCTTCTGATATCCCCAAGTAGGAGTACATCATTGGGACTGGACAGAACTCTAACCCGTCCTCCCCTACCCCAGTAGGAGCACATTGCTGGGACTGGACAGAGCAATCACCCCTTTTCCCCTACCCATGTAGGAGCCTATTGTTGGGACTGGACAGTCTGATCCCCTCCGCACCTACTCAAGTAGGAGCACGTCATTGGGACTGGACAGTCTGACTGCCTCCCAGTAGAAACACATTGTTGGGAAAGGACAGAGCTTGGCCCCTCTGCACCTACCTAAGTAGGAGCACATAACTGGGACTGGACAGAGCTCTGATCCCTACCCACCTACTGAAGTAGGAGCACATTGTTGGGACTAGACAGTTTGACCCCTCCCGACCTACACAAGTAGGAGTGCAGCGTCTGGACTGGATCGAACTCTGACCCCTCCCACCTACCCAAGTAGGAGCACACAGTTGGGATAGGATGAGGTCTCACCCCTTTCCATGTACCTAAGTAGGAGCACATCATTGTGACTGGACAGAGCTCGACCACTCCCCACATCCCCAATTAGGAGCACATTGTTGGGACTAGACAGGCTCTGACCTCTCCCCAAGTAGGAAAACATCATTGGGATGTGTCAGAGCTCTGACTTCCTCCCACCTCCCCAATAGGAGCATATGGTTGGGACTGGACAGAGCTCTGACCCCATCCCCACCTACCCAAGTAGGGGCACAACATTGGGACTGGACAGTCTAACCCTCCCAAGTAAAAGCACATAGTAGGAATTGGACAGAGTGCTCCCCCATCCAAGTAAGAGCACATCATTGGGAGTGGACAGTCTGGTCCCTCTGCACCTACCCGTAGAGCACATTGTTGCAACTGGACAGTATGACCCCCAATCTAAGTAGGAGCACATTGTTAGGACTGGACAATCTACCTCTCCACGTAGGAGCACACTGTTGGGACTGGACAGAGCTCTAACCCCTCTGCACCTAATCAAGTAGGAGCACATCATTGTGACTGGACAGAGCTCTGACCACCTCCCACATCCCCAATTAGGAGCACATGGTTGGGACTAGACAGAGCTCTGACCCCTCTCCCCAAGTAGGAAAACATCATTGGGACGTGTCAGAGCTCTGACTCCTCCCACCTCCCCAACAGGAGCATATGGTAGGGACTGGACAGGCTCTGACCCCCTACCCACCTACCCAAGTAAGAGCTTATCATTGGGAGTGGATAGAGTTCTGACCCCTGCTGACATCCCCAAGTAGGAGCACATCATTGAGACTGGACAGAACTCTGACTCCCTTCCCCATGTAGGAGAACATCGTTGGGACTGGACAGAGCGTTGACCACCCTCCTCCCAAGTAGGATCACATCATTTGGACTGGAAGGCCTTGTTTCCCCACCCGACCTCTCTATGCAGGAGCACACCACTGGAACTGGAAAGAGCTCTGAGCCCTCCTTCCCAAATAGGAGCATATTGTTGGGACTGTCAGCCGACTCTGAACCCTTCACCACCTACTTAAGTAGGAGCACTTTGTTGGGAATAGACAGAGCTCTGACCCCCACCTACACAAGTAGGAGCACATCATTGGGACAGAACAGAGCTCTAACACCCCCCCAACCATGTAGGAGCACATCACTGTGACTGGATGGAGTTCTGACTCAGTCCCTCCCCAAGTAGTAGCACATAGTTGGGAATGGACCAAGCTCCCACCCCCTCCTCACCTACCCAACTAACTGCACATCACTGGGACTAGACAGAGCTCTGACCACCTCCCCATGCACCTAAGCAAGAGCACATTGTTGGGACTGCACAAAACTCTGACCTACTCCCCACCATGCCACATAGGAACACATTGTTGGGGCCCAACAGAGCACGGACCCCTCCCATCTACCCAAGCAGGAAACCATCGTTGGGACTGGACAGAGCTCTGCCCCACCCTCCCAGGTAGGAGCACATCGTTAGGACTGGACTGAGCTATGAGTCCCTCCACACCTTCCCAAGTAGGAGCACATCATTGGGACTGGACTGACTTTGGACCCCTCCCTCTACCCAGGTAAGAGCTCAACATTTGAACTGGACTGTTTAACACCCTCTCCAAGAAGAAGCACATAATTGGGACTGGATAGAGCGCCCCTGCCCAAGTAGGAGCACATCACTGGGATGGACAGTCTGGCCCCTCTGCACCTACCCAAATAGCAGCACATCGTTGAGGCTGGACAGTCTGACTGCCTCCCCAAGTAGGAGCTCATTGTTGTGAATGAACAGAGCTCTGACCTATCCACACCTACCCAAGTAGGAGCTCATAACTGAACTGGACAGAACTGTGACCCCCACCTACCCAAGTAGAAACACATTGTTGGGACTGGACAGAGCTCTGACCCCTCCCCACCTACCCAAGTAGGAGCACACAGTTGGGACTGGACAGGGTTCTGACTCCTCCTGACATTCCCAAGTAGGAGCACATCATTGGGATGGAACATAACCTGACCCGTCCTCCCTACTCCAGTAGGAGCACATTGCTGGGACTGGACAGAGCTCAGAATCCTCCTCACCTACCCGAGTAACAGCATGTCACTGGGACTGGACACTAACCCCTCCTCAAGTAGAAGCACATAGCTGGAACTGGACAGAGCACTCACCCCTCCCCTATTGCAGGAGACCATTGTTGGGACTGCACATTCTGACCCCTCCACATACCTCGTAGGAGCATGTCATTGGGACTGTACAGTTTGACCCGCCTCCCCCCACACACCTATCCAAGTAAAGAGCACATTGTTGGGACTGGACACTTTGACTCCCTCCCAACCTACATAAGTAGGAACGCATCATTGGGACCAGATAGAACTCTGACCCCCTCCTCACCTACCCAAGTAGGAGAACACAGCTGGGACTGGACAGGGCTCTCACCTCCCCATCTACCCAAGTCGGAGCACATCAAGTGTCTGGACAGAGCTCTGACCCTCCCCATGTCTCCAAGTAGGAGCGCATGATTGGACTGGACAGAGCTCTGACCCTTTCCCCAAGTAGCAGCGCATGACTGAGACTAGACAGAGCTCTGACCCCGCTCCCAAACTACCCAAGTAGCAGCTCATCATTGGGAATGGACAGAATTCTGACCCCTCCCACTTATCCAAGTAAGAGTTCATCATTGGGAATGGACAGAACTCTGCCCTCCTCCCCACCTACCCAAGTAAGAGCTCATCATTGGGGAATGGACAGAGCTCTGACCCCTCCCTACCTACCCAAGTAGGAGCACATCATTGGGACAAGACAGAACTCTGACCCACCTACCCAAGTAAGCGCCATCACTGGAACTGGACAGAGCTCTGACCCTCCTAACATCCAAGTAGAAACACATTATTGAGACTGACAGAACTCTGACTCTCCCCTTCTCAAAGTAGGAGCACATTGTTGGGACTGGACAGAATTATGACCCTCCTCAACCTCCCTAAGTAGGAGCACACCATTGAGACTGGAAAAGGTCTGACCCCCTTCCCAGTAGGAGTACATTGTTGGGACTGAACAGAGTTCTGAACTTCTCCCACCTACTTAAGGAGGGAGCACATCATTGTGACTGGACAGAGTTTGACACCCTGCCCACCTACTTAAGTAGGAGCGCATTCTTGGTACTGGACAGAGGTTTGACCTCTTCTCAAGTTGAAGTACACTGTTGGGACTGACAGAGCTCTGTACCTCCCCACCTACTAATGTAGGAGCACATCCTTGATATTGAACAGAGCCCTGACCTCTCCCCACCTACTTAGATAGGAGCATATTGCTGGGACTGGACAGAGTTCTGACCCATGCCCGCCTGACCCTCCCAGTATCTAAGTTGGAGCATATCACTGGGACTGGACAGAATGGACAGATTTCTGACCTCCTACCCAAGTAGAAACACATCATTGGAAATGGACAGAGCTCTTATCCCCTACCCACTTACTGAATGAGCAGTGTCAGTGGCTTAGTAGGTAGCACACTCGCCTCTGAGGCCGGGAGATCAGAGGGCTGTGGGTTCAGTTCCCACATCTGGCACTTGGGTTATATCCCAGTACTGACACTGTAGTGCAGCATGAGAGGGTGCTGCACTTCTGAGGTGCCGCCTTTCGATGAGACGTTAAACCGAGGTCCCATCTGCCTGGATTGGTGGTAGTTCAGGTGGATGTTAAAGATCCCATGGCACTTATCGAAAGAGAAGGGAATTTCCCGTGTCCTGGCCAAATTTCCTCATTCACTAAAAATACCACCAACAGCTTAATCTGGTTCATGGTCAGTTGGCATTCATCTGTATCTCCTCCCCGGTCGTGCCTGAAAATAGGCAGGATTTGTCTAGTGCACTTACCCGGTCAACAAAAGCTAAATAAATAAATAAAATATATATAAATTAGTAGTACATCTTTGGGACTTGATTGTCTGACCTCCTCTCCCGACCTACACAAGTTGGAGCACATCACTGAGACTGGCTAGAACTCTGACCCCTTCCTCACCTACCCAAGCAGGAGCATGCATTTGGGACTGGAGAGAGTTCTCACCCTCCCATCTACCTAAGTAGGAGCACATCATTGCAGCTGGACAGAGCTCTGACCCTCCCCACCTCCATAACTAGGAGCACATGGTTGGGATTGAACAGAGCTCTCACTTCCCTGCTTCCCAAGTAAGAGGACATTGTTGGAACTTGACAGAGCTCTGACCCCTCCCCATCTACCCAAGTAGGAGCACTTCATTGGGACTAAACTGAGCTCTCACCCCATCCCCACCTACCCAAGTAGGAGCACATCATTGGGAAAGGACAGAACTCTAACCACCTACCCAAATAAGACCTCATCACTGGGACTGGATAGAGCTCTGACCCCCTCCTGACATCCCCAAATAGGAGCAAATCATTGGGACTGGATAGAACTCTGAACCCTCCTCCCTACCCCAGTAGGAGCGCATCACCGGACTGGACAGTCTGATCCCTCGACATCTACCCAAGTAGGAGCACATCATTGGGACTGGACAATCTGCCTCCCCCAGCAGGAGCACATTGTTGGGAATGGACAGAGCTCTGACCCCCTCTGCACCTACCCAAGTAGGAGTACATCATTGGGACTAGACAGAACTCTGACCCTCCCA
Organism: Neoceratodus forsteri; assembly: GCA_016271365.2. Lineage (NCBI taxonomy): Eukaryota > Metazoa > Chordata > Ceratodontiformes > Ceratodontidae > Neoceratodus > Neoceratodus forsteri. Next base: position 553,206,676 of record JADMNL010000023.1, on the reverse strand, counting down.
CCTACCCAAGTAGGAGCACATAACTGGGACTAGACAGAGCTCTGACTCCCTCCCCACCTACCCACGTAGAGCACATAACTGGACTAGACAGAACTCTGATCCCCTACCCACCTACTAAAGTATGAGCACATTGTTGGGACTAGACAGTCTGACCCCCTCCCAACCTACACAATTAGGAGTGCAGCATTGGGACTAGATAGAACTCTGACCCCCTCTCCACCTACCCAAGTAGGAGCACATCACTGGGACTGGACAGAGCTCTGACCATTTCCCACATCCCCAATTAGGGAGCACATGGTTGAGACTGGACAGGAGCTCCCCCTCCCCAAGTAGGAAAACATCATTGGGACTGGACAGAGGTCTGGCCCCTCCCCAAGTAGGAAAACATAATTGGGACTGGACAGAGGTCTGACCCTCCCCAAACAGGAACACATGGTTGGTTTGGGCAGAACTTTTTTTCTATTCTCAATTTTTTTCTCCCTGGAGCCTGGCAGGTGGCTGGCCCCTGCGTCTCACTCAGACCAACCCCAATGAATTCCCGCGGCTTTTACGGTGGGGCCAGGAAGGAGAGTGCTGGCTTTCTCCCCTACCCCAGAGCATTATCTGGAAGCTGGGGCAGCCAGGGACACGACGGCCATCATGGAGCTTGCCAGCTCTGCTCCCATTTTCTCCCATCCCAGTGACGTGAGAATGCTGGTACATGCCTCCCAACCCGTACTGCCTTCTAGCTATAGCCAGAAGGCAGTCAACAAGCGGGACAACAAGACCTCCCTCCCTGAGAGGGACGGCAGTCCTCGGACATTCAATCCTCTCTTGTCCCTGCCGACCCCAGCGCTCTGGATTCATTCCTGAACCTGGGTCACCAGCGTAGGTGTGAGGTGTAGTGACCAGCAACTCAACCACCAGTGCCACCAGGCGGCCATTTGACAGAACTTTGACTCCCTCTCCCAAAGTAGGAGCACATTATTGGGGCTGGACAGAACTTTGACCCCCTCCCAAAGTAGGAGCACATCACTTGACTGAGAGAGCACTGATGCCCTCCGACCTCCCTATGCAGGACCTCACCATTGGGACTGGAAAGACCTCTGACCCTCCTTCCCAAATAGAAGCAGTTTGTTGGGACTAGACAGAGCTCTGACCCCTCCCCACCCCCAAGTTGGAGCACATCACTGTGACTGGATGGAGTTCTGACTCTTCCCTACCTACCCAAGTAACAGGACATAGTTGGGAATGGACCGAGCTCCCACCCCCTCTTCACCTACCGAACTAGTTGCACATCGTTGGGACTGGACAGAGCTCTCACCACCTCCCCATGTACCTAAGCAAGAGCACATTGTTTGGACTGCACAGAGCTCTGATCCACCCCCCACCTCACCACGTAGGAACACATTGTTGGGGCCCAACAGAACACTGACCCTCACATCTACCCAAGCAGGAGCTCATTGTTTGGACTGGACAGAGCTTCTGCCCCGGCCCCTCCCAGGTAGGAGCAAATTGTTAGACTGGACTGAGCTCTGACCCTCCACATCTACCCAAGTGGGAGCAATCACTGGGACTGGACTGACTTTGACCCCTCCCCACCTACCCAAGTAAGAGCTCAACATTTGGACTGCACAGTTTAACAACCTCCCCAAGAAGAAGCACACAGCTGGGACTGGACAACAGCACTCACCCCTACACTATAGCAGCACATCATTGGGACTGGACAATCTGGCCCACTCTGTAACTATCCAAGTAGGAGCTCATCGTTGGGGCTGGACAGTCTGATCACCCCATCTAAGAAGGAGTACATTGTTGGGACTGGACAGTCTGACTGCCTACCCAAGTAGGAACACATTGTTGGGAATGGACAGACTGCTGACCCTCCACACTGACCTAAATAGGAGCTCATAACTGGAACTGGACAGAATTGCGGCCCCCTCCTACCTACCCAAGCAGGAGCATATCATTGGGACTGGACAGAACTCTGACCCTCCCCATCTCCCAAGTAGGAGCACATCATTGGGACTGGACAGAGCTCTGACCTCCCCACCTACTCAAGCAGGAGCACATCACTGGGACTGGACAGAGCTCTGACCCCCTCCTCACCTACTCAAGTGGGAGCATGCAGTTGGGACTGGACAGGGCTCTGACTCCCCTCCTGACATTCCCAAGTAGGAGCACATCACTGAGACTGAACAGAACTCTGACCCCTCCTGCCCTACCCAGTAGGAACACATTACTGGGACTGGACAGAGTTCAGACATCCTCCTCACCTACCAAGTAGGAGCTCATCATTGGGACTTGATAGTCTGACCTCCTCCCCAAGTAGGAGTACATCATTGGGATTGGACACTAACTCCCTCCTCAAGTAGAAGCACATAGCTGGGACTGGACAGAGCACTTACCCCCACCACCTAAGTAGGAGCCCATATTTGGGACTGGACAGTCTGACCCACTCCACACACTGCCAAGTAGGAGCTCGTGATTGGGACTATACAGTTTGACCCTCCCCCTCACCTATCCAAATAGGAGCACATTGTTGGGACTGGACAGTCAACTGCCTTCCCAAATAGGAGCACATTGTTGGGACTGGACCCTTTGATCCCCTCACAGCCTACACAAGTAGGAGCGCAGCATTGGGCCTACATAGAACTCTTGACACCCTCCTCACCTACCCAAGTAGGAGCACATCATTGGGGCTGGGCAGAGCTCTGACTACCTCCCTACCTCCCCAAGTAGGAGCACATGGTTGGGACTGGACAGAGGTCTGACCCCCTCCCAAATAGGAGCACATCATTAGGACTAAACAGAGCTCTGATCCCCTCCCCAAGTAGGAGCACATGGTTGGGACTGGACATAGGTCTGACCCTCCTACCCAAATAGGAGGACATCATTGGGACTAAACAGAGCTCTGATCCCTCCCCACCTACTCAACTAAGAGCTCATCACTGGGAGTTGACAAGCTCTGCTCCCTCCCCACCTACCCAAGTAGGAGCACATCATAGGACACGACAGAAATCTGACACCCCCAACCTACTCCAGTAAATGCTCACTGGGACTGAACAGACCTCTGACCCCTCTTGACATCCCCAAGTAGAAGCGTATCATTGAGACTGGACAGAACTCTGACCCTTCCCACTTCTCAAAGTAGGAGCATGTTGTTGGGACAGGCAGAACTTTATCCCCACTCCCAACCTCCCAAGTAGGGAGCACATCACTGGGACTGGAAGGAGGTCTGACCCCGCCCTTCCCAGTAGGAGCACATTGTTGGAGCTGGACAGAGCTCTGAACCTCTCCCACCTACTTAAGGAGGAGCACATAATTGGGACTGACAGAGCTCTGACATCCTGCCCACCTACTTAAGTAGGAGCATTATTCTGGGACTGGACAGAGGTTTGACCCCTTCCCCAAGTTGAAGCACACTTGGAACTGGACAGAGCTCTGTCCTCCTCCTCCTCCTCCCCACCTACTAATGTAGGAGCACATCCTTGAGATTGGACAGAGCTCTGACCCTCTCCCCACCTACTTAGATAGGAACACATTTTTGACACTGGACCTCCCAGTATCCAAGTTGGAGCAAATCACTGGGACTGGACAGATCTCTGACCCCCTCACCAAGTAGGAGAGCATCGTTGGGACTGGACAGTGCTCTTACACCATTCCCACCTTCACAAGCAGGAGCACATCATTGAGACCAGGCAGAGCTCTGACCCCTCCCCACCTACCCAAGGAGGAGCACATCATTGAGACTGGAAAGAGCTCTGACCCTCCCCACCTACCCAAATAAGAGCACATCATTGGGAACAGACAGAGCTCTGACACCTCCCCACCTACCCAAGTAGGAGCACATCATTGAGACCAGAAAGAGCTCTGACCCCTCCCACCTACCCAAGTAAGAGCACATCATTGAGACCGGACGGAGCTCTGACCCCTCCCCACCTACCCAAGTAAGAGCACATCATTGGGAATGGACAGAGCTCTGACCCCCTCTCCACCTACACAAGCTGGAGCACATCACTGGGAATAGACAGGCCTCTGACCCCATCTCCACCAACCCAAGTAGGAACATATCTTTAGACTTGACAGAGCTCCCCAAGTAGGAGCATGTAATTGGGACAGGACAGAGCTCTGATTGGGCTCAACATGATATCTTATCTGGTTTTCTTATTAAAGGAGTACAAAGATGTGCAGGGTTCCTCAAGGCATGAATGTCCATGATTAAGGCTTTTTCTGGAATAGACTGGAAATATCTGTTTCTAAATCAGCTCTATTTTAAATTGATGCAGCAGCCACCTCATGGAACCCTGAGGCAAAAGTGATGTTGCAGTTGGTCAAGCTGTCGCGAACAACAAAACGAGGGGCGGATCCAGGATTTTACAGTTGGGGGATGCTGTGGTGGTGTGCATACTTGAAATGCAACTTTTATAATTTTTAATCCTTCATACTATCCTTTTCGTGACATTTTGACTGAAAATATAAAAGTAATCTACAGGTTTGAATGTATATTTCTTACAATCAGTATGTTAGATTTCTCCAGCAAAGTGAAATTCAGCAGCAGCAAGCAAGTTAAAATGGGGTGGGGGCACCTGCACCTCTAAAGCCCCTAGATCCGCTAACTGCCCCAAATATGATATCACTCTATCTCAAGGCGTGGCTGCCCTCAGTGTAACGTGGCGTAGTGGATTTTGACAAAATGTATTAATATCTCCTGACTCCTGAAACCCACAGGTAAGCTGTATATATTGTTTTGAAAGAGCTTTAAAGGCTTTCAGTCTGCAAGTGTTCTTGCACCTACATCCCTGTGCAGACTGAGTGACCCTGCACACCTACATTCCCCTATCAGACTATGAGTGATCCCACACACCCTCATTTCCTTTAAAAAGACTGTGATTCAGTAAAGCCGGTTTCTTTTTGATTAATTTTCTGTATGTAGTTTCCTTTATCTTCATAACTGTGCACATTTGCTTAAAACTGGAATCACTGCCCCTAAGACTTTATCTGTTCTACTTGTCTACACAACTGACACTGTAATGCTCTGCTTGTGGCATCATAATCTTTTATTTTAGCTAACATTTTCCTCAGTAGTGGCATGCTGAGCTGGGCTGAAGCTTGTTTCCAGAAGTGTCCTGGGGAAAGGGTACACGGGAGATGGAGAAAGTAACAGAAACATGGATGACTGTACAGAAACATACAAAGGCTATTGAAAGACTGCATGGGACAGACATAAGACAATTCTGGTGGGGTAGAAAGAAGTAGGCTGTTGGTTAACTAGGATCTGCAGCTTATCCAATAGGTAGGAAATGAGCAGACTAGGTGGGCCAGTGTCCTTATCTGCTGTCAAAGTCTGTGTTTTATGTTTAAAGGAAACAGGAGCATAACAGTGCAGCAAACACTGCTACAAAATGCAAACAAAACAGCATAACGGTGCAGCACCACTGCTACAAAATGCAAATAAAACAACAACATAACAGTGCAGCAACACTGCTACAAAATGCAAACAAAACAAGAGCACGACAGTGCAGCAACACAGCTACAAATGCAAACAAAACAGCATAACAATGCAGCAATACCATATAAATGCAAATAAAACAACAGCATAACAGTGCAGCAACACTGCTACAAAATGCAAACAAAACAGGAGCACAACAGTGTAGCAACACTGCTACAACATGCAAACAAAACAACAGCATAACAGTACAACACTTTTACAAAATTCAAACAAAACAGCACAACAGTGCAGCAACACTGTTACAAAATGTAAACAAAACAGGAGCACAACAGTGTAGCAACACTGCTACAAAATGCAAACAAAACAATAGCATAACAGTGCAGCAACACTGCTACAAAATGCAAACAAAACAACAGCACAACTGTGCAACATTGACTATGAAATGCAAACAAAACAGGAGCACAACAGTGTAGCAACACTGCTACAAACCTGCAAACAAAACAACAGCATAACAGTGCACACTTTTACAAAATTCAAACAAAACAGGAGCACAACAGTGCAGCAACACTGATACAAAGTGCAAACAAAACAGGAGCATAACAGTGCAGCAACATGGTTACAACATTCAAACAAAACAGGAGCACAACAGTGCAGCAACATTGATGCAAAATGCAAACAAAACAACAGTCAGCAGCTGCCCAGTGACACTGCTATCGCCCACCACACCGACAACCTGGGTTTGGGAGTGGGAGGTCACTGAGGGTTAACTGAAAAGACAGGATTGAGCATCCCAGTGACTGGGCTTCTCTCCCAGGGAGGTGTAGCCAGTCATCTTGGCCTCTGACTGCCACCAGGGATGAGGTCCAGTGGTAGTGCAGGTAGCGAGTGACTAGAAAGGAGGGGCTGTGGTTCCGTGGTGTGTGCTTGCTCTCACACGGCATGCACCCACGTGCCGCCATAGTAAGGGAAAAGGGAAGAATATGGAAAAGTAGCCAGGTGGTCTTAACAATGCCCTGCCAGCCCACACCACCTCCCCAGTCCCCAGGCACTTCGAAAGGTGTGTGTGTGTGTGTGTGTTGGGGGTACAGCCCTCTCTCCTTAACACTCCACAGGGGAAAATCTGTGGGGACTTGGCCCATAGGACTAGGAGAAGTAGACATCGTTAGGAAGAGCAGGAACAGGACTGAGAGCCTGCCTGCATGACTCGTGGGTAAAAAGCTTTATAGAAAGAAAAAAAACATTCAAGCAGATCAGTGCAAAGTTCAAATGAAAGAATGTTTCCATGCACAAAGTAAAAGAGTACATGTTCAGTTGTACAGAAACAGCAGTATCTTGTTTCAGTGAGGGTCAGATCAAGATGCACTCAGAGAGCAGTGCTTGGGAAAGCACTGTGCATGGAGTGTGGCAGACTGTACCACAGACTGAGGAGTCTGAAACAGGAGGGAAGCAGCCTGGCTTACAGCCGTGGAATTCCATACAGTGCAAAGGAGGTGCAGATTTCTTACGGAATGGGTGGACTGGGAACCGGTGTGAAGACAGCATGAAAACAGGATTTCTGTCCTTTAGACTACATTAGCTCTGGCTGTTGTTTTGTGCCTGATATACAATCCTCTGCTTGTGACATCACAGTCTGTTGCCATGGCCACACTTAAGTCAGGTGCAGAGGCTTATATATGTCAGGGCAGACAGGAAGATGGGAGCAAATGAGGTTTGGGGAATTGTGATGTTTTCTTGTTAATGTGCATGCTTGTAAAGAAAAATTGGGGTGCAGAAAAATATCAAACCTTTATTTTCAAATGCATTTCTTGACAGAAGACATCTGTTACATGAAGATTAATTGCAGTAGACAAACACTGTATTTGCAACATAGGGGATAACGACGTATCACAATACAGTGTAAATGAAAGAATGAATGTGATGAGGTCAAATTTATATAAAATATATCCAATCTATCCTGAACTGTGTCTGTATAGTTCCCATGAGAAGTCTTGATTTTTTTTAAACTCGTTAGTTTTTATAAGTCGAACTTACAAACTGATCCACAGTAGCAACGCATAGAATGTATACTGAGCCACCAACATTACAGTAGTATTGCAGACAGTGCAGTACTTACCCACCCTGCCTGTTACATCACAGGATGCAAAGAAAATATCAGCAATAAGCCCTAAAGGGACTTGTTAATGCAATGACCAGTTATTTACCATCCAGTGACAGACCCTAACATTTTAAACTTCATTTTTCAAGAAGGACAGTCGATGGCTGAAGGAGGGAAAAACGGGCAGCTTAGTTTTTAAAACATCCCATAAATGAGCCTATGCTTACTAAGGGTTCTAGAACATCATCGCAGAGAAATGAAATGTATTCAACTGTGCACGGCCTCGATGCCCTGTCTTATCTATTTACTGCCAATTAAACTAGAAAAGAAGTATTGTAGCAATATTCAGAAGGTATATGAGGAACATTAAACTGGCTGTTATGTTATGAGCTGTACTGCAAAGAACACAACAGAGAACACTACAAGGATATCACTAGGACAGTAGTGGTGTGCTACATCACGCCACTTCCAGGCTACACCCACTGCCCTCCAGACAGACAAAGCAGAATATATGCAGCATTAAGAGTAACTTCACATGGTGTGCTCAAGAAAATGGTCACCTCGCCAGATACGATATGTCCTGCAGCAGATAAAGAGGGATGGGAGACTATAAGCCTAGCACCATTGACGGTTTTCAGATAGCAGTCACTTAGTGTCCCAAACCTGCGGGGAAAAAAGAGGCTATACACACAATTTATCAGGTGACCCAAATGTAACATTAGGAAAAGCAGCTCGATCTCAGACCAGCCTCCCTGCTCCAATATGTGAAAATGGTTCCTTTACAGAAATTAAACCAGACACTCAGCTTTACTCTTCTCCCTCTGATGACTGCATGGGGACCAAAGTCTTTCTTGATTTTTATAAGAAGCATGCCCACCTCCTTTGGGTCACTGAAAAGGTACACTATGCCAAAGTAGGTAACATTCAGATTGGCTTAAAATTGGGGGATATACAACATCCCCAGTTGGGGTTGGCCTGCCAGTGCAACGGCAGCACTACTGCAAGTGACGCCGACAACCCAAGTTCAGTAGCGAGCCCATGAGTTGGAAGGCCGGGTTGGGGAAGGGAGGATTGAGCATCCCAGGGACTGCTCTCATCTTCTGGGGAGGGGTGGACCAGTGCCAGTGTCTAGCCTAGCTCTAGCGGTGGCTGGAGCTCAGGAAGGCTGGGACCACAAACGGGTAGGGTGGGGGTGGAAGCGCGCAGATGCCCGTGTGCTGTGCACAGGAGTGTGTGTGTAGCTTGGGTCATTGCACGCCACTTCCTCCATGCCAGGGACAAGAAAAAACAGGAAAAGCACTTACTGGCGCAGAAATGGCTGCCTGGACTCTCAGGCCCCACACCCAACTAACTGGGCTCACCAGTCCAACTACTGGATCCTGTCCCCGATGGGGGTGAAGGGGAACCCCGCTTGGACTTGCCGGGGCAAGCCTTGGGTACTGGCTAGCAGGTATGTCCCAGTGGGTGTCAGGGCAGGTCCGTGCAGAAGGGGATAAAAAGATAAACTAAAAATATCCCGCTGACAGAGGGAGACACAAATGGTTGAAGGCTTTGTGCCATGAATGCGCCACAAAGTGTAGGTCTGGGTATAAAGATATTTTTTGACCATCCTCCCAGTCACCTGGGGCCAGATATTCAAAACATTGCCCGGTAGGCAAAGTGATTGTGCCCTGTCTGCCTAGGGTTTGTACCCGGTGCAATATTCAAAAGGCTTTGCACATTAACAGGGTTAGTACGTGATGTGCCATGCAAAGGAGGGGTGGGGACAGAGTACCAGCACAGTGCAACATTTACCACATTTACGCTAGCGAAAATGGTTAGTACAGGCCAGTTTGCAGAGTGCAAATACCCATGAAAAGAAGCCTTATCTGGGGAACTCTAGTGGTCGGCAGAGCCACTGTAGCCAACAACCATGTTATGGTGGGGAGCACACCTGCTCCCTGGTGGCTAGTGGCATCCACTACTCTGAACCCTGGCCCTGTTAAATACAAGTCCCTGGTGTCCACTGGTCTCCTTACCCTCCAATTGGGGTCCCATATAGTTTTTCAAACTGTCCCTGGTGTCCAGTGGTCCCCCGCCTTGGTACATTAAAAGGAATTCTCTGGTGCCTAATGATCCCCCCACCTCCAATCGCCAACTCCGTATATGAAAATGTATGGATATACAGCTTTAATTAGGTCACTATTTAATGATGTCATGATCTCAGCGACACTGCCTTTGAAAAAGCAAACATGCCAGGCATGGTTTCATTCAAGTGGAGCCTGACTTTTAATGTTTGTATCCAGAGACACGCTTATTTGAATAAAGAGATGCACGAATGTAGTGCCGACTCAAGCCTTTTCCTTCTGGTGAGTGCTCCGCTTTTTGCAACCACACTGTTGATTTTTTTGTTAGCATTAGCACCTGCTCTGCTGGTGGATTTCTTTCTTTACACTGATACCAGTTTAGGTGGGAATTTTCTGTTGGTTCTAAAACTACTGTACCTTACCCTTGTTAGGTATTATGTCATTTGGCTCTGGGCAGAGAGCTTGCAGTTCACTTATCCTCCTAGCAAAGGTCACTGCAATCAGGAATATGGTTTTCCATGTGACATACACTTCAGGTCAGCAGTTTTTTTGGCTCAAAGGGAGCCTCCATGAGCTGGGCAAGGCATATACTGAGGTCCCAAGGTGGGTCAGGGTCTTCATTCGTGGGTACCAATGGATGAAGCCTTAAAAACCTTTTAAAATGTGTTGTGAGGCTGAAGACTTTCTTTGCCAGATGATAGGTATGCTGATACTGCTGCTAAGTGCACTTTTAAGTTGAAAGTCATAGCTCTAATGACTGTAAGTGTACAAAGTATTCCAGAATTATGGGCAACCCTGCTGGTATTGCTTTTATTTTTATGAGGCACAGCAGTAAGAAATGGAAATTACGTCATCTACCGTAATTCTTGATCTTCTTGGATGAAGTCTCTACCACTCATTCACACTGATGGGATTTACGTCAGAGGCGCTAGGACCCAGCGGAGCAAACATTTTTGCAAGAGGGCCAGCGCCAGAGATGGAGCTGCGAGCCTTGGTGTAGTAACAATGACTATCTCAAGGCCGACCTCCAACCACCTCAGTACCTTTTTTCCGAGAGAGGAGCGTAATCTAACCTAGGATAGCCTAACAAAAACAGACAAAAGATAGTCCAACAACCCATATAAGAAGGGTCAACAAAGAAGTCTTCACAGCCTAAACACTGAGGGGTGAAGACCAACAACAGAGGTGAGGTTGGGGATGGTAGGGAGGTAGGAATGAGTGGTGGAAAATTCATCCAAGAAGATCAAGAATTATGGTAGGTATGTAATTTCTATATCTTCCCGGACACAAAGTCTCCACCACTCATTCACACTGATGGGAGAGTACTAAGTTAATAATCCCCAAAAGGGTGACAGGAGAAACCAAGAGCTCACAAATTTAGGACAGAAGTCCATTAAGGATTGTCCTGCCAAACGAAAGATGTTGCCCGGCATGGACATCCAGGGCATAGTGCTTGATGAAAGTATGCACTGAGCCAGGTAGCCACACTGCAAATATCTGCAAGGGGCATGTTGCAGATTTCTGCCAGGATGCCTGACTGCTCTAGTAGAGTGAGCTGACACTCTGCCCTCCAGCTTAACCTGCGCCATGGAATAACGGTGGCAAAGGCATGCCTCCAGCCATGCCGAAATGCATCTGATAGCGATAGATTGACCCAGCCGGGTCCACTGAAGGAAACAAACAGTTGTTGAGCCTTGCAAATTTCTTTTGTTCTATGCAAATAGAAATGCAGAGCTCTTTGACATCCAAAGAATGAAGGGCACGCCCTTCATTTTGGAAGTTCGTAAGTAAGTAGGTAGGACCAAATGTTGGTTTAGATAGAATTCTGCAACAACCTTCGGAAGAAACTTAGGATGGGTCCCAAGAACTATTTTGTCCTTATGAAAGACAATATACGGAGGGTCTGTGACCAAGGCATCTATTTCAGAAACCCTGCAGGCCGAGGTAATGGCCACCAGGAAGGCCGTTTCAAGTGAGAAATTTCAGCTCACAGGAAGCTAGAGGCTCGAAAGGTTTTCGAGTGGGCATGTCTAGCACAAGATTAATGTCCCGGATGTGACTGATGTCTGATAGGAGGTCTGGTATGCAGAATACCCTTAAGAAACCTCTTAACTACTGGTAACTGGGCCAGTGATAATGAAAGTAGTGGCTCATGATAAGCTGAAATGGCACAAAGGTGAACTTTGACTGTAGAGTATTGTAAACCTGAATTTGAGAGGTCTAAAGGTACTCTAGAACTTTATTTGGTGGGCATGAAAAGGATTCAAAGAGAATTTTGCACACCAGAGAGAAAACGTTCCAGAGACCACTCATGACAATCTGTCTCTGTTCTGCTGAGACGGTCTGCCAGTTCGTTCTGCACTCCCAGCAGGTAGACCACCTGAATTAGAGCCTTGTGCTCTAGACACCATTCCCATACTCTCATTGCTTCCTGCATAAAGGATAAGAGTGTGCACCACTCTGCTTGTTGATGTAATACATCACTGCTTTGTTGTCCATTTGAAGGAGAATGTTCTTGTGACAGAGAATGTCCTTCAAAGCCCAGACTGCATAAAGGACAGCTCTCATTTCTAAGACATTTATGTGAAGCTGGGACTCATCCTGAGTCCACGACCTTGTGTGGAGATTTCTGACTGTGAGCTCCCCACCCCATCAGGGACACGCCTATGGTAATGGAAAGCTGATGATCCAGGGGAGCAAAGGGTACCCTTCCAGAAGATTGTCCTCTTGTGACCACCAGGTGAGTGACCTCTCAGAGGTCCTGTCACCTTGAAGAGAAAGGACTGAGGGTGAGTGGTTGGGGACCACTGAGTACTGAGCATCCATTGAGAGGTTCTCATGTGGAAGCACGCTAGGGTACAGTGAACACCGAGGATGCCATGAGACCCAGCATCTGTTGCATCGAGATAGCTGGAACCGAGCTGTTCTCTCTCATGTATCGGGCCATCTGTAGATATTACTCTGTCCTCTGGTAGAAAAGCTTTTGCACAGGAGGTGTCCAGAAGAGTTCCTATGAAAGGGAGCTTCTGGGAGGGCTGCAACCGCGATTTCTTAAGATTTAGCAGGACTCCCATGGACGTGAGAAAGTCTGAGGTCGGCTACTGGCATCAAGAGTTCCTTGCCTGGAAGGGCTTGCTAGAAGCCAGTCATCCAGATATGGGAACACCTGTATTCGATCTTTCTGGGGTGCACTGTGAGAATTGCACAACACTTTGTAAAACTCTCATGGCATCGAGGATAGCCTCCAAAGGGCAGGACTCTGAACTGATATCGCTGGCCCAAAGCCACAAACTGGTAGGTATTTGTAATGCTTTGGGTGAATGGGAATATGCTGATAAGCATCCTGAATGTCCAGGAGGCTAGCCAGTCATGTTGATGAAGCAAAGGTAACAGAGTTCCTAGTGAAATCATTTTGAACTTTTCCTTGGGAAGAAATGTGTTCAATTTTCTGAGGTCCAAAATGGACGATGCCCCGATTTTCTTCGAACCAGAAAGTAATGGAAGTAGAACCCTGTGTTCCGCTGATCCAGCGGAACTATTTCTACTGCCCTGTCGCTCAGAAGGCTTTGTATCTCGGAAGCAAGAAGCTCTGACTGAAATACTGACAGCCTGGGCTGTCATTTGGGGACGATCTGAGGGGTCTCTGAAAGACTGACGGAATACCCTCGCAAATTATCTGAGGACCCATTTGTCCAATGTTATGGACTTCCAGTTGTAGAACTGAGTCAGACAGCCTCCCACTGCTGAGAAAGAGTCCCCTCGGGCAGCTAAGATGGGACTTGGGCCAGAAACTCAGAAGGTGGCACTGGGCGCCTGGGCCCTTGTGCGTTCTGTTGCATTTTCTTTTGAGGCTGAGGGACTTGGTGTTTATTAAAACCTCCCTACCCTGCCTCAAAAGGACTGATGGTTGTGAAACTGATGCTTATTAACACACACACACACACACACTTCAGAAGGGGGCGGAGCAGGTTAGGCCAGTTTAATGGCAGACTAGTCTTTGTGTGGCCTCTAGAGCTTGCTCTACTTGAGGACCAAAGAGATGCATACCGTCGAAGGATAACACCGTGACCTGTTGCTGGGCATCATTCGTGAAGCCTGAAGTGTACAGTCAGGAGTGACGGCGGTACAAATGCCCACTGCCGCCGGAGGCAGTATCAAAAGCGCCCATAGCTGCTTTTAACTCGCTGGTTGTTGGACTTGATACTCTGGTTATGGTTTGAAGAAGCTCTGAATTAGTGTCCACTCCGTAGAGCTTCTACCATTTGCTTGAACAAAAGAACATACTTATATTTATTTTTTTGTAAAATATTTTATTGAGAAAAGTAGCAGTACATCAAATAAACAAACAAGCACCTTTCCATTCATAACATCAAGTGTATCAACAACAAGGTACAACAATCAGTTTGGGTACTCTGAAGATTTCATTATCCATACTGGTATATACACCTCAAACCATTAAAGGTTGCGGTAGCCATTAACAAGCTGTATATAGTTGGTGACCAATACTGGAATGCCAAGGTGCACAGTTAGGGTTCATGAGAAATTCAAAGGGCAGATGCTACCCACAGTGCCAGAATTTACATCTAGCCTAAGCCCTTGGTCAATATACCCTTACAATACAATATTAATTAGGGTTATACTGGTATACAGCCTGCTTCAATAGCTCTCTCCCAGGGCCTCACAACTTATTGAATGTATCCATATTACCATTTGCTGAATGTTGGGCTTTTTCTAGTATGAGACACTGATTTAGATTGTTGACCCATTGTTGCACCAAGGGAGGGCTGCATGCTGACCATGTCTGTGCCAATGTTTTCTATTGACCAGTGCTATTTCCCACAGGGTGGCTATTTAATCTATTCACTCTCAGTGATTCTGCTCTCAATAGTAGTTCCAGAGGAGTGGAAGGTAGTTTCATTGAGAGGGTTAATTCCATAATTCTGTGTACCTCTGTCCAGAAGGGAGCCACTTTTGGACAGGCCAGGGCCATGTGCAGGAAGTCAGCCTGTTCTTGTTGACACTTGGGGCAATGGTGTGAGTTTTCAGGGCTCATAACATGTAGCCTGGCAAGGGTTAAGTAGGCTCTGTACATAAAATTGAGCTGTATCCGACGCAGCCTATTATTTCTGGAGCATGAGTTCAGGTGCTTAACTGCACTCTGCCAGACACTGAGATCAATGCTAATGTCTAGGTCACCCTCCCACTTCAATCTGGTGAGCTGAGCTTGGTCTAGTACTGCTTCCAACAAAGTATGGCAATAGATATAAAGGACTTTTGCTGTTGGGGAGGGTGTAGAGGCCCTCCTCAATGGGGTTGGCTCTGCCCACCCAGATTCTACGCTTCATGGTATCGCCAAATCTGTGGCAATTAACTGGTATATAAAATAGTCCCCTGGGTCTATCAGGAACTTAGCTCTAACTTCTGAGAATTCTAGGACCCTCCTCCTTCATATAAGTGCAAAGCACACCTAATACCTTTGAGTGCCAGATTCTTACCTCTGGTGCATGAGGGCTGTATAGCTCCTCTGTGTCTTAGTACTGCTGATAGGTCTGAGTATGGTGAATGGTTTGCCCTCACCCTCTCACCCAACTTATTATGCATGCTCTGCCAAACCCCCAACGTGGCCAACGTGCATGAGTTGCTAATGTCGCTTAACCCTGGATCCTAGTCCTCCAGACACATATGCCGCAGGGATCCCTCAATCTGCTCCTCCTTCAAGTCCAACCAGTCCATCCCTTGAAGGTCATACCCCAGACAGAAACACCAGTTGCACAGCCAGGTAATAAAGCTGGAAATTATGTAGGCCCACTCCACCTCTATTAGCCAGCATCTGCAATATTGACCTCTGATACGAGCAGCTTTCCCTTTCCAGATAAAGCCATGAACCAGAGAATTTATCTGCTTAAAGTGAATGAGCGGTACCGAACAGGCAAAACTGATATAGATATTAACATCTTAGGAGAATCATCATCTTTACCTGCTGACTCTCCCAATCAATGTTAGGGTAGATTTCATCATTTTTCACAGTCTTGCTCAGTTTTTTCATTAGTGCACCATACTTGAGCATACAGTGTTCCAATCCTAGCTGAGATGAGGATCCTCAAATATTTTACCTTGCCTACCATCAACAGAGCCCCAAGACCTGTGCCACCCTATGCCTGTATAGCTGGCCCACAGGAGGAGTTCACTTTTGTCCAGTTAACCTTGTGACCCTATTAGTCCCATACTCCTGCAACAACCTGTGAATAAACGGCAGGTCATCCCCAGGGTTCTGCAGATATAGTAGGATGTCATCTGCATATAGTGCTATTTTATGTTCTCTACCACCCCTCAATCCCCGTATCCCATCATAATTCCTGATGGCCGCTGCCAATGGTTCTAGTGCCAGAACGTATAGGAGTGGGGACAAGGGCAGCCTGCCTGGTATCCTTCCCAACTCAAAAGGGCAGACATTGTTCCATTCACTAATATTTGGGCAGCTGGGAAGGCATACAGGGTTCTTATCCATCTCAGGATCCCTGCTCCCATTCCTTGCGCCAACAGGGCCTCAAACATATATCCCCACTCAACGCTGTCAAACGCTTTTCTGCATCTAGAGCTAATATGGCCACCTCAAGTTTTATGGCAGACTTACCCATGCATGCAGGATATTTATGGTCCTCCTAAAGTTGTGTTTTCCTGTCTGCCACTCACAAATCCTGCTTGGTCTGTGTGAATAAGTTCTTGAGGGTCGGTTTCAATTGGGTGGTCACCACCTTATCCAATATTTTGTAGTCAGCTGTAAGCAATGATATGGGGCAGTATGAGGCACAAAGAGTGGGGTTCTTTCACGGTTTATGGAGGACAGTGATGACGGCCACCCTCATAGATGGTGGTAAAGTCCCTTTAGTCAATCCTTCTTGGAGTACATCAAATAGAGGGGCTATCAGTTAATCTTTAAACACTTTTAAAAACAATAGGCAGACCATCCGACCTGGTGATCCCCCCCAGTGTGTTAATGGCCTTCAGTATTTCTGACACTTCTAGAGGCCTGTCAAGGTCATTTGCCTTCATAGGGGGCAGTACCCGCAGGGAGCTTTGCCAAAAAAAGCTTGCATTTGTTGTGGAGTAGGTGCCACTTCTGATATATATAAGTTCTGGTAGAATTTACAATTCCTCCCTATCCCTCGGTCGAGGTCGTACATACCCCTGGTGCCATCTGAATTTTTTATTTATTTATTTATTAAATTCTCGGATACAAATACCTTTGAGCAGAAACTGCTCGCTTACAAAGGTTCCACGTCAAAGGATGAGGGTCAACATACATACAGAGGTAGTAAAAGAATGCACAATAAACAACCAAAACAACTAAAAGAAAAAATAATGATGCTCAGTTATAACATACATTGTGATAATATTCATAAACGAGCAGCTTGAGTAGGCAGCTGGCTGCGAACAATAAGAGATAGAGGGCACCATAGGCAGTTAGTATTGCAGGCATGCGATCGGGAGAGGAAGTTGGCAGGCTAATGGGCCACTGTCCGATGGTGGTGGAAAATGTCTTGTACCAGTGGAGATGAGCAGGAAAGGAATCACAAGGAAGGCCCAGTGCCAGAGGGAATGAGATTGGGAAAGGGCGGGCTGTGAAACATGAGTGAGCTGGGAGGTGTTTAGCGAGATCTCTGTTCAACGAAACAGTCACATTGAGTGGTAGAGGTGAGGTAAAGTTTGAGATTCCTTTTGAAGGGTCCAAGTGTAGTAGAGGAAAGTGCTTCTTTATTGAGGGAATTGAACCATTGAGCGGCTCTATAGATAAAGGACCGCTGACCCATGGAGGTACGACATCTGGGAACCTGAAAGGTTAGAGATTGGGCACCTGTGTTTGTTGAGTGCCACTGTAGGTAGTAAGGACTGAGCTAACACCAGGTGGCATGAGACCAAGGAGAATCTTTTGGTAAGTAAGCAGGTCTGGTATTGTATTCTGCTGCGTAGGGCAGCCAGCTGGCCTGTGCATAGAGGTCACAGGTGTGAGTTTGTCGGGCTGCACCTGCCAGTAGTCTACAGGCTTTGTTGAGAGCAACTGAGATCCCATGGAGGGCACTTGTTGGGCACAGCCATAGATGGCAAGGCCGTAGTCAATGATAGAGGTGACAGAGCTGTAGATAGCTAGTTTAAGGGCATCCGCAGGCACAGTGCTTGTGTTTGTGTAGTAGTCCAACTGTATATTGGGCGGTCTTGGCAACAGTGTCAATATGTCGAGTGTAGGAGAGGGTACTATCCAGGGTAATACAAGGTACTTGAACCCTTGACATGTTCAAGTGGGTTCCCAGCGTGGTTCTTGATGGTGAGGGACAGAGAGTTGTGCCTGCTCTGTCGGTTACAAGAAGGACATGGCTTTAGTCTTGCTGTGGTTCAGGACAAGTTTATGAGAATTGAACCAGTCTTCATGCGATTGAAGTCGAGCTGCAGCTGCGATTCAAGGACTGTAATGTCATGGTGGCTGGAAAACAGGACTGCATCATCTGCGATAGTAATATTTTTGGTGGCAGGCACTGGGAGATTGTTGATGAAGAGGGAGAAGAGTAGAGGGCCCAGAATAGACCCCTGGGGACTCGGAGCAGACCGGTTTCTCATCCAAAGAGATCCCTGCAATCCTTACACGTTGGATCCGATTATCAAGGTAGCTGGTGAACCAAGGAAGGGCATCGCTGGAGATCCCAATGGAGGACAGTTGCTTGAGCAGTAGAGGGTGGTTAACTGTGTCGAATGCCTTGGTAAGGTCTATAAATACTGCCCTCCACAATTCCCTTTGTCAAGCGTGGCATGGATGAAGGTTGTAAATTCCAGTAGTGCAGTGGTGGTGCTGTGCCCTTTCTGAAGCCATGCTGCTCTGGGCACTGTACATTGTACTTATCCAGGAATTCAACTAGTTGGTCCGACACTATTCGCCCAGCGCTTTGGATAGTGGGGGAGGAGTGAGATCGGTCTGTAATTGTGTGCAGTGTCCTAGCTTCGCTTTTGTGAACCGTGTGACAGTGGCCTTCTTCCAGAGAGAGGGAAATGGCCCAATCTAAGCTTGGAGATTAAAGATCTTTGTAAGTGGTTCTAAGATTTCTTCGAGGACTTGTGCCAGCAGTTTCAGGTCAAGGGAGTCACCACTGTACCCTTGTTTGCCGATGGCCTTTTGAATGTATTTTCTAGCTACTTGTGGTGGGACCTCCTTAAAAAACTTTGGGGTTGTAAGCTCTAGTTGGGGGTAACTTGGGAGGAGCTGGAGGGGAGGTCGCCAAAAATTTGGTGGAAGGACACTGTCCAGGTATGTAAATGCATTATTAAAAGTGCTGGTGATGATACCTAGGTCGAGTGTAGGAGTGCCATGAAGGTTGAGCATAGTGGGTGGTGCTTTAGGATCCTTGCCTGTGAGTTCTTTCATGTTGTTCCAGAATTTGTCTCTGGCCCCAAGAGTTGGTCAGAGCCTTTTGTAATAGCTGCGCTTAGCATTCGTATTCTTCGAGTGCAATCATTTCTGGCTGCTTTGTATAATTGTACAAGTTTATTTATGGGCTGAGTTGCACGAGCACAATGCCAGAGGTGGTCTCTGTGCTTGAGCAGAGTTAAAGGGTCAGTAGTAACCCAGGGTTAGTCTGTCCTTTGACCTTCATCTTTTCACTGGTGCATAGATGTCACAGGCTTCGATGAAACGCTTGATAAATAGGTCCAGAGCTTTGTTGGTGTCATTGAGGGAGTCAAGCACTGCCCAGTTCAGCCTGGTTGGATGGGATTTTAACAGCTGGAGGTGCCTTTGTTTGATAACCCTGGCATAGATAAGCTTGGGAGGCGGCTTGTGGTATTTGTTTGACCAGGAGCAGATGACAGGCGAGTGGTCACTTGTTGTATCCGGGAGTACAGAAACATTGGAGATGCATTCAGGGCTGTTAGATAGAATCCAGTCTAGAAGTGTAAGGGAGCCTGTCCTATAGTTACACCTGGTGGGGCATTGACCAGTTGAGTGATGGAGTTACAGTCATGCTGCATCCTTATAGGTAGCAGCCTCAGCGGAGAGCCAGTTAATGTTAAAATCCCCATGATTATTGTTTCAGAATTATGTTGCTGGACCTTAGATATTCCATGATGCTAGTGGAAGCCAGCAGCCTGGTCTCTTGGGGTAGGTAAACCGAGATGACAGTGAGTTCCTTGTTATGTGCACCAAGGAGGATTTTGATTGTGAGGACCTGAGAGGAGTTGCTCAGGCTAGGGATGGGATGATGTGACCCATAAGGGTATCCTTAAGATAGATGGCACAGCCCCGCCCTGCTTAGCAATCCTGTCTTGCCTGAAAATGCAGTAGCCAGGGATAGAGGCTGAGGTATCAGGATTTTAGGGTTTAGCCATGTTTCCACAACTGAGAGGACATCAGGGTTGTGCTGTAGGATCCATGTTTGGAGGGAGTCAAGTTTGTTGAGGATGCTGCAGGCATTGATGGATGCCATGGTAAGTGTCCCTGTCCTTCTGATTGGTGCCACTGCTGGCTGCCCAGGTGGTCCTGGGTTGGGGTGAACATTTCTGAGAGCAGGAGCAGCATAAGGAGAATTTGTAGGAGAAAGGATTTTAGCATCTTGTAGATACCTGGTGGTTAAATCATAAGCCAAAAGAAATTATCAACAGCTGAGGTCCAGAGTCATAGAATGTGTTAGAATTCCTGCAGGTGATGAACTGTGCCTAGCATATGCAGGATGTGAAATCCTTTTGTCTGCATGCTTCTTTGTCATTCAAAGAGGTTGTTGAAAGCCCACATACAGATCATGGAGCAGGTCAGACGAAAATGTGGATTCAAGCAGACCTAGGGTCATTGAGTTTGTCAGACTTAATTGCTTGACTTATGTTTTGCTTGGGATAGCTTCCAAAAGTTGATTTTTAAATGAAAATGCAGATGCCTGGTTGTGATGTTTTGCAGAAATCCAGTTCAGGAGACTTTCACGGATGTAGTGAGCAAGAATGGTGTAGTTACTCCAAGCAGAAACCATGTAAACCACGAAAACTAAGCTACAGACACAGACACAGACAAGCAGCCACAGAGGAGGGAGGGATCAATTTGATGATAGACCTGTCTCTCTTTTCTTTAGTTGCCAGGCCAGAATTTCCCTCCCTATCCCCATCAAAATACACAGCGGCTCCTGCCAGCAGAATTGCTCTATTTGTGCAGTATTTAAAAGGTTAAATTCCCATTTCAGTTTTTGCACTATTCTGTATAGGGGTTGGGGGGTTCTCATGTGGGCCTCTTCAAAGGCCACAATTCTCTGCCTGAGTTCTTCCATGTCCTTTTGTGCTACTCTTTTTATAGGCAGAGTAAGAGATTACCTGGCCTCTAACATACGCTTTCATGGCCTCCACCTAACTGAGCAGGAAGTTTCTCCTCTTGTTATGGGTCCAAAATTCCTTCATGACCTTAGTCATATACACAAAAGTCCTTATCCTTCAGCAACAAGGGTCTAGCTTCCAGACCCTCACCCTGGCCTCCCTCCCACCAGATTCATGGATACCTGTAGGTGTGCACGGTCAGATACCAGTATTGAGGAATACTGAGTTGCTTCTATGCCCTCCAGAAGTGGGGTGTTAGCCAGCAGCCAGTCCAGACAGGCATAAGAACTGTGGAGTGTGAGTAAAACTGTACTCCTGCTAGTGGGGTTCAGATAAGTCAAACATCCACCAGGTTATAAACCCCTTCTATTTCTCTTACAGCCATTGCATTTTGATATAGGAACAGGGTTAGGATTGGATCTATCCAAAGTGGTGTCCCTAATACAGTTGTAGTCCCCCAAACACCCGGGAGATGAGACATGTCCAAGGCTAAGCGTTGAAAAACCTTTGGTTCTCCACGCTGAGAAACATACTCATATTGAAAGAAATAACTCTGGTAGCTGGCAATATGCATACACAGGGTGGATGCAGCAAAGACTCTCTTGCCTAAAGTATCTGTCTTACGAGACTCTTTGTTTATAGGTTGGGCTGTAGTAGTCTGAGGAGGATGATCTTATCATTCTCTGCCAAGACCACAAAAAGTTCACGAAAGGCCTGGGAGGTCAAAATGGTAGATCCTTGGGAGCAGCATACTTTCTATTTATGGACTTAGCCACAGAAGGAATGAGAGCAGGATTATTCCATACCATTTGAGAAAGCATCTCAAAGGAAGGCTGTACCGGGGAGTTAAATCCATAGAGATCTCTGGGACATGAAGGTATTGGAGCCTTAAAAGTTTCCCAGGATCGATGTCTGTAGTCTGGACAGAAAGAGTGGAGTTCAAATTTTGTCAGCAGAGACTTAAAAGATAGGGCCTCACCACAGGCTCTCCAATAGGATTGGATCCTGTTCCTTCCATGTCATCACCCAGGCTAAGGTCTGGGTCAGGCTCAATATCATCTCCTGACAGCCAAGGAGGTACTGTATGGACAGGAAAGGAGTGAAAATCAGAAGGAAAAGAGGAAGAAAGAGGGTTCAGATTCGAGAAGCCCTGAAGACTGGAAAACATCACACCAAGCCTTGGCGCCAAAAAGAGCACAGTGTCTTGGACCCAGTGCCGCATGGCACCCATACAGAGCCCCTAGCACCGAGGACAGCACCGATGTCAAGATGGTGCAGAGGACGGCGCTGAAAGGTCACATGGCTGATAATCCCAAAGGCGCCGAGGACGTGCCGACAGACCCATAGACTAAGATGGCAAACCAAAACAGGGCTCCAAAAATTAGGATTTGAGGAGAAAGAAGGAAGAATACCAGGAGACAGAGGCATTGGTGTGGCCCCTGCACTGCAGTCATGTGTGGGGGAAAACACCTGAGCGCAGAGTTGACGGCACCAAAGAAGGGAGCCACATGACTAGGTAGCCCAACTGCCCTACCAGATCCTGAGGGCCCCGGAGGACTGGGCCAGGCAGCTGGACCAACCTCCGAGCCCATTGCTCCATCAGACCAGCCCACTGATGAAACTGCTCATCTGAAGCCCTCCCAGAAGGCGGGAAGGGCTCTGATGTCGAAGAGGTTGGTGACAAGAAACAGAAACTGGTGACTCTAGAGGAGGAGACCGCAACTGACCCCAATGACCAACCGTCGATGCACAGTCATACCAGAGGGCGACCTCGTGATGCCTCTCTTTTGACCTGTGGGCTGAAGAAAGCTGAGGTCAAACAGTGCCAAGGATGCGACCGCTTTCTTTTATGCTTCCAGGGGACTCGCCTCTCCTCGGCATCGGACTGCCCTTTGTCAGATCCTCTGGAGAGGGCGGCGGACTGGACCCAGCCCAGCTGACTGAACAGCTTTCATACAAGTTTCCCACCGTCACCTGACCTGCTAATAGTCGACTCCATCAATGTAGGCTGAGACCTCTTTCTTAAATAAGAATACATTACAGTAAGCGGTACCTATTCGAGATATATTACAAAATAGTAAACTATAAACTATGCTGCTAGTTTGACATTTGACTCCAGCGGGCAAGTTTACGCCATCACTGAAGCATGCTAGATGGCAGGAAAAAAGGAACTGAGGAGGTTGGAGGGTCGACGCCGAGATAGTAATTTCTGCATGAGTTGCTCCCTCGGCTCCATCTCTGGTGCCGGCCATCTTGCAAAAAGTTGCGCTCCGCTGTAAATCCCATCAGTGTGAATGAGTGGTGGAGACTTTATGTCCAGGAAGATCCTTTTCACTTAAAGTGATATGCATTTCCTGGTAGTGGATTTCCTTGAAACCCTAAGTATCTTCAGGACTTCCTCTCAAAGGTCTAATCCAGAAAATTTAATTCCTCAAGAACCATGCCCTCAGTCATAGGTTCCTGGGTTCTAAAATAGTATTCTGCCCTGGGACAAAGTCAACAGAGTGAGACTAAGTGACAGGCTGATTGGATTCCGCCTGACAGGACCAAGAGCATGGAGTACCGGGCCTGTCTGCAGCTATCAAGATCATTGTTGCAGGTTACCTCCTCAGTTTCTGGAGTATTTTCTGAATGACTGGGAATGGTGGGAAGGCATACAGAAAGTTCCCTGTCCAGTCTAGTACCAGGGTATCCTCTGGGACCGCCCCTCTAGCTGGTGGTCTGCAGCAAACCTGTGGAGCTGACAGTTTTCCCAAGATGCTAACAGGTCTATCTAGGGAGTGCCCCACATTCTGTAGCCAGAACCTGCTGGTTTAAGGCCCATTCATGACTTCCTGGCTGGAGCCGCCTGCCGGTGCAGCGGTAGTGCTACCGCCATGGCGTTGGTAACTTGGGTTCGGGATCAAGCCCAGGGAATCAGAGAGATCTACCAGGAGGAGGCTTGAGCCATCCGTGGACTGCTCACCTTCTCCAGGGTGGGAGGTGGAGACAAGGCTCATTGCTTGGCTGGCCTCTGGTGGAAGCGGAGGTACAGCAAGCACCAGTCATTTAGAGAGGAGGGTGTGATGAGACAGCGATTATGCTTTGACGTCACAGCACATCATGCCCGCAGAACACCAGAAAAGCCTCTCCGGCGCTCGCGAGGGCACGGAGCACCAACACAGATCCTCAGTCTTCATCTTTCTGGTGGCCCGATGAAACCAGAAGATTCAGGTGCACGGCTCCACCTTATTCCCCACCGGGGTGGGGAAGACAACCAAGGCTTGATTGGGGAACACCAGGCTAGGTAAGAGGGGATAGATACCTTGGCGACTCCTGACAATGTGGAGTGCAGGGGTGAGGGGACGAATATATAGAAACTGCAAAAAAAAAAAATTACTTCCCGACTGATTTTGTTTAGAGAATCTGCCAGGATATTGTCTTTGCCTGGCAGATGCACTGCAGATATGTTTGCTTCTAAGGAATATGCCAGATCCCAGATCTTCATTGCCTCTGTGCACAGTTTTGAGGATTTTGTTCCTCCACACTTATTTATGTAGTACATTGTCGAGGTGCTGTCTCTCCTGATTTGGACAGACTGACCCTATAGCTGGGAGGAGAAAGACTATGTTGCTAGCAGTACTGCTCTGAGCTCCAGGAGGTTTATATGCTCGAATTACTCCAGTGGGCTCCATGTGCCACTCACCATGAGGTCTTGCAGGTGGGCATCCCACCCTAGGAGTGAGGTATCTGTAGTAAGATTACTTTTGGTGATTGCTGAAATGAGAGAATGCCCTCTCTGAGGTTGCTTTCTTCCTTCCCACATTGTAATGATTTCACTACTGCTTTTGTCACTGGTACTAGCTTTGAACATGGATCCCATCTTTGAGACCAGTTATAATAATAATAAAGTTTGTTTATATGTGCAATTCAACATTATCAATGTGCTGTACAGTTAGACAATAAAAGCAGAATAAAAAGATAAAGTACAATAAAACATTAGAAGACTATACATTCAGCGATACGTCTTAAACTTAATACTCTCAGTACCCTTTGTGATACTGGTGATCTCATATTTGGAACCTCATCTTATGGAACCACAGCTGTGGCCATGTGCCAAAGCAACTGCAGAAAGTCTCTTGAAGGCCTTGGCTGACCTGCTGTGAAAGACACTGTTGTCGCTACCAAAGCTATAACTGGCCTGTGGGAGGAAAGCTTTGCACTGTAGGGTGCTTAGCTCTGCTCCTATGAAGTTCACTAATGGAACCAGTTCTAGCTGCAGCTTTGGCAGGTTTATCAAGAATTCCAGGTTATCCAAGGTACTTTTACCAGCTGAAATGAGCACCTTGAGAGACACAGACTGGTTTAAATGGAAGTCTGAAACCACTTTGGGCAAGAACCTTCATTGGTTCTAAGGACCCCTGTGAAATAAGATAAAATCAGGTTCCACTGACAGAGCTTGCAATTCACTG
This sequence comes from Neoceratodus forsteri, assembly GCA_016271365.2. Classification (NCBI taxonomy): domain Eukaryota; kingdom Metazoa; phylum Chordata; order Ceratodontiformes; family Ceratodontidae; genus Neoceratodus; species Neoceratodus forsteri. The sequence goes on along the minus strand of JADMNL010000023.1, from coordinate 553,181,296 downwards.
ATACGCCTGGCAGAGGTAATGGCTACCAAGAACACAGTTTTCCAAGTCAAGTACTTAAGCTCTGCTGAAGACATAGGCTCAAAGGGGGTTGTATGTTGAGCAATGCAACATTCAAATCCCAGGCGGGTAGGGTCTCTAAAAGGATTGGTGTGAAGCAATCCTTTAAAAAAATTACAGAACACTGAATGGGAAGATAGTGAGGAAGACTTCCACAGACAAAAACGCAGAGACAGCTGACAAGTGTACCTTCAGAGTAGCTGGTCTGAGGCCTAGGCCATTAAGATGGACCATATAATCCAGAACCATAGGCAATTCAGCAGTGTCTGAGAAACATGTTACTTAGAACACTAAATGCTGAATCTTTTCCGCTTGGAGTTGTAAGTCTTTCTGGTTGAGGGTTTTCAGAAGCCTTGAGGATATCCAGAACCCCTTGGGAAAGATGCAGATCTGCAAACTCTAACTCTCCAAGAGCCATGCTTTGAGATTGAGAGACTGAAGATTGGGGTACCAAATCCTTCCCTGAGAGGATGTTAACAGGTTGTAATTCCTGGGAAGAGACAGGTGAAGATGGACTGCTAGGACAGCAACAGGGGTACTTGAGGCTTTCTGGCCCAATCTGGAGCAATCAGAATCACCTTGGAAGGTTGAGACCTTATTTTTACCAAAACTCTGAACAGGAGGGAAGGGGGAAGGCATACAGAAACTTCCCTTCCCAATTCAGAATCAGGCCCAGAGGGACTGAGCCCATGACTGGAGGTCTGCAACAAAGAGCGGGAGTTGGTGATTGTCTGGGGCAGCAAAGAGATCTATCTCTGGAATGCCCCACCTTGAATATATCACTTTCAACACCTGAGGGTCCAGGGACTATTCAGTGATGGCCCTGAGAAATCCTGCTCAGTGCATTTGCTAGCACATTGTCCTTGCCTGGAAGGTGAACTGCTACAAGAGAGCTTTCAGGAATAAGCCAGGGACCACAACTTCATGGCTTCTGTACACAAGGCCGTGGACTGAGTGCCTCCTGCTTGTTGATGTACCACATGGTGGTGGTGGTGGTGTCTGTTCTGACTGGAACCACCTTGTTCAGTACTGACTGTGAGAGTGCTTTTAGAGCTAGAAAACTGCCCTGAGCTCTAGAAGATTGATGTGGAGAAGGGACACTTGGGGGCCACAGCCTCTGGGCAGCAAGGGACCCCAGGTGGGCTCTCCAGCCCAGGAGAGAAGCATCCGTGGTAAGGACCACTGAACAAAGCTGAGCAACAAAAGGAACACCTTGTCTTAAATTGTCCTGATCCTGCCACCACTGGAGGGCTTGGATCAAGGTCAGAGTCACTGGGATCAGTTAGGTGAAATTTTTCTGAGACCAGAGAACGCCTCAGGTGGAACCGAATATCCTCATCTGAATCTTGCCCCTTGGACCACTGCTGTTGAAGCTGCCATGGCCCAAGAGCTGGAGGAAATGCCTTGCTGGTTGAGATACCTGAAGGCTGAAGGAAGAAGCTAGTTCCATTAGAACCCTTGCCCTTTCTAGAGGAAGAAAGGCTCTTGTTTGAATGTGTCCAGTTCTGCCCCTATAAAGGTAAGAAGCTGGACTGGGACTTGGAAGGTTGAGAAGAAATCTTAGAGAAGAGAGCACTTTCTGGGTCACTTGTAGGTGAGACTTGACTTGGTCTGGAGACTGACCCACTATTAGCCAATCGTCCAGATAAGGAAAAATGGAAATCTTTGCCTTCTAGAAAGGCAACTACTACTGCCAGGCACTTTGTGAAACCCTTGGGGCTGAGGTTAGCCAAAGGGCATTGCTTCTGAACTGATAGTGGCCTGAGGGCAACTCAACCTGAGGTACTTTCTGTGGGAGCACCTGATGGAATGTGAAAGTAGGCATCTTTGAGGTCCAGGGAGGCTAGCCAGTCCCCTGGCCTTAGAGAGGAAGAAGTATTCCCAGAGTTATCATCTTGAACTCGGTTTTAAAAGATGTTTATTTAGATATCTGAGGTCTAGGATGGGTCGCCACTCTCCTGTCTTTTGGGGTCAGGAAGTATCTGGAGTACAGTCCTTGCCCCAGTGTAAAGTAGGTACTCTCTCATAGCTCTTAAAGCTAGGAGAGATGAAACCTCTGCCTCTAGGGCAAGGGTTTCGAGAGATTTGCAGGTGGAAAGATCTGGCTCATCTTTGGAAATTTTTAAAGCTGAGAACCAGTCCCTGGCTTACTACTTCCAGGACGCACTTGTCTGATGTAATAGACATCCAGTCCTGGACAAAGTAAGCCAGCCTGCCCCCTACTGGAATAGGAGAGTCGACCTGGGCAGGCCCATCAAGATGTCTGCTTGGCAGGGGCTTTAGGCTGAGGAGTGGTTGCAGCCCTGCTCATCCCCTTCTGCCTCTCCTCTGAAGAACCCTCTGAGAAAAGGAGGAAGAGGCCTGTGCTTGGTAAAAGGACTTTGGAAAGGCCTGCCCCTGCCCCTAGACTGCTGCCTTTGAGGAGTTGTCTGCCTTCCTCGAGTACTCCTGTAAGTGGTCCTGTACTCATCCATTTTCTCATGTAATTCTCCTGCCTGCCCCAATCAGAGAATTACCCACTACAAGAAAATCCATGGCCTTAGCCTGGGTGTCCCATGAGGCTAGTACATCAGAGCCAAGCCATCCTCCAAGAGCCACAGATGTAGCCATGACTCTTGATGACACATCATTAGAGTCCACAGCAGCATGAAACTGAACTTTAGATGCATCAATCCCATCTGCAGCCACCACCTCCAGCTCCTTGGCTAGCTGGCGGGAGGCCTGTTTAGCCAGTGCCAGTGCAGTGTCCCACCTGGACTTCTGGTACCTGGCTGTATAGGCCATGTAATTCGCCTGCCTGAGTCCCAAAGAAGATGCCATGTACTGCTTCTTTGCCATGGCATCAATCTTCCTGGAGTCCTTGTCTGGGGGTGTGAAGCCAAGGGAATATTTGCCTTTGTCACAGGTAGCAGCCTGCACTACCCCAACATGCTGCATTGCTGATATAAGAACTCTGTGTCTGAGCCTGAACGTGTATACCTCTTGTCCATTCTTCTATCCACAGGAGGTATAGTGTTAGGAGACTAAGATTTTTGTGTCTGTTTCCCAAAAGATTTAAGGAGGGAATAGACAGTCTCCCTAAACTCTGGGATGTCCATCATCTCTACATAATCAGGCTGCTCCTGATCTTCCACAGCCTGCTCCATAGGAATCTGAGGGTTTCAGCCACCTTCTGTAAAACATAAAGTGAGAAGGGGACTCAGAAGCCTAGGAGGTGAAACACCTGAAGGTCTGTCTGGGGAGATGTCTGGTTCCACAGGCACATCCAGACCCTCACTTATATCATCATTCTCAAATTTCCCTCCTCTTCAAATTCTGGTTCATAAAAATCTTCAAGGGCATAATCTTAAACCTGGGAACCAACTGAAGCCCTGTCAGAAGGAGCCGGATCAGTTGGAACACGACGGAGCGATTCCACAATCTGAATCGCTCTGGCCATTCTCTTCAGCAGACAGAACATGAACCTGAATCCGAACCAGTCGATTTATCTTTATGCTTTTTTGTCGAACCGATCCTCAGAATCGGCTCTCCTTTACCTGAAGAAGTATCGCCCTGGTCAGAGGGCACTCCTTCTGGTTTGGTCGAAACCGAACCGGCTGGCCATCTGGTCAGCGGACTTATCGGCCTCCTTTCCTTCAGTCTACCTAATCTCTTCTCAAGGGTAGATTTGGGAAAGTTTTTACATATTTGGCAGTCTGAATAGAGGTGGCAAACCCCAGACAATAAACACAGGTGGTGTGGGGATTGGCCTTAGCAAAGACCTACCCACACTCACTGCAGTGCTGAAACCCAGTGGGCCCGGATTTTTCTTGGGTTTCTCAGACATGGCCAACCTAACCAAATTTACCTTTTTTCGCAACCGCCAGGCAATACTCCTTACTGGTTCCTAACCGTGTCACAGGTATTGGAAAAATGGTTCAAAACACGTTTTTTTTTTTTTTTAAGACCGATAAGAACCGTAATCACACACAAAGTACTAACATATTGTTTGCCAGCAGATTAGGCCTTACAATCTATCATGTCTGCTTGAACCTCAGATCCCTAGTTGGGTGCCGAGGCCCTCCCACCACCCGTGTTCCAGAAACCCCTATCATCCATCCCCACCCCTGGGACAGGCCATCATCTGATACATCCACTTTCAAACAACATGAAGTCTTGCTATATTATGACTAATGCAGTTTGTCCCACCATTAGAACTGCTCCGAGGTGAAAGAATTAACTTCCATGCAGTGCATGGAACTTAGAGCGAGCTCGGTTAAGAAAGCTCTGTCAGGGTTATTTCAAACCGAACTGCCAGATTCTTTATCTACCACTGAACAGTCGCCCGGAGATTCCTCCTGCTGCTCGGTTCATTTTCTCGGTTTAAAGAGTTTTCTCGGTTAAATTCAACCATATTTTCATTATTTTAACCGCAAACTGATCGGTTCAAGCTCTGTCTATGGTATTGTAAGTAATAGATAGGTTTTCTGTGTGGAACTTGTAATGTTTATCGTCGGTTTGAACCGATCAGATTGTATTTAAACTTCATTCTAAAGCGCTTTAAGGCTTGTTAGAGTGCGGTTCTGTTCTAAAAAACGGATTTCATTACGGTTTTTCCACGACTTCGTGACACGGTTGGGAACCAATAAGGGTGTCTTGCCTGGCACTGCCAACAAAATGCAAGTTTTTGGTTAGGCTGGCATTATGTCTGAGAACCCAAAAGAAAAACCGGCCACTGGGTTTCAACACTGTAGTGTCTGTGGGAAGCCTTTGCCAAGGCTGACCCACACACCACATGTGTTTATTGTCTGGGGTTTGACCACCTCAATGCAGACTGCCAGATTTGCAAGAATTTCCTGCAGCTACCCTAGATAAGAGAGTTGGTAGGCTCAGGGAATGAGAGGCCAAAGTCCGCTGACCCGATGGCCAGCCCGTTCGGTGCCAACCAACCGGAGGGAGTGCCCTCTGACCAGGCCAGACTTCTCGGCAACGTAAGCTGACTCTGAGGAGCCAGTTCCAGCAAAGAGAACTAGAAAGTCAGCAGGTGTGGAGTCAAAAACCTTCTCCAACTGCTGCAGAGATAGCCAGGGCAATACAGATTGTCCAGTCACTTTCCCGTTCCTCCGAACCGCCACTATCTGGCAAAAGGTCGGTTCGGTCGGTTCCACCGGTTCAAGAATATGATATAGAGGAGTTTTATGAACCAGAGGAGGGGAGGAGGTTTATGATCAGTGTGAATGTGACTTTGAAAGTCTGATGCCCACTGAACCGACATCTCCCCAGACAGACCTTTAGGAGAATCTCCTCTAGGCTTGCTGAGTTGGACAGGAGGTACACTTTGTCAGGTCCTGATACAGAATTTCTTTCACAGCAATGCAGTCATGTTAGTAGTTCAGGCTGCAGCCTGTGATAAAGCTAATATTCCCTGGCTTCACATCCTCCTGACAAGGACTCCAGGAAGATTGATGCCATGGCAAAAACAATACATGGCAGCGTCTTTGGGACTCAGACAAGCAAACTATATGGCTTATGTTGCGATACCAAAATCTAGATGGGATACTGTCATGGCCTTAGCCAAACAGGCCCTGGCCAGCTTGCCAAAGGAGCTGGAGCAGGTGGCTGCTGATGGATTGAGGCATCTAAGGTACAATTTCATGCTGCAGTGGATTCTAATGATGTATCCTCTAGAGTCATGGCTACATCTGTGGCTTTTCGCTGACTGGCTTGGCTCAGGTGTACTACTTTGTCACAGGATACCCAGTCTAAGGCTATGGATTTTCCTGTGGTGGGAAATTCTCTGTTTGGGGAGCAGACAGAGAATTATATGAAGAAAATGGATGAATATAGAACCACTTATAGGAGTCACAACCAAGGAACGGCAAGCCACTCCTCAGAGGCAGCCCTCAGGGGTAGGGGCAGGCCTTTTCACAGGCCTTTTACCAGACCCAGGCCTCCTCTTCAGCCTATGTTCAGAGGGGTTCTTCAGAGGGAGAGGCAGACGGGGTGCATGAGCAGGCCTGCTCCCACCCCTCGGCCTAAAACCCTGTCAAACAGGCACCCTGATGGGATGCCCAGGGCCGGCTCTCCATTACCTGTAGGGGCAGACTGGCTTACTTCGCAGGACTGGGAGTATTCTAACATCAGACAAGTGGTCCTGGAAGTAGTGAGCCAGGGTCTGGTTCTCAGCTTCAAAAATTTCCAAAGATGAGAATCAGATCCTTTCCACCTGCAAACCCTTTAGAGACTCTTGCCTTGGAAACAGAAGTCTCAACCCTCCTGGCTCTCAGAGCTGTAGAAAGGGTTTCTCCCTACACCAGGGCAAGGGTCTGTACTCCAGGTACTTCCCTTACCCCAAAAGACAGGAGAGTGGCGGCCCATCCTGGACCTAAGATATCTGAACAAGCACCTTTAAAACCAAAATTCAAAATGGTGACTCTGGGAATGATTTTACCCTCCCTAAGGCCAGGGACTGGCTAGCTTCCTTGGTCCTCAAGGATGCCTACTTCCATGTTCTTATCAGACGCTCCCACAGAAGTACCTCAGATTGAATTGCCCTCAGGCCATTATCAGTTCAGAGCAATGCCCTTGCGCCTTACCTCTGCCCCAAGGGTATTCACAAAATGTCTGGCAGTAGCAGTTGCTCATTTAAGAAGGCAAAAGATTGCCATCTTTCCCTACCTGGACGACTGGCTCATTGTGGGTTAGTCTCCAGACCAGGTCAAATCACACCTGCAAGTTACCCAGCAGCTGCTTACCTCTCTGGGCTTTTTCTCAATCTTCCAAAGTCAGTTCTGAACCTGTCCAGGTACTCACCTTTATAGGTGCAGAACTGACACAAAGCAGGCCAGAGCCTTCCTTCCCTAGAAAGGGTAAGGACCCTGGTGGCCCTTGGCCTTGTCCTTCACTCTGCAGGTCTCTCACCAGCAAGGCATTTCCTGCAACTCCTAGGATACATGGATGCTTCCACAGCTGTAGTGCAAGGAGCAAGATTTCAGATGAGGGACATTCAGTTCCATTTGAGAGCTTTCTGGTCTCAAAGAAGAGATTCCTCATCCAAGTTAATCCTAGTGACTCAACCCTGATCCAGGCCCTTCAGTGGTGGCAGGATCAGAGCAATTGAGACAAAGGGTGCCCTTCATAGAAACATAGAAACATAGAAGTTGACGGCAGATAAGGACCGCAAGGCCCATCCAGTCTGCCCATTTCTTTCTACCTTATAAATGTGCCATCGGCCTTTGCTATGTCAGTGACCTATCTATTCATAGTCATTTTGTATTGCTCCTTTATGCCTATCCCATGCCTGTTTGAAGCCCTGCACTGTATTCATAGCCACTACTTCTTGTGGTAAGCCATTCCATGCATCTACCACCCTTTCTGTGAAAAAGAATTTCCTCACATTCCCCTTAATCGGCCTCCTCTAATCTCATGCTGTGTCCTCTTGTCCTGCTATTTTTCTTATATTTAAACATGTTAGACTCTTTTCACCTTGTTTATGCCCTTAAGGTGTTTAAATGTCTCGATCATATCACCTCTCTCCCTCCTTTGCTCAAGGGTATACATATTGAGCTCGGTTAATCTGTCCTCATATGTCTTCTGATGCAGTCCCTGCACCATTTTGGTTGCCCTTCTCTGACTGCCTCAATTTGGTTAATGTCCTTGTGAAGGTGTGGCTCCAATACTGCACTAGTACTCAGATGGGGCTAACCAATGTCTTGTACAGAGGATTATTACCTCCCTCTTACGACTTGTGATACCCCTACCTAATACACCCCTAACACCCCCTAGCCTTACCTACTGCTTTAGAAGTCTGTTTGATGATTTCAGGTCATCAGTGATGATGATCAAGTCTCTTTCTTCCTTTGTGACTGCTAGCAACTCCTCCCAGCCTATAAGTGGCTTCAGGGTTTCTCTTCCCTATGTGCATGATTTTGCACTTCTTGCATTAAATCCCAGTTGCCACTCTTCTGACCATTCTGCTAGTTTATCCAGATCTCTTCTCATTCTGCCCACCCCATCTGGATCATCTACTCTGTTGCAGATCTTGGTGTCATCTGCAAACAGACAAGCCTTACCCTCTAGTCCATCTGCTAGGTCACTAATGAAGATGTTGAATAGGACTGGCCCCAGGACTGATCCCTGAGGTACCCCACTTGTGACTTGCATCTCTTCTGACTGTATACCATTTACCACCACTCTCTGTTTTCTGCCAGTCAACCAGTTTGCCACCCAGTTGACCAACTTCTGACCCACCCCGAGCCTACCTAGCTTATTTATCAATCTTCTATGTGGAACAGTGTCAAAAGCTTTGCTGAAGTCAAGGTAGGCTGACATCAACTGCTCCCCTTGGTCCACCACTCTGGTTACCCAGTCAAAGAAATCTATGAGATTAGTTTGACAGGACCTTCCTTTGTAAACCCATGCTGTCTTGGATCCTGTGCCCCTATGGATTCCAGGTGTTGCACTATCCTTTCCTTAAGGAGTGCTTCCATAATCTTGCCCACTACTGAGGTAAGACTGACCGGTCTGTAGTTCCCCGCTCCTCCCTGCTACCACTCTTGTGGAGCGGATCACATGAGCCCTTCTCCAGTCTTCTGGGACCTCTCCTGTGCTCAGAGACTCACTAAACAATTCCTGCTAATGGCTCTGCTAGTTCTCCTTTAGCTCCTTAAGTACCCTGGGATGTATGCCATCAGGTCCCATTGCCTTATCCACCTGAGCTTAGCAAGCTCTTGTAGGACCCTTTCTTTGTGAAGGGAGTAGTGCTCACCTCCCTCCCCCTGTGTCCATGATGCTGAGCTGTGGCCCTGCCTCTACCTTCTCTTCAGTGAATACTGAGCAAAAGTATCTATTTAGGATAGATGCCTTTACAGGGTCCTCCTCCTCACATGCTCCCTTTTCTCCATTAAGCTTAGTAATACCCTCTGGACTTTCTCCTTTCACTAATGTATCTATAGAAAGTCTTGTCACCTTCTTTTACTGTTTGTGCTAGTGTTTCCTCAGTTTGGGACTTTGCCTGCCTTACTGCCTTACCTGCTTCCCTTAGGGCAGTTTGGTATGCCCCCTATCTTCATCCTCTGTGTTCCCTTATATTTTCTGAAGGCCAGCCTTTGGCTCTGACTTTTCTGCTACTGTATTTGAGAACCAAGTGGTTTCTTTTTTTTGCACTTCCTTTCTGTCTAACACAATGGGATGTTGCTTCAAGTATTGTATCCTTAATGCTTGCCCACTTTGCCTGTACCTCCTCACCTGTGTTTCTTTTGCCAGGGCTAGCTTAACTCTGTTGGCCATCTTATCAAAGTCAGCTCCTCTGAAGTCCCATATTTTGCCTTGGAATGGGATGATTTAGATGTAGTAGCCAAATTGAACCATACCATGTGATGGTCACTGGCCCCAGGTGACCTTCTACCTGGAGATCTGTGATCCCTCTTTGTTAGTCAGTACTAGATCTAGGATAGCCCTGTCTCTTGTGGGTTGCTGTACCAGTTGTTTGAGGCCCTCCCCTGCAGGGAATCCACTATGAGTCTAGTTCTGGCAGATGTCCTGCTGGTATTGACCAATCTGTATCTGGCATGTTGAAGTCTCCCATTATCAGAACCTCCCTTTAGCTGTCATGTTTTGTATATCTTCTAACAGTAATGTGTCTATGTCCTCCTCTGGTCTGGGGGCCTGTAGACAACCCCAGTTCTTATGGCTGTCCCATTTCCTGTTTCCGGGTGACCCACAGTTCTTCTGGCTCCTTATGTGTATTCTGAATTTCTGTAGCTTTGATATTTTCATTAACATACAGGGCCACTCCTCCCCCTTTTGCACTCTCGGTCTCTTCTGAACAATACATAGCCAGGTACTGAAGTCTCCCAGTGGTTACTGGTAAACCACGCCTCACTAATTGCTACTATGTCCAGTTTAGCTCTCTGACATTATTGCCTGCAGGTCTGGATCTTATTTCCCAGGCTGTGAGCATTTAGTACATGATTTTCCATTGGCCAGATTTTGGTGTGTTAGTTGTTGGGTGAGGTTTGGCATTACCTGTGCATCGATGGGGAGACAAACCTTTTTTCACCTGGTGATGCAAAATGAACGGCAAACACACTGAATTCCAGTTTGACCACTAGCTGACCACCCTTGACCCTTACTACAGATGCATCCTCTTGGGATGGGAGTTCACATGGCACCTCTCCACCCAGGGGTTATGGTCCCTCAAGAATCTCTGCTCCACATCAATTTGCTGGAACTCAGAGCTGTTTTTCTAGCACTTCAGGTTTTTTCGCATCTGTTCAGAACAAGGTGGTACAGGTCAGAACAGACAACACTACTACAATGTGAAGCATCATCAAACAAGGCACTGCTCCGGCCTATAGCATCGAGGCGATGAAGTTGTGGTCTCGGCTTACTCCCTGAACACTTCCTCATAGCAGTTCACCCTCCCAGGCAAGGACAATGTCCTGGCAGATGCTCTCAGCAGGACTTCCCAGGGCCATCACGATGGTCACTGGATCCCTAGTACTGGGGATAGTTTTTGCCAGATGGGGCACTTCTCAGATAGATCTTTTTGCAGCCCCAGACAATCATCAACTTCCACTTTTTGTTGTAGGCCCCAGTGTTGGGCTCAGTCCCCTGGATGCCTTTCTCCCGATTGGGAAGGGAAGTTTCATGCCTTCCCCTTCCTCTCCTGTTCAAGGTGCTAGTCAAAAATCAGTCTCAGCCCCGCAAGATGATCCTGATTGCTCCAGACTGGGCCAGGCAGCCCTGGTACCCACTCCTTCTGTCCTTAGCAGTCCATCTTCCCTGTGTCTCCCCAGGAACCACAATCTGTTAACCTGTGCTCTGGGGAGAGTCTGGTATCCAAATTTCAACTCCTCAACCTCAAGGCCTGGCTCTTGAGGTTAAGAGTTTGCTGATCTACAACTTCTCAGGGTGTTTCTAAATCTTGAAAGCTTCTAGGAAGCCTTCCACCAGGGCTACTCTATAACTCCAAGTGGAAAAGGTTTTCCATATGGTGTTCTGGGAAGCATATTTCCCCGGAATCTGCTGATTTACCCACTGTTTTGGACTATATGGTCCATCTAATTCTTGGGACTGAGACTAGCCACCCTGAAAGTGTTTCAGCTGTCTCTGCTTTCATTTCAGCAGGAAAGCCCTCTTCTTTCTGCTCACCCTGTATTTTCCAAGTTTTTAAGGGATTGCTTATACAATCCTCCATTCAGGGACCCTGCCCTGCCTGGGATCTAATGTTTGCATTGCTCAGCTGATGCAACCCCCTTTGAACCTCTGTCTTGGCAGAGCTTAAGTATTTGACTTGAAAACTGTATTTAGTAGCCATCACTTCCGCCAGGCATAAGTGAGTTACAGGCTTTATCAGTGGAGACTGACTTTATTTCCTTTCACAGGGATAAGGTAGTCCTCAGGATAACAGGAAGTTTTTGCCTAAAGGTGGTTTCGGATTTCCACCTTAACCAATCTATTTCACTTCAGTGTTCTTCACTGACCATTCCTCCTCTGGTGAGAGGAGGCTGCACAGCTTGATGTTAAGAGGGCCCTAAGTTACTACATAGAGCAGACTAGGGTCACAGGTTTGACTCCTCCAACCATTTCTCACTTATGGTGAGGTTGGGAAAAGGAGACCTGCCACTCAAGAGATCCATTGCCAGGTGGATTGTCTCTTGTATCCACTTTCTATCACAAACTGGGTAAGGTTCCTTCAGGCCTGAGGGCTCACTTCACCAGAGGTACAGCTGCATCTCTAGCTGCTGCCAGAGACATCCCTATCTTAGAGATATGTCAGCAGCTACTTGGAAACAGTACACACTTTCATCAGCATTACTCCCTGGATATCCAGGCCAGGAGGATGCTCAGTTTGGCACAGGCTGCTTCAGAGCCTATTCCCTAAGTAGGTTCTGTCCCTCCTCCTTGGAGGTACTGTTGTAGTTTCGTATTAGTCATAATATAGCAAGACTTCATGTTGTTTGAAGAAAAATTACTCACCTTAGTAATGTTGTTTCTTCTAATGGATCTTGCTATATTATGACCTCCCCAGCCTGCCCCTCCAGAACTTCTACTTTGGGTATGGGGTGGGCAGTCCATATTGGCACTTATTGATGCCCTGTTATGTTTTCCACCCTCTTGTTGGGGTGTTTGGGTGTTGTGTTTTATTTATTTTATTCTTATTTTTCTGGTCCCCTGACTTGAGTCTTGTGTTGGGACCAGAAAATGTGTGAATATTTTAGTAGCCAGTTGGTTAGTGTAGGTTACAGCTTCCACACAGAGCCTTGGTGAGATTTGCTCGTAAAGATCTGGACGGTTTTGGTTTGAAATAACCCTGACAAGAGCTTTCTTAACCGAGCGTCACGGGCTTAAGTTCCATGCACTGCATGGAAAGTTAACTCTTTCACCTCGGAGCAGTTCTAATGGTGGACAAACTCGTGTTAGTCATAATATAGCAAGACTCCATTAGAAGAAACAACATTACTAAGGTGAGTAATTTTTTCTTCTGTGTCTGTCCCACCCTCTCTTGAAGCCCTCCACTGTGGATCTCTGAACCAGCTCACCAGGCAATGCATTCCAAGGGTCTACCACCCTCTCAGTGAAAACCTCTTTTCCCCTCACCCTTCCACCTTCAAACCATGCCCGCTGGTGATACCTCCCCTGCTTTAGTCTAAAGATCCCCTCCATGTTTACTCTATTTATTCCTTGAGGTACTTGAAGACCTCAATCATGTCCCCGCCTCTCCTCTCCGCCAATGAAAACAGGCAGAGCTCCTCAAGTCTGTCCTACGCCAAATCCCTAGTCCTCATATCATCTTAGTTGCCCTCTCTCTGTACCCTCTCCAGGAGCTGTATGTCCCTCTTCAAGTGTGGTCTCCAGTACTGTACACAGTACTCAAGGTGTGGTCTATCCAGTCCATTGTACAGTGGCAGAATCACTTCCTTGCTCCTAGAGGTGATCCCCTTACGATGCATCCCAACATCCTGTTTGCCTTGCTAGCCGCCTCCTGCACTGCTCAGAGTTATTCATACATGCATCCACCATGATCCCTAGGTCTTTTTCCCCTATTGAGGCCTCCAGCCTCCCTTCCCAGGGTGTGTATCACGCAGGTTTAGGGTTTCACCAAGATGTAACACCTTTGCACTTGGTGATATTAAAATGTAATTTCCATGTGTGAGACCAGCTTTCCAGGGTGTCCAGGTCCTCTTGCAGGGCCAACCTCCCCTCTTCTCCCTCAACTACTGCTCCCATCTTGGAGTCATCAGCTAAGAGACTTATTTCACACCCTATACCCTCCCTGATGTCCGATATGTATGCATTAAACAGGATCGGACCCAGGACCGAGGCCCTGCGTACCCACTACCAACCTTCTAGGGTTTGAGAGCCCCCCACCCACCACTACTCTCTGTGCATCCACAGCCAGCTTTTCAATCCATCTGACCATCAAAGGGCCTACTCCCAACCCCATCAGTGCTTCTCCACCAGACCATTGTGGGGACAGAGTCAAACGCCTGCTGAAGTCCAAGAATAATACATCCACAGGCTTTCTCCTGTTTAGTGCTGATGTTACCCATTTGTAGAACTCCACAAGATTGGTTTGACATGATCTACCTGGCACAAACCCATGTTGCCGACTATCCAGACCTCCCACCTCTCCAAGTACACCCTCAATCGTTCCTTTAGTACACACTCCACTGATTTTCCCACCACCAGGTCAAACTGATGGGTCTATAGTTACCTGGTACTTCCCTCACCCCCTTATGGATTGGCACCACATGTGCCCTCGCCAATCCCTAGGTACCCTCCCCTGTCTCAAGTGACCTGTTGAAGAGCTCTGCCAGGGGTGCAGCCTAGTATGTCTGCCAATTCCATAGTACTCTCAGATGAATGCCATCCAGCCCAGGAGATTTGTCTTTCTTTAGGTCTTGAGGGCTAACCACACCCTTTGTGAGACAGCATCATCCGTCCCTCCACCTTACTGGCCTTTTTATCCTTATCCTGATGTGACACCCTGGAGGTACCTCTCCTCCCTCTGCTCCATTTCTGTTGCTCCCTGATCCCACTCACTGCCGCTCCATCCCCATCGTGTCTTGCTTGGTAGATATCCCATCCCCTCCCTAGTGAACACAGAGGAGGTACTGGCATATAAATACCTCTGCCTGGTCCTCGCCTCTTCACCCACCCTCCATCTGATCTCAATCTGCTGAGATGGTCCTTAGTTTTTCTCCGCTTCCTCAATGTACCGAAGAACCCCTTCCCTCCATGTATTCCCTGTGCCAGCCCTGCTCTTTACTGGACTTTGCCCCTCACCATCCAGGTAACTTTTCTAGATGCAAGATGGTACATTTCCCTATCCCTATCCTCTTGTTGTTTTATATTTTTGTAGGTCCTTTCTTTTCTCTGACCGCTACTTGAACCTCACTGGACCACCAGCATGGTTTATGTGACCGCCTCCTTATATGCCTCACCTTAGCGCAGGTCCTGACTGCCCTCATGAAGTCCCCGCTTATGACCTCCCATCTCCTTTCCACATTTGTCATTGATGTAATCCCTTCAAGTGATCCCTCTCAAGTGATCCTTGAGAATATTTCCATGCCCACAAAGTCTGCTCCCTGAAGTCCACTGCCAGTGTCCTAGATCTCCCATGCTTATTTGAAACCAGACAGTATTGTGGTCGCTCCCCAGTCAGGAGATCTCTACAACCAGGTCCCTTGCCAGATCCTCATCTGCCAGAACCACGTCCAGGACATGCCCCTCCCTTGTTGGCTCCATCACATGCTGTGTTAAGAACACATCCTGGAAGCTGTCCAGCAGCCTCTGCCCTGGCCACCTTAGAGGACATGGTTCCCAGTTTGTACCTGGCATATTAAGGTCCCCCATCAACACCACTCCTTCCCTTTTGGTCCACACTGGGCAATGATGTTGTCCAGCAAACCATCCTCCAGAACATCACCCATCCCGGGGCCTATATACTACACCCAGCTTGACCTTATCTCCTGCTGGGGATCGTAGGTGACCCATAAGGCCTCCACGTTTTCCCTCTGCCTCTTCTACCCTAGTAAAACACACAAATTTCACTAATAAATGGCCGTTCAGTCCAACTGCAGCCAAATTCTTTACAAGTTCTACACAGAAAACAGAACAATTCCTATCTAGTACTCACGGCACCACAGACAGAGGCTGAACCGACTATCGCGGATGCTTTATTTGGTTTAAAACCGATGAAAACTGAAAACTTTAACTGACTTTTGAACCGAGCTGAAGAAGATCTCCGAGCGACCGTTCAGTGAGGCGGAGTAAAGAATCTGACGGTTTAGGCTTGAATCACTCCAGACTGAGACTTCAACTGAGCTCAAGTTTCAGCATTCTATGCCTCCGCATAGAAAGTTAACTATTTTCTCCAGGCAGTTCAAAGGTTGGGAATCACTGCAATTGTCAGAATACAGCAAGACTTCATGTTGTTCAATGTTAAGTGAAAGTGCTCCACTTTCTGTAACTTGAATAGTTAAAAAAACATAGTAAATCACTGCTGAATTAAGCAAAAGTGGTTTATAGAGGCTTATGAAATGGGTACCAAAATATGAGCAATCTGATTGGCCACTGACCATGCACTAAAGTGTCTTAACACAGGAATAAGGCTCTGGCAATACCCACTGATATGGGGTGATACTGCCCGCAAGAATTTTCACAAATCAAACAGCGCCATTTTGTTTTGTGCCACAAGTGATGCCACCCCTTTACTCTGAAGCTAACCACCTAAAAACACCACTCACTTCACACATCTGTAAAAGAAATGCACAACTACATCTTTAAAAAAAACTGCCACGATCACAATCCCACCTGCCCACTCTATGACACAACAGCCGACCTTTCTCAACCCGCCACTGTCACCCTGTTGACTCATAAGCCACAGGCACCATGCAAACTACGAATCCTCCACCCCAACACACACCTCAGACTCTGTTTCACATAATAAATGTAAAACAAATAGTGCCTTCACTTTTCTAACTTCTGCTGCTCCACTCAAAGTTTTCACAGCAGCACAGTTGCTCCTGCACCATTCAGTTCAACACACTTGCAGCCATGTTGTATCTCTCAGGCGCCCCAAAAAAAAGCCTCTCTAGTATTTCAACAACAAAATAAAAATACATCCTCCTTTGTTTCTGTGCCTTCAGGTGCTCTGTTCCACAGCAGACAGCTGCTCTCACAGACCGTCCATGTACTCCATAACAGGTACTGCCATGCCATTCGGTGCTGGCTTTCCTCTGGTCCCAAAACAACAACAAAACTCATGTCTCATGTACAAAATGAACAAATAATGAGAGAGAGAGAGGTGTATGCGTGTGCATGCCCATCTGAGGGAAGCCATGACAAACCCCCAAAATGTACAGCTATGGGAGCCACACAAGGACAAAATTCAAGTCTAAAACAAAAAAAAAAAAACACACATCCAGGCAGAGGAATTATTTTATTTAAAATAAGGACAAAACAAAAATATCACCTTTTTATTACTTAATCCAAATAATTAAAATGTTTACATGCATCTCAAATTTAGATGCCCATTTTATAAGTGCAATAAGCCACTCCAGGTATGTGCTTACACAGTTGTAACGCGACAGCTAGGGGCTGGAAGCAGTCGGCCTGCAGCCTTGTGCCTCATACACCTTCTAGCTATGGGTTAGAACTGTCTGACTCCTACCCCATCATGTCTTATTGCTTACTGAAAATAAAACGATAACCAGTTAGGATGGTTCCCTGGTTCCAGGGAATAAAACAGGAACCGTGAGAAAACAATGAATGAAACCCTAGCTAATGCAGAGTAATCAAAAACTAACTAAAAGTATACTTTTTGCCAGCCCGTGGCGCTTGAGGGTTGAGGCGCAGACGCCACACCTCGCGCCACGCCGGCGATCCGGTTCGGGAACGGACTGGTCGGCCAGAGAGGGAGGGATTGAGCGTCCCAACGGATGCCTCCTCCTCAGGGTGGGATACCAGGGGTGCAATAGGCACCAACACCCTAAGACAGCCAGTGGGAACACGGGCTCTCGAGGGGACCAGTGCCTCTGCTCATGGAGTCGGGAGGGGGACGCTGTCGGGCACTTGAGAGAGATGTGCATTAGCACACGCCCTCTGACGCACGCCCCGCGCCGGTGTCCAAGGGGCGGGCTGAGGGGAGCACACAAAACGGATAACCCTCGGTGGTCTCAGATGACGCACGGCTCCACCCAAGACCACCAATTCGGACAGACCTCGCTATGCAAGATAGGAGGGAGGAGAGAAGCACTCTAGGGGCAGATCCTGAGCAGTGGCACAGAGTGCACGAGCAGTCTGAAGGAGTGGACACTGAGGTAGGAAGGTGGATAAAATAAAAGAGTTAAAAAGTATACTTTTTAAATAAATCAAAAATAAAACTGGAGACCCAGGTATCACAATCTATATTTTACTATTACTGATCTTATTTAAAATTCATTGATGTCGCTGGTTGTTTTATCTGCTTCCTTCTCTTAATAGAACTGAAATTTTGTTTTATAACCTTCATCTGCTCTTATTGCTTAGTTCCTGAACATTAGGAACACCCTCAAACTGTGCAGCCATTCATGATGCAATGGTCTCTGCTCCTCCACTGAATCACGAGTGGCTAGAATATGATGGGCAGTCTGTTTTTCTTTTAAAGAGAATCCGAATCAAATGACCAGCTGCCTCAGCAATCTCTACAGAATGAGACCAATATGATATGGGACCCCTCTTGTGCGGCTGGCCCTCTTTTGCCCCCAACCCCATCCACCACTGTCTCAGACTTACTGAGGAACCACCTTTCCTCCACAGCTCCCCGAGGTGGGCCATCGGAGGTTCCCAGCCCCCTCTGGATGTCATGCTTGGCAGAGCAAGCCATGTGGGTCTGTGAGGGAGCCACAGGCTTCATTCTTCTTGCAGCCAGTGGTGCTGTCGCTTTTTCTTTCCTTTTTTTTTTTTCTGGGGATCCTACCACCAGGTATCCACCCTGGTCACGGACCCCAAGGACTTCCTCCCTGTCGATCGTATCCCTGGTCACCCCTGGCTTACCCCAGAGGGTGGGGGCCGCTGGAGCTGGCACCCCATATTCCAGCCCACAGTCCTAGTAACTGGTTTGGGGATCAGCGACATAGGACAGGAAGCCCGGGGGGGCTTCATAGGAGTGGAGGTCCCTGTTTTAGTTATATAGTATGGCCCACTGAGAGCCGGAAGTGCACGATGTCACAAGACTTACGTGTAGATGTCTGCCTGCTTCTCCCTGTCAGATGCGCGCCACATTGTCAGACACCCAGCCTCCGCTGGGTGTCACTGTAGCGCCACATGTATCCTCACTCCACCCCGAAGGAAGGGAGATCTGTCGCGGGACGCCAATCCTTCCTTTCCTCAGCCAGCCCTCGCGCCCGAGTCCATTCCCAAACCCGGTCGCCGGTGTGGTGCAGGTGTGGCCCAGCCGCCTCAACCTCAGCGCCACCGGCCGCCATCATTTTTCTTTCCTGACCTCAGGTATTTCGGGAGAGGTGATGGCTTGACATGCTGACATCCTCCATCAGGAGCATCTTTTACAACTGCTTCTCCAGCTGCATCGCAATCCACGGTGGCTGTGCTGTGGCGGAGCAGGCTGCCCTCCCTGCCCGAGAGCGCTCGCTGGGACATCCTCGATCATCTCCCCGGCCGATCCCTCGAACGACTCAGGATTGTTCCCAAACTAGGTTGCTAGTATGGCTGCAGGGTACCTCACCCTTCTCACCACCAGGCTGGCCATAACATAGGATTTTAAAACTAGAGACACTTCCAAGGCCTAAGGGGTTGGCAATGTCCCTTTAACCCCAACCCACTGCTGCAAAGAATGAAAAGTCCACCTGTTCCTACACATACGTATGGTATAAAAGCTAAAGCAATGTCCAGATAGGAGTTCTGTTTCAGAGGCCAAACCACTGTGGTGAACTCTGCAGCATATCAATAATCTTTATAGTATTTTTCTAAATAATGGAAGCCCCATGCTCCCATCGGATATGCTAAGAGTTCAATGTCTCACTTAATTTAGTGTATATAATTATTTTTTTAACTGCTGTTTGTCCCCGTCCCAACCTCATGCCCCCTCTTTTGGGCACATCCCTGCAAACTCCAGTCCCGCCCAGAGGCACAGCACTAGTGCTTCCACTTGAGAAGCCAAAGACCAGGGTTTCGGAATGAGCCTGAGTGTTGGGAGGGTAGGATGGTTGAGCAAACCATGGATGCTCGTCTCCTGAAGAGTGGGAGGAGTATGGTCTATGCTGTATCACCACCACCTTGGTGACCAAAGGTGGAGGTGCAGCCAGAGCCACAAATCGAGGGAGGGATATGTCAGCAGCAAGACATTACATATGTTGCCAAGGGGCTCGCGGAGTCAGGGTGGGACTGAGAAAAAGAAAAGCCCAGCCGATGCAAGACGGCATCTGCTGCACCACCCACTGGTACTCTGCTTTGCCAACTGGCACTTCAACTCTGCCCACAGGGGAGTAAGAACAAGAATCCAGGTGCCCGGCAGCCCTTTCAGTTTTTGCTCCCATTTCACTAGGACCCTCCCACCTCGACTGGTGCCGAGACACAACCTACAGGCTCAGGAGAAATACTTGGACAACGCCCAGTCGCTGAAAAGGCATAAAACAGTAATAAAATAAGATACTGGGAGGGGTGGTCAGCAGGACTTTTGAGATCTTTGTCTCCACAGCCTGTAATCTGGTGTATTTAGGAAGGGAAAATAGCAGTTACTTACCAGTAACAGCAGATCACTGAATCTCTGCCATGGGGCTTTTCCTTTGGAACAGTAAACCTTCAGCATCAGAACAATGTGGAAACTTTGCTAGCTGGGGCCACTCACAATGACATGCAATGTTATGCCTATAAAATGTGGCAGCCACAGTGCTTCTCAGTTCCCTGCCAAAAGACAAGCTCAGTAGGTCTCTACTGTGAGGAACCAAGAGACCAGCCCAGTACCAGGCACCCAAGGAGAGGCATGGGACTTGCCAACAGAAAACATTAAGGCACTTATGGACACCTGCAGAAAAGGCAGTGGACAAAATGCCAGCAAATATCTCAGCAACTGAAAAGGAAAGGGGTGGTGTGCTACGACCACTGGAGGAGATTCTTTAAAAGATCTGTGGTTACTGGTAACTGTTCTCTTTCAACAAGGACATCCCAGCCACTGGGCCATACTTTGCAGCTTATTCATAAGTAGCACACAAGGTACCCAGGGAAGATGGCAGAACAGATATGCAATCAGGAGAAAAGGCCTTGCAGAACAGCAACATCAAAGCTCAGCACATCCCCGGGAGATGATGTCTAAAGTGTAGTACTTACTGAAAGTATGCACAGTGCACTTACATCAGCTGCTGAAACATGCTGAAAGCCAGTAAAGAGGCTGTACCACATGTAGAGTGACCACATCAGCTGCTGAAACATGCTGAAAGCCAGTAAAGAGGTTGTACCACATGTGAGTGACCACATCAGTTGCTGAAACATGCTGAAAGCTCAGTAAAGAGGCTGTACACATGTAGAGTGACCACATGCAGCAACAGTGACTCCTTTACCATACTCTGATAACAGAGCTCAATACTGTGAGCTAAACAGCCACCCCCTTTTTCAGGGAGAATGAGCAGAGAGATTTTCTGCAGTCCTTTGTGTGACTGAGACAGAAAACATATAGTGTTACATGTAGATCAAGTGTATGGGGCAATGCCTCCTCTGTTAGCATGCTCAGGGAAACACAGGAAGGTTAACAGTTTAATTTAGGATATAGACACCACTTTCGTACAAAATGAGGACGGGTTCGCAAGGGCACCCTGTCCTTGTGGGAAATCAGGTAAAGAGGTATTCATCAGAGCCTGAAGCTCAGAAATTCATCGAGCCAAAGTAATGGCGATCAAAAATTGCATTTTTATGAAAGGAAATGCATCTCACAGGTCACAACAGGCTCAAATGGATGCCAGAGTCAACTCATCAAGGACGAAATTCAGGTCCCAAGGTGGAACTGGTTTATGAATAGGAGATGCAAGTGCAAGATACCCTTCAGGAACATATGGGACACTTCAGTTATGCCACCATGCACCCATCAATAGAGACATGGAAAGACAAAACGGCAGTCAAGTGCACTTTAATGGAAGAGTACTGAAGACCGGAGTCTGACAGAGACACGAGGTAGGCCAGTACAATATTGACAGGGCATGTAACTAGGTTCTCCAAATGGAAGTGCATGCCATATGGAGAAATGCTTCCATTTCAAAGAATTGTGCCTCAGTGGAAGGCTTTCTAACCACAAGCAAGACACCAGCCACCTGGAGGAAACCCCAAAACAGGCAATTTACTATGTATTTAGGTACCATGCATCCAGATGTGGGACTGCAGGTCTGATGGCACAGGGTCCCCTGGGCTTGTGACAGCAGGCCCGGACAAAGGGAAGCTGAACAGGAGACTCCACTGCCAGGTGCTGTAGAAAAGACCATATCTGAGTGGCAGAAGGAAGCCATCAGTATTAGGTTGGCATTCATGCTTCACCTCAGTTGAGCAGAACTCTGAACAAGAGGGATTGTAGAAAATGCATAAAGGAACCTCCCTTTCTAGGAGAGGGCAATGCATCTCACCAAAACTCCAGGCTCAGAGAGCAAGCAAGCAGAAATGTGGCAGTTTTGCAATCATGGGGATACAAAAATTGTCCAACCCATATGATCCCAACTCTGAAGAGGTAGTTTACCATGGAGGTCAACAGTTCCCATTCAGTGCACCCATGACTGGGACTGGCTTAGCCTCCCAAGATGTTTTGGATACCTGGGTAAATACAGCTGACAGCCTAAAAGCTACAAGATACCCCCTGTCCCCACACCCTGCTCGGGCTTTCGCGCAGGGGTAAAAGTGAGTGCCCCTTATCTTGTTGATGTAGTGCATTGGTCTGGCCTTAACAACAGACTGGGACTGAGGTGGTTCTGTGAAGGCTTGAGACCAAGCAGAACAGCACTAATCTCCAGAACACTGATGTGGAGATCAGAATCTAGGTCAGTCCACAACCCTTGGGTCTGAATGGGACTTGCATGGGCACCAGAGACATGCACTATGAGGATCTGTACAGGAGTCAGGAAGAATGCCCCCACAGGTGCAGGCAATGGGGAGGGGCTGTAGCCAATGCCACTGGAGTGATAGAGGACAAGCACTCACCCTCCTGTAATGGAGCTCTCAACCTGACCGGCAAAACAGCTGCATCTATGCTTGTGGTGATGGCTACAGGAGAAGGGCTTCGATGACAATTTGTCCTTTTCTTTATCTGTCTCATAAGTCTCGCCAACTCGGCGAACTAATGGGAGTACCTTCCTGGAGGCAGCTGAACGCAAGGCAGAAACTAGTTTGGAGCACGCAGTCTCAGCAGAGCTACCATGACCTTTATGGTGATAAAGGTTTCCAGAGCCTTCATCGGCATCTCCTTGTGGCCTGGTTGAATCCGTGGCAGATCTTGCAGGACATGCCCAGACAACAAACAGTGTAAGCATCTTCCTTGTAGATCATGTAGCCCACATTTGGGAGAGATACACTGCAATTTGATCCTAAAAATTTAATGTTATTCTGCCTTCCCAAACCAAAACAGCTGTTAACATTACAAAAAAAAAAAAGCTGTCATGCAGTTGCTTCAAAAGTATTGCCGGGGCACCGGGTAGAAATTGTTTTACAGTTTCAATGATTTAACAGCTGTTTTTCAGAGTTTTAACCACTTCAGGGACGTCCAATACTAGAAATCCTTGAACCCCACTCCAAGTACACAGGACAGACACTTACGCACTACATACAACAGTGGTACTGAATTTCGGGATACTAACACACACCCTGCTAACTTGTAAGGGCTCTTCTTGGGATCAACATTTTTCTTTTTTTTTTTTTTTTTGCACAATAGTGTTTATTCCATCCCATGACTAACAGGTTAAGACAAACACAGAATGTCAGCAGAAAGAAACCATGCTCTTATCCCGTGACCTACTGTACGGACTGGGTTTTCAGCTTCCTCTGTGCTCCCTGTCTTACTATGTCAGAATAACTATTAAACTCTTTACTCTGTCCCAGCCATGCTGGAACCCATTTATGTTTTTTGTGTCCACCACCTCTGCTGGTAAGCCACTCCACAGCTCTACCACTCTCGGTTAAGTAAAACCTTCTCACATCACTCCAGAATCCCCCAGCTTACATTCACGTCCCCTTATTTTGACCCACCATTCCTGCTAAACAGTTTCTCACAGTCTACTGTGTTTATACCTTTCAGGCACTTGAAGGTCTATCATGCCCTTCCTTGGCCTACAGCAAGTACACATTCAGTGCCTCCAGCCGATCCTCAAAGGATATGCCCTGTATCAATTCAGTAACGATGCTGCACTGTCTCCAACCTGTTTTTCCTCATGTGATGACTCCAAATGTGGTCTCACTTTTGATCTATGGAGAGGTATTACCTCTCTCCTCCTGTTATTAAAACTCATTTTAATACACCGCAGCATTATGATTGCCCCACTGCAGGCCTTGTTAAAGGACCACTAGTCAAAATTTGCACACAAAAAGTGTTAAAGGAGTTTTTTGATTTGTGTACATAGTCCTGGTGTGTTCTTCCCTTTGTTTACTATTTGTTTGTTCTAATTAACCTACTGATTTTATAGCTTTGGAGTTTCCATATTAGCAAGGTTTATTGCTAATATTTCCTATGAGCAATAGGTTCATCAGGTACTTGCTTAGAGTCAATTTTGCAGCAGCAGAGCTGTGATTTTAAGTCACTTTCTTTATCCAGTGGACGTGAAGGCTACAGTTTAGAGTGGGTTATTCTGCAAGGAAACAGCTAACATCTTTACTAATTATAGCACTGATGACCTAGGGTGATTTGTGTGCCTTTATGGCTGGATGGTGCTATGAAATTACAAGCACATTTACTCCTGCGGCCGAACACACAGATATTATTTACTTGAGGTCAGATCATCAGGTTCCTATCTGCAGATTAACTGCTGCTGCAGTACTTTCCCTCACTGAATCACTGGTCCCAGTCACAACACTGTTACATGAGACAGGAGGCATTGTAGGAAACAGAGCGCTAATAAATACAGGTTACTCACCTGTAACAGGAGTTCTAGGAATGGTATATGTTGTTCATCTACACTGTCTGGCAGGTATCCTTGCGCTTTAAATCTTGCGGAAGGTCTTCAAGCTGGCTCCCTCCCACCCTTTCGGGTGGTAAAACTCGGCTCCGCCCCATGACGCCAGATCTGGGCCCGCTGGAAGCTCAGGTTGTGCGTCAAGCCGGAGGTCGGTGGATCGTGTGGATGAACAATATATACCATTCCTAGAACTCCTGTTACAGGTGAGTAACCTGTATTTCTAGACACGGATATGTTGTTCATCCACACTGTCTGGTCGACTCTAGCAGTTCTCCGGGAGGAGGGAGGCAAGGCGCACACCCCTGATATTACTTAGCTGGGGAGAGGAGACTGAGAACGGGAGGCCCCAAAACCAGCATCCCGCGTGACTCGAGGTCGATGTGGTAATGGTAATAAGGTGTGTGCTGACTTCCAGGTAGCAGCCCTGCAGATTTTCTGGATAGGGACGCCCCTGGAAGCAGCCACCGATGCAGCAGTATGACGGGTAGAATGAGCTCTTATCCCTCTGGGAGGCTCCATGCCCGCCAACTTATAGCAGAGATCTATGCAGGAGGTGACCCACCTGCCTATTGTCAGCTTGGTTGCAGGTCTGCCAGGTGCGGCTTCAGCGTAGGTGACAAACAGCTGGCAAACCTCTCCCCAAATTTCAGCCGTGCGCTCCTTATAATAGCGAGCACCCTTCTAGGGTCCAAAGTATGGAGCCTGTATTCGGCCTCCGAGGTGTGATTGGGGTAGAACACCCCAGAATCAACACCTGGTTAAGGTGAAACTCCGACACCACCTTCCGGAAGGAATTTCGGGTGAGGCGCAGGACAACCTTGTCCCTGTGGAAGACCAGGTAAGGAGACTCAATGCAGAGCGCCTGGAGTTCTCCCATCCTTCTGGCTGACGTGATAGCCACCAAGAAGCGGTCTTCCATGACAGGTGAGAGAGATCACACCTGTGCATTGGTTCGAATGGCTTGCCCATGAGCTTTGCCAGTACCAGCAGTAAATCCCACGGAGGTGGAGGTTCTCGACGAGAAATGCTACCAGGCCTTTGAAAAGCGCAGACCACCTTCTCCTCGCCACCGACTGCTCCCGGCCCGCACGCGGTAAGCAGAGATGGCTGCCAGGTGCACCTTTAGGGTCATCGACCTAAGTCTTGACTAGAAAGGGACCATAAATAGTCCAAAATGCTTGCCACAGAACAGGAGGAAGGGTCCAAGCCCTTGCCCTGACACCAAATGGAAAAATCTCTTCCATTTGAAGGCGTAACATTTTTCTGGTCGACTCCTTACCTGGGGCCTCAACAACATTGAGGACCTTGCGGAAAGACCCAAGGCCTGGAACTCTAGCCGCTCAGGAACCAGGCCATCAGGTGCAGGGATTTAAGGTCCGGATGGAACACCTTCCCTGACTGACTGAGAGCAGGTCCGGCGAGCTGGAAGCTGCCTCGGGAGCCTGGAGCTGAGGCTGAGGAGATCTGGGTACCAGAACTGGCGCGGGCCAGTCTGGGGCTATCAGAATCACCTGCGCCTTGTCCCTCCTTGTCTTGAGAAGCACCTTGTGAATCAAGGGAAATGGGGAAAGGCGTAAAGAGGCCCGGGGTCCAGAGCCTCGAGAATGCATCCCCTGCAGCGAGCCCTGCTGAGGGGGGCGGGCATGAAACAGCCTCAGCTGCGTTCTCCCTGAGGCAAACAGGTCCACCTGAGGTGTGCCCCAGTAGGAGAACAGATCTTGTACTACCTCCGGCGGAGAGACCACTCGTGAGATGCAGCCCCTATCGGCTCAGGGCATCGGCCAGGGTGTTGGAGGCTCCTGCCACATGAATGGCTAGGAGATCCGCCTCCAGGCTCGCATACGAGTGACCAAATTGGGAGAGCTTCCTTGCATAGAAGCATGGGCGCGTCCCGCCCTGGCGGTTCAGGTAGTACATGGAGTGGTATTGTCCGTCTGGACTCGGACCACTTGACCCGGAGAAACGAGCAAAGGCGGTGAGAGCTAGGCGGACCGCTCGGAGCTCCAGCAGGTTGATGTGGCATCGGGACTCCCGCGGGGACCAGAGGCCGTGCACTCTGTGTTCCCCAGATGGGCACCCAAACCCATCAGAGAGGCATCGCTGATAAGAGACCATCGGCTCGGGCGGACAAACGGGATGCCCTCCTGCAGATGAGATGGAGAGCGGTCCACCACTGAGAGCGTTCCACATCTCCTGGTCACTATCACTAGCTGGTCCAATGGATCGCAGCATTGTGACCACTGGCTGGCCAGTCCCCACTGAGGGGGCGCATGTGCCAGCGTGCCCAACGGACCACGCTGGTACAGGCCGCCATGAGACCCAGGAGCGCAGGGAAGTCCCAGGCAGGCGCGGTGCCCAACCAGAAATGATTGGGCAAGGAGGTAAGAACCTCGGCCCTGTCCGCCCGGGAGCCGTGCTCTGGCTCGAAGAGAGTCGAGCTCTGCCCCGATGAACAGGATCACCTGCTTCGCCTCGAGTTCCGACTTGGCCTCGCTTGATGAGAAGGCCGACTTGAGAGCAAACCTGGAGGGCCAGATCTCTGGACCGCTGCACCTCCTGTCTGGAGGGGCTGCTATCAGCCAATCGTCCAGGTAAGGTTACACCTGGACCCCTCAGGCGCCAGGGAATGCTGTCACCACTGCCATGCATTTGGTGAAGACCCTGGGAGCTGGAGATAAGTCGAAGGGCATGGCTTGAACTTCGAAGAGGGATCCCTCCACTCAAGCCGAAGGAATCTCAGATGTGACGGACGGATAGGGACGTGAAAGAGCGTGTCCTGTAGGTCCAGAGAGCAGAACCACACGCTGTGTTCCAGAGATGGTATTATCTCGCCAGAGTGACCATCCTGAAGGTTCGAGACCTTAGAACTTGTTCAGGTCGAGAATGGGCACCAACCCCCGTCCGTTGGAACCAGAAAATACCTGGACACGAACCCCAGGTCTGAGGGGTCCTCTACCTCCCTTATCACCTCCTTTTGGGGGAGGAGGCGATGTCGGCTCGACAGCCGCCAGTGAGGCTGCGGACCCTGAGGCCCCCGGGGTGCGCACGGCTCTGAAGGGCGGGCCTGCTCGAATTCTAGAGGCAGGCCTTTTCCCACCACCTCCAGTACCCACCTGTCCGTGGTAACAGCGGACCAGGCGGAAAGGAAGTGTCGGAGCTGTCCCCATGGGGGAACCAGGGTAAGGTGATGGGGATGGGGCGACACCCTCAGCCTGTCACTGGGCAGGCTTGGAGGAGGACCGCCAAGGGATCTCCTGGGACTTTTCCTCCTGCTTCCTGTTGGAGGAAGCCGATGGCTGGGTTTGGGATTCCAAGCTCAAGCCTGCCGGCCCTGACGTTGCTGGGCCGGGCGCACCGCAGGCGCAGAAGACGAAAGAGCTTAGGCTGTGGCTTGGCCTTTGTCCTTCTGAACGGAAGAGACAGAGTCCAAGGTAGCATTGGACTTCTCGATCCTCTGCAGGTGACCTTCCACCCCAGGGCCGAAGAGGTCAGTCCCCAAAAGGGAACATCCGCCAACTTGTGCTGGGTATCCGAGGTAAGGTGGATATCCTCAGCCAAGCCCGATGAGCGATGGCCACTGCAGCCGCCACCGACCTGGCACGAGTCCCCAATGTCTAAAGCAGTCTGGAGCTGCTGTTTGGCCACTGCCCTGCTCCTGGTCCCGCACCTGCCTGACCGTAGTCTGCAGATCCGCGGGAAGATGAGGGATGACTCATCCAGGAGCCCAACAGGGCATGAGAGAAATGTGCCATGAGGATGGCGAACTGGCCTGCGAAGGCCGAGAGAGGACGCAGCATAGACTTTTCGCCCGGCATAATCCAATTTCTTGGATTCTGTGTCAGGAGGTTTGTCCACATCCCTGGCGTTCGCACGAAAACGCTGTCGGTAACCAACCCCTCAGCAGAGGGGTGTTCCAAAACCGGACAGGGAACCGTAGGGACCGATACTTCCTGGCCATTCTGGCTGAAGGCGCAGGGCAGGAAGCAGGAGCTACAAGCTCCAAGGCCGGACCACTATGGCCTCGGCCACCGGAAAGGCCTCCGTGGGAGAATCCCGGTCCAGAATCTCCGTGAGGGGATACCTGGCCCATTTAGAACGGGTTCGAGCTTCATCCCGGTGGACTCCGAGATGAGCCGAAGCAATCCTAAGAAGGACGAAGGGCTATCGCCCACTGACTGTCCTCCCAGGGACTCCAAGTCCATGCGCTTGGAGAAAAGGGAGGAATCATCCTCGGACCCGAAGAGTCCTCAAAGAGCTGCCTCGAGCCTGAGCCACCCTCCACCTGCCGAGGTTTAATCGGGAGTGAGGGTGACAGACAGCCCATGGGGCAAACCCCAAGCCGACCGAGAATTTTTGGTCGGAGCCCCAACTAGGCTGTGGAGGCGGAGGTTCCACCAGAATCAGTGGGGCAGCTGGAATTGGCGAACAACCGGCCTGGGAACAGGCTCCTCGGCTACAACGAGGGGTTGTTTCGCTGCTCGGTGACAGCCACTTAATGGCGGGGGAAGACGACTGGGTCGGCTCATTCCCGGTCAAAAGAAGCTGTTGCCACATGAGTTCCTCGTACTCCGACGCAACTTGCGCGAAGCCTCCCGTCCGAGGAGGAGGAAGAGCGGGCGCCGCTGCCGCTGGTGCGAGGACCGCCTGATGACGGGCGGGATCGGCTGGACCGCCAAGATGTCCGAGATAGAGAATCTCGGCTAGCCGAGGCTGGTGCGGGAGGTGTCGGGAATCGGCACCCCTTCCGGCCCGGACGATTCCACTGAAGGCTCCGGAACCGAGGCACAGACGAGCTGATCGGATCCTCAACCCCACCGGGGAACCGGGAGAGGGATTCTCAGCTTCTCCAGCCGACAACCCGCCTAACGGGCCGAGAAAATCTCGACCGCTCCGACAGGAGTCTCGGTCAACTGGCCTGACGGGACACCGTGAAGCCAGTGGGCTGGCTGAGGGGTTAATCAAGCCCACTGGTCGGTCATGGGAGGGGGGATCTTCTCGCCCCAAGAGCGCCAACAGTGAGACTTACTTTGCCTCTTTTGACCGAGAAAGAGGTCCAGAAGAAGTTGGACCCTCACCTTTGTCGAGAGGGTCAGACAAAGCTCCTTAAAGGAAGCCGATACGAGGCACGAGGCGGGACAAATGCTCGCGGCCGAGGTAGAAGCGCTCCGCCCGCCTCCTTTCGAGGGCCATCATCTGCTCGAGCTGATCCGCCGAGCCCTACTACCGGACACCGCCAACCGGCCTCTTTAGATTTAACTGAGGAATTTTTCTCGGACGCCCCCAGCTGTAGACGGCAGCACGGTCTTCGAGGGACGAGGGAAAAAGAAGAGCACAGGTCACAAGCCCGCGGGTCGCGGCTCCAGGCCTACAGTAGACGCACGTGGAGTGCGGATCTGTCCGGAGACATCTTCACCTGCAAGGGCATCTCCGAAACTGGGAGTCGATTAACATTGCAGCCATGTAGGGAAAGAAGACCAAGTCTTTTAGCAAAACTTTGATTTCAAGATTCAAGAATTAGGAACCAGTCTTATACGCAGAGCTTAAGGAGGGAACCTGAGCTCCAAGCCGTAAGGAAGATCTGACGCCATGGGGCAGAGCCGAGCTTTACCACCCGGTGGGTGGGAGGAGCCAGCTTGAAGACCTTCCGCAAGATTTAAAGCGCAAGGATACCTGCCAGACAGTGTGGATGAACAACATATCCATGTCCCTAGAAACCATACTAACATGGAGATCCCTAGAGGGCACGTAAACTAGTATACAAATTTAGAAAAAAAAAAAAAATCTCCGATAGGAAACAAAAGGGAAGGACACAGGACTACACACAAATCAAAACACTCTGCATAAAGTACAGTTACGTAAGAACTTACGCGACAGTAGCTCTTGAGAGAGGCTCTTGCAGAAGGTAATTACATATAGGACTGAAGCCAGCAGGCATCAGGACCCCAATGGAAAATTTCTAGCTAGCAGTCTCAAGGGGACATCCTTTATACTGCCACCTTCCAGTTCTTTCCCACCAAGGGCCAAAAGACAAGAGAAGCAGATATTTCCTTCCAGGAAAAGAAGCTGAAAAAGCGAAGGGAGATTGAGGCGGGAAGGTATTACCTACTGCAAGAGCCTCTCTCGCAAAGCTACTGTTACAGTAAGTTCTTATAACTGTACTATCTACTTAGAGGGCTCTTGCAGTAGGTAATTACATATAAGAGAGTCCCAAGCAGTCTGGAACAAGGAGAAGCACACAGGAGGAGGAAACTACTCAATGTAGACCCTCTGGCTGTGCAGGTGTTAGGAAAGAAGACCTTGCAAAACAGCCAACCGAAGGCAGCTCTACAGTGAGAGGCAATGTCCAAACTGTAATGTTTCATAAAGGTATGGACAGAAGTCCAAGTTGTGGCTGCACAGATGT
Source organism: Neoceratodus forsteri (assembly GCA_016271365.2). NCBI lineage: Eukaryota > Metazoa > Chordata > Ceratodontiformes > Ceratodontidae > Neoceratodus > Neoceratodus forsteri. The sequence goes on along the minus strand of JADMNL010000023.1, from coordinate 553,150,711 downwards.
CTGCCGCTGACACATTCTTGAAACAAGCAGCAGAGGCAGCGACACCCTGGTGGAGTGGCCTCTGACTTGACCCAGCACAGTCTTGTGATACTTGTCATAACAGAAAGTGATGCAATGAGCCAACCATTTAGTTAGGCATTGCTTGGAGACAGCATTGCCTTCTCTTTTACGCACAAAGAGACAAACAGTTGATCAGACTTTCTGAGATCCTTCATCCTGGTGGTGTAGTATCTCAGAATTTAGTGAACATCAAAGTATGCAAAGGTACTCCCCTTGATTGGAGTGTTAAGTAAAGAAAGTAGGCAGCTCCATGGACTAATTCAGGGTAGATTCGCTACCACCTTGGGAAGAAACTTAGGATTGGTACAAGAGCCACGTTCCTTGTGAAAAATCAAATATGGCATTTCCCAAGGAGGGGCAGGAATGCGAATAGGGGTCTCAAGTGGAGAACCCCTCTAAGAAAAGTCTTAGAAGACTTCCAACTGCGCAAAACCTTCTGTCCCCAAAAGGAACATGGTGCTGGATATGGCAGCCATGTGAACCTTCAGAAAGGAATGACTGAGACCCAGATCAAACAGATGGCGCATGTAGTCCAGAAGCCTACCAACAGGGCAAGCGCTTGGCTCAAAATCTTTGGAAGAGGCCCAAATAGAGAACCGCTTCCATTTCATGGCATAGGTAGATCTAGTGGAGGGCTTCTGGCCTCCACCAGAATCTCAACCACCAGCGGGAAACCCCAAATCGGGCTCGGAGCTATGTCTGCAGGAACCCAGCGTGCAACTGAAGGGACTTGAGGCCTGGATGGACCAGGGTCCCCTGATCCTGGGTCAGCAAAATAGCGACAGAGGAAGAGGAAAATCAGTATTTATATAGCGCTTTTCATACACAGTATCCCAAAGCGCTTAACAAGCAATGCTAGACTGGTAGTGAAGTGACTGAATGTGTGGTGGCGGCCACATTGCACATCATCATCCACACACAGCCTAGATAATTGCATGAACCGGAAGAGGAAGTTCCTCTGAATACTGTTGCAGAAGAGAGAACCAAACTTGCCTGGGCCAGAAAGGAAGCGATTAGGATCATGCAAGCTCCTTCTGAGCTGAGTTTTGTAAGACCCTCTGAATCAAGGGAATCGGGGAATAGACAAATGTGCCCTTCCAGTCTAGAGACAGCACGCGCCTCAAATAATGCCACGCTCCTGGAGCAAGCAAGCAGCAGGCAGAAGTTTTGCATTGTGAGGAGATGCAAACAGGTCTACCTGAGGTGTTCCCCAGCATAGAAAGATATCATCTGCTACCCACTTATCCAGTTTTCACTCATGAGCCTGGGCAGACAACCCGACTGAGGTGGGCTGCCAACGTGTTCTCGACTCCCGGAACGTGAACTGCCGTGGAGGTGAAGGTTGTGTTGCACTGCCCAATCCCAAACTCGCATCACCTCCCTGCAAGAGGGTAGGAACGGGTTCCTCCCTGTTTGTTGATGTACCAGACTACGCACATGTTGTCCGTCTGAACAGCCAGATGACTGGGAAGCAGATACAGATGCAGAGCTTGAAGAGCATACAGCACGCCCTGAGCTCAGGCACATTTATGTGAAGAGTCTGTTCGAGCTTGGACCAGGAGCCCTGGGTCCTGCAAAACCCAGATGGGTCCCCAACCCTTGCCAGAGGCATCCGTTGTCAGCATCTGGGAGGGAGGAGAGGGGCAGAAGGAACTGCCCGGCAGAGGTTCTCCTGAACCATCCACCACTGCAAGTCCCAAACCATAGGACTGGAGACCAGGACCAGTAGATCTAAGTCATCCACCAATTGATCCCACTGAGACCGAAGGATCCACTGAGAGATTGCATGTGGAGCCGGCGCAAGGGTCTGTTGGGATAGCAGCCGCCATGAGCCCGAGGAGGTGAAGGACTGACCTGGTGTTGACCCACCTGCAACTGGACAACAGGCTGACCTGAGCCTGGAGGTTGGCCACTCTGGTGGCAGAGGCAGGCATGCGGAGGTCATGTCAGGATCACCCTGATGAACTGGAGCTTCTGGGACAGGATCAAGGGACTTAGCTGGCTGATGGTAATACCAGGCTGGTAAAACCTGCAGAGGTAAGAGAAAGGAAGCATAGGAAAGCTCCCTCCCTGGGCCAGGGGCTGCCAAGGGCAGTCGTCCAGGTATGGGAAAACCTGAACCCTGGTACACAGGTAGGCCGCTACCACCGAAATGCATTTGGTGAACACTCGGGCACAGAGGAAAGACCAGATGAGAGGGCCTTGAACTGGTAGTGGTCCCTGAAAGAAAAAATGAAGATATCTCGGTGGGAAGGGCAAACTGGGATATGCAGGTAGGGATCCTGTCTGTCCAGAGCGAACAGCCACTGTCCCAGATGAAGGAGGGGCAGAAGACTGCAAAGAGAGCATTCTGAACAGCTTGTACTCCACGAACAAGTTCAGGGAGCGGAGGTCTAGAATAGGCCTCACATCTCCTGACTGCAACCAGGAAGAAATGGGAGTAGTAACCCATCCTCCGAAGGTGGGATGGGACAGGCTCTGTCACACTAATCTCATAGATTTCTTTGACTGGGTAAACAGAGTGGTGGACCAAGGGTGAGCAGTTGATGTCGCCTACCTTGACTTCAGCAAAACTTTCAATACTGTTCCACATAGAAGATTAATAAGCTGGGTAGCCTCGGGGCATGTCAGAAGTTGGCATACTGGTTGGCGGGCAGAAAAAGAGAGTGGTGGTAAACAGTATACAGTCAGAAGAGATGCAAGTCACAAGTGGGGTATCTCAGGGATCAGGTCTGGGGCCAGTCCTCTTCAATATCTTCATCAGCGACATTGCAGATGGACTGGAGGGTAAGGTTTGTCTGTTCGCAGATGACACCAAGTTCTTCAAATTAGATAATCCAGATGGGGTGGGCAGAATGAGAAGAGATCTGGATAAACTAGCAAACTGGTCGAAAGAGTGGCAACTGGGGTTTAATACAAAAAGTGCAAGATCATGCAGATAGGGAAGAGAAACCCTGAAGCCACCTATAGGCTGGGAGGAGTTGCTGGCAGTCACAAGGGAAGAAGAAACGTGGGTATCATCATCATCACGTAATGACTTGAAATTATCCAAGCAGACCACTAAAGCAGTAGGTAAGGCTAACAGAGGCGATGTTGGGGTGTATCAGTAGGGGTATTACAAGTCAGAAGAGGGAGGTAATAGTCCCTCTTTACAAGACACTGGAGTTAGGCCCCATGCGAGTATCGCGGCAGTACTGGAGGCCACACCTTCACAAGGACATTAACCAAATTGAGGCAGTCCAGATTTGGGCAACCAAAATGGTGCAAGGACTGCATCAGAAGACATATGAGGACAGATTAACAGAGATCAATATGTATACCCTAGAGCAAAAAGGAGGAGAGAGGTGATGGTATTTGAATGTTTCCATCATAAGAGCATTAACAAGGTGAAATAGTCTAACATGTTTCAGTACAAGAAAAATAGCAAGACAAGAGGACACAGCACGAGATTAGAGGGAGGCCAATTGAGTGGTAATGTGAGGAAGTTCTTTTCACAGAAAGGGTGGTGGATGCATGGAAAAGCCTACCTAAGGAAGTGGTGGATATGAATACAGAGCAGGGCTTCAAACAGGCATGAGATAGGCATAAAGTAGCAATACAGACGAGTATGAATAGAAAGGCCATTGACAGAGCAAAACCTGATGGCACATTTATAAGGTAGAAAAGAAATGGGCAGACTGGATGGGCCTTACGCTCTTTATCTGCTGTCAACTTCTATGTTGCTCTATTGCTGCCTTCAGAAGAAAGGAGGATATTTCTTCCCAACAAGAAGGTGGTGTTCCGGGAAGGTTCTTGGTGGTTTCTGAAGAAACTCTATTGAGTGTCCTTCTGCTATCAGTTGGAGCACCCAAGTGTCTGAAGTGATCCTCTCCCAACCCAGTAGATGGAAAGAGAATCTCCTCCTACTGGTTCCTCTGGGAGGCCCAGAGGCTGTGGAGAGGAGAGGAGTCAGGAGGTGTGGGGCAGTGTCACGGCTGAAGCTCCCAGCACTTTTTGTGGGGGCCTACAGCCAGAGGGGCCCGATGTTTGTTGGTCCGCTTTCCTGAAGTGTCACTTCAAACGGTGAACGCTCATGTAAAGGGACGACGCTGACCCTGAGGGGCCTGTACAAGGAGTCAACAGTCTTTAGTGCAGTACCCTTCTCTTGCAGATTTGTGACGATGTCCTTGACACTGCCACCGAACAGTACTGAACCCCTGAAGGGTGCATCCTGGATAGCAGACTGCACCTCTGGGACCAAACCTGACACCTGGAGCCAGGCATGATGCCACAAACCCATGGCAAAAGCCGAGCTCCGACCAGCAGCATCCACTGTATCGTCGCGTGGAACGAAGCATGTGACTGGCGAACATGCAGACCTGACTAGATCAGCCACTTCCTGCTTCGTCTGTGCCTTAGGAAGGAAGTCTAATTTAGATTACACCTTGCTAAGGATCGCCTTCTGGTAATCCCCCATGTGGGCAATGTAGTTCAGGGCCCCCCGATTCCCAGAGTGGAAGAAGCAAAGACCTTCTTCCTGTACTGGTCCAGAAGATGGGATTCCTGGTCGGGTGATGACGAGCTCAAGTACTTGGGGTTAGCCGAACAGCTGTGAACGGCGCTAATCACGACTGAATCAGCTCTGGAGTGAATTCAAGAATCAACACCCTCCAGAGCCTGATATAGCTTGTCCCGACTTCCTCTGAGTTAGCTAATGCCGACGGTTGTTTCAAATATAGAAACAAGGTCGGCATGAGGCTCGATCCAGGTGGAATCCAAGGGAGTGGTCTCAGGCAGATCCAGGTGCGCAGCGAGTTTTTACGCTGTGGATCCGACTCCAAAGATTGCCACTGATGAACAGCCTGGATTTTACACAACTCCAGGAAATAAAGCATCCTCGGAGGGGACTTCAGAGGAGTCCTTGGCCTGGGCTTGTCTGGAGTGCGGCAGCTCGTCGTCCGGATCGGAGTGCCTGAGTTATCAGAGGTCTCCGAGGAGGATGAAGAAGAGGAAGACCCTTCAGCACGGGAGGAACGAAACCCTTGGAAAACCATCGGGAAGCGATCCTCCCTGCCCTGGAACCAGAGGGCTCGCCTCTGGTGTCAGGAGTCTGAAACTGGGTCCAGCACGCGAAGACTGCTACTTCCTTGGTGAGCCGAGCCTTGGCCTCAGCCCACCAGGAAGCCAAGTCTCCTTCAGATTCACCGGCAGTTTGGGGGTTACGGATATGGGGATATCCGTGCGGTGTGTATCCATAACCCGACAGCAGGAAACCTGGCATTGAGTACTGCGGCGTCGTGTAGGCCAGCATCGGTTACTGGGGTGCCAGATACGCGGAGCTGGATATGACAGTGTCAGATACGACGGAGTCAGGCACCCAGGCATCAGGGACTCTGAAGGGAGCAGAAGGCCCAGGAATCCCAGCAGGCGGGTCTGGAATGGAAGGCCTGGCGTGAGGCGGCGTCTGGCAAGGGATGTCGCCTCTCGTCAGGTAGGCAGCATCGGTGTTCGAGGATCCAATGTCAGGTCATCCAGCCCAGCGGGAGGGAGACCAGGACGGCAGCGTACAACATCCTCTGTGTCACAGGGAGAGGGGCCAACATCCCTAGGATCCAGCAAGGAAACGGAGCCTCAGAATGCCACGAACGCTGTGGCGAGCTTGGTATAATGGACAGTTCGGCGGTCCGCGTGGGCTCCAACGCCATGTGGCCATCGGAGGAGATGACTGAGAAGGAGCTGGTGTCTGACTTATTGGACACTACACTCTAAGGCCGCGATGGAGGGCAGCCGTGGCAGGCGCTAGAGGCGCGTGCACTGCCCCAAAGGGTCGGGAATCTTACTGCCTTACACAGGCGGGCGCCAGATGAGCCGACGTCCGCTTACTGGGCCGCTGGACTAGAAGGGGCTACACGTGGCGGGCTTACTGGGAGCGATGGCCTTTTGACCCGGGAGGCTCTTAGCCTGACAGGAGGGTGGACGCCGCTTTCTGAAGCCTCCATGATGGTTGCTGCGGAAGGGTCCTCTGTGAGGAGACGTTATTTGTAGCATCGCGACTCCAGCTGGAGTCACGGTGACCGTGCAGGAGTCCCATGCTGCTTCTGTGATGGCCTCAGAAGAAGTGGAGGCCCGCCAGTTTTTTAAGCTCCTTTTCCATGGAGGACATCTTCAGTTTTAGAATGTGGGCCTCCAGGTACTGCCTCCGCTGAAAGTGGCTGCAGCGCTTGAACTGCTGTCAGAGCTGGCACTTCCACAGGTAGTCAGGGCCTAGGAAAAAGGCACTGGGACTGTCAGTCCTTGTGCAGGATCTGGGTGCTGCAGGAATCGCACTTGTTTTTGTGCTTGGAAGGAGTTGGGACGACATACACGGCAGCTGAAGAAAATCGAAGACATATCGAAAATAGACGGTAAAACTACCAACGATAAACTGGCAGTAGTGAACTTAACCGTGAGGCGCTACCTCAAGCTAATGGCGGAAAGAACTGGAAGGTGGGAGTGGGGACCACCCTTTATACTGGACGTCGCATGATGGTCACCCGACATGGGGCAGTCCCCCGCCAGAGACTGCTAGCTAGAAATTTTTCCGTATCCTGATGCCTGCCTATTTCCATTCTATATGTAATTACCTACTTAAGAGCCCCCTCGAAGTAAGATCAAATGATTTTGCAAATTTTGACTAACACTTCTCTGAATTGGCTAGATTGTATTAGGAGTTGCTTATGATGACCCCCAGGTCACTTTCCTCTGAAGTAGTGGCCAGCTTAACCCCTCCCATGCAGTATTTGTTCCTATGTGCATCACTTTGCCTTTTGGCATTGAATTTCAACAGCCAGACTTGGTATCCTAAAGCAAGTGAAAAACAATTTTAAATAACTGGCCTCTCTTAGTTTTAATATTGTTAGGTTTTTTACATGCATTCAGTATTAATTCCCCAATTTGCTATTTTACATCTATGCATTTTGTGAATATTCCTACTGTACATATATGGAAACATTTTATTTATACAGAGACCTATCCAGGGCTCAGAACGCTTAAACATAATAAAATGCAAGAAGACATCTCAGAGAATTCAGATAATAATAAAATGAGTATATTTTAAGAGAGGCTTTAAAGGCCTCCGTGCTGGCTGCTTTGATATATGGTGGAAGAGAATTCCACAACAGCGTGTGGTCACCCCAAATGCTCCATCTCCGATCTCTTTAGTGATGCGCGCACCACAGGCAGCCAGTGCAGAGTGCACAGAACAGGAGTGACATGATCCCTCACAGAAGTACCGTCAACATCCTGGCCACAGCATTCTACACCAACTGTAGGTGACGTGATTAAACTTCCAGACAATCCTAGGTACAGGGCATTACAGTAACTGAGCCAGCCAGTAACAAAACGAATGAATAACCGTAGCCAGGTCAGTAGGAGTCAGGAACGAAAGGTCCTGGCAATATTCTAGAGATAGAGAAATATTCTGGAGAAAAAAATTCCACGGCCCTGACGACATAACAGACCGCTTTTTCAAGGTCAAGACGGTTGTCACAAGTAACGCCAAGATCCTTAACAGTACTGATCACCAGAGGAGGTCCATCAACCGCTAAGGCAGGCAGTCTCCCATCAGCAGAAATACCCCACGACCCCGCTCTATCACCATAACCTTTGTCTTACCAGGGCTTAAACATAGCCAGTTAGTGGGTATCCAGTCATTTACCTCAGCGATCTGGGGCGGAAAGGCCACCAGGGGCAGAGGACAGGTACAACTGGGCATCATCTGTATAGCAGTGAAAACCCAGACTGTGCCGCCTAATGATCTCTCCCAGCAGCAGCACATACAGAGAACAGGGGCATCAAAATAGAACCCTGTGAAACGCCACAAGGCAGAGTGAAAGAGCCAGAAGAAAATTCCTAGGAAGCACTGGCGATCTTCTGGTTAAATGAGTGAAACCAGCACAAAACTACTCTGGTAGTGCCCATATAGTTGCGCAGATGGTCCAACAGCACCTTGTGATCTACCGTGTCAAATGCTGAAGACAGGTCCAACATCACCAAGATGGTATAGTGCCCGCGGTATGAAGAGATCATGTGCCACCCTGACCAAAGCTGTCTCAGTGCTGTGTCAGTCGAAACCAGATTGGAGAGGTTCGATGGACAAAGTCTCCAGGTGTTCAACCAACTGGTCAACCACCACCTTCTCAATAAGCTTCCCAAAAGTGAAGATTAGCGATGGGCCTTTAATTCAAAGAGCATCAGGGTCGGTAGTTGGTTTTTAAGGAGGGGCCTCACTACATCCTCTTTCAGAGATGCAGAAAGACCCCTCACTTAACGATCCATTGACAATCTCCACAGACACTGGACCCCAGGAAATCCAAGCAGCTGATGACAAGCCATGCTGGACCCAGGTCCAGGTGACACATGCCATGGGCTGACTAAAATTAATTTTTTTTTTTTTTTTAAATCTGCAGGTTTTGACCTCTATGACCTCACAAGTGGCAGAGCCACAAGGACAAACCCTGCAGATAAAAGTACATGTGAATTTTAGCCAGCCAGCCCATGGCCTATGTCATTTATATAATGACAGTACCTCTGGCAAGATTAATTTTTCAACGAAGATTTTACTCAGATTTCACTGCTCTGTTTTTAACTGCAGCAGATGCCACTGTGATGTCATCAGGCATTGTTGAAGGAAGACTACAGCGTCATATCTTGTAAACTGTGTTTGTTTCCACTTGTCCTGTAGCAATTGGGGATACGTGGGATTGCTTTACTTTATTGTCAAAACTAGTCTCTGTAACTACTCCGAGGTCCATTTTCTGGTTGTTCAAATCTCACTGTCCCCGAGAGCTCACCATCATATGAGAACATGTGAAGGCACCCTTTACTCTACAGTATGCCAGTCTGCTTAGATTTCATTAAACTAGTCACAGCATGGTGTGAAATACCACCTTTACCTTCAGTTAGTTGTGTAAACTATCAGTTGTAATACGGAGGTTTCTACTTTGAATTGCTTGCATTCAGTTTGTCAGTTTTCAAAATTTTTTGTGATACCTGTACTTTCAGCATAGTGATTCGTAGTATAAATGGTTGACTTGACCTCGTGATACCAATGCAGCTCTCGTGGACAATGAGATTTCAACAACCATAAAGTGGAAATCCCCAGGATAGTTATAGGGGACTAGTATGAGCAGTAAAACAGACTAAACATGTACATCCCCATCAGCTACTGGAAAAGAGTTGTCTGTTGACAAGGAAACAAAATTTACACAATATGAGGTGTAGTTTCCTTTAAAGCTTTTCTCCCATTGGTTAAGAGCTCCTTTGTGACCAACCTAAAGTGGAAATAAATGCGGATGGCTCACCCAAGACTGAAATAAATGATTTCCACCGAGGCCTCGCACATGAAAATAAATACATTTATTTGCAAAATGTTATTCTCAGTGTCTTTGTATAGGTTTCATGTTTTATGAATGAAACTTGAACTGGCCCTCAGGGCAGGTTGCAGCATGCACAAATAAAATTCTAAATGACCAGGAACAAACAAGTGCAGAAGCTTCCAACAGCAGCAGTAGCAAGAACCAGGACACCAAATGGAAATCAGTGATTATAAAGAGCGCTACACAATATGTTTTTAAACTTTATTAAAAAAATTGTATGAACACAGCATTTTGTTATGCAAGAACAATAATCAGTCAACAATGATCCTGGTCATATTGTAGCGGGCAGGTCAAGCCCAGGGTGACCCAGGGCTAGTTTTCAAAGGGGTTCTCATTCTCCACATAGCAACAATCACTGTAAACAGGGCTGCCACTCTACAGATTCCTTAAAATGCTTGCGCCAGACTTTGCTAGCGTGCAGAAATCTGGCGATTATACCATATCTAAGGTGGGCAGTGTATCCAAAGGTAAACCATTAGCTCCACACGTAATCCAGTTCCCCAGCACCGGAAAGGGAAGGGGAGTGGGGGAACAGCAGCAGTTCTGAAGGAAACCTTGCCAGCCCAGCACAAGGTGCTTTTCCTGGGGCACCACTAGGTTTCTGTGAAAATAAATTAAACACTGCCTGATGGTCTTTTTAAAGATTCTGGAATCCCACTGTTACAGATTCTCAGGGTCCAACACAAATATGCAGAATCCCTTTCCAGGAAAATTCCCTTTAAGAAATGATTTAAAAATGTATTTTAAAGATAGGAAGAAAATACGTACATCTTTAGATCCCTAGCACATCTGATAAAGTGTGACACGTCAAATAGTGCAAAATCCTGCACCTAGGGCACAGAAACCTTGGTGCAGTCACCGGACAGGAAAGGGACCTGGGGACTATTTATATCACAGGACCTCAGCTGGCAGCACAGTGTGACAAGGCCACACGGCAGGACCAGCGGGATGCTGGGGTGGGCATCACCGGGCAGGAGGAGGGAGGTGATGATGCTCAATCACCTTTCGCACAACTCCACCTGGAGTACTGTGCCCACTTCTGAAGACCACATCTCAGAAAGGACATGGTGTGGAGGCGGTTTAGAGGACAGCAACCAAAATGGTGCATGGGGCTACAAGTGAAGTCCAGTGAGGAGAGACTGTGGAACCTTAATATATACACACTGGAGGCGCTGATGCAGGCAGGGGAAGTGAGGCGGACTGGATGGGCCTAGCAGTCCTTATCTGCTGTAAATTTCTGTTTCTAAGAGGCAACAAGATTGATCCCTGTAAGTATCTCACAAGGATGAGCACAGTGCAGGAGGGGAGTCTTTCAAGTGAGTACGAGCTCAGACCTAGGGGGTCATGCAATGGGGGATCTAGAAGGGATGTGAGCACATATTTCTTTACTCAAAGAATGACAGACATACGGAACTAACTGCCAACAACCATGGGCCATCCAAAAGGGTAATCACGGTACCAACCTTCCATTTTTGGTTGTCCATGGAAGTAATGGGAGGAGTTGGGGAACTCTACTATTGGAGTTAGCAGAAGCATGGACAGGAGCAATATTAAACTACCATATATGCCTCAAGCACGAGCCATCTAAGACAGAGAGAGGACTACCAGCATTCCATCGTTGCAGGTCCTCATGTCTAACTGGACAGAAAGGAACTTGGCCCCAATTAGTACACCAGTGTTTATACAAAAAGGAGAAGAAAAAAAAAAAAAAAAACCACCACCACAATATTCGGACACATTTACGTGAAGCAAATGAGTTGCCTCAGTTTGGCTTTTAGAGACCACATTAATGCAAAGACAGTGTACTTTCAGAGGTAGGACTCTTAACAGGGGGTTGGGTTCACATTTGCCTAAAGTGATACATCCGCCATGAACCACGAGTGTTAAGGACATGCATGTGAAGTACACACCCCAAGGAAAAACAGATGGATTTCTTTGAGTTTCCAAGTGTGGAAACAGCAAGAAGAGTTCCATCTCGCACCTCTGCCACTACAGAGGGACAGCCACTGAGGCAGTGCTAGCCTCACACCTCTGCCACTGCAGAGGGACAGCCACTGAGGCAGTGCTAAGCCTCACGCCTCTGCCACTACAGAGGGACAGCCACTGAGGCAGTGCAAAGCCTCACGCCTCTGCCACTACAGAGGGACAGCCACTGAGGCAGTGCTAAGCCTCACGCCTCTGCCACTACAGAGGGGACAGCCACTGAGGCAGTATTAAGCCTCATGCCTCTGCCACAGAGGGAACACACACACATATAAAAAGGACACCATCATCCCCAAAATGTAGTCAGACAGTGGCAGCAACAAACAGATAAAAAAAAAACACCAACACTTCAGGATGTTCTTTAACTTTTTTTTTTTTTTTTAAAGCTTCAGAGCCCTCACACTTGAAGCGCAGCCACAACCCACCCCACCCAGACAAACTCCCCATGAAACCAACTTGCATCTGAAGGAAAACACGAAGTCTCTTGCAGTCCGTTCTTCTATCCTGCCTTCTCCAAATATCAACTCTGCAGCCAGGTGAAATGCCACCACCATAACAGCTGGATGGGAAGGCACCTGGATTTCCTGCGACAGGGTGACAGAAAAGTCTCTGCATGTTACCGGACCCCAGCCGCAGTGATCCTGCAACTGAATGAAAGCTAAAGCCTTATTATGAGAAATAGAAAATAAATGAGTATGCAGCTCTGTCTCAACTTTACCATCAGATTCTCGGCCTTTGATAGGACAGCAACACCAGTAAACAACATTCACACAATCTGGTAACAGACTCCCAGTGACAAAGAAAGGTGCTTAGTACTGATACTACAATACTAGCTACTGCTGCTAAATTTTCTGAAGCAGTCCTCCAAATCCCCCACAATGGAATACTCTTTGCAGTCAAGAGAGAAAGGGAAATGAAGGTCTTCCATGCACAAATGAGTACCATTTCTCTCAGGAACGTCAGTATATCGACTGCACCACACACAACTGTAACCTACTGAGGCAGACAGTCCAAATTCAAGGGCAGCACCCACTGGAAGGGAACAGTTAAGACTAAAGCATCACAAAATCCCACAGCTGATGCAGATCAACTTCTCCAATGAATAAAATTTGCCATTGGACCTTTGAATACAAGCGCCTGAATCTGGTGAAGCATTTAAACAAAAGTCCCTAGTAGCGATACAAACCCATCCATGCCTTCTCCGATGTCGCAATCTAGCCACTTCCAACAGCCTGTATCAGAGTGATGCATAACCCCCTTCAGAGTTCACCAACAGCTTTCCCTTGCATGCCACAGCATGGAGGGGTGCTGTGAAGGCAGGGGCATTTAATAGATCATAGACTGCTGGTTAGCTTTCTGCCACTGAATGATTTTGCCAAAACCTCCTCTTCCAGCATCATAATCTGTCCGGTACTCATCTCTGACCTGTCGAGAGAACAGAAAGAAGCATTCAGAACAGGACCCATAATACTGACAATCTAATGATAACATTCAGGCTGGCCCATTGGTAGGGTTGCTGTCTCAATGTTCTGAATTCAGAAATGAGCATTCCACAGCACACTCTGCTCTTCTGGTAAGGCAGTGCTACATCACCCCTGCTCTGTCATCACAGCCTGTAGGAACACAGGCGGGAGCTAAAGACTGGGACTCTGTGGAGCTTGTGGTAAGATGTGACATTCAAATACCATAAGGGCATAAACAAGGTACAGCGGGAAGACATCTTCCAGCATAGGAGGAGTACAAGAACGAGGAGGTATGATTTGAAATTGGAAGGTGGCAGATTAGTTGAAATGCGAGGATATTTTTCTTCACAGAAAGGGGCGGGACATTGAATAGTCTGCCACGGGAGGTGGTGGGAGCGAGCACAGTGGAGGGATTTAAACATGCATGGGACAGGCATAAGGGGACCTTAGAGGTGGGAAGAAAATGACCAGGTAGGGTCAGAGGCTGCAACCTAGGGTGGGGCTTAAGGACAGACTGGATGGGTCTGGCGGTCCTCATCTGCTGACAGTTTTAATGTTTCTATATGCACATGCTTCTACTGGAAGCATCAGAAACCCAAACAGGAATACAAAATGGAAAAGAGGTACTGACACTCACCAAACAGGAAGGGAGCTGGGGTAATCCTATCTGATGACCTCAAGGTGGTGAAAAGTGTCAAAGAGTTGCACGCGGCAACTGGGATGCTGGGGTGCATAGGAGGAATATTGCCAGTATGGAGAGGAAAGTGCTGTTGCTACTGTATAGATCGCTGGCAAGACCCACCTTGAGTACTGTGTCCAATTTGGAGACCACATCTCAGGAAGGACAGACAGGGTGGAGGCTGACCAGGAGGGAACTAAATGGTGCAGGGCTGCATCAGAAGCCCCATGAGGAGAGACTAAAGGACCTGAATATGAACACCCTGGAAGAGACCGAGAGAAAGAAAAGAAAAAAAAAAAAAAGAGAAAGACCTATAATTACCTCATGGAGGAAATGATGCACAAAAACAAGGGGACATGCAATGAAGCTGGAGGAAGAGAAATTTAGGAGAGCGTGAGGAAGTACTTCACTGAGAGTGGCGGACGCTTGGAACAGTCTTCCAGTGGAGGTGGGGGTGAAACAGTGGTGGGCTTCAAGCATGCATGGATAGGCATAAAGCTCTGAACAGTAAAACAAGTGCCAAATAATTTACTGTAGACAGGTGACAACTGCTGCTGGATAGGCATTCTTTCGTACACAAGATGTTTTTAAATATGTAAAACTATGAAGCAAAGCAAACCTCGTTAGTATGGTGACAGATTAAAATACAAAGGCCAACTACTTTCTGGGTTAACTGTAAATGAAAACTTTGGACTTTAAAGAAATGGTTTGATGTTACAATGTGGCAACAGTATATTTGTAATTTTTTGTCTAACTTATTGATTTACTATGTCAGTTTTAAGAGTTGTTTCACAGAAATAAATTAATTTTTATCATCAAAAAGAGGCCCCTCCGCTTTCTGGCCCATAGCTTTACAATGTCCGCTGGACTGCCCCCCTTTTTTTCTTTTCCTCACCCCTGTCTCCCCCCCACCCTTCCACATAGGTATTTCCCAGTATGACCAGGGCTGTGACTTCTACTACTGTTATACTTCATACAACTGCTATTTATTGCATGTAACTTTTCCGTAAACCACTGTTATATTGTGTTATTTTGCTATCTGTATTGCACCTGTATGTTACCACTGTTGTATCTCACACTAACGATGTCTACCCTTCCTACTGACGAGGTGCCTTTGTAAATAAGTCCCTGCCCAAAGGTTGTAAATCTGACTTTCAAAAACAAACAAACAAACAAGGTAATGTCAGTTAGGAAGGGAAAGGGAGGGAGCTAGAGATCAAGCAGGGTCTGCGATGGACAGGACAGGTAATGGGCCAAGTGGTTCTGATCTATCGACAAATGTTATGTTTCCATAAGCTGTCTTGGAGACAGCATCCCAGTGGGATAGGGGACCAAGAGGTAAATCCTCTGCTCCATGATGGTAAACAAGGCCAGAAGGGTGGTACATCCCCAGCACAACAAATAACAGAACACACAGCATTTCAAGGCCTTTTGCCTGTGGTACCCAATTTACAGGGCTACCCTCAAAAAGATGTCCAGGTAAAGGGACAGAGACCACAGCACCATGATCCTCGAGGTGCTCCTAATAACTGGACTGCAGCATCATCACAAATATATTGATACAACTAGGAAAGACAGGCACACTGAACTACTACAGCAGGTTTCCAGTGATGTCCTGGGGTGGGATACATGGAACTATTTTATTGACAGGAAGAATGCGGACCAGGAGTGGACACCAGGAAAATGCCCATCTCTTACAACAAGTGCCACAGTATCTTTAAAGGAAAGTCCTTCAGCCTATATTCCAGATACCTGTGTAGTTTGTAGGCATGAACAATGATTCCTCTTGCATCCCCTAATTTCTTAATTTAAATATTAATGAGGTTGCTTCCACCCTGTTCTGCCCTGGTGTGAAACCTGTTTTACTCCATTGCAAATGTCATGTCTCCACTCACGTAAGACATCATGGGAGTTGATGCATACCTGCAAGTTATAGGTCTTTGAAGTCCTGTACTCTAAAAGCATTCAGTCTAACTCAGATATACTTTCAATGACAGAAAACAGCAGGGCACTTATTATACCTTGAAAAGTTTCATGCCAGCATAACATAAGACTATAATGGACTGCAGAGGACAGCAACAGCACTAACCGACACTGTAGACTTTTGTTGCCACAAAGACTGAAACAGCAGGTGGGAGAGAAAAGGTGTAAATTATCCAATTCACCTAAATGGGGTGCCAACTACTGAAGGTGTGCAGTGATGTGAGCGAGTTTTATTGACGGCTCAACCTGACGACTCATAAAACTGCTAGTGCTAAGCAGTGTCAAAACACAGTAGTTTACATAGAGTGTAGCACTGAGCTGCACTCACTCGAACAGTGTATGTGGATTAGTTTGGCCAAGCCCTGCCGAAGTTGGCAGTTTGGCGTAGTGGCTTAGGCCACCGCCTCTGAGCTGGTGGGACCGAGTTCGGGTCCTGGTGCAGAGAAATTTTTGTCCTGGGTTTTACATATTTTCTATGTCGCCCTCCCGGAGTTGGTAATCTCTAATTTGGGGGTTGCGGGGCACCCCCGCAGAGAAGTCTGTGAGGCACAACCCCATACAAACTCTCATTTGCTTTTTGTTTTCCATGTAGTAAGCAACTGCTGCTGTAATGTTAGTCACCCTCTTGATGCCTGGTGCTTTGTAGTCAGTGTTTGTGACTGGTGCAGTTAAAGACTCGCCGCTCAGGGTCTATGGGAAAAGCCCTATGGGGAGCGACAGACAAGCTCAATCTGTACTTGCTGGAGGAGAGGAGGGACAGAGGGATATGATAGAGGTCTTCAGATATCTCAAGGGAATAAACAGGGTCAACCTTGATGGGGTGCTGCAGCTGAGGGAGGTGGGGCCACCAGGGGCACTCAATGAGGCTGGATGGTGGGAGAACCAAAGGGGAAAACAGGAGGCGTTACTTCACTGAGAGGGTGGTGGAGCCCCAGAGATGCCTGCCTGTGGAGCTGGTGGCCGTTACAACTGTGGATGGGGTTCAAGAGAGGCTGGGATAAGTATAGGGGAGGGTGCATCCCAGAGCCTCACTGGGGGTTTGGGGGACTCAGGGGGAGGATGAGGGTTATAACGGTGCCCCTGGGCGGCGACTGATCCTCGGCCAGACTTGATAGACCATTGGGCCTAATCTGCTGGCTTTTTAGTAAATCATCGCATTAAACCACTACGAAGCCTTTTTGTAAGTGGTAGGGCAGGTTTGTCCTTGTGAATATACTTTCATTCAGACAGCTGAGGATTTTGATGGCCCTGCTGATTATAAACTTGAATAAGCTAGTTGGCAACGGTGATCCTGTGCTTAGCAATCTACAGCCTAGATGCTTACATATAAAACAATAAAACCTAACTAAAGTCTAAAACAAACTTCTAAAACACATAAATGTATCTAAACATTTATCTTTACCCAAACAGAATCATTGCAGTCCGAGAAAATAAATTACAGAGTACCCCAACTACTGTATGATGCATACAAAACATATTGCTATTTTTTTTTTTTTAATATTCTTTGGTAACCAAGTAAGGCCCACTAGGCATGAGTGCCTGTTTTCAGGGGCAACCAGGAGCACTAGGAGGTTAAGGACTTGCCCAGAGCCACACAGTATGCAAGTGGAGATTGTGGGAATCAAACCCAGGTCTGCTGGAGGTTCCAAGATAGGAAGCACAGGTTTCATGGAACCGTGGGCCTGAAAGGAACCAATCGGCAGTCAGTCTAGGACTTGTGAACCCCATAGTAGGTGGAGTCCTACCGGACTGCAGGGAAAGAATGTCCCTTAAGAACAGTCAGAATACCCAATGGAGGCAGAGACCCTTTTTCCATCAGGGAAGGAAAGGCAAAAGTATGCTGACAAAGGGAACCCCAAACACTGAAAGTGGGAGTAAATGGTCCAGTATGTACAGAGGACATAAAACAAAGTCCAACTCAATCGAGTCCCCCAGAGAGAGACATGGCACACGCTCTGTGAAGAAAGGGTAATGGCATGAAACACCGAGGTTGGCGTAACACACACCTGTCATAGAGGTGACTCTGGAAACGAGAGGGTAAGCCCTCCGGAACCAAGCATGGAGGAGCAGGAAACGAAACTGGATTGAAGGAGTGTTTACCAAAAGAGAAGGGCAGGAGGGTGGGCATAAAGAGGGACAGGCATCAGTACCAGAACCCTCAACTGTAACCGTGGAACCACACCGGTCCTGACCAGAGGTGCCTCCAGTGAAGAGAGAAACATCCAGCCAGACCGTGTCCAGGTCTGGCCGTAATGGGCGGCAGTAGGATATGGAGTGGAGAGACGAACAGATCCCTGTCAGGATGAGCCCAGCGGACAAAGACGCCTTTGACTACATCCTGTGGAATTTTCCATTCGGCTCGCCGCTTTGAAAAGGCGGAGGGTATCCGGGTCGTGGTATGCCTGCTGCCAGAGATATGTACTCTAACGGTGTAATCCATTATGCGCGGCCCAGAATCCTATATGCATGGTTTTATGCATACAGGCAAGGGAGTGGGTAATGTTTCCTGGTCAAGTAACATACTGTTGGGGGGTAGACCGAATCATGAGACATATCATCCTCGAGGAGGCACCCGAAAGTATGGAGAGCATAGAAAATGGCTCTTCCAAGACAAGGATGTGCAGATGGCACGCCTAGCTGCCAAACACCTTGGCAGGTTTTTAGACCTTTGAAAGCAATACCCACATCCTCTGGAGTTGAGGTACGAGTCAAGAATGGTCATGCACCTTTATAACCGGAGAAATTTGATAGCGGGCTACAAGACGCGGTATCTGTTTGCAGGAGATCCCTGAAGGCACAATCATTGCAGAGTGCCCTGAACAATGCCGCAGGTATTATTAGGAATGTGTAATCTATCAGGATGGCTGCAGCCAAGTATCGCAACAAGTCACCAGGCGAAGCCTGGCAGACACCCTGGTGCAGCAGATAATGGGAAGCCAGTTAACCCAGCCATGTCCACTTGAGATACAGGAAGGAAAGAGTTTCCAATTAAATGTATGCTATAATGGTGTACATTCATACCCAGCGACTTGAACCATACTTAGGGTACTGACCAGTGCAAGGAGGACATCCGATGGAGTTTCCAAAAAGCAAACATCCGGCATATAATTTTTGGGGAAAGAGAACTACCCAGAAGCTCACTTTGAGAAGAATCGCAGAGATTAAGGTCCGATTATTGAAGACCTAGTGGTAGAGTCTATTCTGAATGGGGGTTTCACTGCCTTTGTAGCACAGGGTGAAGATCTACCATGATCATTGTCTGGAAGGAAAGAGAAGAGAAAACGTGATCCCGACCTTTGAGGAGGGGATGCACAGGCAAAATGGGCATTATTCAAGTAGAAAAGCCTGATCCTGGACATCAGGACAGATACTGTAACTATGGATTTGAGGGACCTTCAGGCTGTGGGCGGTCCCAGGCAGGAACTCGGCAGAACAGCTCCGCTGACCTGGAATCAAAGGCGGGAAGGCTAATAGAGGTAGAGAACCCATGTTAGGGAGGGACCACCAGGTATCAGCAGGGTTCAAAAAGGACTTCATAAAAGAATTTCCTGATGCAAAAATGACATAGAATGCACCAAAGCACGGTGCATCCAGAGGCGGTGGGGTCTCGAGACAGACCCTCAAAGGCAGCATCAAGAATAAACTCAAAGGTGGAGCAAAGGCCTGACATATCATGCGAGACATTTTCACAGTAGAGGTCATGCAAACCATAGCTGCCAGAGGTTCCAAGCAACGAGTATAGTGGCTGCGAAGCATTCCCAAAAGACGGGACAACCACTGTGAGGAGGTCTCCAACAAGCCAATTTGCACCTAGGAGCTGCAGCTCTTACGCCTGGGCCCCAGAGGTAGAACCAGTCTGGTCTCTAGTCTTGAGCAAGAAAAAATAAAAGGGGGCCTCCACCCCAACAACTATAAACTGAACTCTGGCGTGACAGCAGAGCTACAGGTGGAGACCGGATGGGATCCGTAGGGTGGGGCCATCAGGCCACAAGAATGGGCACGCCCACCTATGCCCTATAGGCCCAACTTGGAGCTCTGAAAAAGACACAGTCAGACTCATTAGTAATAATGAAGAGAAGTGAAGAAAACTGGTGGGGAAATAATCCCCAGCAGGTTCAAAGAGTCGACTCAAAGGAGCCAGCACTATTTGAAAAAGAGTCCCTCGGTTGTAGAGGACGACATTGGTAATGTCAAGCAGTGGAATAAATAATCATATACCCAGTATGAGAGCAGAGTTTCAGTTTAAAGACCAAACAGGGTCTGGGTGTATTACAGAGGACCCCCGCCACAGCCGAAGCTGCCGTCAGGCGTGCGGAGCAAATCACGCACAGTTAGGAGACGATGAAGAGGCCCATAGTGAGGCCAAAGGCAAGGGCACCTGGTTCTAGGCCTGCAGATTATTCTGGGGTCCACTGTGGACAAGAGGGTCCAGGTCATAGAAACATAGGTCCCACCTAGTCTGCACACTTCAGTACCTACTGGATAAGCTGCAGATAGTTAACCAGTCTATTTCTTCCTACCCACAACAAGAATTGCCTTAGGTGTGTCCCATGCATTCTTGAATTCCTCCAATGCTTTTGACTCCACTACCCCTCAAGAAGGCCATTCCATGTACCCACCACCCTCTCCGTGGAGAGGAAAAAAAAATACTTCCTCACATTGCCCTGAGCCGTCCCCTCGATCTCCAAATTGTGTCCCCTTGTTCTTGCACATCTCTTTCTGAAAGATGCTACCCTCCTGGACTTTGTTGATTCCCCTTTCCTCAATGGTATACCTAGTAGCTCTTTTAGCCTCTCCTCGTATGGTTTCCATTGCAGACCTTGCACCATTTTAGTTGCCCTCCTCTGGACTGTCTCCATCCTGTCTATGTCCTTGCGGAGATGGGGTTTCCAGAACTGGACGCAGTACTCCAGACGAGGTCCTCATCGAGAAGGGTGAAGCCTACCACAATGAGACGCCACTGACAATGAAAGATCCAGGACAGTGTCGACCCAAGGGCTTAAACCAAAGGCGACTAGGCGGCTGAAGCCTTCCCGATGACAGGGGAAGCCAGTGGTGATGAGGGTGCAGGAGCCACAGTCGACACGAGTCCATTGTTGATCATGCAGGGCTGAAGCCCTTACACCGAGGCCCTCATATCCATGAGAGGGCCAAGCCATTGCCAAGAGATTTCAAACACCGCTTTACGAGGGCAGAGGCCACCTTTAACAATGCTGAAGATGTAATTATACTTACAAAAATTCTAAGTATCTTCAGCAGTCTAGTAAAGATAGTCAGCGACAACAAGAGTTTGTAGAAAAAATTTTAAAGGCGAAGGTACTGCTGAGCCAGTCGCCAGGAGAGATGTGTGCAGGTTGCAGAAAAGAAAGAACTGAAGAGTACCAGACTGCCCCTCTTTATAGTGCACAGACCTGGCCATGTGGTGCATGAGGGTGGTCCAAGCACGACTGCAAAACGCTCCGAAACAAGTGCCTCCAGCAGAAGGTTCTCAAATGTGTTATGACCTCCTGCAAGAGATAGTCCTGAAAGATACATACATATACATATATGTAACTGCACATCAAGGCCGCCCAATGGTGTGGCGGTAGTGCTATCACAAGCCACACCAGCAACCCAGGACCGAGGATCGGTTGCTGAGGGCTGGTGGGAGGATAAGCATCTGCTGGACTGCTCTCTCTCCTGGGGAGGAGGCACTGCTGTTTCTGCTGGAATGACTGACACCAGGTGGAGGGCTGGTGGCAATGTGGGCCTGCAGGGCGGTACAGAAAGGGAGGTAGCTGTGGGACTTATGCGGCATGATACACCTCCACACACAAGCATGTCTGTGGGCACAGGATCAGAGAAAACCTCAGGAGGAATAATGGCAAGGCAGGTGTGTATAGATGCTCTGCACACCCACGTGCTCCACTGCTAGAGACCCCAGACAGCCAAGTACTGCGCTGGTGGTGTGTGTTTAGTCCATGGTAGTCGGTTAACCGGTAAGTCCTGGGAGGTAGGAGATGCTGGGGACAAGGTTGAGGGCAGCCCTGCCCGACTTGGCCATACAAACAGATCTGCCCACTTGGCCCACCCAATCTGCCCAATGACTGGCCACAGGCAGAAATCAAATTTAACTGCGCCAGCCTGAGTAGGCGCTGGGCATAACACCTCATGCTGTGCCAGCGACCGGGTTCTAGGCAAGACTGGATCGCCGGGGAACGAAAGCAGGATTGAGCAGCCATAATGACAGCTCTCCTCTCCCAGGGTGGATCTCCGTCACCCCTGTAGTTCTGTTGCCCTTGTGTGGAGGTCAGACAGGCAGCAGCAGGCAGGGGCGACAAAAGGTGCCTCGGAGCCACAGTGTGCGCGCCCGCTTCCACCCGCATGACCTTGAAAAGTAAAGCGGGATGAAAACCATAAACTATAATATAAAAAAAAAAAAAAAAAATCACAAAAATTATGCACACCAACTCAGCACCCCCACTGTAAAATCCTGGATATGATGCGACGCACACACACACACACACACACACACACAGTCTGAACTAGAATATTTTAAGTTTTTACTGGCCTAATAGATTTGGGCCAGTGCCAATCTGGAACTGATGAGTAACAGAGCCTGGCAGGGCATCAAAGATGATCAGGAGCCTAGGGAGTCAGTAAGTTACAGAACTCACTTGAGACATGCATGCAATATCTACTGAACCGTGGTTTCAGAGTCATGGAGGGTTGTGGGTTTGTTTTTGTGTAACTTGATATTAAGAGGAGGAAACAAATCAGCTTATCATGTACTAAATGTCATTTTTTTTTTTATACGAGTACAATTTGAAACAGATCATCAATTGACATTAAAAATCAATACATACTGTAAATCCATCAGTTAGTCAAGAGTGTATGGACATCCGAACTTATTCACTCCATCTCCAACCCTATCAGAATCATGTACTACATTCTTGTAATACATTTGTGAAGGCAGTGTGGCACTGTGGTTAGCACCCCAAACCAGGGGCTGAAATTGGCACCAGCCTGCTAGCCAAATGCTGGTAGATCACGCTAGTAAGATTTTACTTTAACTGCCCCCATGGGCTGTGCTGGAGAAGGTAACATTTCAATAAGTACACCAGCTGGGCCAGAGGAAAGTCTGTGGGGCTAGTTGATCTTTCCAGTTCTACTGCCCTGCTGGCTAGCGGCTGCAAACTTAATTTCAACCCCATGTAAACTGCAACCCAGGTTCAAACCCCACCACAGCCATTAGCTCACCTAAATGACCAAGTCACCTGAACAGTGACTGCACTCCCCAGAGACCAAATGTGTCCAGGTAGCCTGCCTCCAGCCTCATGTCAGACTCGATCACAGGCCAGCAGAAATTCCTCCTGACTGCCCCCTCGCAGCAGGGCCAGGGGAGGTTGCGCTTCTCCCTCCCCTGGAGACCCAATCCAGATTCCGGGGGCCACTCCCGGGGGCGGCATGCTATCGTGAGCCTACAAGGCTCGATTTCCTGGTTTTCCTCTCCCCCGGATCGAGCTTCCTGCCCGTATCCCCCTCAGCTGTTGCCAGCTAGAGGGTGATCAGCAGTGGGACAGCTGTTCCTCCCTCTCCGAGAGGGAGAGCACTCCTCCAAATGCTCAATCCTTCTCGCCCCTGCCGACCCCCGCGGCCTGGGCTAATTGAACCTGGGTCACCAGTGTGACGCAAGGTGTGGCTTCCAGCTCCTCAACCCTCAGCACCATCAGGCCGGTAGTACATACACTCTTTCAGAATTTTTGTCCTGGAAAGGCATACTGAGCGAACCTCCAGGTGCAACCTGGGAGCACAGACAATATAGCAATTACCATGGAACCATCAGGCCTCTTTACCTTCATTTATAAAATTGCACTGTAAAATACACAGACAGGATCAGCCGAGACAAGGCGTGACACTACATTCAAATGCTGTAATGGACACCCTGTTGTGTTTGTTTACACAGCAAACCAACCAACAGGTTCTTGACAAAACCTGCATGTACAAACAGTCGTGTGCATTTTGATCTCCACTGCTTATCTGTTACATGTACAATAAAAAAGTTTTGGCTGGTCTGGTGGTTAGCTTTCACTGCACACATCGGTGACTCATGTTCACAGGTTGCGGGGGGTCAGCAGGGTGCAGAAGATGGAGTGTCCCAGGGACTGCTCTACTCCCTGGGGAGGGGTGGCCAGCCGTCTCAGCCCATGACTGTGTGGAGGCCCAGTGGCATTGCAGGCTTGGGTGACACGAAGAGGAGGTTGCATCTGTCCAGGATATGGATGCCTCCATGCACACGCCCTGACGCACAGCAGGAGAGGGAATATGAAAACCAGCAAAAGTGGAGGATACGTTATGTGAAGCCCTGCCTATCACTCCGTGGTTCACACTACCACTACAGGCAAATCTGATGTGCAACCGTGGGACCTTCCTCTCACACGCCCCACCCAATGGAGGAGGTAAGAGATGGCAGCAATTTATGGGGATAGGACTGAGATGCCACCTGTTCTGCCAAGGAAGATAAACACATTTATGGCAAAAATAAATAAAACAAGGTTTTTAAACATTACTTTTTCTCGTTAGTTTCAAAGTCTCGAGTAACAATCTTTTAGGCTAAGGAGCAAGTGATGCAGCTATCGAGCCTAAATCACCACTAGCAAACTGGGGGAGTTAGCTTCACCTTCAAAAGTTGGTGGTCAGCCAGGAAATTTTAGAGTCCGAATGTTGTTGGGAGTGTATTTATTTTGTATATCGTTTGAAATATTTTCTGCCAACGTAGCTTTCTAAACACTGGACCAACACTGATGCACTGCTTTTATTTCTGTGCTTCAAAACCTTAAAAAGCCCATTTGGAGACTTCAGTAGAGGGTCAATACAAGCTCGGAGCTGCTGCAGTTCCCTTAAAAAGACCCACCTGTTAATTACAGGACTACTTGGTGTGACTACCAAGCCCCTCCACACAGATCTAAATTTTCCTCACCTGTCCACCAGTCTTTCCTCTTCCGTACTGCCGGCCTTCCTTAAAACCTGCATCCCAGTCAGTGCGGATGATTCTATCATCCAGTCGCGTGCCATTAATGTATCTCATGGCGTGTTCAGCTTCCGCCTTGTATAATATCTAGGTTGTGATGCAAGGAAATACAGATACCACAGAGAAATTTTGCTCTGGTACCACATTACTACTCGTTCCCCACTGCTACTGCTAAAAACATGTTTTAGTATCCAATTTTCCCATAAACTGAAGAGGACTCAACATGCTTTTTTTTTTGGTAGACTGGTACTAAATTCGCTGCAAGAACTCTTGCATCGCATTAAGACAAAGTAAAATAAAATGCTGTGTCCATGGTCGGCATGCTGGTGACCCAGGCTTGGGTGAGGACAGAGCCCACTACAAAGATCCATCTAACATTGGCATCACACTGGCTTAGGTCAGAGACCCTCAGCCTTCCATAACCTAGTCAGTCCTTCCATGGGCAGTGCACTGGACTCTTTCTGTAGCATATCCATTTTATGTACCGCCCACTGGGCTGAGGTCATAGCCCCTCCATAAGCTAGCCCTCCCATGTGCCAGTGCACTGGGTTCAAGTCCCAAGTCTGCTCCATTACCCAGCCCTACCATGAGGAATGGCAGGGTCCAGAGTCTCCCTCCATAACCTTTAGAAAGGGTAAATTGAGTCGGCCTGGTGGCACTGAGGGTTGAAGCACTGATGCTACACATCGCGCCATGCTGATGACCAGGGTTCGTGGATGAGCTTGGGCTGTCGGGTGTCAGCCGGGGAGAGGAAGAGAGGATCATGTGTCTGGAAGACTGTTCTTCGGGAGGGAGCTTTGTCGTCTGCTTGTTAACTGTCCCTGGCAGAAGCCAGAGGACAGTACAGGTCGAGAGGCACATCTCTGATGCTCTGCATCGGTAGGGAGGGGAACAGGAGAAAACAGAAAATTAGGAGTGCCCTGGCAGGCACTCGTGATAGCCACCACACCAGAGGGCTGACCTCGGCTTCTGGACTCGGTCTCCAGGGGAGGTGTGCGTCGTCAACTCCTTCCTGGCCCCACTGTGGGGGCAATCTGCCGGGGAAATACTGGGGTCTGTAGGTGCGGTGTAAGATAGACAGTGTCCCTCTGCATGAGGTAAATAAAGGTCTGTTGGGGTCTCCTGGGAGGAGGATAAAACACAAAGAGTTAAATTGACTGACAGGCTGAATCTTTTTTTTTTTTTTTTGTGAATTCTGGGATTTTTTTTTTTTTAAATATATAAACACAACAGTGAAGGCTTCAGTGGGAAGCAGCATGATCTTAAAGATGGGGATTTCGAGAAACTGCAGTCCATGAGATCTATGCTACAGCAGGGTGGTGTGTGTGTGTGTGCAAAACCAGCTGATCTTTCCCTCGTTTGTTAAAAATTTTGCTTTTCAAATTGCCAGACCTCTGGCATATTTCTAGAACTGTTCCTTGAAATTAGATTATTTTTGAGAGGATTGTAAACTGTCCAAAGTGCTGCCTATCTCTAGGTGAGTGGGTAGCCCAGACTCCAAGATGCTGGAAAGATTAGTGTCCTAACAGCTACAAGATCACACTGAAAATGGTTAGCAGGATTCTCCATCGGGTTTCAGGAGAAACCACTAGTACATCTCCTCGTCGAAAGTCTTGGATCACGTTAAAGCTATGGACAATTTTCCAAAGCCATCTTTGATGATCTCTCCAAGGCCTTTGACAGAGCGGATCAAGGAATATTAATTAGCAAATTGAGAGGCTGCAGGACTATCAGCTTGGTGTCCTCATGTTTTCAACTAGGAAACAGTGCACAGTAAATGGGCATACTTTACAGAACCTGGACATCTGAGAGGGGTCACAGAAACAGACTGACGGCAGATAAGGACCGCTGGCCCGCTTAGTCTGCCCATTTCCCTACCTATTGGACAAGCTACAGATCTTAGTTAGCCAAAAGCCCAAGTCTTCCTACCCCCCACCAGAACTGCCTTATGTCTGTCCCATGCATTCTTAAAAATTTCCCCACTGTTTTTGACCCATGACCTCCTAAGGAAGGCCATTCCATGCATCCACCACCCTTCTCTGTGAAAAATACTTCCTCACATTGCCCCTGAGGCCCCCATCTTCAAACTGTGCCCCTTGTTGTGCACATCTCTTTTATGAAAGATACTACCTTCCTTAGACTTTGTTGATTCTCTGGAGCTACTTGAATGTTTCTATCATGCCCCCCTTTCCTCGAGTGTATACATAATTAAGCTCCTTTAGTCTCTCTTGTACGGCTTCTGTTGCAGACCCTGAACTATTTTAGCTGCCCTCCTCCGACTGCCTCCATCCTGTTTATGTCCTTGCAGAGATGGGGTCTCCAGAACTGCACGCGTACTCCAGATGTGGTCTCACCAGTCTGTACAGAGGATAACACCTTCCTGTTTTCTACTGGTGACGCCTTCCCTATACATCCCAGTATCCCCACCCTCCTTACTGCCTTCTCACATTGCTTGCTTACCTTTAGGTCATCTGATACTACCTCAGGTCCCTTTCCATTTTTGTTGTTAATACCCTCCCCCACCCACTGTGTAGTCTTCCCTGGTTTTTGTTTCCCAGATGCATTACTTTGCACTTTTTGCATTGAATCTAAGCTGCCATACTTTGGCCATTCCTCCAACCTTGCCAAGTCTCTTCTCATCCTTTAACACACACACACACACACCCACACCCTTGTGCATCAACCCTGTTGCAGATCTTTGTGTCTGCAAAGAGGCATACTTTTCCTTCCAGTCCCTCCACAACGCCACTTATAAAGACATTAAAAGGACTGGACCCAGTACTGAACTCCTGCGGTACCCAGCTAGTAACCCTCCTTTCTTCAGAGTGGACTCTGTTTACTATTACCTTCTGTGTCCAGTTGTCCAGCCAATTTTTACCAGGCTACCACCCTGGGACCCACTCCCAGGCTGGCTAATTTGTCTGCTAATCTTTGTATTGGACTGTATCAAATGCCTTACAAAGTCTAGGTAGGCCATGTCCACAGCCCTCCCTGGTCTACTACTTTGGTCACCCAGTCAAAGAAATCTATTAGATTCATCAGATATGACCTTCCTGCTGTGAATCCATGCTGTCTCGAGTCCTGTGCCCTGCATGGCCTCTAGGTACTGAACAATTCTTTCTTTCAGAAGTGATTCCATCATTTTCCCTCCCACTGAGGTCAAGCTCACAGGTCTGTAGTTTCCTTCCTCTGCTTTGCTCCTTTTGTGAAGGGCAATCGCATCCGCCCTCCTCCAGTCCTTTTGTACCACACCATCCTTTCATGATTTGTTAAAAGGGTAGTCAGTGGTGTCACTAGTTCTTTACAATTCTGGGTGAATTCCATCAGGCCCCATTTCTTTGTCCACCTTCAGTTTTAGTTCCTTCAGAAACGTTTCTTCTGTGAAAGGACTGGTATCGACTTTTCCTATCCAGAGTGCTTCTATTGATTGGATTAGGTACTCCCGCCCGGCTCTTGTGAATACTGAGCAGAAGTATTCGTTCAGTATTCCTGCTTCTTCACAGTCACCCTCTGCCCACCCACCCTGCCCTTTAGTAAGCCTCACTATCCCCAAGATGTTGGTACTGCACCCCTTTTATTTGCAATGCACCTTAAGCAACTAAGGGAAAGTATAAGGAAGCGGAGATATCTTTATGCAGATGACACTCATCTATGCCTCTGGGGGTTCCTCTCAGATGCCCAGGACGTTCTACTGCACTTAAGACTTTCTTTACAAGATCCAAACTAAATGAAATCTGGGAAAACAAAGGTCATTCGATCTCCTGCAAAACTGAGATATGTCCCAAAGTTCCAATTAAATATTTGTTAGTTAGATGGGTCAGTCTCGAGCTGGTGGACAAGTGTGAATCTTTAGGCTTCTGAATGGAGCCAAGTAGCACAGTAATTATGACATTGCCCTTCCATGGGCAGCACACTGAGCCCATTCTTGTATTGCATCCATAATCCAGCCATAATGTAGCGCACTGGCAGAGGTCTTAGTCCCAGCCATAACCCAGCCTCTTCCATGAGGCACTACACTAGGCTGGAGAGTCCAGAGCCCTCAACAACCCTGCCCAGAGTCTCGAGTCAACTACATAAGTTCTAAGCCCTTCCATGAGGCACTGCATTGGGCTCAGAGTCCGTCCTGTCCCAGCTCTTTCATGTGGCAATGCACTGGGCTCAGAGTCCCAACTTCCTCTGTAACTCTGCTCTTTCATGTAAACTGGGCGCCTAACTGTTCCTGCTTTGAAAACGCAGCATGTTCTGAGAAGCTCAACACTCTGCTTTTAACATACCTGGAGGTGGGAGCACTGACTCGGTCCGGGAATCATTAAAGCAGCAGAACTAGTTAAATGTACCTTTTTTCCCCCCCTCTCTTCTCCCTTGGTATACTTGGCCCACCTCTTGATTAGCAGTGATTCGCCCCCCCATTACAGAAAAAGCAGTTTCATGTAAAATTCTACTTTTGAAGATCCTTTGTTTCCTTGCTGCTGCACCACTATAACAGTCCCTCCACTTCCAGTTTTGGTGCGTGGTCATGGTAAGCAGCTACACTGTACCATAACGAACAAGCATTTGTCAATGCCGAACGTTCTGCAGGTATTTGCAGTGGTGTTTGGCACGTATGGTGCTTTACCCTAATGCCCTGTGCAATTGCTGGTATTTGCACAATAAATTTCAGCATGACCTTTTGTTACCCCATTGTGCGCTACATAGGCGGAAACACGTTTTGGGCAGGATGTGAAAATGACAGCTGTACTGCTCATAAGGAAGTGTGGTAAAATGGCAATGTTGAAAATCTGGAGTGGAAATATTGAAAATTGCAAACCCACTGAAAGGCGTGGAAACTGTGCAACGCGACGCCAGAAACAGTCATTGTTAGAATTTTTCACCAAATTTTCAACACTGGCATTTTAAAACCTCTGCTAATGAACAGTGTCACTGTGATTTTCTTACTGTGTCCCATACATTGATTTCGCACACCGACTGCGCCACTGTGCACTACATGGACGGAAACACGCTTTGGGCAGGATGTGAAAATGACAGCTGCAATGCTCATAAGGAGGTGTGGTAAAATGGCAATGTTGAAAAATCTGGAGTAAAAATATTCAAAATTGCGAAACTTACGAGCGTGCATAGGAACCGCGCAATGCACACTCGTAAAACAGTCATTTTGCACCAAATTTTCAACATGGGGCTTTTTGGGACCCTTCTCATGAATGATGTCACTGTCATGACGTTATTCGGGCCCGAAGGGTGATTTTGCAGTCACTGGCGAAATCACCTTCTTCGGGCCCAATAACGCCATAACAGTGACATTATTCATGAGAAGGGTCCCAAAACCCCATGTTGAAAAATTTGGTGCAAAATTCCTAAAATGACTGAGATATGCAATGTTGAAAACCCCCATCTAGCCCATTATACAGCTTACCGCATTTCCCTCAGTTCGCCAAGGGTCGGCTTTGAAGAGTGCAGACGTGTTCCGGTCCACAAGATCGTCGTGCGAGCTCGAGGTAAGTATGGGGTGAGGGGTGGGGGAGGCTGGGTGCGGGTTGTGGGAGGGGACTGGGAGAGCGCTGGGACCGTTTTTGCCAGGTAAAAAAAAAAAAGACTACGTGATCGCTTGCCACGCTGGGGTGCCCCAGCCGTGGCAGAAGGATGGCTGGCCCCCCGAGGAGCCGACGGGGATTGGGTACCCTGGCCGGCAGACAACCCGATATTTCCACGCTTGGGGTGGGCTCCCCAGCGCAAGGCAGAAGGGATGGCTTGTGGGGGCCGTGAGCCGACGGGGATTGGGCACTCTCACCGGCGACGACGCTGGACGCTTGCGGAAAGATGGGGCGGTAGCTTGATGACAGTGGTGGTTTTCTTTGAAGCGAAGACCACCACTGTCACACAGTTCCTGCACCCACTGGTGCAGGACCGCCACGCCTGCTCAACTGAGCAGTGGATTGAAAGGGAGAGGCACACCTCCAAAGGGTGCTACTTTCCAAAACGCTTCCTTGCACATGCGCAGCGAAGCGTAAAATGGGAACATGCAGCACAGGGTTACATGGAAGCAAACAGGACGTGCTGAGATGTGAAGGCGGAGCGGCTGTAAAACAGCACCAGCCATATTTGCTGTGGATCCACAATAGTAAAAGTTATTTAAGCTCTCAAAATACAGATAGCTGGAAATTAACTTTTGCATATATGGAAACTGGAATTATGGCTGCACAGGTAGAATTCTGAAAGTCACTTCTTGGTTATCCAGTACTGCTGCTTTAAAGTTGTTTCTAGAATTATCTCAAATTGCCATAACACCAGCAGAGACCTTTAAACTAGTTTGTGTTTTACAGCGAAAACCACTTAAATGAAAACTACACCCTCATATTGTGTAAATTACATTTGTTTCCTTGTCAACAGACAACCTTTCCAGTAGGTGATGGGGATGCATGTTAGTCTGTTTTCACTGTACATACTAGTCCTCTGTAACTATCCTGGGAGGTTCTATTTTATGGGTGTTGAAATCTCACTGTCCATGAGAGCTGCATTAGTATACGAGAACAGGATGTCGGAGGAACCATTTATACCATGAATCATTATGCTGAAAGTACAAGTATCCTTTGGGGCGGAGGTGGGGGGGAACACACCCACCCACCCTGAAATGCACAAACTGAAAGCAAGCAATTCAATGTGGAAACCCTGCATTACAACTCAGATAGTTTCAAGGCTAACTGAAGGTAAATGTGGTATTTCACACCATGCTGTGACTACTTCTGTTGAAATCCAATTAAGTAGAAAGGTACTGTAGAGTCTAAAGGGTGCTTTCACAACATGTTCTCGTATGCTGGACGAAAGCCTCGGGGACAAAGTAGATTTGAAAAACCAGAAAATGGAGACCCCCAAAGTAGTTACACGGACTAGTATATAGAAACATAGATTTTGGACGCAGATAAGGACTGCTTTGGCCCACCCAGTCTGCCCATTTCCTTACCTATTGGATAAGCTGCAGATCCAGTTAACCAGCAGCCTACTTCTTCCTACCCCACCCCTAGAATTGCCTTATGACTGTCCCACGATGCTTGAATTCCACCACTGTTTCTGACTCCACAACCTCCTCCGAAAGTCCGCTCCATGCATCCACAACCCTTTCTAGAAAAAATACTTCCTTACATTACCTCTGGAGCCGCCTCTTCTATCTTCAAATTGTGCCCCTTGTTCTTGCACACCTCTTTTGAAAGATGCTACCTCTTGGACGTTGTTGATTCCCTTGAGGTACTTGAAAGTTTCTATCATGTCCCCCTCTCCCTCCTTTCCTCGAGGCTATACATATTAAGCTCCTTAAGTCTCTCTTCATAGTCTTCCGTGCAGACCCTGCACCATTTTAGTTGCCCTCCTCTGGACAGCTTCCATCCTGTCTATGTCCTTGCGGAGACTGGGTCTCCAGAATGAACAGTAACAAAGTAAAGCAATCCCATATATCCCCAACAGCTAAAGAAAGAAGAGCAGTGTGTTGGCATGGAAACGAACAAAATTTACAAGATAAGAGGTGTAGTTTTCATTTAGTCAGGAAGTTGCACTCTGGAGAAAGGATACTCTACAAAGCAGAACCCACAGGCGTTTTCTTGACCTTGTCTAGACCCATGATGATCCTCTTGACGCTCGCACTTGGAGAAGAGCTCATGGATCTGCTCCTCTGTGGTATAGAATGACAGATTTCCTATGTAGAGTGTGACCGAATAAAACAGGGACTTCTCCTGCTGAAGCCTGCTGCCCTGTAAACAGATGCAAAACAAAAACACCTGAATAGTACACCTTCATTAAAGACAGTAAACACACCCAGGACTTGGGCTACCCCAGTTAATCTAATCCTTGAGTCATGAGACCCTCATGCTACTACAGCTTGATTTACAAAGGTAACCCATCCCTTGAGAGTCTGAAATGACATTATTATTCTAAACAGAGGTTCTGGTTGTGGACCCGGTGGTCAGATAGAGAGGTCGTTTGATGGCACGCCTCTGGAATTTTTCTTGGCGGCGTGTCACTTCCGACCTCTGAACAGGTGCGTAGTTTGGGATTGTCCTAGACAACAGGCTGACATTACAGTCTCAAGTGTCAGCCATTGTCAGGACTTCCTTACCATCTTAGGAATATTGCCAGGGTTGGGCACCTTGTTCGTCCGACTCTTGCCAATGTTGGTCCACGCCTTTGTGTCCTCGTGTTTGGACTACTGCAACGCCCTATACTTTGGACTTTCTGGGTTGAAATCTGTCGCCTACAGCTGGTAGAACGCTGCAGCCCGGTTCTGACTGGGACAAGTAGGTCCTGTCCTATTACCCCGGTGCTGCATGAACTGCACTGGCTTCCTATACGGTGGTGGATCACCTTTAAGTCATTTTATTGACCTTTAAAGCCCTTCATGATCAGGGTCCAGCCTACCTGAAAGAACTTGGTGCCTTACTACCCCGCCAATCGCCTGCTCAACCGACGAGGGTTGCTAGAGATTCCGAGAGTGAGGTTAAAATTTTCTGTCAGTAGAGCTTTTTCACAAGCTGCTCCTACTCTCTGAATTCTCTACCACGTTACGGGAGTGGCACCTCCGTGGAGGAATTCAAGAAGAATTTGAAAACTTATCTGTGGCAAATGGCCTTCTTGGATACCCAAGTTAATTTTATTCTGCTGAGATCTTATTTTGTATTTAATTGATTTTAATATTTGATGTCACTATGATTTTATTTATACACAAGCACATTTGCTGGAGCTGGAAGGATACTGCTTTCTTCAACTGCGAGCTGGGTGAGAAATTCTATATTGCACTTGATATCTGCAACAAACGCAACTTTTGCTTAATTCTGTGGTAGGTGAAACTAACTACCCTTGGTAATTGCTTTTATTCACATATTTATTTAGGGTTTAACCAAGAAGGGGCTTGTAAACTCTGTTTATCTTGTTAGTAACTTCAGAAGGATTTAAATACTGCATTTGGGTAGGTCCTTGAGGTAGCTAGATTGTCTACTAGGATTTGCTGACAGTTAAACTATTTTAAATTTCAGGTGGCTGAGCAGTTGAAAAGAAACTTGCAAACTCTGCTTATCTTGGAAGTAACCTCATAAGTGTTTAAATACTTCGTTCTGGTTGTCCCTTGGGGTAGCTGGATTGACTACTAGGCTTTGGGACTGAAACTATTTTAAATAATTTACTGGTGCGTAGGAGTTTGTGATAGTTAACTCTTTTTAAACAGAGTTACTGGGGTTAAGGAGTGGTCACAGAAAAACCTGCAGTGTGAAACAGGAAAAGACGGTCTTTCAAGCAACAGAGGGTGGTGGATTAAGGTTTACGTTTGTTTGTTACAATTCTTAAGATTTTCGGTGCAGGAGAGTTTAAAGCACAGCTGACTTATTTTGGGGCGGACAGCTCTCAGGCACAAACCACCAGGCCTGTTTTGGGGCTGGAGTTTATCTGTGTCTGACTTGGATGTGTGGATTTTTCTCTGATTGATTGGCAGGGTATTTATCTATCAAATTGTTGTGTAGGGCATCTTCCTGACAGGAAGGCACTCATTGCAGCAGTGGGTCAGAGCTTCTAGCTGATTGTTTTGCGAGGGCACAGTTTAGGCCCAACCCTTCCCACCTCACCCCACCCACCCTGGAAATAGTTCCTTATACTGGGGTTCTGACATCATTTCTAAGAGTGCAAGGTGCATGTCACTGTCATATCCTCTCTAGCACACTGCACTGACAATATAAGCATAAACATTGTATAATATAAATATATATTTCTACATTACAAACCAATCACACCAAAAAAAAATGTGGGAGTAGTGCAATGTAATGGCTGTAGGGCAGCAGTCTTCGGGAGTCTTTCTGGAGGCTGAGATGCTTGCCCTATTTGCAGACAACTGTCTGCCCTGAGGGAGGAAGTTGCCCATCTTCAGGCCACACTGGACAGTAGTACAGGGACCTTCCCCAGGCCACAATGGACAGTAGGAAGGGAACCTCCCCATCCAAGGAGCACCAGAACCACCACCGCTACCTCAGAGGTTGCAAAAGAAAGCACAGCAGTTGGACCACAGTGGGCTCAGGAGGATGAGGATGGTGAAACAGAGGCACACCTAGTCAGATGTTACACAACTGCAACCATACGCTATTCTGGGGAGCATAGCTCCCTATAGATACACCCAGAGGAGGAACTAAGGAGGCTGAGGACAACTGTCACAAGGGAGGCCCACAGGAAGGAGGCAGAGGACACCACAAGGAAAGGAAGCAGCTCCTGGTGGGGACCCAATTAGAGGGATAGAACTGGGAGGAGCTGGGAATCTTAGGCAAGGTGCCTGCCTGGTGCCATGGCTTGAGGGACAGGAAGCGATCCTCAGGATCACAACAAGCTGCAAGGGATTCTGAGCTGGACGAATTGTCCACCTAGGGACAAATGACTTGGCCCATCATGAGGTTAGAGCAGTGCAGGAGGACATTGCAGAGTTGGGGAGGGGCCCAAGACAAGTAGCAAACACAGTATCCTTCTCAGAGGTGCTGCCTGTCAAAGGCATGGGGAGGCGAGGTAATTGGCACCATGCAGTTAATGAATGGTTGAAAAAATGGTGCGGAGCACAGGGTTTGGCTTCATTGGGGACTGGGGTTCCACCTGGAGGACACCAGCCTATACTGGCAGGATGGTCTGCATCTGTCCAGGAAGGAACAAGTCTTTTGAGCAATCGGTTTAAATGCTTCATTGGCAAGCTTTTAAACTAGTCAATGGGGAGGCACTGACAGCAGCAGAAAAATCCCAGCCTCCCTACAAAACAAGGTACTAAATGAGAAAAAGACCAAGGTAGAACGGCCAGTGGGGGATGCTGCAACAGAAGGTAAGGCCATCAAAAAATGGAGAGCAATGAGTACCAATGCCCGTAGTCTAGGTAACAAGCTTCCTGAATTAGTGGCCTTGATGGAGGAGGAACATCTGGATATCGTGGCAGTCACAGAAACATGGTACACAAAACCATGACTGGGACGTAAACATACCAGGATACACTATCTACAGGAGGGACAGGAGGGTAAAAGAGGGGAGGAGTAGTTCTTTACATAAGGGAAGGAAAAAGCAACAGAACAAAAGGGTAAACAGGAGGAGAAGAAGCACTGTGGATAAATTTGGAGACAGGCAATGGCACCACAATCCGCACAGGGTTAGATACAGACCTCTCTCAGGGGGAGGAAATGGACAAGGAAATGATAGAAAGTATACTTAGAATGGCAGAAAAAGGGAGATATTGCTGATGGGTGATCTGAATATGCCAGATGTTAACTGGAGCGCAGTTGCAGCTGCCACTTCAAAGAGTGCAGTTATTCTAGATGCCCTACAGGGGCATGCCTTAGACAACTAGTACTAGAGCCCACTCGAGAGGGAGCAATATTAGACTTGATACTCTCAAATGGAGATGGAGAGGATCACAGATGTAGAAGTGGGTAGCCATCTGGGAACTAGCGACCATCGAACAGTATGGTTCACAATAAACACAGCAATAGAGTCAAGTACAACAAAGACAAAAGTACTGGACTTTAGGAGGCTGACTTTGCTAAAATGGGTGAGTGCCTAAGGAATGCACTAGCAAATGGGTGGAAGGAGGGGAAGAACAATGGGGAATAATAAAACTGCCATCACAGAAGTAACGAGCCTTGTGTGAAGCAAATAAACAAAACAAAGACGATGTAAGAAACCACTATGGTTCACAAAGAAGTGGCAGTGAAGGTTCAAGAGAAAAGAAAGCATTCAGGAAGTACAAGGAATCGCGAGCAGGAGCAGGACAGAGAACTGTATCAGTTAAAGCAAAAGGAGGCTGGAAGGCAGTCAGAACAGCAAAGGCCCAAACTGAGGAAAAGATAGCCAACTCAGTTAAGAAGGGAATAAAACCTTTATAGGTACATCAGGGAGCAAAGGAAGACCAAGGAGGGATAGTGAGGCTTAATAAAGGGAGGGAGGATGAAAAGGCAGAGATACTAAACAAATATTTTTGCTCAGTATTTACAAAGGAAGAGGGGAGGTACATAAAACAAACAGTAGTAACACTCTGATACAGAAGTTGATACCAGCCCATTTACAGAAGAAAGGGTTCTGAAAGAACTCTTAAAACTGAAGGTGGACAAAGCAATGGGCCTGATGGGATTCATCCCAGAATTCTAAAGAACTAAGGGTAGAACTAGTGACACCACTGACTACCCTCTTAACAAATCATGGGAGGATGGGTGGACCCGAGGACTGGAGGAGGGCAGATGTGATTCCCCTCACAAAAGTGGGAGCAAGGCAGAAGCAGGAAACTATAGACCTGTTAGTTTAACCTCAGTGATAGGGAAAATGATGGAATCACTTCTAAAGGAAAGAATTGTCGGTATCTAGAGGCCAGAGGGCACAAGACCCCAGGCAGCATGGATTCACAGCGGGAAGGTCATGCCGAGACCTAATCTGATAGATTTCTTTGACTGGGTGACCAAAGTAGTAGATCAGGAGGGGCTGTGGACATGGCCTACCTAGACTTTAGCAAGGCATTTGACACAGTCCCACACAAAAGATTAATATAAGTTAGCCATCCTGGGAGTGGGTCCCAAGATGACAGCCTGGGTAAAGAATTGGCTGGAGAATAGGACACAGAGAGTAATAGTAAATGGAGTCCACTCAGAAGAAAGGAGGGTTACTAGGGGTACTGCAGGGTTCAGTATTAGGACCAGTCCTCTTCAATGTCTTTATGTCGACATTGCAGAAGGACTGGAAGGAAAGATGTCTCTTTGCAGATGACACTAAGATCTGCAACAGAGCTGATGCAAAGGGTGGGGTGGAAAGGATGAGAAGGGACTTGGCAAGGTTAGAGGAATGGTCAAATGTATGGCAGCTTAGATTCAATGCTAAGAAGTGCAAGTAATGCACCTGGGAAACAAAACCCAGGGAAGAGTACACAATGGGGGTGAGATACTAACAACAACAAAAATGGAAAGGAACGGGGTAGTCATATCAGATGACCTAAAGGTGGGCAAGCAATGTGAGAAGGCAGCCAGGCTGGGGGGATACTGGGATGCATAGGAGAGGCATCACCAGTAGAAAACAGGAAGTTATTATCCTCTGTACAGACAGCTGGTGAGACCCCATCTGAGTACTGTGTGCAGTTCTGGAGACCCAATCTCCGCAAAGACATAGACAGGATGGAAGCTGTCAGAGGGGCAACTAAAATGGTGCAGGGTCTGCACCGGAGGACATATGAAGAGACTTAAGGAGCTTAATATGATAGCCCGAGGAAAGGAGGGAGGGGGGACATGATAGAAACTTTCAAGTACCTCAAGGAATCAACAAAGTCCAAGAGGTAGCATCTTTCAAAAATGAGGAGTGCAAGAACAAGAGGCACAATTTGAAGATAGAGGGGGGCGCTCAGAGGTAATTTAAGGAAGTATTTTTCACAGAGAGGGTTGTGGATGCGCTGGAATGGCCTCCGGAGGAGGTTGTGGAGTCAAATCAGTGGTGGAATCAAGCATGCATGGGATAGTCATAAGGCAATTCTGGGGGTGGGGTAGAAAGAAGTAGGCTGCTGGTTAACTAGGATCTGCAGCTTATCCAGTAGGTAGGAAATGGGCAGACTGGGTGGGCCAAGCGGTCCTTATCTGCCGTCAAATTCTATGTTTCTATGTATTACTGATTTATATTTGATGTTGTGGTTTTAATGTGTTCAGCGCTTTGGTATGCTGAAAGGCTCTGTACAAATAAACTTACTATTATTGAACTGTTTTACATGAAAATAAATTTGAACTGTTCCATTATATATGAGGGTTTCCAGCCCTTACCCTAAACCTTTCAGAATGCAGTCGGCCAATCAGAACCCTGTCATTTTAAACCATCATTTTATATGGTTGGATAATGTTAGATAAACTCTATGGACGGGAACGTTTGGAAAGAGCCTTGGCTCAAAGGTACTTGTAATCCTAGAATTAAATAAATAAAATAAACATGGCTCCATACTGTTATTAGTTACTTTAAAACTGTGTCAAATACAAACAAGTGCATTCAGAGTTCTTTACTACACCAGTATTTATCAAGCCAAAAATAATGATTTGCAGTATTATGCGTGAAAGTGCTAATTTATTTTAGTTTTGATAACCGGGTGAGTGCACTAGACACATGAAGTGACCATTTTCAGGCACGCACCGGGAAGTTACAGCATAGTAAGGAAACAATTACAAGGCAATACAATGTAAGAATACAACATACAGGGAATACAGTAGAAATGGATAACAGTTTAACCACTGAGGTAACAGGAAAACATTTGGATATTATAATCGAAGTGCAGTAAGTGCCTTGATTACAGTTCAACTGTGAAAATGCACAGCACGCTGAGACACGCAATTTTTTTTTTTATTGCTTTAAAATGTGTAAACCACAATAATAATAAAATTTATCTAGTGCTATGCAATTTAAAACATGGTTAACATTAGCCCTGGATATGGAGTGTTTTGCTTTGCTATACCAGCTAGGAACTTGCACTGACTCTGTATAGGTTGCTGGTAAGACCCCACCAAGAGTACTGTGTCCAGTTCTGGAGCCCACATATCCAGATGGCCATAAACAAGAGTAGGGGCAGTCCAGAGGAAAGCAACTAAAGTGGTGCACGGTGTGCTTTAAAAGCCCTATGAGGAGACACTGAAGGACCTCAATATGGACACCTTGAAACAAAGAAGGGGAGGGAAATATGATCATGTGGCTAAATAAGGTACAATTCTTCAGAAGAAAAGGTGCTCAAGAACAAGTGGACAGGCTAATAAGCTAGATGGGGTAGATTCAGGAGAGATGTGAGGAAGTACTTCACAGAAAGAGTGGTGGATTCCTGGAAGAGCCTTAGGTGGTGGGGAGAAAAACAACAAGTGTTGGGGTTGAAGAATGCACGGGCCAAGCACAAAAGGAATCATACTGGAAAGGAAAGGGGGTAAGAGCTGTAGATCAGCAAGGGTCTGATGTAATAAGGTAGGTAGACAGAAGTGGGCAGACTGGGTGGGCCAAACAGTCCTTATCTGCTGTCCAATTCTAGGTTTCTATACCAGCTACACTAATAATGTTGGCCTCGCTCTGCTTTCTCATTACCACCAGTGGTTTGGATTCAGTGGGTGATTGAGGAGTGGCACCACCAGATACTGGCGCATCAACAGTTACAGATGGAGAATGATATAGTGGGCGGAGAGGGAAGGGTCTGCAATCATTGGCGAGGGAGACGACCAGGAAGACAAAAAGGGGAAAAAGTTGCAACCTGGGGCCCAGAATGACCCACTGTCCACTTGACAGTGGGTCCATATACCTGATCTGTAACAGCTAAAAGATGGAAAAGTGAATAGCAAAATAATTTCACTTGACAAGTTTTAGCTTTTCTATTGAAAAATGTGTATATTTCTACCCACAATTTTTCACCAGTGGGTTAACGCGTGACCCATGTTTTAAAATCCCTAGCACTGTTACTGGAGGGCGGTAACCAGGCAAGTGCCCACCAAAAAGAGACTGACCACAGAGGGTGGGGTTCAGCGGAGAGAGGAGGATTGTGGGTGGGGGGAAACAAAGTGAAGAACCAGTGAGGAAAGAGGGATTTGTATGCGCATTATTTATATTAGGGACACATAGTGCCCTGGATCTGGAATGCTGCGGATTACGGCATCGCCCTTCAAACGCAGCAATTAGCCACGCCCCTTTTAACATCAATTCTCCAAGCCCATGTAACTGTACTGTCCCCAAAACAACAAAGGTAACATAAAAGCCTGAGACTCACTATTCTTTCTCTTATGCCTTTTTATTTGGTTTAACACTGAAAGCAAGAATATACAACCAAACTGATGATCAGTAGTAGTTAGTCGAGACAGATGTGCTTTTATAGATGAGTAAATAGTCAGCATTAGCATATTACTCATAAAAAGCAAATCTGTAAAGGCTCAGTGAATAAGTGCAAATGTGTGTATCGTTAGGATTAGTGAGCGATTACAAGATTAAGTATGGTTTTGCTATTGCAAAAGCTAACACATTTTGGTAGTTTGTCTGAAGGCCCGCCCCACGGTCCAGGAATATGTTTTTGCTATTGCAAAGCTACACATTTTGGCAGTTGAAGACAGTAAAGCTACACATTTTGGCAGTTGAAATATTGCAAAAGCTACAATATTTGGTAGTGTGTGGGCGTGACTTATCAGTGACTGCAAAGCGCATGCGGCCGTATTTCTCACCAGGAGCACTCACTCAAGGTGTGTCCCACAGTAAATATATGCCATTTGTACAATACGTAAAACCTAGGGTACTCAGTGTTATTTGTTTC
The DNA here is from genome assembly GCA_016271365.2 of Neoceratodus forsteri. NCBI lineage: Eukaryota > Metazoa > Chordata > Ceratodontiformes > Ceratodontidae > Neoceratodus > Neoceratodus forsteri. Next base: position 553,109,862 of record JADMNL010000023.1, on the reverse strand, counting down.
TGCTCTCTTGTTGTATTTCTGTACATAATGTAAACCTGTACTGCATGTACACTCATCCTATGCTACCCTGTACCCCTATTTCCCAGGTCGCATCTGGAAACGAGGGTTCTCCGCTCGGCATGCCTGCTTGGTTAAACTCTTAAAAAATAAAGAGAACCACCGGGGAGGAAGAACAAGCAACCACTAGCCTTTCTCGCTCCCTACCCTGAAGTGCTGGTCCCGATACTGGCTAATCTCACAGTAAGAATCGCTGCTCAGGGCGTTTAAGTTCACGTTGAGAAAGCTCGACATCCTGCCCCCTGCCACTTCCAAACACCGAAATGCCTGGCTTGGGACCCACGACCGATGCTGCCCGGTGTAACTTCTCTCTGTCCCTCCGGTCACTGGCGCTCACTGCCGCAGTTCCAGGTTCCTGAAAAACTGGCGAACACAGCTACCAATAGGGCTAGGAGTACACGGCCTTACTATCCTTCAGTCCGATAAAGACCTACTCTCCGTAGGAAAGCTGTAGCGAACAGAAAGCTGACTCAACATCCGGGGTAAAGACGCCGAGCAAAGGAGGCCGAAGAGCATGGATACGCAAAGGGACGTCAATCAACAGTGCTACGAGACGAGGCGGGATCCTGATTGGTTACATAGAAATAATGAGGAACGGATGTGGGACTAGTGAGGCTTGTGCTTGGTGCAAAACGTTCTGTCGCGCGCATTGAAGTGTGCGTGCGCGCATAGCGCGCTTTTGCGTCGTTTTCCCGCTTTTGCGAAGTAAAGCTCCTGGTGCTGTGAGCGCTGAGGGCTTGTTTAGTTTGTCAATTGTTCAGGACTTGAGTCCTTAAATTAATTACTGTCAGAACTTCGGGTAAAATCGCCTTAGAAGTATTTGTCAAAAAGGTAAAATAATTTCTTAAACTTCAGGTGTTTATTGGCTAATAAAATTTAGGACCAGCTAAGTTTTGACCTCTAAAATTATTATTTTATTTTTTTTTATTAGAAAAGTCGGAATTACTTTTTTGAGGCGATAGCTCCTTTACGAAGATATTCCTCATACAGTAAAAAAAATTTGGACAGGCTTCCAAATTCGGACCCATGGACCGTGGTAACTCCTTCCCCAAAACTAAATGAATGGAAATGCTGTTCACTGTTTAGGTTTTATAGTGGATAAATGTGTTTTATAATGTTTTAGCTGGGGGGGCAGGTTTCATTTGTAGGCTCCATAGGCAGCAGAACATTTTCATATGTGTTCTATATGTTTTTGTTTGTTAGTCGCTTCCTGTGACAGTTGGAGCACCACAAACTAAGTACAACAACAATTGTCAAAAGCCTGTACACAGCAGAGAAGGGGCACAGTAGTGGGGGCTTCATATAAGGGGCTATGTGGGTGGGTTGAGAAATGAGGTTTGAAAGTGCAAGTGACCACACCCAAGGAAGATGTGGTGAAAACTGGACCAGATTGGTAAAGGTTGGAGCAGGCGCAAGTTCGCGTGAATTTGCTGGTCGGCTTTACTGATCTGGTCTGTCTCTAGTGGTGTGGTTTTCACTGCACTTAGCACTTCGTGAGAAACCGACTAAATCTAAAAGCTGGACTGGCACACCCTGCATCTTCTGCCCGGTCCAGCTTTCACCGATGCAGTACAGTTCCGATGGTTAGGTTTTGATTCATATCCCAGGGATGAGGAATCTGGGTCTCAGTCTCATTCATGTGTGATGCAACAGTGACAGCACAACTGATGAACGGGATCTAGGGTACATATCGAACATATGAAGAAGCCAGCAGAAGCAGGTAATTTGATCTATCAAGTCTGCTCATATTGTAGGGTTCACAGCTTGTGCTAATATCCCTGCCCTCCTCCGCACTCCTCTCATCCTCCCCACCTATGATCCTTACCTTCCCTATGTTTATCCCAGCCTCTCCTAAAGCTGTCCACTGTCTTCAACGAGATCACCTCTTCCGCAATGCATTCCAAGTGTCCACCACCTCTATGTGAAGAAGTGCTTCCAAACCTCCCACCGTCCAGCTTATGACTGTGCCCCTCGTGTTATGGTTGCCACTCAGCTTAAAGAGATTCTCCTATCAACCTTATTTATCCCTTTCAAAAACTTGAAGGTTCCAATCATGTCCCTCTCTCCTGTCTTCCAGGGAGTACATGTTCAGTGCCCTCTGTGACACTTGGACATCTGGTTCTGATCACTGTATCATTTTTGTAATATAAAATGTGTTATGGACTCTCTCTCATGAGAGATGTTGAGACAGCATGTGAGTTGACACACACACACACACACACACACACACACACAGGTTTTAGATACAAGGTGTTACCTGGAAGGCCAGAAGCTAATTACAGACTAGAACAGGCCTTAATCAAGAATCTCCTGTTTTTCTAAGTTAAATATAGCTTTAACTGCTAAGAGGGAAATCAGTCTCATTTTATGACGTTAGAGGAGGAAACCAGGTGATAGCACACTGGTGCGAAATCATAAATGCTTTGATGTCTGTGAGAGGATACTGCTTATAGATGAAAGGAAAGTTACAGACTTGATTGAGGAAGTCACATGGGAAAGGAGTTTCTGCTAATGTAACCTTAATTATCTTACCTTCTAATATGATAAAATATCCTGGGTGTATGATTTTCATAAACAGAGGAGGAGCTAGATGACCTCATGCAAAGGGTTGGCCAAGACAGTTTTTAAACAGTATTCTGTTTTCTTCAGATGCACTTTTATCTACGCTGTGACAAAAACATCTTTGAGCACTTTAAGCAAGTATACAGATAGAGAGAGACAAAATCTAAGTACTGTAGTAGAAATTGCACCATTAAAACCTTGTTCTTTTAAAAGACGGTATGGTTGTGATATATGGTTCTGTATTTTATGTTTTACATACTTTTATCTAGTTTAGTAAAACATTATTTTTAGACCTTACTTGGTCTGTCTTTGAATTTCTTTTCTTTAACAAGTGAAGTATATGTGGTTAAAGCAGACACTGTGCATAAACTTGAATGGTGATTCCAAACTGGAAAAGGTAGGAGTAATCTGAGGTCTTTATTAGAGTTTTAAGGGTTCATTTTGTACACCTGGTTAGGTGCCAATAAGCAAAGATATCTGGCCCCGAAGACAGAATTATCTGAGCCTGTGCATTGGGATGCAGCTAAAGAGGTTCACAGTTTGAATCCCTCCAGAACTGAGACCAAAGGTTGATTCAAACCCACAAAACAGACAGGAGGGTTACCCTGTTTCTGTTAACTGTTCACAAGACTGTGCTCGGAGGTTGGCACTTTGGGAGTAGAGGGCTGACCTGCTGAGTGGGTTTGTGACAGATTGGTTAGCAGCGGTGTGCATAATTTTGGTATTACAAGTTTTATTATTCAGTGTGTCAGCTTGAGACCGTCAGCTCACTTGCAAAGAAAGAAAAGGCAGTGATTTATTTTTAAAAGGAAAGAGAACTATATCACTTAGCGTACAGTTAAGTTCCTACCCGTTTATTTTTTTTCTAAAGTGCAAGTCAGAGTAGCAGTTAGAGAAGAAGATGGCTTCCAACTACAGCAGGCACACAGTAGACTATTTAAAGCAGCTGTGCGGGGACAGAGGAGTCCCGCGAGGCGAAATCCAGCAACAGAACTTAGTGGATGCCCTGATGGTAGCAGATACCAGAGCACCGAGTCACAGACCGTGACTGAAAAGGACCAAACCTTGAGTGTGGCAGGGCTAGCAACTAGTGCGGTGTCCAGATCCGATAAGGAGGGCAACAGGGCCACTGTCAGCGAGGGCCACAGCAGCAGGGAAGGTCACCGTATCCTGGATCCAGAAGTACTCAGACTGCAAATTGAGTTGCAGAATGGAACTGGAGTTCCAGAGGAGGGGACTGTGAACAGCGGGAGGCGGACTGTGAGGCAGAGCGAGAACACCGAGAGGCAGGCTGTGATGAGCGTGAGCTAGCTGCAGAGGAGAAGAGAGCGAGAACGCCTGTGAGGCAGAGCGACAATGCCGAGAGGTAGAGCAAGAACAGAGAGACGCTGACCATGAGGAGCAGGAGCGCCAGAGGCAATACACGAACTGGAGAAGCTACGACTCCAACCAGCGGCACCAGAGCAGGTAAGTGGCTTGGGTTTAACTGGGACTGCAGGACTAGGTTACAAATTAAACTCCAAATTGATAGCTGAATTTAAAGGGGAGGATATGGATGCTTTTAAATTCTTTTGAAAAGTTTGTATTCAGGCTAAAATTCCTAGAGTCCTGGAGCTTCCAGCAATCCCGCTACTTACCGGGAAAGCTCGAGATGCATTGGATTAAATGGACAATGAGAACAGTGATGATTACAGCAAACTTAAAGCTGCACTGTTAAAAAATTTGAATTAACTACTGAATCATACAGAGCTAAATTCCGTAAGCTCAGGAGAAGCCCTGACATGAGCTACGAGGAGCTAGCCATGAAACAACGCAGTTTTAAAACGGTGGAAGGAATTAAGATAAACTGTTGATAAAAATTAAAATGTGATTTTGTTAGAACAGTTTTATTGGGCATGTCCAGCAGAGCTAAAAACCTGGCTGGAGGACCGAGATCCCAAAACAGTGCAAGAGGCTGCTGAACTCTCAGATCGCTATGCCAGAGCAGACCTGCTCTGAGAGTGAATGGGTGGCGTTGCAGCGGAAAGGAAACGCACCTTCAGGGCAGCTAAAACCTTCACTGCCTCCACCAAAACCAGTTAGCTCCAGGTTTCAGAGAAAAGATTTCTCTGAAAAGAGAAGTGAATGTTAGTTATGTAAAGAAACTGAGCATATTGTCGGACAGTGTCCCAAAAGAATGAGCAATAATACGCAGAATGGTACTAGAAAAGAAGTGGGTTGTTTGTGTGCCCCTGGAAGCATGCCTGTTAACATGAGGGAACACATGCACCCAGTCATGGTGAATGGTGGCCAGACACATGGGTTAAGAGACACAGGGCATCCTTGACCTTGTAAAAGGGGATCTAGTAGAGCCTGGTCAGCTTATACCCAATAAATACGCACTGTACAGGACTTTACTGGTGAGGCGAAACATTGCCCTTGCTGGTGTTCTCCTGGACTGGGGTGAAACAGAGGGAGCTGTGCAACAGGTGGCTGTAGCCAAAACCTTAGCAGTGGATGTGATCCTGGGCAACAATCTAAAATAGGGATGGGTGTGCAGTTTTCCCCGTAGCCATGGCAAGGAAAATTGTAGTTCCCTGAACCCCACAGAAACCATTGTGAAACCACTGAGAGGCTGGTTCCCCAGCCTGCGCTCCAGATGGGGAGACTAACGAAAGGGGTAGAAATTTCCCCAGTAGCAAGTAACCACACAGTTACAGAGGGTTACTCCGAACAGGAGAGGTGACCCATTGTCAGAGGGTTGGGATTGACCGTGATCCTGAGTGCCCGGACGCTAGTGCTAGGGACCCTAGTTTAGCAAATGAAGGGGACCTGTCCCAGGCCTTGGGAATGTGTGAGGGGTTTGCAGCTGCTTGGAGAAGTGACCCTAGTTTAGAGAAGCTGAGGGTTGGGCAGACTCGGACTCGCAGAGGAGGTGACGGCAGATATAAGGTTTATTGGGAAAATGGACTTATGTATACTCAGGTTGTGCAGACAGAGGGAGGGTGCTAGGCAGGAGCTTTCCCCCAGGGTATCGTGAGCAATTGCTCAAGATTGCACATGATATTCTCTTGTCTGGTCATCTGGGAATCGTGCGCACAATGCAGCGGTTGGCCCAGAATTTCTACTGGCCTAACTTCACCCAGCAGGTGAAGGAGTATTGCAGATCTTGTCACTGGTACCAAGAAATAGGAAGGCAGGCAAGAAAATCCACACCGCCCTGATTCCATTGCCCATAGTGAGGAGCCATTCCAGAGGGTGGAATGGATATTGTGGAGCTTTAAATACCCCAGCTCCTCAGGAAAAAATTAATCCTGACTGTGGTGGATTATGCCACCCGGTACCCAGAGGCAGTGCCCTATCCTCTCTGAGAACAGACAGAGTGGCAGATACCTTACTTGGGATTTTCTCCCGTGTTGGGTTTCCGCAGGAGGTTATCACTGATCGAGAGGGTTCCTTCATGTCAGGCCTGATGAAATGTTTATGGGAGAAGTGTGGGTGGTGCAGAGATGCACGACATCAGATTACCCACAAGCCAATGGGCTTGGGAAGATTCAGTGGTACCAAAGTCAGTAATTCGGGTGTTTGCTGAACAGCATGGGAGGGACTGGGAGAAATTCTTTCCCATCTGCTGTTTGCATTCAGGAGGTGCCCCAAGAGTCGGCAGAATTTTCCCTTCAAACTCTTATATGGACGCCGGGTACGTGGGCCCCTAGACTTGATCCGGGAGGACTGGGAGGGCAAGCACGCCACCCAGGAACTCCCATAGTGGATTATGTCCTTAGGTTTAGGGAAAGGCTGAAGGAGCTTATGGGGACAGCCCAGAGCAACCTAGCAGCTGTCCAACAGAAACAAAAAGTGTGAATGCGACTGCAGCGCAGAGCTCGCTTGTACATGGTGGGTCAGGAAGTCATGGTCCTTATTCCAGTCTGGAAAGACAAGCTGCAGGTTGAGTGGGCAGGACCATACAAAGTGGTTAGGAAGGTAAATGGCGTGAACTACATTATAGAGTTACCTGACAGAAGACAGAAAGGATGTACAATGTCAACATGATGAAGCCATATGCAAATAGGGCTGACATGGTGTTTGCAGTATGTGGTCCTGGGGAGGGATGGACAAGGAGACCCCTTCTGGATTTGCTGGAAGAAAGTAGCAGGGAGTTCTCTGTGGAGACAGTAAAATTGTCTCCCCAGCTGGCCCCGGACCAGATCCAGAAAGTAAGGAGGTTTTAGCAGACTTTGCCCCATTGTTTAGCGCCAAGCCTGGAATAACCTCTTTAGCGACACACGATTTGGAGACAAGGACACAGACACCCATACGGCGGACAGCATATCAGGTGTCAGAGGCTGTTCAAAAGGACATTAGGAGGGAAGTAGAGGAGATGCTGGCTTTAGGGGTAATCCAGAGATCCCACAGCCCTGGGCCTCACCTGTAGTCCTTGTGCCTAAGCCAGATGGCTCTGCTCGTTTCTCTGTGGACTATCGTGGACCGAATACAGTCATGAAGTCAGACACCCACCCGATGCCCCGGACGGACGAACTCCTGGGCAGCTTGGGAGGGCGACCTACCTATGACCATTGACCTGACCAAGGGTATTGGCAGGTAGAGTTGACAGACAGAGCTAGGGAGAGGTCGGCCTTCATCACTCCGATAGGCTTATTTGAGTTTAAAGTAATGTCTTCGAATGAAGAACGCCTGCCACTTCCAAAGGTTGGTGAACCAGGTGTTAAATGGTGCTGAGGAGCACGTCAGTGGCTACCTGGATGACATTGCCATCTTTAGTACCAGCTGGAAGAACACCTTTCCCACCTTAGGAAAGTGCTGGGCAGGATACAGAGGGCTGGGCTCACTGTCAAAGCCGAGAAGTGCCAGGTGGCCATGGGAGAGTGGCATACCGCGGGCATTTGGTAGGCTGGGGACAGCTCGTCCTAACCAAATAAAGATAGAGGTAATCCAGGCATGGCCCAGACCAGAAACACAGAAGCAGGTCAGGAGTTTTCTAGGGACAGCAGGGTACTACAGAAAAATTGTACCCAATTACAGAGCTCTGGCTGCTCCCCTATATGACCTGACAAAGAAAAGGATGCCCAAGAAAATTGCCTGGGGCCCAGCCTGTGAAGAAGCCTTTACCAGATTAAAGGAGGCACTCTGCAGTGCTCCTGTTTTGCCAAGTCCTGACTATAGTAAACCCTTTATAGTTCAGACTGACGCCTCAGAAGTGGGTATTGGGGCAGTACTGAGTCAGACATCCAGCCAAGGGACAAATCACCCAGTAGTGTACCTGAGTAGGAAGTTACTTCCCAGGAGCAGGCATACTCCACTGTGGAAAAGAATGTCTTGCCATAGTGTGTGCCCTAAAGAAATTAGAGCCATACTTATATGGGCAGCATTTTGTGGTGCAGACTGACCACAACCCCTGGTTTAGCTGACGCAGATGGGAAAGAACAATAGTAGATTGCTAAGATGGAGTCTTGCTTTGCAAGGGTATGATCTGACAATCGTACATAGGGCTGGAGCCAAAATCAGAACTCCGATGGGCTGTCTCGCGTAAGGAGTGAACTGATTTGGGAAGCTCATCCCATGCAGGGATAGAGCCCCAAATTCAGTCTAGGTGGGGAGGAATTGTGACACTTGGACAGCTGGTTCTGATCACTGTATCATTTTGTAATATAAAAATGTGTTATGGACTGTCTCTCATGAGAGATGCTGAGACAGCATGTGAGTTGACACACACACACACACACACACACACACAGTTTGAGATACAAGGTGTTACCTGGGACACCAGAAGCTAATTACAGACTAGAACAGGCCTTAATCAAGAATCTCCTGTTTTTCTAAGTTAAATATAGCCTTAACTGCTAAGAGGGAAATCGGTGTCCATTTTATGACGCTTTGAGGAGGAAACCAGGTGATAGCACACTGGTGCGAAATCATAAATGCTTTGATGTCTGTGTGAGAGAGGATGCTGCTTACAGATGAAAGGAAATGTACAGACTTGATTGGGAAGTCACATGGGAAGGGAGTTTCTGCTGATGTAACCTTAACTATCTTACCTTATATGATAAAATATCCTGGTGTATGGTTTTCATAAACAGAGGAGGAGCTAGGTGACCTCATGCAAAGGGTTGGTCAAGACAGTTTTAAACAGTATTCTGTTTTCCTTCAGACGCATTTTTATCTATGCTCTGACAAAGAAACATCTTTGAGCACTTTAAGCAAGTATACAGGTAGAGAGAGACAATCTAAGAACTATAGTAGGAATTGCACTGTTAAAACCTTGTTCTTTTAAATGATTGTATTGTTGTGATACATGGTTCTGTATTTTATGTTTTACATATTTTTATCTATTTTAGTAAACTCTATTTTAGAGCCTACTTGGTATGTCTTTGAATTTCTTTTCTTTAACAAGTGAAGTATACATTGTTAAAGCAGACACTGTGCATAAGCTTGAATGGTGATACCAAACTGGAAAAGGTAAGAGTAATCTGAGGTCTTTATTAGAGTTTTTAAGGGTTCATTTTGTACACCTGGTTAGGTGCCCATAGGCAAAGATATCTGGCCCCGGAAGACAGAATTATCTGAGCCTGTGCTTTGGAATCGCTAGCAAGAGGTTCACAGTTTGAATCCTCCAGAACTGAGACCAGAGGTTGATTCGAACCCACAAAACAGACAGGAGGGTTACCCTGTTTCTGTTAACTGTTCACAAGACTCGCTCGGAGGTTGGCACTTTGGGGAGTAGAGGGCTGACCTGCTGAGTGGGTTTGTGACACCCCTCAACCTCTCCTCATATGCCTTTCCGTGTTGACCTCTACCATCTTTGTAGCCCTCCTCTGGACCTCTCCAGCAGGTTAATGTCCTTTTGAGGTGTGGGCACCAGTACTGAACTCCATACTCCAGATGCGGCCTACCAATGACCTGTACAAGGGCAGATAACTTCCTCTCCTACTACTGATCCCCTAAATATACATCCCAGCATCTTGTTTGCCTTTGCTGCTGCTTTCTTGCACTGTGTGGAGTGCTTCAGGTCACTAGTGATCATCACTCCCAGGTCCTTCTCTCCTTTGATGCAGATGCTTGGACTCCACCCAGGTAGTACTCCATCCTGAGATTCTTGGCTCCAATATGCAGAATTTTGCATTTCATGGCATTGAAACCAAGCTGCCAGATCCTGGACCATCTACCCAGCTTCCAGATCTTCCTGTAAGTCCTGAATCCTTCAGCTGTGTCCACTCTCCATGAAGTTTGGTGTCATTTCTTGAATAGGCATATTTTAAGCAATGCCATCCCCAGTGTCATTGATGAAGACACTGAACAACACCGCCCCAGCACCGAGTCCTCGGGACCCCACTGGTTACTCTCTGGTGCCAGATAACTCCACCCCCAACAACCCACCCTCTGGGTTCTGTCCTCAGCCAGTTTTCCACCCATCGGGCCATCTTTTCTCCAACCCCGAGGATAGTTGAGGACAGTAAGCGGAAACTAGACCTGTGCACTGCTGGAGTCAATAAAACAAATGCAATTCTGTGATACATTGAGGAGGGAGAGGAACAGGTCAAAAGAGATGGCCCTTCCATGTACAATGGCTTTGTTCGATCACACCTGGAATATTGCATCCCATTCTTGTCACTGCAGTACAGAAGGGCATTGAAGAAGTTAAGAGGGTCCAGCACAGGGCCACTAATCTGATTAGAGGTTTAGGAGGTAAGAACAACATGGAGAGATTGAACATTTATTTATTTGAAAATTGTTGATCAGGACAGTGGCGTTTTCAGGTGTGATGGGGGTGGGGATGGAGGAGCACAGTTACACATAAAAATCAAACCAGGCTGATCAAAGATAGTTACATAACACAGTGACATAAAGTGCATAATAGAAAAGCAGTACAGACAAAGTCAGAATTGACCAATAAATAAATGGTATGCAGAATACAGCATGGGATTACGACTAGGTGAAAAATAAAAGTGTTTTGGAACCCAGTTGATGGGATGCTGAGTCAGTACACAGTTCCATGTTTGGAAGGGTTCAGGAACAGGGAACAAGGGGAGATGGGGAACTTTAGTTGGCGCCCAAGGGAAGGGAGGAGACAGATGGATGGATGACTGTAGTTGATTCCATTGAGAGGGAGATGGTGCAAGAAGGCAGATTTTCCAGCTAAGGAATGTGGGTGGGGAATGGAGATGTGTGGGTCTCTGGGCTGCAAGGAGGAGAGTGAGATTGGAAAGGAGGCGAAAGGTGGGGAATTTAGATATGAGGAGGCATAGCGGAGCTGGCTGTACATTTTTGGAAGTGGGAGAATGGATGGGATAGGAGTAGAGGGAGCAGTGGTGAGAGGGAGAGTTAGTGGCAAAATGGCAGAAGGCATTGCAGAGGGTGTGCAGTCTGGCCAGGGAAGTAGATGGGCGGTGCCATAGACCACATCCACATAGTTGAAGACTGGGAGAATCATTTCGTGACTTACCTCCAGTGGACCAGCAAAGGGAGGCAATCCTTACTAGGTTAAGGGCACCAAGTTTGGGGTGGAGTTTGACATACTCAGGTTATTTAGTCTAGAAAAGAGAGAAGGCTGAGAGGGGACATGATTATGGTATTCCAAATACTAAAGGGAATAAACGTGAATAATACACAGTGCTTGAGCTGATCATTGCAAGTAGAAATTGAGGAGGAGAGAATAAGGGAAGCATTACAAATGTTACTTCACTGTCACACAGTGAAGTGTATATATGTGCATATATGTGTGTGTGTGTATATATATATATATATATATATACATATATATATATACAAATATATATATGTCAATTAAATCTTTATTTATCCAGAGAACACCATTGAGCATAGCCCATTTACAAGATGGACCTGGTTAGCAGGACACAGGATATACAATATATGAACAGTCACAACATAACACCTCAGTAATACTATACAATATAGAAATACAGTAGTTAAATGTAGTCATAAGTGGAGAACAGTTTGGAAACAGTGGTTCAATTCCTTTATGGTGTATAATGAGTCTAGTAACAGTAGCTGGGAGTACCAACGAGGACAATTGTTAGGTAATGGTATATTACATATAGGGCCATAAGAAACAAGACAGACAGTATGTTAAAAAAGAAAAACAGGGTAGAAGGGTGTGTGTGTGTAGCGAGGCGAGATAGGGTACAGGCAGGGTGGTAGGGGGATAGACAAGGGACAGATGAAGCCTCGGAGAGGACACAGGATAGGAGGGGGGAGCACAATTAGATATTAAAGAAATGTGAAGGAGAGGCCACAAGGTCAGGCGTAAGAGAGGACAACGCCATCATGAAGACATATATATATATATATATATATATATATATATAACATGTATATATGTTAGTCTACCTAGTGAGGCTGTGTGGAAGCTAGCACTTTTCTGGCTTTCAGAGCTGGACTAGACAAATTCCTGAGGGAACAGCATTGAAGATTACACAGCATGATTAGGGGTAACACAGCAGGACTAGACAGATTCCTGAGGGCAAATGGCAGGGAGGTTATACAGCATGAGTAGGGGTAACACAGGACTAGACAGATTCATGAGGGAGAATGGCATTGAGAGCTACACAGCATGAGTAGGGTAACACAGGACTAGATAAATTCCTGAGGGAGAATGGGGCTGAAGGTTACACAGCATGAGTAGGGGTAACACAGGAGTGGACAGATTCCTGAGGGAGAATGGCATACAGGGTTACACAGCATAAGTAGGGTAACACAGGGATAGACAGATTCCTAAGGGAGAATGGCACTGAGGGTTACACAGCATGAGTAGGGCAACACAGAACTGGAGAGATCCGGAGGAGAATGGCATTGAGAGTTACACATCATGAGTAGGGGTAACACAGGACTAGAGAAATTCTTGAGGGAAAATTGCACTGAGGGCTACACAGCATGAGTAGGGGTAATGCAAGACTAGACAGATTGCTGTGGGAGAATGGCATTGAGGGTTAAATTGCATGAGTAGGGGTAATGCAGAACCAGACAGATTGCTGAGGGAGAATAACACTGAGGGTTACACAGCTTGAGAAGAGGTAATACAGGACTAGACAGATTGCTGAGGAAAATGTCAGTGAGGGTTACACAGCATGAATAGCAGGATTTGAAATATTGCTTTTCCAGATTTCCCGAAATGTACCTTCTCTTCTGGAAATGTGACTGATGCTTTTGCTTTTCTGTCTGGAAATGCTTGTATTCAGATGGCCCACTGTGTTTGGCATAAGCAGGAGGAGAAGTTGTAGTGGAGCAGGGTAGTAACATGGAGGTGAGTCGGACAGCCATGGGGATGTGGCTGGGCAGAGCAAAAGTTTTTTTTGTACTTTTAAGTAGCAATCCAGACTGTGATCCAAAACCATGCCTTCAACTTCCTTTCACAGCAGGACACTAACCGCTTCTGTTAAAGTTTTAGCTGAAATTGAATGCAAAAAATATGTATTTTTATGCTGTACCATTATCGACATATTCAGAGCCACTATTCCACACCACATGCCACCACATACCTGTCTGGCAAAAGGTTGTGTTGTTTGGACATTCAACATGTGAATGTTCATATGACCTATTTGAAAGGTAAAACAAACAACTTTCTCATCCCATGCTATTTAAGTGGTGCTTATGGTTATTGCCATCTGAGGAGTTAAAAGTTACGTAGCTATTTTTATGTCCGCTAAGCTACAACAGTAGCAGTAGTGCTGTAGTGTGCACAGTATGAGCATGGTATGTGCAGGGCTTAAATCCGGGTTCAGGATTGCCCCCAGGTCTGCCAAATGGGGGGCCACATTTTGGGGATTTACCTAAGAAAAATTACATTTCATTTGCTGTTATATGTGAGTTTTAGTAAAACTTGTACTTAGTTTGGTGTCTTCTGGTCTTCCTTTTATGCTTCTTTGTGTGTAATATTTGATGACAGACTGTCAGACAAAGGTGTTGACCCATTAGTTTTAAAAATAAAAGCGAGTGAGTCAGACTCTAGACAGCAAACACAGACAATCACTGAAAATGTAGCAGACCAAATGAATGAAAACAAAATACTGAGCTAACCTGGTGACTGACAGAATGAAAACACAAAATACTGAGCTAACGTGGTGACTGACAGAATGAAAACACAAAATACTGAGCTAGCCTGGTGACTGACAGAATGAAAACACAAAATACTGAGCTAACCTGGAGACTGACAGAATGAAAACACAAAATACTGAGCTAAAATAAATGTGGCCCATCCGTAAACCTTGGTCCCTTTGTCTGGTGAGTGAGGTTGAAGCCTGGAGCTACCTAAACAGCCTCTGGCCAGAGCTGATAGAGCTGCAGCTGAGGGAAGTTGGCAGTAAAATATTATGTAAATTACCGAAGTTATAAGCCTGCATTTGTAAAATGTAACATAGGCTCATAAATGTGCTGTTTTGTAATATTTTACACCAGCTTTTCAACATAGCCTTGTTGTGACCCTGCCTTGGAAGACAATTGACTTAGTTCATAAGAAGGGTAGTAACCAGAGCTGCACTCACTTTCACCTGAAGTAGACTGATAATTCATTCTCAACTGGGGTTTGCTGTGGAGGAAACCTAAGTCAGAAACTACAGGAACAGGCCTTCTCTGTCTGGGCCTTGCAGCAACCCTAGTAGACACTCTATTTACTTTTGCCATCGTCTCCATTGAAGGGCCCACTATTCTAGACCTGTGGGTAGAGGCTGTAGCAAGAGCCTGGGTAGATAATCTAGCCACAACAGGATTTGAGTTAGCATTTCTTTGATCCTCACTGCGCAAATCATGGGCACCCCTCGACCATCGACTTGCTTTCCGGAGTTCCCTTGAAGCCGTCTCACCACTTTCTCCAAATCCGTCTCAGACCAGCATTTCCTCTTCATATGGCCATCCTTCCCACAGTTGTGACAGATGACAGGCTCTCGGGTCATCCTTGGGAAAACGTTGCACAAGGAACTGAAGTAGTAGCAGGGGTGGGGATCCCATACCTACTGGCTGCAGTAAGAGAGGTGCAACGCTGCTCACCAGTTCCTTAGAGCGGCAACCAGTTCCTTGAACTCAGCCAAGAAGCCACCCCAGTCCGGGTCTCAGAGGAAACAACATGCACTCCCACTCCACTCTTATTCTCTGGTGCCTAATATAAATCAGGTTCTCGAGCTGCATCAGTCAATTCTTTAATCAATTCTCTCAACTGTTGAGCCTCATCTGAATCACTCCTTTCAGGGGTCTGACAAGTGTTCACTGCCCAGCACAGGGCTCCCAGCCCTCTTCATCAGTTTCAATCTCATGGTTTCTTTCATCAAATGACAGTACTCTGGAGGGTTTGCCCTCCTGTCTTGCAGTTTGAGCTTCAATATCGTCACACTAGAAATCTAGCTGACTTCAGAATGTGGTCTAACCTGATCCTATTCAGATCCTTGGAAGGCACTCCCCTTTCTTGTGGGCTCTCTGCAGGGCCCTCTCAATCCTTGTAACAAAGGCTGACAACTTCTCATTCTTCCACTGTTTAGTGGACTTGAACTTCAGAATAAATCATCCCTGACTCAGTGCTGCGAACACCTCCAGTGCAGAGGTATTCTGCTGCAGTAGCCTCGGACTAGTGGCGTAGAAAATGGATGGCTTCCAGGGCAGGGCCTCTCAAACTTTCCATCAAGCCCTTCCTCTTTCCCCTCTGAACACTGCCATTCTTGCACTAATGGGGTGGTGTAGCCCATCCAGGCCTCTAGATCATCCTCCCCAAGGGCACTGGGACTATGCCGGAGAAAAGTCTGAGCTGTCGGTGAGTCCAGCTGGATCAGGGAATTATGACGGGGAGGAGGCCACTGGAGAGCTCTTGGGGGAACTGGAGATGTACCTGGGGAATGCAGGGGCATGTGGTCACCTGAGAGGTCTAACACTTTTACCAGTTCCTGAGCAGTTCATCTCTCAGATGCTAACAATTTGAGCAGTTTCTCTTCAAACCCATCTATATTTGGAGACCCACCCGGGTGGCTGGACCACTAAGCAAATGGATGACCCTCCATCCCGTCTGGGCACACCCGGACAGAATAACGGGGTACCTTTTCTGGGTCCACAGGAACTGCATGAGATCAGCACTAGCATAGTTTGTTCAAATAAATCAGCATCTCTTCCCTTACTTTTACCTTGCCCAAACCCTTGACATGTGCTCTACAGTGGCTACAATGTCAGCATTACTGGTCCCTAAGGGGACATCCAACAAGAAATGGCCCTGTGGGGTCACCCCTCAGCTTCAGCTCCACCCCATCATTCTGTGCACCATTAGCTTATGGGAGGCAATTTTGCTTAGGCATAGTAAGCTCCTCCATTTTCCCTCTAAACTGAACATACTGGGGTAATTTCTTCACGTGGCCACTAGAGGACGCTAATCCTGCAGTGCCTCCAAGATGTAACCCCTAGGTGACGCTTATCCCAAGGGCTACTACCCCTGCCTGCTTAACTACTAACAGGTTGAGGGGCCTAGGTCCAATGGCAGGTACCTCACCCAGAGGTCAGGGCTTGCAGTAGTTAAACTAACTTGGTCACAGCCCACTGGGACACTGTAATCCCCTTTCCCCTTTCCTCCCACTAGTGGCCCACACACAATGCATCAGGAATATCTTCACAATGTACACTTACCCCAGGACTGGTTCTGTCGTCTGGACCCTGGGGACCTCCTGCAAAACAAGATGATACAGTGCAAAAGCCACAGTACAATACTTCAACATAAACGAATACCTCAGACAGTGTAACTTTGCAGAAACAAACAGATCTGATTTATTTAAGGGCTGTAACAAGGACGGGGAAATCAGGTTAATTAGGTTAAACACGTTAATAATCACAGTACTGTGCGCATATTCAAAGTCCCAAATTGTCACTTTCACTGGGTACCCAGGATGGGGGCTAGTCAGGATCGGTGCAGCTGGTTGGGGCCGTGTGATGGAAAACACCTGCACAATACACAGCCAGAAGGCTCAGTTCGTGAAGAAATAAAACAGCAACAATTAGATGATACACTTGCAATTTGATAAACAGATGGCAGGGAGCTACCATGCGTGTACTCACAAACTCAATGCTGAAAACTAGATGGAAGGCAGATTGTCCTGGATTGCCAGGAAGAGCAGACCCATGTGGACAAGGTCCTTGTGACTGGACCCCACTGCAGTTTATAGCAAATGGTTGTAGTCCAGATTAAGCTGGGGTTTACCCAGTTTCATGCACTCAATTCACTGTACAGGGATTTGAAACGCGATTCCCCACAAGCACTACACACATTTATATGCAGAAGGAAAGTACTATACCAGGCAGGCTGCTTCTCAATCCCGACTGCAATTACTGCACGACACCCGGGAGAACACACAGCAGCTTCAGTTCCTGA
This sequence comes from Neoceratodus forsteri, assembly GCA_016271365.2. NCBI lineage: Eukaryota > Metazoa > Chordata > Ceratodontiformes > Ceratodontidae > Neoceratodus > Neoceratodus forsteri. The sequence goes on along the minus strand of JADMNL010000023.1, from coordinate 553,092,896 downwards.
CAGACCGAGCGCTGATTCAGCAATTTCTCCAGTCTTCTACAGGGTGAGCCTGGTTTTATTCTTCAGATCTCCTTGATTCTCCTCACAGGTCAGTTCAGTCGAGCAGGCATACACAGGCTGCGGGCGAAACTCAGGGCCTCACAGGCGCTTCCGCGTGAAACTACACAAGCGCAGAGGCTCATAGCTCCTTCTCTCTTCACTGTCTCAACTCATTTGATCTTTCCAGTAGATAGAGCGGGCATTTCCTTTGAGTTTCTCCTAGTTCAGTTTGCTGGTTTGGCTGTCACTCAATCAGACTCCCCTTGTTGGTGCAAAAGGCCGGTCAAACCTACAATTCCCAGAGACATCTGCCATACAGTCCCATTGTGGCTGGCTCCAGTGGAGAGTCTAAGTTCTGATTCCCCAGAGCAGGCTCCATTTTAAAAGATCCCCACAATGATTGGTCCAATTCGGCAGTTCAGAACCAACGTGAGGGAGCTATTCTGCACAGTCCTTACTACAAGAAAGCAGGTTAGAACAGACTGCATTTTCATTATTACTGTAACAGGTTACAAGCAACAGGTACATCTTCTGAAAAGAGCTCCCTCTGTGCATATAGCATGACTGCAGAAGCGGGCGATTTACTCAGTGTTAAGCGGGACTCGAGAAGAAACACACAGACCCCATTTCAAATTAATTATACTGCAGTTTGGCAGCTCTTAAGCGACAGTACATGGAGGCATTAGGCACTCTCAATTATTTTTAAATCAGCTGAAATACAGGACACCAGCCTGGCGGAGAGCATTTAGGCTCACCAAAGAAGACTTTTAGTGACCCCCATTTGTAGGGGTTACAGCTAGAATTGAGGATACGGACTGGTTGGTGACAATAGTTGTGGAGAGTTTGTACTCAGAAATACCTCATAAAGGGGTCTAGCTGCTCTAAAGTGGCTTGCAGTCCAGAGAAAGACACTGCCCTTACTGATTATATGTATAGCTTTAATCAGTGTTACCTCTCACATCTATGAAGCCCTTGACACGGAAGAACGGTGGGGTCTATATTTATAGACCTCACCAAAGCCTTTGACACAGTCAACCACCAAATCCTGCTCAGACACCTGAGGACCCTGGGACTGTCAGTAGATTCCATCTCCTGGCTTAACAGCTACAGTGCCTTCAGAAAGTATTCACCCCCTTGGATTTTGTAACATTTTCATGTGTTACTACCAGAATTTTAATGCATTGAAATTATTTTCCCCTTGATTCACACAGTATACTCAACAATTTAAAGGGCAAAAATATTTTTATTATGTAACAAAAATTTATGAAACATTAAAAACTGAAATCTTGTTTACTAAGTATTCACCCCCGGAGTCAATACTTTGTAGAAGCGCCTTTGGCAGCAATTACAGCTTTGAGTCTTCTTGAGTATGTCTGTATCAGCTTTGCACATCTGGATTTGGGGATTTTCGCCCATTCTTCCTTGCAGATTTGCTCAAGCTCTGTCAAGTTGGATGGGGCGTCGGTGAACCACAATCTTTAAGTCTTTCCACAGATTCTCAATGGGATTCAAGTCTGGGCTTTGGCTGGGCAACTCAAGGACATTCACCTTCTTGTTCTGAAGCCACTCCAGTGTTGCTTTGGCTGTATGCTTGGGGTCGTTGTCCTGTTGAAACGTAAATCTTTGCCCCAGTCCAAGGTCTATTGCAGACTGATGCAGGTTCTCCTCAAGGATGTGCCTGTATTTGGCTCCATTCATTGTTCCCTCTATCCTGACAAGTGCCCCAGTCTCTGCCGCTGAAAAGCATCCCCATAACATGATGCTGCCACCACCATGCTTCATGGTAGGGATGATGTTACGCAGGTGATGGGCTGTGTTTGGTTTGCGCCAGGCATAGCGCTTTGCATTCAGGCCAAAGAGTTCAATTTTTGTTTCATCAGACCAGAGAATCATTTGCCACATGGTCTCAGAGTCTGCCACGTGCCTTCTTGCAAACTCCAGGCGTGCTATTATGTGGTCTTTTCTCAGGAGTGGCTTCCGTCTAGCCACTCTCCCATAGAGGCTACATCTGTGAAGTGCTGCAGAGATTGTTGTCCTCTGGACAGGTTCTCCCATCTCAGCCATGGAACTCTGTAGTTCTGTCAGGGTGGTCATTGGGTTCTTGGTCACTTCCTGACCAAGGTCCTTCTTGCCGGTTGCTCAGTTTGGGAGGATGGCCTGCTCTAGGAAGAGTCTGGGTGGTTCCGTAATCTTTCCATTTCCTAATGATGGCCTTGACTGTGCTCCTGGGTACTTTCAACACCCTAGAAATGTTTTTATACCCTCCCCAGATCTGTGCCTCCTCACAATTCTATCACGGAGTTCTACGGACAGCTCCTTGGTCTTCATGGTAGAGTTTCTGCTCTGACATGCACTGTCAACAGTGGGACCTTATATAGACAGGTGTATTTCCTCTGAAATCATGTCAACCATTTGAACTGACCACAGGTGGACTCCATTCAAGTTTTAGAGTGATCTCACAGGAAATTGGATGTACCTGAGCTCAATTTGGAGTGTCATAGCAAAGGGGTGAAAACTTATCAAATCAAGAAAGACATTTCAGGTTTTATTTTAAATTACATGTACAATCAATTCCAGAAGTTTCATTCCACTTTGACATTATAGAGTAATTTGTGTAGATACATGACAAAAATCCCATATAAATGTATTTTAATTTGAGTTTGCAACATCACAAAATGTGACAAAATCCAAGGGGTGAATACTTTCTGAAGGCACTGTACCTTTCACACAGGACACAGTGTGTGAGGATAGAGGTGTATCCTCTGAACTTAACAAGGTAACCGTGGGGTTCCCAAGGCTCAATCTTAGGGCCACTTCTCGTTGGCCTCTTTATTAACTCCTTTCCCAAAGCCTGTCCTGCTAAAATGCTGTTGTATGCAGATGATGCAGTGATCTCTGTGCCTAGCCACACATCAGAAATAACACAAAACTTACAGCATTGCTTTGCTATGCTGAGAACTGGTTCACCTGAAACAGACTCCTTCTAAACTATAAAATACAAAAATTATGCACCTAACTTTGCCATTTGCCAAAAGGAATGCTGAACACCTGACTATCTATAGCCAGAAAGGGATGGCATTGAACAGGTCTCTACCTTTAAATATCTTGGGGTACATATTGATGACATCCTCTCCTTTGTGCACCATATAGACCATGTAGTCAAATCTGCTAATATTAAGTTAGGAATCCTCTATAGGCACAGGCAAGCCATGACCCCTGAGGCTCTAAGCCTAGTCGCTCGAAACTCCATTCTGTCGGTCATTGACTATGCCCTCGTCATCTACAGTGCTGTCACAGACAGCCCTAAATCAGTAAAAGTACTACTTAACAGGGCTTGCACCTGGTCCTGGGGCTAAACATCGAACCCATACCTGCGCCTCTACTCCTTTACTGGTTGGCTCCTTACACCTAAGAGCGAAGTATCAGGCTTGCCCTAATAGGCAAAAAGCCTCCTTGACTCCACCTACTCCACCGCAACTCTGTTCCAGCGCTCCAACTCCTCAAAAGTCACCAGGAGCTCGGCTAAGAGTGTGCTCCATACCTTTCAAAAGAACCAGCCTTGCACAGCGTTCTCTCTCCTACCGTGGGCCCACCTGGTTTAATGAACTCCCTCCCACTACCCAGGAGCACACAAAAATTGGACCGCTTAAAAGAAAACTACTAACCCTTCTGGCCCCAAAACCTATGAATGCAATTAATAAATACCTGTGTCTAATCATCATCATAACTTATCACCCTCTGCTTACCTCCTTCCTTCCTCCCCTCCTTTCTCTCCACACCTCCTGACAAAGCCTCGTGGGCTGCCCTTACCCCTGTTCTTCCCTCACCCCAGTTTCCTTTTACTGTGACAAAGCCCCTCAGGCTGCTCCCACCTTGCTATGTGGTTCTTATCTGATTGACTCCTTTTCCTGTTTTTAATGTGATCAGTTTAGAATGTCAAATTGCACTCTGACGTCTTGTAACACTTCTGACACTGTTAGCGGCATATTTGCTTGCTACCTGTACAGCCTGTAACCAGTTGTGTACTCTGAATGTTCTGTAACCTGTTTATGTAAATTTTGTCTCTCATCCACTTGACATGGAACCTTTGTAAAGAGCCTTCCTGGCTCAAAGGTATTAATCTGCAATTGAAACAAATAAATAAAAATATATTGGAACTGGCAAGGTTTGTTCTTGAATCTGTTTTTGGTTTGATGGTCATTTCATGTACAAGAGGACTGCGATGTGAATGACTTTCACCCGAACCTTGCCAATATATACACGGGGAGTCGGAGGAACCTGTATATATAATCAAGATCAAACCCATTCTTAGACAACATAAAGTTATGGAAGAGGTTTATACATGACTGTCTCCTTATCTGGATAGGAAGTGAAGAAGAACGACACGCTTTATAGAATACATAAACCACATAAATGAGAACTTAAAATTTACGTATGAAACCAGCAAAGAGACAATCCCATTCTTGGACATCCTGATAAGTAAAAGAGATTCTCTCAACTAAAGCTGGTCTCTGGGCTCATCACTTCTGGGAGGTCCTTCCTGGAACCACGTGACAGGCAGGAAGTAGGAGCTGATTTCCACAGGCAGGAGTCAACCTCCATCCACTTCCTCTAGACACCAGTTTGCTTCCTGCCTGTCTGGTGGCAGGAGCTCTAGGACCTCTGTCACAGAAGTGACAGTCCAGGAGATCAGAGAGAGAAAATCTGTGAGTTTCTTGTTTTATTTTATTATTCTGTGGATTCGTCAGCGCTCGGAGCGCCTCTTCAGGGACCTCACTCTCAGTCTTGCAAGCTGGACAGACCGGGCTCCTTGCTCCCTCTCTACCACGCCTTTCCCACGCTTAGCGATTGGCTTCATCTGAGCGGGCTTCATCAGACCTAAACACGCCTGGGCCAAGGATCTCAATCGAGCCCCGGCGTTGCCAGCGTTAAAAACAGCTCGTCGATGAGCATTAGGAGAATTAGCTACGTCAGCAGGCGTAAGGCTTAGTTTTTTAACTGGCGCAGCCACTGAACAAGCAGGCGTCACGCAACTGATGGTCGGAGAGCAGTTTTCAATTCTAGGCTCTCCACGTCATTCTCTTAGCGGATGAAAAGCAGCGCTTACACGGCAGTCCATTCTGGGGCATAGGGAACAGCTCCAGAGGCATTCAAGCATCAGAGACATTCAAGAGTTTAGGAGTTTGCCCCAAACATCCCTTTCGGGGGGTGCTTTTCTGCTGCACACAGAATATAAGGAGCACAGAAGTTAAGAGCCCTCAAAGCAGCAGGCTTTCTCTAAGCCTAGGGGCCAAATGCATTTAACCTTCAGGAACTCTTAAAGGAGCAGGCTTTTGTTAAGCCTGGGTGGACAAGTGGTGTTAACATCCCCTTCAAGTTGTGCTACCAGGGTTATGGCTACCACTAAGGACAGGCCCCTTAAGGGCAGAAAGTGTCACAAGTGCAGAACTCCCATGCTGGCTGCATTTGCAGGATCGCTGTGCGTGAAATGCAACGGCAGTCTCACTGCGTGGGGCCGAAGCATCTGCCTCAGAATATCAGGACCCACAGGACCAGCCCAGGGGTTCGGGCCAGTCCCCGACCATAGAGGTGGTCGCCACTTGACTGGGTCCTTAGCCCCAGATCTGAGAGACAAACTGAATCGAGCTTTGCCATCAACCTCTCATGTTTGATGTCCTTCAGCAGCCTAGGGAATCCAGGACTCATAGGAAGGCAACATGTAGTGCACCCTTCCCCATCCTCGGATGAGGGCTCCTGACACACCTCTCAGCATGATAGGAGGAGGAAGAGGCCTAGACACAGATCCAGGAGTTCTTCCAGATATAGGGACACAGCCCATGGGAAGCACAAGCGGACAGATCCCACAGGGTCGGAATATCCATCCTTGGAAGAAGGTGAACATACAACTCGGATTCAGACTCAGAGGCCTCTCAGCCAGAAACTTGATCTGAAAGATCTAGATTTTTCATTAAAAAGGTGTCCAAAGAATCCGCCTCAGCTTGCCCACTTCTCCAGAGCCCAAGCCCGAGTGAAGCCGGCATTCCAGCTTGTGTCCGCATCGAAGCCCGTGACCGGCCTTTCCGCTACCTCCGCTATTGAGGACCTCTTAAAGGAAGAATGGCAAGGACCAGAATGGTCTTCCCTGTCCTCCCGCCAACCAAACTCCTAAAGTCTGACAAGAAACCAGTGGAGAAATGGCTAGATTGCCCTAGGATAGGTCCTCTCATATCAAACCTCACTAAAAGGATGGTCATCCCAGCAGAAGGCGGCCTCCCATTGAGATCCGGTGGACAGGAAAGTGGACACTCTCTAAAGAAGACCTTTCAGTCCACTGCAACTTCCCTCAAAGCAGCTCTGACTAACCTCTACTCCATGAAAGCCGCACTCTCCTGGGCCACTGATCTGGCATTCCAGCTCGCTGACGAACTACACAAATGCTCACAGCCTGGGAAATAAGATCCCAGACCTGCAGGCAATAATGTCAGAGGCTAAACTGGACATAGTAGCAATTAGTGAGACGTGGTTTACCAGTAACCACACTTGGGAGACTTCAGTACCTGGCTATGTATTGTTCAGAAGAGACCGAGAGTGCAAAAGGGGAGGAGTGGCCCTGTATGTTAATGGAAAATATCAAAGCTACAGAAATTCAGAATACACATAAGGAGCCAGAAGAACTGTGGGTCACCCTGGAAACAGGAAATGGGACAGCCATAAGAACTGGGGTTGTACAGGCCCCAGACCAGAGGGAGGACATAGACACATTACTGTTAGAAGATATACAAAACATGACAGCTAAAGGGAGGTTCTGATAATGGGAGACTTCAACATGCCAGATACAGATTGGTCAATACCAGCAGGAACATCTGCCAGAACTAGACTCATAGTGGATTCCTGCAGAGGGAGGGCCTCAAACAACTGGTACAGCAACCCCACAGGGCTATCCTAGATCTAGTACTGACTAACAAAGAAGGGATCACAGATCTCCAGGTAGAAGGTCACCTGAGGGCCAGTGACCATCACATGGTATGGTTCAATTTGGCTACTACATCTAAATCATCCCATTCCAAGGCAAAATATGGGACTTCAGAGGAGCTGACTTTGATAAGATGGCCAACAGAGTTAAGCTAGCCCTGGCAAAAAGAAACACAGGTGAGGAGGTACAGGCAAAGTGGGCAAGCATTAAGGATACAATACTTGAAGCAACATCCCATTGTGTTAGACAGAAAAGGAAGTGCAAAAAGAAGGAAACCACTTTGGTTCTCAAATACAGTAGCGAAAGGTCAGAGCCAAAGGCTGGCCTTCAGGAAATATAAGGGAACACAGCGGGATGAAGATAGGAGGCATACCAAACTGCCCTAAGGGAAGCAGGGCAGTAAGGCAGGCAAAGTCCCAAACTGAGGAAACACTAGCACAACAGTAAAAGAAGGTGACAAAACTTATAGATACAGTAGTGAAAGGAGAAAGTCCAGAGGGGGTATTGCTAAGCTTAATGGAGAAAGAGAGCACGTGGAGGAGGAGGACCCCTGTAAAGGCATCTATCCTAAATAGATACTTTTGCTCAGTATTTACTGAAGAGAAGGTAGGCAGGGCCCACAGCTCAGCATCATGGACACAGGGAGGGAGGTGAGCACTACTCCTTCACAAAAGAAAGGGTCCTACAAGAGCTTGCTAAGCTCAGGGTGGATAAGGCAATGGGACCTGATGGCATACATCCCAGGGTACTTAAGGAGCTAAAGGAGGAACTAGCAGAGCCATTAGCAGAATTGTTTAGTGAGTCTCTGAGCACAGGAGAGGTCCCAGAAGACTGGAGAAGGCTCATGTGATCCCGGCCACAAGAGTGGTAGCAGGGAGGAGGCGGGAACTACAGACCAGTCAGTCTTACCTCAGTAGTGGGCAAGATTATGGAGGCTCCTTAAGGAAAGGATAGTGCAACACCTGGAATCCATAGGGCACAGGATCCAAGACAGCATGGGTTTACAAAGGAAGGTCCTGTCAAACTAATCTCATAGATTTCTTTGACTGGGTAACCAGAGTGGTGGACCAAGGGGAGCAGTTGATGTCACTACCTTGACTTCAGCAAAGCTTTGACACTGTTCACATAGAAGATTGATAAATAAGCTAGGTAGGCTCGGGTGGGTCAGAAGTTGGTCAACTGGGTGGCAAACTGGTTGACTGGCAGAAAACAGAGAGTGGTGGTAAATGGTATACAGTCAGAAGAGATGCAAGTCACAAGTGGGTACCTCAGGGATCAGTCCTGGGGCCAGTCCTATTCAACATCTTCATTAGTGACCTCTCAGATGGACTAGAGGGTAAGGCTTGTCTGTTTGCAGATGACACCAAGATCTGCAACAGAGTAGATGATCCAGATGGGGTGGGCAGAATGAGAAGAGATCTGGATAAACTAGCAAAATGGTCAGAAGAGTGGCAACTGGGATTTAATGCAAAGAAGTGCAAAATCATGCACATAGGAAGAGAAACCCTGAAGCCACTTATAGGCTGGGAGAGGAGTTGCTAGCAGTCACAAAGGAAGAAAGAGACTTGGGCATCATCATCACTGATGACCTAAAATCATCAAGCAGACCTCTAAAGCAGTAGGTAAGGCTGGGGGTGTTAGGGTGTATTAGTAGGGGTATCATAAGTCGTAAGAGGGAGGTAATCCTCTGTACAAGACATTGGTTAGGCTCCATCTGGAGTACTGCATGCAGTATTGAGGCCACACTTCACAAGGACATTAACAAATTGAGGCAGTCCAGAGAAGGCAACAAAATGGTGCAGGGACTGCATCAGAAGACATATGAGGACAGATTAACGGAGCTCAATATGTATACCCTTGAGCAAAGGAGGAGAGAGGTGATATGATCGAGACATTTAAACACCTTAAGGGCATAAACAAGGTGAAAGAGTCTAATATGTTTAAATATAAGAAAAATAGCAGGACAAGAGGACACAGCATGAGATTAGAGGGAGGCCGATTAAGGGGAATGTGGAAATTCTTTTCACAGAAAGGGTGGTAGATGCATGGAATAGCTTACCACAAGAAGTGGTGGCTATGAATACAGTGCAGGGCTTCACACAGGCATGGGATAGGCATAAGAGCAATACAAATGACTATGAATAGATAGGTCACTGACAGAGCAAGGCCGATGGCACATTTATAAGGTAGAAAAAGAAATGGGCAGACTGGATGGGCCTTGCGGTCCTTATCTGCTGTCAACTCTATGTTTCTATGTAAGAACCAGCCCATTTTACAGCAGTTACAGCTCATGGGTCTAGCTTGACATATTCGGCTGACGTATCAGGAGAGGCAGTCAGATGTGCAACCGGGCTATGTTCTACCAGACCTCGGCTCCGACGCAACTTATGGCTTCAAGCTTGGCAGGTGGATGCCTCATCGAAGATGCATTTGGTCAACGCCTTACGAAGGAGGCCTGCTGTTTGGCACAGTGCTAAAAGAGGCGGTCAAGGAATCCAGAGAAATGGCGAAAGTGTGAATGCTGCAAGCCTGAGGAAGGACCAGGCCCTGGAACTCGGGTTCAAGACAGAATTTTCAGGCCTAAAATTATTCCAGGGCAGAACAAGATGACCCCATGCAGGCCTCTTGGTTCAACTCAGCATAACCAGCGGCTTCTGAGGCAGGAGAGGCACCGAGATTTGAGGCGATTCCAAGAAATCATGAGGACTCACGGACCCATCCTCGCGTCAGGGACAGACTTTCAGACTTTCTCGAGGATTGGGTCCACACCACCACAGACAAGTGGGTATTAGAAGTAATCCGCAGGGTTACTTCATGAAGTTCGACTCCTGGCCTCCCCTGCTCCACATAGTACCTCACCAATCTTAGGCAATCCAGTAAAGCGAGGCGACCGGCAAGCCATTACAGATCTCATTCAGTCAGCAGCAATCGAACAAGTTCCTGCACTGGAAAGGAACAGAGGGTGTACTCACTATTCTTCATGGTACCAAAACGCTCAGACGGCTTCCAGACAGTTTTAGATCTCAAGTTTCTAAAGCGGCTGTGTTCGACACGGAATGTTCAAGATGGAGACCCTGTCCTCCATCATTTGAGAAATCCATCAGGGGACTTTTAGCTCAGTAGATTTGCACGATACCTATTTGCACATTCCAATCAGGATGGCACACCGTCAGTATTTGAGAGATTCAAAGTAGAAGGTCAACATTTTCAGTTCAAGGCGCTGCCTTCGATCTATTCACAGCCCCAGAGTTTTCCAAAGTCCTTGTGACAACGGTCGCTCACCTCCGAATGCAAGGGATCCAGCTCTTTGCATACCTGGACAACAAATTTTCATCAAAGCCCCAGGCTACGATCAAGCAGTGGGCATTGACGGAGGTCACAGGTGCCTCTCCTTTCTGGGGTTCGTGATCAATCAGAAAAGAGTTCTCTACATCCATCTCAGTCTCTGTCCCATCTGGGGTGAACTCGATACGACCCAAAACAAGGTATTCCCCACAGAACTGAAATTCAGAGAACTGAGGGCCCTCATCTCAAATTCGGGCAGCCCGTCTCTGCCGGCCCGCCCTTCATGCAACTCATAGGGATGATGGTATCCTGGCAGAATCAGTCCCCTAGGCACTCGTCCACATGCGACCTGTCCAGTCTGCTCTTCTCAGGCAATGGTTCCAATCAAGGGGCACAGTGGATCAGAGGATTCAAATATCCTACCAGGCGAAGGAGTTCCTGAAATGGTGGACTCAGTAGGACAGAATCATGAAGGGTCTCAGTCTGGAACACCCTCGCCAGATTAGAGTGACCACCGATGCCAGTCTCCGGGCTGGGGAGGCGCGTCGGATCAGCTTTCGACACAGGGCAAGTGGTCTTGGACGGAGTCCCTCTACAACATCAGTGTTCGGAGATGCGGGCAGTCCGCCTGGCACTGGCAGCGTTCAGACCGCAACTCTCCTACCAGGATGTCCTCATACTCACGGACAATCGAACAACACTGGCTTATATCAACCGCCAGGGTGGCACCTAAGAGCTCCAATGCTGCAAGCTCTTCTCTCTTCCAGTGGGCGGAAGTCAACTTGATAAGTCTACGGCGGCATACATTCCAGGTCAAGAAAATATCGCAGCAGATTGGCTAAGTTGAAAGGACATCCTATCAGGAGGTGGAGCTCAAGAACAGTGCCTTCCAGCTCACCACAGAGCGGTGGGACTACCTCAAGTAGATCTTTCACCTGCCGAGAAAAATTGCAAGATTCCAAGATTTAGCTCCCTCAGCAGGGATGACAAGGCCATAGCACAAGTCGCGTTCTCTATCAGCTGGGGTCAGTTCGATCTCCTGTATGCCTTCCCGCCAATTCCAATCGTATCAAGAGTACTGCACAAGATTGCCCAGGACCAAGCCAAGGTGATTCCGGTCTGCCCACACTGGCCCGCAGACCGTGGTTTCCTGATTAGTCCAAATGTCTCTTCAGTCTCCCCAAATGTTCCAAGCGAGCCCAGACCTACTACATCAGGGACGGTGTGACACCCAAGTCCTCACAATCTGTCCCTCTCGGCGTGAGATTGAGCGGGAAACTCTAAGGGAGTTCGGTTTTTGGAACCTGTCATCAAGCAGGCTCCTCCTCCAGGGTTTACTATAGGATTTGGAGGAAATTTCTAGTCTGGTTGCAAGACTCCTCCTTATCAGATGGCTCTGTCTTTCTCCCTATCATACTCCAGTTCCTTCAGGAGGGTTTGACAAGGTCTCCAACTGGCTACCTTCAGATACAGGAGTCTGCTTTGGGGGCCGCTGCTGTTAGCAGACTTGGTGAATCCTTAGGGCCCTTCCTCATGTCCAAGATTTCTGAGGGCAGCAATCTGAAACGCCACTAATAAAAACCGTGGTACTCCCTCGAGGCTCAACCAAGTGTTCAAAGCTACCGCCAAACCAACGCTCGGAATCCTTAAAGGAGGCATCTCTACTCATCTCACTATGAAGGCCGTCTTTTCATCGCTATCACTTCAGCCCGACGCATCAGTGAGATAGGAGCATTGTCATCCAAAGAACCTTATACTATTTTTCATCAAGACTCAGTAGTCATGCGGACGGATCCAGCATTCCTACCTAAAGTGTTATCTCATTTTCACTGCAACCTGTACTACTAACTTGGTTTCCTTTTATAATCATGTCAGTACGGCATTGGATAATGGCATCCCTATGGATGTGATACTTCTCGACTACAGTAGAGCATTCGACAGAGTCCCTCATGACATCCTACTTGACAAAATGAATGATATGGGATTCTTTTGCTACATAATCAACTGGGTGTCAGGTTGGTTGAATGGAAGATATCAACAAGTCAGAATTAATGGCTCACTTTTCCACCCACTGGTGTGACCAGCGGGTCCCTCAGGGTCTGTGTTGGGACCCACCCTGTTTAACATCTTTATTAGTGATCTGCAGGCTAGCCCTGAAAATGTTCTCTCAAAGTTTGCTGATGACACCAAGCTGTGTGGCTGTGTTCTTACATCGACAAACAGAGAAACCATGAGGAATAACTTAAAATCCATCAAGAATGGACAGTTTTAAACAAAATGACACTCAACTCAGACAAGTGTCATGTTGTACACTTTAGTAAGAACAACCCTAGGCAGACTTATTTTCTGAACAGTGTGGCCCTTCATGTGTCACCATTAGAACGTGATCTCGGGTAATCATTAATAATAAACTATCCTCTAGTGATCATTGCAGGATGATAGCTAGAAATCTAACGCCTTGCTCACTCAAATCCAACGTTCGTTTGTGTCTAGGACACAGGAATACATAATCCTTGTACAGAGCTTATGTCAGGCCCCATCTGGACTATGGATCCTCCTGCTGGAGTCCCTACCTGGGGCAGGACGTTGACAGGGTTGAGAGGGTGCAGAGAAGAGCCACAAGAATGGTCCTTATTTATCTGAACTTGACTACGAGGAAAGATTAAGAGTTACAGGGTTACACACGCATAAAGACGCATCTAGAGGTGACCTTCTCCTATTGTACAAAATCAAGAATTCTCAGGAGTTAATGCACCACTGTGGCTTACTCTTTCTCTTCCAGCTGGACTTCCCATGGTATCATAACAACCAGATATTTGTATCTAAAGCTAAAACAACAAAAGGTTAAACTACTTTACAGTAAGAACCCCAAACTGTGGACTCTCCTGCACAATACTTAGTGAACAGTAGCTCTAATACAGTCTTCAAAAGGGGCTGGATTGTTGGCTCGAGTCTAACAACTTCAAGGTATAATTATCCCACCAGTGTGGTGGGGACAATCTCGATGGGCAGTAGCCTTCTTTGTCCTTTGAAACCAAGTAAACCAAGTCTTGAACGTCCTCCTTCTGCCCTCACCCCAAGAATGAGAAAGAGCAGAATTTCATACATTGGATCCTCGGAGGATCCTCAAAAGTTACATCAAGAAATCTGACTCAGTCCAGTAAGACTTCAAGCCTATTCATCTTTACTTCAGGCCCGAACATGGGCAAGAAGGTGTCAAAGGACTGTATTGCTAGGTGGATTCGTTCCATCATCATCATGGCCTACCAGAAGGCTGGGATTGGCCTACTGGGACCAGTAAAGAGCACCTCAACCCAGCGATGGCTGCGTCCTGGGTGGACTTCGAACTTCCTGACAGGTTTATGTAGAGGTCACATGGTCATCCATACACACTTTTGCAAAATTCTACAAGTTGGATGTCACTGCCTCTGCGGAGACGTCATTGTCCATAAGGTCCTCCAGGCAGTGGTGGACCCGTGAGGGACTATGAACTTCATTCCCACCCAGTGGAGGGATGTTCTGCTTTAGTATATCCCGAAGTGATGAGCCCGGAGACCAGCTTTAGAGAGAGAATAGAAATTTAAATACCTGTAAATTTTCTTTCTCCAGCTGCTGGTCTCTGGGCTCTGTCTCTCTAGAATGCTGAAAGTTGGCCTTGGGCCACAAGTTACACTAACCTTTCTTGTGTTTGTTCCAAGTTATGCATTTCCTCAGAAGAAGAAGGCTATAAGTACTGATGTCTAGAGGAAGTGGATGGGAGGTTGACTCCTGCCTGTAGAAATCAGCCTACCTCCTGCCTGTCACGTGGTTCTAGGAAGGACCTCCCAGAAGTGATGAGCCCAGAGACCAGCAGTCGGGAGAAAAAAATTTACAGGTATTTAAATTTCTATTTATTTGGAATCCAGTCTTAATAGGAAACCCTTTCTGCAACTCTCTGCTATGCAGAGTTGTTGCCCATCCATAACATCCCAAATGGCCAATATATAAGGGCCGGAAGAATATGTTCAACAGAAGAAGGCTTCAAGGGGACAAGCAAAGACTTAACAAGACGTTTCCTAGACAGAGGAATGCAGAACAGGCTTACTCCTGGAATCTCTAAATGAATCATAAACTTTGAATGGGATAGTCTTCTGCAATGCTCCAGATAATGTTTGCAGGTAGGAGTAATTTACTCACCAGTTTTAAAATATAGTGAGTAAAACAAAATTGGGATAGTGCAGTGTTGTAAATCTGGAAAAAATACTCCTATTGAATCACCAAATATGTTATGAAGCACTATTCTTTGGAGTGTGGAGTATTTACAAATGTTGGGTGAGTATCGGTACTCATTTAAAACATTTTAAAGAGCATTTCCTAAAATGAGGTGAGTAAAATAATTGGCACTCCCTTATCTGGAGCCCTGATCTCCTGTAAGGAGAGACCCAGTAGAGAATGAGAATACTTTATCTTTTTTACAACCCCAAGCGCCAAAGAATGGTAAAGCTATACATAATTTAAACACTGGGGAGTACTACAATCAGATACAAGACTGACTCATTTGTCGAGTCATCTACTGAGGATCACATACAAATGTGAAAGGAATCTAAAGGATGCACTAATGCATGCCAATGGATCACCACTCAAGAGTTACAGAGGACTTAGCTCCCTGAACCACTTAAGGAAATTATCATTGCAGGCATTATGTATATACTTGAATACCTTTAGCTCCTGACGTTCAGTCATCCACAGTCTGGCAAAAATATGACATCAATTTGTTTATTAATTGTAGCTCCACAGGGGTCATACACATGCTCACTTGTCCATGTTGCAGGTCATATGTAGGACAGACAAAGAGCTTTAAAATCCCATGTAGGAGAACACAGATGGGCAATAAATAATAATATGGACTATGCCATGGCCAGACATTACATGGAAGCAAACCATGTCTCACCAGCGTCTCTGAAGTTCATAGGACTTGAGAAGGTTGAGCCTGAGTTACGAGGGAGACATGGGGACTAAACTGTTACAGAGGAGGCGTATTGGATATTTCAGTTGAGCTATTTGGTACCTTTAGGATTGAATGACGACATTCACTTACACAGTTATTTGAATAAATAGCCTCTATACAGTGTACCCCTCCTTTTTTCAGACTTGGTGGTTTTTAATCCTCTGCAACAATGGACATGTCCTTCTTAGCAAGACAATTTGCCATGCTTTGTTCTTAGATCAGTCATGGGTATGACTTATCGGGCTCTACCCATGGGAAAGACATGACTTTCTGGCTCTGTCTTTCCACTGTGATCGGCGAATTCTCCCTGCTTTGTTCTTAGACCAGTCATGGATATGACTTATTCAGGACCTATGGGAAAAACAGGACTTTCCGTCTCTGTCTTTCCACTTTTGGTCTATTCACACAAGTATTAATTTATATACGGGCATGACTTATACGCTCTACCCACATAAAGGGCATGACTTACGGCTCTGCCGTCCAAGCTTTGTAATATGTTGTGTTTGAATGTATTTATTTAGCACTTGCACCTTGTTGTCTTTTGCACTGCACTATTCCACTTTAAATGTACCTATCACTTTAAGTGCACTTAGTTTATTTATTTATCTTGCATAATATGTTTATGGAAAGATTTTGTAGACATATCATAAATACAATACAACAACATTAAACAAGGACCAGCCAATATATGCCATATACCTAGGTCCAGTCCATATTCACCTTAAGTTTTCTATAATCAAAGATCCTTAAGCTGCAAAGAGAGTAAGTTAATAATAACAATAAAAATACTCATCCTACCAGCAGGCGGGGTCTTTAACTTACACACTCAATAAATCCATTGTAAGTTATCCACTCAAAATCAAATTAACTACTATATGTGGCCATGTTAGTCGATAAAGGAGGAGACATCTCTCCCAGATATTCACATCATTGTAGGCCCTCTCTGAGAGCTGCAGCCTCTCCTGGTGATAAAGAGGCAAGTAGGGTTCCCATGCTTTCAAAAACATTCTTCCTTATTTTTAATAAAATATGACTGACGCCTCAAAGCCAAAACCTGTATAGTAAGGAGCACGCCATTGTGGGATCGCTAGGAGTGCGGCTGACACTTGTGTTTAAAATACAGTGCCTAGGCAAGCCAGTAGAACCCGAACCCACCTAGGGAAAAGATCCCACTCCTCAGGACTTATCTCTTCAATCTCAAACAAGAGACCCAGTGGGGCAAGCAGCAGTTGTCTACCCATATATTCCCAGCCTCCTGCATACCTCACCCCAGAACCTTTGCAAGACAGGGCAGGTCCAAAAATAATGAAAACAGGTACCCAGTTCAGTCTTGCTTTTCCACACGCTGGGAGACCGTAGGGTTAAAATTTATGAACCATTACCGAGGGCACATACAGCCTGTGGATAAATTTATAAAAGGACTCCTGATATTTGTTACAAATCAGAATGCCCCTATGAAGCCAAAGCAATATGAGCCAGTTCTCTTCGAGATGTTCCTACCCAAATCTGCCTCCCATTGTTTCTTTGTTTTCTGTGTATAGACGGGAGAGACTGCTTTCCCAGGCATGCTCCGCATACAATTAGTCCTCTTGAGCCTACCCTGGTGCTGAGAGCAAATGTTCTACCTGCGATAGGGAAGAGTCAACAGGTTATGCCCCTACAGTGTGCTGACATAAGCCCTAGCTTGCAGAATCTAAATAAAATCGCCCTAGGTAACTGAAATCCCATTTAATGTCCTTGAAGGAGCCCAGGTTATTTCTCACATATATATTGTCTAATATAGTTAGTCCTCTAGTTTCCCACAACAGAATCTCCTGTCCTCCTTTCCAGCCAGGAAATATGGGTTTGCCAGCCACAGGGAGCAGTAGAGTTTCCTCTTGTCCCACCCTGCTATCTTTAAGATCTGCTCCCATCCATCCAGGACTGTCTCCACTAGGGGTTCCGCTGCCCAACCTGCTATAAGCCCTCAGCCCCCTTCACCAGATATGCCAAGAGTCTTCCCGGTCAAGACCCTCCTCCAAATCCATCCACCCGCCACCTCAGGCTGGTTAACCCAATCTCAGATACCTGCATTGCATGGCCAAATAGTAATTCTGAAGGTCCAGGAGGTTTAAACCCCCCTCAGAGAGCCATCTGCCTGTAGTCGCTGAAGCCTTGCCATTGGGCACCCTCCCCACCAGAGAAAGCCAGAAAAAGCTCTCTCTATCCTCTTTAGGTCCACCTAGGAAGAACTATATGCAACATCTGCATTACATACAGTATCCGTGGCAGTATATTCATCTTTAACAGGTTAATATGGCCAAGCCAGGACACAGGAGTTCCTCCAGCATCGTAGTTCCTCCTCAATGGTTTTATAAGCGGGGTGTAACTGAGGCGGTATAAAGAACCTAAGTCTCTACCTATATAGATGCCCAAATATTTAAAGGAGGTTGTAATCTGTTTCAGGACCTAGGTTCTATTCCTGGTTCCCTCTCCCATGTCCCCCCACAGTATGGTCTTAGATTTACCAAAGTTTATTTTATTACCGAGAAGGCTGAAAAAGTCTCTTATCAGGTCAAGCAGCGGTGGGACAGAGCTAGATGGATCTAACATAAAGAAACATGTCGTCCGTGTCTAGTGTAACTTATATGATCTGTCTGACTTTCCCAGTATCTCCTTTATACCTAGGTGCTCCCGGATCCCACACGCCAGTGGCTCCAATAGCCAAGGCAAACAATAAGGGAGAGGGCACCCTGCCTCGCACTGAAATAAGGGAATTGTTCCGATGAGCCATTCACCAACACCCTGGCCACAGGTTCCTTGTATGTCTTCTTGACTAACCCCACAATGCCATCCCCAGACCAAACTGTAACAATACCTCTATGAGGTTTCATTCTGTTCGGTGAAAGCCTTCTCAGCGTCCATTGACAGCGCTGCGGTGCTGCCCCACAGTGAGAGGCAATCCACATAACATTCAGCAGTTTGCACATATTATAATAGGAATGATGACAGCATCAGAATCCGTCTGGTCGGTGGACAAGCTCGGAAGGAGTCGGGTCAAGACGTCCAGCCAGCACCTTCGCCAGTATCTTGGCATCACAATTTAACAGTGATACTGGTCTGTAAGAAGAGCATTTCTGTGGGTCCTTCCCTGTTTAGGTATCGGGCATGTTACCGCCTCATTAAAGGAGGCGAGTACCCTCCCCACACCTAAGCGAACACCCTACACCAAGTGTCAGCCACCTGATCCTGCATAACCTTGTAAAATTCTGTGGGAACCCATCTGGTCCTCTCACCCTACCTTTCTTTAGACTCTGTATAGCCTGTTTAATTTCACTTGTGGTGATTTCCTCTCCCAACTGCTCCCTCTGCTGCTTGTGATCTGCAGTAAGGCAGTCCCACCAAGAATTCCCTAGCGTTACCCAGTGTTCCGCTGCACTCTGCCTAATACATTTGTTGATAGAATTGTTTCAGCTGGTCTTTTATAAGTTTTTTATCCTGGGTTAGTATCCCTTCACTGTTCTTAATCTTAGCAATATGTGTACGAGTCCTCCTTCCTTTACTAGACCGGACCAGAAGTGGTCCGTTTGTTTCCCATTCAAAGAATTTATTCCTGGTATGAAACAGGCTGTATGGGCCTCCCCTAGGAGAAAGGCACTGAGTGCTTCCCTGGCGGCCGTTAACTCTTTCATTGTTCCTGAGAGAAACTTTGGGTTAGAGACCGCTCCAAAAGCTTTACGCTACCACAGCTCCTCCCTTTTAAGCCGTTTTCCTTTTTAAACTTTGCAACAAAACTGATAACTGCTCCCTGATGTATGCCTTGCAGGCATCCCAATAAAGTCCAGTGGAATTCACGAGCCCTCATTCACCTCCTGATACAGACTCCACTGCGCACTGATATTTTTCCAAAAGTCTTTGTTTCCCAGTAAATAATTAGGGAATTTCCATGGTGGGGGTCCTCTCTCCTCCCTCAGCCTACGTACTAGTATAACCATAGAATGGTCCGATAACAATTGGACCATAATGCACCTTCTCGATCCTGTCAGACCATTCTCAGGGGATATAAATATAGTCCAACCTGGACCATGTTTTGTGGGGTTAGAAAAAATTTGAATTCTTTCACCCCAGGGTTAACAGACCTCCAGCTATCAATCATGTCCAGATCCACCATTCCCTCCAGCCATGATCTCAGCCCCCCATTCCTATCCCTGGCTTCCAAGTGGTCCAGGTTTATGTGGCATTAAAATCCCACCCATGATTAACCATCCAAACTGTTCTCTAGTTAGAACATACAGTATCTACTGATAAAAGGTAGGACAAAGTTTGCAGGCACAGATATGCTTGCCAGGGTAACCATTTCTTCAAAGAGCCTGCATTCCACAAAGGCGTACCTGCCCTCTGTGGGTCTGAGACCACCTGAAAACAGTCAGGAGATGTTTACTAATTAAGATAGCCACGCCCCTCTTATACGAGTTACAAGAAGAGGCGTAACATGCCCCACCCATCCTCTAACCAGCTTTTGCTCTTGGGGGTCAAATGTGTTTCCTGCAACAGAGCAACTTGTGCCCATTGCCTGTGCAATGCTGAAGCAAACTGGTCCTCTTTATCAGGGAGGAGACCCCCTTACATTCCACAAGACTATAGTTATGTCTCCACTAGTATCCATGGCGCTTCTCCTTCTATTGCACCTACTTGCCCTTCTTTCTTCATCACTTAAACACATACTGACTGTGTGTACTCTTATATCGCAGCTTTTATCACCTGATCCGGACCCATGATATTCACCAAAATTCAGTGTAATATACTCAATATGGCCGCCCACTGGCACTGAGGGGCTGAGGCGCTGGACGCCACACCGCACTCACCGCTACCCGGGTTCTGGAGCGAGCTTGGGTCATCAGGGGTTGGTAGGGGACAGAGAGGATTGAGCATCCGGAGGACAGCTCTCTCTCCCGGGAGAGTGGATGGATGATTTCCAGTGTGAGCAGCTCTAGCAAAGGCTGGGAGCGCAGTCTGGGGATCACGCTAGGTGCAGGGAAGGAGCCTCGGCAGCTGTCCACGAACTGCGTGAGGGGCGCCTGGCAGCACTGGATGGCATCGCCGTCCAGGCTCCTGGGGGCTCTAGAACAAGGGAAATCACCCACTGACTGGGGGTAGATGTCACCTATCCCTATCTCCACTGCGGATCCTGCCCACTGTGTCCTGGTCCCAACATCGCCTCCGCCTGTGGTGCGCTGGGCCAAAGTGTCATGGAGCAGAAGGCAGCCCACCCAGGGGTGTATTCAGGGGACTGGCTCCATCAGGTGTGTCACGGGCGAGTTGGGAATCCAGGCACAGATGGGAGGATCTTAGGCTGGAGAGAATAAGGTAGGTCGACGAAGAATCCCCAGTTGTTGATGACCGGAGAGGAAAATACTTTGAAAAAAAATTATATACATATATATACTCAATATGGCATATAAAGATAACATGAACATTTGTAAATTTTCAACCTTAATAATATCATCCCAACATATATACAAACACACCCCTTCTCCTTACGCCTCCACCTCCCTTTCGTCCTGATGTCCCAAACATATTCTTTGCTCTTGCCATTCAAAAGGAATAGCCAACCCCTCCTCATAGTAGACACCCCTCTCCCCGCCTGCCCTTACCTTGTTTTGCATCCGTCAGTCACCATTCCTTCTGCCCAGTAAAGATTGAGGTCCTCCCGTCTGGCTGCATATGCACTAAAACATCCATGAAACAGCCCTGAACACTCCCGCTCTTAAAGTGCCTGTCTGCCCTATTAGCAGGACCATCCCTTATTACAAAGCAGGCCTCAAACCCAGCGCATTGCTCCCTTTGAAAATAAATTCTAGCCACATTAGCATTCAGTAATGCAGTGATTAGTTATATCTGGCCTCACAGGTCTAATGTTAAATGCTAAATGTTTGTGTAAGTTTGAATGAATGGAATAATTAGGGTGTCTGAGTGTTATTAAGGGTTAATGTAAATTGATTGTCAAAGTATTGTTATGTTTTGTCTTTAAATTTTTGTTTTTTATTCCTACCTATATATTATTCCAATTTATATACTTTTATATTTTCTATAGGATGTATGTATAAGTAACATGTTGTAAACAGGACTTTCTTGTAAACTGGGCCTTTGGCTCAAAGATTTGTTCCTGTATAGAAATACATTTTACTACTACTAAGGCTTGCTAGTCTCAGGCCCGTCAGTGCCAGCCCCAAATGGATTACTGTGCCACCATACACCCCCAACCCCGCATCCCCCACCAGAACAATACACAAAACAGTACCGGAGTTCGAGTCACTGTAAGCTTGATGAAATCCCACAATGATTCAGTCCCACCCCAAAGGGCCAGAAAGATCAGCGGTGGGGAAGGCAGTGCAATCATATGCCATGCGCCTGCCGCCTCCATCCTCCCCAATTTACCTTGACAGTGTTTGAACAGTACCTGAGCTGCATTTCTCCCATCTCACGAGAACATCCTGGAATTATGGTAAGCCTGTCGGTCAGTTTCTCTGCTAGGGTAACAGCTCCTATGGTATCCTCATCTCATTGGTGCATAAACATTTCCATAAGGCTTAAATCCAACAGAAAAAGTCCAGCAGGCCCCACATGTTGAACCGTCTTTCAGTTCCTATACAGTCTGCTTCCACAGCCAGGGGGCACCAAGCGCAGCAACAGAGGGCATTCGACAGTTCAGAAAACAAAATACATTCCAAGACAATTAGTGTTGCCAGCCATCGCACCAGAAAGGCTGTACTGCCCACACACGTGCAAAGTCTCGGCCGTCGCGATCCTCAGCCCACCTTCTTCTTTAGGTCTGCCACAAAGCTAGTCACTCTCTGGATCCAAAGGGAGTAACAAGCTCCCTCGTGTTTTATCTTGAGCACAGCAGGGTCGTCAGGAATCCTCCATTTTCATCTCCAAGCTGGGCTAATATGGGATAGAAAGCTCACCTTTTCTTCAGTAGGCGATTCGAATAGTCCCTGGAAGATGACTGACTCCTCTCATAAACCATCTCCTTCATACTGTGAAGGCTCTCAGGACCGCTTCCGGCCTTGGTAATGATGGAATCGGAAAATAATTTGCGAGGAGGCTGGCCCGTCAGTGGTTTTGGGCGACTGCTGTGAGCATGCTCCAGCTTAAAGGCGGCCGTTCTTGGGATTAAGCCCGAGCAGGGCCGGAGGCGTAGTCGAGCAAAAGTCCAGAATATCTGGCCCCTCTTTACCCTCTGGCAGCCCCTGAGCCATAAGTTAAGGCGCTGGTGGTATTTCTCCTGGAAGTCAAACAGCTCTTTAAATTCTGCTAACTCCTTCTGCAGCGCTGTGATTCTCCCGGCAGTGGATCAACTGTGTCCTCCAGGTTGGATATCCGTTCCTCAGCCTCCGTCATTTTAACGGCTTGGGATGCTGTCTGATCCATTATGGCTTAGAATCGGGCGTCCAGCTTCTGCTCCATTTGACCAACCTCTGGTCCAGTGCCTCCATGACTTGCAAGGTAACTTCGCAGCCCCAACAAGTCCATTTAAGCCAGCGAGTGAAATTGGGCCTAGCGCTTGGTTGGCTGTAACAGCCGCTGCTGCTTTGGATTCTTAACCGCAGAATGCTGCTCTTTCCGAATTTTGGACCAGATATTCATCCATAGCAGGCGAGCTCCACAAATTTGTGAGTTTTTCACTTTCTTGACAGGATGCTGTAGATTTTATATAGATTTATTAGCGTAGAGGTGGGAGCTATAGGAGACCACGTCTTCACTTCTCGATGCTCGTTAGCACCCAAGTGCACTTAGTTTTAAATGCCACGTAGGGGTTAGGTAGTATGTTCTGAAGATGACAAGCTGAGGTCGATATATAGTGCACTCCTGGGTCGGCATAACGAGGATGAACCAACATTGCTGCGGTTTGTTGTTTTCTTGGCTGCGTTATTGCTGGTTTACCTGTTTTATGGCTTTTGTTCAAGCCTGACATAACCCTAAGTAATATTACTTTACAAATTCCGCACAATTGCACAGCAGTGAGTGCAAAAATAGGACGTCTCTTTTAACAGCCGACACTTTCCTGCATGGGTGAGATACACCTGTTTTTTACCAGAAGTTTTACTGTTCCATGTTTTTGCAGAATAAAAGTTTTGACAGTTTTAGAACAGTTGTTCTGAGTGTCACTTTTTCTTCGGTTTACTAGTGCTGACCTTAACACCATGAAGCAGCTTGTCTGTTTGTTTTTCTGTGGAACTGTTTACACACTCTGAGGTATTAGTGCACTGCTCTGTGTACAGAATCCCTACTTCTAATTCTAGTGTGACCCCCCTTACAAATGGGGGTTCGCGAAAAGTCTTCCTCGAGCTTGCCAAAATGCTCTCTGCCAGGCTGGTGTCCTGCGTTTAGCAGTTTAAATGTATTGTCAGAGAGTGCCTGTATAGCCTCTGTGTACTGTCTCTTTAAGAGCTGCCTGGTTGCAGTCATAATTAATCTGGGAGGGGGCTGAGTGTTTCAATGCTTGAGTCCCGTCCGGGCTGCCAAATAATCGCTCCGTTTGCCATCGCTATTAGCGCAGAGGAGTTCTGTTAGAAGATGTACTTGTTTGCTGATCATTTAATGTTGGGCCAGTTTCAAGATCTCAATGGACCAGACCATATTCCAGCATTACAGGAGGCTCAGGAATGAGTGCAAAAGGCTATCAGGGTTGCCAAGCGACTTCTGTAAAGCTGTCTTGCAGACCTCAGCTAAGGACCCTAGGAACTTCTGGAGGAATATTAAAAACATAGTGAGTGGCTCCTCCTCCTGTGAGGCTCGGACATGCTCATTGATGGTGCTAGCTGTAATAATCCGCTAACCATCGCAAATGCATTCAGTGCTCACTTCTCAGACCTGTCTGCGTTCACTCACTATTCTCCTCCACTGGTCGTGATAGTCCTATCCAAGTCCCTCTGCCTCAAATGGCACCTTCCTCCCGTCCTCCATTCTATCTCAAGGTTGTGACGGTAAAAGAAATGCAGAGATGCTAACTGGTCTCTCACCCTTTTCTAGTGCTGGCCTTGATGGCATGGAACCAAAGCTTCTCTGCCTTGCCGCTGCCTACATTGCCTCCCTGTGGCCCATATCGTCAACCTATCCTTAGCCTTAGGGTTATCCCAGACCTGTGGAAGGTGGCACGGGTTGTCCCTTTGCTCAAACAGGGCAACCCCAGGATCCTTGACAACTATCGTCCGATTGCCATTCTGCCTGCCATCAACAAGCTCCTTGAGAAAGTTGTGGCGGGACAACTCTTGGATTATATCCAGGCTCATGAGCTTCTGTCTCCCTCGCAGCATGGCTTCGAAAAGGGCACAGCACCACCTCTGCGCTGGTCTCTGTCACTTCTGGGATGAGGGCTGCTATGGACCAGGGCAGACTCTCTGGGGCCATCTTTATGATCTCTAAAGCCTTTGACCTTGTTGACCATGCCTTGCTATGCTCTCAACTTGGGTCTTTGGGCTTATCCCCTCCGCCCTGAGTTAGTTCTCCAACTACCTTCATGGAAGGCAACAACTGACAAATATAGTAAGGTGCTCTCGGGCGCCACCCCGTGTCCTCAGGGGTCAGTCCTGGGCCTCTGCTTTTTCCATCTTCATCAACGACTTTCCTCCTTGGCAGCCTCCTGCAGGGCTGTCCTGTATGCTGATGACCTTGTTATCCTCACTCATTCAAAAGATATTGGAGTCATTAACCACCAATAATGAGGGTTTCAGGAGTGTCCATTCCTGGATATCATCCCATAAGCTGGTCCTAAATCTTAAAAGACCCAGGCCATGCTGTTCGGTTCCCTGGCCAAGTTAAGGCCTCCTCTGTTCCTATGTACATCTCGGGTATTGATGGCACTCTTGTTCTCATCACCGATTCGATCAAATACCTTGGGGTGACACTTGACCCGCAGCTTGATCTTGGTCAGCATATCCAAAATGCATGTAGAGCTGTTAACTGGAAATTGGGTCTGGCTTACAGGGCAAAGAATAACCTTACTCCAGCTGCTTGCCTAGCACTGTCTAGAGGGTGTTTCTACCATCCCTCTGTTATGGAGCTCCTTTTGTTTGCCAATACCTCCAAGATCCACCCTCTAGATGGACCGTTGCCTATAATAACATCTGCCGTTTTGCTCTTGAGTCCCTCGTCTCACTCACCACTGTGATCTGTACAGTAAGCTCAACTGGCTCTCCCGCCCAATTATTTGAATTTTGTTGTGGGCAGTTTCACAGTAAGGTACTAGGTACTGGCGCCCCCGGACTGGTGGGCTCCTTGTGCCAGCGGCCCCACTACCTACCCCTAAGGTCACTGGGCCTACTATCCTTAAGGTCCTCCTACTTGTACCAAAATGGGGACAGGGACTTTGCGTCATGTGCCCCTAGACTGTGGAACTCCTTTCCTGTCAGGTCAGGACCTCCCCAGTCAGGACCTCGCACCTCCCTGTGGAACCACTTGAAGCTCTCGTCAGTATGTGACTGTCTTAACCTTTCCTGATTAGCCTGGTCCTCTGCACAATATACTTGAGTGTATTCATTTCATGTATCTTGGAAATGTGTAAATTTTGTATATATCTGTATATATATATTGCTGGTGACGTTGTGTCAGTGACACTGTACCTTAGCACATTGACCATGATTACTGTCGTGACCTGAAATATCTTACTAAGTATGTTATGCTTCTGCTGACATCTGTGTATCTGCCCTACTTGCTTCAAATTGTACTCTGTATGTTCTTGATTTCCTGTACTCTCGGTGCAGTACCTGAAAATAGGCATGTGTTTGTCTAGTGTACTTACCTGGTTAACAAAAGCTAAATAAATAAAATAATTTATTAGAATAGTAATAATATTGCAGTTTGTCTAACCTGCCTTCTTTGCAGCATGGACATTTCTGTTTATCTCCACCATCTTGGTCCTGGACTGCTGAAATGGGCCAATCAGTACCTTTGGGAACTCTAAAATGGAGCCTGTCCCCAGGGCTTTGTGGGAGCAAACTTCTTAGGAATTGTAGTTTTGGGGCTTTTGGTGCCTAACAGCTTAATTTGGTTCAAGGTCAGTTGGCATTCATCTGTATCCCCTCCCTGGTCGTGCCTGAAAATAGGCAGGACTTGTCTAGTCTTGCCACCGGGGGCCCTTGTTGTGACTGACAGAGGAATCAGCTAACCAAACCTTTTGGATCCTGGGAAAAGTCCCAGACCGCTTGCAGTTTCAGTTCAGATCAAGTTGGGAAGTGAAGGAGTAACAGCTCGAGACAGTCAAGCAGCAATGCTCGTGGATTCACGTGGGAGAACTGTGAAAGGGTTGAGTTTTGGCCTGCCTGTCTGCCTGCCTGCTGTCCCTGAGGAGGAAAATAGAGTTGATTCGGACTGAATCCGAGTTGTGAGCGATTTAAGCCACTGGACTGTGACCAGGCTTTAACCTGAAGAAGAGCAAAGGTTTGCTGAATGCGATCGGCCTGTCAGGATTTCCAACCACTTCTGAACTCCTGGTTTGTGCAGAGACTCTGTAATTGCGACCAGATAGCAATTTGCCTGGTACAGTAGAATTTCTTACATGTAAATGTGCTGTGTGCTGTTAGTGGGTCGTGATTTGGTTCCCACTGTGTGCTGAACTGTGTTCTGCTTGCTGGAGGTTGCATCCAGCTCCCAGAGACTGAACCGTATTCATCTCCATTGGGCCTGGGCTTTGCCACACTGGCCCAGCCAGACTACCAGCTGCGCAGAGAAGCCATCGATGAGAGACCTGCCTGGGGATCAGCCCCTGCTCACGCTTTGAACAGGAACAACGCCTTGGTGATTCAGATGGGCCTTGCTTCTCCTGGCACTCCAGTTCAACAACCTGCTGTCTGAGTTCATCCTACCTGTGTCCTGTGGTGGAGGTCTGGTGGGATGTGCAGGCGGCAAGGCCGGTGATAAGTCTGTGGAGGCGGAAGGGGTCGTGGATCCTGGCGTGTGTGTGTGTCCACTGCACACACATGTATGCTGTGGCCTCGAGGCACCGGAAAAACAGGAAAGTGTATATGAAAAAAGAAAGGCAAGCGAGACTAGATAAGTTTTCAGTGCCAATTGAAGCTCTCCACAGTCAGTCACCTCTTACCCGATGGGGTACAGAATTCCACAGGTAGGGGCACGAGATGCAAAAGCTCGAGCCCCAGCAGTCTTGAAACGAACCCTGGTAATCTCCAGCAATCCCTCATTGGCGGAGGGCAGTAGGGACAGAAGCTCTTGCAGGTAACTCAGTCCCTGTCTGTGTGAAGGCTTTGTAGGTCAATAAACCACCTTGAAGGATCCACCACTGAACTGGCAGCCAGTGCAGCTCACACAGCACAGGTGTGTCCTGGCTAGATCAAGAAAAGCCCAATCAACCTGGCATACGTGTTCTGCACTAGCTGCAGGCAACAGATATCAATTTCAAAGTGATGCACAAATCTGGAAAAGAGAATGTAGTGCTGATTTTCTGTCAAGACATGGATCAGAAATTGAGAATTCTGAAGGTCGGAAAAATAAATGTGTGGTTTAAACGTAACTGCGGTACTGATTGTTTTGGAAAGAAATATTGCATGACCAGAACTGTAAAAGTTATGAAGTAATGTTAGAACAGAATTAAACTAAAGTTTTTAAAACCTGTTTTTCAAACAGGTTCCTTTTAAAGAGGGTGGTATGAGACAGGACTGAATGGTGGTATGAGACAGGGCTGAATAAGACCCTGTCCCAATGGTTATGTAGAAAGTGTTAAAAGCAAGGATCTTTTCTATACTTTCTTTTCTACCTTTGTCTGTCTGATTGCGCAATCGGATTTTCTCATGAGATCTAGGACTTGATCAACCCTAGGTCTCATGCCCCCCCAGCTATCTCCCTGCCTTTGTTTCTTGCTATCTCTACCTTTATATGGTGATAAAAGTATATGTGTGAATCTTTTTATGAAACTGGGTTCCCTGATTTGTAAAATATATTTATTTATTTCTAAATATAGGTCTAATGTGTGAAATGAATGCAAAAGATTCTGGGTTTCCTGAAAAAGCAAGTTCCAGCTCTGTAAGCAGGGGACAGAGACTGATGGATGTCTTTCAGGATGCCTTCCTGGTCCAACAGGTGGGGGAATCTGCTAGAGAGGGGTGGATATTGGACGTTGTCCTAGCAGACAGTGAACAAATAAGGGGCCTGGAGGTGTGCAGTCCATTGGCGGTGGTGACCATGCCATGGTCTGGTTCCTGCTGTATCTAGCGGGGAGGAAAACCACACTCAGACAGTAGTGTTGACTTCAGGGGACCGATTTCGTGGGTATGGGTAGGATTCTAAGGAGAGGTTGGACAAGATTAGGCCGGACATGGATGCTGGAAGATTGTGGAGACCATTAAAGAAGGGAAAAGAGGCTACTAGGTCTTGTACTAAGTAAAGGTGTAAGCATGGTGGAACCACTAAGCCATGTTGGTGGACCAGGGAAATGCATGAGGTGGAAAGTATAAAGGTTGCTTACACACGTTTAAACTTTTAGGGGATAAGGAGCAAGGGAGTATAAATTTTTCCAGGAAGGTCACCAGAGTGGTAAGGCGCCAAGGCAGAGATGGAGAAAACCTGGCAAAGGATATCCGGGGAGGGATTCTATAGATACATAAGAGATAAAAAGAGACACAGATCAACAGGATTAAGATTGTGGGAGGATGGGCTCAGGAAGCAGGGGAACAGGCAGAGGTGCTAAATGAGTACTTTGCCTCAATTTTACAGAGGGTGACAAGGGATCCCTACAGCCTGATGGGAGGGAAGAGGAGACAGCAAAAGTGAGAGGTCAGTCTCCGTTTGAGAGACCAGTGGATGGAAAGAGGCTAGGGTGCAGACTGGGCTAGACCCAGAAGGAGTAGGAAAGTTACATGAAGGAGTGGATTTGGGTGGGGGAATCACAGTGGATAGGGTGAGGAAGGCCCTTAGGAGTTAAAAACTGAAAAGGCGCCGGGCCGGATGGACTACATCCGAGGGTAATGAAGGAATTGGCAGAGGAGCTGGCAGCTCCACTGGCTGCACTCTTTAACATCTCTCTGCAGATGGGATGGGTGCCACAGGACTGGAGAGTGGGTTATGTAGTGCCTATACATAAAGGGGTGTCTAAGGAGGAGATGGGGAATTATAGGCCTGTCAGTCTGGCGTCTGTGGTAGGCAAAGCAATGGAGGACTTTATCAAGGAGAGGCTTGGGAGGCAGTTGGAAAGGTTAGGACACCAGGATGATAAACAGTATGGCTTTGTCCTGGGGAGATAGTGTCAGTCCAACCTCGTAGAGCCTTTATGACTGGGTGACAGGGGCCTTGGATAGACATAGGCCGATGGATGTCTTATACCTAGATTTCAGCAAGGCGTTTGATTCATTGCGCATAATGGACTGATATCAAAATGGGGAGATGGAGGTGGGAGGTCAGGAGCTAATTTGGGTTGAAAATTGGCTTTCGGGGTGTTTACAGAGGTAATGGTGGGTGGGATACTCTCCTCCCCAGGAAGGTAATCAGTGGGGTCCTCAGGGTTCAGTATTGGGGCCAATCTTGTTCAATACCTACGTCTCGGATATAGGGAGGGTTAGAAATAGGTTGAGTCTCTAGCCGGATTATTCAAAACTGGGAGCACTGGTGGATTGTGAAGAAGCGAGGAGACAGTCCAGGGGATCTGAATATTCTGGAGGGTGGTCAAAGAGATGGGGACTGAAATTTAATGCTGGGAAATGTAAGGTACTTCATTTGGGAGTCAGTAATCTGGGCCTTTGTTTACACCTTGGAGGGGTAACACTGCAAGCCACATTGGTGAAAGGTTTGGGGAGGCGGTGGTAGACATCAAAATGAATAACTTGAAAATTGTAGAACTGCAGCCAAAACAAACAGGATACTGGGCTGCATAGCCAGGGGATTACATCCAGATGGAGGAGGTGATCCTCTCTGTATAATGCTATGGTCAGGCGCAGCTTGAGTACTGTGTACAGTTCTGGAGACCCCATCTGAAAAGGACATAGCGCTGCTGGAGAGGGTTCAGAGCAGAGTAACCAGGATGATTCAGGGCATGGAGGGAGGACTTATGAAGAGAGATTAGAGCGCTTGGGCTTTACTCACTGGAGGAGAGGAGGGATAGGGGAGATATGATAGAGGTTTTCAAGTATGTAAAAGGAATAACCAAGAGTGGAACCAAGAAGCTGTTTAGGCTAAAAAGGGTGAATAACCAGGGGCCATGAGTGGAAATTGGATGGGGAAATTATAGGGGGAGCATAGGAGGCATTTTTCACTGAGAGGGTGGTGGAGCCGTGGAATCGCTGCCCAGAAGGTTGTTGGAGGAGGGCACAGTGGAGGTCTTCAAGAAGGGTGGGACAGACACAAGGGAAATTGAAACCAGAGAGGACCTCTTGAGGATGGGGGTGGTAAAGGCGAGCAGCCACTAGGTTACTGGCTTTCGAGCAGACATTGCAAGACCTTTGGCCTATTCTGCTGGCTTTTAGTATGTTAGTATGTAGTTACAAACACAGTTTGACCTGTTTAACCTTAGGTTTGCAAACTGTTAGCAAGAGGCAAGCTTGCAGCTTGGGTCACTGTGTACTTGTTCTAATCCTTTTGGAGGAAGAAATTTACAAATTCTGTCAAGCTGGAGACACTTAATCTGGGGCAGCAAGGATGTACCAATTAAGCTACTAAAATGAATTATAAAAGAGAAAGAGAGCCTGTAACCGAGAGTGAGCTGCACTCGGACTAAGACTTTGTTTTCTGTTTGTAACATGGCTAAATTAAGAAGTAGGTAAAGCAGTAAACCCATTGGAGGAAATAAGTCAGATGTCCCTAGCTCAACACGGCATTATTATAACAGTAATGCCATGTTGAAACTGACGTACCTTACAATCCACAGAACCAAAAAAGCACTGTGTAGAAGGCAGCAGTAGGGCAGCGGACAGCAGCAGTACAAGAAAGCAACAGTTCGGAGCACATTCAAGTGGTAGAGTGCGGCACCGGAAATGTTCAACCCCTTTCAGCGTCATACGTTCACGGTACAGGAACCGTTAATTATAAGTATTGCAGTGCACAACATGGTGCGCAGACAAACAGTAGCCGCATACAGGAATATGTAAGCATTAAGCCAGCGAAGGTGGCATCTAATGGAATTAAGGCATGGTTGGGACCTGCATATGGCCCAACCATGCATTAATCCTCATTAGATGCCACCTTCGAGTATTATGTACTTGTAATTATGGTTTTGAAATAGTGAAGTGTGTTAGAAATGTAGATACTATTGTTTAACGAAGACTATGGAGACATAGTACTGTTATTTTAGGAATGTTTAGTGCACTTTTGCAAAGTGAAGAAATCATTATTTACATGCAGATGTTGAACAAAAAAATGTTCACATATTGCTAGGCAGCAGGCTACTTAGATATTTTCAGTAAATCTTTTAAATCTGCCGGCTATTATTCTGATACCGTGCTTAGGAGAGTCTATGATATGATGCTTTGTGTGTTCCGAGGTTACGTCTGTCACTCATAAGCATACTGTGTCACCTTCTGTTCGCTCCTGTCGTACATCCGATGTTTCGATCTGGAATGGTGCCCTATTTATTTCTTTTGCCTGCTCGTAATGGTCCAATACTCTTTGTACTGCCTTTGTAAATAGTTATTCTGTACAATTTTTTTATTGTTATTGGAAATAATAAAACATTACTTCGAATTTTACGACAGTTCCTGGTCTTCCTATGCTTCCTGACCTGTGCCTCGGCTGACAGGGCTCAGTTGAAAACTCTGAAGTTGGTGCAAGGTGCCTCGTCAAACAGAATTGGTGCAAGGGGCACCTTGCACCACAACTTATGGAGTTCCCAATTCAGGAAGGCCCCTGCACCAGACCGGGGACCCTGTGCACCAGACCAGGTGTTCACCAAGTGTATGGTTGCACCAGGGTGCTTGGAGGCTAGCGGCAGGCGCATGCTGCCATATCCTCAACAGGGGATTCTGGAAACCTTCCCAGAGGGTGCACAGTCGGGGCAGTTGGACCAGCCAAATACTGCTCTAACGCTCCATTCACCACCCCCAGAGCCCCCTGTGCAGGAGGGAACATGTGCTGCTGCCCCACAGTTTCTAGAAATGTATTTGTCTTGTGCACCAACTCTGCAACTGAACACCACGTACAGACAAATATAGGAAGCACTTTGTGGTGTGGTGCCCACAGTGGGCCCCCATGGTGCCCAGCATGCGGCGCCCCAACACTCTGGCACTGTAGTAGCCTCTGATGCCCCATTGGGTGCTGGTGCCACCCCTCCCATCACCCATCTGTGTCTCACCAGCCCTCTCTTTGCACTGCTCCATCCCCATGACCGCAGCCTCCTGGTGGGTCTATTTTCCTAGTGCAGATGCTGCCTGACTGACCCGCAGCTTGTGGCAAACCTCTCAGCTGCAACATGTTTTCACCACATGGCTACATTTGCCAAAGGCCGTGGGACTTTGGCACCAGGACTCTACCGGATAGTGAATCGGTGCAGGGTCCCTGGCACACACGGCAATCAGCGCAAGCTGCGATTTGCCAGCTTGTGCTGCCCTTTCTGAATCGAGCCCTGTATCTTTAAGGACAGTATTATCCTCCTTATGAGCCTGCCCTGATGAAGACTCAGCAGAGTTGAAGTGCCGGGGCATTGGTGAGAGGTTCCTGCAGGCATTTTGACCTGGCTGCTGTGCTTTACTGCACTTTGTATGTATAATTGTGGCTGGATTTGAACCCAAAGCTGTATTTTGCACTTTTCTGGCATTTTGTGCAACAATAATTGTGAATTTGGCAATAAAAATAGGCTTGGTGCTCACAAGCAGGACACATAAAAGGCTGCTTAGAGTCTAGTGTTTCCAGTCCAGGGAAGTGTGTACCTTATTGTGTTATTTAGCTCTACAAAGCGGAAGTACCACTGGACTACTGGCGTTAATAAATTACACAGGGGTTGGAACATGAAGGGAAGGTGTCTGTAGAGTGTCTGACAGTGCTGATGGGCGGTGCAGTGCAGAGTGTTGCGACAATTATGCGCATTGTTGTGAGGAGGGTTTTGGAAGTGGTAAATAGCACTGCATCCACAGACAGCACTTCTAAACATGCTCTAACTATACCACAGCGCCCTGTATGCAAGAGGGCTACCTGCATCTGAATATAGCCCCACCTTGTGCAGGCGTGTTAATTCCAGTGAGGACAGCACTATGCCTGTTAATACCACCTAACCTTCTGAATAGGGGCCCTTATATGTCAAAAGATGGACATAATGACTAACATGGATGCTGGCACCAGTGTGGGAGAACCAGTACTGTTTCCATGTGTAACCCCTACAAATGGGGATTCCCAAAGTCTTCCTTGGGTGTGCCTAAATGCCCACTGCCAGGCTGGTGTCCTGTGTCCTAGCAGGTTTAAAAGTGCTTGCATGTGAGCACCAGTTAGCCTCTGTGCCTGTCTCTTTAAGAGCTGCCTGTCTTGTAGTTTATAATTAATCTGGGTGGGGGCCGAGTGTTTCTAGTCTTGAGTCCTGCCTGGGCTGCAGCCAGCCGCTTCATTCTGCCATCGCCAGTTGTGCAGAGGAGCCCTACTAAACTCTGTGATTGTTTGCTGATTATCTGCTTTAATAATACTGTAATGATAATGTAGTTTGTCTAACTTGCCTTCCTTTGCAGCATGGACATTTGTATTGTTTCACCAGCTTGGTTCTGGACTGCCAGTCTGCACCAATCAGTACCTTTGGGGCTCTAAAATGGAGTCTGCCCCAGAGGTCTTGTGGGAGTACATTTCTGTAAAATTGTAGTTTTCATCCTTTAGCGCCTAAATGGACCTGGAGGGAGCTCAAGCTGTGACAGACAGATGGATCAACAAACTGAATCTTTGGATCACTAGAAGCCCCAGTGCTCCCTACAGCAGAAGTCAGTTGTGGAGTAAGAGCTGAGAGAGGAGGAGCTTGAGGATTTCGAGCAGTTGCTCCTGTGTAGTGTGCAGGGAAAATCGTGGGAAGGCTGTGTCTGGCCTGCTTGCTACTATCTTCCTAAAGTCAGAAACTTTAATCTGACCATCGGACTTCATCCGAACTTGTGACCTTCTTTCTGAATTGTGACTAATTTTGCCTGAAGAGGACCGAAGACTTGCTTTTGTGCAATTGGCCTATCAGGACTTTCACCATGACCACAGAGCATCACGGTTTGCACAGGGACACTGTGAATTGCAACTGGACTGTCATCCGAACTGCGGTTGTTGTCTGCCTTTACTATAAGGGTGCTGAATGTGGACAGTGGGTCATGATTTGGTTCCCCACTTTTGCTGAATATGTCGCTTGCTGGAAGCTGCATCCAGCAACCTTATCGGACTGCATTCGAACTGTTCTCTCAGTCTGAGCCCTGTCATAATAGCCTAGACACCTGCTCACACTGCAGAGAAAGATTCAATGAGAGACCTGTCTGGAGATTCAGCTCCCTGATCAACAATACTGAACAGGATCATGTCACATTGTGTGGGCCCTGCTTCTCCTGGCCACCAGCTCTTCATCTTGAGGTCTCCATTTCATCCATCCTGCATCCAAATTTGGGTAGCATAAGTAAAACCAGGGTAGCTCTCTGCAACTCAGCTAACAATCACAGTGTGTCATCTGATTTAATTGTTGTTAAGCTTTTGTGGACTGAGCCATCTGGCTCCGGATTACAAATTGTAGGTTACAGTGCATGCATGTTTCTTTCCACCACAGGGCCCCAACCAGCTGCAACGACGGCCTACCCCAGGCAACACTTCAGGCTAGCCTGTAGTTCCAACTGGGTACCCAGAGTGTGTGTGACTGGGTTCTAGGGACTTGTGAGTGCATACCTTATAGCCTGAATCAGTTGGAACTAAAATCAGTCACCAGATTACTGCCCTCCTTTGTTCACATCCCCAATAAATCAGATTTGGATCTTTTGCAGTTAAACTGGGTGTGGTGTACCTTTGTATAAAAGTACTGCATCAACGTTGTTTAATTAGTTACAGGTCTTGTTTTCCAGGGGTCATCCAGGGCGTTCAGCTGATCATAGCCCTGTTGGTAAGTGGTTACAAGGAGGGTTACTGTGTGTTGCAAAAGTGTGTTGGTGTGGGGTAGCTTCAAGCTTAGCCAGGCCACTAGGGGTAAAGGGGGTATCAGTGTCCCGGAGGGCTGTACCCAGGGCAGTCACGCTGCCAACTACCCTGTCCTCGGGTGGAGGCACCTGTTTCGAGATCCCAGGCCCCACAACCTGTAGACTACTGTGTAGGCGGGGTAGTAACCCTCGGTAGCGCCACCTAGGGTTACACGTTTGGTGCTTTGCTTTTGTCCTTTACTGCATACACTTAGAAAAATAGTATTGTTACAAATACTAGTAGACAGTTAAGCTATTACACTGAATAATATTTACATTTATTTTAATTGATTGTGATAATAAGCAGAAAAAACTGATGTCTGGTAATCCTGCTTCACGTTTCATATTAAAATACTGACAAGAGGTGTATAACCTTTTCGTTTTGTTATTAGAAGCATGTATTTTGGATGCTCTTTGGTTTGAAAAAGTGGCATTACTGGAAAGGAATATAATTTTGATTATGGCTACCTCATAGGAAGAAATCAAAGTGGAATAATTTAATATGTTTAAGTGAATGGTACTTCGTGCACAGGGGTTGAAATTAAGTTGTGCAGCCACTAGCCAGCAGGGCTAGTGACTGGGAAAATCCAGTAGCCACACA
This sequence comes from Neoceratodus forsteri, assembly GCA_016271365.2. NCBI lineage: Eukaryota > Metazoa > Chordata > Ceratodontiformes > Ceratodontidae > Neoceratodus > Neoceratodus forsteri. The sequence continues at coordinate 553,056,924 of JADMNL010000023.1, read as the reverse complement.
TACATTTTCATTGGCCTAGCTGGTGTACTTACTGAATGTTATCTTCTCCAGTACAAGCCCACAGGGCTATCTAAAGGAAAATCTTATAGCTCGATACAAAATCTACCAGCATTTGGCTAGTATGCAAGTTCCACTTTTGACCCTGGTGCATATTAGGGTGCCGGCTGTCCCCAGGTTGTCATCAGTGTTCCCAGCTGTTTCTGAACACCCATTCTCCCATAGTGCCAGGAAGCAGTGTCTGTTGCATGCTAATGGGTGGGTGGGGGTTCGCGGACAACGGAGTGAGCAGGGCTCTCCCATAGGGGTGGTTAGGCCCGAGAAGATGCCCTGGGGCGAAATGGTACCTGGAATGTGGTGATTCCATTCTGGTTCCCATACCCAAGGGCACCTCCAGTTTGGGAGGCAAGTAGTTGGGACAACTCGCCAACCTCGTCCAACTCGGGCGCTGTTTTGCAATGCCAGATCTGTCTGCAACAACAGGTCATTTGAGTGTACTGTGGTAGCTGGTGTTGGGTGTGGGATCGCCCTCATCTACCGTCCAGCCAGGTGATGAGAAGCTGTTCCTGCAGAAATAGCAGACCGCCACCCGACATGGCTTTGGAGTTGCCCAGACTGATGGTTCTGGACAACTTCATTGCCTGGGTCGATGGCTGAATCTTTGCTTTTGGTCAACATTTCCTCCAGGTGATGACATCTCTGGGTTTACACAGGTTGTTTCCTCAGCTACACACAAAGGAGGTCACTCTCTTGACTTGGTCTTCCTCCTGGAGATCTAGGCCTCCGATTTAGTGGTGGAACCAGTCGGTTGGTCTGATCATTAATCAGTTAGGTTCAATTTTGAGGCCCCTGGGTAGGTCGGCCCTGTGGAGTTGGTCAGGTACCGCCCTTTGTGGGATGTGGTCCCTGAAGACCTGATGGCGGTTATTGACCTCTCGTTGTTGGATGAGTCTTGCACTGATCCTGAGTAGTTAGTAGTGGCCTATAATGGGGCCATATCTTCAGCCCTCGATCAGATTGCTCCTGTCCGAGTCGCTCCCTTCAGCGTCGCCCTGGAGCCCTGTGGTTTGATGGGGCTCTGAGAGAGTTGTGAAATTGGGGCATAGGTTAGGCGTCGTTGGAGGAAGACTGCCGCTGATGGCGACCACCGTATTTTGCTAGAGCATTATAAACTCTACCAAACAGACATTTCCCATAAGAAGGCAGAATTCCTGTCCAGGAAATTTCTGTCGCAGAACCAACCGGCTCAACTCTTCAGAACTGTTGACAGACTGTTAACCCAGCCTGTCGGCAGCTCCGTCGAGTTTTACACAAACTGATTGTGATGAGATTGCTTGCTTCTTTGCGAATAAGGTTGGCGACATCAGGAGAGGTGCCTCAACTTCACTCTAAGGGGTTGCTGTTGATCGGTGCTCTGTCGCAGAGCCTGGAGTTTCCTGGAGTACTTTTGACCTGCGGTTTCATAGACATTATGAGGACTGTCAGGAGATCGTCCACGTGCTGTAGTTTAGACCCAGGCCCTACTTCCCTGATTTTGTGTTGTAGTGAGGTCATTGGCCGGTCTTATCTCAGATTGTCCAGTGCTCTTTAGATATGGGTGAGTTCCTAGCTCCCTGAAGGAGGGGTGGTGATCCCCTTCTGAAAAAGCTTCTTTAGCCCTGGAGAACCTAGCAAACTACAGGCCTGTCTAACCTCCCTTTTGTGGAGAAGGTTATTGAGAAAGTTGTGGCTGCTCAAATAGATAACCATCTAACCATCCATAATTTATCTGAACCTCTCAATCTGGTTTTCGTAAGAGGCATAGTACTGAGACTGCTCTGGTTCAGGTGCTCAGTGATCTCCTGATGGCGAGAGATTGGAGACACCGTTCTATCTTGGTTCTCCTTGATCTATCATCAGCTTTTGATACTGTGGATCATGGGGTTCTGCTCAAGCCTGAGGTTCATCTATGGGCTGTCCAGTACAGTCCTCAGAAGGTTTCATCTTTCCTCGCTGGGAGAATGCAGAGAGTGGTCTCGGGTTTGTTTTCATCCGAGGCCTTCTCTCTGCTTCTTGAGTACCTCAGGGTTCGGTGCTGTCCCCATGTTATTCACAGTATATACTACCCTCGGAGACATTGTAAGACAGTATAAGCTGAGGTTTCACTGCTATGCTGATGATACCCAGCTGTACCTGTCTTTACGCCTGACCAGGTTGGTGATATCTCGGTACTGAACAACTGCCTCAAGAAATCCAAGATTGGATGAATTCCAGTGGTCTAAAGTTGAACCCAGGAAAGACTGAGGTTTTGGTTGTGGACCGGGTCATGGGGTAGAGGGATTGAGGACTGGGCTTCCTTCTGGTTTAGTCCTGGGAGGCCAGATTCTCACCTCAACGGGTATGTAACCTGGGAGTGGAGCTTGGCGATGGTCTGACTCTTGACATCAGGTATCGGCAGTCGTCAAGCTGGCCTTTTTCCATCTTAGGAACATTGCCAGGATTAGGCACCTTATTCCATCCAGTGACTGCCTGTTTTGGTCCATGCCTTTGTGACATTGCGCCTTGATTAGTGCAACTCCTTAATCTAGGGCTTCCTGGGGTTGATATCCGCGCTTGCAGCTAATGCAGAGCAGCGGCGTTTGTTGACTGGGGCATCTAGAAGATCTCATGTCACCCCTGTGCTGCATGCTCTGCACTGGCTGCCAATACAATGTCGGATCACCTTTAAAGTAGGTCTATTGACCTACAGAGAGCCCTATGGTTGGGTCGATTACTTGAAAGAGCTCTTGGTTCCTTACACCCCTTTGCGACAGCTCCGCTCGGCTGACGAGGGGTTGCTGGAGATTCCAGGGTTAACTTAAAGTCATCTGGCGCATGTACCTTTGAATTTGCGGCACCTACCCTCTGGAATTCTCTGCCCCATCAGCTCCAGGAGTGCAGAACGGTGTGGAGTTTTAAGCAGGCACTAAAGACTTTTTATGGGGCAAGACATTTCCTGTTTTATCGTAATTTTATACTGTATATATTTGTATATGTGTTTTGTTCGTATTAATATTGTACAGTGCTTTGAAATATTGAAAGGCTAATTAAATAAATGTTATTATTATCATTATTATTAATTCACTGTAAACTGAGGAAATGCTGCACAGGGAACTGGGTGCTGCCCGTGAGAAACTGCAGATCTTACTTCGGGAAGGCTTTTTGCTGGGACCATGGAAACTTTTAGCTAGCAGTCTACTACGGAGACCATCCTCGGACGTCAGTGATCTGGCGTCAGTACAGGCTATATAAGGGTTGCCCTCACACCTACCTCAGTTCTTTTCCGCTGTTGACCCGTGCATGTTGGAACAAGTGAATGTCGCCTACAGTCGGCTGCCATTTCCTCGTTCCCTTGCTTTTTATTTTCTTTATTTCTACAGTCAGGGAAGGCCTTGCTCCATACTTCGATGTTCACAGAAAGTTGCAGTATAATACAAGCGGCACCAAGTCTTTGGGGAAAACTGACCAGTTGTTGGTTTTGTTCACCCCTGAGAGAGGGTGCTCTTGTTTCAAACAGTGTTTGTCTAAGTGGTTAGCAAATTGCATTGTTTACTGCTACCACAAGTACAAAGCCCTTCTGGGGGTGTTCAAGGGCCATTCCACCAGGGTTATGACTGCCTCTACAGCTTGCTTCAGAATGTGTCTGCTGCTGACATCTGTGCAGCTGCCACCTGGAGTTCTGTCGCACTTTCACCAAGCATTACAGTTTGGACATTGCCTCTAGGTGCAGAGCCAACTTCGGCCTGGCAGTCCTTCAGGGCCTTCTGTCATGAACACTCGACTACTGTCTGGTCCTCCTCCCATTGATTTCATCCTGGTGATACGTACTGCCTAGGACTCAGTCCTACCGGTGTGGCCTGCTGCAAGAGCCTTCCTCAGTAAGATAGAACAGTTACATAAGAACTTACTGTAGAGTAGATCTTTGAGAGAAGCTCTTGCAGCAGCTCTCTCCTCCCTCCTTCCCCTGCTCCTCTTTCTATGTTGCACATGCCTGCTCTTATAGGTTCTCTCAATAACTAGATCGATTCTCCATCAGCTGCCATGCAGTCTCCAGCAGGAGTACTGAGGTAGGTGTGAGGGACTGCCCTGTATAGCCTGTACTGGTGTCAGATGATGGCGTCTGTGGGCGGTACCCGTGGTAGACTGGTAGCTAGAAATTTTCCATGTGGTCCTGGTGCCTGGCACATAGTCCTACTGGTGTGGCCTGCTGGAAGAGCTTCTCTTGAAGATCCACTGTTGCAGTGAGTTCTTACGTAACTGTACTTTATGTATTCAGAGAGTGAACACTCACCACCTTAGAATCATTCATGGATGCTTGGGCTGTAGTGCTAAGTCCATTACATGGTGCAGCAAAAAGCAGTTTAAAAGGCTCTGCTGGTCAGGGCCTTTGTGCACAAATAAACGACTTAGCACTATAGTCCGGGTGTCCGTGAATGGTTCCAAGTGGAAAGAGCTCTGTTTGTCTGAGTACACAATGCTAGCTCACTGTAGTCACAAGAAAAGTGGCGTTAATCTGTGTTTAAAACAGCGAATAGTGGTGGAAATCTGGAGATAACCACATTTAGAGAAGTGCTCCATCAGTTATTTCAAATATAGAAAAATATTAAAGCTGACTCAAAGCGGAAAAAATGCACCTTGAAAAATGAGAAAAACTGCTATCTAAAATGGAATGGTAGATCTTACTTGAAGGTTCCTTCAGTAAGTCATCATATGGGACTGGCGCCACCTGGCATCGGGCCACATGGCAGAACTTTTCTAGAAAACACCTGATGGGGACTACCCACCCGTCACGTGCGGACGTCAGCGTGACTGTATATAGTGGGTGGTTCCCCGCCCCTCCAGGTCTTTCCGCCATCGCCTCATATCAGTCGCATAGCAGACTTCAGTAGCAATCATCGAGAAAGTTCCTCTGCGTCGGTTTTTCCTCAATTCTCTAATATTTCCTATAGCTTTGATGTCTTCTCGAAGAAAAAGTGCTCTGCTTGTGGAGCATAGATCCCTGCACAAAGACGGACATCAGAAGTGCGTCTTTGCCTAGGGCCTAACCATCCTATCTCCTCATGCCCTGACTGCCAGTCTTTCAACCAGGACACTAAAAACGAAGGCAACAGGCATTGGAGGCCCACCTTCTTAAATCCCATCTGGCCTCCTGGAGAAAAGGATGGAACACCTCAGGGATTCGTCTGAAAAGTCTTCCCTCTAAAAGCATAAAGAGAGACTGGGAGGCGGGCTCGCTCCACAGCGGCCTTAAGGCTGTCCACAAGCAAGGCCCCTTACTGCTGAATGCAGACGGTAAGTCGGACAAAACTCCAGCAGCTAAATTGGCCATCAGCTCCTCCAGCAACCGCACCGCCTCCTACCGAAGTTGGCCCCAGCTCCTCGGAGACCAGGCGTAGCTGCTAAGTCGACTGCCGGGGGCAGTCGCCCGCCACGGTCGATAACTCGCCAAGGGCTCCTCCTCTGACTGCCCGACCTTGCCCGCTAAGATGGCTGTCTCCGATGACCACACTGGCCTGGTTCCCGTCGGGGCCTAATGGCGACCCACCCGACGTCGAGGCGGAACCAGAGGAGAAGCCCCTCTCCTCCTGTTACTGTGCCGCGTCCTCAGAGTCTTCCCTGGGCGCGTCCGGCGATAGTCTTGGAGACACCCATCGAGCCTCTCGATTTTAGGGGTTCTTCACCACGCTCTCTCTCAAGAGGGCCCCACACAGGAGGCTCCTTCACGGCCGTCTGGCCTACCTGTGGAGCTCCTCCGCCTTCTGGCGGGACACCAGCGCTTCCTCCGCCGCCAGTGATCCTGGCGACAGTCCATTGCGGGGTCCGACCGACAGGCCTTTACCTCTGGCCCGGCGCGGAGCTCCCTCGTCAGTCGGCGGACCCTCTTCCAGTGCCGGATTGGGTTAGCCAGTACCGTCGGTTCCTTCGGCGTGGGCTGTCCGCGCCTAATCCTCCTCCTATTTACACGACAGCAGGTCCGATGTGGATTCCCCCACGCCTGATCCGTCATCGGAACTCTATTCCAGGCCCCAAACTGTCCCCCATTACCCTTTTGGGTATCCTGAGATCCCTGCCCCCGGATTGGATCCTGATTGGAGCCATTTTGGGCAGTTCCACCATGGTTACAATCCATATTCCCTTATATGGGTTTCCAGGGTATTATCCCCTCGGTCACCCTCCTTCTCCATCTCCTCTTCCTCCTCCTCCTCCTCCCCCCAACCTCCACGGCTCCGGCTCCTCCTCCTTCTCTGGTGGTTCGGTTTCAAGACTGTAATTCAGTCTTGGTGACGAGCTAGGTCTGAGCTGGTCACGGATCTAAAGCCAGACTCCCACAGCCGCAGCTTCCTAGATCTCCTTCCCGAGCAGTTCTGTTTCCACCGTCCCGTCTTGGGAAGACTCAGCAGGAGGTCACCCTCAGGGATTTTCGTCGTTGCCCTGTTTTTTGTTTTTTTATACTTTGTTTATTTGGAACATTTCATTGTCACTTACATCTTGTTACCATAGTCACAAAATGACATTCCATTTTCTCTTCATTTGTAAGACATATTATACATTCCATTCTTGTTCAGTTCAATTCTAAATAAAATCTTCTTACATACCCTTACAGGCATCTGGCTTGCATTTAACTCTAATATTATATAAAACTAACTGCTAACTATTAACTATTAACTATGGGGAGTAGATAACAATTTATTTTGGCTGATATCTAGTTCACAAAGGCATGGGGGAGAGGGGACAGTCAATTTATTTGATCCATAGAATTCTTATATAAATCCCAATGTGTCCATCTATTATTATATAAGTTATACTGTGGTTTACAGCAAAAGTAATTCTCTCCATTGCTTGAATTTGATATATTATCGGAGCCAGTCTACAAGCTCCGGTGGGATTCTGCAACCACTTTTTCGTATTGCTTTCAATGCAGCAATATTCAGCACAGCCATAAGTACTTCTCTTCTTTACCTTTAATTTCCAAGGACTTAGCCCCAGTATAACATTTTCTGGGCTTATGTTGGTGCTTAAACTAAACAGTGTACTAAGATGGTACACTACCGCCTGCCAATATGTCCGTAGCATTGGACATGCCCAAACTATATGTGCCATGTAGGCCTCTACACAACCACATCCTCTCCAGCATACATCACTGGAGCTCATGCCCATTTGAACCTGTTTGCTTGGGGTTGAAGTATCTTACTTTGATCTTCCAGGCAAATTCTTGCCACATCGAGAGGATGTGAGTGCGCCAGCTCTTCTGAAAACCTGGCACCATTGTATTTGATTAAGTCGTATCCCCAGCTCTTGCTCCCATCTCTTCTGTATAGAGCATGTGCTATGTGTTCTATCTGCTATTGAGTTCCAATAGAGCATTGTTATTGCTCCTTACCATGGTTGAGCTCCAGGTTGATTCAAGTGCTTTGGGGTAGGGTCTCTGGTCCTCATAAAAGACTTTTTGTAATTTATCATTTATATAGTTTCTTAATTGGTAATAATATATGAGATCTCTTTCTGTCCAATTATATAAAACTTGAGCTCTTTCAAATGGCAAGATGGTCATGCCATGGAGCAACTGCCACACAGCACATACTCCTCTCTCTCCTGCTTTTATACCAATTAAACACCTTAGCAGGGGTAAAGTTCCTGTCTGCAGACCACCATATATATTCCCACATATAACCCGCTTGATACCAAACCATCCGGACAAGGTCACCCTGACCGAGGTCAGAGACTCCCCAACTCATGGTTTCTACCAAATGGGTCGAATAACCTGGAGCATAATTTTGTTCTCCCTACTTGTTGCAGTTCTAACTGTTGCCAATGAGCCCTGTAACTCTGGTGGGCCCATAACAATGCAATTTTCATCTGGACTACAATCCAGTAATCACCAACGATGGACAGGCTCTACCTCCTTCCTGTTTCAGTAGAAACAGGTTTTCTTAGCTATTCTGGGTGGTGTTTCCCATATATATAACATGACTCCACCTTTGCCAACTGTTAATTTCCTTTTGTGGGATAATACATGGAACCGTTTGAAATAAGTACAAAAATCTCGAGCAGTATATTTGTTTTAATTATTTGTAACCTCGAATAGAATAGGAAGGGTATACAGCTCCATCTCTGAAGGTCTGCTAGCAACTGCTTAATCAGGGCGGAAAATTGTCAGCATATAATGTTGATGGGGATTTACCTAACATAACTCCCAGGTATTTTATAGTCTCACAATCCCATTTCATAGGGTACTCAGATTTAATCTCTTCGGTATAGTGCAGACATTACCAATACCTCCGTCTTTGACCAGTTTAGAGTATAGCCTGATATAGCGGAAAAAATATCAATTTGTTTGAAAACCTTAGGCAAGGATTCAGTGGGTTAGATCAAATACAAGAGGACATAATCCGCGATAAAGACAGTTTTGTGAGTAATATTTCCTATATCCACCCCTCAATCGTTGTATCCATCCGGATACTCTGAGCTAAAGGCTCTATGTATAGGGCGAGTAGGGGGAAAGGGGCATCCTTGTCAGGTCCCCTCTCCAGTTTAAAGGAGGTAGATATATGACCATTTGCCCTGACATATGCAACAGGGTGGGCATATAACTTGGCTATGAAGTTCAAAAGGGTGCTGGGAAGCTGAAGCCAGCCAGGGCACCCACAGGAAGGACCATGATACTTGATCAAAGCTTTTCGCATCCAGACTCATCACGTGGCGGAATCCTCAATTTTGCAAGTATTCAATTACATTCACAGATCTCCTTGTGTTGTCTGAAGTTTGCCTTCCTGATACAAAGCCTGTTTGACCTAAATTGACTAATTCTGGTAATAAACTTTCTAGCCTTCTGGCCATAGCCCCTGTTACTATTTTATAGTCTGTATTTAATAAGGAAATTGGTCTGTAAGAGGAACATAAAGTAGGGTCCCTGCTGGCCTGCAACACCGAGATTATAGTCTGAGCCCAAGAGGGGCACATCTGTTTCCTCCCCACAACAATTGCATGCCTCCTTAACAGAGGCGTAATGGTCTCTCTGAAAACCTTATAAAACTCATTTGGGAGACCGTCTGTGCCAGGACATTTTCCTGCTTTCAAATGGGAAATTTCTGCTTGTATCTCCCCACGAGAAAGGTGCAACTAAAGTCTTTTGTTGCTGATTGGTTAATTTAGGTAGTTGGAGGGTCAGATATCCCTGAATAGCCTCAGGAGTCGGATTCACTCCTTGACCATATAATGTTTGGTAAAAATATTTAAAAGACTCGGTTATTCCTTCCATATCAAATTTCCATGTCCTATCTTTTGGGTCAAAGATTTTTGGTATGCATGCTTTGGCCTTCCACTGCCTGAGCCTGCTAGATAGAAATCTTAATGCCCTCGGGCCCCTCATAGTACCTCTGCCTTAAATATATCAATTTTTGTTCCATTGGATAGTCCAATATTTCTATAAGCTCCCTCTTCAACTTCTTCAGTAATTTTCCCTTTCCTTACTTAATTGTTGCTGCTGTTGATATTCCAAGGTGGCTATTTGATTTTGTAAATAAGCTTTTCTCACCTCCTCAACTTTTTATTTCTGGAGGAAAGCTCTATAAACTTACCCTGCACTAAAGCTTTTACCGTATCCCATAAAATCCTGGAGCTATTTCAGGGTCTTTATTTTCCCTAACCGCTTGCTCTATTAATTTTTCTATTGTCTCCTTGGTCTCTTCTTTGTGGAGTAGGGAGAGATTCAATCTCCAGAAAGTATTGCGTTTAGTAGGACCAACTTAAGTTTCATGTAAATTGGGGCATGGTCCGATAATGTTATATCACCCAACCAGGAGTCTGTGCTCAGGGACAGAGAAGTCTCTGGACACTAAAAAGTAGTCCAATCATGAGTATGTTTGGTGTGCTGCAGAAAAAAAGTATATTGCCTACTGCGTTTATGCATCTGCCTCCAGACATCCATGAGACCAAGTTCACCGATTAATTTTACCACCTTATTGGCTGTCCCTCTCTCTTGTCGGACCACCCCACCAGATGTATCTTTGTGTGCATTAAATCGCAGATTTAAGTCCCCTCCTATAATTAAATGACCTTCCAGCCCACTCAGATATTTTGAGAAAAAACTCTCTGTAAAAGAAAAGTCTGAACCGGAGGAGCATACACGAAAATCAGGAGACAACCGTACCATCATACTTGCCCTTTAACCCAACAAAGCAGCCCTCTTTATCTTTAATGGTATCTAACACCTTGAAAGGGATCAAAATGACTGAACCCGGCGCCTACCCCTTCTATATGATGTAGATAAGGCTACCTGATAACCAAACTTCTTAAGCTTATCGTGCTCAACCTGGTTCAGGTGCGTCTCCTGCAGCATTATAAATGTTGCTTGCGATTTCCGCAGAAAGGACATAATTCTTCTTCTCTTGATTGTGTGTGTTAGACCATTTACATTAAATGACAGTATTGTTAATTCGGACTTATCATTTTCCATTAAAATTGAGCAATACCTTTGTATAATTCTCCATATGGGTCTTACCACCCCACCTCACCCCATCAAGTCAGCCTTAATATACTCCCCATTCACACTTATAACCATAAACTGTAGTAAACAAAACCACATTGAAACCATAGATGTGGAACCAAATATGATTACTTTGAATTAATTTTAACTTGTACTTCCAAATGTGGAAACCCTTAATATACAGAGGTTTCTAATGCCAGTAGTAGTCTCCCTCTACTGGGATGAGGAATGTTCTTTACCACACCAAATGTGGTGTTCCTCATGAGCCTGGAGAGATTGTATTACCAGGCTCCAATATAAACAGGTACCGTGACATCACTTAGCCAACAGCTGAACGGTATTAGCCCTTTAGACTTCCCTCATCCCCGAGAAGACAAACCATGTTATTTATCATACCGTCCTGTGACAAATTAAACCAACCCACATAACTATTTTGGCTTGAGTACTATTTAGTTATGAAGGTCCAATAACTGTTTGTAAAGGCCGACTTAGGTTTCAGTTCAAGAAATACCCATCCTGTATTAGGCGGGAAAAATAAAAGGAGGAGAGTCGGGCCAAGTCCTAAGTCTCTTCGGGTGATCAGACAGCTGCCCTGAGAAAGCAAGAACTTAAAAACACCCACAAAGCCCCTTCTTAAGCAATGTCCCTTCTTAAGTTTACTTCAGGTCGGCCTGTTCGTTATCGGTTCCTTATGTAAAGCGTAAACTTAGCTGTACAGACCAAGTGTGGATTTTATTTCGTCTAGTTTTCTATCTCTCTGGTACCATACCGACTTCTTCCAGAAGAAGAAAAAGAACCACAACTCTGCTCAGTCTCAGGTGTCATTCTGTAAGTCGCCTCGGCTATCCTGTAGCTTCTGGAGCAAGTTTTCATTCAGTGAGGATGGGTGCTAGTGATGATGCTTCTTTGTTGCACCTCTTTTCCTTTTGCCCAGGAGATTGCCCAGTCAAGGAATTTTCCAGTGCCCTCTGGGAGGTTGAGTTTTATCTCTGAAAACTTGTGGATCCATCAGGCCTTTTCCGTAAGTGCTCCTCTGGCTTCTTGGGAGTATTGTATGTTTAACATCTTCAGGCCAAAACCCTTAATTTTGCAGGAAAGGGGTGTGAAAGCGAGCCTTAGTTTTAAGAGCTTAATTATGCTCGCATTGGGAGCATTGTCTCTGAAATTCCTGTGGGTAGTCATGATCAAAGTATAATCTATGATTCAAGTCGTGGCCTCTTTCAGTCTCAGGCCCTTATTAATATGTCCTCCTTTGTCTTGTAACTGTTGAATTTAATAATGATGGAGCGGGGTCTTGTGCCTCCTCTGTAGGTTTAGGTTGTAGGGCCCTATGTGCTCTCTCGATGTTCAATGGATATCCTGGGGAGCTGTAAAACATCTACCAGGAGGTCAGATAGAAACTCATGCATAAGTCCCACTTCGAATCTTCAGGTAGGCCGTACAGCCTTATGTTCTCCCTACGTGATCGGCTCTCAAGGTCAATACATTTCTCCTGTAATTTCTCTGTTTGGGCAATCAGGGCCTGCAAGATTTTTCCATTTTGCAATCGCCATCTTCGGTTTGCAGCAATTCACTTCTCCGCCCCTCCACGTTGCTCTAGCCCAGATAACTTTTGTTCTAGGTTCCTGAATTCCAGCTTTGTTTCCGCTCTCATTTCTCTGATTTCTCTAAATAACTGCTCGAAGCGTGAGCGAGATAGGTGTTCCGTCTCTTCCTCTGTGTCGGCCATACTAGAAGGAGAAGGGCTGCGACTCGGCCTTCTGGAAGGTAACTCGATTTCCTCTCATCTTGCAGATTTTGCTTGGGTTTTGACCTGTCCCTGCCGGCTTGTCTTTAGACGACTTGTGGTTGTCATTTTAGTCTTTTGTCCCACTATTGTGGTTGTTTTTGTCTCCCGGGCAGGCCAGGCGAGGAGCTAGCTTCACTTGCTCCTGCTGGCTCATGACATCACCGAAGTCTTCCGTCGTTGCCCTGTTGAGGCGGAAGACAGTTCCACAGGAGGGAGGACTCCGAGGAGGAGGAGGAACAATGGAGGACCCTGAGGATACAAAGGAAGGACCTCACCTAAATCCCTTCCGGAGGATACTTCCTTTTCAGACCTCTTGGGGACCTTCGAGACCATTTCGACTGGGAGTGAGGATCAGGCTCCTATCGGCAAAGACTCACGGAACATCTTGATTTAGAGTCTCTGCCGTCTATTCCCATCCCCATGGATGGGTCCTCATCAAGACCTCACCACTACCGTCTGGCAGATGCCTCATTCGATCCAGGCTGTCCCCAAGAGGGTGGACAGGCTCTGGAGTACCCTAAGGGCGCACCCTTTTAAAGGCTCATCCTAAGGCAGACTCTGTGGTCATCTCTACTCTTATGACCGCTCTACAGCTCCCAGGTACATAGGCACAACACCTCCAAACAAGGAGTGAGGCTGATGGACCAGTTCAGGAAGAAAGTTTACTCCTCGGCCTCGTGCACTCTTCGCTCCCTTAGTTCGTGGCCCATATGGTATCTCATCAGAAACAGACTGTGGCCAGGTTGGAGGCGAGGTCAATCCATGGACCCATCACCCCTTAAGGAGGAATTCAGCTAGGATCTCCGCCTTTCAAGATCTCCTGTAGGCATGCTCTTGAGCCACCTCGACTCCGTTGATTTGGTGGCCCGTACCTCAGCAACTGCCGTTGCCCACTGACGGCACTCATGACTTACGTCTCTCTGAACTCGCCAATGAGGTCCAGTCGGCATTCAGGATGCCCCTTCAGGGCTTAGTCCTTTGGAGGAGATACCAAGGACATTATAGCGGATTTACAGGACAAGGGCATAGCCCTTAAATCCGTTAGGTCCATGTACCGATCAGGCACTCAGCAACAACAGCAGCCCTTTTGGAGAAGGACCGGGAGGCAGCGAAAAAATGCTCAGCAGAGACGCCAAGTTAAGTGTAAGGCCATGGTTACTGCTACCCCGCTCCCAGAATCAGCGGCGTTAGAGGAACCTCCTCCAGGCATCCGCCACTTCTTGACTCCTGCCCACTGCACCCTCCAGTATTTCGACGAGGGCAGGTGGGGAAGATTCACCACCACCGCAGCGCGGGAGTGGGGCGTCCGCCAGACGAATGGGTCCTGCAACTGGTGTCTGTCGGACACACCATCGATTTCTGGAGATGCCCCAGACACTCCTCCACGGAGGTCCTCTTGCTCCCAGGATCAGGCCCTCCTGCTCTCTCATGAGGAGGTCAGTGCGCTCTTGTTCAAAGAAGCAATCGAGCCAGTCCCCTCAGGCAAAAGGAAAGGGTTTACTCCCATTTCTTTCTAGTTCCAAAAAGACTGGGGACTTCAGACCCATTCTCGATTGAGTCACCTCAGCCAGTATGTAGAGTACAAGAAGTTCTGCATGCTGGCCTTCAGAAGTCTACTTCCTCTCCTGTTGGAGGATCATTGGCTCTGTGCCCTGGACATGCAGGATGCCTACCTGCACATCCCTGTCTTCCCAGCCACCGCCGTTTCCTGCATTTTGTTTACAAGGGGCATTTCCAGTTCTATGCGCTCCTTTTGGTCTGACCGGCACCCAGAGTTTTTATCAAGTGCCTGGCGGTGGTAGCGGCATTTTTACGCTGCAGGGTATGCGGTGTTCCTTACCTGGACGACCTGATGATCTCAGCTCTGTCCAGGGGATCTGTTATTATAGCTCTGACTTTCACACTGGACCTCTTCAATCGACTGGGGATAACAGTCTGCATCCCCAAGTTGTCTCTAGTACCGTCCCAGAGACTGCAGTTTATTGGGGCAGTTCTGGATACGGGTCCAGTGCAGAGCCTTCCTTCCTCCAGACAGGGTGGAGACCTTATCGGCAGGCTCACAAGGTAGCCTGTCTCAGGACCATTCCTGCCCGAGGGTCCTTCGACTTTTAGGGCTGATGGCAGCCTCCATCACCGACCGTTCCCCTAGCAAGGCTGCAGATGCGAATCACACGATGGTCGTTAAGGTGCAGTGGGACCAGCTTCTGGATGACCTGGACCATCTGGTCTTAGTCTCTTCAGCGGTCCAGAGGATCTACAATGGTGGGAGAATCCACACAATCTTTCCTAGGACTTCCGTTCCGGAACCCTGCCCTGGCAGCCACCCTCACCACGGATGCCTCGAATATGGGGTGGGGGCTCATCTGGGGATCACCAAGCACAAGGCCTTTGGTCAGGCCTAGAGACTTCTCTCCACATCAGTGTTCTGGAGCTCAGAGCGGTCCTATATGCCCTCAGGCTTTTCAGACCTTGCTACCCAAGGGAGCGCTGCTTATCCAAACAGATAACATGTGGTAGTTTGGTACATCAACAGGCAAGGAGGATCCCGTTCAGTATCCACTTTGCAGGAAGCGACTCGGTGTGGAACTGGGCAGTCCAGCACCTTCTGGTCCTGGTTGCCGTGCACGTTCCCAGGCATTCTAAGCGTTTGGTGGACAGTCTCAGCAGAACTCGAACCCTCACCCACTGAATGGGAATTACATCAGGAAGTGGCAAACTCCATCTTCGGAATTGAGGCGTCAGAAATTGGCCTCTTTGCCTCCCAATCCAGCGCCAAAACTTCCCAAGTTTTTCGCTCGTTCAGAACCACATGCTTTTGGAGCAGCGCGTTGTCTCTATGCTGGACAGGGAAATTCTTGTATGCTTTCCTCCATTTCCCATTTTCAGAGAGTTCTCCTCAAACTTCAGGCGAAGGAGCAAAGATGATCCTCATTGCTTCCCTCTGGCGAGACAAATTTGGATCTTATCTGTGTCAGTCTTCGCCATTCATCACAGATGGGTGCTGGCCAAGATCAGGACCCATTAAGAACCTTTTTTAAAAGGATGAGAGTCGACGCGCATCGCTTGCCATCTCGAGGCCGGCGTACTACGTGGCGTAAAGTTAGCCAGATGGCTATGGCCGACTCAGCCTGCCTGATTCTTACGTCTCCACACCGTAAGAGGTCGCCTCGTGGGAAGCCAGCTGAAGAATTTTCAAACTTTTGAGCCCTTAGCCTTTTGTCGGTCGACAGTCCAGTGGGTTCCTGCTAGTTCTAGTCTGCCCTACTCGGCGTCGCTGGTAAGATCTTTCCATTTATTTTACAGTATAAGCGATGTCAAGTCTGTTTTGGTGTTTTTCCGTAGGTAGGTAACCGTGGTCGGAGGCAAAGAGTCTAAGGCGGGGTGGTCCCCTGCGTCGGTGCCCGTCGCGGCCGCAAGTGCTCCGTTACCGACCAGCATGACCGGTGTCTCTTGTGTCTTGGCCCGGTTCACGACATGGACCGTGCGATGCCTGCTTCTCCATGGACCGCCGTGTCCTCGAACAGCCAGCGTTTAAAGTAAAGCGGAAACTCCGCCGACTTTCGAGGTAGGATTCGCTCGTCGACCAAACCCGCTCTCGGCCTTTCCTCCGGGTCCCCTCCGGTTCTCTCTGGACCGAGGAGGAGAGAGCCTCGGCCTCTGTAGCCTAGCCTTGGCTGAGGCTCCTTCCCCGGCGCCGGAGGCCCGTCCGCTTCCTCCCGAGGCAGGCGGGAGGCGCTGATATGGAATCACCCTCGAGGTGAAGGCTCCCAGTGTCGCTCCAGCAGTCCGGAAGGCCGAGGTCGCCCTTGCGTCCTTGACGCCGTCGCTCGGTGCTGTCGCGGGGCCTTGGCGCCGTTCGGCAGTGCCATGGGCGTGTGTCGGCGCCGACTGCGTCTCTCGCGCCATGGGTCTTGTCGGCACTGTTCGCGGTGCCGACCCTGCTAAATGGCGCCGTGACCCTGGAATCGGCGTCGTCTTTATCATATCTTGCCTGGCGCCATCCTTAGTGCGAGGTTGAGCTCTGATGCCGTGGGGCTTTTGCGTCGTCCGTCGCCATTGGTGCTCCGGTGCCGTGAGGGTCTGGCGGTGCCGTGTTCAGCGCCGAGTCCGCCCTCGAGTCATGTGATCGCTTCAGTCCTCGGTGCTGTCCGGCGGCACCGAGGCCTGGCGTCGGCGTCGAGGCTGTTGCTGCAAGGCTACTGTCGTTGCTGTCTCTGTTCCTGGTACACGCCCTGGTGCTGGTAGGCTAGCGGTGCTGCAGCTGGCCTAGTTCAGGACCTTTGGCCCGTGCTGCCCTGCGCCTTCTGCCAGTGCCGCTTGCGTGGCTGTGGAGGGTGCAGGTGCCCCTTGAGCCACTGCTTTGACTTCTGGGCCCTTTGGTAAGAGTCGTCTTCCTCGCCCTCCCTACCGTCTGGCTTAAGGCCTCAGACTCTACCTCTTGAGTCAGAGTCGGGCTCGAGTCGAGCGGCAGTCACACCATGGGGTTGTCTGCAGAGGAGGGACGAGCAGTGGTCTCCAGCGGGTCTCAGTCAGCCCCCTACTGAGGTGCGTCTGGTTCCCCCGAGGTTAGGGTCAGTGGTACTGACCAGCAGGCTGTGGTGCGTGCCATCATTGCCATGCAACCTGGCCTTGGGAGGTTTCTTGACCCTCGGCGGTGGTACCCCTCAGGTGGTGTGTCTCGGCGCCCAACTTTAGGGCCTATCGGAAGCCACAGGAGGAGGTGCTGCTCCTGGGTCTCCCCTTGAGGCAGCCCAGAGTTGCCAGCTTCCTAGGCTGGCCCTTTCGAGGACTAGGACTCTCTTGGACTCCGAGGGTCGGCGGTGTTGGGGTCGGAGCGTCGACCTTTCTCTGGGACCCACCTGGGCCCTGGACGAGCAGTGTGGACTTCTGCCTTCCCTTCTGGTTCCTTGAGAGGTCCCATTCTTTGGAGGCAGGGGACTGTCCTTCTGGATCTATACGGCCCGGTGCGCCTCACTTGAGGGATTCTTCTGGGCGCAGCCTGGGCAGTACCAGCGTGGTTGTACAGCTGTCGGCTCGCGGAGTCTTCCAGGACACCCTCCGGGGTCCATGGTCCGCTCCCTAGTCCTGGCAGAGGTCAGGCGACTTCCTCTCTTGGCTCTGCCCCTCCCTCTGCCGCCTTCTCCAAGCGTTCCCAGGTATTCTTGGTCCATGGCCCTCTCACCTGGGAACAGTTCAGAGCGGTGGCTGCTCGGTTCCCTGCCTACATTAGGGCCATGGACAGCCAGATTTTCAACCTCCCCGAGCAGCCACTCTCAGGCGCATGGTGACCTCCAGCTCCTCATCCCCTCTTCAGGGAAGAGGAACCGTCTGTCCATTTCTCTCCTGCCGCTGATCTCTCTGAGTATCAGCGTTTCCTCCGTGAGGGATGCTGGAGGACCTTCACCTCTCTCCCTGTCCGTGAGCAATCCTGAGCATCGGCGCCGCCTTTCTAGGCGGTTTCAGTGCGACCACCCTTGTGGTGCCGCCCTGGCCTGCTCCCTTGGGAGGCGTCCATGCGTTTCTGGCAGAGCCCTTCTCCGGAGTTCCTGCCCCTAGGGACCTCAGCCAGAGTATGCGGTCCCCAAGTCTCCAGGTTCTATGCCTCATCCACAGTCGGATTGCGCACCTGGACACTCCTGACGAGCTAGCGCCCTCCACCGTGGCCGGCCCCAGATCAGGACTCTTGGATTTTGATTTCTGGGGGAGGAGGACTTCTACTCGGCACGGTTGCTTCTCTCCATCTCCGCTCATCAGGCCCACTATGCAGCCTACAGCACGTTCTTGTGGTCAGCTTGGGTCAGATCCTAGCTGCTTTGCCTGACTCGGAGCAAACCAAGCAAGCCATCGCACTCTCTGCACGTGGCCTGGAGCTAGCAGGCACCAAGCAAGGGCATCTTCACGCACGCCAACGAGGTAGCTACCAGGGTAGTAGGGACAGCGATCTGCACCAGGAGAGATCGGCGATGACCGCCTTTCCTGGTTGTCACCCTTGGCCCGGCGAGGGTGATTTGCTCCGCTCACCAGGGCACCTATCTCTTTTCCCATAGAGGCGAGACGGCGTTTGTCAGGGCAAATTTCTTCCCACTCCGGGGACCCTGTCTCACTCTCCCACTCTTGGGCCTCCTCCAGGCCCAGAAGGTTCCCAGTGTGTCACCCACTGAGGGCTAAGAGACACTGTCCCTTAGGGTGCAATTAATCAACCCCTCCGGGGGCTTGAGTACTCACCCATCTGTGATGAATGGTGAAGATTGGCACAGATAAGATATGAAAATTACGTACCTACCGTAATATGATCTTTCTGTAGTAGCTTCATCATTCATCCTAATCCCTCCCATCATCCCCTGGGGCTCCAGTCTCTGGATCCTCCTCCTCTGTGCCTACCCCTCTTTTTGAGCGGGTAAAGTTGGGACACACAGGAGGGTAGTTTCTTCCCCAAGGGGTACAGTTAGAGTGGCATTTCTTCTCTACTACTTATCTTCACCCTACTTGAGGTGGGAACTGGTGGTTGCTCTCTTTCTGTTATCCATCTTTAAAAAAAAAAAAAAACTCCCTTTTTTCACCAAATATCTTTACAGAGAGAGTACTGAGTCCCTGTACCTGTCCTTCTCCAGAATAGCCGACTCTGCTTTTGGGGTATTGCCAGTTATTCTGTGCCTTGAATTCTGGCAAATGAGCTTTACCACTCCTTGCAGTTCCTATACAGTCTGGTGACGGACAGGGTCCTGGATCCTTGTTACCTCCTCTCTCCTAAATTCTCTCCCTCTCCCTCCCTTCCTCCTTTTCCAGAGATTGGGGCCCCTACCCAATCCCCTTAGTTGTACTTCCACTATGCTGTCCTCTCAGTCGTTATTTCTCCTTTTAGCTCAGTTTTTCTCTTCCTTTTCTGTCCCTTGGACTCTCTTGTACCACCCTCCATCCCTTCCTCTTACCTCTCCGGCGACTCAGAACTGGTAGGCAGGCGAGTGGAAGCACAAGCGTAACGGCTAATCCTCCAGGCGCCACGTAGTACGTTGGCCTTGAGGGCAGCGCCCGATGCGCGTCGACTCCGCTATCCTTTAAAAAAAAAAAAAAAAAGGTCCTCAAGGGTCCTGATCTCCGCCAGTACCCATCTGTGATGAATGGTGAAGATACACAGAAAGATCATAATTACGGTAGGTACATAATTTCTATTTTCCGCTGCTACAACAGCTTTCCGGGAACCACCAGTTTCACTTCACTGACCCTCAATCTCCTGACCCAGAATCAGAGCAGGCTGGTCCATTCGGGGCTCAGGAC
Organism: Neoceratodus forsteri; assembly: GCA_016271365.2. Classification (NCBI taxonomy): domain Eukaryota; kingdom Metazoa; phylum Chordata; order Ceratodontiformes; family Ceratodontidae; genus Neoceratodus; species Neoceratodus forsteri. Next base: position 553,037,359 of record JADMNL010000023.1, on the reverse strand, counting down.
CCTAGATCTTCATCGTGGTTCCTTCAGACATAGTGATTTCTCGCTTTAGGGTCTCCTCTAGAGTGGCTCAGGTCCTCATAGAGGCCAGGAACCAGTCCACCGTTCCACTTATGCTATGAAAGGAGCGGTTTCGATCTGGGCTTCTGCTCAGGGCTGGGACCCTTCTCCTGTTCAGCCCCTCAAGTCATGGAATATCTTCTCCATTTATCTGACTCTGGTCTGTCCTATTCTTCATTGAAGGTCCATATCTTGGCCATTTCTGCATACCACGAGCTAGTGGACAGTACACCCGTGGCTCCGTTGGAAGTCTCAAAGACCTTTCTGAAAGGCATCCTCCATCTGAAACCCCCGTCCATGACCCAACTCCACCTTGGGACCTGAACTCGTTCTAGAAAAGCTCACCCTTCCTCCTTTAGAACGGCTATGAGCTGTGATCTGCGCTTCCTGTCCTGAAAGACTCTTTTCTGGTGGCTATCACCTCCCCAAGGATTTCAGAGCTTCATGCTCTATTCTGTAAGGAGTCCTACTTGATTTTCCATAGGGACCGGGCAGTCCTTAGGACACAGCTAAGGTTTCTTCTCAAGGTGGTGTCAGAATCCACACTGAACCAATCAGTGGAGCTTCGGTCTACTCCCGTCCCCTTCCAACAAGGGTGAGGCACTCCTTCACACGATGGATGTACATTGGATCCTCGGTGCTATACTCACCAGACTAAAGAGCTCCGCTCGTGTGATCAGCTATTCATCTCGTTTGCCCCTAGGACTAGGGGCAAGTCGGTTTCTAAGCAGGGCCTTTCCAAATGGTTAGGAAACTGCATTCAGTACTCTTACAAGAGTATGACAAACCTCTTCCGGGTTCCATAAGAGGTCATTCTACTAGAAACGCGGCTGCCTCTAACGCCTTCCTTGAACGTTCGGCCAGCGGACATCTGTGCTGCCGCTGGTTGGAGTTCGTCACACACCTTTAGCAAACACTACCGTCCTGGACATTGCCTCTAGGCGGAGGGCTAGCTTTGGATTAGCCGTCCTGCAAGGCCTATTGTCCTAAGCTAGGTCCTTTCTGGACTTCAGCTGTCCTGCTGGAGCTAGTTTCCACCTCCCTAGTTTCTCGGTCTCTCTCGAGGGACTGCTTGGGACTCTGTCCCGTATGTAATGACCTACTGAAGGAACCCTCTCAAAGTAAGATAGTACAGTTACATAGGAACTTACCGTAACAGTAGATCTTTGAAGAGGTTCCTTCAGTAGGTCATATTTCCCCTCATTTTCCTTTACAGGGACTCCAATTCCTGTTTGCGCCTGCTGTATGGCCTCTTCCTGGTTCCGGTGGGAGAACTGGAGGGTGGGCGTGAGGACCACCACTATATACAGTCACGCTGACGTCCGTCACGTGATGTCTGGTGGGCGGTCCCTGCGTCAGGCTATTGCTAGAAAAGTCTGCCGTGCGGCCCGGCGCCCAGGTGGTGCCAGTCCCATATGTGATGACCTACTGAAGGAACCTCTCTCAAAGATCTACTGTTATGGTAAGTTCCACGTAACTGTACTTTTACTCACCTGGTAAAGCTGATTATAGGAGCACCTTTTTATAGCACTCTTGAGTCATCAAAGCTGGGTCTGCTCTAATGAGCTGGCCCACAGATTGAAACTTGGAATCCAGCCCTTGCTCCACCCTTCCTGCTGGATCAGTCCTCAGTATGAAACTTCTCAGGCTGGACAAAAACTGGTTAACCATACACAAGGACTGAGTGAACTCATGAAAGACATAGGATAACGGAGGAGGTAGACTACTGGCAGGATTCAGTGGGCTTTATTGAAAACACAGCACATTGAGGGTAGGATTAACTGTCTATGTACATTTATGATTTTATGTTTCAGTAAAACCCTTGCAGTAGAACTACCTTTGTTCTTACTGCCATAGAACTAACATCTAGCCACTACAGTTACTATCTTCTTACGTCTGCAGTAAACTTCCTTAAAGAAATAAAACAAAACACTAATGTTCCTAACAACGAAATAACTTTAAACACACAGATTACAGGAATATGTAAGATAGGCAGGATTCTGAATAATCTATGAAGTTCTATAATAGGTTCTCATTTACCTTGAGCTACTGATTACACACGTAGGCACACATAAAACATAGGTTCCACGCCTGGATATAATGAACACTGGATATAATGGACAGCGGTTGTGTGCACAGATGTGTCCATTATTTCAGGATTGAACTGTAGAAGCACACAACTAACAGCTATATAACAATTGTAACCAAATCATTAACAACTGTACTACAAAGCAGCAGGATATCGTGTTCCTCCATGTTGGGTAGAAAGTGGAGTGCTGTAAAAGGTGCTCCTATAAGCACTTTTACCAGGTGAGTAAACTACCATTAACTCTTGTACCTTTCTGCAGCACTCCAGTCATCACAAGTGGGTGATTAAGAAGCAGTGTCAGCAGACAGTGTGGGACGAGGAGGAACAGGTCTAAATAAACACTGTAATAATACCAAGCAACTAAAACTAGAATTGTCCTAACTCCCAAGTATCTGACCTGTAGTGCTTGGAGATGGTGTGAACAGATGACCAGGTGGCTGCTTTGCAGAGGTTGGTGATGGATGTTGCATTACACTCTGCCCATGAGGTGGCTACTGCCCTGGTTGAGTAAACCTTTATCTGAGTAGGTCAAGGGAAAGGAGATGCCCTGTAGACCTCATGAGATGGTGTTTTTATCCACCGTGCTATGGTGGACTTGGAGTAGCCAGTCCACACTAGGTCCTTGGCCCGAGGATAGACATCCCTCAGGCTTCCTAAAGGAGATTGTTCAAATAGGCTTTGATGATCCAGCCTGGGTCCAGGAGGAGAGAGCTACCCTCTGGTGTCATTAGGACGGGGATCAATGTGGGCAAAGAAATCTCCTGGGTGTGATGGAAGGCTGAAGCTACCTTTGGGAGAAAGGAGGGACAGTACCTCAGTACCACTCTGTCTCTGTGGAAGGATAGGAACTTTTCTGCACAGGACAAGGCCTAGAGGTCACTAGTTCTATCATTTAAACAGATGGCAACTAAAGCAGTTTTCAGCATTAAAAATTCAGAGACACAGAGTCCAAAGGTTTAAAAGGAGGTCTGGTCAAGGTGTCTGGCATCAGCTTCAGATGCCAGGGGCGATGGATCTTGTCTTGGACTAAATTTTCATAGTTGCCTTGAGAAATGTCAGTACCAGGATGTGGGCCCCAGCAGGCAACCATCAGTCTCTCCTCTGATAGTTCTGATGGCAGCTGCTTGGACTTGAAGGGAGCCTGTGGAGAGGCCTTCATCGGAACCCTCCTGTAAAAATCCATGATCTGAAGGACAGCGCTGTCAGCAGTGTTATGGTTTTGAACTGCACCACCTAGAGAAAATGAACCATTGTCTGTCGTGAGGTTCGGTTGGTGGTGTCTGCTACTCTGTTGGACACCCTGAAATTTAGCAGGCTGAGCTTCTTAGTAGCCATGCTGTCAGCTGAAGGAACAGGGGTTCAGGTGTAGAATGGGACTCTGCAGCAGCAGGTTGGGTTGGTGAGGTAGAGTCAGTATTTGATCTGTGCTCATTGGCATGACTGATGCATACCATGTCCGTCTTGGCCAGTTTGGTGCTATAAGAACCACTGTGCTGCCAGTATCCTGGATCTTTCACAGTGCTCTCCCAATCATGGAGATCAGTGGAAACACATATACCCTCTCGATTGCCAGGGTGTCGACAAGGTATCTATACCCGCTGACCCATTTTCTTTGTATCTTGAAAAGAAAGTCTTCACTAGTTTGTTTTGGACAGTGGCCATTAGGTCTGTCTGTAAAGGCCTACACTGTTCTTGAATCGTCTAAAACACCTGTGGGTTCAGTTGTCATTCTCCTGGTTGCAGAATCTGCCGACTGAGCCACTTCAGTGGTGTGTTCAGTTCTTCCTAGGTGCATGGCTGACAGGCTGAGAAGTTGGGTCTCTGCTCATATCATTAGTGTGGAAGCTTTCTGGCCATTCTGTTTTGTTTAGTTTCTTCTTGTTTTTATATGTAGGCCATGGTGGCCCTGTTGACCATCCACACCCTTAAACAGCGGTTGCATATTTTAATCTTGAAATGTTTGAAGGCTAGTCAGATTGCTCTTGTGTCCAACATGTTGACAGGGAGATAGGACTGCGCTGGAGACCATAGTCCTTGAACTGTTCTAGGACCCAGTACTGCACCTCACTCTGATAGGTTGGTGTCTGTGTCCATGGTTCTTGTGATCTGCTTGCCGAGTGGCCCCTTGATCATGTTGTCCGTGCCATCCACCACTGTATGGATATCTTTACTGCTGGTGGTAGCAGTAGTTTGTTTGTAATTTGCAGGTATGTTCCATATTGTCTAGCAGTAATTTCTGTAGAGGTCTTATATGGAATCTTGCCCAGTCCTGTAGATCTGTACACACGCCATGAGTCTCAGGGTTGCATTAAGTCCCAGACCATGGGGCTGTTGGTTGAGTATCTGATTGCAGTGCACTTGCAGGTTGTTGATGTAGGTGTCTGATGGGAGGGCCTGTACCCGTGCGGTGTAGAAGATCCCCAGGTGTTCCAAAGTTGCTGAGGCGAGAGACTGCTGTTGACTGTATTGATGATCCACCCGTGTTGAGTCAGAATGTCCTGCATCCTTCTTGTTGCATTTTCTGATGCTTCTCTTGTTCTGGCCTGAATTAGCCAGTCATCAAGGTAAAGAACTACGTGGATGCCTTCACGCTCAACTTCACCACTAGAGATGCCATGATCTTGATGAAGACCTGGGGAGCTGATGCTAGACTGAATGGGAGATACTTGTATTGGAAGTGCCGTCCCAGTCTCCAGAATCTCAGGAATTTGTGGGGGATGGCCGAATGGGCACATGGAGTTGGCCTTCAGGTCTATTGAGGTCAGTAGGTCAGCTTTCCGGATCACTGCTATGGTGGAGCGTAAGGTCTCCATCTTAAGAACATAAAGCGTGTTGGCAGAAGGGACTGTGTGATCCATCTGGTCTGCCCAGATTACCTACCCCCTATTCTGTTCTTCTTTTGAGATTACTACAGTACTTGTCCCATGCTAGCTTAAAGCAGTGACTGTTTTGACCTCCACAACATCTAGTGGTAAGCTGTTCCAAGGGACCACCACCCTCTCTGTGAATAGAACTTACAGATGTTGGCTTTAAACTTACCCCTGTTAGTCTCAAACTGTGCCCCCTTGTTTGCATGGTCTTGTTTTTGTGAAAGAGGTTTTCTGCTTGTACATTATTTATGCCTTTATTTCTTTGAAGGTTTCTGTAATATCCCCTGTTTCTCCTTTGCTCGAAGGAGTACATTTCCTGTTGCTGTAGTCTAGATTTATATTGCTCCTGGTGCAGTTCCTGTACCATTTTAGTAGCTCTCCTCTGTACAGCCTCCAAGCGGTCTATGTCCTTTTTAGGTGTGGCCTCCAGAACTGTGCGCAGTACTCAAGATGTGGCCTCACCAAGGATCTGTACAGAGGGAGTATGACCTCTCATTTCCTACATGTAATGTCCCTGCCAATACATCCAAGGATGCTACTAGCTTTCAAACAACATGAAGTCTTGCTGTATTCTGACTATATGCAGTTAGCCCCAGCACTTGAACTGCTCCAGAGAGAAAGGGTTAACTCAATGCAGAAGCATAGAAGGTTGACCTCGAGCTCGGTTTTCAAATCTCTGTCTCTGGTACATTTCAGTGTAACTGTCAGACTCTTTACGCCTGACTGTGAATTCACTCCAGAGATCTCTCCTTCGCTTTAGTTCGGTTATAGTAAAATCAGTCAGTTTAAACAACTGTTTTCATTATTTTTTCAGTGTCGAATCTCTGTCTATGGTACAGGTAGTGTAAGTAGGTAGATAGTGAATATTTTGGTGTAGAAATTGTTTTCTTTGGTTTCCCATTAGTCGGTCTGGTTGGGAACCGAAACAAATTTTTCTCTCTTCATCTCTGATTTCCACTTGTGGTGCCGGTTCCTATCAGTTTCAAAAACTGAAATTTTTCTTTTTTTTTTCACAACCTGTGACACGGTTGGTAACCGATAGGGTAGTATTACCTAGCTTGAAGTCTGTTAAGGGTAACTTTTTTTCTTTGAACTTTCTATTTTGCTCTACTCCTCTTCCTCCCAGCTCCGGTCTCCTTGGGAGCACCTGGAGTTATCCTCTGCGGATCGCCTCACCTCGTCAACCCTCCTTCGCCCATGTAGTCACGGTTTATCCCAGGCGGGGGCAGTGGGGGCTCGACACTCTGAACTTCTAGTTGTGTCGGTCAGGAGGGTGCCAGGAGGGCAGCCGCAATCAAGGGCAAGCTCTGGTGCTCTGTCTCCGCCCAGAGCTGGTAGGGCTTTTTCCCTCTGTTGTAGAGAGTGACTACGCCCTGACGTCCAAGGCTCCCACCCCGACGCCTGCCACTCCCAACCCGCTCTCTCACGCCACAGCACTTGCTATGCCTCCAGCTTCTGCCAGAGGCCAGCCAAATACTGAGCAGGAGCCCTCCCTCCTGGAAGAGAGAGCTGTCCTCCGGATGCTCGATCCTCTTCCTCCCTGCCGACCCCCGACAACCTGGGCTTGTTCCCGAACCGGGTCACTGGCGTGGCACGAGATGTGGCATCCAGCGCCTCAGCCCTCAGCGCCACTGGACTGGCTGTTAAGGGTAACTTTTAAGAAAAGGCTATGTCTGAGAACCCCCAAAAAAATGGTCCCATTGGGTCTCAACACTGTACTGAGTGTGGGAGGCTTTTGCTAAAGCTGATCCCCACTTCATATGTGTGTGTAGTGTCTGGGTTTGACCACCTCAAAACAGACTGCCAGATTTGTAAAAATGTTCCCAAAGCCACTTTAGAAAAGAGATTAAGTAGGCTGAAGGAAGAGGCCGGGAGTCCGCTGATCTGGATGGCCAGCCCAGTTCGGTTCCGACCGAACCTGAGGAGGTGCATTCTGACCCAGGCGATACCTCCTCGGTCAAAAGGAGATCCGATTCGAGGATTGGTTCCATCTAAGAAAGGAAAAAGTCAGCCGTTTGGGTCCCACCCCGCAGAACCCAACCGCTGAGGAAATCTGGCGAGGTAAGCATAGTTCAGTGCGCTTAGCCTGATTTCATCCAAACCGACACCTTCTGGTATGTGGTTGGTTCAGATGGTTCCAACTCCCATCGGATTATGATCCAGATATGTACTATAATGTGGAGTGGGAGGAGATGAAGAGTTCCCAGAAGATGAGGATGAGGATGTTTTTGGAGGCCTAGATAAGCCTATAGAGCTTGACATCTCCCAGACAGTCCTACCAATGTCTCCCTCCCAGACTTTCTGAGTCCCTTTCCCACTTTTTGTTCTACAAAAAGTGGCTGAAACTCTCCAGCTCCCAGTTGTGGAAGCAGAGGAACCTGATTATGTAGAAATGATGGACATCCCAGAGTCCAAGAGGCTGTCTATCCCACTTCACAAATCTTTAGGGAACATACTCAAAAATACTACAAATGCAGGACCACCTACAGGAGTGCAGTGGCCAAAGAAAGGCAGGCCACTCCTCAGAAGCAGCAGTCTAGGGCAGGCAGGGACATGCCTCTTCAAAGCCTTTCTACCAAGACCAGACTTCCTCTTCTTTTCAACAGAGGGGTTCTTCAGAGGGAGAGGTAGAAGGAATTAGCAGTTCTGTATCCTCTTCTCAGTCTAAAGGTCCTGCCAAACAGACACCCCTGATGTGGTGAGACCGGGTCGCCTCCTCCGTCTCAGTAGGGGCAGGCTGGCTTACTACTTCCAGGCCTGGAAGTCTGTCACTTCAGACGTGGGGCCTGCTTCTCCTCGTGCCTGGGAGTTTCTGTGTCTATTGTTGCATCTCAAAACCCCTTTGGCCCTGAAGCATCCGTTTCAACTTCTGTTGTTTTGATGGCGACCTCTGCGGTTGAAAAATTTTTACTTGAACCCAAAACTGCAAGTTTCCAACCCTTGAAAGGAATTGGTCTGTGGCCTGTTTGAGAAAAGTTTCCAAAGTGGTTGTTGTGAAAGAATGGTAGGTCGGTGGGTCTCCTGTGTAAATCCTTCTTGTCTCTCTTTGGCTTCAAAAACATTTCCAACCCTGGTCCAAACATCATGTCTCTCGAACTGTAGTTAAGTTAATATGTTCTTGATTCCTGGTCTGCCTGCCATAACTTAAACTGTAGGTGCCGTCTGGCTTTGTTGATTGTAGCTTTGGCTCAGAGGACACTTTAAAGGTGTAGATGGAGGAGTCTGCCAAGTGCTTTATTGTCTGGACAGTGTAGTCCATGGTGGCTCTGTGAGGGCTAGTTCTGGGCAGGTCTTGCTGTATGGCCTCCAGTCACCTGAGGATGGCTCTGATGGTGTAGATGGCTGCTGTGGAGGCCTTCATGGACATCATTAGAATTTCATGAGCCTTCTTGATTGTGTCCTTTTCTTTCTTGTCCATAGGGTCTTTGAGGGCCCTTCAATGGTAGGACTGTCTTGTGACTAAGAGAGGATTTGTGACTCAACTTTAGGGGACTGGACCAGGTTTCCTGTTTGCTTTCTGATATGGGATATCTCCTGTCAAGGAGGCTTTTTCTCTGTTGCTGGCTGGGTCTGAGCTTCCCTTCCTGTGACAGGGTTGAATGAGGCCCTGTCCTATTTGTTATGCAGAAAGAGTTTAAATGCAAGGATCTGTTCTGTCTTCTCCTTTTCTGTCTCCTGTCTGTCTGGTCATGCAACCAAATGTTCTCGTGAAACTTAGGAACTGATCACTCTGTTGGTCTTGCAATTCTCTGTCTCTGCTGTCTCTCTGCCTTGGGGTAACCATTGCCTCAGTGCTTGCGCACAGAGGTTCTTTGTCTTTAAATAGTTTTTGTTTTACTGGGTTCACCACAACATAACCAGATAGACCATCTTAGAGTCGCTGGTTCATTCCACTGGGGTGTCAAACAGAAAGCATACTGATGAGTCCTGGTAGAGATGAAACACGTGTCTATGTCTTCTGTTGGCACTCTTTGCAAACTGTGTGAGAGGCCTTTCGGCACCATGCATTTCTGCTTAAAGTTGAACCAGCATAATATTCGGTGGTGATTTGCATATGCAGCCCATGATGCTTTGCATTGTGGGGGCATGTGATTTGTATTTATTTGAAACTTAGCTTCCAGGCCAAATGCCCTTTGGGTAACCATTGCCTCAGTGCTTGCACACAGAGGTTCTTTGTCTCTTATATAGTTATACTATTGAAATGATTGCAAAAAGATATGTAGAATTTAGGGGTTAACCTGTGATGCAGTTTGAGCTCCTCTCAGGCTTCTTTGCAAACTCTTTTGTTGAGCTGTCAGCAGGAGGCCAGCTTGTGTCATGTTCTGTTTATGAGCCTGCTCTGTAAGGAAACTGACAAGAACATTTTGTGAAAAACAGGATGTTTCCTTAACGAGTTCCCAGGTAAAGACTTATAAAAGAGCAGCAATGCTTTTGCTAGAGAGAGAGTGAAAGACAGAGACTGAAACTTGGAATTAGAGATACCATCAGATGAAGGACTTTGTTTTCTCTGTACTGCTTTATAAATAGTTCTACTAACCAATTTGTATTTTTATTTTACTGTTATTGATAATAATAAAATGCTACTTGTGAATTTTACAACTGCTCCTGGTCTTCCTATGCTTCCTCACCTGTGCCTCGATGACACTTCTTTCAAAAGAATGTCTTCTAAGGCTTTGCACACAGGAAAAAAGTTGTGGGATGCTTTCCTTTCCCTGAGCAACAGGTCCAGTTCCTGTTCCTCTGGTGGAGCTAGGTACCTTGAACTTGAGGGTCTCGCGAGACCACTATGACAGTTTGTGGGACTGTACCATAGGGACATAAGCAGCTGCCAGGTTACCACGAAATTGTCAGCAGATGCAGGCCTTGTGGTGTATCTAGTCTGCTCGAGGTGTGTGGCACATCAGTCCATTAGACTGCAGCTGCCCCTCCCCACAATTTCCTTCGTCCCTCCCTGCCCCCTCCGGTTTGTACTCTCCCTTTGAATCTGTCCTACCCCATCTTGAAGCTCCCCACTGTTTGCAGTGATTCGACTTCCTCTGGCAGTGCGTTCCACCTGCTACTACTCTTTCAGTGAAATAGTATCTCCTCATTTCCTCTTGAATCTGCCCCTTCAACTTCAGAGAGTGCTCTGGTTTTCCTTCTGCCCTTAAGATTGAACAAACACCTGGTGCCCACTCTGTTCATCTCCTTCAGGTACTTGAAGGTCTCAATCATATCCTTCACTCTTTTCTGTCCTCCAGAGTATACATATTGAGCTCTGTCAGTCTCTCCTCATAAGGTCTATCCCTCAACCACAGGATCATCTTTGTTGCTGTCGCTGCACCGCCTCCAGCAGTTTGATGTCCCTTTTAAGTAGGGGCGCAAGAACTACCTGCAGTACTCCAAGTGTGGCCTCACCAGGGACCTGTACAGGGGCAATATGACCTCACTACTCCTAGAGGTAATCCCCTTGCTATGCACCCTAGCATCCTGTTTGCCTTTGCGCTGCCTTCCTGCACTGTGCCGAGTGGTTAATTTCCCCAGTCACAAGCACCCAGATCCTTCTCCTCCTTGGACGTGGATAATTGGACAATCTCCAACCAGTAACTGTATCCTGGGTTCCTGGCTCCCAAATGCATCACTTTGCACTTCTTGGTGTTGAACCCAAGCTGCCAGGTGTCGACCATTCCTCCAGTTTTACAAATCCTCCTGAAGTACTTTGCCCCCATCCACCTAAGCACAAATATTGGTGCTCATGAAGAGACTGATTTTATTCTTGATCCCTACTGCTGTGTCTGCGATGAAAATGTTAAACAGGATCGGTCCCAGTACTGAGCCCTGTGGGACAACACTTGTCACTGCCTGGGCTCTGATGCCTCACTCCCCACCACTACCTTGTGCTGTCTGTCCAGCAGCCAGTTTTCAGCCCATCTGACCAGTTTCCTCCCTACTCCCAGACCCTTCAACTTGCAGGTCAATCTACCATGTGGCACTGAATCGAAGGCCTTGCTGAATACAGGTAGAGTACATCCACCACACAGCCCCTGTCTGGTGCCCTCGTAACCGGTCAAAAAGTCAACCAAGTTTGTGTGGCAGGATTTGCTAGAGACATATCCATGCTGCCTGTCATCTTATAGATCGTTATCCTCAAGAAATTGCACCAGCCTTTCTCTGAGGATAGCGTCCATCAATTTTCCTACAATTGTGGTAAGGTTTATCGGCTCTGTAATTCCCGGCTCATCCTGGGCTCACTGTTATGGGTAGGTACCATGTGCCTCCTCCAATCCCTGTGCACACACCCCATATTTAGAGAGGTGTAGAACAGATCAGCCAGTGGCCCTGCCAGGACCTCTGCCAGCTCACTCGGCACCCTAGGATGAATTCCATCTGGCCCAGGTGCCTTGTCCACCCTCAGGGCCCTAAGTCCCTCCAACACCCTTTCCACTGTGATTTCCCCATCTGTGGTTGCCTCACCCCTCCCACCCACCTTTCCCTTCAGTGCAGGCCTATCTCTCTCTCTCTTGTAAATACTGAACAGAAGTACTCGCTGAGTACTTTTGCCTTCTCAGCCCCTTTCTACCCACCCACTGCCTTCCTGATCCTAACGATTTGATCCTTGCTCTTCCTCTTTTCCTTGATATAGCTGAAGAAATCCTTTTCCCCTTCTTTTATCCCCTGCACTAATCTCCGTTCCCTAGTAGCCTTTTGCAGCCCTTACCATTCTGCTCATTTCCTGGATTTCCTCGCATGTCCTCTCTGTCCTCTGCTCTACTGGTTCTCTCTTGTAGGTTGGAATGCATTTCTCTTATCCCTTACCTTCTCCGCTACCTCCCTATTCATCCAACTTGGTTTCTTGGTCCTGGATTTCTTACACTGGCTCTTGACACAAGCTTTAGTGGATTCAGTAAGTCCTAGCTTGATTGCCCATTTCTGTTTGGCATCCATGTCTAGGTGGATGCTAGCTATGTGTCTTCCCAGTATGTGACCCATCCTGCCAAAGTCTGCCCTTCTGAAGTCCAGGACCTTAGTTTTGTGTGGCTGCTTCCCTACCCAGATTGATGTGCGGTGGTCACTACCCACCAGTGGATCCTCCACCCGAACATCCCTGACATGTTCTCCATCCTCCAGCACCAGGTCAAGAATGTTCTCCTCTCTCATTGGCACTGTTACCCTTTGGGTCAGGAAGCCATCCTGGAATGCTTCCATGAGGATCTGTTTCCTGGCGCACATGATAGCTGGGATGCTCCAGTCCACTCTTGGCAGATTAAAGTACCCACCACCACAGTGCTCCTTTGCCACTGAGTTTCCTTAGCTGCTCCCCAGTTCCCTATCCGTGTCCTCTTTCTGGATTGGGAGCCTATAAACAACCCCAGTCGGACCTTAGCCCCCTTCAGGTTGTGAAGTTGCAGCTAAATGACTTCCGACCTGCCCTCTTCCCCTCCTCCCTATTACATCTGATCCCTTCTCTTAGATAAATGGCTACTCTCCCTTCCCTTTTCTCTGTCCCTCCGAATTACTTTAAATCCTGGGATGGCTAAGTCCCAGTCGTGGTTTTGGGTTGCCCACATCTCGTAATGGCGGCTATGTCTACCTCCCCTCTGCCATCAACGCCTGCAACTCAGCCATCTTGTTCCCCAGGCTCCTAGCATTTAGTTGTACAACTCTCCACCCTGTTCTTCTCCCTGCTGCTTTCTTACCCTCTCCTCCATCCCGAATCAAAGTCAAATTTGGTTCTATCCTTGCTGTGGGGTAGGTCCCTGGACCCCTTCTCCTGGTTCTTTCCACCTTCATGCCCCCCACTGGTTTAAATGATTCCTCTCACTGATAAATTCCCCAGTCTCTGCTTTAACACCTGTGAACCTTCCTTACTGAGATGTAGCCTATCCCATATAGATCTGTGTTCTCCCATGTGCTACCCACTCTCCCACCAAACCATACCCCATGGACTCAGCCACTTGTTGAAGTCCATGATTCTGCGCTTCCTGTTTGCACTTGCTCATGGCACTGGCAGGACTTCCCAAGAACGCTACTGTCCTTCCCTTCACTGCATAGATTCCCACTTCCTGAAACTATCCTGAACCTCCTCTATCCTTCTTCCTTCCAGATCGTTCGTTCCAGGGTGCACAACAATGTGTGGTTCTCCCACCTTCCTTACACATCTATCAGTATGTTGAGCCACCCTTCCTGTTGTCATGCCAGGCATCCGCCACCCAGATGTTGCTTTTTCTGGCACCCTCCCCCATCTTACACCCTTAAGTGTTGAGTCCCCAGAATTATGACTCTCTCCCTTTATCCTGATCACCCTCTCATTGCTTGATAGTATCCTGCCCCCAACCTGATCCTCCTCCCATCCCCCTGTTTCGCCACCCTTGCCTCCCCATTCTGTGCCCTATCTTCACCCCTCACACCAACTATGGCCAGTGTGTCGGCTTCTGCTTCAGAACCAAGGATCTTACCGAGAGGGTTCCTGCAGTAGGTCTTCACATATGGGACTGGGTCCCCAGGTGTCAGGTTCCAACGGCAAACTTGTAGATAGCAGTCATCAGCGGGACCGCCCCGGCGTCAGGTGATGTGACGTCAGCCCGACTATAAAGGGGTGGTCTTGCGCCCGCCTCCAGTTCTTTCCTCGCTGTCGCCTCAGTTCAGCCACGAGTTAGAACAGCTATCAACGCCCACAGTGTTAATCGAAGATTCCTTCGCCTCATAACCTTATATTCAGTTTTTTCACGATTGATGTCTTCTCACCAAAGAAGAAAGTGCTTGGGCGCGGAGCCCAATCCCGCACGGGGACGACCATTCCTGCTGCCTCTTGTGCCCAGGCCCCAAGCACAACACTGTGGAGTGCTCCATCTGCCAGGCCTTCAACCAGGCAACTCGACCAGGCGCAAGTGGGACCTTCGAGCCCACCTCCTTACCCCGACGCCTGGTGTCGATGGAAAAGGAGCTCCAGGAGTTGAGGGAAAGGTCATCGTCGCCGGCCCCAAGAAAGAAGAAAAGTAAGGAGAACACCAGGACAGGAGTCCGTCACCATGTGGAGACCTCCCAAAACCCTGAGTACTGCTTCTGGTACCCCGTCCAGCTCCTTGGGCTGGGCACCTTCTCCCCTCTCCTGCCGAGGTGAGCAGGCAGCTGGAGTCGCCTCTCTGGAGGTTTCTGTTCAGTCACCTTTCAGCTTGGCCGATAAGTCACCCCTCGACCCTGTGGAAGGCGCACGGCCCTCGCCGATAAGTCTAGCGGCGGTCTTCCAACCTCCTCTAGCCCGGTAAGGTCCGATCAGTCGGATGATGGATCCTCCGTCGCCTGCCCGGACCCTTCCACTGTCCGTCAGGCTCCACTTTGGCCCCGACACGGACAGAGTGAGCTGCAGAGTGACTCATCATCCTTCGGGTTCTTCACCCCAGGGATTCACCACCCGATCCTGTGTTCTCCCTTCCGCCGGGATCGCTGATTGACCTTTGTTGGGGTCCCTCCCGAACTTCCCCCTTCGCCAGGTGTCTTGCCGCCCCTGGACAGGAGTCCATCGCCGGCTGGGATCCGAACATGGAGCCTCCTCCTCGGGACCTTCTGGGGCCCTTCCGGATCCGCACCACCTAGTGGCACTTTGGCACCTCCTGGTAGGTCCCGAACCTTCAGGTGGTTTCGAGGCCAGACCCCCGTCCCGCCACTGGGCACCCACTGTCGGCTTCTCAGTACCCGACGCCAGGCCGTATTGCCCCGATGCCGCCGGAATATCCTGGGTACTCCTGCAACTCGAGGATTGCCTGGCTATCAGTACCCTTCATGGCAATACCCCAGTACCCAGACTACCTGGGCTTAGCTTCCTCCACCTCCGGCGCCAGACATGAGTTGGCCCTTCTGGTGGCAGGATGCCAGAACCCAGCTCTGATGGAGATTAGGCTGTCCGTGGGGACACCCCTGTCGAGGCCCCCCTCCACTGCCTCCTCCGGATGAGCATTGGGTGTTCTCATTGTAGGATCATCTGGGATGGATCCTTCCATCCCCAGTGGTTCTTAGCCCTCCAACACAGACTCTGATTCTGAGCCTTCAAACCCTAGGTCCCTGCTGAGGTACCTCCAAGGAGGTCCCAAAATCTCCTCAGAGGACCCATCCTTCGGAGCCTTTTATGCACCATTCAGGCAGTAGAGGCTGGCCTTCCAAAGAGGTGGATCCCCAATGTAAAGACTGGCTTAACACCTGGATTTAGCCACTTCAGATCCCTCCTTATCCTCCCTTGAATGGGTCCTCGATGAGGATCTGGTGACCACGGTATGGCAGCAGCCATCATCCATCCTGGTGGTCTCCAGAAAGGCGGATCACACTTATTATCCCCAGAAGGATTCTACACCTCCACTCACCCTAAGTCTGACTCGATGGTGATCACGGCTGCTCATGACCGATCAGCCCAACCAAAACAGTTGAGCTCCTCGCCTCGGACAAGGACTCTGCGTCAGTTGAGGCCAGTTTGGCGGGAAGATTTATTCCTCTTCCTCCTGTGCCATTCGGTCCCTCAACTATGTTTCCACATGGTTGCATTCCAGAAGGCATCTCTCTCAGAACTGGAAAGGGACCTTCTGGAGGTTCAGGATGAAACCCTTCGACAAGGTCAGGATGGGAAAGTCCTCTTGCCGTCATGCATTCGCGCCAGCGTATGACTCATTGGACTCGGTGGCTGAGTGGCAGCCACGGGGATCTGCCTCTCGCCTTTCTTGGCTAAAGATAGCAGGTCTAGCACAAGATGTCCAGTCCTCCCTTCTGGATGCCCTTTCAGGGGTTCCATCCTCTTTAGCGGTGATGCCAAAGTTATTATCACCGGCTGCAGGAGACCGGACACTCCCTTCGGGATGTCTGCTTCATGTACCAGACGGGCAGAAAAAGCAGCCTTTCGTCGTCAAAGAAGGTGGAATAAAACCAGGGTAGCGTCCAGGGCAAAAGCGCGCCCCCAGTTCAGGAGCACAAACCCCAGGCCAAGTTCCCAAAGCCGGCCTCCGGGCAAAGCTCCCCTCCCTCGGCGTCCTGACTCCTTTCCCTCTTCCGCTACCTCAGTTAGACAAGGAGGAACCAGTGGGAGAGGTTTGGCCTCCACCTGCTGGGGTGGAGGTTCGTCACCGCAGAATCTTGGGTGTTACAACTCATACAGTGGGGTCACTCGATAGAGTTCTCTGAATTCCAGCCCTCATCCGCCAGGATGGTCTTTCTGTCCCAGGGATCAGATCCCCATTGCCTCGCAAAGAACCAGGCCCTTCTACTAAAGAAGGCAGTAGAACCCATCTCTCAAAATCAAATAGGAAGAGTTTTACTCCCACTTCTTCCTAGTCCCAAAGAAGACGGGCGATCTGAGACCAATCCTGGACCTCAGCATGCTAAACCTCTTTGTCGAGTACAAGAGGTTTCGCATGTTGACCCTTCAGGGCTCCTCCCTCTGCTCCATCCAAGATCTTGACTGTACTCCCTGGATATGCAGGATGCCTACCTGCACATCCCTATCCTCCCGCCCATCACCGCTTTCTTCATTTTACTTTCCTGGAGAACCATTTTCAGTTCCGAGCACTTCCTTTGGCCTTTCCTCTGCCCCTCGGGTGTTCATGAAGTGTTTAGCGGTGGTTGTGGCTTTTCTTCGCTGCCAGGGCATTTACATTTTCCCATACCTGGATGACTGGCTCCTCACAGCACCCTCTCTGTACAGCCTGAAAGATGCTCTCTCTTTCACTCTGAATTTGTTTTCTTTTCTGGGTGTCACGGTCAATCTGCCCAAATCCCAGCTAGTACTATCCCAATGCCAATTCATTGAAGCAGTACTAGATACAGTTCGAGCAAGACTTTTCTGCCATTGGATCGAGCCAAGACTCTAGTTGCTCAAGCCACTGTCGTGGCCCAGGCTCGGTGGATCCCAGCACATGCCGTGCTCCGTCTCTTGGGACTGATGGCAGTGGCCATTTCCACAGTGCCCGTGGCCAAACTTCACGAGGGTCACCCAATGGTCTTTCCGAGTCCAGTGGGATCAGAGGACGGATGACGTGGAACCAGAAAATCATGATCTCCAACAGCCTACAGAGAGATCTTCGCTGGTGGCAGGATCTCTCTAATCTGTCAAGGGAACTCCTTTCCATTTCCCGGTTCCTACCCAAATCCTCACCACGGATGCCTCAGACTCAGGCTGGGAACTCATCTGGGATACACAGGACACAGGGTCTTGGTCCGACCAGGAGCTTATGCTCCACATCAGCGTTCTGGAGACAAGGGTAGTACTTACGCCTCCAGGTGTTCCAGTCACTTCTGGTACCGGGACCAGTTCTGGCCCAGACAGACAACATGTCCACTGTCTGGTACATCAGCAAATGGGAGGAACTTGCTCATACCCTCTCTTCAGAGAAGCAATGAGGGTCTGGTACTGGGCGATTCAGCACAGCCTTCTCTGGACAGCAGTCCACGTTCCAGGTGTCAGCAACGTTCTGGCGGACAGTCTCAGTTGATCAGTAGCCAGGGCTCACAAGTGGGAGTTAAAGCTAGAGGTGGTTGAAGACCTCTTTCTTCGATGGGGTCGACCAGAGATAGATCTGTTCACCACCCATTCAGCACAAAACTACCCAGCTTTTGCTCACTCGTTCCGGGCATGGTGCATTTTGGCGAGGGCGACTGTCTCTCTCCTGGACAGGAGGTTTCTTTACGCATTTCCTTCCTGTCCTCTCATTCAGAAGGTTCTGGTGAAGCTTCATCAGGAAGGAGCTGATGTGATCTAATTGCTCTTCTCTGGCCATGCCAGATTTGGTATCCTCTTTACAACAACTGGCACTGGAACCTCCAGTCCCTTTGCCATTTTCCCACGACCTTCTGACCCAGGAGCAGGGCACTCCTGATGCACCGAGCCTCGGTCTCTCGCCTTCATGCGTGGCGCCTGTGGACATAGCAGTTTCCCGCTATGGAGTCTCCTCACAGGTTACCTATATCTTGGTAGAAGCCAGAAAACCATCTACTAGATCCACTTACACTATGAAGTGGAAGAGATTCTCGATCTGGGCCCTAGCAAGGCGCTGGGATCCTTTTTCGTGCTTCGGCGGTCAGGCGTTATAGTACCTCGCACATTTATCTGAGACTGGCCTTAGCTACTCTTCCATTAGGTCCATCTCTCTGCGGTGTCGACCTACCACCCCCGGTGGAGGGCAAACCTTGGTTCAGCTGGAGGTGGCCAAAACTTTTCTAAAGGCATCCTCCACCTGAAACCTCCTATCTGGAATCCCTGTCCCCTCCCCCGACCTGAATTTCATACTGGAGAAGCCGACCACCTCGCTTTGAGCCAGCCTCTAGCTGTGACATGCGCTTCCTTTCCTGGAAGACTTTGTTTCTAGTCGCAGTCACTTCAGCCGAAGGGTCTCTGAGCTTCAGGCGTTCATCTGCAAGGACCCTACTTATTTTTCATAGGGACAGAGTAGTCCTTTGGACTAACCCTTCATTTCTCCCCAAGGTGGTATCAGAAACCACTCTTAATCAGAGTGTAGAACTGCGTGTCCACTATCCCCAGCATTCTAACGGGGAATACCTGTTGCACACCCTAGATATGCAGTTCTTAGATACTACACAAACCGGACCAAGGAGGTTCGTAGAATCCAATCAGCTCTTTGTAGCCTTTGCTCCCCAGTGCCAGGGCAAGGCTATTTCTAAACAGACCATTTCTAGATGGTTAGCCAACTGCATCCATTTCACTTACCAAAACATGGGAAATTCCTTCCGGGGCAATTAAGGGTCACTCCACTAGGAGTGTTGCAACTTCTACTGCCTTTTCAGGAATGTATCTACTGCAGAGATCTGTGCAGCGCTACGTGGTCGTCTGTCCACACCTTCACTAAGCATTACACTCTGGACATTGCCTCTAGGCGCAGAACTGGCTTTGGTCTTGCAGTTTACAAGGCCTTCTGTCATAAATTCCTGGTGCAACTTCTCCTCCTCCTGGATGTACCTTTGTATTATTTCCTTTGGGACTGCTTGGTATTCAGTCCTGTATCTGAAGACCTACTGCAGGAACCCCTCGATAGATATTGCAGTTATGTAGAACTTGCAGTAACAGTAGATCTTGAGAGGTTCCTGCAGTAGGTCTATTCTCCCACCTTCCCCTACTCCTGGAGTGTTTCCTTCATTTTCATCCTGCCTAGCCCATGGGTCTAGAGAGGAAGCATAGCCCTAGGAGTGCTTTACGCCTTCCATTTTCTACTTACCTTTTCTAGGTCTCCGGTGGAAAAGAACTGGAAGCGGGCGTGGGACCGCCCCTTTTATAGTCGGGCTGACGTCCACGTCTACCTGGACGTTGGGCGGTCCCCACTGATGATTGCTATTCACAAGTTTGCTCGTTGGAACCCGACGCCAGGGGCGAGTCCTGTATGAAGCCCTATTGCAGGAACCTCTGAAGCTCTATTGTTACGGTAAGTTCTTACATAACTGCAGTTTTCTCTTGGTTCTTCATCCTCTTCATCAGAATACTCCTCTTTAGAGAGAATTTTCTCTATCCGGCTTCTCTGGTTCCTGGGTATTGCCTTTTCTTTGTTTTCTGGGCTTATGGATATCTGTGTCAGGGTCTCTTGGATGTTTTGGGTCCACCAATGCCTCAGTACTTTCTAGTAGTTTTTGAAACATGTCCTCCATGACCCCCTGTGATACCATGGAGGCATTATCTTCCGTGGTGTCCTCTGCGGAAAAACCTGAACCAAGTTGTCAACCTGGGAGTCTGCATCCACCAGGCCAGTATTGGAATTATACTTCCAGAGCTACCTTGGCTCTAAAAGTTTGGGTCATGTACCATCTGTGGGGTGGCTGTTTTAAATCAGTGTAACGCACACCACGGGTCAGATGGAAGGCACACTGCACTAAACAGTACTCACTGGGTTGTGCAGCCCATTTGTTTGTAGTAAAATAAGCATACAATGGAAAACCTTGCATTACATGGCTTTTAATGCATTTCTAAAACTATATAATTGAGCATGGCATGTTGTTTACTTGTAAACTAATGTCTGACTCATAGAACCAATGCAAAATGGGTACCACTTTCTGAGCTTGACCAGTACAAAAAATAAAAAAATAATCATAGACCTTGTTAAACTCCCCAAAAATGCCCAATAAAACTGGAAGTTATATAAGGCCTATAAAATGGGTAGAGAAAATCTAAGCTACTGATGCCTTAGACAGGCTGTCACCAGGACATTTATCTCAGCATCTGCATAGCATAATGTCATCTGAGAAACTGTACCAGTGCCAGCCTGCACCTGGCTCATCACCTCAAACATCACCCTGCCAGTATAAAATCCAGATTTTCAAAAGATATCATGTTTTCCCACCCAAACCTGTTAACAAACCAAGGTGAAGAAAACTTGTTCACCGCTGTTCATTCACCAAGATTCAATCACATTCTTGTCAAATTACTAAATTTCCTATGGGTGTCTCTGCTGTGTGTGATGCAGTAGCAGAAAACATGATCCAGTGCCCCCGCCCCATGCTGCTCTAAAGAATTTACCTATCACCCATTTTATAAATGTAACAAGGCAGGACAGGTGTCCCATGTGCTGAGATAACCAGGCTTCCAGGATGTGGGCAGGCCCTTGCCTTCAGCACTGGGCCTTGCAGCCCGCTTAGGCAGCCAGTTGGCCAATTATCTCTGCATAAGGCCCACCACCAATCTGTCATGTATTATTGCATGTTGAATTAAGAAAGACCAATTCCACAGCAGCTCACCAAAACCTTTTCCCCTTGTTTCGTAACTTTTGAAGTGTCTCTCACCACCCCATGTTTTAGACAGGATAAAAATCCAAAGTCATGTGCACCACTTCTGTACTTTATTTTGTACTTGAGTGGTTTATAATGAGTTAATAGAGCCCATGTGGTATTTCTTATGGTAGAAGACAATCAGACTTCTCTCTTGAGGTTTGGGCAGCAGCCAGAACACGTTCTACTATGCTTCGCTCCTCTCACCCAAACCTCATGATCGGAGCCTCTTTACCATAAGAGATACCCCACGGAGGCCCTAGTATTTACAGTATCCAAATCATCATGTTTTGCAATTATAATTTGTAACTAATTTTAAACTGATTTTTAAGCAGCAATGCAGTGAAGGGAGGGCCAGCCAGCAAGACGGTACAATTTTTTTGGTAACTGGGTAAGGTCCACTAGACACAAATGCCTATTTTCAGAGGTGACCTGGGAGTACTGGGAGGTTAAGTGACTTACTCAGTCACACAGAGTAGGCAAGTGGAGGTTGTGGTAATCAACCCGCTGAGCTGGATTTACCATGCTCATTCACAGCTCATTATTCTATCCTCTAGGCTAGGCTATACTGCCACATTGTAAAATGTAATTATAAATGGTGTAAATCCAAACTCTGAAACCCCACAATCTCATTGGCTGGCTGGCACCTTTGCCAGCGTGATAAATCCTCCAGTATACCCACTGGAAAGGTGCCAGTCAGCCACTTCACCAACATCACTATGACCCCAAAATCAAAACATATACCCGCCATCTTGATTCCCGCTAAAGTGCTCCACAACCCAAGTAAAAGCACTGCCACATAAACTACACTGCTCTCCGAAACAAGTGCAACAAAAACTACTCGTCCCAAAACACCTTGTACTGCGCTGAAATCAGTTCCCGGCTGTGACGGGTGTCTCCTTGCTGCCTGTCCCTGTATTGCCAACTCCCCAGACACGTTTGTCCCTGTAGCTTCAGTCTATTCTAATAACCCCAGACACACCATAACAATAACTAGCTCCATGACGATACTGCTGTTCCCACAAACTTGCACTTCGACACATAAAAAACTGACGGAAGCATTCCCAAAACCACGGCAGTCGTGTATGCAGAATGGGCAGCCACTGCTCCGTACTTTTCATTGCACCGAAAACCAACTACATGACGCTGTTCCGGCTCCCTACAACTAAAAGAGAGCTGGGACACAGAAAACTAACAATATGGGACGCAATGTAAAAGGCTTCCGGCCCAAAAACATCAAGAGTACAAACAGAAAACTCTTCTCATACAGGTGCACAAAATCAGACCCTAGCAACCCAGAACTGCAGCCCTAGCAACTGGGAACCGTTTTTATCCTATACCCCAAAATTCAATCAAAATAATTTATAATGCAAAAACTATTTTTAATATTTTTCTATCACAAAACACAAACTGGCCATTGTATAACAGCAATATGCCACTCCAGGGTGGATTTACCACTTCTAATGTGGTTAATCACTTTCGGCTGTGCCACAATGTTGAACCACACCAGGCGTGGTAAATCCACCCTATACCCACTCCATGTTGTGGTATATTGCTTAGATATAGTAAGCTACTAAAGAGTAAACAAACTTTTATTTTTTTAAATACCTAAGTCTTGCTGCACTCAACTTAATATCTTGCTCTTAGGAACGTGCCACCAACAAATAACCTTATTCCTAGGGGAAAAATTTTAACTAGGACCCAAAGCGCACTAAGGAGCATGATGTCATATTCCAGTCAGATAGTACTGAAACTATGTCCTCTTAATTAACAAAACCTGTGACCTTCCTCCTTCTAAATAATGAATCTTCTCCTATATGTTGATCAGACAAGAGGGAGTGCCTGGTTTATCTCTGGTCTTGGTGCCAGCTAGAGAACAGGCCTTAACCTTGCTTCCCACTGCAGTGAGAACCTTGCATAAATGTCTTTCTCAAAAGTGTCTCTTTCTTAGGTGTGAAGGGTTAACATGTGAGTTCCCAGTGAAGGAACAGCTGCCAGGGCTATGACCCCGGCCCTACTGAAGAGATTTATTTTCATAGCTGCCAGGGCTCCTTGGAGAGCTACCGAGCTGAACCCCAAAGACCCCGTGTAATTCCAACAGTGCAGGTACAGTGAACAGAGGTCCCTAAGATATTTTAAGAGCAGGACGTTGGGGCATTTATGGCACACTCACAAATCTTGACCATCTTGAAGAAGGGAACAACTGTGAGACAAGGAGAACCAAAGGTAGAACATACGAGGGCTGAGAAAGGCAGCAAAACCACAAACAACAGAATGAGGACAGATGAGACCATGAAAGGTCCTGATTTCAGTAGCCTGGAAATATGGGTGGGGGTCCCCAGTTTGTTGGGAAAAAATAGGCAGTTGAGAGGAAGCCACACCAAAAAACAAAACCTTCAGAGAACTGTCCTGCAACACAGCCACCACTGCTTAAAACCTGGGTATGGTGGGCTCTCCCATGTGGGCAAAGGTGGAGGCCCCACCCCGGCAGAATATCATGGCTGCCCTGCCGCCATACAGTCAAAAAACAGGAGAAACAAGACACTGCTGAGAGAGGGGAGAGAATAACTGGGGTAACAGAGGGGCTGACACAATTAGTAGACCAACAAAAGAGAAAGTGAAAATTATGTCCACTGTCCACAGGACAGCACTGAACCAATCACAAGATGGTGACCGAGAGAAGACATTGTGTTTCTGTGAGTAATGAACAGCAAGAGAGGACAATATGCGCCAGAACCTGCAGATCCCATGAGATCTGGCACTATTTTAGTGTGGGTAAGAACAAACGGCAAGGAGAAACAAAGTGGCCTCTGGGCTCTCCAAATACCACGAGATCCTTGCACCAACCAAACATAGCAGGCAGGAGGCCAGAGCGCACAATGTGGCTACCCAGATCGGAATGATCGCACCATCTTGGTGCCATCTTAGGATACTGGCTGGAATGAAGCATACAATCTGCTGTCTGAGACAGGGCTGTTTGTAGGACCTAACTCCTCCTAAAGAGAAATAGCTGTGTCAACGGTCCTCTGCCTTGCTCAGCCATAATTGCTGAATGAGTGTGGCTGGGCATCCGCAGCACAGTCTCCACATGGGCCAGATCCGGCAGGAAAGGTTGGACCGCCGCAGACCAGAACTCTCATCAGGTACAAGATTACCGCAGCATCAGAAAACAAAAGTGAGACCATCTACCCAGTTGCTGCCAAGAAACCAGCAAACAGCAAGACTTGGAACCACACAGCAATGCTTGGAACAGCAGCACCAGGCAAGTGGCAGCCTTCCTCACTTCCCCTTCCCCTGAGCAGCAGCTGAGAAGAGGCGGGGTGGGATGCTTGGAACACACCAGCGAAGTGCTCGGGTGTCACCCAACCCCACTGGCTGAACAAGGTGAGCCATAATCAAGTAGGTTCATGCTATAGAAAAAAACAGCAGATAGGCTAGGGGTGAACATGTCCACCTCCCACAACACAGTGGACCCACCATACCAGATCCCATGAGCACAAGAAGGCAGAATTCAGTCTAAAGGGCCAGCAACACAGCAAAAATCTGGGCGAATAGATAACCAATAAACTTAAGGCACAACATAAATCTGGAGGAAACAATTATTCATCAAACCTAAGCTAGTCCAAGCTGGAGGGAGGGGTTAGAGAGAACAGGGTTGGGACTGGCTCCTCCCAACCAAAGTTCCCACATGAAATTCACAGGGAAAAAACAAACTAGTAGTCAAAAATTAATAATTCTTTAAAATTCAGTGAGTCAAAAACAGTAGTTGTTAGATAAAGAAAATAGATCTTTCCACAAAAAGTGAACAGTGGCCGACCGGTGGCGCTGAGGGTTGAGGCGGTGGATGCCCCACCTGCGCCGCCAGCGACCAGGGTTTGGGAACAAACCGGGTTGTCTGAGGTCGGTGATGGGAAGGGAATTGAGCTGCCGAGCAGCTCTCCTCTCTGGGAGGGATGAGGGTTTCCCGGCCCTTGGCTGCCACCTGGTGAAGGATGGGTGGCAGTTCAGGCAGGGAGCCTGGCAACAGCCAGGGGTGGGGTGGAAGGGGTCGAACTGGTACCTCGGCGTATGTGATGTGCCTACATCGCCAAAGCATGTCCGTGTCTGCCAGGGTCCCGGACTGGGAGAAAACATGAATATAAATTACAAAGTAAAAAAAAAGAAAAGCCAAATGGTTGGCACAGAGCCAAACTGGATGTGACCAGCCTGGATAGATGCACAAATTAAACTGATAACTGATCCAGCAGGAAGAGGCGGAACCAGGATCGGTTTCCACATTTCAGTTTGTGGTCAGCCCATTGGAGGACACCTCCAAGACCCAGTTTTGATGACTTGGAGTACTGTAAAAGGTGCGAGGATAATAAAAAGTATATGTATAAAATGCTTCCTGTAACATGAGCTGTTGTAGCTGGTCATTGACACAGCATTAGCAATACTGCTCCGCGATGCTGGCGACCCAAGTGGGAAGTGAGCTCAGTCATTGGGCTGACTGGGAAGGAAGTTGGCGTGTCCGACAGACTGCTGTCCTTCGGTGAGAGGTTGCATGACATGCTGTTTGACTGTCACCTAGGGAAGGCTAGGTGGTAGGGCGTTGATTCTGCTGAAGCAGAGAGGTTGGGACATGGCCGGCATGATCTGCTCATGTGCAGTGCGTGCTTTGATCATTACTCCATGGCTGTGTCCCATGGGAGGGGGAAAGGGATCGGCCACTGGCTGGGCAGATGAAACCATGCTTGCCCTCATATCCACCATCGCATCCTCTCCTGGCTCATGGGTATGCTCCTGGGCTTCACCTCGGCCATGGAGGGTGGAGCTGCTGAAGGAGCTGAATGGCAGGCCCTGCCTCAGGGCTTGGGGTGAGTAATCTAGGGGACAACACAGCAGTGAGTCACAGGATGCCTGAGAAGTCCTCAGGAATCCAGCTAAGAGCAGCCTTGGACGAATGGGAGGCGGTGTTGGCAGTGGTGGAAGGAGGTCCTAGCTAGAGGGCCAGGGGGCAAAATAATGTTGGGGGACCAAGAACTGTTGCTTTAGTATTTGTATCTGTAGAGAATAGGATATCCTCTTGGGTGCAAGATCTCATTTTAGGATAGCCTCAGGATGAGGTTTTTATTATTGTATTTGTTTCCTATGCCGCCTCGGTCATCCTTCTGCCTGGTGACCTCCCAGCCACACTACCGTGAAACTCAGCCCTGTGGTCCTCTACAGCTTACCACTCCATGGCAGGGTAGCGGTGGAGCCAGATTTCTCTCAGAAGATCTTATCTGGTGAGTTAACTGTGACTGCATGGTGCATGGCCTGAGACAGCAGGCTTCATCCAGTTGATACCCTATTTTTGTTCCCTTGGTCTACTCCTCTCACGCTGCACCTGCACAGCCACTTGGCCTCATTGCATGTAGCAATTGTGGCAGGACCTACCACTTATGAGGGCAGGGTCGCTGCTGTGGGCAGTGGCCCTCTCTACTCAGCCTCTGATTGGGCAGCGCTGTTTCGCCATGGCAGTTTGCCTGCATCCACCAGAGTCTGCTCCCAAACCGCGTCATCTGCATGGATGCACGCTGTGTTCTTCCTGGTCAGCTGGGCAGAACCATGATGTTTTAACAGTTTATTTACCCAGGCTAGGTCAGCTGAGTTGCAAAATCTAATTTTCAGTATGGTCTGGCTTTTACCTACTTTACAGCTGAGTGAACTGAAGCACTGTGAGGTTAAGGGATTTTATTTTATTTATTTATTTAGACTTTTGTTTATCTGGTAATTGCACTAGACAAGTAATTGTGTAACCCCTACAAATGGGGGTTCCCAAAAGTCTTCCTTGAGCTTGCCTAAATGCTCACTGCCAGGCTGGTGTCCTGTGTTCTAGCAGTTTAAATGTGATTACCAGAGCTTGTATAGCCTCTGTGTACTGTCTCCTTAAGAGCTGCTTGATTGCAGCACAAGTAATCTGAGAGGGAGCTCTGTTAAAGATGTAACTATTTGCTGAAAACCATTTAGAATGATAATGATAATGTAGTTTGTCTAACCTGCTTTCTTTGTAGCAAGGACTGTTTTGTTGGTCTCCACTATCTTGGTCCTGGACTGCAAATTGGACCAGTCAGTTCTGGTGGGACCTAAATGTAGCCGACTACAGGAGCTGTCTAAATTAAAATCTATAGGAACTGTGGTTTGAGTTTTTCGCCTTTTTGCAACTGAAGGGGAGCTCTTGCTTTGACTGACAGCCAAATCAACCAACCAAATCTTTTAGATCTTGGGAAGTCCTGGGCTGCTTGCAGTTTAGTTTAGTTCTGAGCTGGAAGCTCAAGAAGAAGGAGCTCATATAATTTTGGGCAGCAATCCTGAGTGGATTTGCATGGGAAAACTGAAAGGGCTGAGTTTTTTGCTGCATGTCTGCTGCTACTCCACGTAGAGGGAGAGAAGAGAATTATTTTGACTAAATCCAAGTTTGTGTGACTAAAGTAAGCTACTGAAGTGGGCCAGGCTCAACCTGATGAAGACCGAACATTTTTGCTGAATGCATTGGCCTGTTAGGAGTTCCAGCTACCCTAAGCTCCTGGTATGTGCAGAGACTTGCGATTGTGACCAGGGATCACTTTGCCTGGTACAGTAGAATTCCTTACATGTAAATGTGCTATGAGCTGCTAGTGGGTTGTGAGAGTTAGTTCTTCACTGTGTGGACTGTGTTCTGCTTGCTGGAAGCTGTATCCAGCCCAAAACGGACTGCATCCGAACTTGTTCCATGCAGTCTGGCTTTGCCAGACTGGCACAGCCAGACACCCACTGCACAGAGAAGCCATCGACGAGACCTGCCTGGGGATCAGCCCCTGATCCACACTTGAACAGGAACAATGCCTCTGTGAGTTGTGGGCCCTGCTTCTCCTGGCATTCCAGGTCAACCACCTGTGGTCTCGATTCATCAGCCTGTGTCCAGTCTTAGGTATCGTGAGTAAATACCAGGGTAGCTCCTGCACCAACAGCTTAATCTGAGTGAGTCATTCGATTGTCTTGTTGTTTCGCTTCCTTATTAACTGAGCCTCTGGCTCTGGAGTACAAATATTGTGTACTGTGCATGTTGTGTTTTCCATCACAGGGCCCCAACCAGCTGCAACCCGGGCAATTGTTCTGGCTAGCCCATCTCTTCTCCACCTGGGTACCCAGAGGTGGACTGTGTGGGGACTCAAAGCTCATGCATAACTGCTTGATTGACATAACCTTTAGCTGATTAACCTGATTTTGCCCTCCCTTGTTCAAGTCCCCTGAATAAATCAGATCTAACTTTTTCTGCATGTAATCTGACTGTGGTTCCAGTTTGTGGTCAAAGTACTGTACTGTTGCTATTTGCTGTGCTTAACCTTGTTTTACAGGGGTCCCTAGGGTCGAGCCAGAGGAACCAGCCCTGGTGGTAAGTGCAAACAGTGTGGGTACTTGTGTGGTGTACCAGAGGTATTGTGAAAGTGATTATTGTACAGTGTTCAGGCCATTAGAGGTGAAAGAGGGGGTTACAGTATCCCGGAGGGCTGTGCCCAGGTTAGCTTGACCACTACCAACCCTGACCTCTGGGTGGAGGCACCCATTTCAGAACTCAGGCCCCTTAACCTGCTACTAGCCAAGCAGGCAGGGTGTAGCCCTTGGGATAGCGCCACCTAGGGGTTACAGTTGTTTTCAGGCTCAACCTTGAATCTTCCCAGGGTCACATAGCAATGACTCTGGTGAGACTTGAACCTGGGTCCCTGGTACTGAACCCTCTAGTCTAGCCATAAAACCCCGCTGTGTCCTTGTATTACAAAGCTCATTCTAGGACATTTCTATAGTGCCTGGTTTTATTTTATTTTACAGTTTTCAGCCAGGAAGCACACTAAGCTGGGAGCACAGGGAAGTTGAGTGGCTAGCTCATGGTCACACAGTATGCAGGTGGTGTTTGTGAGATACAAACCCAGTTCTCCAGGTTTGCAGCTCAGTGCTGTTAACCACTAACATTAGGCGATAGTTCCACTGTACAGGACCCTGGTGAGGCCTTACCTAAGTACTGTGTCCAGTTCTGGAGGCCACACCTTCGTATGAGACATTGACAAAATAGAGACAGTGTAGAGGAGGGCACCAAATGGTGTATGGTCTGCACCACAAGCCTTATGAGGGAAGAGTCAGAGACCTCAATTTGTACACGCTGGAGCAAAGGAGGGAGAGCGTGACATGATAGAAATGTAAGATATCTCAAGGGCATGAACAAGGTGGAAGGGGACAACATATTCCAGTTTCAAAGTAGTGCCGGAACAAGAGGACGTGGTATGAGACTGATGGGTGGCTGTATAAGGGGTAATGTCAGGAAGTTATTTTTTACAGAGAGGTGGTGGATGCATGGAGTAGCCTGCCCCAGGAAGTGGTGGCCACCCGTATGGTGGCAGGCTTCAAACATGCACGGAAAAGGGAATAAAGGAATATTAGAGATGGGAAGAAAAGCTAAAGCCAGTGACCAGATAGGGTTACTGGGCTGGCTCTTTCGTCAGGTTGCATAAATGGGCAGACTGGATCGCGCCTGGTAGCTCTTTATCGCATATTTTTGTATTATACTGCCTGATGTTTTTACATTCCCATAAGATCTGAAGCAGATAATTGTGAAACGTGCAGGGTTATTACAGGTTGACTTTTTTTATTTATAGAAGTGCCTTTGAAGGAAAGAATGGAAGTTAACTTTTGCTTCTCGGAGATTAAAGGTAATATTTGTAAAATATCTTATAGAATTAAAACAATGTTTATAAAAGCCAATTATTTTATTTGCTCCTTCCTTTGCCTCATGGTAGCTCCACCCTCTGAGCTCCGCTGCCCACTGGACCTCGCTCATTACTGCCAGACATGTTCTCCTGGCTCTGCAGAAGTGCCCAGAGGGTCAGGAGTGTCCTTCTGTAGGAGCATGTCTCCTGTGGCCATTCAGGGGTGCTTTGTGCCTTGATGCCGAGGATGCTAATTTTTTGGGGCATGTCAATGTGCTGGGGTGGGGTGTTGGGTGGCAGGGGACAGGAGGGCCAACGTAGCATGCCAGAGCGGTATTTCCACTTTTCTTGTCTCTCCCACTACCCATAGGAGCAGTCTTGTATCACTGTACTGTGGGAGGTGCTTGCTTGAGCATGGTCACGAATGCTAGCCAAGGTGCATCCACTATGCCTCATCCAGAAGTGAATCTCGAACGGTATGCTGCTCCACCCTCCCGAAAGGGGATCATCCTTGCAGATGCTGCATTGCTGGCCTCCACTCCTGTCATCCTTGGCTGTGAGCATGAGCCAGGTTGTCAGCATACCAAGCAGATGACCGCTGCTTGGCACCCACGGAGCTGGCCATTATTAATTTTGCACTTTCTATGGGCACCCAGCTCTTTCAGGCTTCCCAAGGCCTGCTGGCCACTGGACTTCCTTGTGCTGCCTCTTGTAACCTTCAGGTTCCCAGTAGTACGCGACACTCCCTTGTAGTATTCCCTCTCGGGGGCTACTGGGCTTGATAGATAAGTGCCTGGATTATGGGAAGGTGTGACCATGTGCTGAGAGGCCTGGTAGCTTGGGGTGGTGGCAGAGGGCTGTTATCTGACATATGTGGCTGGAGGCCAGTTTTCCTGTTTTGGCTACTCCTCTTACCATCACCCATTGAGCGTGCTCGGGAGTGTGTACCATCTATTGTTTTGTCACCCACGCTGACCAAGGCTCGCCCACCACAGGTGGATTCTTTGTCAGAGGTGCCCCCGCCTGTTGGATGCCCCACTGCTCAGCACCATATAGTCGCTCTCATTTTATTTTAATGTTACAATACAGTGTTATTTTGCAGTCCTTTTATCAGTTTTGCTGAATAATAAATAATTAAAAAAATTAGTACTGGAAATAATATCTGTGGCAGCAACAATGTCCAAGGGGGCAACAGAGTCACAGAGTTCTGTCACTTAAGAGAAAACTGTGCCTGTGTTGCATACCAAAACCATACTGAAGTGTTCTCAATCAGCTGTGTTAATTTAATTTCATTTTATTTGTTTTACCAGGAAAAGCTCCATTGAGCAACTCTCATTTACAAGGAGGTCCTGGTTAGGATAGTACAGTACAGTACTGAAAAATTACAGCGATTGTAAGGATGCAAGACAAGGAATAGAATAAAAGTTATAGACAGTATATAGTCTAATAAATCAAATACAGATATACAACAACAAAGTAAAAACAAAAACAAATATAAGATAGCACGGTTATTACACTCAGATAGCTTTAAAACAGCAATCAGTTTGCAGTGAATAGCAACAGTAGGCCTAGGCAGGTACAACTATCACTGCAATGGTATCGGTCAGTATTTTGAAGGTATGAAGGCTCACAATTGAGTTTGGTTTGTGGGAGGCATGAAGTTTGTTCCAGTACATTAGATCGAGCCATCTGAAATCCATTTTGCCACATTTGGATGCAGTTCTGGGAGTTTCAAGCATAATATAGTTGCATGCTCTTAGATTATATAAACTGAAGACTTTGCAGAGTAAGTCAGAGATATAT
The DNA here is from genome assembly GCA_016271365.2 of Neoceratodus forsteri. Taxonomy (NCBI): domain Eukaryota; kingdom Metazoa; phylum Chordata; order Ceratodontiformes; family Ceratodontidae; genus Neoceratodus; species Neoceratodus forsteri. Next base: position 553,006,115 of record JADMNL010000023.1, on the reverse strand, counting down.
TGCGATATAAAATTGTGCTTAAGAGATTTATAGGACCATAAATAAAGGTTTTCAATCATCTAGTGGCGAAGGAGGGGCCACTAACAGATGCACAGAGGGTGCAGTGGTGGGTTCTTACATACAGCCCAGTGTTAATCTCAGTGCCCTGTGATAAAGGACATCCCTGGCAAGTTGACCAGCTGCAGCACCTCTATACACTAAGTCCATGTAGTCAACAGTGGCAAAACGTAGCTCTAACTAGGATTTTACAGTCATTTAAAGCTAGATTGAATTTATTTCTATGATAAAAGCCCAGCCTTAGCCACAACTTCTCACATAAAGTTTCGATGTGATCACTGAAAGAAAGTTTAGCCATACTCTAAGTATCTGAAATTCTTTACCAATTCCAGTTTTATCACCTAGGAGAGTAAGAATTCCAGAAGGGACAAGTTGACCGCTTGCCATTGGGGCAAAAATAATGTATTTTGTTTGGGCAGCATTAAGAAGGAGTTTAGAAGCACACAGTTTCAGTTGAGGGATACTGAAAGTGGACTAGAGGTTATTTAAAGCTTGTGTTCCATTAGGTCTGGTTGCATGTAGCACTGTGTCATCTGCATAGCAGAGTAGTTTGACATCCCCAGTATCATTTCCCAGATCATTTGTATATATTGTGAATAACAGTGGTTCAGGACAGACCCTTGTGGAACTCTGTTGGAGATTTGCAAGCAGGAGGAGAATAGCCCTCAGATTAAAATTGTTGTCTACCCATCAAGTATTTTTTGAACCACGGTAGAGTGTGCTGACCAATATATGCTTTTCATTTACTATCCCTGTCTTTTATTAGTGCCAATAGTTCCCTGGATAGCCAGCAAGTACAGCCCCTCTTACCCTTCTTGTTGTGAGAGGGAAATATAAGTCCCGTAGACACTGGAGGGCAGCGGTAAAGAAGGTAACTAATGATGTAGTATTGTTGTGTCAGTAGAGGGTGGACCAATTTATTGTCCTAACATTTCTGAGAACAGATTCATGATCCTGGAAGTTAAACTCTGAAAGACAGGAGTTTATGGGCAGGGCGGCTTTAATTTGGTGGCCAGTATAAAGTAAGTTGGGGTATGGTCACTAATAGAGTCAGACATTGTGCCCACCTGGAGGATCAAGTCAACCCTATTTGTAGCAACCCAATTAAGGAAGAATGGTTTAGCAAACGAGCATTGTGTCTGGTAGGGAGGGAGGAAATAACGTGCTCCAGATTGTGTGCTTTCAGTAGGTTTGCATAGTCTGGTTCAGGGGCATCTAACCAATTAAGGTTGAAATCCCCAAGCACAATGGTATCTTTAGAGGGTGCGATGCCCTCAAACCATCTAAAATTGATAGGCCCAGGATGACTCCTGATGGGGGTTATAACAGCAACCGAGATAGAGTTTTTTAGACGCACCCAGGGTTATCTCTAGTGAGGAGCCACCATTCGGGAGGTGAGGTTGAGCAGCTGATGATAGTGGCAGGACGTGGTCTTGTACATACAGTGCCATACCCATGCCCTGCCTTCTTCCTGGTCTGTCTAGATGTAGGAGGGAGTAACCATGGAGTTGAAAAGAGGAGTCAGGAGGGTATGGTTTCAGCCAGGTCTTGGAGAGTCCTAACACCCTGCTGCTTGTACAGGGATACCCACGCCTCAAGCTCAGGGAACTTTGATGGAGGCAACATATATTCGGTGGGAAACTCTGAGGCTGGGTGGTCTTGCCCAGGTGATGTTGGTGTGATCAGTATGGGTGATTATGGGACCTGGGTTGCTTTCTACATCTCCAGCAGAGAGTTGATGGGAAAGGAGAGGACAGATGGGCGGGAGCCAGTGGGAGACTGGAGAGTAAGGGAGTGTATAAATAGGCCGAGCAAACGACATTCATAGTTTGACAGCAATGCAAAGAAGGTTGAGCCCGTGAGTAAGTTCATACCCGACCACTATGAGTGGGGGGGTCAGAGGGTTTGTGGGGTGGAAAAGCAGGCGAGGCTTTGTTGATCTATGGCAAGTATCGAGGCAGAAAAGTCAGTGGCCAGTAGTAGGCTAGTCATAGAGGCCATCACAAGGAGGATTACATATGTATTCATTTTAGTTTTATGTTTTGTGAGAGGTGACCAGCTAAAAGTAAATTGTAGGGATTTTTCCAGGTCAGTAGAGTTACATGGTAAAAATGGTAAGGCCACTTTAAGAGATGACCACTTTAAGAGTAGCACAGAGGGGCGGGAGTCCAGTGAAGCAAGAGCATGTAAAGAGGTTGGGGGGCGGAGGGTGGAGGGAGAAAAAAATTCACAGTGATAGCAGTCTTTGGAAGGGGTAAAAGTGCCAGGGTTTAGCAGCTGAAAATTGCTTTCGTTTAGGGACCGGAGAGACAGGGTAGTCATGCGTCCAATCAGGCACAGACAGAGCAGCCGGGTAGTCCAGTCAGGAACCAGGACCCCAGGCAGTGTAGCCAGTCAGGGCAGAGGGGAAAACGCCAGAAATTCAAAGAGGCGCAGGTTAGACAAGATCAGGTCCGACTTAGGTAGGAGGCTGGCGGGCAGTCCGAGAGGGATGGCAGGCAGATGAGTGCAGCAGGCGTGTGGTGAGGATAGCTGCATCAGGCTGCTTCTTCCAGGAGCGCCTGGCCACAGCAGGAGCTAGAGAGGGAAACAAGCAAGAGTATTAAATGGTGCAGGAAATCGGGGACTGATGACAGACCACCAGTAGGAGGGCAGGGGCAGACAGAGAATTAGGCAAACAATAGAGGGATTAGTGGGGCTAGATCATGGAGGTAGTTTGACTCATAGAAGTATGAGAGTTTTCTTTTATAATGGAAGATAGGTTCTTCAAATTCTTTTTTGTTTGCAGCAGCACTGGAAGAACAGTGGAATAGGGGCTCGTAAACAGGCTCTCAGCAGCAGGACAAGGCGCAGGGCACAGTAGAGTTTTGGTGTCAAATGGAGAGATGTAAGGAGCGCTATTGTCAGTGCAAGCCTATTTCTCCTTCTTCAAACCACAGGGTTGGTTGGAGGGCTGAGTTGATTGTTTTATTTCCCTTTGTGTCTCGCTGTTTCAGGAGTGGAGTGCAAGGAGATTTAAATTATTTACTTTCAGTGTTTTTTTTTTTTTTTAAGACAAACATACACACCGAGAGGCAAGTTGAGCTTAACTTAATTACTTTCGGTGTTTTTTCCTTCTGTGAGTCAGCAGCAACTGCAACAGATGCAAGGGAAGAGGCACACACACACACACACACACACACACACACACACACACACACATACTACCCTTCCTCCCACCCACCTGGGACTAGCTCTGCTTTTGTAGGCACTAGGGGTGATCGACAGCAGATAGATACTTCCTGTGGAGACAGGACGGAGAGTTCTCTGGGAACGCATAGAAACAGAGCTACAGAGCACAAAGGCAAGTAAACAAGGGTGTTTCTTACTGAAGGAAAATAGAGAAGGGAGGAGAGAGGAAAACCTAAAGCAGAATGGACACTTATAGACATGATGGAAGTGGCAGTGGGGCGGCAGTCTTCCAGGAGACTTTCTGGAGGCTGCAGTGTTGCTCCATCTGCAGGCACCTCTCTAGGCTAAGTGCAGAGGTTGCTTGTCTCCAGCCCAAGTTAGCTAGGATTTGGGAGACCTCCCTGCCCAGGGACCACCAAGTCTGCCCCTGCTGCCTCAGTGGTTGCCAAGGAAGAGGCATGGCTGGATGACAGTGGGTTTGGGAAAGGTGAGGGTGGTGGGGCAGAGACACATCCCTTCTTCAGTTCCACTCCATAACTCCTGTGCTTCTAGCAGGGCGGACTGTCCCAAAGAGGCACCCGCAGTGGTAACCAAGGAGGAAGTGGTGGTCCTCCATGGCGGAGACCTTGGGGAGGGAGGCAGAGGACCCTGGAGGAGGAGGAAGCAACCTGGTGGGGACCCTGTCATCAAGGGGGTAGACTTGGGGCAGGAGGGCAGGGAGTGAGGGAGGCCAGATGCTCACCTGGCGCCACGGCTTGGCGAGATGGACAGGCATCCTAAGGATCACTGGGGCAGCAGGACAGAAGGTAAACTAGACGCCTTTGTCCACCTGGGGATGAATGACCTGGCAAATCGTGAGGTTAGGGTAGTGCAGAGGCAGTTGAGGGAGTTGGGGAGGGTCTTAGAGATGGCATGCTGTGTAACATTTTCAGAGGTGTTGCTGCTTGAGGGCAAGGGGAAGACAGGGTACTCTGCACCAAGAGATTCAACACATGGCTGAAGGAGTGGTTTAGAGGGAGAGATTTGGCTTCACTGGGACTTGGGTTCCACCTGAAGGGATGCAGACTTATACAGGAGCGATGGTCTGCATCTGTCCGGGGAGGGGGAGACCAGGATCCTCAGTGAGAGGTTTAAATGTTTTATCAGCAAGCATGTAACCACTTGAGATGGTGCATAAAACACCTGAGGTAGCCCCTATGTGGCAGATGCCTAACGAGAAAGGGCACATACTTCCACTATTTCTGGGACTGTCCAGTAATTAAGAATTACTGGGAGTTAGTGGGCTGTGAAATTTAGGTATATGGGGAAGACAACTTGAGATATCTCCACTGTCCATGCTAATGGGTATGGAGATAAATGGAGAGGGGAGGGATTCCTTACCCAAGATGGATCCGGTGATGCTAATCCTGGCCAGACAAATCATCTTAAATACATGGGTTTCATGTATAAGACCCACCACTCCATGTGGAGGAATCCGTATTAACCACACTGGCTTCGAAAGGCTCACCTATCCCTGAAGGGTCGGGAAGGAATATTCAGCAGAGTCTGGGCACAGTTTTTGGCCTCTGTCTCACCTGTGGAGGCTATAATTTCGCTGAGGATAATTCAGAGATGCATGAATTGCTGGTGCAGGCAATGAATAAACACACAACACAGAGAGTACTTTTGTAAATATTTGTAAACTGACTTTAAAAAGGGCCTCGACTCATTATTTCACAGCTTGGTTTGAGACAGGATACAGATTGCATAGTTGATTTTATTATTTTGTATATTTCATACTTCTAGTTATGTACTAGAGGAGGTTATACACTTCTAATGTTTTCTATAGTCCTTGGGCTGTTGTTTAGTCCAATTAAGAGTTATTTGTTTGTATACAGTAATGCTGTATTAACTGATCTGAATATATGGTCATCTATATATGTCAAATCAACTGCTAAACAGAATGGTTTAACTTTCCGAATCTGTATGTACTGCAAAAGAGGTATGACTTGATGTTATTGTACCTGGAAAAGATCAATAAAAGATAATACAAAAAAGAAAAGCATGTAAACTTGCTAAGGGGGTAGCGGGCGAAGTAACTAGGAGAAATAAAGAGCCCCCCAACAGAATGAAGCAGTCAGCAGAGAGGACCCTAAGGCTGAGAAATCGCCAAAGATACCTAAAACTAAAATTGGCAAAATGGCAGAGATAAGGATGAATGGGAGTAAGGACAAGGGTATGGAGGAGAGACGGGGATAAGAAGTGAGGTATTCGAGGGAAGGCAGTAAAACTGGAAGGAGATGTGCACAAATGCCTGCAGCCTGGGAAACAAAATTCGGACCTTGTGGCCCTGATGACTGAGGCGGACCTGGACATTATCGCTGTCACCGAGACATGGTTCATGGGGAACCATGACTGAGATATAGCCACAAGGTTACATTCTTTTCAGGAAGGACAGGGTGGGCAAAAGGGAGGAGGAGGCTATCTACATCAGGGAAGGAATTAAGGCAACTGAGGTACAGGGAATGCAGGGAGAGGCAGATGTATCATGGATCACCCTGAGATGGAAACGTACTGCCATTCGACTGGTGTGATCTACAGACCCCACACAAGGGGAAGAGCTGAACTGGCCACTGTAGAAGCCATCCGCAGAATGACAGCTAAAGAGGGGTGGTGCTGCTGGTGGGAGGCTTCAATCTACCAGAAATGGATTGAGCAACCACGTTGTAGCTAGAGCCAGGAGCAGAGACATCCTGGATGCCCTGCTGGTTGTGCCCCAGACAGCTAGTGATAGAGCCCCCCCAAGAGGGAGCAACTTTGGACCTGATACTCACCAACGGGACAGGAATTACAGATGCAAAGTGGGGAGCCACCTGGGATCAAGTGATCACAATATGGTGTGGTTCAGTGTGAGAACAGTGGAAGAGTCAAACCACATGATAGCAAGATTCATGGATTTCAGGCGGCCGACTTTGCAAAGATTGAGAATGTCTTAGGAAATCACTGGCAAGGAAGGAGAAAGCAGGAGGAACAGTGGGAGAATCTTACGGAGCCATAGCAGAGGCACAAGCCATTGTTTTAGGCTAGTAAGGAAAAAGAAAAAAACACTACGGTCCCAAAGGCAGTGGCCGAGAAGATATGGACGAAAAGGTGGCATTCAGGAGATACCAAGAAACACAGAGGAAAAAGACAGGGATCTGCATCTGAAAAGCAAGGGGAGCATGAGTGCAAAGGTGCAAATAGAAGATAAATAGCCCAGGCAATAACAAAATGGGACAAGAACTTTTTCAGGTACATTAATGAGAGTAAAAAGACTAAAGGTGGGATTGTGAAACTAAAAAGGGAAGGGAGGGAGTGTGCAGAGGAGGACCAAGAAAAAGAAGTCCTGAACAAATATTTGTATTCAGTATTCACAGAAGAAGGGGAAGGGAGGGACCACAGTTGGGCAACAGAAGAACCACTGGGTGGGAAGTAGACACCAGTCCATTTATAGAAGAGAGAGTCCTAAAGGAACTTGCTAATCTGAAAGTGGACAAGGCAATGGGGCCGGATGGAATGATGCATCCCAGAGTATTAAGAGAACTCAGGAGGTGTTGGTAGGACCACTGACAGCTCTGTTCAACAGATTGCTGGAAACAGCTGTGGTACCAAAGAACTGGAGAAATGTGAATATAGTCCCTCTCCACAAAAGTGGGAGCAGGGGGAGGCTGGCAATTACAGGCCAGTCAGGCTGACTTCAGTGGTGGGGAAACTAATGGATTCACTATTAAAAGAAAGGTTTGTGATATATTTCAAACCCAGTGGAGCACAGTATCCAAGGCAGTATGGATTCACAGCGGAAGATCTTGTCAAGCAAATCTGATAGATTTCTTTGACTGGGTGACTACAGAAGGTGGATGAGGGTGGGCGGGGACGTGGCCTACCTGGATTTCAGTAAGGCCTTTAACATCATCCCACACAGGCTTGTAAACAAGCTGGGCAGCCTAGGAATGGGTCCCAGTGTGGTAAACTGAGTCAAAAATTGGCTGAGCAATAGGACACCGAGGGTGGTGAAGAATGGAGTTTAATCTTTAAAGAGAGGGGTGACCAGCGGGTCCCACAGGAATCAGTGCTTTGACCATTCCTCTTTAATCCTAGCCTGCCTCAAACCTATTCGTCCTGACGAATGCTCTTCAACAAGGGAGTTCAGCGGTATCCTTCAGACAGGCCCTGAAGCCGCAAGTGGGTGCCACCGAACGGGTGACCCACTTGCGCGTGAGCACGACAGGGGTGAGGGAGTAGGGAGGGTGACCGATTGGAGGGGGTTCAATGGCTACAGGATGTCGCTATACGACACGCCCATGGAGGGGTGGAGCGAGCTTGCTGAGTGAGAGGCGGAGGGTTTGTGAGGGGTGGTGCCATGGTGAGCTGCCGAGCTGGCTCTGCGGCATGGTGGGCGGTGCCGACTCATGTGGATAAGATGCAGGGTCTGGGTCTGACACAGGTATGTTTTGTAGTGCCCAGCCCGGTAGGTGTTTTTTTTATTTTACACTGTTGCACCCCGCCTCCCGACATGCACCCCCTGCGCCCACATAACATTAAAATTTAGAGTCCTTTTGCCGCTTTTGTCACATGGTACATCGAAATTGAATTTCAGCAATGTATACTCTCCAGAATGATGATTGCCTTTGGCGATCGCTCTTATGATTTAGAACCGCTCAGAGTGTACTGTCAGTTAGTGTTCTGTACTAATTTTACCCGTTAGAAGCCTAGTCCTAATGTGATTGTATATTGAAGTGTCTACTGGTTACTGTATGATTTTCTAGTGGTGTAATGTAGTCTGTAAGCAATAGTGGCTTGTTCTCTTATGTACTGTATCTGCAAATGTTTTCCTTTATCCAACTATCTTCCGATCGCCCTGAAAAGGGACTTTCGGGCTCAGTGGGTCCACCCGTTAACAAAATTGAAATAAATAAATAAATGAATGTCTTTCTAACAGACATTGCAGAAGGGTGGAAAGGAAGGTATGTCCCTTTGCAGATGATATGAAGATCTGCAACAGGGTTGACACTCCAGGAGGGTAGAGAAAATGAAAAGGACCTAAGCAAGCTTGAGGAGTGGTCAAGGGTGTGGCAGCTAAGATTCAATGCAAAGAAGTGCAGTATCGTGCACTTGAGGCAGAGAAATGCATGGGGAGGAGTACATGACTTGGGGGTACTGACTGCCACCAAATAGGAAAGGGACCTGGGAGTAATCATATCTGATGACCGAAGGGTACCAAACAATGTGAGAAGGCTGTGAGGAGAGCCAGTGGAATACAGGGCACATAGGGAGAGGTGCCTCCAGCAGAAGGAAGGAGGTGGTGATGCCACTGTTTAAAACATTGGTGAGACCTCATCTAGAATACTGTGTCCATCAGTAGGGATGTACATTTTCAAGTCTTTACTAAGACTCGCCCTGAAGGACAAGTGTAATTGCAACGCATAACATGCTACATTTAGTTATCCTCACCGTGGTGCACTGCTGCACTTATTTTGCCACTAGGGCCTTCTGTTACTACTGTTCTGTCCCTCCCCATGCCTACCCCTTCCCCTGCCTACCCCAATGTAAACACCTCCCAACATCTCTATCCTCACATAATGACCATCTCCCTATAGTTGCCTTCTTCCCACTGTCCCTCCTTCCTAATCATTTATGTACACTTACTCTCCCTATCGCTTACTGCCTCCTTACCTGTTTACCCTCTCCCAACCACCCCAGTTCATCTGTCTCCTTGCAGCTTCCTTCTTCTATTTTCTCCCTCGTCCCTATTCAACTAGGCCTCCTTTTCCACAGTCTTGCTCTTTTTTTTTTTTTTTAGTTGTTTAACCAGGAGTAGCACAATAAGCTGACAGCTTTTCACAGGTGCATCCTGTGAGCACAGAGAAGTTAAGTGGCTTGCTCAGGGTCACACAGTATGTAAGTGGAAGCTGTGGGATTCAAACCCAGGTCTGGTCTGGTCTGGATGTCACCAGATTTGCAGCTCGAACCTTAAACCACTGCGCTATACTTTCCCTCTCCTCCATACCCCTCCCATTTATCTCTATTGTGTGCACTACGCCCTACCCCAGTTGCACTTCTGTACGCTTGTTCTTCTTTCTTTCTTTCTTTCTTATTTTTATTTACTTTGTCAATATTCATGTATAAAATGCTTATAATTAATGTTAGATGACCTTTCTATTGATATGTATTGTATTCCTTGCTTGTATTTGCATTACTGTACCTTCAATGTTTTTTTTTTTCCATGCCTATTATGTATCTGTGTCCTCCCAGGACCTCCTTGAAATGAGTTGTCTCAATGGTGTTTTCGTGGTTAAATAAAAATTTAATTGAATTGAAGTCCAGTTCTGGAGGCCACATCTCTGGAAGGATATAGGTCTGTCCACACTAGCGACTCGTTTATAAAAACGCGTTATGAAAATGTTTCATAACTCGGTCCCTAGCACAGTTTTCGAGCATCCACATTGCATTCTGACAGCAGTGCTAGCTGGAGCGGGTTCCCAGAGAAACCGCGCACCAACTCAAAGCATCATAGGTGCCGCAGTGCATGACGGGATACCTGTGAACGCTCACCTAAAGCAATTGTCAGTAAAAAGTACATCCGTGAAACCAGTGTTTTGGGCTACTTGGCAATACCCGATCGCTTTTTTTTTGTTTGTTTTTAATCCTGTTGCAGAAAAATTACTTTTCCATAGAACAGGTTGCCTTAACTTGTGTTAAGCACAATTTATGTACGCACTGCTGTTAACATAAACAGTGTTTATCTAAAACTGCTCTAAAGGCTACCTCTCTAGCAGGGTTTTATCACGGTCTTAGAACACAGTTTTTATCTGTGTTACAGTGTGGATGCAAACCGTGTTCTGGGAGCTTAAAACGTTTAAGGCAGTTAATCATTTTAAGCTTCTATTGTGTACAGAGCCATAAAGTAGAAGCGGTTCAGAGAAGGGAGACAAAATGGTGCTAATTTTGTTTCTGTTTTCATGAGCATCTTATACAAGCCACTGCATTATGGTCACTGTAATCATTATCAAATACGGCAGGACAGTACTTATAATTTTTGTGGCCTATTGGTAAGTACTACATCCAATAATGAGGAATGAGATGGATCTTTAAGGTTGGGTCTTTTAGTTCAGTAACCACCTGTTGTAGACCAAAATCATCACAGAGTGACTTAAGGTCAAAATTTTGTTGAGATGATCCAAATTTAAGTGCCCACGAATTATGGTTTCACTGCTGTATGAAGTGAGGAAAGTAGTTAGATGGTTGATTAGCTTAAGCCCTGTAGGAGGTCTGTAGCAGCCAGCAATACTGATGGTCTCATTTTGGGACAGAGTCCCCAAGACATTCATATTCCAGGGATATAGACAAAGAGTTGATACTAGCTGAAGAGAACTTGTCTTTTACATAAAAGAATATGCTACCACCTCTGGAAATTCTGTCCAGCCGATACTGGACATAGCCAGGGATCACACAAAGTTTGCTGGAGCTATCACCTTTGCTCAGGAATTTCCCATCGTAGCCACTACCCTGATACCTCAGCAGCCTCCTTCACAGGCCTCGTCCTCCCCCATAATAAAACAAGCATTTGTATCATGGGGGAGGCAAAGCAGGGGGACGAGGTAGCAGAGGTGGAAATCACGGCAGAGAGAGTGAGGGAAGCCCTCAGGTCCCTTAAGACGGAGAAAGCACCGGGCCAGATAAATTACATCCCAGAGTGCTGAAGGAACTGGCAGATGTCCTGGCGAAACCCTGGCGGAGCTTTTCAGCATCATTCTGTGGATGGGTGGGTGCCCCAGGACTGGAAGGTGGCGCATATAGTGCCTATTCACAATGGGGATCAAGAGAGGTGGTAGGAACTGCAGGCCCATCAGCCTGACATTGGTGGTGGACAAAGTGATGGAGGGCATTGTCAAGGAGAGGCTGGGAGGGGACCTGGAAAAATCGGGTGCGTGGACGATAGACAGCATTGATTCGTCCTGGGAAATTGTGTCAGACAAACCTTGTGAGTTCTATGACTGGTGAGCAGTGCCTTGGACCTGGGTAGACCGGTGGACGTCCCTCTTTCTTGACTTTTAGCAAGGTGTTTCACTCTGTTCCTCACGGGGGTGGCAGATAAGCTGGGAGAAATGGGGTGGGGAACCAGATGATCAGATGGATAGACAATTGGTTGCAGGACTGGACCCAGAGGGTCGTGGTTGGCAGGTTAGTCTCATCCCCAAGGAGGGTCATGAGTGGGGTCCCTCAGGGATCAGTCCTGGGCCCTCCTGTTCAACGCCTACGCCTCTGACATAAGTAAGGGTATCAGGAGTGAGATGAATCTTTGTGGATGACTCAAAACTGGGGGTGGTGGTGGATGGGAGGAGGGAGGCTGGACTACAGGGGACCTGGAGGCTCTGGAAAGGTGGTCTAGAAAGTGGAAGCTGAGGTTCAATGCAGAGAAATGCAAGGTACTGCACCTGGGAGCCAGAAACCCAGGCCAAGTGTACACCTGGGGGAATTCTACAATTTCTATGACAGAGAGGGACCTGGGGTGGTGGTGGATGTCAAGATGAGCAACTGGGAGCCTTGTAGGAGGCAGCAATCAAGGTCAACAGGATGGTGGGATGCATTGCTAGGGGATCACCTCCAGAAGGAGAGAAGTGATACCCTCTGTATAACTGCTTGGTGAGGCTGCACATAGAGTACTGCGTGCAGTTTTGGAGGCCACATTTAAAGAGGGACATTGAACCCCTGGAAAGGGTCCAGAGGAGGGCAACCAAAATGATCTGGGGTTTGGGGACAAGACCTATGGAAAGAGGCTCAAGAGCTAAGTATGTACACATTGGAAGAGAGAAGGGACTGGGGGACATGAAAGAGGTCTTCAGGTACATGAAGGGGTAAATGGGGAGGAGCAGTCAGTGTGCTGTGAAGTAAGGGGGCAACTAGAGGGCATGGGTGGAAGCTGAGACGGGATTCAGAGGAGAAAGGAGGAGGTGCTGCTTCACTGAGAGGGTGGTGGAGCCATGGAATGTGCTGCCCAGGGGCTGGTGGAGGCAGAGACGGTGGAGGGGTTCAAGAGGTGGGACAGGTACAGGGGAAAGGTTCTGGAAACAAAGTCCAATACAGCGAGAATATCCGGGACTGGGAAGGAGAAGCCCGAGAGGGCGAGGGCAGCAAGGTCAGCTCCCAGGGTGGGGCTGACCAAACAAGCAGACATGAAAGATTGTTAGGCCTATCTGCTGGCATTTTAATATGTTAGTAATGCCAATGTTGCTTGCTTATATGTGCTGTTTAGGTATTTGGAAGAGAAAGTACCATGCCTAAGAACTGTCAGCGGGGTTGGAAGCTCATGCTGCCTGACTGTAGCCCATTTTCCACTTTTCTCCCTTTGAGTGCGGGCAAGCACGACGCTTAGGCACAGCGTGCCAACGTCCGCCACACTCCACTCCTTTACTACAGGGCTCTGGTAGCACCCCGGTCGCTCTCCAGAGGCCGCTACAGAGCGGTGGGTCCCTGATCCCACCCGGATAAGAGAGGAGTCCACCGACGCCACTCCTATCCCTCCCTGCTGACCCCTGGTGGCCTGGGCTTGCGCCCCAACCCGGTCACCAGCATGGCACGAGGTGTGGCGTCCAGCACTCAACCCTTAGCGCCAGTGGGCCAGCAGTAATGCTGCCTTTACTACTTCCCTCCTCTTCCTGCTCCAGTGTACCCTGTCCCCGCATACAAGTCACTATTCCCCAGACCCCTACCCTAGTTAGTCACTAACCCATAATGTTTGGTGTGGCAACAGTCCTCAGCCACTGTTGAACTCCTCAAGGCTACTGCTCTCCCCATGCTTGCACATGGTACGGCAGTACCTCCAAGAATGCCACCAACTTCCCCACCCCTCACACTGCCTGCCCAACTACTCGAACCCCCTCGCCACTACTTCCACAGTGTCCCCACTGGTTGGTTGTATGCACATGCAACAGTAAATGAGGTTTCTTCCTCCCTCACTGCACGCTTGAGCAATGCCTGCCCCTCCTGCGGTCAACCTGGGGACAGCTTCAACCCAAATACGGCTGTGCTCTTCCTTTCTGCCCCATCTCACCCATTTCAGTATAGAATCCCCAAGATAAGTATTCCTCCGTCCCTTACCCCTTTCCTTCTAATGCCTCTTCCACCACCCCAGTATTTGTTCTTCCTGCCCTTACCCCTGCCAGCTGCACCCTCTGTGACTTCTGTATCTGTACCTCTACTTCCGCCTCACCCCTTTCTCAGCCTTATTCCTCTCATTCCCTTGAACCCTTCCCAGCCTGACTACTTCCTACTGGGCTTCCCATGTTGACCTCTCCTCCTCCCTGCTGATTTCAGCCCCTCTCCTATCCTTGCTGTTGTTGACTTAGAGCTCCCATTCCCTTCTACCCGATGGTGATACCCCTCCCATCCTTCCCGCTTCTAGCCTTTCTTCTCCAGTCACCACCTCCTTCCTTACTAGCCCGCTTCTACCCTTTCATTCTCACTATCTCTTCCCTACCTGTTGCCATCCTCTCATGCCCGCTTGTCCCTCCTCTCTGTCCCATAGCAGAGGTTCGAATCTATTCCTAGTCGATAACACCCTACATCTCTTCCCTTATTGGTTCTCCTCCTACTTGTTCCCTCTGTGTCACCCCTGGTCCCTCCGCACCTGCAGCCATCTGCTCTCTCCCTGGTACCTCGTGGTCTCAGCCCCCTCACCTCGGTACCCCTCCTTCTTCTGTCTTTTCTGTTAGTGCCTTGATACTGGGGTCGGTTTCACTCTCTAGTTGTTCTTCCTGCATCCCCTTGCCGTCCCCTGTTTCCCCACCCCAGGATGCCTACCATACTCATCTGCCCTGCCACTTAGACTCCTCCCTAACCTCCACAGTTCCTCCCTCAAACTAGCCAGTCATCTACAGACCATACACCCCCATCCTCCAAGCCCAGTCCAGGATCATGGCACACCCACACCCTGTACAGCCCACCACCCTTGCAAAGGTACCCCCCTGTTGACATGTGACACCTGCCCCATTTTGGCCTCTCATTTATGTTACAGGCTCCTACTCCCAGGTTCTGTACCATTACACAACTGTTAGGCCCTGTTTACTCAAATTCCTGCCCCCCAACAGTAGTCCCCTACCTCCTCCTTGCTGACCGGGTTAATTCTCTCTCAAATCTCATCCATTAGATACTGTATTACTGTAGCAATCCTAAAGCCTCCTTGTCCGTTTTTCACCCTCAGCTACCATACTTTTTGTTCTCAGCTCTCATATAGTTTCACTTAGCCCAGTTAGAAATCCTATTGCACTCCCAAGTATTACTCAGCTCAGTTAGAGAAATAAACAGAACAACTAAATCTGTATTATAACAGCAATCATAAAAGTATCCAGTCATTGCTTTGTCTCCAACTCTTCACCCAGAGACCCTGCTGTAATATAGGACCACAGAGGAAAATGGGAGGAGGGTGGGCAACTCTAAAGTCCTGGCAGAACTCCATTGAGCTCACTCACTCCCCCTCTCACTTGCTCATTCTGTTTCTCCCAGAGCTGCAGGCTGCCCTTTGTACTGGGGTCCTGCCTGCATTGGCACCTTTTTCTGCCCACAAAGAAATCTGCAGCAGTCTGCTGAGCTCGGTCACCCTCTCTCACTCGCTCTATTTCTCCAGGCACTGCAGGCTTCCCTTTGTACTGGGCCCCTGCCTGCATGGCCTCCTTTTGTGCACACAAAGAGTTCACAGCTGTCCCGACAGAGCTCTGTTGAGCTCACTCACTCCCCCCCCTCTCTCACTCACTCCTTCTGTTTCTCCCAGCGCTGCAGACTGCCCTTTGTACTGGTCTCCTGCCCGCGCTATGCCTTTTTGCCCACAAAGAAATCTGCAGCAGTTCGACAGAGCTCCACTGAGCTCGCTTTCACTCCCCTCTCTTACTCGGCTCGTTCTGTTTCTCCCGGTGCTGCAGGCTGCCCTTTTGTACTGGGCTCCTGCCTGTGTTGGCGCCTTTATCTGCCCACAACAATCTGCATCAGTCCTGACAGAGCTCCACTGAGCTTGCTCACTGCCTCCTCTCACGTGTTCTGTTTCTCCTGGCACTGCAGGCTGCACCTTTGTACTGGGCTTCTACCTGCTAGCGCCTTTTTCTGCCCACAAAGAAACTGCAGGTCCTGACAGAGCTCCGCTCAGCTTGCTCACTCTTCCTCCCTCACTTGCTCGCCCTGTTTCTCCCAGCGCTGCAGGCTGCCCTTTATTTTATCCTCCTACTACCCACTCACCCCCACTCCTTCAGACTTTGACCATTCCTGGTGACCCTCCCACGGAGTCTGCCCCTAGAGTGTCAGGTATACCCTGTGTCCCTTACCTTCCCTCTGGAGTGCCTGCACATTGGGGTCTGCCCATGGTAGGTGATCCAGGAGATTGTTAGTCGCCATCTTGGTGGTGAGCGGGTGTTTTTCCGCTTTACCCCCTTAGGTCCCACTACCCCTGAGGATGTCGGCACGCAGGACTGACGTCCAGGCAGATGGGCTGATGCACATCATTGCCAAGTGCTCACAACGTCCTCCCTCCCTGGTTCCAAGAACCACCTGGCGTCCTGGATGCTCATGCTTCCACATTCACTGGAGGCCGGGTGCCAGCACCCCAGGAACCTACCCCTGGAGGAGGAGGAGGAGGAGGGCATCCGCTGGGACGCCAATCCTCCTCCACCCCCGGCGACCTGAGTCTGTTCCTGAACCCGGTTGCCGGCGTGGCAGAGGTGTGGCGTCCAGCGCCCTAAACCCTCAGCGCCATCAGGCCGGCCTCAGGCTGCCCTTTGTACTGAACTCCCACTCATGCTGGTGCCTTTTTCAGCCCACAAAGAAATCTGCAGCAGTCCCAACAGAGCTCCATTGAGCTCGCTCACCCCACTCTCACTCGCTTGTTCTGTTGTCCGGTGCTGCAGGCTGCCCTTTGGTACTGGGCTGTTACCTGCATTGGTGCCTTTTTCTGCCCACAAAGAAATCTGCAGCAGTCCAGACAGAGTTCAGTTGAGCTTGTTCACTCCCCTCTCTCACTTGCTTGATCTTAATCTGTCCCAAACACTGATTTCCCAGAGCGACACATATTCTGCGCCAAGTGCAAAACATATTTCAGCCAGGATGTGAAAATGACAGCTGTACTGTTCATAAGGAGGTGTGAAAAATGCACAGTGTTGAAAATCTGGCATGAAAAATAAATTTGCAAAGTTATAAGGGGTGGAAACAGTGCAACGACGCTTCAGTAGCACATTTTATGGACTTTCACACCAAATTTTCAACATAGGCATTTTAGGACCTCTGCTCATGAACAGCGCCACTGTCATTTTCTTTAATCTGTCCTGAACACTGATTTCCCACAGCGACAGCGCTATTCTGCACCGGAAGTGCGAAACACATTTCAGCCAGGATATGACAAATGACAGCTGTACTTGTCATAAGGAGGTGTGAAAATGCCAGTGTTGAAAATCTGGACTGAAAATAGTACAAATTTGCTGGTTATGAGTGTGCGTGGAAACTGCGCAAGGCACACTCTCGTAAAACAATAATTTTTGGATTATTTTCACCAAATTTGCAACATAGCTCTTTTGAGAGCCCACCTCATGAACAGTGGCACTGTCGTTGTTAATCGGTCCTCAAAAGGTGATTCCGCCGCAGTGACCGCAAATCACTTTTCGGGACCAAGTAACGCAGTTACTGTGTCTAAATTCATGAGCAGGGGTCCCAATAACTCGTATGGAAAATTTGGTGCCCAAATTCCCAAAATGCCCGAGATATGCAGCAAAGTTGAAAAACCCTATTTGTGCCATTATACAGCTTACCAGCATTTTCAGTTCATGGTCGGCTTTGAAGAGTGCAGACGTGTTCCTTGCCCACCAAGATCATCTGCTGAGCTCCAGAGGCATGGGGTGGGGAGGTGGGGAGGCAGGGTGCGTAGAGGGTGGGTTGGGGTGGGGCTACAAACTCAACGAGGGGCCTGCTTGTTTATAGGTTAAAAAACATAGCGGACAGTTTTTTTTTTTCCCCAGGGACATTTGGCATGCTGAGGTGGTTCAGCCACCACCTGGAGTGGTTTGGGGCTGTAGGTGGCGGGATTGGCACCCCTGCCGGGCACATACCGAGGGGTGGGAGAGCTGAGGGGTTCGCACCCCTTGGCAGACAAAACATTGAGGGGAGACATTATGTTGACGGGTTTGGGCGCCTTTGGCAAAGAAGGAGCGGGGGCATGATGCCGGGGATTGGGCACCGGCATACAGCAGAAGCTTGGGGTGAGACTTATGCCGACGGGACTGGGCCCTTCGCTACTGGGTCAGGGGCATGTAAGGTACCCCGCAAAGATGGGTCGCCCCTCATTGCAGCGAATGGCTGACGCTGCAATGACGAGGCGGCCCCTGATTGCAACGGGTTAAACGTTATGGTGGTGGCACGCTGGCTGAACTAGCGCCAGCAGCAGCGTGCCACCCCATTGGGAAAGCGGCCATGCCTCAAACAGCAGTGGGGGCATTGGCCACAACAGTGCCGCACTCACAACCTGCTTCTGCAGCAAGTTGTCAATATGTTTCTTTATGCATCCGCAAGCAACATAAAATGATCTCAGATATAATACTGACTCCTCCATTCAGATTGCTCACCACCTACTGAGCTGCACTGCCTGTCTAGGTGAGCCATTGAGTGCAGTGGTCTCATTTTCATACCTTTTGGGGATCAGTTAAAGCCAAATACACTGTCTGGCTTGTTAATCCCCCCAAATAAAAATAAAATGGAACCTCTCCTGTGAAGGTTACTTAGCATGAACTGTATTTGCATAAATGAGTAATTTTGAGCTAATTTAAAGTCTCTTTGCAAGGTGAGCCTGGCTTGGAGGCAGCAGGTTGCATCACACTGTTAGAGCAAAGCAACACAAGTGTAAATAATTATCATATCATGCTCAAACTGGAATCCAGGTATGTAACTGGGTGGTAAAATATGAAAGAATTTAATAAAATGAGGGAGTAAAGCAATGAAATACTGTTTAGACCCTGTTTAGACTGTCTAGACCTTCTCACGTCCGCAGACTGTATACGGAAGAGTTTTTCCATCCCTACCAGCACTTACATACATTCCTTGCCTGCACAAGCTTCTTTACATAAATTAAGATACATCCGATCTCAGTGGGATTTCCTGCTAAAAATAGTGGGTAAACTAAAAGGTAGTGAGGAACTTGAAGCTGACATTTGTTTATTTGAATACTTAATGACTACTTTTCATTAAGAGTGTTCAGATTGACTAACCCTTGGGTATACAAGTAGCTCACTTTGTTTTAATTGTTTCAGCACTCTGTTTCTACTAGAAAAGACAAATAAGCAGAAACTCTTGCAGCGGGTTAACAAAACACACAGGTTGCTGGTTTCATGCTGGATTTTGGAGTTGGCGATGTCGAAACATGTCTGCGTTGTTTATACTGTAACTGCAGGAATACACCCAGGGTCACCAGCACTGTGTAGCTTTGCAGTGTAAGTCAGCGCCGCCACAGAAGGCTGCAGCAACCTCTGAAGGGAAGTCAAGAGATTATAGAGGTCTAGTGCCAATTTTCCTTAGTGAAATAATGTTGAACTCCTGTCTTGGCATTTTGTTACTGGATGAAAGGCTAAGCCTGAACCCATGGACAGCATAAATAGTCTCACCGTAGGCTTTACCACAAAACAAAAACAACTCGGGAGGTATCCGAGTCCCTGCAAACACTATGGATGAAAACCACTGTGTTGTGATATAGCCAATACCACTGTGTGGTAAGTTTTAAATTATGATTTGAGTAAACATTTTCTTAACCAGGAAGCCTCTGGAGACCAAAGGTCCTGGCAACATATGTACAACTAGATAAATGAAAACAACTGAAAGTTACTTTTTCTAAGCACGCATTATAAAGCAGTTGTTAAGGAAGGCTGTCATTATTAAAACTGAGAACTTTTCTCCTCGAGTCACTGAGCTCCAACCACACCATTGCTGTTGTATAATTTGGGTATTTCAGGTCTGTGTGCTGTCTGGGCGTGAACATTTCTACTACTACCCTTTCTGCAAACTGCTTGCTGGTATCCTGGGTTACAAGGCCCTTGCAGAGGTGTTCTTCTTAACCTACCATGTTTTATTTATTGTATTTGAGAATTAGTGAGTGGAAAGGCACAGAGCTGAGGCCCATTTCAGGCGTAACCTGGGAGGAAGTAGAGGTGGTTCCAGAGGACCGGAGAAGGGCAGATGGGCCCCACTTACAAAAAGTGGTAGCGGGAGGAGGCTGGCATCATAGGCTAATCATCCTGACATTGGTGGTGGCAAAGTTAATGGAATTACTGCTGAAGGAAAGGATTATGGAATATCTTGAATCCAGTGGGTTACAAGACCCAAGACACAGCATACATTCATGGGGTGGGTCATGTCAAACGAATTTGACAGATTTCATTGACTGGGTGACCAAGGAGTTGGATCAGGGTGGAGCAGTGGACATTGCCTACCTAGTTTTCAGTAAGGCTTTGACACTGTTCTACATAGAAGAGTAGCAACACTGTTCCCCATTCATTGTTTTAGCGCAGTGGGCCACCACCCTATATTTTTTTACCACTGCTCTATATTGTTTACCACCACCATATATGTTTTTACCACCACCCTATATTGTTATCCATTACTGATTGTTTTTACAAAATCCTCCAAAATTATCTTTTATTGACATCCTTTATTGCACTACTACCCTGTTTTGATGCCAGCACACTATATTTTACTTAAAATCCACTTATGCACATGCACAGTGCATATGGAGGTCCAGAAAAATAACACAACTTTGAACCTGATCACCACTGCCACCGCCTCTATATTTTCAGACAGTGGGGAACTCTGTGTAAGCAAACTGGGTAGCTTAGGGTGGGTCCACAGGTAGTAGACTGGGTGAGAAATTGGTTGGGGATAGGTGACAGAGGTGGTGGTAAACGGAGTTCGCTCCCATGGAAGGGAGTGTGACCAGCAGGAGACCTCAGGGATCAGTACTGGACCACTGCTTTATAAGTGACATTGCAGAGAAGCTGGAAGGGAATTTGGTCTGCTTCTTTTGGATGACACCAAAATCTGGAATTGGGTGGACACTCCAAGGGGCGTGAAAGGATAAGCAGAGACCTTGGAAAATTAGGAGGCGTGGTTAAGGGTATGGCAGCTGATTTCATTGTGAAAAATTGCAAAATAATGTACTTATAGCACAGAAACCCAGGGGTAATCATATCTGATGATGTAAAGATGGGCATGCAAAAAGCGACAAGGCAGCTGGAAAGGCCAGTGGGATGCTGGGGTCATAGGGAGGGTATCACCAGCAGAAAGAGGGAGGTGGTCGTTGCCTCTTGTGGAGGGGTTGTGGGATAACAGATGAGCCAGACACTGAAATTCAGTTCAACACACAATCTCTGTGTGATGTTTATTCAGACTACAGGAGATAGCCTTCAGCAATGTCATATCCCTTCTTCAATACTTCAGTTTGCAGCAACAGACTACGCATGTCCTTCCTCTACACTTAGCCAGCACCTTCTGATCTCTGATCTAACTTACCAGCTGAGATTCAGCCTCCCTATGTGTTTGCTTGGGTGGTGGGGGCTCAAATAAAAAAACAAAAAAACAAGCTAAAGATAAGAACCTCAGTGCAGAAGCACTGAAACAAGGGTTACCAGAAGGGCATTGACAATGGAAGAAGAATAATCAGCATTTATATAGCTTTTCAATCACAGTGTATCCCAGTGCTAGACTGGTAGTGAAGTGACTGATTTTGTAGCGGCGGCCATATCGCACATCATCACCCACACACAGCCTGGATAATTGCATGAACCGGTTTATGGAAGGGAATGTTGGCTAGACACCAGGAATGTCCCCTACTTTTGTGAAGAGTGCCCTGGGTCTTTTACTTTCACCTGGACACCCAGCAGGACAACACCAGGATGGGTAGAAGGGACCTCGGTTTAACATCTCATCCAAGGAAGGCACACCCCAGCAGTACAGCACCCCCAATACTGCACTCGGATGCCAGCAATAAGCCAAGTTTCAAAGAAACACAACATCACACATACTTCCATAATGCAAAGCATCATGGATATATGCAGATCACCATGACATTTCAGACTTGTTCAGTTTTCAGCAATTTGTATGCATTTTTAATAGCACAAATAACTTAATTTTTATCATACAGTCCCTAGTAATTTTTACTTTATCAAAAACAGCTAGTGCCATGGTATTTTCTAACATTTACAGGTTTCATACACATAAGTTATATACATCAAGGTAGTTTATGACATAGTGCCACTGCATACTAAATCCAGCAATGATAAACACAGCCTGTTGTTTTACATAAGCTCAGAGGTCACCACAGTAACCTCCCTGTATGAGGACCTGAGAGGGAAAAGGAAAATTAAAGAGGACACTATAGCATGGTCAAGAAAGGGAAGGGGTGTCCATAGGTGGCCAACTTTATGGACTAGAAATTAAAGAGAAGCTGGCCCATCTGGGCGAAGCGGTTGATTTCCGCCAGGACACTAGTGACCCGGGTTCAGGAATGGAATCAAGCTGTTGGAGGGCCTGGCGGTGGGGGGAAGGCTTGAGCGTCCGGCGACTGCTTGCCTTCTCCGGGAGGGGATGGGTCCGTGCCTGCTGACCTCGGTGGAGACCAGAGGTATAACTGTTTGCTACAACTAACTAGGGACGCGGTAGACGGCGTGACGCTTGACGCGCCATGGCACGCCCATGCACCCAAGGGAAAAAAAGGAAAATTTTTCTCCACTTGATGGCTATTTGTCCCTCTGCCGCCACGAGTGCCCTGCTGCCTCAGAGAGCACCTCAGCAGCACCCAAAGGGCCAAGTGTTGCGCTTGATGGCTCCCTGGGCTGCGCCTTTCTCCTCGGATGAGGAGAGAACCCATCCAGTGAAGGGTTACACTGGATTACCCGAGGGGGCTGCCATTTGAGGGGAAGATGGTGGCAGTAGGCAGGAGTGCAAGCGAGAGGTAGGGGAACAAGACCATTGATGGCCCAAGGAGAGGCAGATGGGGTAGGCGGGAGGATAAAGAAATAACACAAAAAGTAAAGAAATTGTAAAGACTAGATTAGGCTAAGAAATAGAAAACTGTTACAACAGATTTAAGAAAAGACTGTCCTCAAGAGTGACAGGAGCTGCCTGTCACATATCCCCACCTTAAGAGGGAAGCAGTTATTGCAGAGTGCCATCTTCCTCTCACAGGAAGGGATGGAGTTTCCACCTAGCCATCTTCAAACCTACGCCTCAGGATCCCTATTACCAATAAACATTCCATCATAAACATAGTAGAATCATCATTCTGTACCCTGAGACATTAACACATTTCTCAACAGAGACTAATGGTACTCTTCCATCTTCTTTTAGGAAAGTCTATCATATTCTTAACCAAAACTCTGGACGGCTGTAAAGTCTTGTACCATAGAAAGACTCTCACGGGGTGAGTAATTACCTGCTCCAATCCCACCAGACATGTCGTTTTAAGCTGGGGCCCAGTCCAGTTTCAACCCTCTACATAAACCCACTATGTCTCTTGATTAATTCATTTCACTTGCTACTGTACATATACAGACACCTGGGGTAGACACTCTTGGTGTTACCTCAACACAGGTTCCATTCCATTTTCCACTCATATTCTCCTTGGTAGGTTTTCACTCAGAAAAGAATAAACACACATCAGCTAGAAGAAGCTAGAAGGGGAAGGAAGGAAACATATTCAACTCAGTGCTTTAGAGTAACTGGTAATTGCTATTTTTCTTTAAACTTAGATTGTGGGCTTGTAGTGACACTATACTTTCTTTGTTGTCTTTACTTATAATTGTTTTTGGGCTGTTGAAAATTTAAAACATAGTGGTGGTGTAATTCTGTGCTGTCTTTAATTGCTGCAAATTTTATCTTGGCTTGTCTGACTGCCCTGTAGTTGGGTGAAGGGTGTTAATTATCTGGCCTCTGACCTCAGCTACGTGATAACTGGAGGTGGGCTTAGTCAGAGTTAAAGTAGCAAGCAGAGGTTTATTTTCTCAGAAGAAGCTAGAGGGGAAGGAAGGAAACATATTCAATTCAGTGCTTTAGAGTAACTGGTAATTGCTATTTTTCTTTTAAACTAAGATTGTGGGCTTGTAGTGACACTATACTTTCTTTGTTGTCTTTACTTATAATTGTTTTGGGCTGTTGAAAATTTAAAACATAGTGGTGGTGTAATTCTGTGCTGTCTTTAATTGCTGCAAATTTTATCTTGGCTTGTCTGACTGCCCTGTAGTTGGGTGAAGGTGTTAATTGTCTGGCCTCTGACCTCAGCTACGTGATAACTGGAGGTGGGGCTTAGTCAGAGTTAAAGTAGCAAGCAGAGGTTTATTTTTCAGAAGAAGCCAGAAGGGGAAGGAAGGAAACATATTCAATTCAGTGCTTTAGAGTAACTGGTAATTGCTATTTTTCTTTAAACTAAGATTGTGGGCTTGTAGTGACACTATACTTTCTTTGTTGTCTTTACTTATAATTGTTTTGGGCTGTTGAAAATTTAAAACATAGTGGTGGGGAAATTCTGTGCTGTCTTTCATTGCTGCAAATTTTCGACTCCTCCCTTCCCCAACTCTTAATTATATGCCGTGATAAATCTGATTGACAGGAGCTAAACACAGGTTATAGTAAGGGTGTGAAGTAGGAGGGCATAAGGGGAGAAGCCCACCCTCAGCACGACAAGTGTTTTGACTCATTTATTTATTTATTGATTTCTTTTTCCTTAAAAAAAAAAATTATCTGAGGATCAGTGACAGGATTTTTAGTACAGTAAATTAATAAAAAGAGAACTAGGAGAGCTTCAGTAGCAGACAAGTAGTGGAATTGCAGTATAATATGGGAGTGGTGCAATGCAGTGGCTGTGGGGCAGCCATATTCAGGCAGACCTTCTGAACACTGAGGTGCTGCCCTATCTGCATGCATCTCTCTGGACTGCGGGATGAGGTAGCCAGACTCAGAGCGGAAGTAAACTGGGTCAGGAGTACCATCACCCCTATCCAGGGACCACCCAGTCCAATGCAGCTGCCTCAAAGGATGCCGAGAACGAGGAGCACTTGGATGACAGTGGGCTCAGGGAGGGTTAGAGCAGTCAGGCAGAGGCACATCCCAGATCCTATTCCACTCAAGAACTCATATGCCACACTGGCAAACGAGGACAACCAAATAGAGGTACCCAGAGAAGTGGAAGGAAAGGATGTGGAGGTTAGCCAGGGAGGTGACCTCAGCGGGAAAGCAGTGGACCCCAGAGGAGGAGGAAGCGAATCCTGGTGGGGGACTCCATCGTAAGAGGGATCCAGCTAGGAACACAGGAGGGGAGGACAGGGAGGTGAGGTGCCTACCAGGTGCCACAGCATGGAGGATGGAAGGAAGATCCTGGGATCACTGGAAGGCAAGACGGGAGGGTGAGCTGGATGTCATTATCCACCTAGGTACTAATAACCTGGCAAATGGGGAGCCAAAGGAAGTTCAGGAAGAGTTTAGGAAACTGGGAGGGTCTCAAGCAAGTAGCTACTTCTGTCACTTTCTCAGAAGTACTACCTGTGAGAGGCAAGGGAGAGCATAGGAGTGCATGCACCAGGAACTTTAACTCATGGTTGAAGAACTGGTGCTGTGAGGAAGGGTTTGGATTCATTGGTGACTGGGGACCCACCTGGAGGGATGGAGGTTTGTTCAAGCCTGACGGCCTGTATCCATCCTGGAGGGGAATCCAAGCACTCAATGATAAGTTTAAATGCTACATTGACAAGCATTTAAACTAGCAAAGGGGTGGCAGGCCAGCAAGGAGGGTACCTACTTGTCACCCCCACAGCTAGCAGTGGAACCAGTGAACCAGAGGAGTGGCTATCTCTGCAAAAGCAGTGCAAAGATGGAGATTAGTGCCCAAGAGGTGGATAAGCAGAAAAGGGCAAAATTCAGCAGAAGGGCAGACAGCAAGGAGAACCAGGGATAAATGACAACCAAGGAAGGGGCTGAGTAGAACAGTGAAGCAGTCTAGGAGGTCAAATCATGGAGCATGTGTGCAAATGCCAGGAGCCTTAGCAACAAGATGGAAGATCTGGAGGCTGTCATGGTACAGTCAGACCTGGACATTGTGGCCATCACTGAAACCTGGTGTAATGATAACCATGACTGGGAGATGGCCATACCTGGCTACAACATATTCAGAAGAGACAGAGCAGGCAGGAAGGAGGAGGAGTGGCACTGTATGAAAAATGACATAAGGGCCACAGAGATCCAGGAGGAATAAAATGGAGAGATACTGTGGGTTAAACTGGAAAGGAATATGGGGCCAGCCATCTGCACAGGTGTGGTCTATAGACCACCAGCCCAGGAGGAAGAAACAGATAGGAGTTGATGCTAGCCATCCAAAGGATGGCAGACAAGGGTGAGGTAGTACTGGTTGGAGACTTCAATATTCCAGACGTGGACTGGAGCATCCCAGCAGCAGCATCAACTAGGAGCAGATTTATCCTGGACTCTTCAGGGTGCCTTCCTCAACAACTGGTCATGGAACCAACTCGGCAGAAGGCAATACTGGACTCTGTGCTCACAAACGTGTGATGGGGTAACAGTGGGTGAGCACCTGGGTAACAGTGACCACCACTCATTGTGGTTTGAAATCACAAAAGAGCAGAGCCAAACCACACAAAAACACGATCCTGGATTTTAGGGGGCAGACTTTGGGAAAATGGTGAGATACTTGAAAGAGGCATTAAGGGAATGGGACAGGAATCCGGGGTTGAGGAACATGGGCAGTATTTAAAATGGGGATTACAAGAACAACAGAATTATGCATTAAGCAGGTTAGCAAGAGGAAAAGGAAGAGGAGACCATTATGGTTTTCCAAAGAGGTATCAAAGAAAGTGAAAGCCAAAAGATTGCATTCAGGCAATACAAAAGACACAGGCAGAAGGGATAGGGAGAAGTACCAGGAGAAGCAAAGGGAGGCAGGAGGTCAGTAAGGGAAGTCAAAGCTCAGACAGAAGAACACATTGCAAAATCAGTGGGTAAGGGGACAAACCTTTACAGGTACATAAGTGAAAAAAGAAAGACAAAGGGAGGGATAGTGAGACTGAAGGGGGAGGATGGGAGCCGCATGGAAGATGACAACAGTAAAGCTGACATATTGAACAGATATTTCTGCTCCAGTCTTTACTGAGGAAGAGGAGGGTAATGGGTCTGAAGGGGTACAAGGGTGAGAATGGTGCAGAAATGGACACAAGTCCCTTTACGAGAAAGGGTCCTGAAGGAACTGGAAGTAGTAAGAGTTGATAAAGCAATGGGGCCAGACGGGTGCACCCCAGGGTCCTTAAAGAACTAAGAGAGGTGGTGGCTGAACCTCTGGCTATCCTGTTTAGCCGATCACTGGAAACAGGAGGTACCCAAAGACTGGAGGACAGCAGATGTAGTCCCTTATACAAAAGTGGGAACAAAGAGGAAGCAGGGAACTACAGACCAGTCAGCCTCACCTCGGTAGTGGGGAAGATCATGGAAGCACTACTGAAGGAGAGATTGGTGGAACATCTGGTTGTCAATGGACTACAGGACCCAAGGTAGCATGGTTTCACCAGGGGAGGTCATGTCAGACCAACCTCATTGAATTTTTGACTCGTGACTAGGGAGGTGGATCAGGGAGGGCAGTGGACATGGCCTATCTGGACTTTAGCAAGGCCTTTGACACTGTGCCTCATAGAAGACTATTACACAAACTGGGGAATATGGGTGTGTGCAGGACAGTAGTGTGGTGGGTAGGTAACTGGCTGGGTGGCAGGACACAGAGGGTGGTGGTAAATGGCTGTCACTCCACAGAGGAAGAGTGACCAGTGGGGTACCAAGGGATCAGTGCTGGGACGGTCCTATTCAACATCTTCATCAGTGACATTGCACAGGATCTAGAAGGCAGAATTTCACTGTTCGCTGATGACACAAAGCTCTGTAACAGAGTAGACACACCAGAGGGTGTAGACAGAATGAGAAGCGACCTGCAGAAACTTGAAGAATGGTCAGGAGTTTGGCAGTTGAAATTCAGTGCAAAGAAGTGCAAGATAATGCATATGGGGCACAAAACCCTGGCACAATATATCAGTTGGGGTGAGGATATAGCATGCACCAAGCAGGAAAGGATCTCGGGTTGTCATCTCTGATGACCTCAAGCTAGGGAAACAGTGTGACAAGGCAGCAGGTAAAGCAATAGGATGCTGGGATGTATAGCAAGGGCATCACCAGCAGGAAAAGGAGGTCATAATTCCGCTATACAAGACACTAGTGAGGCCCCACCTGGAGTACAGTGTACAGTTCTGGAGACCATACCTACTGTAAGGACATAGACAGGGTAGAGAAGGTTCAGAGGAGGGCAACAAAGATGGTGCATGGATTGCATCACAAGTCCTATGAAGACAGGTTGAAGGAACTGAACATGTACTCCTGGAGGAGAAAGAGGAGAGAGGGATATGATAGAGACATACAAGTATCTTACAGGGAGGAACAGGGTGCAGGAAAACACTATTTTAAGCGAAAAGATGTTCCAGGACTAGAGGGCATGGGATGAAGTTGGAGGAGGGACGATTCAGAGGAAATATGAGAAGAATTTCTTCACAGAACGGTGGTGGACAAGTGGAACACCCTGCCAGAGGAAGTGGTGGGAGCTGAAACAATCACGGGATTTAAGAATGCATGGGATAGACATAAAGAATTCTAGAGGTCAGGGTAAGGGAAACAGACTTCTAGGAAAACAAACTGAACTACAAGCTCAAATGGGCAGACTGGGTGGGCCATAGACCCTTATCTGCCGCACACTGTCTATGTATCTATGTATCACATACCACCTCAGACCTTGTCTGCCCTTGGGCACTTCTTTCTTTGACATCAGGCCCGCCTCCTGACCAAACATGCTACACTTTTGCCCACAGAAAGGGCCATTGCAGAGCCACATCTGGCCTTTGCCTGCAACTACCTTGACCCTCTGTCTTACACAAAGTGTCTTGCGGTAATATAGAAGGAGCAACAGTAGCGTCTGTTCTCCTAGTTCAATCTTTTATAACCTACGACCCAAATCCTTGGTCGTCTTATCCCCAGGCAGGTCTCTACAGAAACCTACAGGAAGCCAAGGAACCCCAATCGTTGAATACCCTGCAATGTTAAACAGCAGGTTCCTAAATCTTTAACTCTGGGGTGTCTTAATAAACATCATTTTAATCATTGTGCTATTTTCAGCCATCTGTTACCACCTTGTGACCTGTGTGAGAGTGTCCCATTTTTCCAAAGGTGCTATTTTTTTTCTTTGATAACCTCTACCCTTCGGACACTCTTTCCACACCCTGGGTACTAGTTCCTCTGCTGTCCCCTCAGGTACCTCTATCTGGTTGCACACTGGACAGGTCCTAATATTGGCGCCACCTGTCTGTACATACCAGGCCAGTAATAATACAGGGTTAATCAACTAATAACCCACCATGGCTCAGATGCCCACAGGGACTAAAGTGAGCAGCCTCCATCCTTATTGTCTGTAGGGCTCAGGCACCACTACCTGGGCATCCACACTTTTGTAGTGTTTGGGCCTTATGTGGTACAGAACACCTTTCTTTAGTTCGTACCACCAGCATTGTTTTGCCCCACACCACCATTAATCTGCATACCCTTCTTGGCATTAACATACTGTAACAGTTTGGCAACATTAGTATATTTAGTCTGCAGTATACCCCGTCAGTACTGTTAATGGATTTAGCTACATCAATACAAGAAAAAGTCTCTTCAAGCTTCATAGGCTTCTTCTTGCTTGCTTGGAGTCTTCAACCCAGTACAGTATCACTAGGCATAGTCTCACCTGGGGTCTCACATTCAAGCTCCATACTTGTATCTCCGCCCCAACAGGTAACATCCTAGGAACACAGGCAACAAAGGAATATCCTGCTCAGTCAGGGGTCCTCCTCCAGCTGAGCCCATGAAAAATCTTCCTCCGATTCTTTATCCAAACTCTCTGGCAGGGACCTCTTGAGCACTTGGCACTGGTGTTCTGCCTCTCTGCATAGTTGGTCTGCCTACAGCCATTGCCCATTCATCCAATGGATCATCCTCATTAGGGTCTCCACCTCCTGGGTGTTGTCTTGCACCTTTGTTCTGCCCCAACCCCATGTTAGTTACTCATCCCTTTGCATCTCTTCATCGTCTTCAGGCCTGGCCTTCCTTTGAGCTCCCAGGTCCAGTCCAGGCAGTAGCTTCTCTCCATCTGTTGGCCATGGTTCTGGTCAGAACTCCACAGACTTTCTTCTCCAGGTCCTCCTCTGGCAACTCCTGGTGCATCGGTCCACCTGGGATATCTGGGCAATAGGCACCAGAAAACCTCCTTCTTTGGCCAGTCCAGAGCGCTTCCAGCAAGTTATCCCACTTCTAAAACCAAGTCTGTGGAGGGTTGTGGGATAACAGATGGACCAGACACTGAACTAAAGGTTCAACACAATCTCTGTTTGATGTTTATTCTAAATACAGGAGATATCCTTCAGCAATGTCATATCCCTTCTTCAGTACATCAGTATGCAGCAACAGACTATGCATGTCCTTCCTCTGCACTTAGCCAGCACCTACTGACTCACTGATCTCTGACCTAACTTACCAGTTGAGATTCATCCTCCCTATGCGGGCCTTGTTTGCTTGGGTGGTGGGGCTCAAATTAAAAAAACAAAACAAGCTAAAGACAAAGAACCTCAATGCAGAAGCACTGAAACAAAGTTACCCCAAAGGGCATTGACAATAAGCCAGGTTTCAAAGAAACACAACATCACATATCTTCCATAATGCAAAGCATCTTGGAATGTATCCAGCTATGAAATTTCAGACGTGTTAAGTTTACAGCAATTTACATGCATTTTAAATAGCCCAACTAACTTAATTTTTATTATATAGCCCCAGTAACTTTTACCTTTATCAAAACAGCTAGTGCCATGGTATTTTCAACATTTACGGTTTCATACACAAGTTATATACATCAAGGTAGTTTATGACATAGTGCCATTGCATACTAAATCCAGCAACGATAACACAACCTGTTGTTTACATAAGCTCGTAGGTCACCACAATAAGCTCCCTGTACGAGGACCTGAGAGGAAAAGGAAAATTAAAGAGGACACTATAGCATAGTCAGGAAAGGGAAGGGGTGCCTATAGGTGGCCAACCTTATGGACTAGAAATTGTAAAGAATAGATTAGGCTAAGAAACAGAAGAACTGTTGCAACAGATTTAAGAAAGGTCGGTCCTCAAGAGTGGGAAGAGCTCCCTATCACACCTCTGTATAGATCACTGGTAAGATCCCACCTTGAGTACTGTGTCCAGTTCTGTAGACCACATCTCTGAAAGGACATAGACAGAGTGGAAGCGGTCCAGAGGAGGACATAGAAACATAGAATTTGACGACAGATAAGGACCGCTTGGCCCACCCAGTCTGCCCATTTCCCTACCTAATGGATAAGCTGCAGATCCTAGTTAACCAGCAGCCTACTTCTTCCTACCCCCACCCCTAGAATTGCCTTATGACTGTCCCATACATGCTTGAATTCCACCACTGTTTTTGACTCCACAACCTCCTCCGGAAGGCCGTTTCCATGCATCCACAACCTCTGTGAAAAAATACTTCCTTAAATTACCTCTGAGCCGCCTCTATCTTCAAATTGTGCCCTCTTGTTCTTGCACACCTCTTTTTGAAAGCTGCTACCTCTTGAACTTTGTTGATTCCGTTGAGGTACTTGAAAGTTTCTATCATGTCCCCTCTCTCCTCCTTTCCTCGAGGCTATACATATTAAGCTCCTTAAGTCTCTCTTCATATGTCTTCCGGTGCAGACCCCTGCAACATTTTAGTTGCCCTCCTCTGGACAGCTTCCATCCTGTCTATGTCTTTGCAGAGATTGGGTCCCAGAACTGCACACAGTACTCCAGATGGGGTCTCACCAGCTGTCTGTACAGAGGATGATAACTCCTGTTTTGTACTGGTGATGCTCTCCCCATGCATCCCAGTATCCCCAGCCCTCCTTGCTGCCCTCTCACATTGCTTGCCCACCTTTAGGTCATCTGATATGACTACCCCCAGGTCCCTTTTCATTTTGTTGTTTTTAATATCTCACCCCTCATTGTGTACTCTTCCCTGGTTTTGTTTCCCAGGTGCATTACCTTGCACTTCTTAGCATTGAATCTAAGCTGCCATACATTTTACCATTCCTCTAACCTTGCCAAGTCCTTCTTATCCTTTCCACCCCACCTGTGCATCAACTCTGTTGCAGATCTTAGTGTCATCTGCAAAGAGACATACTTTTCCTTCCAGTCCTCTGCAATGTCGCTATAAAGACATTGAAGAGGATCGGTCCTAATACTGAACCTCTGCACCCACTAGTAACTTCTTCTTCAGAGTGGACTCCATTATTATTACTCTCTGTGTCCTATTCTCCAGCCAATTCTTTTACCCAGGCTGTCATCTTGGGACCCACTCCCAGGCTGGCTAACTTGTATATTGTAAATGGTGCAGGGTCTGCATCAAAAGCCCTATGAGGAGAGATTAAAGGACTTCAATATGTACACTCTGAAAGAGAGGAGGGAGGGGGAATATGACAGAGACCTTTAAATACCTCACCAGTGTAAATAAGGTACAAGAGGAATTTTTCACAAAAGGTGCCCAGAACAAAGGGACGTGCTATGAAGCTGGAGGGTACATTCTAGGATATTTCAAAAAGTGCTTCTTTACAGAAGGAGTGGGTGGATTTCTGTAACAGCCTTCCAGTGGAGGTGGTGGGTATGAAAACACTGATGAGGTTCAAGAGTGCATGGGATAGGCATAAGAGAATCTTAGTGGACAGGAGCGGGTGGAGAAGAGCTGGACATTGAGTAGGGTCTGTGGCAGTACTGTAGGTAGGGAAGAATGTGCCGACTGGGTTGGTCAGGTGGTTCTTAGCTGCCGCCAGATTCTATGTTTGTAAGGGGAACAGGGAGGACTAATATAGCAGTTGGCATGGGAGATGCATGAAGCTACAGACAGTTGAAAGTCATAGCTGAAGCTTACTATTTACAGTAGTAGGGCAACAACTCAAAACAGCACAATAAATTACAGCAGAACATGACACCTCAAAAGAATGGACAGAAAAATAAAGCAAATTTCAGAACAGGTGAGTGCAAAAATGTAAAACATAACACATGTTACAAAGTACACTGAGCAAACCTAAGGAGCATTATGGGCCAAGAAAGCAGAGGTGACACTGGATCAGGTGCCTGAGGGGTGAGGACAGGTGCAAGCAGAAGAAAATTGGACCTCAGCAGGGGCTTGAGGGCAAGGTAGGAGGGACAGGTCAAAGGCAGGAGGAAAGAGTTTCACAGAGAAGGCAGCCATACTGAGATGGTGGGTTGACCAGTAGGCATAGCGCAGGATGCGTGACGTTAAAGGAACGAGTGTTAGAAGAGCGGAGCGTTAAGAGGAGGGAGCAGAGGGAGAAAGGTCAGAGGGAATTTGCATATAGATAGATATAATTAAAACGTGATGGTATGATGTCCTGAGATAAGCCCCTAGAAGATGGAAACATGGTGATGCCCAGCACTGATAGAAAACTGTAAATAAAGAAAATAAAAAAGGTAAAGTGTGTGTTTGTTGACTGAAAGTGGTGGTTTTAATCATTTTTCAAGACAAATTTGTTTTTCCCATTTTCCTGTTTCCCATCTCCCACCCCAGTGATTGGAGTTGCCACAGCTGCACCCTTCTGGGTGTGTGTTAGAGCTGACTTTAGGCTGATTCCACACTGCTTCTGGGTCAGTTGACTGGAGTTCATTGCCACTCAATGTCCAGTTATGCTCCTGGGTCAGCTAACCAGGTTTCGATGCCAGTCCTGGATTAGTTGACCAGAGCTGCACAAACACTGAGGCCTGCACCTCCCCTCCTCCACAGTAGCTGCGTTCTCACCTCTGCGACTGGCCAGGTTCCCAGCCAGCCTCAGTTTGGGATTCTGGAGACTGCACACACACTCCCATCTCCCAGATAGTAGTATAGCACACTGCTGGTGCACCATAGGTCTGCCTGGTTTTGATTTGTGTCATGCTTTACATTGTCACTGGCAAGTCTTAACATATAAATAAAATGTATTCCTGTAGTGACACTGGTACAGCTCAAAGCAGTGACATCAGCATGGAATGTTGGTGGCATGTGATTCTGCAGTTCTATCTGATCATTCTTTCTGTGCCAGTGTGAAGGAACAGCTGCATTTTCAAGAAACTTCTCAACTTGAATTTGATGTTCAAAATTCTTTTGTTTTCTGTGTCACTCCACATTGTCAATGGGGAAGTTATTATCTATCAGTAATGTGCTCTCTAGTGGGGTTTAGAAAATGGGCAAAGACAAAGCTCTCTTCTGATTGGCTGAGACATGATTTAGGTGGGCATCTATCAGACAATAGATGCCCACCAAATAAGAAGTCCCAGACCAAACCTCCTCATATGCAGCCAGTATCCTTGTGCCCAGCCTGCTTCTTCATTGGCTGAAGCACTGGGCAAACAATTTCAAATTGCCGCCATTTTTTGGGGGTTACGAGACAGAGTGCAGTGAGAGCCCCACCCACACACACAATCCTTAGACCATACAACATCCTGCAACTAAAAGAAATTCATGGCACTGTGTACTTACAAAGCAATAAAGACAACCTGTTTTCGTTGTTAACTTTCTCTTCACATGTAGACCGAGCGTGGCACGCGACAGTTCCCAACAGTCCTTTTCAACTGCACTAGTATGCCCCTGTCGAAAAGCTTGGTATTTTAAATTACAGATCTAGGTGTATTTTAACTTTGTTGCCACATTCTACACATACTCAGTAACCGGTCACTGTCTATAATGGCGATCATGTAGAACTCCTTACACGCATCCGGCGGCTTTCTTGGCAGCAGGCGAGCATTCGATCTTCTGGGTATCATGTCCGATCCCGCTTTTGAGGCAATTCAGTCCCGGTCCACTCCGATCCTAGTTCTGTATTCTAGTAATATCCCCATCAGATAGCATGGGAAAAAGTCAGTCCATGCATTACTGTCAAAAGGAAACCGACAGCAACACGGAAGCACCGATGAGTCTGTTTGGGGGCAAGGAGATCTCGGAACAAGGATCAAATACTGACGCAGCCTCAACACACAAGGCACAACCCTGCCCGCCACCAGTGAAGTGCAGGGTTCAAAAAAAAAAGGAAAGAACGAAACACATAGTTTTAAATATTCCTGCTGCAGGCTTAGTTTCTTTACTTCGTCCCCGAGTCACATGAAATATTGTAAATAAAATACATAGGCAAAAATATGCTCCTGTGAGTGTCCGGGAGGGACCAGCTCAAAACTAACAGGTGTGGAGGGTTCATTAGGCAGTCCCTTGCCCTGGTCCCCAAAATTAAAAAACTGGCAAAACTGGTGGTTTTTATAGTGCTAAGCTCTCTCACACTGTTTCCCGTTAAGAAACATAGGAGCCCAGCTGAGCTCCTCACGTTTTTTCTGCAACTTCCTCTACCTCGCTGTTCAGCTCCCTGTTCAGCATGGGGAGTGAGGGGAACAAATAAATGCAGGGGTGGGGGACGGGTCAGTAAACTAGGGCAAATTATTATTTTTTTAATTAGAGAGATAAAAGTCCCTACTTCAAAGTAAGAAAACAAATTCATCATTCTAAACCAGGCGGAGGAACTATTTTATGACAAAACATATATTAAACCAACTTTTATTAACTTTTGTTTTATTAAACGATTTTTAGTTAATAGTACCTCAGGGTAGGTGGTGATGGTTATACTGACCTTCCAGGCTAAGGTCTCGCCTGCGGCGCGCCGAGCCTCATTACGCCCCTGGGCGGTCCGGTATAGCCCATCACCCACCCTGTTGGGTATTATTGCTTACAGTGGTACAGTCCAGAAGCTGTGATCTCAACATAGAACCCTAGGGACATGAACAATCCGGCCACATCAGTTACTTCCCATTTCAGCTGTACTACTCTAGGAGTAGACAGCACAGACTGAGCTTTTGGAAGATTTATATTGTTTTATTTGTGATTTTTATCAGGAGTTGTGACCCTAATGCAGGTTGGGCAACCTGGTGGCAGGAGCACCCCTAAAATTAAGAATCATGTCTGTTAATCTGGGGCTTTCAGGCTGAATAACCCGCTAGATAACTCTCATTATAAGTGCTTACAGTGCCTGAATGGGGACCACTTGCCATTAACTGGGTGGGTTTTAGTAAGTCTACAAACAATTTCTAGCTTGGTGCCTCAGGTAAGTAAAGGAATTTTTATTGTGTGAGGCCAAGACAGACAGTTAGATGGGGGTGGGTGGACTGTGTTTGCCTTTCTTCCCATCCTCTAGCATGTATTTGCACAGTTTTCCTTTCTTCCTGTCAGATGTGGAGTTTGTGTTGTTTTAGATGTAGAGTCTGTTAGTTTTAGAGGCAGTGTTCTCACCTCAGGGGTCCTTTAATATGCTTGAGAGATGCAGCATGCCAGCTGGATTCAGCTGCCTCGGAGGTGGAGTCGGTGGTAATGAGTATGAGGAATTAGTCAGTGAGGTGAGCAGAGGTGTGCTGTCTGCAGTCAGCCTAGGGACCAGAATTATATCTCTGCTGACTAAGCAACACTGCCCCAGAGTGCTCTCTCCTCAATTTGCTTGAAGAAAGTTGCTTGCTTTTTTTTTTTTTTTTTTTTTTTTATGTTTGCTTGGCATCATGAGAGCAACTAGGACAATACGACTTGCTGGATGTGTGCCTTCCTTGCCAATGCAGTTCTCAGGCTGTGGGAGCGCCCTGTGCACCAGTGGAGATGCGAGCTGTGTATGATGGCAGAATCAGAGCACTGGTCTTGGCTTCAAAGAAAAGGTCCGCTTCAATCAGCCCGTTGAAGCGTATCTTCACTTTACATACATGCTGTGCTACGGCTTCCTTTCCTCAGCATGCCCCACCATGACAGCTACACACAGCGGAGTACACTATTCATTCTGTGGCTGTGCTGTGAGAGAGAGAAGACAGTGGAGACACACAGAGATGTTGGATAACACAGTCATTGGCACCAGTAACTTGCCTCAGGAGAAATATTCTTTATAAATTAATTGAATGTGTTTTCCGAGTGATAACATATAAGGCATTCCTAACCCTTGCCAACAAATAAACAGATCTGGCAAAGTCAGACTGTCGAAGTGCCGCCCGTCTCCCTTTCAAAATGTGCCGCATTAGATTAGTAAGATGGTTTTCCATGCAGAATCTCCATGGCATTACTGATATGTGCTACTGATTGCTTTTCCTGAAATTAACAAGCAGTAGGCTTACGGTCTTAAATATATATGTAACCTAAAACTTTATTGCCGAGTTTAAAGGCCTTTTTTTCCTTTTGGCTATAAATTGAAGTCATGAAGGGACTTCAGAATGATGGATATTTCTAATTTTACAGATGTAGCTGAAAGTATTCTCGACCTGGTGTCAGGTATTCAGCCTATGGACTCCTGTTTGAGGAAACGAATGGTGAATTGTCTACATGGCTTGGAAAAGTGTCTTTAAAAAAAAGAGAAGAACCCTGATGTAAATATCACAAATTTGTTGCCCCCAGTCCAGTACTGCACCACAAGGCAACAAGTTCCAGGGGCAGTTCAAGAAAACATCCAGCCATGCCTGCAAAACTGGAGTTGACAAAAACAATCAGAGGAGCTGCACAGACAGTTAACAGCCAGCCATGCATACGGTGGTTTCTTTATACAGCTTTTACTTTTGTTTTATCCCCTCCCATTAAAGACACTTTGATTTGTCCATCTAAAATGAAAAACAAACTGGCACACACTAGTGAAAAGCATCTCTTCCAAAGCTGATCAGGAGAAAAAATCCTCAAAGTCTATTTTCATAAAAAATATCACACTGCATATGTAGTGATCACCGTCAATGCAAGTCTGTATCGCGCTGTGGCTGTAATGTGATTCAGGTCCCCATACAGACTACAAACTGTTCAGTGCAACCTATTAAAGCAGTGTCTCTGCAATTTATTAATCAATGAGGAGTACATTGTCTGAGTTTGTATCAGTACTGCCTTTGATGTACAGTATGTAAAATTAATGCATCAGTCTTTCAGGATTC
This sequence comes from Neoceratodus forsteri, assembly GCA_016271365.2. NCBI lineage: Eukaryota > Metazoa > Chordata > Ceratodontiformes > Ceratodontidae > Neoceratodus > Neoceratodus forsteri. The sequence goes on along the minus strand of JADMNL010000023.1, from coordinate 552,968,774 downwards.
GTTCTCATACTCTTCATTTATGGTAGTGGGATTTTTACATTGTAATACCTATGCATGACACTCGCATTAACTGTTGTAAAATGTGACACAACACAAGAGATGCAATTAAAAAATGAAATTAACTGACCAGCTTAAGAAAAAGACATGGTCACTATAAAGATTTTTTAAACGCAGCTAATTGTTTTTATACAAATGCTGCCTTAAGTGTAATAATTACTTTAAAATGTAATTTAGCGCCCAGCGCTTTCATTTAAAGCCACAAAGCTAAGCAAACCCTTTTTAGGTTTTAAGAGAAAACTAGCACTTTTTATGTTTGTTTGCACACATGTGCAAGAAACATAGTGCCATCATCGGAGATTTCGGGGTGTGTCACCCTCCTCCAGTTCAGTCAGTGTGTTGGTAGCACGTTTCTGTAAGCCATGCATTCTGGAGCTGTTTATGACAAGCTCCAAAATGCAGTGGCATACAGTTGAAAGGGGGAGCTACGCTGAGTGAGCAGCGATAAGAGAAGGCTGCTCACGCGCAGCCCCCCCACAGACAGAAGCTCCACGCAGGCGTGGCGCCGCCTGCATCAAAGACGGGTATAGCCGATGGGGTGCCTCAATCCCCTCGTCGGCCGTGCTGCGTTCCCCCCGCCTCCCCACCCCAAACCCTTCTGAAATGCCACGCTGGGTGCCCACCCCAGCGTGGCGCAATCCTGAGGCCGACGGGGTGCCCAATCCCCGCCGGGCTGAACGCACTCCCCAACGTTCCTTGTGCCATGCTGGGAGCCCACCCCAGCGTGGCAAGCAATCTTAGGCCGACGGGGTGCCCAATCCCCGCCGGCTGAACGCACTTCCAACCAGCCTTTAAGCCACGCTGGGAGCCCACCCCAGCTGGCAGCAACGTCTCACGTTGTCCGCTTTTTTTTCCTGTAAAGAAAAACGGTCCCATCGAGTCTCCCCGCCCTCCCACAACCCGCACTCACCCACCGCGCACCCAGCTTCCCCACACCCTCACCCCATACTTACCTCCGGAGCTCGACGCGACGATCTTCGGTGGACTGGGAACACGTCTGCACTCTTCAAAGCCGATCGCGAACTGAGGAAATGCCGTAAGCTGTATAATGGGCTAGATAGGGGTGTTTCAACTTTGCTGCATATCTCAGGCATTTTTGGGAATTTTCAGACTAATTTCAACATAGAGTTTTGGGACCTTCTTCGATGTCACTGTCATGGTGTTATTTCGCCCGGTGATTTTGCAGTCACTGCGCCAAATCACCCTTCAGGCCTGAATAACGCCATGACAGTGACATCATTCATGAGAAGGGGTCCCAAACCCCATGTTGAAAATTTGATGTCAAAATTCCAAAAATGACTGTTTTACGAGCGGCAGTTGCACAGTTCCTACGCAGGCTCGTAAGTTCGCGAATTTTCAATATTTTCGCCCAGATTTTCAACATTGCCATTTTACCACATTGTTATGAGTAGTACAGTTGTAATTTTTCATCTCACCCACAATGTGTTTCCCGCTCATGTAGCGCACAATGGCGCAGTCGGTCAGGCGAATTCAATGTACGGGACAAATTAAGAAAATCACAGTGACACTGTTCATGAGCAGAGGTCTTAAATGGCTATGTTGAAAATTTGTGAAAAAATTCCTCAAAATGACTCTTTTACGAGCAGGCGTGCAATTCCTATGCACGCTCCTAAGGTCGCTAATTTTCAATATTTCACTCCAGATTTTCAACATTGCCATTTTACCACACCTTCTTATGAGTAGTACAGCTGCCATTTTTCACATCTCACCCAAAGCGTGTTTCCGCTTATGTAGCTGCATAATGGCTAGTCGGGTGTGCGAAATCAATGTGCGGGATAAATTAAAAATCGCAGTGACACTGTTCATGAGCAAAGGTCTTAAATGGCTATGTTGAAAATTTGGTGAAAAATTCCAAAATGACTGTTTTACAGCGTGTTGTACAGTTCCTATGTACGCTCGAAAGTTCATGAATTTTCAATATTTTCACCCAGATTTCCAACATTGCCATTTTGCCACACCTTCTTGTGGAGTAGTACAGCTATCATTTTTCACATCTCACCCAAAACGTGTTTCCGCTTATGTAGTGCACAATGGCGCAGTCGTAGCGAAATCAATGTGCGGATAAATTATAAAATCACAGTGACACTGTTCATGAGCAAAGGTCTTAAAATGGCTATGTTGAAAATTTGGTGAAAAAATTCCAAAATGACTGTTTTACGGCGTCGATATACAGTTACTACACGCTCGTAAGTTCGCGTTTCAATATTTTTCTCCAGATTTTCAACATTGCATTTTCACCACACCTTCTTATGAGTAGTACAGCTGTCATTTTTCAGATCTCACCCAAAATGTGTTTCCACCCATGTAGTGCATAATGGCGCAGTCGGTATGCTAAATCAATGTGCTGGATAAATTAAGAAAATCACAGTGACACTGTTCATGAGCAAAGGTCTTAAAATGGCTATGTTGAAAATTTGGTGAAAAAATTCCAAAATGACTGTTTTACGAGCGCAGTGTAGGTGTTCCCACGCACGCTTGTAAGTTCATGAATTTTCAATATTTTCATCTAGATTTTCAACATTGCCATTTTATTACACTTCCTTATGAACAGTACAGCTGCAATTTTTCATATGTCGCCAAAATGTGTTTTTTGCATATGTAGCGCATAATGGTGCTGTTGGTGTGCGCAAAGCAATGTTTAGACAGATTAAGAAAATCACAGTTACACTGTTCATGAGCAGAGGTCTTAAAATGGCTATGTTGAAAATTTGGTGACAAAAGTCCATAAAATGACTGTGATACGAGTGAGCATTGCGCAGTTTCCGCGCACCTCAGTATTTCATGACTTTGTAATATTTTCAGTCCAGATTTTCACCAGTGACATTTTTCCACACTTCCTTATGAACAGTACAGCTGTCATTTTTCACAACATGGCTGAAGTGTGTTTTCACCGTTTCAGCGCAGAGATGCGTGGTCGCTGTGGGAAATCATTGTTCGGCACAGATAAAGAAAAACACAGTGACACTGTTCATAATCGGAGGCACCAAAATGCCTCAGTTGACAATCTGCTGTAAAAATCCCCATCCTAATTATATTACGAGTGTACGCTGCACGGTTTCTATGTACGCCCTGACTTCACCATTTTTTAAGGTATTTTTAGTACAGATTTGCAACATTGCTATTTTTTACACCTCCCCATGAACAGTACAGCTGTCATTTTTACGCCCTGTTTTTGCACCTGTGGTGCTAAATGTCGAGTCACTGTGCATACAGCTTTCAGCTAACAAAGTGATATTCCCCTGTTCATGAGGTGGGATCACAAAACAAATATGTTGAAGATTTGGAGGAAAATACCAACGAATGCCTGAGGTATTAGTGTTTCTAACTATAACGCCCAACCCTGTAGAGAATGACAGGCATCAGGGGTGTGACTTGGGATTCTTGCTTGTGATGCTCATACCATTCCACACCCTGCAGTCAGTGAGAGGCATCGAGGTATGCCTTGGACTCTTCTGCCCGAACTTCACCCCATTCTCCATATCGCACCCATCTCACCATATTTCAACGAAATGGGTGCGCATAAGGCCAAAGACCCTAAGAACACCGTGACACTTGTCAGTGTCTGCAGGGTGGGTGTGGTGAAATGGCTTGGCCGTTATGCTCGACGACCCAAACGCACACCCCAATGCCTGTCACCTCTGCAGGATGGTGATGGGTTGGCTTCAGTTCAATATCACTGCCATTCCTATTACGCAGCTCTGTAACTTCTACGCTACCACTGCCAATGCCAGCAAGCAAACATTCGGCATTGACAAATGCTTGTTAAACTGAGTAACCTGTCCCTAAACCACTTTTAAAGACTAAAAATGTAATGTCACTGAAGGCATGGCATATTTTTCATGGTCCCCTGTCTGTGGTGTACTTTGTGTCGCAGTTCCACCCCCATAATAAAAACTGCCATGTATCAGCTCCTATAAAATAAAAATAAAACCCTATACAATCCTCAGTTCCTCCTGTAAATATTTATTTTTCTTCTGTTGCAGCCCTTGCTTCTACGGAATAAACAAGCCAAAAAAAAACCTGGCTGAGCAAATGCTTCTCTCTTCCACTGCTGCAGGACCAAAACAAACTCTGCCCAAGCAACTGCCAAAACAAATTCCAACTGATAACTACTTCACTGTAGTGTAGAGTGACATGCACACCCACTCAGGTTATACCTCCACGCTCCCACGATCAAATAGTGGGGATACAAGATTATGAATCACTTATGAGGGCTGTTCAAAGATGAGAGAGCCCACAACTGTTGTCCTGTGCTATCTTCAGTAATGTTTTGGAGTCCTTACGTAGAGTTTGTGTAGTATGAGATGCAGTGTCAGAAGTAGCTATCACAGGCACATCACTTTTATCTTTTACACTGAGGTGATGACAGAAATAGAAGCAGTTACAATAATTTGTGAAGATGGTAGGTTCTTTTTTATCTTGGGACAGTAGGACATTTTGGAGGTGTGTGACTCTCCTGGCTAATGCAGTTGTTCGTGTAGGGGGCACGCACCATAACACACCAGTGGATCGGAGCCATCTATGACAGCAGTGGTCTTCAGGTCAAAGAAAAGTTCTGCTGCAGTCAGCCATGGTAATGTTTCTGTAGTTTACATATATGCAGTGGTAGGTCCCTTGTCTCCAGGCCTGCTCCACGCATATGACAGCAGTTTCACAGCACTGCTCAGGAGTTCAAAGAAAGGTTTTGCTGCACTCACAGATGGCCGCCTGTGTGTACATATATGCAGCGGTATGGTACCGCTCTGTCAATTATCAGCTGATGCCTAGTATTACATCCCAAGCATGAGAAACACGTACTCAGTCTATGTGGTAATGGGGTAGTGCAACAATAGTGGAACTAAAGAGTTTCCGCTCGGCTACTACATAGTGTTTGTATCCAGAGAGGAAAAGCCAGTGTTAATGCCTTGTTTGTGCCTCATGAAGTAGCCAGACATTAAACTGGACAGGAATTAGGTATTTTATGAGTGTAGTGCTGGGATACCATCGAATAATGTGAATAAGCATATTGTTCCTGAAAGCCAGTGTGTTATTAAGATGTGTGTGTTATTTGGAATAATTGTTCAAGCACCTACTATAAGGAAAACAAAGGTTCTGAGAGTGCATGCGAAGTCTCAAGGAATGCAGGTTCCTTACCGCTTTAAATCTTGCCAGAAGGTCTTCAAGCTGGCTCCTCCCACCGCCGGGTGGTAAAACTCTTAGCTCCCTATGATGCCAGATCTTCCTTACGCTTGGAAGCTCAGGTTCCCTCCTTAACGCTCTGCGTATAGACTGGATCCTAACTCTTTGGTTCACCCAAAATAATTTTAAAGTTTTCCAGACTTTTGGTCTCCTTCTTCCTTGCTGCTGCGGTGGACAAATCGACTCCCGGTTTCGTGGTGCCCATGCTGGCAGAAGATGTCCAGGACCGATCCGCACTCCATGTGCGCCTACTGCCTCGGGCGTGACCACGACCTGCAGGCCTGCGAGTTGTGCAGGTCTTTTCGACTAATGTCCTTGAAGACAGTGCTGCCCGGCTCCAACTTGGGCACCCTGAGAAACGTTATCCACCGGTGAAGTCCAAGAAGGCCTGTTGGGCGGTGTCCACGGTGGCTGGCTCGGCTGAGCAACTCAAGCATATGATCGCTCGAGAGGAGATGCCCAGGCCGCATCCTCATCTTTCTTGGTCGCGGCATTTATCCCGCTCTTTGGGATCCTCCTACACAGCTTCTTTTAAGGATCTTTGCCAGTCCTTCTCCACAAAGGAGAGGGACCATCGACACTCTTCTGGGTCAAAAGAAGGACTCAAGGGTAAGTCCCACCTTTGACGCTCGTGGGAGCGGGAGAGCCCCTTCCCGGACAGTCGACACTCTACTTCGGTCGAGGTTGCGCTAAGGCTGCTGGCTTCACGGAGTCCCCATCAGGTCAGCTGGCCAAGACACCTGTCGACGCAGTCGAGATCTTCTCGACCCGCCGGATGGGCTATCGACTGGTGAAGCCGACAACCCTTCATCACCGTTCTCCCAGTGGAACCCGAGGACTTGCCTGCGCCTCCTGTGCCAGAGTCCCGGTCAAGGCTCCTGAGCCGAGGGAGGAGCGGGTTTCCCTGCCCTCCCAGACCCACCGGAAACACAGAGGGTCTCGGTCTTGACTTTGTCTCGGTCCAGCCGATCCGCCGACACAGCGGTCTCTATCTCGGCGCTGAGGAAAGCGGCTCGCGCTCGTCCGTCTTCCTCCTTGGAGGAGGAGAAGCTTGGCACAAATTGCATCGACGCCACGAGAACTTAATGTGGCAGCAGCTCCTTCTGTCGGGGAACAAGCTGACGCCACGCTTTCCCCCGCCATTAAGTGGCTGTCACCCCAAAGGTCGCAAACAACCCCTAGCGGTGGTCGAGGTGCCCAAGCCTGGGCCGCTGTTCGCCGAAACCAGCTACCCCACCGATTGTGGTGGAACCTCCGCCTCCACAACCGAAACGGGGCTCCGACCAGGATTCTCAGTCAGGTCAGGGTCTGCCCCACTGGTTGTCGATCACCCTCACTCCCGACCGTCCTCGGCAGGTGGAGGGTGGCTCAGACCTCAGGCAGCTCTTGCAGACTCCTCGGAGTCTTATGACAACTCCTCCCTGTTTTCCAGGCCCCTTGACCTGGAGTCCTCCGGGGCAGTCGATGGACGAGAGCCCATCATCATTCATGGGTCTGCTTTGGCTCATCTCGGAGTCCACGGGATGCAGCTCGAGCCCGTATCCAAGCGGGCCAAGTATCCCCTCATGGAGATACTGGACTGTGGGGATTCTCCCACGGAGGCCTTTCCAGTGGCTGAAGCCATTGTTGGCCCAGCCTTGGAGCTATGGCAGCGGCTGGCTTCCTGTCCTGCGCCTTGGCCAGGATGGCCAGAAAGTATGCGTCCCTACTGGCTGTTTGTTTGTTTTTAGAACACCCTCTGCGGAGGAGTTGGTCACCGATAGCATTTTCCGGCGTTCGGGAATGCTAGGATGTGGATAAGCCCCGACAAGGAGTCCAAAAAGCTGGACTATGCCGGGCGCGAAGTATCGCTGCGTCCCCCTCGGCCTCCATCAGGCCAGTTCGGCCGTCACTGATGGCGCACTTCTCCCATGTCCTCATGGCTCCTGAATGAGGTGATCCCTCATCTCCTGGCTGACCTGCAGACCACGGTCAAGCAGGTGCGGGATTAGGGAAGGGCAGTGGTGAAACAGCAGCTCCAAGCGGCTCTTAATATCGGAGACTCCTGTGCCCGGTCAGTGCGGCAGGACGTAAATGTTGCAGAACTTGGCTGAGGATATCCACTCACGCAGATACCAGCACAAGTTGGCGGACGTCCCTTCTTGGGGACCAACCTGTTCAGCCCTGGAGTGGAAGGTCATCTCTAGAGGATCCAAAGTCCGCCACCCTGGACTCTGTCACGTCTGCTCAGAAGGACAAAGGCTGTCGACAGCAACATAAGTCCTTTCGACCTTCTGCCCCTGCGGCACGTTCAGCCCAGCAGGCTCGCACTTGGCACCCCAAAGCCAAGCCTGCAGCTTCCTCCAACAGGAAGCAGGGAAAAAAGGCCCAGGAGGTCCCTCGGCGGTCCTTCCTTCAAGCCTGCCCAGTGATGGGTTGAGGGTGTTGCCCCAGCCATGTTGCTTCCCCTGGGTTCCCCTGGGTGGGCCGGCTCCGCCACTTCCTTTCCGCCTGGTCCGCTATCACCACGGACCGTTGGGTGTTGAGGTGGTAGGAAGGTCTGCCCTGGAGTTCGAGCAGGCCCGCCCTTCCGAGCCATCGCCCACGGGAGCTACGGGATCGGAGCCTCTGTAGCCTCGTTGAGCCGACATTTCCTGCTCCTCAAAAGGAGGTGATCAGGAAGGTGGCGGATCCTCCACCAGACCCAGGGTTTGTGTCCAGGTACTTCCTGGTCCTGAAGCGGATGGGTGGGCTGGCGCCCATTCTAGACCTGCACGACCTGAACAGGTTCCTAAAGTCTCGAACCTTCAGGATGGTCAGTCTGGCTCAGATCATTCCATCCTTGGAAAGAGGCATGTGGTTCTGTTCTCTGGACCTCCAGGATGCGTTCTTTCACGTCCCAATCCGTCCGTCCCACCAGTGATTCTTCTGCTTCAGAGCAGAGGGGTCCCTCTCGAGTTCCAGGCCATGCCCTTCGGCCTTTCTCTAGCTCCCAGGGTCTTCACCAAATGCATGGCAGTGGTGACAGCATTCCTGCGGCGCCAAGGGTCCGGATGTACCCTACCTGACGACTGGCTGATTGCGCCTCCTCCAGAATGGAGTGGGCGTTCAGGGATCTGGCCCTCCAGGTTTGCTCTCAAGTTGGCCTCCTTATCAACAAGGCCAAGTCAGAACTCGTGCCAAAGCAGGTGATCCAGTTCATCAGGGCAGAGCTCAACTCTCTGCGAGCCAGAGCACGGCTCCCGGCGGACAGGGCCGAGGTTCTTTCCTCCTTTGCCCAATCATTTCAGGTTGGGCAATTGTGCCCTTCCCGGGACTTCCTGCGCCTCCTGTGCCTCATGGCGGCCTGCATCACCGCGGTCTGTAGGGTCCGTTGGCACTTGCCTCCCCTACAGTGGGGACTCGCCAGCCAATGGTCACAGCGCCGGTCCTTTGGATCATCCAGTGATAGTGACCCAGGAGATGTGGAACGCCTCCAGTGGTGGATCATTCCAGTTCATCTGCAGGAAGGCATCCCATTTGTCTGCCCGAGCCGATGGGCTCTCTATCAACCGATGCCTCTCTGATGGGTTGGGTACCCATCTTGGGAGCAGAACGCATGGCCTCTGGTCCCCTCAGGAGTCCCGATGTCACATCAACCTGCTGAAGCTTACGGTTTGTCCAGCCCTCACTGCCTTCGCTGCATTTGTACAGGGTCAAGTGGTCCAGGTCCAGAGCGGACAATACCACGACCATGTACTACCCTAAATGCCAGGGCGGGACACACTCCATGCCTCTGTGCAGGGAAGCTGTCCGCATTTGGTCCCTCGTGCGCAGTCTGGAGGCGGATCTCCTTGCCATCCATGTGGCAGGAGCCTCCAACATTCTGGCCGATACCCTAAGCCGGATAGGAGCTGCGTCCCACGAGTGGTCTCTCCTGTCGGAGGTAGTACAAGATCTGTTCTCCACTGGGCATGCCTCAGGTGGACCTGTTTGCCTCAGGAGACTGTTTCATGCCCCCTCAGCAGGGCTCGCTGAAGGGGATGCCTTCGAGGTCGTGGACCCCTGGCCTCCTACGCCTTTCCCCATTGCTCTTTTTTTTTTAAACTTTATGTTTATTCTTTTCAAACAAACATACAGTCACTGTACCTTCTTTTAACATTACAAGTATTATCCACCTGAGGGCGCCACCTCTTAATCCACTCATTTTGATCATTAAAGAAATAAGATACATCTTTGGAGGGTAAAGCCATATTAGAAAATATCCAAATTGTTTGTAATCCTAATACTGTATAGAGTCCAAGAGCTGCATGGTATCTTATGCTTGTAGTCCACCATATTAAATGTCTGAGTTTCTTCCTTTAGGCAGGGATCTAAAACCATGCTTAACTATAGTAAATTACACAAAAGTGTAACAACATGTATAGAACTATTGAGACTCTGTCCCTAATACATTTCTATAATTAGTCAACACTAATTATTTTGTTTACGTTATTACAAATACTGAAACTACGCTTCTTAGACATGCTTTTATAAACCAACAAGGACTAATAGTAAACTCATAGGTTCCTGCTATGACCAGTTTAACAGGTTTACTAGTCCAGGACACAGGAAGCAAAATAAAGTCCTCTATACTCCTCATGCCCATTTTTATTAGATAGCCCTCTTAGGGAACTCGTAAAATCATATAAAAACGGAGTTAAAGGCAGAGAAAGGCAAGGCTACCAGTTTTTTGTATATTCCCCAATCATGACCCTTTACCAGTCTCAGTATTAAGCCATGGCCTTTCAGGTAGCCTTCTCATCTGATGTCAAATCATCCTCCACATTGTCGGTTCCTTGAGATGGCAGATTCCGTTGGGCCCATTTAAGAGCCTCCGCTGGGTCGAGAAGAGAAAAACTTTATTCCCATGCACAATTCGAATGCGAGCTGGAAAAATCAGTCCATGAGGGATCCCTGCTTCCCGCAAGAGGCGCCTTCACTCCATCGAGCGTTTTCTTTTCTGTCTCGTGGGCGAGGAAAGGTCGGGAAAAAACTTTTATTTGCTTGGCCATCGCAGAAGAGGTTTCTCTTCAAATTAGGGCTAATAGGTAATCCCTCGATCCCACCTGCTCTAGCATCATCAGAACTGTGCGGGGGTCTCTGGATTATCTTGACAGCCTCGAAGGCAACCCGATATGCCTTCTGGATCTTTTGGACCACCTGGGTCGCTTCTTTGCCAAGCTGGCTCACAATCCATTCCTGTAGAAATAGTACCAGATGATCCCCTCAGATCCTTCCAGTTAGTCCCAAAATCCGTACGTTGTTAGCCTTGTCTGATTCTCTGTTTCCAGCCACAATCTCAAGTGTGTATTTTCTTTATCAGGGATGTTACAGCCTCATAGCTGAGTTAACGGTCTTAATAGCTTCCGACCCTGTGGTAACAGATTCCAGAGTGGACTCAACAGCAGTCACTGTGAAGTGAGGGAATCAAATTTTGTGGATAAGGTTGCCACTGAAAGGAGAAGTTGGTTCATCTTATTCCCCAGAGTTTGCAATGTTTCCTCTCCTGTACCCTCTTCGAACTCAGGGTCTGCCTGGAGTCACCCTCGTGATAGAGGCTCCCAGAGCGGTCCTGGATCTAGAGCCATCACCTTGATGCTTATCTTGCGAGGGTTTCTCCGTAAGTTGTAGCGATATTTCAGCTTTAAAATCAGAATAGCTCAGTTGAGTTATACTGCTTTTACAGTTCGAAAATGTTGATTTTCAATCTGTTATTTGCAGAGCCTTAGAGTTCAGCAGCCATATTGCTCGGGCTCCACAGCACCCCACTCCCCATTTCTCTTGATCCACAAGGTGCTTCTCAAGGTGAGGAGGGACAAGGCGCAGATGATTCTGGTAGCTCCAGACTGGCCCGCCAGTTGTGGTATCAGATCTCCTCAGGTGCTGCGTGGCAGCCATCTCTGCTTACTGGCAGGCCGGGAAGCAGTCGGTGGCGAGGAGAAGGTGGTCGGGTGCTTTCAAAGGCCTTGATCACATATCCCTCCGTACAGAACCTCCACTCGTGGGATCTACTGCTGGTATTGCTAAGCTTCATGGCAAGCCATTCGAACTGATGCACAGGTGTGATATTTTCACCTGTCATAGAAGACTGCCTTCTGGTGGCTATCACTTCAGCCAGAAGGATGGGAGAGCTCCATGCGCTTTCCATCAAGTCTCCTTATCTGGTCTTCCACAGGGACAAGGTTGTTTTGCACCCCACTCGAAATTCCTTCGAAGGTGGTGTCGGAGTTTCACCTTAATCAGGTGGTGACTCTGCCGGTGTTCTACCCCAGTCACACCTCGGAGGCTAGTATAGGCTCCATACTGGACCCTAGAAGAGTGCTCGCTATTATAAGGAGCGGACGGCTGAAGTTCGGGAGAGGTTCGCCAGCTGTTTGTCACGCACGCTGAAGCCACACCTGGCAGACCTGCAGCCAAGCGGACGATAGGCAGGTGGGTCACCTCCCGCGTAGATCTCTGCTATAGGCTGGCGGGCATGGAGCCTCCCAGAGGATAAGAGCTCATTCTACCTGCCATACCGCTGCATCGGGTGGCTGCTTTCAGGACATCCCTATCCAGGAAATCTGCAGGGCTGCTACCTGGAAGTCAGCACACACCTTCATCACCCACTACCACATCGACTTTGTGTCACGCCGGGATGCTGGTTTTGGGGCCTCAGTTCTCAGTCTTTATTTCCTAAGTAGGGTGTGCGCCTTGCCTCCTCCTCCCGGAGAACTGCTAGAGAGTCTGCCAGACAGTGTGGATGAACAAGATATCCATGTCCCTAGAAATACAGGATACTCACCTGTAACAGGAGTTCTAGGAATGGTATATGTTGTTCATCCACCTGTTCCACCTCCCCGGCTCCGAAGCCACAACCTGGCTTCCAGCGGGCTAGATCTGGCATCATGGGCGGAGCCGAGAGTTTCACCACTGGTGGGTGGAGGAACCAGCTTGAAGACCTTCTGGCAAGATTTAAAGCGGCAAAGAACCTGCCAGACAGTGTGGATGAACAACATATACCATTCCTAGAACTCCTGTTACAGGTGAGTAACTTGTATTTTTACAGAACATCAAATAGAGACATATCGCACTATGTACCAGTGGCTCTCCACATTTCAAGGTTTAAATATGTAATATTTGTTAGCTGTGATTCTAAAACGTTCTGTGGTTTGAGTCACTCGTGTTGTGTGTAATATTTTATAGATGTTCAGCAACAGTATTTGTAATTTGCCACTGTGTGTTTTCTTCTGTATATTTTACCCCTGCTCTAACCACACATACAGGATCCTGATCTTGCAATTCAGAATGAAGGCTGAGCTTATGCCATACTGGCCATGTTTAATCCAAAGGACCTTAAGAGCTGAGACACATGGACTTCTTGCCTAGGACTCTGGAGCAATTGAGACGGGATTATGTAATTAGTGAACTGTTTGTTTTGATTGAATAAAATGACAAAGTTGGAGCAATCTGATCCTGTGAGAAGTGACACCTTTCTCCACTCAAGTTCAGTAGTACTGTACATGAGTCAAATGGATCCCATCACTTCATTAGGTATGGGGCTCTAGAAATTACAAATTAGAAATGGGTGGTATCTCATAAGGAGGTTTCACTTTCTGTATGGAACAATATTTCAAACTTATTCCATAAAGCTTAAGTTACACTTTTGTTGCTTTATCCAGTATGGGACAAAATAAGTTCATGAGGTACAGTATTAACAAGGCTTTTAGCATTTGGGGCAGGTGTGATGACATATAATTTGGATAGCTGATCTATGTACTGGATAGGTTGTGTTTAATTAACTCATTGCATTTGTACCAAATTATACAGAAGGGCACCTCGATATGATGTCAGCATACCGCGGTGATTAAAAACGCCTTCTGGTGTAGATATTGTAGCCCTTGATAAGCTCCATGTATGGGTGAAACACCATCAGACGTATTATATGTGTGTGGCATCTACTGAGCTCTTTCATATCTATCTGATATGTGGATACTTATAAATGTGTGTTTTATTTCCACATATCTGCTATTGTTTCCACTGTTTTGAACATCTGTTGGGGTGAGTTGCCAGCTTTTCAGTTTTGCATTTAATGTGTTTAGCCCTATGCAACCGAAGCTGGACCTCACTTATCAGTTTAGCCAAATTTAAAAGTGAATGGCTGACTGCTCACTTCAAATAAAGGCAATATAAAACTCTTAACTATGGGCACCTAGTAATCTAATGTATGCCTTGAGGCTCCCTCACTAAAATGTACAGGAGCTACAACAAATGCTGGCCATGGCTCTACATTTCTTCAGTATAACGAAGCAGCAATGTACTACACTAAACAGAAAAAAAATGCAATGAGATTTTTTAACCAGGGTAGCACACTAAACTGAATCTTGTTTGCAGATGTGACCTAGGAGCACAAAGACGTTAAGTGACTTGCTCAGGATCACACAGTATGCTAGACGACTGTGGATTCAAACCCAGGTGTCCTGATCTGCAACTCAGAGCCTTAACCCACTGTGCTATACTGCCTCCTAGTGTAAAATGATAAGCACTATCAGCACTCAAACTCTCTGACACTGCAGAGGCAAACCCAGTGCTCACACTATACAAACAAAGGTATATGATAGTTGTAATGGAAAGAAATATCCATAGAATTAATATTTAAATACATTCACGCATCACTACTGACAGAATGTGGCTGGAGAATCTCTGCTGCAGATTACTGATTTGGCAAACTGTCCTACTGCTGGGTACAACATGAGCAACCCAAAAGTACAATACTTGGACACTATTCAGAGTTGAATTAACTTTGCCAAATACTGAAAAAGAAAAAACTACTTACAAAAAAAAAAGAAAGGTCGAGCACTGTAAACGGATAATTGCAGCAGGTTACGTAGGAGTTAAGGTGTCACTCTGCTCTCTAAAAATATGAGCAGAATGAAAGATGCGATAAAGTAAGGAAAGGAGCACACAGATATTTCAGTGATGAATGAGAAAAATAGCTATTAGGCAGACATAAATATCTAACTTAACAGAGATTAATTAAGAGTTGCTAGAGTGAATATTTGAGCAAGTAATAGAGCTCTCAAAGAGAAACACTATTATTCGGTATTTTAACTGAGCTGAGACATGGTTTGCCTCATACACAGCCGATGTCTAGTTCTAAAATGGGAAAATCGTGGAGCTCAAAAGTAAACAAACCAGGATGGAGACAGAAAAACAGAGTGATAAAGGTAGGAAACACAGCTAGCATACATCTGCTAACTTTAACTGTGTTGCAGTAGGTAGAATGAACAAAATACATCCATGCGCACTTGAGCTTTAAAAGTAGGAATTTAATTATGTGATGCTCAATCACACTTGAACTTTGCCGAAATAAAGACATGGCTCTTAACTCTTTCAGACTCTGCATCTACATGACGTGCCCCAGAGACTACTACCCACTTTCTCACGAGGGCCATGACGTGCCCCAGAGAATACTACCCACTTTCTCACATATGAGGGCCAGTGTTGTTCCCCATTTTCCCTTGTGTTTATTTCCCCATATGCTGAGATTCAGTGTCCCACAGAGTTAAACTGTGTGCCTATGGGTCTGTGCTCTACCCTTATCAGTGCCATAAATGACTTGATATGTAGAACCCCATAGCTGGGGTTGTTGAAGAGGGAGGGTTTCCACTGTTTATTGTTGGTTCATTATAACTCCTACTTTTAACTAACAGATAAACACAGAAACAGGCAGGAGAATTCACATGGAATCAGTAACTTATCTGCTGCCCTCCTCACAGATCAGAGCCAAGCCAACATATGGCAAGAGTGGAGGTCGAGAGATAAACATGGCAATGGTTAACAGCATGTAAATAAAATTTTACCACACTGTAAAACATACAAAGCAGGTTCTTAGAGGGAAAAAAACCTAGCTTTAGCCAGAGTAGGACATCTGTTCCCCCCAAACCCAGTTCATTGCAGTCATTGTAAGAAGAAATTGGTGTTTTGTCCGGTGGTTTGTGTCATCTTCTAGCAATCTGTGCATCTTTTCCGCCAGAGTTCCAATGACTTTCAATGATTATTTAGCAGGTTTTGACTCTTGAGGCTAAAGGAGTTTCTTTTTCCTCTGCCCCTCCCCAGAAAGAAAAGAAACATGTCCACAATGTCAGTGCTGAATGTTGCTTGCTTCTATGTGCTGTTTAGGTATTTGAAGTCATTGGAGTGCAAATATTGAAAATTTCGCGACTACTGACGTCATGTAAGGGCACCGCGCACGCTTTCGTGAAAACAGTCATTTTCGGGATTTTTCACCAAATTTTCAACATAGCCATTTTAAGACCTCTGGTCATGAACAGTGTCACTGTGATTTTGTTAATGTGTCCCATACATTGAGTTTGCACACCGACTGCGCCATTATGCGCTACATGAGCGAAACTACGTTTGGGCAGGATGTGAAAAATGACAGCTGTACTGCTCATAAGGAGGTGTGGTAAAATGGCAATTTTGAAAATCTGGAGGGAAATATTAAAATTCGTAAACCCACGAAGGCATGGGAACTGTGCAACGACACTGTGAAAACAGTCATTTTTAGGAATTTTTTCACTAAATTTCAACATAGCCATTTTAAGACGCCTGCTCATGAACAGCGCCACTTTGATTTTCTTAATTTGTCCTGCATATGATTTCAAGACACCGACTGCACCATTCTGCGCTCGGCGGAGAAACACATTTTGGGTGAGATGTGAAAAATGACAGCTGTACTACTCATAAGAAGGTGTGGTAAAATGGCAATGTTGAAAATCTGGGTGAAATATTGAAATTTCCACGAACTTACGAGCCTGCGTGAGGAACTGCGCAACACACGCTAGTAAACAGTCATTTTTGAATTTTGTCACCAAATTTTCAACATGGGTTTTGGGGCCCTTCTCATGAATGATGTCACTGTCATGGTGGTATTCGGGCCCGGAGGTGATTTCGCAGTCACTGCGCCGAAATCACCCTTCGGGCCCAAATAACGCCATAACAGTGACATCATTCGCGAGAAGGGGTCCCAAAACCCCATGTTGAAAATTTGGTGCAAAGATTCCCAAAATGGCTGAGATATGCACAAGTTGAACCCCCATCTAGCCCATTATACAGCTTACCAGCATTTCCTCAGTTCATGTGTCGGCTTTGAAGAGTGCAGACGTGTTCCCCGTCCACCGAAGATCATCGCGCCGGAGTCCGGAGGTAAGTATGGGGTGAGGGGTGGGGAGGCTGGGTGCGCAGGGGTGGGTGCGGTTGTATGGGGTCGAGACGACACTGCGACCGCTTTTTGTCTTATAGGTAAAAAATAAAAAAATAAAAAAAGACGTTGATGGATTGCTTGCCACGCTGGGGTGGGCCTCAGCGTGGCACAAGGACGCTTGGGGGGCGTCAGCCGACGGGATTGGGCACCCCTTCGGCAAAGAGTGATTGCCACGCTGGGGTGGGCTCCAGCGTGGCACCAACTACTAGGGGAGGCGGCGCAGCTCAGCCGATGGGGATTGGGCACCCCGTCGGCTATACAGTGTGTGCGGTGGCACATGCGCCCTGCGAGTGGGGGCTGTGCGTGAGCAGCTTCTGTCGCTGCTCACTCAAGCGTAGCTCCCCCTTTCAACTGTGTGCCACTGCATTTTGGCGCGTACATAGACAGCTCCAAAATGCATTGGCTTACTGAGACGCGCCTGCCAGCACACTGCCTGAATTGAGAGGAGGTGACACACCTCCAAATCTCCGATGATGGCACTATGTTTCTTGCACATGCGTGCAAGCAACATAAAAAATCACAGTTAGCAGTATCGCCTACTTCTGTCTTACTCAGGTTTCAAGGCTTCCTTGCTGTAGCTGGGTGCCTCCCACCAGCCCTGGTCAGGTCAACAGATCAGTGTGGTCTTAAGAACACATCTCAGCAGTTGAATACTTTACATCAACAATAGGATTCATAGCAGTTTATAACTGTGTTGGTGGGTGGCAGGCAGACCACCCCGCTTCTTAAAAAAATAACAATGAATATAAAATATGTATGTAATTCTGAGACCATTACCACCATGCACACACACGGCCAAAAGATGAAGAGGTTCAAAATAAATTTCTAGTTTGCTAGCAATGACTTGTTTAGCGACTGATACTAAGTTGACAATTCCATGGAAATGCCACTAAATTTACATTTATATAGAAAGATATGGCATCTGTTCTCATTGTCCACCCTTCCAATTATCAACATTTTGGTTTTCTTTCTCATAAAACTTTGTTAATATAATGAAATGTAAATGATGCAGTATACTGCAAGTATGCATTTTCTAATAGAGTTCACTAACTTGCACGTTTGCAAATGTCTTCTCAGTAAAACTCCTGGTACTATTTTGTGAACTGTGTTTTTTTCTCCTCCCATGTTAACTGCAAGTAACATTTAGATCTTACTTCGAGAGGCTCTTGCAGTAGGTAATTACATATAGGACTGATGTCGCAGGCGGCAGGACCCCACGGAAAAATTCTTAGCTAGCAGTCCCTGGTGGGACCGCCCCCACGCCAGGTGACCGGCGCCAGACGACGTCGGACATGAAGGGCGGTCCCAGATGCCCGCCTTCCAGTTCTTTCCCCGTCACAGCTCGCAGCTACCGCAGTGAAGTTCATTAACGCTCAGTCCTGTTGCTTTGTCGGTTTTCCAAAAGTATCAGTATTTTGTTTTTCTTTGTCAGGTGAATGTCGGTATAAGTCGTCCCTTCAAAAATAAGTGTGACTCGAGCGGCGCCCAACTGCCTCACAAGGATGGTGACTCCTCTGCCTTTCTGTTTAGGCCTCGACCATGCGGTCGACAAGTGCCCGCAGTGCCTTCATTTCAACGCTGCCACCCGCAGACGACGCCAGCAGTCTCTAGAAGCCTATCTCCAAAAGAAGATATGCCGCCCGGGTGGCGCTGAGGGTTGAGGCGCCTGACGCCACACCTCGCGCACCACGCCGCGACCCGGTTCGGAACGGACTCCGGGTCAGCCGGGGTCGGCAGGGGAAGGAGGATCGAGCGTCCTAACGGATGCCTCCTCCTTCGGGAGGGACCAGGGTGTTTAGTACACCACGCCGAGAGCAGGTGGAAGCGCACCGACTGGCAACGGCTGCTCCCTTGGATGGGAGTCAGTGGGGAGGACACCATCGGCACTTGGCAGGCGGCGTTAGCACGTTCCTCCCGAGCCGCGCCCTCAGCGGGTGGGAGGAGGGACAGAAAACCTGGAAAACAACCCTCGCCACTCCGGATAACGGGCTGCTCCAGCCACCCAGTCTGCAAAACACGGGCAGACCCCGCTGTGCAAGGTTCTCATTGGGAGTAAGGAGGCAGGTAGGAGTCACCTGAGAGGCACTCTAGGGGCAGACTCAGTGGGGAGACTGGAGGCATTGAGCTAGCCCAAGGAGGGAGTGGCGAGGCGCCCAGGAGGGATAAAAGAAATTTCAAAAAAAAAAGAAGATGTCCACAATGGAGAAGGAGTTGAAGAAGCTTCGCAGGCGTCGACCTCCCTGAAGGACACAAGAAGCGGGACAAAGAAAGGCACCGGGAGAAGGCCTCCTCCTCCGTGACTCCGGCGGAGCTGCGGCCAGGTAACGTCCCCTCGGGGATCGCCTGACGGCAGTCTCCAAGGCTTTGGAGGAGGTGTGGGCCGCCCATCGGGTTTGCGTTTGAGCCACTGGTGCCTCCGGGCAAAGGAGGCTTCTGCCCCAGTACCGCCGCAGGCTTGCGCCTCACTGGTGCAGGCACCTCCCTTAAGCCGGACGTCCGGCTTCTCCGACGTCCGCCGGAGAAGGCCGCTTAAGACGCCCGACCCTCCGGGTGGCGACGGCAGTGTCCCCTTTGAACCGGGCCTCTTCCTATCCTCGCCTGCCTCCAATGAGGGACTCTAGTCGGACGCCGGCTCCTCTGGCGCCCGCCCGGACTCGGCCCTAAGACGCACGTCGGCTCCTCCAACATGCGCCGGGCCTAGGAGCTCACGGCAGACCCTGCTTCATCTGTCGTCCCAGGTTCCTGCAGCTGCTGCCATCTGGGGAGCCCAAGTCCCTCTGCCTGACCCGGGACTTTTCCCTCCGTCCCCGGTGAGGCTTGGGATGCTGCTCTGCTGTCGGATCCCTTCCTACAGAGCTGGATCTGGCGCCCGGCTCCCGACACCGGCCCGCCGATGCGGTTCGGCGCTGGTCCCTCCGGCGCCGTGAGATATTCTCTCCTGTTGGGCCCTCCACCCCACGGGCCTATCACGGTTGATCCACCCATGGAGTTTCCTACTGGGCGGCTGCTCGGCAGCCTCTCCGGTACCTGGGTATCCGCCTGCCTTATCCGACGCCGGTTTACCCAGGTCCACAGTATCCTGCACTGCAGTAGCAGCCGCCGACTCCACCGATGCCGCAGTACCTGGATGCCGCAATACCCAGCTCCGGCATTCCCACAGCTGGGTTACGATACTCTTCTTACGGATTTCATCCCTGCATAACTATCCCCTCCTCCTCCTCCACCGCCCCTAGGCGCAG
Organism: Neoceratodus forsteri; assembly: GCA_016271365.2. Taxonomy (NCBI): domain Eukaryota; kingdom Metazoa; phylum Chordata; order Ceratodontiformes; family Ceratodontidae; genus Neoceratodus; species Neoceratodus forsteri. The sequence continues at coordinate 552,949,034 of JADMNL010000023.1, read as the reverse complement.
ATGGACCTCCAGGAGACTCTGGCCTCCTGGTGGGCTGAGAGCCAAGGCTCAGCTCACCAAGGAAGTCGAGAGCCGTCTTATGGCGGCGGTGCCACCTCGGCTCCCGGCGCCCCAGACGGCACACTCCTCTGCCTCCGGATTCTCGGCTCGCCTCGGGATCCAGAGAGGGCAGGACACGCCACCAGGATCCCTAAGGAACCTGTTCCACCCCTAGACGAGCTAGGAGTCTTACTCTGCTTCAAATTCCTCTTCTTCTCTCTCTCAGACTCCTTGGATTCCTCCGATGGTTGTTCCAGAAAGATGGCGAGCCTTGCTCTCCGTCAAGCCCCAGCCGAGGACTCCTCCAAAGTCTCCTCCGAGGATCCTTCTTTCACGAGTTGCTCAGGAAGATCCAGGAAGTCCATCAGTGGCGTTCATAGAGCCAGTCCTCAGCAGGTTAAACTCGCCAACATCTGGACTTGTCCTTACGGCCTCACTCTAGTGCCACTCTGGATCGAGCCCATGCCCACTTTGTTTCCACCATTTGGAAACCGTTGGCTTTAGTCCCACTTCCTCAGAAGTCCAACAGGCTATACCAGGCTCTGAGGATGTAGACTTTTTAGACTCTCACCCCGTGCAGACTCGGTTGTGATCAGCGCTGCTCACGGCTGGTCAGCACACCCAAAACATTTGAGCTCATCTCCCTGGATAGGAATCTAGCCTTCTGGATCAGTATGGAAGGAAGATCTATGCTTCTTCCACACTGGGGATTAGGGCCCCAAACTATGTAGCACATATGGGGATTACCAGAAGGCTGTCCTTACCCAGGCGGAATCAAGATTGACTCCTTGCCTGACTCCCAAGTCAAGCAGGAGTGTGGGCCGACCTGGTCCATTCTGCTCATTCGACCAGTCGTCACATTCTCGAGGATGACCTACGACGCAGTGGACACCGCAGGAGTTCGAGTTCCGCCGTAAGTCTTTGGCGCACGCATGGCTCCATGTGTCAGATCTGGTCCCGAGGTGCAGTCAGCAATTCAAGAAGCACCTTTCAGAGGTTCTATGCTTTTTGGTGGTGATGTCAAGGATCATCACTGACTTAAGGAGAAGGGCGGCCCTTAAATCTGTTGATTCAGTGTACCGTCCCATCTCCCGTAGCGCCCCTTTCGTAGATGCAGCCGGCCTCAGCGTAACCCTCAGGGAAGGCGGGCCACTGAAATCGGGCCCCCAGGCTGCCAGGCCCCCACTGCCCAAAAAGCAGCGGGTGCCCCAGCTGCGGCGCTGCCTCACACCACCTGACTCCTTCCCTCCCACCGCCTCCGGACGCCCTGGAGGAACTGGTAGAAGGGAGATTCTCCTCCACCTTCCGGGCTGGGAGAAGATAACATCGGATTCATGGGTGCTTCAGATCATAGCAGAGGGCACTCCACAGAGTTTCTGCAGAAACCTCCACGTAACCCTCCTCTGAACTCCTCTTACTCAAGGGACCATCTTCCTTTGGTCAAAGAAGAAATTTCTGCTCTCCTCACTGAAGCAGGCCATAGAGCCTGTCCCTCACCTTATGGGATGGGTTACTATTCTATTTCTTCCTTGTACCAAAGAAGACGGGAGATCTCAGACCCATTCCCGATCTCAGGTCCCTGAACCTACATGTGGAATACAAAGGTTCAGGATGCTCTCCTTCAAACCCTCTTGCCCCTGCTTCAGCCGGGCCAGTGGCTTTGTGCACTGGATATGCAGGATGCGTACCTGCACATCCCCATTCGCCTTTGCACCGAAAGTACCTCAGGTTTGCTTTCCAGGGGACCACTACCATTCGGGCACTCCTTTTGGTCTTTCCTCGCTCCCCGAGTTTTACCAAATGCCCAGCGTGTGGAGTAGCAGCCCACCTCAAACATTGGGAGTTCAGGTTTCTCCTCATGGACGACTGGCTCCTGGCGCCCCATCCAGGAGGAACTCCTGCATTTCTCTCCTCACCCAGCAGGTTTCACTGGCCTGCATCACCATCAACCAAGTCTCATCTGGACCCTTCTCAGAGACTCCAGTTCATCGGGGCAATCCTCAATACCACAATGTGCAGGGCCTTCTGCCTCTGGACAGGGGACCTCCTCCAGTCCCAGATTTCCTTCTATCAGAACGCAGAAGGGTTCCAAGCAGGTCGGTGCTCCGCCTCCTGGGGCTTATGGCGGCTCAATCCCGACAGTTCCGCTGTGGTGCACCTCCACATGAGGATCTCTCAGTGGACTCTCCGCCTCAGTGGGATCAACTAGTAGACGACCTAGATCATCTGGTACTGATCTCTCACCGATGATAAGAGACTTGCAATGGTGGATGGTTCAGAGAACCTATTCCGGGGGTCCCTTTTCTCATCCTCCCCCGCTCAGACTCTGACCATGGATGCTTCAGGTGAAGGTTGGGAGCCCATCTGGGTCCTCACCGAACCCAGGGCTTGTGGTCAAAAGTGGAGCAGTTCTTCACATCAATGTGCTCGAGCTCGAGCAGTGCTGTATGCTCCAGGCCCTTCACCAATACATCCTTCCCAGTCACCTAGCTGTCCAAACAGACAACATGTGTGTAGTGGTACATCAACAAGCAGGGAGGGACTCAGTCCTACCCGCTATGCAGGGAAGGATGAGGGTTTGGGAATTGGCAACTTTCACAACCTTCACCTCACGGCGATCCATGTTCTGGGAGTTGACAATGTCTGGCAGACAAGTTAAGTCATTCTTCGCTCTGCACACGAGTGGGAACTGGACCCAAAAGTTCTAAAAGCATCTTCCAGACTTGGGGACTCCACAGATAGACCTGTTTGCCTCTCCCAAAGCACAAAGCTTCCAAACTTTTGCTCACTCGCTCCAGAGCGAGGCGCTTTGAGCGACGCCTGTCTCTAAGCTGGAAGGACAGATTCGTCTATGCTTTTCCCCAATTCCTCTGGTCCCTCGTGTGTTGCAGAAACTGGCATTGGAAGGCGTGAGAATGATTCTGATCGGCCTTTCAGGCAAATCTAGTTCTCTCTACAACAATACCAGAGGTGCCTCCCCTTCCTCTTCCTTATCTTGAGGATTGCTGACCCAGGATCAGGGGCCCTGGTCCATCTGGGGCTCGAGTCCTTCAGCTTCATGCATGGCTCCTGCAGACTTAGCCCAATCTCGCTCTCGTGTCTCTCCTCTAAGGTGGCTCGAGATTCTGGTGGAGGCTAGAAAACCCTCCACTAGGTCCATCTACGCCATGAAATGGAAAGATTTTCCATTTGGGCTGCATCCAGGAACGTGGAGCCCTTCTCCTGTCCTGTAGCCGCTTCTGCTTGATTACCTCGTCATCTTTTGACCTGGTCTCAGTCACTCCTCCTTGAAAGTCCATATGGCAGCTATTTCAGCCTACCATGTCCCTTTCGCTGATAAGGCATTTGCCCAGCTGGAGGTATCCAAGACTTTTTCTCAGAGGGCCTTCATCTCAGACCCCCTGCTCAGACTCTGGCTCCCCATGGGACTTGAACTTTGTTCTCGAAACTTACCCTTCCTCCTTTTGAGCCTGCAGCCCGCGAGACTTGACGCTCTTATCGTAGAAGACGCCTTCTTGGTGGCCATTACTGCTTGCAGAATTTCGGAGCTCCAGGCCCTCATGTGCAAATCCCATATCTGATCTTTCACAAAGAAAGAGTAGCTCTCGCATCGAATCCTAAGTTTCTCCCAAAAGTGGTAGCGGAGTCTACATTAAATCAGTCTATTGAATTACCTGCCTTTTCACACAGTACTCCAGTCAAGGAGAATACTTGCTCCATACCATGGATGTCCACAGGATTCTGAGATACTACAACCGATAGGACTGAAGGATCTCAGAAAGACTGATCAGTTGTTCGTCTCTTTTTCTCAGAAAAGGGAAGGCAATGCTGTCTCCAAGCAATGCCTATCAAAGTGGTTGGCTCATTGCATCACTTTCTGTTATGACAATACAACAAGACCCTACCGGGTCAAGTCAGAGGTCACTCCACTCCGAGGAGTAGCAGCCTCTGTGGCTTGTTTCAAGAACGTGTCTCGGCAGACATCTGTGCTGCTGCCACTTGGACTCCGTCCTACATTTACTAAACATTACAGTTTGGACATTGCCTCTCGCCGTGAGAGCAGGCTTCGTTAGCTGTCTTGGCAAGGCCTCCTATCTTGAGGTTTGCAAGGTTGTTTGCTACTTCTTGGAGTAATTCCTCCTCCCGTGCCTTTTCATTTGTTCCAGACTGCTTGGGATTCTGTCCTATATGTAATTACCTACTGCAAGAGCCCTCTCTCGGTAAGATAGTACATACGTAAGAACTTACTGTAACAGTAGATCTTCGAGAGGCTCTTGCAGTAGGTAATACCTTCCGCCTCCATCACCCTAGGCTTTTTCAGCTCCTTTCCATTGAGGAACATCTGCTTCTTCGTCCGGCGTCGGCCTGTGGCGGAAAGAACTGAAGGCGGCGCCTGGGACCGCCTCCCTTTATACGGACGCGCCTGACGCCAGTCACCTGATCGGGGCGTACCCGCCCAGGACCACTAGGCTAGAAATTTTCCAGGTCCTGCCGCCCCGGCCGACGTCAGTCCTATATGTAATTATTCACTGCAAGAGCCTCTTCAAGATCTACTGTTACGTGTTCTTTTAACTTTGCTTTTTTTCAGTTAGTACGTGATTGATATCAGGACTCTTCTTAAAGATTTACCAACTTCCCCGATGTCACAAGGTTTGCAGATCACCTCCTTCATTGAGTGATGCAAAGCTCAATTACCTGAAGTTAAGTATTAAATATATTCAGATGCCTAGTTTTTAACATTTTGTGCCACAGTTGTCTTTGCATGTTTTTTCTTTTGTTTGAAGTTCGATACGAGCAGTGCATCCACATGCATGAGTGACATCAGCACAGGGAAGGTGTTCCACCGCACCTTTCTCACTGCTCATTCATTCATCTTTCCTGGACTCAGCCTCAGTGAGTGCAGATTCAAAACTGAGCTGGCAAAAATTACAGCACTGATGACTGAAACTGTTTATTATATTGGCAGCTGAGGCGGATACTTGCTTTTGGGATTGCAGACGTGGTGATTTCTCCTGATTTTCAATTTTACTCATCTGACTAAGCTCTGTGCTAGGGCCATTGCTTCTAGGAACATCACAATTTACATTGCTTGAGTACAGTGTTACAGTTTTAATAAGTGCTGCAAGTACATAATTATGACAAGTCTGTATAAAAAAAATTTTTTAACTGGAGGGAGATGTAATCTGTAGCTTATTAGGACACAAAGGACACCTTTTGAACTGGGCAGATCTATAAATTGCAGTAAGCTTTTCAGTATTGATACATCGAGGTCTGTGTTAAATGGATGACTTTTCAACAGTTCAGAATTAATGTGCAGCAAGAGTATAAGCACTGAGTCATGCAGTCCAATTCCTGGACAACAGTGCAATAAACTGTATTTTTGCGCGCTGCTGGTTCCAGTGTGATTGCTTTAGTAAACTGCCTTACTATTGCATATCTGATTGTCACCATCTTTATAGACAGTTTATATTTTTCTTCTTGCTCATTTGCTTCTCATGCAAGCACCATAACACTGATCACCAAAGTATGCTTAGATATGTGCATGAATAAAGGGACATGGTGCACTGAATTGTTTCTCCAGCTTGCCAGTTCCTCGCTAAGTCTATAAATGAATGCAATAAAATCAGTTATACACTGTACATAGTTTACAGTGAATCTTAAAATTAAAAACACTTAGTTTTTTAGCATTTTAGCATACAGTCTTTATTTATAATTAGGATTATAGCATCATTGTATGTGCTTCTGAGCATCAGCAAAGAAGACTGCAGTTACCATCCTCTCCCGACACTGTGGTACCAATGTACAGCTTCTATGGTGTTATATTGCAAAGTGTGCTAGCAGTTAGGCATACTTAGGGAATAATGTCTGAACCAAAATATGGGCTACACAGCAATGAATGCAGGAGTCTACACAATGCACCATGACATCGGTAAGGCATGGGAGACAGTATAGTGCAGCATCTGTTGTATTTGCGGTACACTTTACACATGTGCATCAGAGATCCACTGTAATGGAAAAAATGGGAAAACAAATGGCTTCACAGACTGAAGTGGTAATGAATTATGGTGACATAAGTGAGGAAGGGTGGTTCAAATGCAGTCTAACACTGAGTGCCTACTGCAAGGATATGTCCCTTTTGTAGTGGACCAATCAAAAGGTGCTTAGGCTATCTAAACATAAATGTGGTATCTTTCTCCATGAGAAGGGTATTGGCAGTACCTTTTTAACCTTGGGGGTGGGGACGATCACCGACTGTACTGTGTATTTTTGCTCAATTCATAATGCACCTGGAGGCACACATGTAGTGGCAATAAGCCAATGCCAGGATGGTATTACAGATGCTTATGCAGACACTAATGACAGTTGCAGTCTGTATAGATCTTCTTCGAGATACAGCTCTTGCAGCAGGTTACACCATTAAGACTGTAGCTGGCAGGCGCCAGGACCCACGGAAATCTTCTAGCTAGCAGTCTTCAGCGGGACCGCTTCCAACGTCGGTCCCACCCCGATGTCAGGAGTAGTCATAAGGATAGCGGTCCCACCAGAATTTCAGTTCTTTCCCGCTGTTGACTTGCATGTCTCGACCCTGTCAATGTCTAGCGCGACGCCTGAAAAGTTATTTTTCCCCGCTTCTTCAACAAGAAACTTCTTTTCTTCAATTGTCTGCCATCTGATGTCTTCACCAACATCCGCGGAGGGCCATCCGTCTAATGTGCCTGCGGAAGCAAATTCCTTCATAGATCCACACTCGACTCGTGCGGTGCTGGGAGCCCGGACCACGACACCCGGCCTGCTCCTTTGTCAAGGCTTCAACAGTCGGACCGGATCCGCGTCAGAAGGCCCACCAAGCTTACTTTCTGAAGAAAGATTGCAGGCCATGGAACCTGCTCCAAGGGGAATCTTCTGAGAAAGCCTGCGAGGTACCAAAAACACAGGGAGAGGGTGAGATCTAAATCCCTCTAGAGCTTCCACTCCGCAGCTCAAGCTCCCGGTCCGACCACTCTCCGTCCCGGGCCGCTCTCAGCCTCCCCAGTGTGGTCAAGTCTTCACCGGTTCCTCCACACTGCAGCCTGTTATGACCTCCAGGCCTTCTTCCTTGTCCAAGGCCTCGCCAGTCAGGGACTGCCATCACCACAAGTCTGGCTCCCACCACTTGGCCTCCCGACGTCCGTCGGTCTCCTTGCCTCCCCCAGCGGAAAACCAAGAGCTGACCGCTCAAAGGACTTGGACCCGATGTTGGCCCACCCGACGTCCGCCCAGACACCGCTGGTCCCGGGACACGACGACAGCCAGACACCCGTCGCCAGCCAGGCCTTTCTTCCATCATGGACGCTGCTGGGGACCCACCCGCCTCCAGCAGATAGAGGAACCCCCACGCCACTCCACCGACGTCGGCCAGGAGGTGCTCACGGAGGAGGGAGTTGACCCAGGCCTGGAGGACCAGGCGGCTGACCCCGGTCCTGTCGAGCCCCGAGAAACCCTCTCCTGAACCAGAGACCCTAGGGGCTGACGCCAGACCGACAACTGGCCACTGCGTCCGCCCATTGTCGGGCCCTCAGTATTGCTGAGGTGAAGGAGTTGTTCACTTTCTGGTGGGACATCATTAAAAGGACGTGGTTCCCACCTCCTCCTCCTCCTCCACCCGTGGCTCCACCAGCCCCAGCACCCCCACCCCATCCGTGGCAGCAGGCGAGTACCTTCCCCCAGGATCCTGTCGACATCTCTAGGGGCAGACCATCGGATAAGAGAGCTTCCACCCAGATCTTCTTCAGGTCACCCAGTCCCAAGAGACCCAGAAGACGCCGCTTCTCACCTCGCCGGAGGACTCGGGATCGGACTTCTCGGTAGATCCAGATCCCTTTCCCATCAGCGCCCTCCGGACCCACGTGAGCTCCCAAGATCTCCTCCGGATGACCCATCGTTTCCAGAGATATGAGGCATATCCAGGAGAATATGGCTGGGACGCAGAAGAACTTGGACTCGAGAGGCTACGCCAGCGCGGGTCTCGGCAAAGGACCCAAAGCCTGTGGTGGTACTCCACCCTTGGTGGGACACCTTGTGGATCGCCACCAAGGCAGCTGGAAACGCCCACATTCGGGCCCTGGCGATGCCAAGAAGGCTGACTTGGTACAAGGCCCCCTAGGGAGGACCAGTACTTGGCATCTTCATCCTTTGGCTGATTCTCTGGTCATCACAGCCTCACATGACCGGGTCCCAGAGGCCACAACATCTGAGCATCCTGCCACTGGACCCAGAGTCCAAGCAATTGGACGCTGATGGTAGGTGCACGACGCAGCTGCAACCTGCACCATTAGGTCCCTGACTATCTCACCCACATGGTCCAGTTTCAGAACGCCTTGGGAGCAGGGACTAGAGCTGGCAGAAAAGATGCCAGAAGGTGAGCAGAAGGAAGAGCTGCTTCAGCTCCTCCGCACGAGGGTTCAGATGTGGGAACCCAGGTGCTTTGAGCCTATATGACTCCCGCGGACTCTCGGCCAGAGCGGCAGCTCTCAGGGCGATGCCTCCGAGACACTCTATGGTCTGTCTCGGATTCACTCCGGACATCCGAAGAACATACTGGACGCCCCTTCCACGTGTAAGTTCTCTTTGGTGAGTCCTCGAGAAGATCCTCACCAAGCTTCAGGAGGCCGGAAGGCCGTGAGATCTGTCCAGGCTATGTACAGATCCAGGCCCAGTTCCTTTGTAGGAACCAGAGTTGCTGCTGGACTCAGAGACAACAGTCCTGCTCCAGCTTGCAACAGAGGGGCTCCTTCTCCCGGAAAGCCCAGGGGAAGTCGTTTTAGACAGAGGCCAACGTCCCACCAAGCTCTGCCCAACTTGCAGGACCTCAGCCACCACAGCATGACTCCTTCCTGGCCCCCCCGCCTCAGGATCAACTGGGACACCAAGGTCGGGGTCATATTGAGGACCACCTGCCAGGGTGGCAGTCCATCACCACCGACAGGTGGGTACTCCAATTGGCTTGAAAAAGGCCACTTTATAGAGTTCATAGACAAGCCACCCACAAGGCCTCCTCTGCTCTCCGCTACCTCGGGTCAGCACAGATTGCTTATCAGGCAAGAAGTACTCACACTTCTGCAAAAGGAGCAGTGGAGTATGTCCCAGGATACCAGAGAGGAACAGGCTACTATTCCCACTTCTTCCTGGTTCCAAAGAAACAGGGGACCTCCGTCCAATATTGATCTCAGCGACCTCAACATGTCTGTCACCACAAACGTGTTCTGCATGGTGACCTCCAGGGTCTTATATCCATGTTGAAGAAGGATGCATTTCTGGCGCCACTGGACATGCAGGACGCCACTCACACATCCCCATAGCTCAAGCACAGGCAGTTCCCGCGCTCGAGTTTCTCGCCACCACTTTCAGTTCGAGCGCCTTTGACTGTCATTGGCCTCCAGGGTCATTACCAAGTGCTGATAGTCGTGGCAGCGCCTCTGAGGAGACAGGCCACTATGTGTTCCTGCACCTGGACGACTGGTTCTCATGGCACGCCTCCCGGGAGGCGCTGTTGTTATTATCCAGAACACCCAAGCTCTTTTTCAGTCGCTGGGCATACTTATCAATTACGAGAAGTCTCTCCGGTACCGTCCCAGAGCTGCAGTTCATAGGCACAGTTCTGGACTCCGTCCAAGGGAAAGCTTTTCTTCCCGGAGGACAGAGCGAATGCATCAGGTCCTCATCAGGGACTTTTTGGCAAAGAAGACCGTCCCTGCCAGACTGGTCCTTCACCTGCTCGGACATATGGCTGCGGCCATTCCAACCATCCCTATGGCAAGGCTCCACATGCGGGTAACCCAGTGGATGCTCAGAGTGCAATGGGACCAGAAGCAAGACAATATGCAGCAGCCAGTCAGAATCAAGAGGGCGTGATTCAGGATTGGCAATGGTGGCTAGGACCCGGGACACTCTCTGTGGAGTCCCATTTGTAGCACCATCCCCGGAGGTAATCCTTCCACAGATGCCCCAGGGCTGGGGTGGGGGCACCTGAACGGGTGAGGTCTCAGGGAACGTGGACCTCTCAGGAAGCTCACCTCCACATCAATATTCTGGAGATGAGGCGGTCCTGTATGCCCTGGAAGCCTTCCAGTCAGAAATTCCACTGAGTACTCTTATGCTTCAAACAGACAATATGGAGGTGATGTATACCTCAACAAACAAGGAGGCACATACTCCTATGCCCTCTGTGGGAAGCCATGAGAGGTGGGAATGGGTAATTCGACATGGCGCGAGCCTGATTACAGTTCATGTTCCCGGAGTGGACAACACGGTCGAGATGCTCTGAGTCTATCCCAGGCCAGAGTCCACGAGTGGGAACTTCTTCAGGAGGTAGCAGAGGATCTGTTTCATCGATGGGGCACTCCAGAATTGGACTTGTTCGCTTTCCCATCCAACGAAAAACTGCCCAATTTTTGCTCGCTAGATCCAGGGCCTGGTGTTTTTTGGCGAGGCCGTTGTCCCTCTCCTGGGCGGGCAGATTCCTCTACGCTTTTCCTCCCTTCCCGTTGATCCAGAGAATCCTTTTCCTCAAACTTCGCAGGGAGCACGCAACAATGATCTTGGTAGTGCCTTTCTGGCCCAGACAGATTGGTTCCCGATGTTTCCGATGTTGACACAGTTGTCTCAGGAACCCACTCGCTTGCCCATCAGCTCCCACCTGCTGTCTCAAGAGGAGGGTTCCTAGTCCACCCGGACTTGCGCCACTGAACCTGCATGCCTGGCTCCTCGAGACATAGCCATTCTGTGACACGGGGTCTCATGAGAGGTGGTGAGTCATTTTCTGCCAAGAAAACCCGACCCAACGCCTCGGCGTACACCATGAAATAAGCGTTGGTTTTGCCCGTGGTCTCAGGCACGCAGTCTCTCCCTTTAGAATGCCCAGAGAAATCAGTTCTAGAATACCTCGTTCCCTCTTTCACTCAGGTCTGGCCTACTCCTCAATTAGTTCACCTCTGTGCGATTTCAGCCTACCATTCCCGATAGGCCAACGCACAGTAGCACAACTCGGGACATTTCGTGATTTTCTGAGGGGGTGCTACACCTAGACCACCCATTAAGGATTCTGTCCTCCTGGGACCTACTTTTGTCCTGGAGCAGCTCACGCTGCCCCTTTGAACCTGCTGCAGATTGCAGCTATGTTTTCTATCATGGAAAACGTTATTTTGGTTGCTGTTACGCCAGCAAGGAGAATCTCTGAGCTACATGCCCTCATGTGTAAGGAACCTTATTTAATTTTCCCCAGGTGAGGATGAATCCAAAATTCCTGCCTAAGGTGGTCTCAGCCTCACCTTAATCAGGACATCGATTTGCCAGTGTACTTCCTAGGTACACCAACAGAGGAGAGGCACTGCTTCACACCCTAGATGTTCACCGCTCCTTAAGGTATTACTTGACCAGGACCAAACAGCATCGCAAATCCGAACAGCTGTTTATTTCTTTGCTGAGAGGATGTTGGGCCAACCAGTCTCAAAACAGACTCTTTCTTGCTGGCTTGTCCAGTGCATTTCCTTTGCTACAACAAATGCTTTCTTCTCTGTGTATGTGCATGCGTGGGATTTCAGCCCGAGTTTCAAATCTTATTTGCAGAACTTCCAGTGCTCGGGTTCTTTTCGGTAACCCCAAGAACACCCTGGCTCTTTTCTTTACCTGGGGAACACTCCACTTAGAAACTACTTATAACATTGATACCTACTACTCTATTAGTGTCTGCTTAAAATATTTTTAATATAAATAATCTGTGGAGGAGGTAGGGGTGTAGCATGGTGAGTGCTGCCCTTACCCTAGGAGCCACTTTATTAACATTAACTTTTTGCTGTATTTTGATGTACTTATTTGCTATTTTTAGTACTTCACAGACAACTGGAGATGGTGTTTTAAGTCTGCGGCCGAGGTTCCTTCAGTCACCTACATTACCCTATCCTACAACCAAATAACATAGATGTTTCTAATACTGTAACAGAAATGCTGTGGATAATGGCTATTTATTGAATTGGGTGAAAAATCCTGAGGCTTCTGTGAGCTGAAAGATATGAACGCTTATGTCAGGACCATGGAGGAACTAAGACAATGTTAGAATTGGCTATATGTCTTTTTTGTTGTTGCTGTCATTATCTTTATCCCCCATGGTCAGCCCACATCCGCCACCATCCTCGTGCATCCTGGCTCCCATTGAACCCCTTACCCCAGTGAAAGCTCCAGGGCTTGCCCCTGAACTGATGTTCCAAGGAAGAGTTTTATCCTGTGAGGAGTGGGGCTTACAATGAACTACGCAATTTTCATGCTAAAACCATCTTTCTTGAGGCTTTGTTAAATATGGGACCCTAGAGTGATTGGGTTTTTGTGGTGTGCATTAATATTTTTTGCGATTTGAGTTGGTGTTACAGGCTACAGTTAGTTAATGAAATGTGAAGTGCCTAATACATTAATTGTTTTATTTATTTATTGAAATGTTTCTCTGTCTGTTTTACTGTTTACCTGTCTCAATATAACCTCATAGCACCAATACAAGGCACTGAAAAGCACAATTAGTCCATACCACAAAGACTCAGTCACTGTAGAGTCCCTACTCAACAATGAATTGAGAAACATTGTTGTAGCTTATAAAGTGCATATTTAGTTATAAGTCCCATTTCTCACAAGATGAAATGCCTCCATGAAACAGCAGTTCAGTGAGCCAAAAACATTTAGTCAGTTCATCAATAGCTCCAGTAAAGAAGGACCCCACTGAAAATGAGATGCCTCTCTGGTTTCCCTGTGACATTTCAGAAATGCAGTTAATATATTGGTGGAGGGAGATGCATAAATGTCATTAGTGCCCTGAGAAAATGTTCTTATAAGAAAACTGTCCTGAAAATAATGTCTACTTGTTGGATACCTGCTATGTGTGTGTATAGCAGCATATATTCTGTTTCCCATATAACATGTAAGCATCGGATGGAAATTGAGGTGTTGCATTTCAGTTTGGTTATGAGAAGTGAATATATTGCAAATTGATTGTAAAGCAGGCCTACACTGAACATGAGGCAGTGCCTTTCAGCTCAGACCTCTCAGAAGCCGCCTACAACCCAACTACTGAAATCAAACAAATTAATATGCAAATGAATAAAAAATAAAGTGCTATAAATAACCCCACAGTGGTATTTCTGTAGAGACCTGTACAGTTCCAGGCTTCCTTTACCAGCCGTAAGTTTGTCTGAGTTGTTCCTTCAAGTGAGCCTTGCTGAGCCTCTCCGTCAGATAATGAAGTTTTATTAATTTCCTGCCAGTTTTGGGAAAACAAATGGTAAACAATAATAAGAATGCAGTGTTCAAGAACTCCAGTCTCTGTATCACTAATCACGTTGTTATAGTATACCTTTAAACTGTAACACTTACTGTACATAAGTGCTAGTATTGCAAAAGAATGAAGAACCTGTGCATACATCCAATTGTGTGTGATATCCTCAGTTCCTCCCGGTCCTATAAAACAGTTCATGCTTGAATAAAAGTAGAACCCCACTGAAAATAACATGTGTCAGCTTTCCCTGTGACATTTCCTAAATTAATACAAAGGTGGGGGATTACAATGATGTCCTAAGCGCCCACAGTTAATGTTTTTATAAGAGAACTAACTGTCCTAGGTAACATCAATTAAGCAGGGTATTCCAACATTACACAATAACCGCAGATATTAACACACATATAGCAAGATGTTATTGAAAATCAGATATTACATATCTGATTGGCTACTCTTCAGTACTCCACTGTTGAATTATTTTATAGTTCATTAATATCAATGCATGCTTGTAAAAATTGCCAGGCAAAGCACCTAAAAACAAGAAGGATTAAATTAATAAAAATAATAAAAAGGTCACTGTGCCCTCTCTGTCTCTGTCCTCTATGTGCTTCATTTAAACCACATGTACATAAACGCTTGCCATTGTCCACCAAACGGCGTGAGCTATTCAATATGTTTATGACTGGAGACCTTTGATGTTTAGACAAGAATCAATGCCTTCTAGCACTACAAAGTCCTGGTTTTCCTTACATCTGCCTTTAATTGCTGTCCGTAGATGTGATCCCTGACATCAGATAGTGCAGAAAGCAATGCTGCGCCATTACAGGGTGCCATCTCATTGTGATTTCAGACTTACTTTTACCTGGACGAGATGCATATGCCTTGTGAAGACTGCAGTTTTTTACTTTAATATTGCTGATGTGATTCCATGCTACTGGGTCTTTCAAATCTAAAGATTTAACCCAGGTCCCATATCTTCCTCAAAGAAACAACCAAGTGCACTACCTTAGCTCATCTGAAGGTGCAGCCCAGGATTAGAAAACCAGAACACACACACACGCACTAAAACGGATTGCACACAGGGCTGCTTATAAGCCTAATACATGTCAAAGGAACCAGTCAGCTCTGAATGTGCATGATAAGTAAGCAATAAGACACAACGGGTATGAGTTGAATATTTATTATCACAGACGGTTAGGGTGTTGTGTCACAATGACAGGTCTTATTATGCTTATAAATGGAGAAATGTAATAGAAATGAAAACAAACAAGGAAATTCAGTTTTTCCATTCAAATATTGCTTTATTGGATTAGTGTCCATAGCAAGGGGAAATAGTCCTTTCAACTGCAACTTTTACCTTTTTAAACCATTAATTCAGTAAACTGTGTAAAACCTTTACCTTTTTAACAATTAGTGATGAAGGAAAAATGTGTTTTAAAACCTTTACTTTTTATCAATCAGCTAGGAAGTTAAAACATTATAACAATGAATTATTATTCTTTGGTCATGTAGGAAGTTAAAACATTATTGAACGGCAGTAACAATGAATTTTTATTCTTTGGTCAGTTAATGAAATTGAAAGTGCCACTGAAATAGACTGGAGCAATGAAATTGAAACCGGCTGTAGGAAAGTTTATAGGTGTTCCTTTGAATCCGTTGCCTGTAATGAAGCGCAATCACTAGTGGCACACTGCTGAATTTCTGCCCGTGGTCAGCGTAAGCATTTCCTGGGCTGATTTGCCACAGTGCCGATTGAAGACCTGTTGATGATTGAGGACATGTTGATGATTGACCACCTGTTGCTGTCGGAGGGGAGTAAGCAGTATTTCTAGAGCTGTTTTTTGCCACCGAGCAGATTCAGGACATGTTGCTGTCAGGGGAGTATGTAGTATTCCTGGGTTGATGTTTTCGTTTTGCCACAGACTAGATGGACGAACTGGTTGACTTGCTGTCAGGGGTGAGTGAGCAGGATTTCTTGGGCTGATGGCTCGTTTTGAGCAGCAGTATTTTGTTTCGTTTACTTGTGGTTGAATTGTTATTGTATCCTGCCCCAGAATGCTGCTCCATTTCCTATGATCGGAGCAAGAATTGGAAGACCAGTACGAAATGACTTGCTTCTTCGCTTTGCTGTGGCCAGTCACAGACATAATTTTCCTGTCCTCACAGACAGCTTCAGATAGAAGACGCATCGCAGTAGCACGAACTGAGTGATTGTGTAGATTTGTGACAGGTCAGCTTCCTTGCTTAATTGAGTCATCATAGTGGAAGGAAGTTTAACACCAGGGATCGATAAATTTCAGAATGGCATGCTAGTCCAGGAAAACTGGCCTTGACCAAAATGGTAGTCCCACAGTTCCGGTGGTAGTCCAATGCATTTCAATGGTAATTTTCAACCAAATCACTAAAAATAAATTATGGTGTGCCAGGGCTTGTATGGTACTATCATTTAATAAGATGGATGGATGTAGCTGTAAAAGAATCTCATAAATCAGGAAAACAATATTTTCCTATATTTAATACAGGACACACTGGGTGTGGACACTCTCTTCCCTACCAATACAGCCCAGGCCACACACACTACTGTTCTGTTAGGCTGATATAGGCTCTCTAGGCTCCTGTTTTTTTATTTTATTTATTTTTTTGTTTGTCTTTAACATTGAAGCCAGACGGCTACAGGACACTGGGTGGGCATGCACGGCAGGGGCAGATCAGGTCACCATCACAATCACTCCTACTCCTGGTTTACCACACAACACCCCTGTAGTCTCTTTACTTCTCCTCTTCAACTGCCTCTAACCTGTTCTTATTTTATTTCTGTATTCAGTTACTCCACTTTCTTATTACTGCTTAGATGGCTGCACTGCAGTGCAAACTGCTGTGGCAATTCAGTTATGGCACGTACACACACAATCCCCAAATTAGATCTCCAGGCTCCAGCCACTCCAAGCAGACCACCCTAAAAACACTGTTCAATTCAAACTGCTGTGCTCTGCCCTGTTTCAGTGGATTAAGTCAGTGAGAGATATTTTCTCTCATATCAATGCTTATCCTCTCTCCTCAATGTTGTCCAACTTCAGTTCACATTAGTTAGGACAAGAACACCAACCTTCCCCCGATTTACTTTATTTCCAAATTAGCCTCGACTGACTGTACACTCAGTCTAGTCTAGGGAGAGAACCACTCTTCACAATGCCAAAAGGCAGAGAAAGAGTAATCCTTGTTTTAATTTCTTTTTGTATTGTTTTGGTAATTAATGCACGCTGCTGACTAACTGCAATGCAGTCTCGAGTCTCCTTGAGTTTGTCGGTTTGTCCGACCACGAGTCGCTAACCCACCTCCCCACAAAACTAACTCATCTCAGACTCACAGCCTCATGTTTTAATGTCCATTGTTTGCTCCTCGCTCAGAAAAGAAATAGAATTATTTAAACCCTATATATAGTTTGTTCGTCGTAGTCAACTAGGCGCACTGCACTAGAAAATCACTTCCGTCCCATCTATTACAACAACAGACAACGAAATTATGGCGCTCAGAACCACAGTCTTCTGCTCTGTCTCCGGAACTTCCTGCCCCCGAGCACGCGACCAATTCCAAGGACGACAGGTACTCTCCCATATAGATTCGATGACTCACCTGTCAGTCCTGGATCACTCGGCTGTTCTGCGGCTGCTGCGAAGGTGAAGAGAGAAATCAGGCAGGTCCTTGGTACTACACTCGCAACAAAAGCGCTCTCAATTCTGTTCCTGATCTCTTGTGAGTGCAGTGTCAGCACCCATGTGACACAGTCACAGACCCAGCTTGACGGCAACACTGTGGCACCCAGTGGTGGGACGTATCAAAACACACAGCAGGCAAGCAGAAATGTGAAATAACTTTCTGTGTAAGTTGTACGTGGGACAAGCAGAAAATGAAAATCTGCTTGTCCAAATGTATTTCTTGTAGCCCGGACGCGGGCTATGGGATTTGTCGATCCTGTTTAACACCATCAGCTCTTGGATATACCATGTCTCTTGTGTATCTAGAAAGTCGTGTGGCACTTTACGAGGTGGCAGTACAGGGATTTTGCATCTGGAGGTAGTTTAGAGATGTATTTTTTAAACTTTGCACAGGGCAAGATGGGGATCAGGGTTGCTATAAATGAAGCCACGGTACAACTCTTTGTTGGCTTCTCTAGGATCAGAATGATTTCTTGTTTGCTCGTTAAAAACGGAGGCTAGCTGTAATTCATTTCCTGATTCAATCGACATTGGAAGTTCCAAACTATCAGGTTTTTAAAAGACGAATCCTTTTCACGTCACAGCCTGGCCATGTACAACTGGATGTCCAGCCTCACTCTGTGGACAAGGCCAGGTGGTGATTAGGTGACAACACTGCAGAGTGCCTTAATTTAGTTAAATCAGCATTACTGATAGGCAGATGATGCTTTGAACAGTCTTTTGTTCCGCCTGTATTTTTCATTACTGCAACAAACATGTTGCTGGATGTAAAGGCTGGATATGTTATTATATTGATGTTTCTGCCTACTGCTGTGCAATGTAACTGTCTAAGGCTGCCCTTAAACTACGAGAAACTGCTCAGTGCATACTCTTTGCCATCAGCGTTACGTAAAATTTGCCGGAATGTGTCTACAGAAGTTCAGGAGAAGCAGTTTTGAAATCAATGTATATTGCTTTGCGAAGCCCAATCATCGAACACTTTTATCCCCCATGTGGTGGAGCGTTTAGTGTTTATTGGTTCACGGGGTCCTCAATTTCATTTAAATCATTATCATTTACAAACTGGTGCCTGCTTTTTCCGCCACTGCTTTTTGAATCTGACAGCTGTGACTCACACTCACCGCGGCTGTCGAGGATCACTGTTATAGTCAACAGCTTTTTGACAAGAATGCTGGTTTCTCTATGTTATTTTCATTTCTAAAGATTTCTCTAGCTCCTCTTCGTTACGCTTAATACTGAAATTCACAGACTCGCTCAACATGTTTGTATGCAGGGTGCTTAACCAGATAACAAGATGGCTAACTGAGCCTTAGGAACATTCTATGTTTGGCATGTTCAGCACTGAACATTCTAATTCAGAGCATTGATTTCTATGACTGTTCTTTTTGTTTTCTATGTGTAATACATATGACACTTATTTTCTACCCAATGAGTTTGTATTTTCATGCCCATTTTATAATCAGTTACAGTATTTGTTATGGATTGATGCATTTTTGATTGTGTCATTGCACTTTACACACTTATTCAGCGCTCCTGTGTACAGTCTGTTTTTGTGTTCCAACATCTTTCTCAGACTGCGCTGCAGACTTTGATTGTGCAATATAATGTCACACATTTTTATCACTATTTTCCTTACACACTGAACTTTCTAATATGTGTTATGTTATTTAACATTGGATGATCAAGTAGCACATTTTTTAAATTTTTTATTTAATTCTTTGGTAACCAGGTAAGATCCACTAGGCACAGGTGCCTATTTTCAAGGGTGACCTGGAGCACTTGGGAGGTTAAATTACATATTCAGAGGCACACAGTATACAAGTGGAGGCTGTGAGAATCAAACCCATGTAAGTCAACCCAGCTAAGTATGCAGGTGAAAACTGCATACTGTCATCATGATCCTGCGCTATGTCCTTCACTGTGTTACTAACACGTACTTACTCAGCAATATGACACTAACTCTGCGTCAGCTCCTGAAAAGGGACCTTCGGAGCTCAGTGGGCTTACCCGCTAACAAAATGTAATAAATACTTCATAAATAAGTCTACTGGATTTATCAAGCTCATTTATAACATGTTACTCTAACCTCTAGACTATAGTGCTAACCCTGTTTTTGCTCTTAGTCATTTGAATGCCAAAGGTGAGGCATGTCTGGCAAATTAATGGGGGTATAGAATACATATATTAATGCAGGAGGAGATAGTCTTGTCAAACTTGCTAAGATATGATCTTAGGTCACTTCACTGACTTTTTGTCACATACTGTCTGTAATTTGTCAATCTCTGCAAAGTCAGTATTAGCATTTTCCCTTTTCACAGTTACTGTTCAGCTCATGTATTGGCACACAGCCTCCTGCAGCTTGAGTTGGTTTTATGTTTTTTGTCAACATTTTATAGGTGCACATCTTTTCCTTCTACTTGTGTTTTTTTTTCAAATGTGAGAGCTTTAACCCAGGTCCCATATCTTCCTCAAAGACATAGCTAATTGCACTACACAGCTCGGTCTGAACATGCAGACCAGGTGTTCCCTCCCAGATACCTGGAATCTCTTACACTGCACCGATTGCCTCTGAGTATTGTGGTTCAATTACTTGGGTTATCTTTTCACTCTTCCCACCTTCACTTCTCTGTTCTCCCTTGATTCAAGCTCTTTTCCATTTCTAGATATAAACTCCTCTGAGCAGCCTGTCGCCTTCTACCTTTTCCTCATATGTAGCAATCTCCCTTCTGCTCTCTGCTCCTCATCTTACTTTCTACTTACCAGCAGATACAGGCCACATGGTCTATGAAGTCTGCTCAAGTGTGCAGCTAGAACCTCACTTTGCAACCACCCTCCCTTCACAACCCCACACAGATGAATACCAAGTGAGATCTGAACCAGATTAAGCCCTGATTGTGGCATTTCATGAATGGGAGAAATTTGGTGAGGACACTGGAGAAAATACCATTACTCTTTTCAATAACTGTCTGCCATGGGATCTTTAACATCCACCTGAACTACCACCAATCCAGGCAGATGGGACCTCAGTTTAATGTCTCATCTGTAAGACAGCACTTCAGAAGTGCAGCACACTCCATGCTGCACTACAGCGTCCATATTGGGATATTAGCTGCCAGGTGTGGGGAACTGAACCCACAGCCCATGATCTCCTGGCCTTAGAGACGAGTGTACTACCTACTGACTATCCTCTTTCAAAATCTTACTCCAGGATCTCATTACACAAGGCTGCTCCAATACATAGACAACCTTCCCAACCCAGTTCTGCTTTTGGCCCTTTTCTACCACCCATTTTCACTCCTGCACTCTCTGGTTGTTACAATTTGTAATTTGTCCTTTTGTGTCTGCCTTTTCTTATTTTCTCTCAGCCCCATTCCCACCTAACTTATATGGAGTTAGTTTGAATTTACTTCATCATACTAATCCCCTCCCCATCTGCTGTATTCACCTTAGACTTCATATAAAATCTTCACTTTTGTAGCTCTAATTTTTAGGAATTTTTCTTTACTACTCACTTTTTCTAGTGAATAATTTAGAAACAACTTTCAGAAAGCTAAACTGGTTCATAGCAGTTTATAGTTTACACTGACACTGGAGTGCAGCAGGTTGGCGCTGAGCCACCAGCACTTCCCAGTCCCTCTTAACTGAGGCACCCTGTCACTGAAGAGTGGGATTTGAAACAAGGGTAGTTGAACTTATTATTTTTAGAAAACCCTTTTCCATTGTTTACATTGCATCTGTTTTTAAACCTGAATATTTTCAGGGTTTTCAAAGATGCTGTTGGCCTCTGTACAGGTCAAGTATCTGCCCCTCAGTTTTGTACATGCACTGTCCCTTTCTTATGACAACAGGATGTGTTGAGGGGTATGATCTGTGGTGATTCTTATCACTTAGGGAGATGGAGCAGTTCACTTGGAAATGGCTAGTATAGATTATTGATATTGCCTTTGCAGGAAATAGTTTAGTGTAGGCTCCTTTGGAGCAAATTACAGGACTGCTACTCTATATCAAAGGAACACTGTCTAGGGATCTGTGAACCCTGTTGACATCCCCTAAACTGAGTTCCTGGGAACCAGGCTGCTGGTAAACAGACCATACCTAATCTGACCCTTTTGGTGTCTTTTGTGACTGCATCTTTCACATAGGCAACATCACTAGGATACGTGCAGTTTACCAGTGGCAGAAACAGTCCGTTAGCTTTACCAGCTCTTTTGTATGGTCATGCATAACACATTGTGTATTCACAATAATGAGTCTGAGAAACATATACGCCACAATGTAGTCTGATGATATGACATGTTGCTGATTGTCATTTACCTCTACTGTCACTATGTCCTGTGCGAAGACATGTCTGTCCTACTAACGTTGCACCACTCCACACTGTTGTTGTATACCCTTCAATAATTGTTTAATAGATATAAAATAAATTAATCAAAACCATTACAGTACATGGCAGCACTTCTGTGATTGTCTTGCTTCCTGACTTACTAATGCTATTCATGCTGTTATCTGTGTCATGGCGCGCCCTCGGGGCCGGCGCGCGTGGCGCTCGCTGGGTCGGCTGTTAGGCTGTGACTCGCCTGCGCTCCAGTTCTCTGCCTCCCCTACTGGGAGGTCGCCTCGCGGAAGCTTTGAAGAAATCTTAGGCCTGTTTCAATCCAGTTCTTAGGGTGTCAAGTCCTCGGTCTCCTGCGGTTCTGTTTTCTGCCTTTACGTCGCCGCTTGGTAAGATCTTTCCTTATTATTTGAATTTTCACGACGTTGAGTCTGTTTGTGTTGTTTTTTCCATAGGTCATGTCTCGGTCGGAGGGCAAGAAATCTTCAAGACGGCCGGCCTGCGCGACTGTGACCATGCGGCCAAAAATTCTCCGCACCGACCAGCACGACCTGATGTCTTCGTGTCTTGGGCCGCTTCATGACATGGACCTGCAGCGCCTGCTTCTCCATGGACGCTGGTCCTCAAACAACGTCGCGTTGAAAGTGGAAGCGACTCCGCCGACTTTCGAAGTCGGGTTCGCTTTTCGTCGGGCCAAGCCACGCTCTCGGCCTTTCCTCCGGGCCCCTCCCGGTTCTGCCTCTGGGACCGAGGAGGGAGCCTCGACTGCTGTAGTCTAGCTTCTTCCAGCAGGCGCAGAAGGCCCGTCCGCTCCTTCCAGGGAGCAGGTGGGAGGTGCCGCCATGGCAATCGCCCCTTCGGGGTAGGCTCCCCGCTGTCGTTCCTGTGGCTCGGAGACCGGGTCGGTGCCATCCTCAGCGCCGTCAGCGAAGAACGCAGTTGGAGCCTTTCGGCACCATTAGCGGCACCGTGGCCCTGATGGGGCCGTTGTCGGCGCCGACTTGTCACGTGGCGCCATGGGCTCTGTCGGCGCTGTTCGTGGCGCTGGCACTGTTTGCGGCACCGTGAGATCCACTGTGACATCATCGCCTCGCATGTCTCGCCTCGGTGCCATCCTTGGCGCCGAGGTTGAGCACGGCGCCATGTCCTCAAGGCTCGGCACCATGGGCCTTCGGTCCATCAGTCGGTGCGTCCATGGCGCCATCCGCGCCCTCGGGAACCAGGCGGGCCGTGCTCGGCACTGTGTCTGCCTTAGGGGCGTTAGGCGCCGCCCGCGTGCCACTGACACGGCGCTGAGGGTACCGCCGGGACTGTCGTTGCGCCGTCCCTGTCCTTGGTGCGCTCCGGCGCCGTGGGACCGGATGGTACCACGACTGTCCTGGCTCTGGATCTCTGGTCTGGCTGGGCCGTGCCTCCCTCGATCCCGCTCTCGGGGTTGCGGGGCACTGGCACCAACTCGGCACAGCGGTGGTCTCTGGGCCTGGTGGTAGGGATGGTTCTGCCCGCTCTCCTACGGTTTGGCTCAGAGCCTCGGACTCTACCTCCTCGGAGACGGAGTCGAGCTCTGAGTCGGATGTGCAGTCTCACCCTCGGGTTGGCTGCTGACGGGCAGCACAGTGGTCTCTTCGACCAGTGAGAGCCAGCCCTCTGAGGTGAGGTCGGTGGCTACCGAGACTAGGGTCAGTGGTGCTGACCAGCAGGCAGTGGTGCGTGCCACCATAGCTCTGCAGCCTGGTCTTGCGGGTTCACCGATCCCTCAGTTGTGGTACCCTCCGTGGTGTGCCTTGATCGCCTACTTTGGGGCCCATCGGAGCACCTGCAGGGGAGGGTACTGCTCCCTGGTATCCCCTTGGGGCTGCCCAGAGATGCCAGCTACCTAGGCTGGCCCTCTCGAGGAGGAGGACTCTTCGACTCCGAGGGTCGAGGGGTGGGGTCGTGGTCGGCCTTTTTCTGGGGTCCACCGGGCCCTGGGAGAAGCCGTGTGCAGATTTCCGCTGTTCTTCTGCGTCTCTTTGAGGAGTCCCGTTCTTTTGAGGCAGGGGACCGTCCTTCTGATCTTTACGCCCCGGTCGCCCACTGGAGGGATTCTTCCGGCGCAGCCAAGGCAGTACCGATGTGGTTGTGCAGCTGTCGGCTGTGGGGTCTTCCGGCACCTTCTTCTATGGGTGCCCACGGTCCGCCTTAGCCCAGGCGGAGGTCAGCCGACATCTCTTCTTGGCTCTGTCCCCATCTATCTGCCACACTCTCCCTGCTCCCTAGGCATCCTCGGTCCTAGTGGCCCTCTCACCTGGGAGCAGTTCAGAGGTGGCTGCCCAGTTCCCTGCTTACGTTAGGGCAATGGACAGCCAGGTTTTTCAACCTCCCCGTGTAGCCACCCACTGAACAGATGGTGACCTGCAGCTCTCATCCCCTCTTCAGGGGAGAGGAACCTCTATCCACATCTCTCCGGCTGCTGATCTCTCTGAGTATCAGCGATTCTCGTGAGGATGTTGGAGGATTTGTACCTTTCTCCTTCCACTGTCAGCAATCCTGAACACGCGCGATGCGCCTTTCTAGGCGATTTTGGCGAGGCACCTTGTGGTGCCGCCTGGCCGGCTCCCTTTCGGGAGGCGTGTTGCATTCCTGGCAGAGGCCCTTCTCTGGAGTTCCTGCCCCAGGGATCTCAGCCAGAGGTATTGCGCACCCAGAGTGTCCAGGTTCCATGCCTCATCCACAGTCTGGTTTGGCTGGTTGATTCTCCTGATGGGCTTCAGCGCCTTCACGTGACCGCCCCCAGATCAAGACTCCTCGGATTTTGATTTCTGGGGTAGGAGAACTTTCTACTCAGCACGGTTACTTCTCTCTATCTCTGCACATCAGGCCCACTCACGAGCCTACAACAGGTTCTTGTGGTCCAGGCTAGGTCAGCTCCTAGCCTCATTGCCTGACAGAGCAAACCAGACAAGCCATCGCACTCTCTGCAGCGTGGCCTGGAGCTAGCAGGGCACTAGCGAGGGCATCTTATGATGCCAGTGAGGTAGCTACCAGGGTTGTAGGGACAGCGATCTGCACTAGGCAGTCGGCATGGCTACGTTTTCCGTTTGTCACCCTTGGCCTGGCGAGGGTGATTAACTCCGCCCACCAGGGAACCTACCTTTCTCCCCAGAGTGAGACGGCGCTTGTCGGGCAACTTCCTTCCTCTCCGGGAACGCCGCCTCTCTCTCCCCACTCTTGGCCTCCAGGCCCTGAAGGTTCCCCTTAGTGTGTCACCCACTGAGGGCTGAGGGACTTTGTCCCTTAGGGTGTAAAGAAACAACCCCTTTGGGGGCTTGGTACTCACTCATCTGTGATGAATGGTGAAGACTGACACAGATAAGATATGAAAATTACGTACCTCACCGTAATTATGATCTTTCTGTATCTTCACCATTCATCACAACCCCACCCACCATCCCCTGGGGCCTCAGTCTCTGGGTCCCCCTCCTCTCTGTGACTCCCTCTCCTCCTTAGGAGTGGGGTAAGTAGGGACACACAGGGGTATTTTTCCAGGAAGAGTGGACAGCTCGGCGGCACTCCTTCTCTAGTACCTTGTCTCCACCCCTGTGGGGTGAGGTTGATAGTTGCCCTCCTTCTCCTCCTCCTGTTTCCATCCAACCTATTTCTCTAAAAAAAAAATCCTTTTTTCACCAAACATCTTTTCTTGAGAGAGTACTGAATCCTTGTATCCTGTCCTTCCAGAATAGCCGACTCTGCTTTCTGGAGTATTTGCCAGTTATTCTGTGCCTTGAATTCTGGCAGAAAGCTTTGCTACTCCTTGCAGTTCCTATACAATCTGAGACGGACCAGGTCCTCGGATATCTTATACCTCTCCCTCTCTAAATTCTTTACCCACCCTACCCCTCCCTTTTTCCGCTTCCAGAGATTGGGGCCCCTCCCAATCCCCTTAGTTTCTAACCTCTTCTTTGCTGTCCTCTCAGTCGTTATTTCTCCTTTAGTTCATACGTCCTTTCCTTTCCTTTTCTGTCCCTTGGACTCTTGTCCCACCCTCCATCCCTTCTTCTTACCTCTCCGATGACTCAGAATTGGCAGGCAGGTGGAGTCGACACAGCCTAATCGGCCAACCGCGAGCGCCACACAATGCGGCCTCGAGGGCGGCGCCACGGTGTGTCGGCCCACTACCTTAAAAAAAAAAAAAAAGTCTCGGGTCCTGACCTCTGGCCAGATACTCATCTGTGATGAATGGTGAAGATACACAGAAAGATCATAATTACGGTAGGTACATAATTTTCATTTTGCACTAGGTTAAGACAGAGAAACCCCTGCTGTGTTTCAAATGCAGACCTCAAGAGATCCAACAGGAGATAGAAACACTGTAGCCATAGACTGCTTGTCTGATAGCTTGTCATAAAACATACTATCACTTTCGCTGCTTTTCAGTGCTACAAAATGCTCTATAGCAATAACAAGTCTACAGATAAGACACATCAAAGTACAGCACTGTTCTCAAACCATATTTACAAACTTTGAAATCCAAAGAAGAAAAATCACTACCCTAAATCGCAGGGCTGCTCAGCCACAAAAGAGCTTCAGCTTCAGTGCTTTTATTAATAAATACTACTGCCAACTGTGTTAATGGTGAGCAAATTCATGGGTGGCCAAATGGTAGGGGAAAAAACTTTCATAGCACTTTAAATAATGCAACAATTATTTATTTTCTACAACTTAACTACAAATTGCAATAAAGTGCTTACACCAATTCAGTGTAATACAAAAGTAAGGTCTCCTACCACCATGCATATGCCCTGAGTCCAGGGCATCTAGGCACTAGCCGCACTACTAACCCCTGTGCTTCACTGCTGTGGCTTCCTGAGGGGTGCGATTCCATATTCTTCATTCTTCAGTACTCAAAGTGTACATGAATATAATTAAAAACCTAAAATTTAACAACTACCTTAATGACTTAAATGCAACTAAATTTATCAACAAAGTGGCTATTAAAGCTTATGTTCCATTTATATGTTAAACATTTCTATTACAATTACATTTAAACATTGCTCAAGTTCTAAAATAATAGACTGTTCACATTAAATGTATTCACAGCATATGCAATTCAAGAACCTATGCCCTGCTATATGTATGATTGCATTGTTACACACTTTAGGTTCACAATGTTTACAGTATATAAAATATATATGTAACAAGATGTCCCATTCTATATAGCCTCTTACAAACATGCAGTACCATGCCATATCAATCCATTTAAATAAGCAGCTATGTTAATTCTATTGTTCCAATTCTGAAACAAACACTAACCTCCAGATTCACAGTATCATAGTATAACTGCCACTCAATTCAATTTAATTTACTAATGTCCTCCACTGAATGGCTCTACCATAATAGAATCAGACTGCACTCATTATTGATGCTGTTTACTGCTGAAGAGTCACATGCAATTTTATTGAATTCATTTGCATCCGTAATTAAGGCTTCAAATTCATATTTACTGATCTTGACAGCAAAGAAGAAAACTAAGAACAAGGACAGCCAGAAGTAATACAAGATGAAAATAAAGCGATTTGATCCAATGTTGAGTATTTCTTGAATTTTAAATTGTATGCTTCAGTTCTACATTACATTGTATGTGATTGACTGAAAAGAAAACACAAAAATAATGTCCCCCCAATTGTTTAACCATGAGAGACACACTAAGCTTGAAAGCTTGTTTACAGATGCAACCTGGCAGCACAGGAAGTTAAGTGAATTGTTCAGGGTCACACAGTATGCAAGTTAGGGCTGTGGGATTCAAACCCAGGTCTCCAGATTTGTAGCTCAGACCCTAAACCACTGTGCTATACTGCCTCCAGTGCAAACTATTAATTTGTATATTTGGCAATTTAGTTAATTGTCCAGCAATTTTAGTATCGTTGAACACTATGCATTGAATAGTAACAGAGCCACACTACACTCTAGCAACTTTGCACTTTGATGGCAGATCAATAAATATAAATTTGAAGCCTTAATTATGGGCTGAAGATGAATTGGATACAATTTGCATGTGATTCATTTCAGCAGTAAATACTGTCAATAACGAGTGCAGTCTGACTGTGTCATGGGCAAGCCCATTCACTGACGACATTAGTGAACTGAATTGAGTGGCACTTATACTACTACACTTGCACTTGGAGTTTAGTATTTCTTTTAGAATTAGAAACAATAGAATTAATATAGCTGCTTATTTAAATTGATTGATATGGCATGACACTGCATTTTTTCTAAGAGTGCTGTATTATTGGGACGCCTTCTAACAGATATATATTTTATATACACATTGTGAACCTAAGGTGTATAGTAATAATCATACCTATAGCAGAGCATAGGTTCTTGAACTGTATATGCTGTGAAAACATTTAATGTAAACAGTCTATTCTTTTTGAACTTGGAGCAATGTTTAACTTAATTTACAATATAAATGTTTAACATGGTTTTACTGAGTACATACTGTCAATAATGACTGCAGTCTGACTCTGTTATCCACACTTCACATGCAGGTATTGGAGGAATGGGTTGACAGCTGATCTCTTACTATACCTGCACACTGAAGCAGACTTAGATAGGCCAGATTATCTGTTTCTGCTGACACTTTTATAGGTTTGTATGTTCACCATATACTGCAATAAATATGCCTATATGGTACAACTACATTCTTAACATTACTATCTTTATCATACCTCTGCATCCCTATGCTTTCTATGGCAAGCCCTACTCTGCACACCCTTCCTTTTCCCCATCAAAGTACCCTTCCCACCCTCCACCCCCTCAGTTGTTACTATGTCCCGCACCTATGAACACCTGAAACTGTCTGCCATGACTGTTACAGCCCATGACACAAAGGCACACCCCCAACACCTCTCACTCCTCTGGCAGGGGGGCAGTTGGCATTACTACAATACCTCACTGCCATTCCTATTATGCATCTGTCACTCCTGCATTACCAATGCCAATATCAGCAAGCAAACATTCGGCATTGACAAATGCTTGTTTGAACTTACATTTATTGAGTTTATATTTCAAACAAAATACAAGTATAGCCCGAAGACAATGCATCAAAAGATTATAGTCAGAATATTTGACTTTACAGTATCATTGGCACATCTCTACTGATACATCATAGGAGGGTTATCAACACATAATTATAACTTCCTAAAACATTTGTCAAAGGCTATTGCTGCCATGAGTGGGGTTTTATCACATAACGTCTTGAAAAATATCAAATAAACACCCCTTTAATAGGTGACCCTTACCCAACAGCCTTAATAGGATTGTCATGTAAAAATACATAGAGCTCACTCCCACCTCCTAAACCTCTTATGGCTAGCTCTAAATATTCACTTTTTTATTCTTGTTTCTTAAGTTACACACTATAAAGCTACTAAAATACAGAATATCTCTAAATGAACAGTATCCTTGACCACTGAAGTGTCATATGACTTATTCAGGACCCAAATTGAGAGAGCCACATGAAGTCGATTAAAAATCATGCGCCATGCAAGATGCTCAGCCCAGCCTTCCCTTTCACAATAACAAAACGTAAGAATACCTTTTAATGAAACGATCCAGTAGAAACAACATTAGGGTAAAGATTTAGTGTCCGTACCATAACTTAATGTCCATATCTTCGAGAAGGAAAGCCACAATTTAACTGACCAGTCTCTCAAATTCGCCTACTACGACCTTGCTGCTCATTACTCTAACCCTATGTTTTCAGGTCTCTTCCTCTACCTCAGACCCGAGTCCGATCCTCTAACTGCATGATCCGCTTCTATTTTAGTGAGCAATTTTCCTGCGCCCACTGGATCAGCAAAATGGTAGGTCTTGCTGCCATAGATGATCTTCCATATCACCCGTTTTGTTGCCAGTGTTCTGCCCTCCCGGACCAACTCCAACCTGGAGTTGGAATCTTAGAGTCCAAAGGGGCGCAGCCTCACAGAAAACAACAATGAATCAAGAGGTGGCACATTCAAGGCTCTATTATACGCCGCTGTGGGGAGGTCGGCATTTTCGCTGATGGGAAAACTTGGTGCTTTCATGATCTTCAAGTTCGCTGGCATAAGCAGTACATGATGGACCCTCAGCTGCCGGGTTTGACCATCAGACCCTTTTTCTTCGTTGCTGCTTGCAGCAAGCTAAGGTCTGGGAAGATATGGAATGGGGAGCCCTGCCTTTATGATGGGCCCCATTTCGTGCTTCTTGGAGTACCAAGTCTCTTTCTTGTATGGATCCCAGGATTACCAAACAGCTCTTGCCTGGGATGTGCTGGATCTACATGCAAGCGGACCCCTCTGCTGTTAACTCTGCAAGTCCTCTGCACGGTAATCGTGGAAATCTGTCTGTAGATGGTATGGGAGCCATTGTGTAATGAAACCTGTCCATATCTTCTCCTTCTACTGCTTCTGGGAGACCCTGGATCTGTATGTGGGTCGCCCGCACTTGCTCAAGATTTTCTAATCTCCGTCAGAGAAGCAGATTTTCTTTAACAAGGCCTGCTGTAGTCGTCATAGTTTTGTCTGCCTTTCTATTAGCTTCCTTTGCTGTCTCTCCACCTTCTGCAGTTTGTTTCACGATAACCATTTTGGAAGTAAAGTCATCCATCTTTTGTTGATGGTCTGGATGGCTTTCAGTAATGCGCATTAGAAGGCTGGTTCGGTCGGCTGCCGGAGGGCTTCCATCTTTTACTGGACCTGACCGCTTTCTTTATGCTTGGTGCCATCTCCTCCTGCAGCAGTTTTTGTACAACCCATTCCAGCAATTTGAGATCCAAAATTAGGTATAGGACTGTTCTCTCATATTATAGAACTTCAATGAGCAAGGTTAATAGCTGTATAATATTTAAATTTTTTTATAGCTAGCGGTAATGGAGCTATGAGATATAGTACTTTCAGCTTGGCTGCTGGCCGCCCCACCTGCTTTCTTTTCTAGCGTTTGTTTCTTGACTTTTGTGCTGCCTATAGATTTATTTTTCAGTTATTTTATACTTTAACTATTTTTTTTTGTGGTTCCGCTCTTTTTCTGAAGTAAAATGTATTCGCTCCTGAGGTAAAAAAGCCGTGTTTTGTTTAAAATACTTTAAAATATTAGCAGTTCCATTTTTATTAGCGAACCGCATTTTTTCTTGTTATAACTTCATTTTCTTTCTGTGGGAACCATTTTGATCGTGGTTCCATTCTGTGAGGAGCCTACTGTTTCAGCATCGCTTCCGTTTGGGAATAGCAATTTCAAGTTTTCTGGCAGATTGGTATGTCAGAAAGACCCAAGAAAGGACTGGACTAACACGTTTTAAAACTGCTTAAAAGAGGAACGAGCCGGGAGCTGGAGGGCGGCGGGAGGGAGGACTTAGCGTCCCAGGACTGCTCGTCCTCTCTGGGGAGGGGGTACCTGAGCTCGGTGCTTGTCTGACCCCAGGTGGAGACCTGAGGTACAGCAAGCCCGATGCTCCAACAGAAAAGGCTTGTACCCAGGCGTGGCATTGCGCCTTGACGCCATCGGACCTGGCACGCCGAGAAACACCAGGAGAAACCCCTTGCAGCCTCCTTGGCAGACGGAGACTCAGGGGCCCGACCTTCAATGCCCCTACCTGCCCGGAGACAGCATGCGGACAAAGATTAGCGGAACGCCGGGTGGAAGGGTGTCCCGCCTCACCCGCTTGGGGTATAGCCACGGCCCATGGGCATGGACTGCACTGCCCAGGTAGGTGAGCTAAGGCTGAAAGCCCATAGGTGTCTCCGAAGAGGAGGGGCTGCAAGTAGGAGGGAGGATAAAGATAAAATTAAAAAAAAAAAACTGCTTAAAGTTACAAGATAGTGTTACAGCAGACAGCCGCAACCTGTTTAAGTTATGTAGGTCCAGACCATAACTGTGAGATTTGCTCTAAATTTTGTTCAAAAACAGTAAAAAAGAGAGAGCAAAAGATTAGAATAATGGCATCTCAGTCTGCCCTCCAACAAAAGTGCTGAAGAAGGGTCTTCCTTCAAACATAAATCTAAAGACAGGTCCTCTAAGGACCCCTTGAGAATAAGTCCGATAAAAGTAATAATAGTGACCAAGTCCAAAAGACAATAAGAGCAGGTTCCTGAATCAGTGCCTGCTAAAAAGAAACAAAAGAAAACATATCACTGCCCCTCCCGCTGAGAGACAAAGGGAGACGCCAGTGACTGAGAAAGAGACACCTCTCTGTTGAAGAAATGGCTAAGGCTTGGCAATATATCAGACCTTAGACTATGGGTGACCTGTTTAATGCCTAAGGCTGATCCTAATGTCACCCAGTTTTCAGACCCTGTTTTTTTCCCCAGGGTTTTTATTATGGTGATGGTGGTGAACCAGAGGTGAACCTACAGAACCCTGACATATTCCCTGACCTGGAGTTTGGCAATTCCTTTAATTGCTAGAGGATTTTCCTCTCATTTCACTTTTATACAACATATGGTGGACACCCTGGATATTACTACCCAGGAGACCACTGATCAAGTGGAGGATGCAGACTATCTGGACATGATGGGTCTCCCTCCAACAAAAGTTGCTTTTGCCCATTCATAAATCCCTGTGCAGGACAACATTTAAACTTCTCCAGAACCCTGCTTCTGTTCCTGGGGTAGATAAGAAAATCAAGAAGAAATACCAGTTGGAGAGATCTAATGCAGGATTTCTTTATGTGCCACTGAACCATGAAGGAGTAGTACAGGCTGCAGCTTGTTGCAAAGCTAAAGTGCCACTTTCCTCTCAACCTCCTGAAAGAAGTCTGAAAATTGGACCCAATGGGCAAAAATCTTATACCACAGCCTCTCTGCTGCTTCGCTTTTTACTTACATGGCTTATACAGCTAACATCAGAAGGCCTCTGGAACAGTGTTTTAGCTGTAAGTCAGCAGGCTCCAAACAGAATGGCCCAAGACCTGATGCAAACTGTAAAGACAGCCTTAGTGGGTAACCAAATACCAGTTCCATATGGCTGTGAACACTAATGACACTGCCTCCAGGGCTACGGTACAGGCCATCTTCCTGAGGTGTTATGCCTAGTTGATAACTACTAAACTTTCACAGGACACTTAAACCAAAGCCATGGATTTCCCTGCAAGAACAGTTCTCTTTGGGACAAACCTGAAGCATACATGAAAAAGGTGATGAATATAAAACCACCTAGCAGAGCAATGCTCTAAGAAGAAAAGGCCTCTACTTCCCAAGGGTCCCAGAGTAGGGAAATAGAGGCAGGGGCTATATCCTAGGGCCTTCTACCCTATGCTTATGCCACTAGACTACTCTCAGATGAGAGGGTATTTCAGAGGAAGAGGAAAGAGAGGTCAGAGAAGAGCCAACTCCTGTCCTTCTCCCAGCATCCAGTCCAAGCAAACCTCGTGATTGCAATGTCCAGATTGCCTCCCTCTCCTGTAAGAGGCAGGCTGACCCACTACATCCACCAATGGCACCTCATAACCACAGATGAATGGGTGCTGGGTGGTGGGTCAGGGCTACCCTGCAGTTCAGTAAGTTTCCCTTCCTGCAGGGCCCCAACTTTGCAGACCCCTAACCCCAACAGAAAAGCTGTTATTGGAGCTAGAGGTAAAGAACTTTTTTTTTTAATTTATTTATTGATTTTGCAAGCAAAACGTGCAACACATTACATAGGAGGATAGCTAAGGTATTTACTACAGATGACGTAGTCTTTACACAGGTCTAATGTAAGACACCCCTGAGAGGTACATCATGGGTGGATTTCCCATTAACAGTATTCTACAAGAGAAGATCACCCAGCGCATGCAGCCAGGAAGGCCAACAGGAATCTGAACAGGATATGCTTACAGAATTACCTAATGAGTAACGTGACTGCAAAGTCAAAATGATTCCCCAAATACTAAATTACATATATATTTATAACAGAATCTCATTCCCAAGCCTCCCAGAGAATAACAAAAAACTCTCCTCAGTGTAACAATCAGCAGCAACTATATATAGTAAACAGGAATAACTGTTATTAAAGTAAAATAAAGTCATTGTTATTTCCTCTTCGTCCCACACCTTGTAATCCTTTTCCATCTCTTGACGTAAAATAGTAGCAGGAGAGACAAATAAACCCACCCCTGACCATGTAACAGGCTCTAGGAAAGGAAAGGCTATGAATTATAAAATAATAGTTTCATAGGGGCTCTGCTTAATGGGGCCCAAACAACAGTTCCCCAGGCATGAGAGACCCAGAGTCAGTAATAAATGAGAAGTCCTAAACTTGCAGTAGTTCAATTCTCATGTCCTGAGACAATGGCATTTATTCACAGATTTTCTTTTAAATCCATGTGACCATATGTAATAATCACAACCTCTGAAGCCCAGCAATTACATTACTAAATTGACCAGTTAGTCAGTCTTCTCAGACAAGCTCCTCTTCGTCACCACCAGATAGTTCTTGTTAAATCCATTGGACCATTTTGTTTGCTTTGTTTGGTTCATTAAATAAATATTGCTGGCCATTCCATTGTAGATGAAGCTTGGCGAGGCAAGCAACTGATGCTGCACCTTGAGTGAATGCAGTCGACCCTGCAGGCCATCAAAGGCCTTAGGACGTTGACGAGTTGCTGAACGAGAGGTCTGGGAATAAAAGTATCTTGTCTTCGCCATATTTTAGAACCCTACGGTGTCGGGCAGCAGCGAGCTCAATCTTTGTCCCCGATCCTACACACGATCAAAAAGCCTCGGGTCGAGGAGTCTGGCATTGTCTCTCCCAGGGTAATTCTATAGGCCTTTCTATAGATAGTGGGAATCAGTTTCGTTGAGACCAGCAAGGCAGGTAGAAATGTTTTGGCAAAGAATCAGGCTGTCCTCCCTTCACGCTCTCTGACGTCCCGATCACATGTTAAGTTCTTTTCTCTAGGCTGGTTGTCTACGGTTTCTAGCCATTGCCGGAGGTGCAAATTTTCTTTATTAGTTTAGTTTATTAGTTTTATTGGTTGCCTCAACCAATTTGAGAATAGAGGATCTGAGCACTGTACAACCTTCTCACAGTGCTCCATTCTTGTTTCCAGAGCAGATACTCAGAGTAAGAGTATCAAACTTTTATCCAATTCCTGAACTGATTTCATGAGCTGATGAAGTGTGCCAAGTATAGAAGTAAACGAGGCCTCTTCTGGTTGAGTATTGAAGGTTCCCAGCTCACCACATTACATTGTGCAGGCTTTCCTTCCTTGTCTTTTTTTCTTGGAGCAAAGTCATCGGCTGGTGCCCCAGCTCCTTTAGTTTTGCCCATTTTAACTCTCAACAGTATCCTAAATGCTCTGGAACAGTCCTGAAATTTCTGTTTGGAATAGATTAAAGTTTTATAGTTATTTTAAAATCTTCTGCAAGCTCGAGTGGAATGCTACTTCCTCTTGGCTGCTTAGCAGCGCCCCTCAGTAAATGCACTTCTAACCCCAGTAATACTCAGGGATTCCTAACTTTCTACAGTGTCCCTTTAAGCCAAAACTGCCTGGAGAGGGTAGAACAAATGATGGAACTCTTTGCACGTGACAACTATTCATATGCTGCCTTGAACTAACTGCCTTAGTTCTAAACCCTCAGATTTCACTCTCTGCCTGTAAAGTCTAGTCGCCGGAATTTTGCTCTTCAACTCGTTCCTGTGACATGAAGAAACTTATAATTTCATATAAGTATCTCTTCTTTTCATTTGCTGCCTTTTACCCATTGTTAATGTTAGCTAAACCTCTGTTTTAGTTTTAAATTTTGTGTTTTTATCTGTTCCTCCCGGTTCAGTATAACCAGTGGGAACCAACTTAATTTTGTTAGTTCGGTGTTTTCTGACTAAAAAACCCTGTTAGTTTAGTTTAATTTTATTTTAAATATTTTATATTAGTAACCGCTTTATCAGTTACTGTACCGATAGCTTTGGTTCATTTTCTCCATCGGTTCCGGTTCCATTGGTTCCAGAACCGACTGCAACGTTAACTTTGATTAAAACTTTAAATGATTTAGCGGTTCACATTTTTGTTGGTTATCAATCAAATGTCAGAGAAACCAAAAAGAAAACTGGTGAACCTGGTTTTAAAATTGCACTGATTGTGGGGAAGTATTTGCCAAAGCAGACAGACATAGTTTATGTGGCTTGCCTGGGTTATGATCATCTTAAAGAAGATTGTGATGTCTGTAAACCTTCCCAGATAAAACAGTGGAGAAACTCCTGGAAAGGCTTAAGAAAAACTTCCTACATCTAAGAGTCCCTCTGGCCTGACCAGCCGACACTCTTCTGATGTGGGTGAAACCACTGCAGTAACTATTTCAACGCCTGAGATGGATGAGAAGGCATTAAGAGGCTTGCTGAATTGGCTGACTCCTGGTTCCTCTTAAAAACAAAAAGAAGCACACAGAACCCCTATTGAAAACAATGGGACTTCTGTGGGTGCTCTGGCTTGTCCTTCTCCTCAGGAAATAGCTCAGGCCTTTATGTGGTGCAAGTCTTACAAGGTCTTTTCCCACTGGCCAGCAGCCACCTGTTCAAGTCCCAGCTGGACAGACTGGCAGCATAGTAAATCCTTATTTATTGAAGAAGAGGATTATGGTGAATGTGAGGAGGAGGATGAAAGGAACCTATGGAACCTGAGGTCTCCCTGAGTAGGATTTCTTCTCCTTCTAGAGAAACTGAGGATTATTCCTCACATTTTACTTTTGTGAGGAAGATGGCTAATGCCTTGGACATTGCTCTCAGATGAAGAAATAGAGGATGAAGAAGAGGTGGAATACTTTGAAATGGTGGGGTTAACCCTCACAAACAAGCTCCTTTTGCTTGTCAATAAATTCTACAAGAAAGATGCACGGAAGATTTTATAGACTCCTAATTCTGTCCCCCCTCCTGATAAGAGGCTGGACAAGAAGTATCAATTGGAACGAGAAGGGACAGAATTTCTGTTTTCCCACCCTGACCACCAGGGGTGGCAGGCAGCTGCCTGTGACAAGGCTAAGGTACCTCTGGCTTCTCACCCCCAGATAAGGAGTCCTGGAAGATTGATAGTATGGCCAAAAAAGGATACTTGTCAGCTTCCTTGGTTATTAGGCAGGCTAATTTCCAAACCTATGTGGCCCAGTATCAAAGTCTTTATGGCAGTCTCTACTGCCATGACAAACAAAGCCCCTTCACCCTTGTCAAATGACCTGGCAGAAGCTTCCAGGTTTGGCTTGGAGGCAGCCAAGTATCAGTTCCAAATGACTGCTGATACCAGTGATACAGCCAGGTGGATGGTAAACACTGTTGTTCAATGTTGGTTGGCGTGACTAAGAGCTACAAATCTTACCAGGATACTCAAACAAAGACTCTGGACTTCCCTCTGGAGTAATTCCTTTTCTTTTACAGTTAGTTTCTTTTCCTTCTGTCCCCAGGTGACTCTCCATCCTACCTGATCCCCCAGCCCCATCTCCCGCCTGCAGCTTAACTTCCGCTACCTTCACAGCTTGCCCCATGGCGAGGTGACCAGGATCCGTGCAGAGGTTACTACCTGTTCACAGGAATGGGGCCTCATGGGATCAGAATTCATCCTGCTGCACCGGATACTTTTTTCTCCATTTTTTCTCCCCTTAGAAGAGGAGGCATGCAGTGATGCCCTATGGAGAGAATGCACACGCCTCGCACGCGCTCCTCCAAGCGTCCTGCCTCCTTTCTCCCTTTCTGGAGCATCGTGCGCTGTCCCCAGCCACCTCTAGGGGCTAGTCATGCACCCACTGCTGGTGACCTCTCTCGAGAAGGAGAGCAGTCCCTTGGATGCTCAACCTTCTCCCCTCCCTTGAAGACCTCGGTGGCCCGTGCTCGCTCCCGAACACGGGTTGTTGGTGTAGCGTGAGGTAAGACATCCACCGCCTTAGCCCTCAGCGCCACCGGCTAGCACGGTAATTCCCTTTTCAGTGAAACAACAGTGGCTTACATGAAGAAGATGGATGAATATAACATCCCAGTAACAAAAACTTTGTTATATAAGTACTTCAGTGGTGGAAAGAGGGTTCGACCTATGGGAAGGGGTTCCTTTCAATGAGAGTCCCCATCAGTTGTTCTCACAACAGATGCATCTCTACTGGGGTGGGGCACCCATTTGAAAACCACGCAACCCAGGGCACTTGGTGAAGTGCAGAGTCACTCCAGCACATAAAATTGCTGAAACTCAGAGCAGTGTTTCTGGCACTAAAAGCCTTCACAACATTGGTACAGGGAAGGTGGTACAGGTCAGAACAGACAATACCACCACAATGTACTACTTAAACGAGCAGGGAGGTATCAGGTTGGGTCCTCTGCACAGAGGCTATGAAAATTTGGAGCCTGGCTTACTCCTTGCTTCCTGCAGGCAATCCATCTGCCAGGAAAAGACAATACCTCGAATCAACCAGGCCCATCACGAATGGACCCTGAACAGGCAAGTGGTGGAAGTAATCTTCAGGAGGTGGGGTGCCCCAGAGTTACAGTAGGCTTGTTTGCATCCCAACAGAACCACCACCTGCCACAATACTGTTGTAGACCACCAGACCGAGGAACATTACCCCTAGATACTCTGGCTTTGGACTGGTCAGGGAAGCACCTATATGCTTTTCCTCCTTCCCTTTGGTATACAGGGTATTGCTCAAGCTCAGGTCTCAGTCAGCAGCAATGATCTTGATAGCTCCAGACTGGCCCAGGCAGCCATGGTACTCTCTTCTGCTCTCCATGTCTGTAGCCAAGCCAATACACCTCCCTTGAGGCACAATCTGTTAAACTCCAACCACGGAGACTCCTGTGTCTGAATCTCAAGTCTCTCAATCTCAAAGCTTGGCTCTTGAAGACCTAGAATATGGGCTTACACCTCTCTGAAGCTGTTTTAGGCATCCTTAGAGGTTACAGGAAGCTTTCCACTAAGAAAACCTATGCTTCAAAATGGAAACGGTTTTCTATTTGGTGCTCAGCCAGGAGCTGGTACCAACACAGGCTGGGGTTCCAGCTGTTCTTGATTACCTCTCATATTTACATTCTCTGGGTTTGCAGCCCAGTACCCTCAAGGTCCACCTGGCTGCAGCATCTGCTTACATTTCTGCTGGAAGAAATGTGACAGTAGTTTCAGACCCTATCTTTAGGAGGTTCTTTAAGGGTTTGGCCCATTTGCACCCCTCAGAGGAAACTGGTACAGCATGGGACCTTAGTGTGTGCATAGCTAAGCTCATGGGACCTCCTTTGAGCCCATGTCCTCTGCTCATATTAAATATGTCACTTGGAAAACAGTTTTCCTAGTGGCAATGACCTCTGCAAGAAGAATCAGTGAACTTCAGGCTCTCTGCATTGAACTGGACAACATTTCATTCCACGGATAAAGTGGTCCTGAGGACAAACAGGAAATTTCTCCTTAAGGTGGTTTCTGATTTCCACAGAACCAAACCATTATCCTTCCTGTCTTTTTCACTCAGCATTCCACCTCTGGTGAAAGAAGGCTTCACAGTCTGGATGTTCAAGAGAGCTCTCAGCTACTATATGACAGCCACTAAGGACCATAGGCAGGACAGAAAACAGTAATGTTCCTGACTTATAGGGATGTGGGAAAGGGTAATCCAGCATTGAAAAGGTCCATTTCTCGATGGATAGTCCAGTGTATCCAGTTCTGTTACACTAAAGCTGGAAGGGAGCCTTCAACAGGACTGAGGGCCCATTCCACAAGAGGGACAGCTGCTACCTTAGCAACTGCCAGAGATGTTCCACTAGTGGACATCTGTAAAGCAGCTACCTGGAAAACTGTACACTCCTTTACAAAGCACTACAGTCTGGATATTCAGTCCAGGGGTGATGCTAGGTTTGGCACAGCAGTCCTGCAAAGTCTGTTTCAAAATAAGGCTCTGTGCCCACCTCCAAAGGTACTGTTAGTAGTCTGTAGAAGTTAGAATACCTAGTAGTACAGGGGTTAGAAAAAGGTTACTTACTATAGTAATCTTGTTTCTTCCCGGTGATACTCAGGTATTCATAACTTCCCTCCTGCCTCCCCTTCTAGAACCTTTAGCCTCTGCACTCCTGCATACTGTGCTCTCAGGGTATACCTACCACTTTCTGGTGAAAGTTGGATAAACAAGGTTCATGTTGTGTTTTCCCCTTTTCAGGTGACGCTGACATTTCTGGGGGTATCTGTTACGTTTTCCCTCCAGTTGAAGGGTTTTACTATTATTGATTATTACCACTATTCAGTATTCATAGTCCTTGGGAGCCTGCCTTTCCAGGTGTCCAGGAAATCTGAGGGGTTTAGAACTGAGGCAGTTAGTTCAAGGCAGCATTTGAATAGTTGCCACTGCAAAGAGTTCCATCATTTGCATGTGTTCTATCCTCTCCGAGCAGTTCTGGCTTAAAGGGACACTGCAGAAAGTTATAAATACCTGCGTATCACTGGGAAGAAACAAGATTACTATAAGTAATTTTTCTTCTGACACCAAAGCTGTGAGAGAGTCCCCTTCCTCAGTGGGGAAAAGGCCTCTATTCCAGATACTTTCTCACACAAAGAAAAATGGAGAATGGCGACCCATTCTGGACCTGTATACCGTTGTAACAGCTATGTTTTTACAGCGACACCTGTAGTGTCAACGGGTTGTCGGAGCAATGACTGTGTCATCGACTCGGAGTTTGGCCGCTTCCCCCGACATCTGCCCCCGGAGTTGGAATTTATAACCGAGGGTGCGTAGCACAACCCCCTGGCATGAACACCAAACAGATGTCTGTGTGATCCTGGCGGTGTTGCGACCATGTGTCACTGTGGGAGGTTGGTGATATTCTTGTTGCTGCGCATGGTGGAACCATCTGGACCTAAGGTACCTGAACAAACATTTAATGAAACCTAAGTTCAAAATGGTCACCCTGATGCTGGTGATCCATTCCTTACAGCAGGGAGTCTGGCTGGCCTATCTAGACCTGAAATATGTATATTTTCATATCCCAATAAGACCGTCACAAAATGTTCCTCCATTCAGGCTGCCATCAGGCCATTACCAGATTGCAGCCCCGCCATTCATTCTCACTTCAGCTCCCAGAGTCTTTACAATGTGCCTGGCAGTTGTGGCAGATCACTTAAGGAGACAA
The DNA here is from genome assembly GCA_016271365.2 of Neoceratodus forsteri. Lineage (NCBI taxonomy): Eukaryota > Metazoa > Chordata > Ceratodontiformes > Ceratodontidae > Neoceratodus > Neoceratodus forsteri. The sequence continues at coordinate 552,908,581 of JADMNL010000023.1, read as the reverse complement.
AATGTCAGTCTTTCCATACCTGGTTGACTGGCTGATAGTAGATGTGGTGGACTTATGGCATATATATAAGAGTGCACTCAGAAAAGTATAAGAGAAATAATGGTGCCTAAAGTATGGTTATTGGAAAAATAAAACATTAAAGGTCTGTCCTGTTTAAAATAAAGAGGGTGTGATGTCTTAAAATGAAAGAAAATGCGAGCTGTACAGCGTTTTTTTTTAAATAAAGACTCAATAATAGTAGGTTACATTGGGATTGACTCTTGCTAAAAGGAAAGTACAGTAATCCCCAAAGCATTTCCTGGTATATCAAACCGATAAGAATTAAATATGCAGCATATAACTTTATTTTGGGTTGTTTCTAAATAAATAAACTGCTTCAATAAATGAAGGAAAGATATTCCTGTTTTACAAGGTGGTCCGGTGAAACTACCAAACACTCTCATACTCTTGTTGCCATTTTGAGTGATTTTCAGTGCAAAGAAAGGGAAATACCAGTAAAAGAAACCAGAGTGCAGTAAAACGATAAAAGCAAGCGGCAAGTACTTTTACTTTGCTGCCGCCTCCTTAGTACCGCCGCCTGCTTTTTATATTTAATTAGTTTTTCTTATTTCTGGGTTCTAGCTATTACGCTTATGGCAGAAATAGATAAGAGAGCTAGAATTCATCATCTAGCTTTGAAATAGTGAAGAATTGCACCGGGAAGAGCGAGTGGCTGGCAAGGTGCCAAAATGAAATATTTCAGCCGCTGATCTCAGTCGCTCTTAGCCTGGCACTTCATAGGGCTCCCTTACTCTAATAAACTTATGCAATAAGAGATAACCTGAGTGGAAGCCAACATAAGGAACTAGCATAAAGGTTCCTTGCGTCTGCTAACTGTATCTACTGTGTTAAAAACATATAAAACGAGTGGCAGACAGACTACTCTTTTACAGTTTTAGCAACTGCTCGCTTTGTTAAATATCAAATTGTCGGACAGAATACATGCTAAGCTGTAACATTACCATATGTACCATAAACACTTAGACTACTAAACTGTGTATTTAAACTGGTGTTTGAACTTTTTCCCAGCAGCAAGCATATTAGCCAAATAACCATTATTCCATGCTCTACCAAAATCCTTATGCCAGACTTACCTACTCCTGGGAGAGCTGAGCACCCTTCAGTATATGGAAAACAGCACCCTAACCAGGCTGTTTTATATTATGTAGAGCTGTCACTCCAAAAGAAATGGGAGGATCCTAAAGCTCATTATGGTGTAATTAAACATGCACAGCACAAAATAGATATTCTGTATAAAATCTGCATGTTAAAGCTAGCTTACATGTTTCTGCTGATTACATTATATCCATACCAGGTCATCCTGCCTGATTATTAAACCATAGAGGTAGGTATTTGTATGACAAAGAACCTCTGTGCGCAAGCACTGAAGCAATGGTTACCCCAAAGTGCATTGGCCGGAAAGCCTAGTTTCAAAGAAATACAAAATCAGACATGCCCCATAATGCAAAGCATCGTGGACTGCATATGCAAATTACCACAGAATATTATGCTGGTTCAGCTTTAAGCAAAATGCATGGTGCCGAAATCCTCTCCACACAGTTTGCAAAGGGTGCATACAGAAGACACAGACACGTGTTTAGTTCTATCAGGACTCATCAGTATACCTCGTCTGTTTGACACCCCAGTGGAATGAACCAGCTACCCTAAGATGGTCTATCTGGGTTATGCTGTGGTGAACCCAATTAAAACAAAAACAAGTTAAAGACAAAAGAACCTCTGTGCGCAGCACTGAGGCAATAGTTACCCTAAAAGGCACTGGCCGGAAGCCATGTATTTGTATTGCTTAGCTTAAGGGCCAGGTCAGGTGACCCTGTGTCCACTATAAATGCTCCTCTTGAGGAAGCTTCTTCAGTGGAGCCTTGGTAATGGTAATAGAAGGAGCTACCTAAGGGAAGTAGCTAGATATAGACACAGAGGTAGTATACCTGTATTGACAGGTGAGAACTGTGCAAACTACTGGATGTAGTGAATTTTTGCTTTTTTTTTGATTTATATTTTGTTTTGCCTTATCTTTAAGTTTGAATAAATATCACACCATAGTGTATTTTAAAACTTAAAACATTCACTCTCCTAAGCTGGTCTCGGGCTTCCTTACTCATGGGCTGTACCTCCTGATGCTGATAGGTAGGCAGGAATCAGACCTCTGCAGCAGGGGACATGCAGCCCTCCACTTCCGGTCTCCCTCAATTTACTTCCTGCCTTCAGACTGGCAGGTACTCTGTAAGCAGAGCTCTGTCACCGTGTGGCAGAGCTGAAGACTGCAGACTGTATGTCAATCAATTTCTTCTTTTATTCAGATTTCGAGGAATCGCGAGCTGTGTTTCTAGCGCCCTATGTGGTTCCAGTTGCAGCCTTGCAAGCTGCACAGACTGGCCCCACTTCAACCCTGTGTTTTTCCGTGATTTTGGTCTCAACCCAGCAAACCTAGAATTCTGCCCTAGTGCCATTTGTCCAATTAGGGGAATGGAAACAGCACCGGAGTGCTCCGTGAGGTTCTTTCCCCCACCGATGACAGCCCTGTGTATTTCCCATCGACGGCCAGCATCCCGATTGCCTCAGCCGCTTGTCGACGATGGATCTGCAGCACTTCTATAGCAGCTCGCCGACATCCAGGGAACTCTCATTGATGACTGCTGCGGGCACGAGGAACACTAATACAGAATATCTTGTTGATGGCTGGTATTCTGACTGCCTCAGCCACTCATCGACGGAGGGACTGCAGCGCTGCCGCTTGAAACGAGGGCGCTAATACTAAGTATCTACGTTGGCTGGCATTCTGACTGCCTCAGCCACTCGTTGACGGTGGGACTGCAGCGCTAGTATGGCGGCTTGTCGGCACTGGGAATTCTCGGTGGTGAGCGCTATGGTACATGAGGAGTGTTAATTTGAGCTTTTGCTCAATGTTGTGCAGTCTCCCCAAAAAAAAACAGCAAGAAGCAACGCACAGAGGGATTCCAGGATAGTCTCTAAAGAATACAAATACTGTTCACAGAAAGCTCAATATTTTGCCCTTGAAGGCCAGCACAATTCATCACAGCTTTAACAGCACAAAGCTCAGTATTTTGCCTTTAAAGGGCCAGCACAATTCATCGCAGCTTCAGCAGCATAGAATCAGGAAACCTCAGTGGGGCGTGTACGCTGTATCAAAGGGGAGTAGGGCCCTTTTCTGTTGTCATGGCCTCACACAAACCTTCCATTCCAGGGGCCAAAATGCCAGGGCTGCTTGCCCTGCTAATACCACCTTCATGGGCTGTTTGGCCTAAAATGTAGAGGGCCACGCTTTAATCTCTTTCTCTAGGTCACTTGCCTAATGTTTAGAAGGCAACATCTGCAATGTCGAGGCCTCAAGGAGGCAGCCCTTCCTCGACTCAGAGTGATAGTCACAGACAGACAGACCTGAGCGAGCGGCAGTCACCAGGTCTGAGAGAGCAGCCACCAGGAGACCCGCAGTCCACAGCCCTCTCTGGTCCCCAGGCTTCATTGACAGGTAAATTAGGCCATTGCTGTGGGCCCTGCATGCTTCACAGGCAACCTCCGAGGACACCAGATGGGAGACCTCACAAAACGCAAAGAAAGAGGACCTCATCCCCATCCTCATCCGCAGGGGAGCAGTTGTCCTCACATTACTCCAATACTCAGTCAACTCGCTGTCCAGAATCTTGGACCTGAGGGCCTAGTCTTTTCAGAAACGAGGTCATAGTCAAGATTCACCTCGAATCTGCCCCAGAGGCTCCCACACAGATGATACAGGCTTTTGCCCGCAGCTGTCACCTGCCCAGCCTGAGCCTTCCCTATTCCTCCAGCCATAGGGGACTTCTAAAGGAGGAATGGCAAGGTCCAGAATGCACCTATCCAATGGCCCGCGACCCTCCCAAGTTTCTCAAGTTTGACATGAAACAATCGGAAAAGTGGTTAGACTGCCCCAGAATCAACCTCTGATTTCAAACCTGACCAAGAAGTTGGTCATCCCAGCCAAAGGAGGGCTTCTCTCAGGGACCCAGTGCATAGGAAAGTGGATGTCTCACTCAGCTAGGTCCTCCAAGCATCAACAATGTCCCAAGGTGGTAAACGCCAATCATTTTTGGCCCAAGCTGCTCTGTCCGGGGCCCCAATTTTAGCCTTTAATTTCCTGTGGACCCAGAGAGAACAGGCCTATTTTTCATCAGTTACAGTTCTTGGGTTTGGCTTCGCTTATGTAGCAGACGGTAGGAGAAGGCGGTCAGGTGCACCTCTCGGGCCATGTTTTATCAAACCTTGGCTCACTGCAACCTCTGGCTTGGGAGCTAGCAAGCAGTCACCTCTGCAAGAGCCAGTTGATTAACTCACCCAATGAAGGTAATCTCCTGTTTGGCTCAGTCCTGAAGGAAGCAGTGAGGGATTCCAGGGAGATGGCCAAGGTGCACATACCTCATCAAGAGGCAGGGGTCAATCTTGGTCCTCAGGCCCCAGACGCATTTTTCATTGCCAAGGTTACAATAAGGGTCAAAACACTAACTTCTCGGGGAGAACATGATATCCAGGCACATTCTCGAGTCGGGGCAGGCATTTAAAGATTTCGAGGAATGGATCCAAACCAAGTCGGACAGAGGGGTCCTAGACATTACCAGCAAGGGTTACTGTGACAGGGTCAGTCCCTGCCACTTGGATTTTGGACCTTCTTTTCTTTTCCTCTTGGTTGCAACCACTAGCTTTCTTTTTCTTACGGCTATCCCTGAATTTCTGAATGGAGGCAGGCCACCTCCTTACAACGATCCTCTTTTCCCTCTTTATATTTCTCTGCATTCCTCCAGGTCCTGAATTGTTTTTAGGATATACTGTATAAATATATGTAACTTGGCAGACTTTCTGCAATAAAAGAGAACTTTAAACTAGCAGCATTCCTTTCCCTTTTATTTTATAGTCTCTTTGCTGCATTATGTTCATGTAAACATTAAGTCAAATAATAGAAGTACTTGCCAAACTGTCGTCCTATAAGATACCTGTTTGGTTCTTGAAGGAGAAATTGCAGTCCTCTGACCCTCAATGCGGAAATCTATCGATGCGCGCGTAGCCGCTTCGTTGCGCGACTGTTCACATGATTGTGAAGCCCGCAATCGCGTACACCGTCGCATAGCACTCGCCTCCATTTTATCTTTAGAGCTGAACTATCAGTTTGATAGTTCTTGTGGAGAAGTCCTCTTTCCTCTCTAGGAATCGTTAGTAAATGTAGCTCCTGTGACAGGAGAAGCTCCTAGTGGTTTGATACTAGAAGGAAAGTGTCAGCCGTCGGTTTGTAAATATCAGCCGACGCCTTGACAGTTCTTTCTGGAGCTGCTTTTTGTCAGCTATATTACTGTGAGGTATATGACTGTATTAACAGCCTTTCCTGGTATTTCTTGTTTTGTTTAATTTTTTGAAACCCTTAAGTTAGGGTTTTGCTTTGTGGGTGCAGTTAGAGAAAATATGAACCTTTGGGGTGGGATATTCAGTGGGTTGCGCCATGCGCATAGGGTTGCGCCACGCATAGTCCGGAATTGCGCCATAGCGCGATATTCAGCAGGAGGCAGTTGCTGCACAGAAAACATGCTGAGCAACAGCGTAATGCAAATGAAGGTATGCGAACCGAAGGTGGAACCATGCATAAAGTGCGCAATGCAATATTCTAAAGGTTTATAGAAAGCGCAACAGTGGATCAGGCGGAAGTTGTCTAACGGTGGAAATGAGCCAAAATAAAAGGCTCAAGGAAGAGGCAAAGAACGCGACAGGAATGCACATGAGGCAGCTAGACAGAGCAGGCCACAGCAGTAACCAGTGCAGGCCAGGGAGTGGTGAGGACAGAATAGGGGCAGCTGAAGGTGTGTGGGGCCACAGAGTGCAGAGGCCATAGGTGTACCTGGTGCAGTGGAGGTAGCAGTCAGGACAGCAGGGGAACAGATCAACAACAGTCGGGGGACACAAGCCAGGAGATGGACAGTGCCAGCTTCCACATGGAAGCTGTAATGAGGGGGTGAGAAGGCATGCTGCAGGGAGGACGTGGCCGTGGAAGGGCTCCGGGCGTGCACGCCCCAACAGGCAGTTCCATGCCCGCATCAGCTTTGAGCTGTATTCAGACATAGAGATTGTGGGCCAGCACCGCCTGAACAGGGCAATACTGAGGCAGCTGTGTGAGCTGTGCAGTGATGTGATGCAGGCAACCTCCACGACGGAGTCACGCCTGTCAGTGGAGACAAAGGTAACAGCCTGCATGTGCTTGCTCACCACGGTACCTTCCAGAGGCCAACAGGGGACACCACAGGCATAACACAGTCGGCCACGCCACGCATCCTCACCCAATTCCTCAGCGCACTGCTGCCACATGCGCGGAGTACATCCATTTCCCCAGCACCGCGGCAGAGCGTACAGCAAACATACAGGAGTTCCACAGGGTAGCACGTATGCCTGGCATGCTAGGGGCGATAGACTGCACCATGTGGCCATTCCGACGCCACCCGGCTCGATGGGGCCGCATATCGCAATTGGAAGGGGTTTCTCCAGTGTCAACTGCCGGGTGGTGTCTGTGCCACGCACTCCCGGCGGAGCACACGATTCATTCATATGGTACCAGTCTGCACTGTGCCATCGATTCGAGAGGGGACATCCCCACAGGACATCTAGTGGGTGAGTATGCATGTAGGATTGGCAAAGTGGGGCAGGGTGGGTAAGCCACAGGTGCCATGATAGTGGCACACAGGGCTAGGGGCAATATGGGCCTGAACATGACACTACCTCCACTATCTCCCACACAGGTGACAGTGGGTACCCACTCCGTCCCTGGCTGCTCACACCCTACCGCGCCCCACGACCCATCGCAGCAACGCTCAATGAGGCACATGCCGCCACACGCACATCATCGAGCGGGTGTTTGGGATGCTGAAGGCACGCCTTGATGCCTAGACACCTCTGGCGGTGCCCTACAGTACAGCCCCTCAAAGGCCTGTGGGATATTCCTGGCCTGTTGTATCCTGCACAACATGGCCAAAGACTGTGGGATAGCCGTGACAGGTCAAGGAGGGGACAGCGATAGGGATGCTGGTGACGCCGGTGATGATGGGGATGAGCAGCCCCTTGACGGCGTGACCTCTGACTGATCCGGCTGGCCCAGCTGCACCGGGACACCATCACAGAGGAGCACTTTGCACAACACAGGTAAGTCATGGGATATGTGCAACCAACACTGTCCAGAGCGCAACCCACATACACACAGGGTAACACACCAGGGGTGCATGGACGGCGAGGGTAGTGGAAGGTACAGGAGCACAAACACACAACCAGGGAGGGGTGAACAGTCACATGCCACATGGACAGACACACACACACACACACACACCAGGCACAAAGTGCACAGGGGCAGGTGCACAGCAGAGCAGGAACAGAGCGTGAAACACACACGTCCACAGGCCACCTCCACCACCTGTACTGTCCATGTACGTGTGTCAGATGCTGGGCATCCTTGCACCTTGGTGTACAGTGCAATGCAGGCATCATCATGCACACGCACCTATGGACAGCAGTCGGGAGGGTGTGCAGGTGGTCCATGTGTTGGCGTGGGGCAGGGCACCCACTGGTGCACTGCCCACCATAACACACATTGCACACAGGGCAGCACCAGACAGGGCCCACACTGGGAGACAGGTCAGTCATGGGCACAGTGCCACGGCCACCGGATGCATGGGCGGTCTGACCAAACCTAGCAGCACTGGCAGGCTGAGCATGGGCCACTTGGGGTGGCACTGATGGACCACCAGGAGTCCCACTGCGCGAGCGACCTTGTCCGCACAGGGTCTGCAACATACCGAACATACCTGCACCAGGGGTGCTCGGCTGCCCACAGCTGTACCCGGCGTTGACAGGGTGGGTGTCGCGCGATGCCGGGAACGGGAATGGACAGCGTACTGCGCGGTGTGTGAGCGGCACAGGGCACCTGACGGTGTGCCCGATGTGGCCACGGCACTGACCACTGCCTGTGTCAGCCTGTTGATGGCGGCGGTCACATCCACCCGCATATGGTCAGTCTGGGACAGGATCCTCTCGTTGTCCCTGCTGTGCCGCTCCAGAGCCACACATAGTGCCTCCATGGACGATGCAACCCACATCTGCTGTTGTACTGATGCCTGCAGCAGGCGGGTGTGCTCATCAGAGAGGTCGTCTGCCACGTCTGCAACCTGTCCTCAGAGTCTGGAAGGGCCTGATGTACAGCACCCATGAGGGTGGGCGCTGCTCACCAGGACCAGATATGGGCATGTCCACAAGCGGTGCACCTCCAGCACCGCTGAGCCCTGTACCCCAGTCCCGGTGGGTGACTGGCTGCCCCTCCGCCTGCTGTGCCCATGGGATCAGTGGTTCCCCTGCTGTGGCCGCAACAGTGCCGTGACCTGCACAGCCACCGGTGCTGCCCCAGCGGTGCTGACAGGCACAGCCTGGGACTGTGCTGTCATGCTGGCACACACGTCAGAACCAGCTAGATCCATGGGCGTGTGCTGGCCTGCTGTGTGTCCATCCTGTGACACACACATGTCAATGCCCATAGTGGTCGGTGCATCTTCGATGGTGCAGGTCTGTGCCACAGCCACAGCCACAGCCGCAGCGTGCTGGCATGCTTGCATGCCAGACCGCTGGGACACAGGAAGGGCACTCCACACCTGTCTCAACATCTGTGAAGGCAGATGGGTGTGCACACTGCCGCAGTGCATGCCGGCAATCTGCGGAGGTGGATGGGCTCCTCCAACACCGGTGGCTTTCCGCAGTGGACAAGCCCTCCACTGCTGACTCCTGCAGACGACAGGATCTGTAACAGAAAGGAAAGACACGTTAGTGCATGTGAACTACCTTTCCCCACCCCCCACCCCACCATGACATACCATGCAGTGATGGGCTACCACCTGTCTGGAAGCCACCTCCAGGCACACCTCAATGGCGCTTGCACTGCATGCTTGCAGCGAGCCTGTCCTCCGACGGGGTCAGCTGCACCACCTCTGGCTGTCCACCGCCTGTAGCAGCACGCGTACGCCTGATGACTGCAACCTTCTCCTTCACCTCCTCCTGTCGGTCCCCATCTTTTTACACTCCTGCACGGAGCGCTGGTGGCTGCCGTGCAGGTTGATGGCACGTGCCACCCCTCCCATGCATCAGCTTGGGCCTGAGGGTGCCCCGCCATCCACTGAGGAGTGGATCCTGGGCCAGGTATGCCTCAAACAGTGCCTCTGTCTCTGCCTTGGTAAAGTTGGGCCTCCTCTTCTGCCCACCATCATCCTCCTCACCCAGTCCTCGGCCAGTCAGTCATGGCCTGTATGGGTGAGAGTGGTCACTTGTGACTGTGCAGTACACAGCTTCTCTGGGGCCATGGTCCAGAACAGCAAAATGCATGCAACTCACCTATCAGCTACAGTAACCGAATATGGCCACTGCAGATCAATGTTGCACATTTATAGCGCAATGCATGCAAATTAGGAGTGGAGCAATTAATGAGATGCAACCGCGCTGCTGCGCCATTGAATGGCTGATCGGATGATTTGGATATGATGGCTGAATATCGCGCTGTTGCGCTTTGCGCATTACAGTTGAGCTGGCTGAGCCAATGGCGCAGTCCTGTGACCGCGAGTACACCACACTGCGCATGCCCAGGTAGCTTATGCAGGCGCCTGCTGCGCTGATGTCGGCTGTGCGCGATCGGCAGTTCAGAACACGGCCACCATTGTTCAGTTGCGCATAGCGCCGGTCACCACATGGCGCTGTGGCACAACCGCGCATTAGTCCAATGTGGCAATGGCACGCAGGGTGACCGATCGCGCTGGACGTAGACATCCAATGGCGCTGTGCGTGGCCTTGCACCAGAGACCCATGACCTTGTGCCCGACCTTGCCCCTTGGCGCTGTACGAATGGCATGTGTGCAGCTCTATCACGCTTGTTCAGTAACAGCCAATAGGGACCGACGGCACTATACCAACAGCGATAGGGACTGGACGGAGTTAGGCTGCGCAACATTTCCATATGGGTTGCCGTGATCATGGAGCGCTTATATTGCCTACTATATACCTGCAGGGATGGCACACAGGAGAGCTCCACAGTGGAGTGCTTTGGAGGTGGCCAACCTGGTGGCTGTGGTGGAGCCTCACCATGGACCACTGTTTGGGGAGGAACCCTGAACGTGGCCTGCACCCATGTGTGGCAGCAGGTGGCCACTGATCTTGAGCAGGCCACTGGGCGGCGGAGAACAGCGGAGCAGTGCAGGCACCGCTACAGTGACCCGCGAGGAGGAGCGGTACTGCTGGCACGCCTACTGCTTCACGCGCAGGAGGGGCGTGGTGCTCAGGGCCAGGTGGGTGAGCCGCCTATGCACCTGTATTGTCCGCATGGGTAACACTGTGTATTAGACCAGCACATGGGGAGGGTTGGTCTATGGTTGGCTGTGACGGTGTTTGCAGATGTGTGTATGGGTCTGGCTGTGTGGGCAGGCACACCATTGGGGCAGGGGCTGTCTGCTTTGGGATTTCACTGATGTGTTTCTCACCTTTGTTTCCCACAGGCGTGGAGGAGCCGGAGGCAGGCCCAGGATGAGGCTCGGAGAGGGGTTGCGGTGGAGGCGTGTTGGGCCACAGAAGGAGCAGCAGCGGCTTGATGAGGGTGAGTGTCATTACATCATGGATGCTATTGCATGCTATGGGGGCAGGGCATGGCCACCATCCATGGACAACACTGCCATGCACGCGACATGTGACAGTCAGCACTGTCCAGTGGCACTGCATGTCTGGGAGTGCGCCACTGGTGGTCCATGCATGCACTGGGCACATGTGGCTGTGGCACTAACTTCCTACCCCACCATGTAGCCACGTCATTGTGCAGCCTTGGTTGTGCTGTGCTGGTCATGAGTGGGTGTGTGTGCAGTGGCATACATGGCTGTTGCTGCCTGGTTGGGCTTGTCTTGTGCACGGTCACTGTGGGTGGGTGCAGTCCATCACAGGGCGGGCACTTGGCTGTGTGCCATGCATGTTGGGTGGGCTTCAGGGTTGTGGACAGTCACAGCCATTGATTCTGTTCCCTGTCCTAGGTGTCCGGGTCCTGAGGAGGATCGAGCAGGCTGTCCGCCGCCTGCTGGAAGTGTCACTGGAGTCCCTGGGCATACTGAGAGAGATGCGCTGGAGGGAGTGAGACGAGGAGGACCCGGGACCAGAGGCAGCCTGCTGATGTGCGGCCTGGCGGGCAGTAGCTGCCCCACGCCTATCCCCTTTACCTATCCTCACATCCTGCCTTCCTCACTCAGTTCTTCACCCCTGCCCCTTACCTCACCCCTACCTTGTGCCTGTACCCCACCCCTTTCTTGTATATAGCTGTAAATAGTTGTGTGTTCCTGTTCGTATTTTCTTTCTATAAATCTATTTTGATATGAATACTGTGGTGGTCTCTGATTTGCAGCTGGCTATGGGTGCTCAGTTGCAGTGGTGTGCATGGCATCTGGGGTGGTATTGTCCTGGGAATGTGTGTGTGTGCGTGGGGAGGTGTACCTGGTGTGGTAATGGCTTCCAGCCGGTCTGGCTGTGCTGCCACACACCGCTGGGTGCCCTGGTGGGTCTGGCTTGTATGGTTCTGTGGTACACACGGTTGCATTGTTGCAGGGGAGGCATGGGGATTCCTGCAGTGACGGTGACAGTCACTGCTCATGGGTGGTGTCTTGGGGTACCAGTGCAGGGTGTGCTGTGCACAGGGGTGCTGTTATGCACTTGGGTTGTCTGCCCCTTTGTGTGGCAGTCTCAGCTTGCCAGTGGGTGTGTTGGGGCACCATGGCCCAGCTGTACTTTGTTGGCTTGTCCCCATGGGCGGTGGATATTCCATCCCTCCTCCAGTGATGCTGTGCTTAGGTGTGGGGTGTATTGTTTGTTCTGCAGTGTGTTCCTTTGCCCATCTGTGGCATGGGTGGTGGGCCCCTGCCTACCTCCCTGGTTGTGCAGTTCCATTGCTCTGCTGCTGGGGGCTCTCTGCTTGGCTATGGTGCCTCTGGACTGCTCAGCTGGGCTGGCCTTGTTGCGCTATGGCACATCATATGTGCTCAGCTTCCTTCCTGGTTGCGCTGGCGGCAGGTTGTGCAATATTCAGACGTTGCTGGTTGGGCGCAGTTTGACTTGCTCCATGTTTGAACATCGTCTTGTTATGCATGTGCACAATTGACTTGTGCTTGTCTCTGCTATTGTGCACATTTTGGGCGCAGTTTGAATATCTGCCCTTGGTGTTTAGTGCACCTGATGGCTTGGTATTTCAAGAAGCTTCTATGTTTTTGTGCATAATAGGGATTATTTTGCTTAATTATAATGGTGATATTACACAGATAGACATATAAAAACAAAGGAATATCTATAATAGGTTTTACCTAGAAATGGTTCTGCCCAAGTGGCTGTTAAGAGATCTGTTGTCTGCCTCTGGAGAATAAAGAGGAAGTCTGGTTGTTTGAAGCACATCTAGGGTTCTGAAGTCCTCTATAGGGGATCGGCAGCCCTAGTGGCTCAGTTTTAAACTAGCCAAACTGTCAATCATCTGCAGAACTCCTGGTTTTCATAAAATTCTCTATAGAGGGTTTATTTCCTATCTGTAAGCACTATAATGGGATTCTTAAGTATTCAAATGTGTATTTGCTGTTCAAACCAATTTTGTGGGAATTTTGAACATGTTTTAAAGTTTGCAATCATGCTTGGTCACCTGATCCGGGAGGCGGTATTTAAGTCCTACCTGAACAGGTAACAGGCAGATAGGGTCAGTTCTTCCTAACCTAGATTGGGAGAGGTTCTATAGAGAGAGCTATGGAAGGCTATTGTTTTGCCATTCATTTATTTTTCTGTTACATGTGTTTATTTTCTTCTTGGTGCTGAATTTATGATGTAATAAACATCCCACTGAGTAACAAGTGGGTTGCAATCTAAATTGCTGTCTCTGAGTGAATCTGTGTCTCACTGTAGAACCCACACGGTAACAGTTACCTAATACAAGCCTCCACTACCTTATGTGGTGCCCTCCCTATCTTTGGCAACCCATCTAAAGACAGATAATGCTACAGGCCATTATGGACCTTCTGCAAACGGGTTAGTTTCCCACGAAGATCAAGTGAGGGTTTACTCCCCATTCTTCATCGTGCCAAAATGCAAATGGGGATTTAGGCCAGTCCTAGATCTTGAATTCTTAAATAGTTTTGTCCGGAGGTTCAAAGTAGGAGAGCAGTACTTCCAATTCAGAACTCTGCCATTGGGGTCTTCCTCAGACCCACAGACATTATTAAAGGTGCTAGTAGCGGCATACTCCACATAAAGCTCCACAGCTCAACCAAGCATTATAAACAGTGGTGGAGATAGTCTGGTGCCCGCACTTTGATCCTCCTGGGGCAGACATCGTGACACAAGCCAACAAGGTCTTTCCCCGAAAACTAAATTTAGGGATCTGCTAAATCTCATCAAGGAGTTTCACATAGCTCCTCAGCTGCCTGCTTATTTTTCATACAGCTCATTGAGACAGATTAAAACCTCCTCCAGTAATGGTCTCGAGGACAGAGGTCGGAATGGTCGCAAGTTGGGCCATCCACATCAAATCCGAATCACGACCGTGCAAGCCTCAGGAGCTGGGGGAGGGCTCACCTGCATCAGCTGTTGGCACTGGGCAGGTGGTCGCTGTTAGAAACAAGGTACAGCATAAACGCTTCGTAGATGTGAGTAGTATGACATGCCCTGAGGCACTCTGAACAGCAATTCTCAGTCAGGATAGACTGATTCTGACTGACAATCTGACAACGTTGGCATACATCAACCATCAGGGTGGCACAAGAAGCTCAAAAATGCTAAGGGAGTCCGTTCTTCTCTTTCAGTGGGCTGAGTACCACTGAGCGATGTATATTCAAGGACAGGAAAATATCACAGCAGGCTGGCTCAGTCGCAAGGTTGTTCTACCAGGGGAATGGGAGCTGAAGGACAGTGCCTCCCACATCCTAGCAGAACAGTGGGGAAATCCTCAGATAGATCTTTTCACCTGCTGGCGGAACTCCAAGGTAAAGCAGTTCTGCCCCTGGCCAAGGACACACCAGCGGTGGCTCAGGACAACTTTTCCCTAGACTGGGGTCAATTCGGTCTCCCTGTATGCCTTTCCTCCAGTACTGCTTCTGTCAAGAGTCCTCCACAAAGTGGCTCTGGACAGGGCAGACATGATTCTAGTCTGTCCCTTATGGCCTTCCACCAGTGGTTCCGCTTCTCATTCATCTGTCAAGGTGACCACATCTACCCTTCAAGTTCAGCCTGGACCTTCGGTTCTGCATCCCAGTTTGAACAGTTTGTCTCTCTAGGCCTGGAGATGGACGGGAAAACTATCAAGGAGTTAAGGTACACAGCTCCTGTTATTGAAATGATGGGGAACTCATGTCACCCTTCTTCCTTTAAAGTGTATTATAGAATCTGGAGAAAATTCTGGTTCTAGGGACATGGATATGTTGTTCATCCACACTGTCTGCCAGGTTCCTTGCTGCTTTAAATCTTGCCAAAAGGTCTTCAAGTTGGCTCCTCCCACCCACCGGGTGGTAAAACTCTTGGCTCTGCCCCATGACGCCAGATCTTCCTTACCGCTTGGAAGCTCAGGTTCCCTCCTTAACGCTCTGTGTATAGACTGGATCCTGATTCTTGGTTTGCCGAAAACAGTTTTAAAATTCTCAAGACTTCGGTCAAATTCTTCCCTCACAGCTGCGATGGACAAATCGACTCCCGATTTCGGTGGTGTCCATGCGGGCAGATGATGTCCAGGACGAACCCGCACTCCATGTGCATCTACTGCCTCTGCCTTGATCACGACCCACAGGCCCTGCGAGTTATGTAGATGCGTTTTCAGCCAATGTCCTTGAAGACCGCGCTGCCCGGTTACAGCTTCGCCGTCCGAGAAGCACTATCGTGGTGAAGTCAAGGAGGCCTGGGCGGTGTCCACGGCGGCTGGCTCGGCTGAGCAACTCGAGCAGATGATTGCCCTTGAGGAGGAGGAGGAGGCCAGGCCGCATCCTCATCTTCCTCGGTCGCGAGCATTTATCCCGCTGTCTCTGGGATCCTCCTACACAGCTTCTTTTAGGAGCTTTGCCAATCCTTTCCACGAAGGGAGAGGGGCCATCAGGACACTATTCTCGGTCGAAAGAAGGACTTGAAGGGTAAGTCCTCCTGTTGGCGTTCAGGGGAGGTCCCCTTCCCCAGACAGTCGATCACATTGACTTCGGTCGAGGTTGCGGCTAAGGCCGCTGGCTTCAAGGTGTCCCCATCAGGTCAGCCGCCAAGACACCTGTCGCACAGTCGAGATTTTTCTCGACCCATCGGATGTGCTGTCGACTGGTGAAGCCGAAACCCTTCTTCACCGGTTCCCCGGTGGAAACTGAGGACTTGCCTGTGCTCCTCTGCCGGAGTCCCTGGTCAAGGCTCCGGAGCGAGGGAGAGCAGGTGTCTCCCGCTCCCTTCTAGACCCGCCCACGGAAACATCGAGGTCTCGGTCTCGGACCTCATCTCAGTCCAGCCGATCCCGGCCGACATCTGTGGTCTCGGTCTTGGCACTGAGGTAAGCGGCGATGCCGCTTTTGTCTCGCTTCTCTCCCTCCTCGAAGAGGAGAGGCTTCGCGCAATTGCATCAATGCTACAACGACTTAATGTGGCAGCAGCTCCTTTTGTCTGGGAACAAGCTGACGCCATCGCCTTCCCCGCCATTAAGTGGCTGTCACCCGAAGGCTGAAACAACCCCGCGTGGTCGAGGTGCCCAAGCCCGGCTGGTTGTTCGCCAAAACCAGCTGCCCCAGCGATTGTGGTGGAACCTCTGCCCCACAACCCGAAATCGGCCCAACCAAGACTCTTGGTCGGGTCAGGTCTGCCCCACCGGTTGTCGGTCACCCTCACTCCGACCGTCCTTGGCAGGTGGAGGGTGGCTCATGCCCCAGGCGGCTTTTCGCAGACTCCTTGGAGTCTGACGGACTCCTCCCTGTTTTCCAGGCCCCTTGACCTGGAGTCCTCCAGGGGCAGTCGATGGATGAGAGCCGCTGTTGTTCATGGGTCTGCTTGGCTCATCTTGGAGTCCACCGGGATGCAGCTCGAGCCCATATCCAAGCGGGCAAGTATCCTCTGACGGAGATACTGGACCGAGGGGATTCGCCTACGGAGGCCTTTCTGGTGGCTGAAGCCATTGTTGGCCCAGTCTGGAGCTTTGGCAGCGGCTGACTTCCTGTCCGCGCCTCGGCCAGGATGGCCAGGAAGTATGCGTCCCTACCGCTCTTTGTCCGGTTTTTCGACATCCCTCTGCAGAGAGGTTGATCACCAATAGCGCTTTCTGATGTTCTGGGAACGCTAGGGATGTGGATAAGCCCTCGACAAGGAGTCCTAAAAGCTGGACTATGCCGGGCGCACAGGTATGCTGCATCCTCCTAGGCCTCTGCCAGGCCAGCTCGGCTGTGCTGATGGCACACTTCTCCACGCCTCATGGGCTCCCTGGATGAGGAGATCCCTCATCACTCGGCCGACCTGCAGACTATGGTCAAGCAGGTGCGGGATCAGGGAAGGGTGGTGGCGAAACAGCAGCTCCAAACCGCTCTAAACATTGGAGACTCCTGTGCTCGCTCAGTAGTGGCTGCTGTGGCCATGCGCCACAGAGCATGGCTGAGAATATCCACCTTCACGGCGGATACCCAGCACAATTATGGACGCCCTTTTGGGGACTGACCTGTTCGGCCCTGGAATGGAAGGCCACCTCCAGCAGATTGAAAAGTCCAACGCTACCCTGGACTCGGTCACCTCCGCCAGAAGGACAAAGGCCATCGTCAGCAACATAAGGCCTTCGCCTTCTGCACCTGCGTGCACGTCCGCCCAGCAACACTAGCATCAGGGCCAGCAGGCTTGCGCTTGGCACCCCAAAGCCAAGCCTGCGGCTTCCTCTAATAGGAAGTAGGGAGGAAAAGGCCCAGGAAGTCCCCTGCTGGACCCTCCTAAAGCCTGCCCAGTGACGGGTTGAGGGGTGTAGCCACCAGCTCGTCACTCCCCTGTTCCCCATGGGGACAGCTCCGCCACTTCCTTTCCACCTGGTCCGCTATCACCATGGAACGCTGGGTGTTGGAGGTGGTAGGAAAGGACCTGCCCCTGAGTTCGCGAGGCCCCGCCCTTCCGAGCTGCCGCCGGGAGGGCTAGTGGGGTCCACAGCCTCTCTGTCAGCTGGCCGAGCCTACATTGCCCTGCTCCTCGAAAAAGAGGTGATCAGGAAGGTGGCGGATCCTCCACGAGACCCAGAGTTTGTGTCCAGGTACTTCCTAGTCCTGAACGGACGGGGCTGGCGCCCCATTCTAGACCTGCACGACGTGAACAGGTTCCTAAGGTCTCGAACCTTCAGGATGGTCACTCTGGCTCAGATCATTCCATCCTTGGAACGAGGCGTGTGATTCTGTTCTCTGGACCTCCAGGATGCGTTCTTTCATGTCCCAATCCGTCCATCCCACCAGAGATTCCTCTGCTTCAGGGCAGAGGATCCCTCTACGAGTTCTGGGCCATGCCCTTCGGCCTTTCTCTAGCTCCCAGGGTCTTCACCAAATGCATGGCAGTGGTGACAGCATTCCTGTGGCGCTGAAGGGTCTGGGTGTACCCCTACCTGGATGACTGGCTGATTGCAGCCTCCTCCAGAATGGAAGTGAGCGGTCCAGGGATCTGGCCTCAGGTTTGTCTCAGGTTGGCCTCCTTATCAACGAGGCCAAGTAGGAACTCGTGCCAAAGCAGGTAATACAACTCATCGGGCAGAGCTCAACTCTGTACAAGCCAGAGCACGGCTCCTGGCAGGACAGGGCCGAGGTTCTTTCCTCCTTTGCCCAATCATTTCAGGTTGGGCAGTTGCGCCTGCCCGGGACTTCCTCGCCTCCTGGGCCTCATGGTGGCCTGCACAAGCATGGTCCGTTGGGCCTATTGGTACATCGTCCCCTACAGTGGGGACTGGCCAGCCAATGGTCACTGCACTCGATCCCTTGGATCAGCTAGTGACAGTGACCCTGGGGATATGGAATGCCCTCCAGTAGTGGACCGTTCAGCACATCTGCAGGAGGGCATCCCATTTGTCCGCCCAGAGCCGGCGGTCTCTCTATGGACCGATGCCTCTCTGATGGGTTGGGGTGCCCATCTGGGGGAGCACAGGCCCGGCCTCTGGTCCCCTCTGGAGTCTCGATGCCACATCAACCTGCTGGAGCTCGGCGGTTCATCTAGGCCTCACCGCCTTCGCTTCATTTGTACAGGGTCAAGTAGTCCAGATCCAGACGGACAATACCACGACCATGTACTACCTAAACCGCCAGGGCGGATGCGCTCCATGCCTCTGTGCAGGGAAGCTCTCGCATTTGGTCCCTTGTGCACAGCCTGAGGCGGATCTCCTTGCCATCCATGTGGCAGGAGCCTCCAATATTCTGGCCGATGCCCTAAGCTGGATAGGGGCTGCGTCCCACGAGTGGTCTCTCTGCCGGAGGTAGTACAAGATCTATTCTCCCACTGGGGCATGCCTCAGGTGGACCTGTTTGCCTCAGGGAGAATGCGAAGCTGAGACTGTTTCATGCCCGCCCCCCTCAGCAGGGCTTGCTGCAGGGGTGCCTTCTCGGGCCGTGGACCCGGGCCTCTTCTTCGCCTTCCCCATTTCCCTTGATCCACAAGGTGCTTTTCAAGCGAGAAGAGGGACAAGGCGCAGGTGATTCTGGTAGCCCCGGACTGGCCCGCAGTTCTGGTATCCAGATCTCCTCAGTCTTAGCTCCAGGTTCCCGAGGCGGCTTCCAGCCTGCCCAGACCTGATCTCAGTCAATCAGGGAAGGTATTCCATCCGGACCTTTACTTCTTGCACCTGATGGCCTGGTTCTTGAGTGGCTAGAGTTCCAGGTCTTGTGTCTTTCGAAGAGGTCCTCAACGTTGTTGAGGCGTCCCATAAGGAGTCGACCAGGAAATGCTACGCTCAAATGGAAGCGATTCTCCATTTGGTGTCAGGGCAAGGCCTGGACCCTTCCTCCTGTTCCTTGGCAAGCATTCTGGACTTCATGTGGTCCTTTCTCAGCAAGGGCTTTGGTCGGCGACCTCAAGGTGCACCTGGCAGCCATCTCTGCTTACCAGGCACAGGCTGGGAGGCGGTCGGTGGTGCAGGAGAAGGTGGTTGGATGCTTTTTCAAAGGTCTTGATCACATATCCCCTCCGTTGCGAGAACCTTCACCTCCTGGGATCTACTGCTGGTATTGGCTGATCTCATGGCAAGCCATTCGAACGATGCACAGGTGTGACATCTCACACCTGTCGTGGAAGACCGCCTTCTTGGTGGCTATCACGTCAGCCAGAAGGATGGGAGAGCTCCAGGTGCTTCCATCGAGTTTCCTTATCTGGTCTTCCACAGGGACAAGGTTGTCCTGTGCCCCAACCCGAAATTCCTTCTGAAGGTAGTGTGGGAGTTTCACCTTAACTAGGTGTTGACTCTGCTGGTGTTCTACCTGAATCACACCTCGGGAGGCGAATATGGGCTCCATACTTTGGACCCTAGAAGAGCACTCGCTTATTACAAGGAGCGGACAGCTGAAGTTCGGGAGAGGTTCAGCCAGCTGCTCTATGTAAGCAATAATGCCCGACAGGGTGGGCGGTATTAGGCAATCCGGACCGGCTAGGGTGTAATGAGGCCCGACGCTGCAGGCGGAGGGCCTTATAGCTCCTGGGCCAAGTCTGTATTGCCAATACCGCCACCCTGGAGGGCATTATTGCGCTTAGAAAATGGGCCACTGTGTTATGTGTAGTATGTTTTAAAAAATAATTATGTTTATATATAAAAACTTTTATTTTGTAATAAAATAGTTCCTCCACCTGAATTGTAATGTTGTTGTTTTTTGTAAGCTAGCTGGTTGTCATGGTTATCTTCCACACACACACATACTCAGGGTGTGTATAATTTATTTACTCAGTTATTTGTGTGTGTGTATGTGTCTCTCGGTATTTGTTTTTAAGTATTAACTTCGGGAAGTAGCTGTTGCTGTTCAGATCGGGAGTGTGGCAGTCATTGAGAGCGCATCAATCCAGCGATAGTTGCGTGAAGCCAATCAGGCTGATGGCTTTGTTTTTGTTTCTTCATTCGTGCCTGACCCCCACCCAGTTGCCTGAAGCCGATCGGGTTCACGGCTTTTTATTTCTTCATTCGCGGCAATCTCCCAGTTGCCTGAAGCTGTTTTATGTTGTGAGAGTTTTTTAGAGAGGTCAGAGGTTGCTATGCTGACACGGAGCGTGATGTGGGATAGTAAGCTGGTGTAGTTGGAGTCAGTTGTTTTATTTTTTTAAAACATTCTTGGTCCTCGGTGGTTTGTGGAGTGGGAACGTCTGTTTTAAGTGGCCTGGGACTGTGAAGGTGTGCGTGTGTTTCAACGAGTCAGCGAGTGGGCAAGCGGACAGGAGGAGCCACAATGTAGAGAGCTGTAGGAATGAGCGAGAGTGCTGCCAGTTGTGGGAATGTAAGTATCACACAGTATTGGGGTTTATTTCGAGAACGAAATGTTAAATTAATTAATGTGGGTAGCAGGAAGTTGTTTCTGTCAGGAAGGAGTGTATCGGGAGAAGTGATGGTGGTTGAACTCTCTCGCTAAGTGAAGGAAAAAAAATGGCGTTTACATTTTAAATTAGTTGTTGCAGCCAATTATGTAGCAGGGTGGGCACTACAATACTACTGGGTGAAGGGCACTGTAGACTGGTACTTTTTGTTTCCTGGGCATCTATTAAAGTTAATGTACCCCTTGGCAAGGGTACTAGCCAATCAGATGCCAGGAAATAAAAGCCCATTTTCTAAAGCCAGATGGATTCTATCCGTCACCGTCACAGCTTATGATCAGGCTGGAGTAACTTTGCCTGGCCCAGTGAGAGCCCATTCCACCAGAGCAGTGGCCCTTCTGGGTGCATTCAGAGAAGCATCTCCAGCAGACTTATGCAGAGCGGCCACTTGATCATCCATTCGCACATTTACAAAATGTTCTGTGGCTGGAAGTGATGTCCTCGGCGGAGGCATCCTTTAGCCCCAGAGTACTTCAGGCAGTGATGGACCCTTAAGGGCATTTGACATTCTTCCCACCCGACATCTGGGGATGTACTGCTTTTATATCGTGATGAGTAGGAAGCCTGGAGACCAGCTTAGGAGAGAGAAATCGAAATTTAAATACCTGTAAATTTTCTTTTCTCTGACGGCTGGTCTCTGGGCTTGATTCCTCCCAGAATGTATGTAGTTGGCTGGCCTCATGACCATATATGCTTTAAAATTCTTGTTTCTTGTTTCCAAGTTCTTGTATTATTGCCACATTGGACTGCCTTAGGAAGAACTGAGGGAGACAGGAAGTGGAGGGCTGGATGTTCCTGCTGTAGAGGTCTGATTCCTGCCTACCTATCAGCATCAGGAGGTACAGCCCATGAGTAAGGAAGCCTGAGACCAGCCGTTAGAGAAAGAAAACGTACAGGTTTTTAAATTTCGATGTTGTGTCTGTGTTATCCATCCCACACCTGTCTACAGTGGCAGTCACCAGACAGCTTCAGGGAAGCTGTCAGACTAACATTAAGTACTCTGGAGTCCTGGATCTATTATAAACAAAGAAAAGTCTCACTGCACACCAGTTCAGGTCCTAGACTTTATTGGAACAGAGCTGGATATCATCCAAGGAAGGGTATGATTCCTGTGGACAGGGTTCAGAATTTCCTCGATTGGGCAAGTTCCTTTGTCTTCGCCAGCCCAGGCCAGCCAGACATTTCCTAAAACTTCTAGGCCACATGGCTTCCATGACAGATGTGGTACCAGATTTCGATGAGAGGACATCCAGTATCACCTAAGGGCTCACTGGTGCCAAAAGGGCATTCCTCTCAAAGCTAATTCCAGTTTCCAGAACCTTGCTTAGGCCCTAGACTGGTGGAAGGAAAGGACAATCTAAGAGAAGGGTTCTTTTCAGCAAAGGCAGCCCTCCAGAGTTCTTACCATGGATACCTCCTCCTAGGATGGTGAGCTCATCTAGAGGACCAGTCCATAAGTGGGATCTGGTTCTCACCGCAGCCTCAAGCTCCATATCAACCTTCTGGAACTCAGGGCTGTATACCTGGTAATCAAAGCCTTTGCTCCACAGCTAAGGGGCCACTCGGTCCAGATAAAACAGACAATACCACTGCCACGTCTCTACATCAATAAGCAGGGTGGCACAAGGTCTATCAGATTTTGTATGGAGGCCATAAAAATTAGGTCTCTGGCCTACTCCTTGGACAAGCACCTGTCTGCCATTCACCTCCCATTTAAGGACAATGTGTTGGCAGACTCTCTGAGTTGTATTAGTCAGGGCCACCACGAGTGGACCATAAACAGGCAAGTTCTGTGAACATTGTTTAGGAGGTGAGGCACCCCAGAGGTAGACCTCTTCGCTCCAACCTCAGCCATTAGCTCCTGCTCTATGGTTGCAGACTCTGCTCTTCTCACCTATGGTGAGGTAGGCAGGAAAACCAGCTACCAAGAAGACTGCTTCATACTGGATAGTCTCTTGCATGCAGTTTTGTTACAGCAAAGCTGGTAAACAGCCCTCCCCAGGGCCTCTAGGCCACTCCATTAGGGCACTACTACCACAGTGGCAGCTTCAGGGATATTCCTCGCTAGGCGTCTGCAAAGCAGCCACGTGGAAGACTGTACACACCTTCACAAAGCATTACCGCTTGGATGTGCAGTCCAGATCAGATGCCAAATTTGGCACAGCGGTGCTGCAGAGCCTCTTTCCAAGTACCGTCTCCCAACTGCAGTGCTTTGTAGTCAGCATCTGTCAAGCTATACTAAAGGACCCCGGGTGAAAAGAAAAATTGCTCACCGTAGTAATATGGTTTCTTCTGAGGTGTCCTTTAGTATGCTTGATCTCCCACTCATCCTCCCTACATAACCTGACTGAGGACGGCTCTGCATCCCTTTATCGTTGCCAGATTTCTTACTGTTTTGCCTCAAGCAGAGTTTTCATAGTTCTGGATGTTTTCTATTTTAATATTTTTTAGATAATTTTTATTCCTGTTGGGATAGTTCATTTTAAGGCCATGTTTTGCTCCTGCAGCTGAAATAATTCTGGTGCCCTCTAGGCTGATTGCAGGCAGCACACCCTCTTGCTCTCTCCTCATTGGCTAATTTCCCAAACTCATTATATGACTTACTTCAGGGCAGCTAGACCCAGCTGGCATTCTGCATCTGTCAAACATACTAAAGGACACCTTGGAAGAAACAGTATTACTACAGTGAGTAATCTTTTCTTACTTTCCAGCCTAATCATATTTGTGAGGCTGTTTAATGCTGCTCAGTGGTGCTGTGTGATACCTCTCCGTCTTTAGAGCCTGCAAGAGCTGATAGTCTAGCCTGCCTGAGCTAATCAGCAGTGGACTTGGGACTCCTTTTTAAGTTCACTGCATGCAGCAAACTTCTTGCTATAAGAGTGGCTCTTGAAGGGTGTGACAGTGCCTGTCCAATGCAGAGTGGTTACAAAGTGCGAGACAGTGCACACCAATTATCAGCCAGGCTGATTATGACACCTTTTTGCCTTAATGGGGAAATTTTGTCTAGTTGAAAAGAAAAAGTGGAACCAGTCATACTCAGCTTTTTCCTTTCATCTGTAGGACACCGCCAGCAGACAGCTAGCCCCCAAACAGTCAGGTGGCATGCTGGGAGCCCACCCAGCGTGCCAAATGCTCCTGTAAGGAAAAAAAAAGTCCTGCAATGTTTTTTTTGTTTGTTTTAACCTGTGAAAGAAAGAAAGCGGTCCCTTGCGGCCTGTCCAGCTCCTCCCCAACCCTTTCCACCCTCTGCGCACGCCTCCCACACCCCCACCCCATACTTACCTCTAGAGTCCGGTGATGATCTTCGTGGACCGGGAACACGCTCAGACTTTTCAAAGCTGGACCGCGAATCCGAAGAAATCCGTAAGCTGTATAATGGCATAAGGTTTTTCAACTTTTGTGTATATCTCAGGCATTTTGGAATTTTTGCACCAAATTTTCAACATGGGGTTATTGGGCCCTCCTCATAAATTCAGTCACTATCATGGCGTTATTCAGTCCCAAGGTGATTTCACGGTCACTGCACAGAATCCAACTTTCGGGATCGATAACAAAACGACAGTGCCGCTGTTCATGAAGGTGCTGTCAAAAATCCGATGTTGCAGATTTGGTGGAAAAATCCCAAAATGGATATTTTATTAGCGTGCATTGGGCTGTTCCCATGTATGCTCTTAACTTGTGAATTTGTAATAATTTCACTCCAGATTTTCAAAATTTGCATTTTCAACACCTCCTTATGAACAATACAGTTGTCATTTTACTTATCCTGGCTGAAATGTGTTTTCGACGTCCGCGCAGAATAGCGCAGTTGCAGTCGAAATCATTTTTCGGACCGTTTGAGAAAATGATGGAGACATTGTTCATGAGCAGAGGTCCTAAACTGCCTATGTTGAAAAAAGTTTGCTGCGAAAAGTCCATAAAATGACTGTATGTTACAAGCGTCGTTGCGCGGTTTCATGCACCTTTGTAACCCGCCAATTTGCTTTTCATGCCAGATTTTCAACACTGGCATTTTTTCTAACTCCTTA
Organism: Neoceratodus forsteri; assembly: GCA_016271365.2. Lineage (NCBI taxonomy): Eukaryota > Metazoa > Chordata > Ceratodontiformes > Ceratodontidae > Neoceratodus > Neoceratodus forsteri. The sequence continues at coordinate 552,883,910 of JADMNL010000023.1, read as the reverse complement.
TCAACAGTACAGCTGTCATTTCTCTCAGCCTGCCCAAAATGTGTTTCTGCACCTGTGGCCCACAATGGCGTGGTCGCTGTGGAAAATCAACTTTTGGGACAGATTAAGAAAATCACAGCGCCACTGTTCATGAGGGAGGTCCCAAAATGCCTATGTTGAAAATGTGGCTAAAAAGTCCCAAAAATAATTGGCTACGGATGTGTGTTGCTTGATTTCTATGCATGCTCATGACTTCACCAATTTTTAATATTTTCCTCCAGATTTTCAACGTTGCCATTTTTATGCCTCCTCACGAACAACACAGTTGTCATTTTCCACATCCTGCCCAAAATGTGTTTTCATCCCTGTGTTGCCAGATGGCATAGCCTGTGCAAAACCACCTTTCAGATAACAAACTGATTGTGCGCTCTTCATGAGGTGGGGTCACAAAAAGCCTATGTTGAAAATTTGGAGTAAAATACCAACAGATGTCTACAACACTAGGGTTTCCAACTGCAACACCCACCAGTAGAGACTGCCAGACATCAGGGGTGTGACTTGGGATCATTGGCTGTAATGCTCATGTCATTCCACCCCACCCTGCAGCCAGTGACAGGCATTGAGGTGTGCCTTGGAGTGTTCGCCCTAACGTTCACCTCATGCTCCTATACTGAACCATCTCAGCATATTTCCTTATGGAATGGGGTAAGTATAAGGCCCAAAGACCCCAAAGCACACACGGCACTCTCAGTATCTACAGGGTAGGGTGAGGCCCATTCTCCTGCTACTGCACCCGCCTCAGCGTATGTCCTTATGGAATGGGGTAAGTATAAGGCCCAAAGACCCCAAAGCACACCACAACACTTGTCAGTGTCTACAGGGTAGGAGGTGAGGTAAAATGGCGTGAGCGTTATAGCTGATGCCCCAAAGGCACACCTGGCACCTATCAGTCTCTGCAGGGTGGGGTGGGGTTGGTGTCAGTTCCATACTCACTGCCATTCCTGTTATCGTCCCTAACTCCTGCACTACCAATGCCAGTGCCAGCTAGACAACATTCTACATTGACAAATGCTTGTTCCTTCTGCCCCCTTGTTCTTTCCCTACCCTTGCTTTTAAATAAATAATTGTTTGAACACGATTTCTTTGTTGGGGATTGTTATTGTTGTTATGCTGTCGTTGCTTTGGGGAGGGACTGGTGGGCCAGGGTAACTGCATTGTTCCAGGGAGTAATAGCCCTGTGTATCAGTGTCCAGGTATCCCTCTATTGCTAGGCCAGGTGGAGGCACCACATCACTTTGAGGCCCAAGTACCCAGTGTAGCACAACATCGGCAACCTAGGTCACCCCACTCAAACAGCTGGGAGAGATGAACCCTGAGAGCTCAGGGGACCCTACAGGGTCCTTTATACCTACCTATTGCCCTAACTATATATATATATATATATATATATATATGTATATATATATATATATATATATATATATATGCAGTTCTCGTACTCTGCTTGTTTGATGATAGGGTGAGTTCTGTTGGTTTTACTGCGTCTGGCTTGAAGGTCTTGACAAAAAATAACATTTGTTAGCTAATGCCATAGAGCACTTTCTATAGCAGCAGTGTGTACATATATGTGTGCACGTGGGTGTGTTTGTGTGTATGTTTTCTCAGTGGTGAACATAAAACACAATTCACGCAGTTACGTCAACATTCACCCAGATAGATATCACTAAGATATGCAGACACACACACACACATTCATGAATACTTGCACCCATACTATAAATATACTCACAAAGACACAGATGCAGTCATACATATTCAGGGGCACTTTATTTTGCATGCATGTAGATTCAGACACTCACTGACAAGCAGTGATACATATGCAGAGCGAGATACACAGAGGTAGCATGGTCATTTTGTATGACAGAATGTATTCAGCAGTGACTAACATTATTCCACTGTGCCCCTCCCCATAGCCAGGGTTGGCAGTCTGGCATTGAAAACCCATACTGTATGAGTGCAGTTGGTTTTACCACACCAAAAGTCTGATTCTAAGTCGCAGTCAGGGATGGCATAAAATGAAGATTTTACACCTGCAATATTGTGCCTGCACCCAAACCTGTGTAGGGCCTGTGATTTTCTATTTTACAAAATCTTAAATATTTTTCTATTTTTCCCCAAACTGAGTAGAACTAAGTATGTTTTGCACTAAAAGTGTGTAGCATAATGGAGGTGGGTATACAAATGTGACATCAGTTGTGTTGGTAAATGTGGTGCACCCAGGTTTTTACATATGCAAAATTGACTCTTGAGTGGTGAATAAAATGTCAGACTCATTTTATTGTTTTTTCTATTTTCACAGAACAATGTTCCTACCTGTGATACTGAGTCACCCGCTGCAGTTGACTAAAGTCCCCGCACCTCACTGTGAGTGCAGCACAATGCAGTTGCCAGTGCAGATGTTTGTTGGTGCATGCAGGGATGCCTGTCGATTAAACTGTGTTTGCACTCACCAGTACCCCTTGCATGTACCCATAAATGTTGTACAGCATGGCAACATGCATCCAGTGCATATCATGATACACAAAGTTGTGTCACCAGGCTCATGGGCATCCGAATAAGATGAGTTTCCCAATCCACCCCTAAGCCCTCTCATCTCTGTCTTCCTGTTGGTCCTGTTGTCCACGCTGTACCCTTGTATGTTAACTCCTTGGTGGTCCAGTTTACCCACAGTCCTCTAGAGGGCAGAATCCTAGTAGTTCAGTGGTTGTCCCTCGCTAACCTCAGCATCCAGGTGTGGTCCACTGGTGCCCTCCCAAACTTTGCTGCCACCTGCACTCACGTGGCACACTGTAACTCCATTTTTAGCTGCTTGCATCAGTTGGTAATGGGTGGGCTTGCAACACTGTTTTTGTTGTTTTGTTTTCATTAATTTATTTATTTCCATTTTTTCCAGGAAGGTGGACTGGATCAAAAGATCAATTTTCAGCCATGCTTGGGGAAGGATACAAGAACTGGAATACAAATATTTCATAAAAACACAATAAATTACATTAAAGGCACAATAAGTAATATGACATACATGTGCCTGAAGAGTCACTGATGCCTAGTAAACAGTTCATACCATGCAATTTAAACTACATTCTCACAGTTGAATACAGAGGTTGACCATAAACTTTTGCTTAAACTTTGTTTAACACTGGGTATTTCCTGACAGATCGACAACCTGCAGTACTAGATGATTTACTACTTTAGGTCCATAATAAGAAAAGGATTTTTCTGGCTGGCCCAGTGGTGCTGAGGACTGAGGTGCTGGATGCCTTACCTCACGCTTACGCTGGCGACTCGTGTTTGGGAGCGAGCAGGGAAGGAGAAGGATTGAGCGTCCGGGCTGCTCTCCTTCTCTGGGGAGGGGTTGCCAGTGACCGCATCCTACTGGCCCCTAGTAGCAGCTGGGAGGCTGTGCACTGATGCTACAGCAAGGGAGGAGATGGGGCAGATGCTTGGAGTAGCAGCGTGCAGGCGCTGCAGCTTTCTCTCATGAGCGTCCATTGCACACAGGAAGGGTTGGTGCCCCTGTTCAGCATGGTTCATTGTGGCCAGCAAAGCGACCAAGAATTAGTCCCCAGATGTTGTCATAGGCTTTAGGTCTACACAACATATGACCAGCAAACCATTTATTGTTAGAACCTCCTGAGTCACAGTGGGAAATGGCACAAATGTGTGTTTTGTGCCTGCTATATTGCACCACCACCTGAACCTTGGATATACAGACAACCATATATGGCAGCTGGAGAAGTCCCCTCCCAGATGAATATAGCATAGTGCAAATTGCCAGTGCAGATGTTTTTGGATGCATGGGAGGTTGTTGGTGGTACAAACTGTGTTTTGTGCCTACACATATCTCTGGCTTGCACTCATTGCATATTGTGATGCCTCATTTTAATACCTGTCCTGTAGGAGACGTTCCAGTATATCACCTAAACACAACTTGGAGCCTTACAAGCTCTTGGTAGTATCAGACATCTCAAGCATGATAGCAGTGTGTGCCAAGGAGCCAGGAATGCCAAGGAGAGCTATAGTATGGTTCTTGTGGCCACCATGAACACTCTATCACCCTCATCCCCATCCCACCACAGCTCACCACAGTACTATGATGAGCTGAGGTGTTTAAAGACCACGGGACTGAGGTTGCAGGACTTTGGCAGAGATCCAGATCAGCGGATGACAAGTTGGTGCTAAGGACTTAATTATCAGCAGGCAATCACCCTGAAAAGACGGAGTTCCTGTCAAGCATGATTGCAGAAGGGAAAAGTCATCAAAGCTCAACTGTTTTGCACCATAGACAGATTGATTAATCCTCCATATGTGGTCTGAAATAATATTTTCCACAGAAAACTGCAAGGAGTTTAATTGATTTTCAATGACAAGGTGTCCTGATTACGCACTGGGATCACCTCAAATGGCCTGTCATGAGAAGGCAGTACATTATCATTGATGGGCCTTAGTAATCTGCCATTCTGTGAGGATTTCTCCCAATTAGGAGGAGGCGGTGCTCTGTGTTATCTCTGGGCTGCACCTCTCCGGCTGCATATTGGACCCTGGTCCAACCTGGTTGCTTGCTGGCTGCCAGGAGACTGGTTCTAATTATCATTGAGATTTTCATGTGGTCCCTGTGAGAGAGTTTTTTTTTGCTACTGCCCTGAAAACGGAGGTGACTCTCAGGACCCCTCCTTACCCAGAGAAGTGGAAGGAAAGGATGTGGAGGTTAGCCAAGGAGGTGACCTCAGTGGGGAAAGCAGTGGACCCCAGAGGAGGAGGAAGCGAATCCTGGTGGGGACTCCATCAAGAGGGATCCAGCTAGGAACACAGGAGGGAGAGGACAGGGAGGTGAGGTGCCTACCAGGTGCCACGGCATGGAGGGATGGAAGGAAGATACTGGGGATCACTGGGAAGGCAAGACAGGAGGGTGAGCTGGATGTCATTATCCACCCTAGGTACTAATGACTTGGCAAATGGGGAGCCAAAGGAAGTTCAGGAAGAGTTTAGGAAACTGGGAGGGTCTCAAGCAAGTAGCTACTTCTGTCACTTTCTCAGAAGTACTACCTGTGAGAGGCAAGGGAGAGCATAGGAGTGCATGCACCAGGAACTTTAACTCATGGTTGAAGAACTGGTGCTGTGAGGAAGGTTTGGATTCATTGGTGACTGGGGACCCACCTGGAGGATGGAGGTTTGTTCAAGCCTGACGCACTGCATCCATCCTGAGAGAATCCAAGTACTCAATGATAAGTTTAAATGCTACATTGACAAGCATTTAAACTAGCAAAGGGGTGGCAGGCCAGCAAGGAGGGTACTCTACTTGCTCGCCCCCACAGCTAGCAGGAACCAGTGAACCAGAGGAGTGGCTATCTCTGCAAAGCGGTGTCAAAGATGGAGATTAGTGTCCAAAAGGTGGATAAGCAGAAAGGGCAAAATTCAGCAGAAGGGCAGACAGCAAGGAGAACCAGGGATAAATGACAACCAAGGAAGGGCTGGAGTAGAACAGTGAAGCAGACTAGGAGGTCAAATCATGGAAAGCCATGTGTGCAAATGCCAGAGCCTAGCAACAAGATGGAAGATCTGGAGGCTGTCATGGTACAGTCAGACCTGGACATTGTGGCCATCGCTGAAACCTGGTGTAATGATAACCATGACTGGGAGATGGCCATACCTGGCTACAACATATTCAGAAGAGACAGGCAGGCAGGAAGGGAGGAGGAGTGGCACTGTATGTGAAAAATGACATAAGGGCCACAGAGATCCAGGAGGAACAAAATGGGGAGAGATACTGTGGGTTAAGCTAGAAAGGAAAATGGGGCCAGCCATCCGACAGGTGTGGTCTATAGACCACCAGCCCAGGAGGAAGAAACAGATAGGGAGTTGATGCTAGCCATCCAAAGGATGGCAGACAAGGGTGAGGTAGTACTTGGTTGAGACTTCAATATTCCAGGCGTGGACTGGAGCATCCCAGCAGCAGCATCAACTAGGAGCAGATTTATCCTGGACTCCCTTCAGGGTGCCTTCCTCAAGCACTGGTCATGGAACCAACCTCGGCAGAAGGCAATACTGGACCTTCTGCTCACAAACAGGGACAGTGTGATGGGGTAACAGTGGGGAGCACCTGGGTAACAGTGACCACAGTCATTGTGGTTTGAAATCGCAGAAATAGCAGAACCAAACCACACAAAAACACGTATCCTGGATTTTAGGGGGCAGACTTTGGGAAAATGGGGAAATACTTGAAAGAGGCATTAAGGGAATGGGACAGGAATCAGGGGTTGAGGAACAGTGGGCAGTATTTAAAATGGGGATTATAAGAACAACAGAATTATACATTAAGCAGGTTAGCAAGAGGAAAGGAAGAGGAGACCATTATGGTTTTCCAAAGAGGTAGCAAAGAAAGTGAAAGCCAAAAAGATAGCATTCAGGCAATACAAAAGACACAGGCAGAAGGGGATAGGAGAAGTACCAGGAGAAACAAAGGGAGGCAGGGAAGTCAGTAAGGGAAGCCAAAGCTCAGACAGAAGAACACATTGCAAAATCAGTGGTTAAAGGGACAAAACCTTTACAGGTACATAAGTGAAAAAGAAAGACAAAGGGAGGATAGTGAGACTGAAGGGGAGGATGGGAGTCACGTGGAGGATGACAACAGTAAAGCTGACATATTGAACAGGTATTTCTGCTCAGTCTTTACTGAGGAAAGAGGGGTAATGGGTCTGAAGGGGTACAAGGGGTGAGAATGGTGCAGAAATGGACACAAGTACCTTTACACAAGAAAGGGTCCTGAAGGAACTGGAAGTAATAAGGGTTGATAAAGCAATGGGGCCAGATGGGGTGCACCCAGGGTCCTTAAAGAACTAAGAGAGGTGGTGGCTGAACCTCTGGCTATCCTGTTTAGCCAATCACTGGAAACAGGGAAGGTACCCAAAGACTGGAGGACAGCAGATGTAGTCCCCTTATACAAAAGCGGGAACAAGAGGAAGCAGGGAACTACAGACCAGTCAGCCTCACCTCGGTAGTGGGAAAGATCATGGAAGCACTTCTGAAGGAGAGATTGGTGGAACATCTGGTTGTCAATGGACTACAGGACCCAAGGCAGCATGGTTTCACCAGGGGGAGGTCATGTCAGACCAATCTCATTGAATTTTTGACTGGGTGACTAGGGAGTGGATCAGGGAGGGCAGTGGACATGGCCTATCTGGACTTCAGCAAGGCCTTTGACACTGTGCCACATAGAAGACTATTACACAAACTGGGAATATGGGTGTGGGCAGGACAGTAGTGGTGGGTAGGTAACTGGCTGGGTGGCAGGACACAGAGGGTGGTGGTAAATGGCTGTCACTCCACAGAGGGAAGAGTGACCAGTGGGTACCACAGGGATCAGTGCTGGGACCGGTCCTATTCAACATCTTCATCAGTGACATTGTGCAGGATCTAGAAGGCAGAATTTCACTGTTCGCTGATGACACAAAGCTCTGTAACAGAGTAGACACACCAGAGGTGTGAGACAGAATGAGAAGGACCTGCAGAAACTTGAAGAATGGTCAAGGGTTTGGCAGTTGAAATTCAATGCCAAGAAGTGCAAGATAATGCATATGGGGCACAAAAACCCTGGCACAATATATCAGCTGGGGTGAGGATATAGCATGCACCAAGCAGGAAAGGGATCTTGGGGTTGTCATCTCTGATGACCTCAAGGTAGGGAAACAGTGTGACAAGGCATCAGGTAAAGCAAATAGGATGCTGGGATGTATAGGCAGGGGCATCACCAGCAGGAAAAGGGAGGTCATAATTCTGCTATACAAGACACTAGTGAGGCCCCACCTGAGTACAGTGTACAGTTCTGGAGACCATACCCACGTAAGGACATAGGGTAGAGAAGGTTCAGAGGAGGGCAACAAAGATGGTGCATGGATTGCATCACAAGTCCTATGAAGACAGGTTGAAGGAACTGAACATGTACTCCTGGGAGGAGGAGGAGGAGAGGGGATATGATAGAGACATACAAGTATCTTACAGGGAGAAACAGAGTGCAGGAAAACACTATTTTAAGCGAAAAAGATGTTCCAGGACTAGAGGGCATGGGATGAAGTTGGAGGGAGGACGATTCAGAGGAAACATGAGAAAATTTCTTCACAGAACGGGTGGTGGACAAGTGGAACACCCTGCCAGAGGAAGTGGTGGAGCTGAAACAATCACGGGATTTAAGAATGCATGGGATAGACATAAAGGAATTCTAGAGGTCAGGGGTAAGGAAACAGACTTCTAGGAAAACAAACTGAACTTACAAGCTCAAATGGGAGACTGGGTGGCCATAGGCCTTATCTGCCGACACTGTCTATGTATCTATGTATCCTTACAGTCAGTTTGGGACCCCAGTAGTCTTGTGAATTACAGATCTTTCTTGAACTTTCTCTTTCTATGGAATGTTGTCGAGAAGGTGGTGGCGTATGCAGCTTGAGGTCGCCTGGAAAATTTATCATGTGAGCCCTCCAGTCAAAATTTAAACCTACCACAGTATTGAAACTGCTTTCATCAAGGTGTTCTATATCTCTTCATTGCAAGGGACAGAGCACACTAGTCTACCTTGGTCCCTCTTTATCTCTTGTCATCATTTAACACGTTGAATCGTGGCATGCTGTTTGATCACCAGAGGCACTATATGGGACTTACTGGCCCTGTTGTATGGTGATTTGAGTCCTATCTGTCAGGAAGGGCACAGCAGGTTTTTCTAGGGAATTCCAGCTCTGAGACTTCTGTGCTCGACTGCAGTGTGCCTTAATGCGTAATCTTTACATTCTTGTTGTTCACCATGTACATGTTACCGCAGGGTGAGATCATAAGAAACATAGAAACATAGAATTTGACGGCAGATAAGGACCGCTGGCCCACCCAGTCTGCCCATTTCCTTACCTGTTGGATAAGCTGCAGATCCTAGTTAACCAGCAGCCTACTTCTTCCTACCCCACCCCCAGAACTGCCTTATGACTATCCCATGCATGCTTGAATTCCACCACTGATTTTGACTCCACAACCTTCTCCGGAAGGCGCTCCATGCATCCACAACCCTCTGTGAAAAAATGCTCCTTAAATTACCTCTGAGCCGCCCCCCTCTATCTTCAAATTGTGCCCTCTTGTTCTTGCACCTCTTTTTTTTGAAAGATGCTACCCTCTTGGACTTTGTTGATTCCCTTGAGGTACTTGAAAGTTTCTATCATGTTCCCCTCACCCTCCTTTCCTCGAGGCTATACATATTAAGCTCCTTAAGTCTCTCTTCATATGTCTTCCGGTGCAGACCCTGCACCATTTTAGTTGCCCTCCTCTGGACAGCTTCCATCCTGTCTATGTCTTTGCGGAGATTGGGTCTCCAGAACTGCACACAGTACTCCAGATGGGGTCTCACCAGCTGTCTGTACAGAGGGATAATAACTTCCTGTTTTCTACTCGGTGATGCCTCTTCCTATGCATCCCAGTATCCCCCAGCCCTCCTTGCTGCCCTCTCACATTGCTTGCCCATCTTTAGGTCATCTGATATGACTACCCCTAGGTCCCTCTCCATTTTTGTTGTTGCTAGTATCTCACCCCCATTGTGTACTCTTCCCCTGGTTTTTGTTTCCCAGGTGCATTACCTTGCACTTCTTAGCATTGAATCTAAGCTGCCATACATTTGACCATTCCTCTAACCTTGCCAAGTCCCTTCTCATCCTTTCCACCCCACCCTGTGCATCAACTCTGTTGCAGATCTTAGTGTCATCTACAAAGAGACATACTTTTTCCTTCCAGTCCTTCTGCAATGTCGCTTATAAAGACATTGAAGAGGACTGCTCCTAATACTGAACCCACGGTACCCACTAGTAACCCTCCTTTCTTAGAAAGTATGATGTTAGGTTTCATTGTTATGCTGATGAGACTCAATTGTACCTGTCTTGTGTACCTGATGGGAGTAATTTGGGTTCTGCGCTGCACCATTTCATTCATGAAATCAGCTACTGCATGGCCTCAAAATGGTTGAGCCTTAACTCCAGGTAAGACTGAAGTGATGACTGGTTCCCATGGGTTGGCTATGATAGGTGGAGATGTCTCATTGCCGTCAATGAATGGAAGCTTTATGTGATAACAGTGAAATCCTAAAGGCGATCGCCGATATCAGAAGTCAAGAGTGCTGAAGACATTTTCAGCACTCTGACACCCTGGCACACAGCAAAACGGCGCCGGGACTTAGATTTAATGTTTTCTGTGGGGTTGCGCCTCCACCCCCTCACCTCTTCTAAAGGATTCTCAACTCCAGGGGGTGCATGTCGAGAGGGGTGAAAATATAAAAAAATAAAAGGTTTGGGCAGGGCACAATAAAATGCAGCAGCACCACAGACCTGAACCCCTTACCTTGCCGACCAAGGCCAGCAACCCACCCACCTTGCCACGGGTCAGCTTGGCAACCACCACAGCACAACCCCTCATCCCCTCTCTGTACGTGTTGCCCTCCAGATGCTTATGTATAGCAACATCCTGTCGCTATACTCTCCGACCCCATCCGCCGCCCTACCCTACCAATGCCATGAAGGATTCGCGGGAGCGGTTGCCATTATTGTCTCGCCCTTTCCCAGCGCCTCATCATGGGATACCATGAAGGAATCTCTTTGGTGCTGTGGATACAGTTAAGAATCTTAGGGTCACTGTGGACTGCAGGCTGACACCGGAACATCAGATGCTGGCTGAAGTTTGCATGGCTTTTCAATCTGCACAATATTGCCAAGATAAAACCATATCTTGTTCCTGGGGCTTAGTTATGATCATCCATGCTTTTTGAAACATTGAGATGGGAGTACAGCAAACCTCTTTACCTAGGGTTATCTGGGGTACTGCACATCACCTGCAGTTAGACCACAATTCTGCAGCCTGGCTGGTTGCTGGAAGATAGTGTAAGGAGTATATCATGATCACATGGGTTCTGTGCATTCTGTACTGGCTGCTATCTGGTGGCTCATCAGTTTCAAGATATGCTCGTTAACATGTGGGTCCTGCTTACCTTAAAGAGCTCCTGTCTCTTTATGTACCTATAAGTCCTCTCTGCTCCACTTAAATGGTCTTGTTAGCAGTGCCAGGATCCTAGCTAAAGTTTTCAGTGGAAGAGCATTTGGTATGGCTGCACTGTCTCTCTGGAACTCTTTACCACCCAACATTGGTTCTCCCACTTAGTGGAGGCTTTCAAGGAGCACTTAAAGCTTACCTGTTTAATCTGGCCTACTGCTTTACTTAATGATAATTATATATTATTTATTGATTTATTAATAATACAGTACATATTGTGTTTAAGTTGGTTATATGTTTTCCTGTACTATGCCCTGAGTCCTTTGAAAGGACAACTTATAAATAAATTCTGCCTTGCCTTGCCACAAAGCCAGACACATGGCCTTTCAGCTGGACCCTGTTGGTTGTGTGGTCCTCCAACCACCCATTTGTTAAGTTCTTGCTGGTTCAGTTAACTCCATATCCCTCAAAGGACAGGATCCCAAGTAGAACAGTACCCCCCACCTCAGTGTCCAGCTGTCCCTGGTGGTCCACTGATCCATGCCTCTAACAACAAATTGCTATTGTATGGTCATCTTTTGTCCATGACAACAGCAACACTGATTAAAATCAAATCTGACTTTTTAAAACACCACTTAAGAGTCAATATTTTATATAAAATACCTGTTGACACCACATTGCAAACCCACTTGATGCCAAATATGTGCAAAACTTCTGTTTTGCACCACATTTTAGTGCAGAACAGGCTAATTTGCATTCAGCGTTGGGAAAACAATAAATTTCAAAGGTTTTGTAAATGAAATTGCCCATTTTGAAAATGGAAATGGCACTCCCCGCCTCAGCCCTTTACAACACCATTTTCCCTCTGGGTCATTTGCATTGTGGTCCTTATTGCCTTTCCCACAGACTGAGTACTGGATTAATGGGGCAATGGTTGAGCACTCTAGGGGGAATGGGATCTTGGGGTGAACTAGCAACATCTTGAGGTTCTCCTCTCAATATAGTGAGGCATATAGTAAGACCAATAGGATGCTTGTTAGGATGCATTAAGTGGGGCTTGAAGTGCCGGAGGAAGGCAGTAATTATACTACTCTATAGTTTGTTGGTTAAGCAGCACCTGAGGTACTGTGTGCAGTTACAGAGGTCACATCTAAAAAGGATTAGGATAGGTTTGAAATGATACAGAGGAGGGTAACAAAAATAATTCAAGTTCAGCAGGAGAGTCCTATAAAGAGAGAGATTGTTAAACCTCAACCTGTACTTCCTGTAGGCCAAAAGGAGAAGAGGGTATATAATTGAAATATTTAAAATACATACAGGGATACAACAGGGTGGATCAGTTTCATATCATAGTGGTGATCGCGAAAAGTCCGAATCCATTAAGCGAAAGTGTACATCGCTGAAATCCATTTTGTACGATGCACCCTCTCAGCACAGACAACAACGGCCCCTAGACCTATGGTCCTTATTGTTAATGTGGGGGTTGCACTTCTCATGCCCTGCATCCCCTACTTAAGGATTCTCAACTCCGGGTGCATGTCGGGATGTGTGTGGAAAACTTTAAAAATACATGCCGCCTGCCGGCAAAAAAAAAAAATGCACCGCACGGACCTGAACCCTGTACCTCCCAGCTGACCGCCTCCCCAACACACTAGTGGATCAGCTCAGCACCTGCCCGCCACACTCCCTCCCACATTCCATCCCTCCTGCCTCTCCCCCAGCACGCGATACCCGCTACTTCCTGTTGCAGTATTCACCCACTCCAGTGTCCAGTCACCCCCTGCTTGATAGCCGTGAACACAGGTGCCATAATTGAGTCGTTATTTTTGTTGGCGCCCAGCTCGTCGCCTTGTTCACTGGATACGGGTGGATCAGTCAGAGATGTTCTAACTGAAAGACAATTCCACCATCAGGGGACGCAATCTCAAGCTCGTGAGGGGAAATTGAAGGAGGACATTATGAAACATTTTTCACAAAGCAGGTGATAGACAAATGGAATACTGTACTCTGCTTAGCAGTGTGGTCAGTACAGAGTTCATTACTAGGTTCATAGTTAAGTAGGATAGCTGTAAGGGGATTATTGGGAGAGTGCAAATGGAAAGGAGGCTCCAGGGAGGTGAGAGCTAGTGCTGTTTACAGTAAAGTAGGGTCTCAGGGCAGACTTGATGGTCTTTGTGTCTTTTTCTGTCCTTACTTTCTGTGTTTCTATTCTACTGTACCATACATTTAAAAACAATCCTTTTTGTTTTCATGAATTTTAGTGTTTGTGAAAGGTGCTGGATTGACAGCGCTGGAACCTAAAGTCATCCATTTATCCACATGACAGGTGCAACATGGGCAATCCCTGTACAAGTTCCCTTGCATTGTCCCACTAAAGTGCCTCACCCTGCCATGGAGAGACTACCACGTACAATAGATAAGAGGGTAATTCAGACTCCATGCCTGTTAAGTCCTTGGCCTCTCATTTGAGACTACCAAGAAGGGTGCCAATTAGTGGCAGTTGTATTAGTGGTTTGGCACCACAACTCATTTCATATAGGTAACTGAACAGCCTTCAGGTGATAATGGCTTTCAACCACTACTGAGCTGTACCGATTTGAACCTGTGGCTTATAGGTGAAAGGCTCCTTAACCCACTACCAATCCACTGAGCCAACCAGTTCCCCTGAAAACAATTAAGCTTTGAAATACATGCACATGATTAAACATAGTACTATGATCTGATAATACATGTGACTCTTTGAATTTATTGAGGATTAGACAGTGACAATGATGAGTCCCTGAGCAGCAGGTAAACCAATCTGTGGAATCATTTTTATGCAGATTATATTTATTAGTGTTCATCAAAATGATAGACAGCAATTAGATATTGAGACTACAATGGGTAGCCAAAATTTTAGAATCATTGCCAAAACGTAATTCTGTGCAACTGCACGCCATTCCATGCCACAGGTACAGAAACACGTTTTGGCCAGGATTTGAAAATGACAGCTGTGACATTCATGAGGTGGGGTAATAAGAAGGCAACGTTGAAATCCTGAATACAGGCACTCCACATGCAAAAAATGACGGAGGAGACCCAGGCAGAATCTTAAAGAATATGTTTACTAAAAATGGATAAAACAGTAAGATAAAATACAGAACAAATATCAAAGAGCATCACAATCATATAAATGAAAAACAAGGAAAACTACAGAACAAACTTCCTACGAAATACATTTAGATCTTTTCTATCTAATGTATTACCTCTGTAAGTGCAGTTAAATTAAGAGAACTGTGTCTCTAGAGTCCCAAAATGATATGACATTAATTTCAGGCTAAGTATTAGTTTAAACTGTGTCTCCACACCCCTTCTGTGAGTCATCTAGCTCCTCCTTTTAGAATAAAAAAATACAAACATGATGTCCTATCTGGAGGTATATTAAATAAGGTGACATCAGCAAAAACTAATTTCCCAAATTATGAGTTTTTCATCAGCCGGTTCCTTTGAGGTTTACAACCCTGCAGTCCGTCACCTAGGTATGATATAGCCAACAGGAATCAGCTAAATGATGTCCTGTCCTGTAATAAAGGTATATTTAGTTTCTCAACTTCAAAAGCATGAGGTCATAAAAGACCATAAAATGCAATTTCTCAAGGAAATTAATCACATTACAGAGATCTTCTGGTCAGTGTAATATATCCTGTAGCTTCACTGAAACCTGGGGCGCCATGGAAGCACAGGCTGCCTAATGTAAGACAATCACATACTATATTTTTATTTTACAAATATCATACAATAATCATAACCAGCTGGGCAAGCGCACAGTGATTATATACTTTTATATGGAACATTTTAACTGGTACTAACGGGTGCCAGGGACATCTGAACGAGGCAAAATAAAAAGGCAGAGAATTTTAACAATGTTGAATCCTTCTAGCGAAATACCCTCCGAGTTAGAGTGAGCCAATACTAGAGCCGCCACGTGGCGCCTGCCATTTATAGTCAACTTTAAGCAAATACATACTGCAGTGTAATAAGATTTTTGAAGTAAATGTAGTTATAGATATACTTACTGTTACTTCTAAGAAGACCCATAGATCTAAGGTAAAACAAGAGGCAACTTGGATAAATAGCTGAATCAAATTAAAAACAATGCCAAGCCTCAGCCCAGTTCGGGTCCCTTTGCCAGTCTGTTAACCTAATAGTGAGAATAGGAAACGAAAAGTCAATTTATTAATTTGAAATCCACCTTCAGGTAGTCTTGTCTTCCAACTCCTCTCCTCTCTGAGCTGGTTCTGCCGCAAATTCCTTTCAAGTGCCTACACCTTTTGACTGGCTTCAGTTGGATCTGTGTATTAATCGTCTGGCCTCCATAGTGAATGTGGGCGTGCTGGCATCAAATGAGCAATAAGACGACAGGGTGTGCAATGAACAGATATTACTGCACACCCAGAGGGTAGTGAGGCTGAGTGCCTTCAGCCACTTGAAGTGTGGTAATATTTGTTCAGTGCACACCCTGGAGTATCTTATTGCGCTTATAAAATGGGCTACACATTTTTAAACTTTTTTCCAGTTAGAAAACAATCATGTTTATATGTAGAAAACAGATCTGATTATGAAAATTTATGATAAAGTAGTCTTTCTGCCTGTTAGAAGATGATGTCACTGTGGAGGTGCTGAACAAAGCTTATCCTTTACAGGCAGCAGTAGAATTAGTTTCACGATGTTTCGAGTGATGATGGATCAGTGCCCCCAGTGTATTATTGGTGTAGAGTTTTTCCTGACTGGGACAGAGCTCCAGCTTCTATCATGGGACAGGAGAGAGAGAGACTTGACCAATTGACAGTGTACTGTAGAGAGAAGAGCGAGAGTTCAGCGTGAGTACGATCTTTCAGGCAGTGCAAAACTACTGAATCTGATCTAAAAGGAAAATGGTAGGAGGAATTGTGTTTGACAGTGTTGTTTAAATACATGCGGTGGGTAAACACATATGAAGGCGGGCAATATCAGCAATGGGAAAGTAGGCAGGAGGCGTGCTGTGAGGCATCAACACAATCGGCAGCAGAAAATATAGACAGAGGCCCAGATATTCAAAAGAGTTGAGCCATGCGCAATAGGGTTGCGCCATGAAGTCCAAAATGCACCATTCTGCGATATTCAGCAGGAAGCAGTTGCACTTCGAAATCATGCTGAGCAACAGCGCAATGATAATGAAGGCATGCGAATCAAAGGGGAGGAACCATGCATAAACTGCACAGCCTGATATTCAGCCCGGCTGCAGAGTTATTCAGGCGCAACCCCTACCTCGCGCCTGCACAAAGTTGAGCGAAAAGGAACAAGCCGAGGGCTACCACAGGTGAGCTGCCGCATTGCAGCGCGCAACACAGCAGCTGCCACCTGTGGGTGGTCCTTGACCTGTTCCTGCAGCATTCTGGCGGCGCCCATGCCCTGATCGCGGGCAGAAATGTACCCCCACGCCCCTCGAGTAGCCTGATCGGGCAGAAATGCCCCCCTGAGTAGTCTGACTGCTGGCAGTAGCACCTCACCCCCACCTCCCGAGTAGCCCGATCGCAGGTGCAATGTACCCCACCCCTAGTAGCTCGACAAGGGCATCGGACCTCACCCGCAAAGTCAATATCCCTGGTGGTCCAGTGGACCACGCAGTAGCCAATCGCGGGCAGCATTCCTCACCCACCCCAAGTCCGAAGCCCTGGTGATCTAGTGGCCCCCACCCCACCCGCCCATGGAGCCCCACCACCCGCTCCCTCCCGTCAGCGGTGGGCGGCAGCACCTCACCCACCTGCCACCCCCCGCCCACTGACTGACAGTTGTGGCTGCACGCCCATTGGTTCAGAGATGAGCCAATGGGCGTGCAGCCCATATTTTCTGCCCGCGATCGGGCTACTGGGGATTGGTCATTTCGCCGCTGATCGTATACCGCGGTCCACTGACCACCAGGGATTGGAGCTCTTCATTGTCCCTCACGGGATGTCCCATGATCGGGCTGCAGGGGCGCAGTCCTCGACGGCTGCTGCCTGGCAGGGCGCCAGGCGCAAGTCACTGGGGATCGGCGCACCTGCATGCTAATGGCATGCAAATGGGGCTGTAATCAGATGCAAATGGCCCCGTGTGCCTTGCATAAATTATGGCCCCATTTGCATGTCACCTTTGAATATCGCAGGTGCTGTGCATGGCGCAATGGAACTTGCGCCACCGCAGCTCAATGCTCCATTCTGACCACTTGTGCTGGCGCAGTGGAACTGCGCCATGCACTAAGTGGCCAGGGGCGATATTCAAGCATTTGGCCATAGCGCAACTCCGCTTGAATATCGCCTGGCCACACCCCGCCAAGTAACTATTTTGAGCGCGAGGCTTGCGCCACAAATGGCGCAGTTTGAATATCTGGCCACAGTTTCTAAATATATATCTTTTTCAACATTTCACTGCCAAATAATTGTAGGCTAATATCTCTTTTTAAAATGTGCTAGCAGTGTTTTCTCTCCATGTTTTGTGCACGACTACTTCATCCGAAGATTTGCTCGTGTGAAGGAAAAAATAACGGCATTATAAAATGTAGTGTTTTAATAGCACACTGATTTCCAGTTTTACTACTCACTGTTGTTGTTTTCTCGAACTTGCTTTTACCTGTGCATTGAACGGATCTGATGCACAGGTAACAACCAATCAGAAAACATGATTTTCTCTTCCCATTTTGTAATAGTGAATGAACCACGGCGAGACTACCAAGCCTAGCTTGAACTCTGTTAAACTTCTTTGGTGGATGCATGTGGCAGATGGTAGATTCGGAAAGATGTGCAGCGTAGCCCCTCGGTAATTTAAATTTTGAGAATCCTGGGCTGCCTGCAGAAATGAATCCCTGATGGAGACTTGTGGTAACCAAAGAACAGACCTGGGAGATTCGATTGCCCAG
Source organism: Neoceratodus forsteri (assembly GCA_016271365.2). Lineage (NCBI taxonomy): Eukaryota > Metazoa > Chordata > Ceratodontiformes > Ceratodontidae > Neoceratodus > Neoceratodus forsteri. The sequence continues at coordinate 552,865,954 of JADMNL010000023.1, read as the reverse complement.
AAGTGGCTCAAGGAGAAATCCTGTATGCACGAATAATTTGCAGTGCCATAGCTGCCCCATCTGTAAGGTTGAGGGCTCCAGGTAGCCAGTCCAATAAAACGCGATGTAGGTCAGAGCCCTTAGGCGTGTTCTGGGGTTGCCCAATCCCCCGGCTCATGCACCTCCCCACCAAGCACACTGTATGTCCGATGGGGGTGCCCAGCCCCGTCGGCTCCACTGCCCCAAACAAACTTCCAGGTGTGACGCTGGGAGCCCACCCCAGCATGGCAAAAGTCCTCGATCGCCATGTGCTCCCCACTGCACACTGTATGGCTAACGGAGGTGCCCAATCCCCGCTGGCTCCACTGCCCCCAAACAAACTTCCAGGTGCCATGCTGAGCCCACCCCAGAGTGGCAAAAGTCCTGAGTTGTCTTTGTTAAAAACCTGTAACAAAAAAAGCAGTCCCTCGTTGACTCTTTTGCCCCCCACCCAACCTCGCCCACCCTCTGCGTACCTCACATCCCCACCACCCCTCACCCCATACTTGCCTCTGGAGTCGGTGTGACAATCTTCAGTGGACTGGGAACACGCTCTGCACTCTTCAAAGCCGACCGTGAACTAAAGAAATTCTGGTATGCTGTATAATGGCATAAATAGGGTTTTTCAACTATGGTGCATATCTCAGTAATATTTTGAATTTTTGCACCAAATTTCCAAAATGGGGTTATTGGGACCCCATATCATGAATTCAGTGACTGTCATCTGGTTATTCGGTCCCGAAAGGTGATTTCAGCGGTCACTGCGTGGAATCACCTTCGGGACCAATTAAGCGGTAAACGAGTGTCACTGTTCATGAGTGGGCTCTCAAAAGCCTAGATTGCAAACTTGGTGAAAATTCCTAACAACTGTGCTTTTGAGTTACAAGTAGTTTCACACACACTAGAAGTTCGCAAAATTTTAATATTTTCACTCCAGATTTTAAACATTGGCATTTTCATACCTCCTTGTGAACAGTACAGCTCTCATTTTTCACATCCTGGCTGAAATGTGTTTTCGCACTTCAGCGCAGAATAGTCGGTCGCCGTGGGAAATCAGTGTTTGGGACAAATTAAGAAAATCACAGTAACACTGTTCCTGAGCAGAGGTCCCAAAATGCCTATATTGAAAATCTGGTGCAAAGATATCCCAAATAATTGCGTTATGGGTTGCGTTGTGCAATTTCTACGTATGCTCATGACCTCACCATTTTGTTTTATATTTTCACTCCAGATTTTCAACATTACCATTTTTTACACCTCCTCATGAACAGTGCGGCTGTCATTTTCACATTGTGTTCAAAATGTGTTTCGCACCTGTGGTGCCAAATTACACAGTCACTGTGCAAAATCACCTTTTGGTTAACAAACTGATAGTGTCACTGTTCATGCAGTGGGGTCACAAAAGCCGATGTTGAAAACTTGAATTAAATATACAAAAACGCCCAGGGAATTAGGGTTTCTGACCATAACGCTACCTGGCAAGGACTGACAGGCTTCAGGGGTGTGACTTGGGACTGTCGACAGTAATGCTCATGGCATTCCACCCCACCCCCACCCTGCAGCCAGTGGCAGGCATCGAGGTGCACCTTGGACTCTTTGGCCCCAGAGTTCACCCCATTCTCCTGTACTGCCCCATTTCAGTGTATTTCCTTATGGAATGAGGTGATGTAAAGCCCAAACACCCAAGGCACAACTCGACACTTGTGTCTGCAGGGTAGGGTGAGGTGAAATGTCGTGACCGTTATGGCGACAACCCAAAGGCACACCTTAATGCCTGTCCATCTCTGCAGGGTGGGGTGGAGTTGGCATCAGTTCAGTACATCACTGCCATTTCTATACTGCATCTGTCTAACTCCTGCGCTTCCACTGCTAATGCCAGCAAGCAAACATTTGGCATTGACATTGTTGTTTCAGTTGCTTAGTTGGTTCTCCCTACGTTAGTGTTCCATTTCAGTATAAATAATATGTAGGGGAGTGCAACTTTTACTGTATAATGTACCCTCCTTTTGTTTTCTTTAATCTTGGTTGAAGCCCTTTTACATTCAGGCTTAGTTGTTCAAATTTGTATTTATTTATTTATTTATTGAGTTCTTGGATAACAACTGTGAGCGGATGCTCTTTTGTAGGTTTCACGTGAGTTGAACAGAAAATAGCAGAGAACAACAATTTATACATTTACAGAGATGGTACAGTAAGTTTCAGAAAGGTTCACACAAGTAGGCACTGCTGAGGCATTGTACAGTGTATGCTTGTGTCTGTGAGTTGAACACCCTGAAGAAGATAGACACAGAGAAGGTAACAGTCAAAGGTGACATAGTGGATGAATGGGGAGGGAGGGTGTGCCATGAAATGGGGGGCGGGGGTGGGGATCAGTGAAGTGCTGAGGTTGGGAGGTGCCCCTGGGTCAAGAGGTGCGTCTAAGTGCAGTAGGTGATTACTATGGGAGGGTAAGCAGATGCAGTCACAGGTGTCCTTGATAATGAGGTGCTGACGAAGACTTCGCTTGTATGCACAAAAGTTAGATGAAGCAGTCACAGTTGTCCTCGGCAGTGAGGTGCTGGCGGCTTATGCTTGAAGGCACCAATAGTTGCTACTCGGAGATTGCAGGTGGTAGAGCATTGATCTTGTGGGGTGCAGTGCGAGAAGCATGTTGGGCATAAGACTCTCCTCATTTCTTTCAGTATCTTCCTACAACAATTGAGTTGTGCCCAGATATTCCACTGCTTTATTTTCTTCTTAGCTAAGCTTTCCCAGTTCTTACTGTCTGCCTTTTATCTGATCACCTTTTATTTCTGAATTCTGTTTCAGTAGGAGCTGCCTGCATTTTCACTCTTTCTTTACTGTTGTAGTCTAATGCACAGTGCCTTTCTTATATCCCTTGCTTCTTTTCTTTATCCACCTTTCATTCATGTGCAAACTTGAGATTTAAAATGCATTTTCCCTGTCTCTTGCTTTTTTTTTCAGCGCAAGTCACATTATTTGCAACGTTCATGTTCTATCTCCTGTTTTTGTGCACCTCTGTCATTTCTTTCTTGCCTCCATAGTTTCTTGGGTGCCCTACCTAACCAGAACCTAACTATGCCAGCAAATATAATTATTTTATACAATCTGGCAGTCACGAAACCGATGAAGCCCCGCTCCTTTCACTGCTGCAGCCTGAGTGACTCACTCCACAGCGAGAGCCCACCCCAGAACATCAAACCCCCACTGATTGGCTGGAGGAGACATGTCTAGCAAATGTCTCCAATAAGATACGACTCCACCGTGCCAAGAATTCAGTCAGGTGGTTGTCTCCTCGCACAGAATCCAGTCAGGTGGTTGCTGGTGACCTGGTCATACGCAGTACTGCACTACGGAGGTCACCATAGCTTGCTGTCATGTAGTTCGTGAGATCCATCATGGTGGCTGCTCCCTGTAGTCTTCTGGCAACTCTCTGTAGTTCTTCACTCCGTGGTAGAGGTGGCGAAAAAAGGTTGCAGCTGCTTCTTTTCACCTCCTTGGCGGTGAGGTCTAACCCTTTAGCCATATGGGTTGTGGCTTAGCGGTGGCGATTGGCATCTTGGGAGCGTGAGCTTAAGGTACCCTGGCAGCCATCTCTGCTTACAGGCGTGGGCTGGTCAGCAGTCGGTGAGTGCAGGAGAATGTGGTCTGGTGCTTTTTCAAGGCTAAGATCACATTTCCCTCAGCGTGAACCGCCACCAATGTGGGACTTGTTGCTGGTTTTGGCAAAGCTCATGGGCAAACCATTCGAACCGATGCAGAGGTGTGACATGTCTCACCTGGCATGGAAGACCACCTTCTTGGTGGCTATCTCGTCAGCCAGAAATATCAGTGCGCTCCAGGCGCTTTCGGGTGGAGTCTCCTTACCTGGTTGTCCACAGGGACAGGGTTGTCCTGCGTCCTAGCCGAAGTTCCTTCTGAAGGTGGTGTCAAGTTTCACCTTAATCAGGCGATGACTTCTCCGGTGTTCTTCCTGAATCGCACCTCGGAGGCCGAACACAGGCTCCATACTCTGGACCTGAGATGAGCGCTCGCTTATTACAAACAACACACAGCTGGAGTTCAGGGGTGGTTCACCAGCTGTTTGTCACGCTACTGAAGTCACATGGCAGACTTGCAGCCAAGTGAACGATTGGGTTGGATCACTTCCTGCATTAATCTGTGCTATAGCTTGGCGGGTAGGGAGCCTCCTGGTGGGCTAAGGGCTCATTCCATCCATCATACCGCTGCGTTGGTGGCTGTTCTAGGGATGTCCCTGTCCAGGAAATCTGCACGGCTGCTACCTGGAAGTCAGCACACACCTTCATTTCCCATTACCATATTGACCTTGAGTTGTGCAGGGATGCTGGTTTTGGGGCCTCAGTTCTCCAGTCTCTGTTATTAATAATAATAATAATCCCTAAATAGAGATTGTGCATCTTGCCTCCTTCTTCTGGAGAACTGCTAGAGTGTGCCAAATAGTGTGGATAAAACAACATATCACATCCATAGAAACACAGGTTACTCACCTATAACAGTAGTTCTTGGAATGGTATATGTTGTTCATCCACGGACCCACCGACCTCCCTGGCTTAGGTGCACAACCTCTGCTTCCAGTGGGCAAGATCTGGCATCATGGGGTGGAGCCAAGGGCTATACCACCCAGGTGGGTGGGAGGAGGGTCCAGCTTGAAGACTTTCCGGCACTTTTTTTTTTTAAATTTAAGTTTATTGACAACCATCGGGTACAATTCATACAGGTAAGCCAGATAAATTTGGTTCTGTTTACAGAGTTGAAATATATTATATAATAGATACAGTCCTCTTTTATACCTTTTTAAAAAGGAGAAAATGGGTTAAGGAGAGAAGTATTTCTAAGTTAATGACATTGATAAATCAATCTTATTGTACTCTTCCCTACATCAAATGGACCATTCTCCATGCAGTCAGTCAGCCCCAACCATATTTAGTATGACGCTCATGACCGAATTAAAGAGTGTTAGGTTAGGAGTGGAATTTCAGAAGTCGGGTAGGGCACAGGGCAGTAATTGTTTCCCGCCAGATCTCCTATCTAGTCCACCTCCGGACATATATTGTTGTCCTATGATTTATCTTATAAGTTAACTCTTCCATTTCTGCAATTTCCTGGACTAAATGTATCCAGGTGCCTATAATTAGAGGGAGTCCTCTTCAGCCACATTCTAGTAATAGTTTTATGGGCTGCCGCCAGGAAGGAGGGGTCCAAAGGTATAACAAGTCAGCTCCAGTCAGGTTTTGAGGTGGTTCTCTCAGTATGAGGCAGGGCCAATCCAGGGAGCATCAGGGCGAACATTTAGTAAGTGCCTGAGAGATGTCCCTCAGAAGGGCCCAAGCCGTGGGCACAACCAAAAGATATGTAAGTAATCTGCCTTTGTTTCACCACACAATCTCCAGCAAGAGGGGTCTCTCCTAGGAATCCTCCGGTTCAGAGAAAGAGGAGAAAGTAGCATATCTTCACCTTCGACTGAGCTCCTGCCAGAGAGGAACAGGTAGTTCTGGGTGCCAGCTTAAATACTGATTCCCAGGTGATTCCTCGAAGGTCAGCTCTCCTTCCTTTCTCCATCTGCATTTAACCTTTCTAAATATTCTTTCTTTAGGTCCATAGAGCTTTATATAGTGTAGAGATGAGGCCCGAAGTTTTCTGTGAGGACAGTATTGCATAGAGAGTCTCTACAAAGGGGCCACCACATTTGGTGGGGATCTGCTCTCTGACAGTAGTGGATATAATCTCTAACCTGCAAGTAGCGAAAGTGATCGGTCATGAGCCAAGTTATTCCTGAGGGTCATTAAGTCTATAACCTCATCCCCAGACATGAACTGCTTGACGGAGGTCAGGCCCACTCTCCCATATTCTAAAGGTGTGATCTAGTCGGGACGGGCAAAAGCTATGTCCCATGAGGGCCTATAGAGGGGCCAAAGAGAGATTTTATTTTATATTTCTGCCAGGCTCTGTGTATTGTCCTTATGGTTTCCCTTACGGTCAATAAGAGGGAGGTAGTCTCTAATGGTTTCATTTGTATGTGACGAGCCAGCAATGGACCACGCTCCTCTTCCTCCACTCTCCATTTCCTTCCAGTTAGCAGTATAGGTGGGAATAGACCATTGTAGTGCTCTTTTTAATTTCTTGTGCGAGGTAATAGTCCTCAAGGTCAGAAAGGGCTCTGCCTCCCTTTACCTTACTCAGTTGAAGTATATGGGCGTTTATTCTGGGTCTCCTGTTGTTCCAGACAAACTTTATAATTATTTTTGCCAGTCATAAAACTGTGTTTTAGATATGAAGGTCGGTAGACACTGGAATAGGTATAAGTATCTGGGAGAATATTCATGGTAACAGTCTGTATTCTTAAATATAGTGGAAGGTTTGTCAGGGACCACCTATCTAAATCTTTCTTTATTTGTTTAAAGAGTGGGACATAATTGGCTTTAAAGAGATGAGAATTGTGTTTAGTTAGCCAAGCACCCAGGTAGCTCATTTTATCTGCTGACCAATTAAGTGGCAAAACTCTGTGACCTTGTGGGAGGGTGAGTAATAGAAGACAGGACCTCAGTTTTGGTTTTATTTAGGGTGTACCAGAGTGTCTGCCAAATTCTGTCAGAATTGACCATATCTTAGGGATTGAAGTCTCTGGATGGGATATGCAGAGTAGGACGTAGTCTGCGTATAGTGATATTTTCCGTTGTTGACCCCCAGTGTCGATGCCCCGTACCGTCAGAATTAGTGCGTACTGCTTCAGCCAGTGGTTCTATGTATAGGGCAAATAGCAAGGGGATAAAGAACAGCCCTGCTGGTGCCTCTACCTAGAGTGAATCTCCTAGAGATTCCCCATTTACTCTAACTTAAGCTTGCGGGCCAGAGTATAATGACTTAATGCAATCAATAAATATCTGTGGAAACCCATCTTTTCTAGGACCAGAAACAGGAATGACCAGGAGACCTTATCGAAAGCTTTTTCAGCGTCTAAACTCATGAGACAGGCAGGGAGGCACGAGTGCGGTGGATGACATCAATTATGTTGATGGCTGAGCGAACGCCGTCTGAGGCCTGACTGCCCGGAACAAATCCAGATTGATCTGGATTAATAAGCTGTGGAAGTATGGGATTCAGCCTCGATGCAAGAATCGAAGTAAGGATCTTATAGTCCGAGTTTAAGAGCGAAATTGGACGGTAAGATTCACATCTAGCGGGTCCTTATTCTCTTTTGGTATAAGTGAGATTGTGGTGTATTGCCAGGAAGGGGCACGGGTTCGCCTCCTGCCATACCCGGAGAAGACATCCGCCTGTAAAGGGCTATTACTGTGGCAAAGGTTTTATAGAATTCTGCTCCAAACCATCCGGTCCGGGCACTGCCCCCAGGCCTTTTATAGTTTTCAAGATTTCCAGTTGGGTAATTGGTTTGATTAGGGCTTGGCTTTTCTCCTGGGGGAGGGTGGGGAGGACAGAGACTTAAGATAATCTGTGGTTGCCTGGGCTGGCGCTGGCTGCTGGGGGTATAGAGTTTAGCATAATAAGAAACAAAGGCTTCTGCAATTTGTTCAGACTTATTAGTTAAGCGACCAGTGATTGAAACAATTTTGTTATTGTGGCTCTGGCTTTGAAGTGCCTCAGCCGGCTGCAGAAGTCTGGTGCCCCTGGGTCCTCCTCGTAATATTTTTGTTTAAGGAAAAAAGATTCCTCTCAATCTCCTCCTTGTGGAGTTTCTGGATTTCAGCCCTCAGGATTTGAGCTCAGAGTCCCTTTGTTTATCCCACTTTAGTTTTCGAGAGATTCCAGGTCTGTTAGTTTTGCATGGAGCTTTGTTATTTTAATAGGCGGTCTTTTTTCTTCTGGGAGGCTATGCATATTAATTGTCCCCTAATAGTGGTCTTCAGTGTATCCCATAAGAATTGTGGCGTCATCCAGGGTTATGGTGTTTGTAATGTGGTGTTTAATTTTCCTACTTCTTTATCCCTAAGCAGGGATGTATTAAGTCTTCAGTGTGTCGTTCTTCTGGGGAGAGAGGGCGACCTCCAGAGATATTGGGCTATGGTCTGATAAGGCAGAGGCACCCACCCACATTGAGGGAAGGGCGGAAATACTGTCCTTAAAAGTAAAATTGTGTCGAGCAGGAATACACCTTGAACCTGGGTGAGTAACACGTATAGTCCTCGCTCTGGGATACCTTTCTCGCCAGACATCCACTAGCCCGTCTGATTCAGGATATGTCTGACTGCCCTTGCCTTACAGTGATCTGGGTTCTGAATGCCTGAGGTGGTATCCAGATTTCTATCCCAAATTAAATTCCAATCCTCCCCATAATCAGGAGGCCCCTAGATCTTTCAGCAACTAGCTGGGCAAGCGAGGCATAGAATGCTGTGGAGGAGCCGGGGGCGTGAGACACTAACCAGGGTTACTGGGGTATCCTGCACCCTCCTATAACCATAATATATCTGGCTCCAGTGTCCATACAAGTCCTCCAACTCAAATGGGAAGGACGCTGAGAGCAAGATAGCCACCCTCTCTTACAACAGAATCCAATGATAAGGAGAACAAATATGGATGGGACTTGGTCCTCAACTTTAGGACCTCCAATGGGGATAGGTGGGTTTCTTGTAAGAAATTCACGTTGCAGTTCTGTCTGGTAATATACTTCTGGATTTGTTTTCTCTTCACTGGACTGGAGCACCGTTATAGTTATAGGAGAGTATTTTAACACTATGACCAATCATTTATATTTAACATGAGAATTCTTCCTACTAACATGAGGAAAACAGTATATCTCAGTGTGTCTGGCAATTCTACCTTTTCTGTAAAATATGAGTACCCACGTAGCAAGCAACAACCTTAACTTAGAGCTTTTCAACAAGAAAACAGATTCCCGACCATCAGTTAGGGATGTGCTCGAGGCAGTCCTCAATTGAGGGCTCGAGCTTAAAAAGTGGGATGAGCAGGTCTTTAAGACACATCCATCCCCTTCAAATCAGGTGTCGATAGACTTCCTGGGGGCTGGTGGTGGTTTCCCAGCCATAGGGCAAGCGCAAGGCGGTAATTAGGAGGAGCTCCACCTTAATGGTGTGCATTCCTTCCTTCCCAGGGAAGTCCCTAATGGGGTGCCCTAGAGTCAGCGAATCGCATGATTCAGCGTTGGTCCACCTCCCTCCGAGATCCATAGGGATCTCTAGAAATATAAATGATTCACCCTTTTAAGATTTTAGTATATTATTAAATAATCAAATAGGGTTGTCTGAAGAAGCATTGCCCTGCTAACTGTAGATTAACTATAGGGTTTCAATTGAGGACATAGAGACTATATTAGGTCAGCCCCTGCCGATGAGGCAGTTACAGAATATACCCTCGCAGGAGCCCCAAGTATGAACTGCATCAGCTTCAACATTAAGTAACCAAGTGGCTTCAGAAGTGCCCCATTGGGAGCGGTTCACCTCCTAAGCTGGAGTTAAAAAAATTAAGTCTTTAATTTGGCAACCCTCAGCGTTCCTTTTCCTCCCAAACCTTGGATTCCCCATGCATCCACAAACAGGTGGCATAGATTGCATCCAACAAGCCTGAATGCAGTTCCCCATGTTCAGGAAGCTGTGCTGGGGCGGTTCACAGTGACACACTTAGGGACCTCCAAGAAATTCAGGTATCGGGGATCTGCAGCATATATCCCAGGAGCTCCTACACAGGGTCAGCCAACCCACGAGCACAATCCCACGGTGGTCAAGGGGATCAGTGATAAGCCCCAGGTCACGTAGCAACAAGGGAACAGCATCAAAGTGTGTTGGGAGCCGTTATCGAAATTCAGAAGGGGTGGTAGAAACCGGCGGAATATCCAGGCAGGGAGAGAGAGAGAGAGCAGTTAAGTCCCAGGTCTGGTCTAGGAGCATAGGAAAGCAAGGAAAAACGTGGTACCTTTGCCTCTCCCTTGCGAGCCATGTCTCCGTGCCAGACTCCACAGCTTCACCCAACAACGATCCCTCATCTTCCATCTGGAGGTGAGCAGCCTTCTTATTCAGTTTCGCAGGGTCTCGAGCTGGCCTGTCAGAGTAGATATGTCTGCTCGCAGATTAAATGCGCTGGGTTCCCTGAACAACGCCTTGCCGTGGGGCTCCTTTCTGAGCAACACTCCAGGCCGAGGTAAGAAGATCTTTCCAGCCTTTCCTTTGTCAGGGCGCACAGCTATTCCCAGCAATTCCAGGAAAGGGGCAGCAGATAGCAGGTCTTCATGAACTTTTGAGCCTTTATCTGAAACAATCTTGAGGCGTGCGGGTACAGGACCTGTGCTTCCATATTCTGAGCTCGAAGTTGCCTCATAATCGGCCAGAGTGATTTTCTAGCATCTTGGACGGCTGTGGTATGATCATTATCCAAGTTTATTCGGCTGACCCTCATGCAGCAATGCCCTTGTTTCCAAGCCGCTTTTAGATTTCTTCCTTTGCCTGGTAACTAGTAAGTCTTGCGACTATAGAGCGAGGCCTCACGTCTGGATTTTTGGGTCGGAGGCCAGAGATCTATGCTTTCGGTCCATCGTGAGATCTAGGTCCTGGGGTAGTGGAAGAATCTGCCTCAGTATTTTTGCAGAAACAGGGTTACACTCTGGTACTTGTCTTCGGACCCTTCGAGAATCCCATACAGCCTTATGTTTTGCCTTCTGTTTCTGCCCTCGAGGTCATCTAACTTGTGGGTGAGTTCGATCTCTGGCTAAGAGACAGAGCAGGAGTCTGTCCTGATGGTCCAACTGCTCGACTATTTGGTTTATGCACAATTCAAGTTGTTCTGCTTTGTGATCAACTCTGGTTAAGTCTGTTCTGAATTCATTTAGAGTTTGATTTTTAGCCACTGTCACGAGCCGTTTGCATTACAGTTTCACTGAGGCTCATTGGAGTTTCCTCGGCAGAGCCTCAGATGCTGCAGGCCCTCCATCGCGTCTCTCTCTTGCAGATCGCCATCGACCTTCTCCCTGCATCATTTCCCTCAATTTTTGCATCGGGGTTGATGGCGGCTTTCCTGCTCTATTTCTCTTTGCTTTTACTGGTGAAGACATCCCTCTAATTGGGCGATGTTGTCGGATTGTAGTCAGAGGAGGCGGAGCTATGAATCTATGCTGCTATTAGCTCGCTGACATCACGGAAGTCCCTACTTTCGGCACTTCTTAAGGGAAAGGAATATCCAAAATAGTGTGGATGAACAACATATACCTCTCCTAGAACTGCTGTTACAGGTGAGTAACCTGTGTTTTGCCCTAATGTCATGAGGCTTCCTCAGAGTTCTTGGCACTTTAAATAGTTAAATCAGGGAACCTAACTCACTAGGCAGCTACTGTCCAGTGTCCATCTTCTCCACCTAAGCAAAATACTGGAAAAAATTGTGTTTCAGCAAATTTCTGATAATGTATCTAAGCATAACCTGCTTTCCCCTACTGCCTTGGCCTGTTTCACTGACCGGGGGTCGGTCACAGAACAATCTGAAGGTGCAAAACCTTCCTAAGTCCCCAAAGTTCCATAGCTGTGTAAAAAGGGGTTATTGCTCTGAGTGCTATGCACAAAACTGCCTCAGCTGCGGAAAAATACACTACGAACTGCGGGAAAAAAGTGCAGCTCGGAAATTCCTGAAGGAAAAAAGTAATAGATATGTATAGCGTATCCCCATAAAGGCTATTCTCAGCCAGTGTTTTTCCGCAGTTGCTGAAAAATGTTGCACACATGAGAGTGAGGTGTAACACTCCCTGAGCAAATGCAGTGCCCAACAATTGAAATACAATTATAGTGGAGATCAGGCACAATTAATAGCAAACCAATGGGCGTATAGCAGTGGCAGTTATTATGGCAACACTAGCACACATTGTCATTGAAAGACAGAAAACAACAACCACCAGACCCAGTGCAGCCCACGAAAGGAGCCCACAGGCAGTACAGGCTGAACCGCTTGCAGTGTGTGCTACTGCAGCAGGCAACAGAAACACTCCAGGGAGAGACACAACCATCAGTTGCAGACAGCCACTGTGGTGCATGGTTTTGCTGGTACCAGTGGTGCTGCAGTGGTCCCAGTTGAGGGATTGGTTGCTGGTCTCTCTGTGGGTACTTTCAGCTACATCTATGGCAAGACTGTCAAAGTCTGCTGCTCCAGCTAATATGGATCACCTGTTGTGCCTCCTACTGTAAGCCTTTTCCGCAGCTGCAGATCCACAGTTGCAGATTTTCAGCACTTACGAATTTCCACAACTGTTTTTTTTACTGATTTCCCACGTGCGCAATTCTTCTTTCAGAGTATCCTGCACTAGTGTTTCCACAGTGCACGAAGACTTTTACGACTTCGCGGATTTTGGTCGTCTTTGTGAATCCAGCCCCAGACCTTTAAGGGCATGGATGATGGTAAACTAACAGGAGCCATTTTCATGAACTTATCAAGGCCTTTGATCTTGTGGACCACAACATCCTTCTAGACAAGTTGCAATATAGTGGCTTCTCAGTCGCAACCCCAGCCTGATTTAGGAATTACCTCTTGGGGGCATCCCAAGTGGTCTGCATGGGGAGTCATCTGCAAATCTCTGGGATCAGTAGTGGGGTCCTCGGGGTCCATACTTTGACCAGTTCTGTTCTCCCCTTTGTTAATCATCTCCCCAGGGAAGGCAAATGCAGCCACATACTCATGTATGCAGATGCTTGATTATCTGCTACAACACCAGGAATCTGATCAAGCTATCCATGTTCCTTTCAAGGAGTTCAGTGCTGCCAGAGGGTGGTTGCTTCAAACAGTGTATTCTTAAACGCCAGAAAGACTAAGGCAGTGCTCTTCAGGTCCAAAACCAGCTCACTAACAGAAGCCCCACTACTCCTATTTCCTGAGTATTCAAACACAGGAAGGGTCCTCCCTTGAGCAGGTAACGCATTTAAATACTTTGGGGTAACACTGGACCCCTCCTAACCTTTTTGGACCACTTGGGGTAACAGTGAAGTGTATCAATCAGAAACTAGGGGTCTGTTTCAGGTTGAAGAATCTCATGACCCTGAAATACGGCTTGCCATAGCCAAGGGTATGCTTTTTCACCACCTTTCTCCTTTTTCTCTCAAACCTCTTGTCTGAGGCTGTCCAGGCTCAGTGCTACCTACATCAACATCCATTTGTTTGCCTTGTTGGCCCTTTACAGCACTCATCATTGCTCCCCTGTCAGATACTGGGCTGGCTGTTCCCACAGGCCCTCTGGGACTACCTTCTGGGTTGCCTTGTCAGGTAAGTCTCTCAGAAGAGAGAATTCCCCACTATCAGCATCCTTCATCACAAGACACGTACAACCCAGACCCTCCTTGCACCTTCTCCTCGACCATACCCAGGTTGCCACCTGTATGGGAGAAGGGCCTTCTCCATAGCCGCTTCCTTGCTTTGGAAATGGTTTGCCAGCCTCCCTTCACTACCTAAACATGACCTTTCTCTTCAAAGCATGCTTTCAACACGCCCTCCTGGCAACCTCTACCTTTAAGTGCCCGCAGTGAAACTGAGCTGTGGTTACTTCTTAATTTTCAGGCTCTTCCATGCATTTCTCTGCTTCCCAGAGTGCATTGTTGATATCCTGCAAGAATCTCCTGCAGTCAGTCTTGCTCGTATTATTTAATGAGATGAGTTTATTCCTGTGCTGTTACTCCTTTAATTTTATTTATGCTTTGTATCGCTGGAACTTGCTCCTCTCGTTATTCACACGCTTGTTTTGTGTATTTTCTTTTTGTGTTGCAGTTTTGGGTGCTTGGTATCGGTGTAACCTTAGAGTATAACTCTCCATAACTTGTGTTTTTGAAATTTTGTTCCTGCTTCTTGTAATGTTGTGTATCCTTGCTAACATACTGTCTTGATGACCTGGGTTGTGTCTGAAACAGTCCATGGGATCAGTGTACTCACACAGTTAACCATCAGTCAAACAAATAAATACATAGAGAAGCCTGCTTTTGCTGAAGTCTGCATGACTTGCCACTCTGCTGCCTTGACAAAAACTGGAGGGTGTAGATAAGTATAAAGTATTTCTTTGTTATATTTGTTATATTTTAAGGAGTCAGTATAGCACAGTGGTTTAAGGCGCTGAGCTGCAAACTTGAGAGACCTGGGTTTGAATCCCATAGCCCCCACTTGCATACTGTGTGACCCTGAGTAAGTCACTTAACTTCCTTGTGCTCCCAGGTTGCACCTGTAAACGAGCTTTCAGCTTAGGGTGTCTCTCCTCGTAAAACAAAGGTAAAATAAAATGATTTGATCTGCCCTTCTTAGCCTGGTGCCTAAGTTAAGTCTGGGGAACTTTTTATTTTGTTTATAGGCAGTTACCTCCTATGTGTCAAGCTATAGCTTGTTGTGTTCTTAGTAGGGCTCAGTTTTGTATTGGGGGGTCCCTGTTACTGATGTTTATTAAATAGGAACGATTATATCTTGTGGTATTGTGACATCATTTTGCCTTTATTAGTCTGTAGGCTCTCAGAGCTGTTTGCAAGTTCAAGTGCCATTTTGGGACCTCTGACTGCCTAAGCGCTACATGTGTGCATCAGTTTCTGACGCTGCACAAGTGCTAGCACACACACACTGTGTGGTTTGTATGATTTACTTCAACAACCGTGTTGTGGCATTTTTATGGATGCAGACTGCATTTTATGCAGTTTCTCATTTGTCTGCTGATTGTGGTTGCATTTTGCTGAGTCAGTCTTTGTTTTATATGGCTTTCAGCCTCATTTACTTTTGCAGGTAATGCTTATGCTAGGGTTTTCCATCAGCATTTTTGTGCAATCTTTGGGAGTCATCCATTCTTTTAAATTTATAGGTTCTTTTGTGGGGCGGGGGCATTCTTTTGGCGAAAGCTGTATTTGTTTGGCACCAGGCCATTTCACAAACCCTTTTAAAAAGTGTAAAACGTCTAAGGAGTATGAGGCGGTCTCCTTCGGTATCTTTGCCTGTTTTTCAGTAGTAAAGCTGATGCGACCTTTTCTCTAGGTGTAAATACAAAGAGAACCGTTAATGCATATGAAGTTCTCCTGTGCTATATTGGCTCAGTTTTGGAATGACGTGAAAGAACACTTAGTGAAATAAAACAGTTTCCAATTAAATTGGAGAAAGCGAATCGCAGTGTTGGGAGATTTTGAGAGGTTGCCTGGGCTCAAAGAAGGGCACAGAATGTTTGTATATTTTATTTTTATTTATTACAACAATCGAAATACACCTTTGAGTCAAGGATTCCTTTGCAAAGGTTCCACGTCAGAGAAACAGAGGATAACATAAGTACAAAATAGTCGACTAAAAACAGTATAGGTCAACACAAGCCCAGCATCACAGGGTTAAAGAAACAGCAACAAATGAAAACTACATTACTACCGTAATTCTTGATCTTCTCTTGTATCTTCACCATTCATTACTGCTGGCGTAAGCTGAGCGGCGCACCGCTACGGGAGTTTTTATTTTTTAAGGGAGAGTCGCGCCATTGCCCACAAAAGTGACGCACTGCGTGGTGGCAGGAGGGGCAGCTGTTAGGCGCCACAGACTCTCCTCATCCCAGTTCTGTAAGCCAGATAGGTGAAATAAAGAATTTAGAAAGTTAAGAGGAGGCAAGAGAGCCAAGCGATAGATAAAGGAAAGGAAACAAACTGAAAAGGAATAAGCCAAAAAGGGACAGGAAAGGGAGAACCCTACCCTAAGGGACCACAGGACCTCACTCCTTGGGTGACTCTGAGGGAGGAACAGGTAAAGGGAGAAAGAGAAAGAAGAGGAAGAAGAAAAAGGATATTGGGAGGAAGGAAAATTCTGCTATAAATTTTGAGTGATATTGGCTTGAAGCTTATCAGCTTGGATCTTAAAAGCAAGGAGCAAGGATCCTTCAGACAATACTGGTTTAGATGGTTCAACCAGAACCTTCTGCACCGCTTGGTACAAAGAGAGGCAGATTTCCTACATATCCCACTATCCTAAGACCCATCACTCAAGCTGAGAGCTCACAGATTGCCAGAGGCAAATAATCTGTTCCGTGGAGGAATGAGCCCCAATTAGGTGTATGAGAAAGGACCCCACTAGTACACAGCCTCACGACTATTACTTGGGGGGGCCCAAGAGAGGGCAACCTATTTGGAAATATGAACAGAGACTGAGAAAGACTCTCCTTCTGACTCCCTGGTAGAAGGCAGGGGCCAATGGTACCAGACCACCAGTTCATGGATGGTATTTTTGAGTTGGGCTAGAATTGAATTGACTAGCTGCAGCCTGGCATTCACAAGGCAAAGTTGAGGGACACCAGCTAGGTTCCAAGACCAAGGGTTAGAGGACTGTTTCAGAAACTAGCCCTGTTGGCTGGTGATTGAACTAATCCGTCCCAAGGGTAAAGTGCCTGAAAGACCCTCCAGGAAAAACAGAAAGAGTTCCCTCAGATGGAAAAAACAAGTTCCACTCGCTCTCCTTCTTCTTCAAATCCCTCACTGGGTTCTTTTCTTTTTACAGAAGAACAGGAGATCTCGAGGACCAGGGGATATAACTCCCAATGACCTCGGGGGAGGAGGCGAGCAGGGCGGGAGATGCCCAAGAAATGAGGCCCCTGAGGGAAGGTGGGCAGGATTCAGTAATGAATGATGAAGATACAAGAGAAGATCAAAATTACGGTGAGTGCGTAACTTTCATACACCTTCCTTGTCAGTCTTTACCATTCATTACTGCTGGGTGATGCCAAGCCCTCTGGAGGCCTGATGTTCAGCCCTGAGGAATAGATCCTCAGCCTCCTACTGGTAGTAAGCAGGAGGGGAGACCCTAACCAATAGACTGAGGCAGTCTAAGGTTTCTGAGGACAAGGGGTGTCCCCGTGGTCGGGGAGGAGAGGATGCCCCTGAAGAATCCTCCTCGCCTCTGCGGAAAACAGACAAGTCCCCGGAAGGTGGAGGGAAGTCACTCTGCGCCAGGCAATAGGTGACAGTCTGGACAGAACAAAGCCATGCCGTCCGCCTTATGCAGATCGCTGTCCCTGCCAGTCTAGAAGCCACCTCATTGGCGTCATAAGACGCCTGCCTGGTGCCTTGCAAGCTCCAGACCCTGCGCAGACAGGGCAATGGCCTGTCTGACTGTCCGCATCAGGCATAGATGCCAGAACCTGTGCCAGCATCGACCACAGATGCCTGTTGTAGGCAGCGTGGTGTGCCTGATGTGAACCTATACACATCAGTACACGAGCCGAAGAGACTCTTCATCCCCATCAGTCAAATTTGCAGAATCCGGATCTGGGATTCGATCGCTTGCCAGGTGCTGAGGCCCAGAAGGAGTGTCTAGGGACATCAAGCTCGAGGCGGGTGAGGTAGAGAACCTAGAGACTCGTGGGGGCACAATACCATCTTCTGCAGTCTACCGGGGCTGGAGAAGTGGCGCCTGGAGACTGCCAGGTGTGGATAGATACCTTCTGGAAAGGGATTGGCCAGGAAGGCACCATGAGGTGGAGCACTGAATTCACTAAGGAATGCACGCGTCTGCCGCTCGATATTGTCCCAGCAAACAAAGGAAATATGGAGCTCTGAGACCAGCCTCGAAAGGAACCGCTGATATTCCGTGAAATCAGCATCGGAGGACAGGTGGACAGAAGTTCCTCTTCCTCAGAAGAAGAAGACGAGGCAGTGGAGCTCGAATGATCAGGAGACTCCAGCGGGGACAGGCGGAAGACCTGTTTGTCCATGGCCCTAACATATGAAGGAAAGGCCACCGCAGTAGCTCTGAAAGTCTCCCAAATTAAGGGTCCCTTAGGACCCACATGGCCTGGAAGAGAGGGGTGGCTGCAGAGGGATGGGCAAAGGGCACCTGAGAGTATGTGCCTGGCCTCTGCTGGGGCTCTGAGTCCAGGGAGCGATGCCACCGTGAATGGGGATCCTGAGACCATACCGGGTTGCGAAGAAGGAACCTGAGAAAGCAAACCCGGAAGAGCCCAGATTGGGAATCTCCCTGTGACTAACTGAGGTTGCATGTGTCCAGAAGGGCAACCCTCTGCTCTGCCACTGGAAAGCCTCGGGACTTGAAGGAAGGCAGGGTTCGGCACTGTGACCCCTGCCCACACCCCGTAGGGCGGTGGGGATGTGCTGCGCTTCTCACCCCAACCTCTCAACCCCTCCAACTCAGAGGCAGCCTCTTCCTCAACACCAACGTGAGCTCCCTTGCCTGTGGGCCTCTGGAGGGAGGCCACAGTAGCAGGGCCCTCCGCCCTTCCCAAGGGGCCCCAGCAGCACCAGAAACAGCAGCTGCCTGGGCCCTCTCAGAAGAGGGTATTCTCCTGAACCCTCGGAGCTATCATTTCCATGGGATCCCAGGCCACCCTGAGCCGTGGGATCCCCAGAGCAACCTGCTCCAGGGAGTCAGGAAGGGGAACACTGGACCGCCTGACACCCTGGCCTACAGAGAGTTCGAATCCAAGGAATGGGCTGCCACTCCGGGTCCACCTCTGAGTCATCCTCCTCCAGAAGAGTCGAGCAGGGTAATCTCCAGAGGGGCAACCCCGAAACATCTCTGGCGATGGCCTGGGTCCCTGGCCCCGTGGGCGGTGCCAGAACACAAAGCTGCACCGCCAGTGGTGCTGCTCGAGTCCCGGCACTCTGGGATGGTTCCGGGACCCAAAGCGGCACCGCCGATGGCACTGCTGAAGTCCCGGCACTGAACAGCGCCGGAACCCAAAGTGGCACCTCCAGCGGTGTTGCCCAAGTCCCCAGCGCCCGAACACAGAGCCTTCCCTGCTCGGGCGGCATCGAGGTCCGCCAGTGCCGAGCCCCACAACCAGGGGCCATGGCATTGGGGAGCCTGCACTTGTGGAGGTCACTGCCGGACGGCACCAGCGACGCGAGCCCCAGGAGGAATCGCACCGGCCCGCCAGCTTGAAGAAGCAAAACCTCCTTCTCGCAAGTCTAGAGTGGCGGAGGCCTCCTCCTCGCTAGGCCGTATAGACCCCGGAGGAGACCCAGAGGAGGGGTCAAGAGATCTGGCTCCTGGGAGGCCCGCAGGCGACGCCTTCCTCAAAAAGTCGGGCGGAGCCCTGCCAATCTTGAACGCCAGAGATTTCCAGTACATGGCAATCCATGGAAAACAGGCGTCAGTGATCCATATCATAGTTGGGTCCCAGGCATTGAAGGCAAACATCATGTCAATCCATGACGGAGAACTGCTGGCCACAGGGCACCGACAAGATAGGGGCAAGGCCCGCTTTGGATTTACGCTAGCTCCCAAATCAGACATACAGGCGAAAAATCTACAAAACAGCAAAGAGCCCAGCACCATTGAAATATAAATAAATGAAACGGTCTTACCGGCTTCAATAGCATCGAATGGAGAACTGGGATGTAGGAGGCGTCAAAGCGGCGTTGAAAACTATCGAGCCTAATGGCGTACTATAAAACTTTTCTGAACTCACACAGCAGGTGTAGCCTCGACAGCGGGAGAAACAGAACTGGGATGAAGGAGGAGTCTGTGTTGCCTAATGGCGCCCCCACGCACCATGCGGTGCGTCACTCTCGTGGCCGGGCCGACTCTTCCCTCAAAAAAACCTCCCGTGGCGGATGCGGCTTCGGCACACCCAGAAGTAATGAATGGTGAAGATTGACAAGGAAGATCAGCAAAGTGTTTGGAGTAAGGTAGCCTGACCCAAAACGTTAAGTGCAGTGAGAAGAACATCAGGGGGGACAAGGAGGGACTACAGAAGGTCTCAGTTTGGAGATAGGGAGTTGGGTGGGGATGGAGGTAGGGCGACTAGGGACAGTCACAGGATGAGAACTTAAGGAGCTGTTTTCAGATTGGTTTGATGGGGCCTAGCTTGAGTTCAAGTGAGGTGGGAAGCTCGTTGAGCCATTTAGAGCCCGATATAGAAAAGCTCTTTGGCACAGGGAGGTCCTACAGCGGGGACAGCCATGAGGGGCTATAGTACTTCTAGTGGACCTGTTTATGGGGCCAGTTGGACAAGCGGGTGAAGTCCGGGGGTTGGGGAAGGTTGAGTAGGATTTTCTTGGCTAGGAGACAGGTGTGATATTTAAGTCTCCCATCTCTAGTTTGTGCAGAGTTAGAAATCCTAACCCAAAGTAGAACTGAAATGCCTCTGGTTAGCAAAGTTTGGTTCAGCAAATTGTTGGACTGTGCCTACGTGGAAAACTTGGTACAGAGCTAGAGGTATGCCTGACACATACAACAGTAGGTGGATGTCCCTGGAGGAGCACTGCTCAATTGTCACAGTAACAGCAATGCAGAGGATAGTGAATAGGCACTCAGGCTTGGCTCCACAATGTTAGTTCTGGAATGCGAGCTAACAACGTAAGCATGTCATGTTGATGAGTTTTCAGTCACTTTTGTTATTATGCTGCACTATCAAGTTTAAAGTTGTTTAAAAGATAGAAAGGTTTTCTACTTTCTCCTAGCTTTATTTGTTCTCTTGCTTTGCTTTTTCTTCTTCTGTAATTCTTGATTTCTCTCTTCTTCTCTGTCAGTACTTTTTCATATGCTGGCAAGGAAAGAATCGCAATAAAGGAAACAGTATTTTAGCCTGATGGAATAATGGCATAGAGTGTTACGATGGCTTTGAATTGTGCATAATGTACTTTTGTAAATGTTGATCTAATTGTGTGAAACTGGTATGTGAAGATCTGTAATGTTTTGAAGAATGAATAAACTACTTTTGGAAAAAAATCAACTGACCTGTCGACACAGCGGTAGAGCTGCAGCTTGTGACGGCAACCTGGGTTGAGAACGAGCCTGGATTATTGGGGCCGGCCGTGAGGGTGGAGGATCAGTTGTCCCATTGAACACTCTTCTCTTCTGGGAGGGAGGGCTGACTGCCTCGCAGTACTACTGCCAGCTGTGGGTGTACAGGTGGCGGAGCAGCTGTGAAAAGACAGGAAGGGGACACAGAGATGCGTTTGGGCAGTGCATGCTGCAACACGCTTCTGCAGGGGTCCCTCACGTCCCCAGTAGTATCCCCCTCGGGGTTGGAGGTTACACCTCAGGGAAACTAGAGGTAACCCCTGCCTGAGCTCCATGAATGGCCAGTACATCCGGCTCGATGGCAATATAGCCACGACACTGGGCAGAGGAGTGATAGAACTGATATAAAAATCATTGTTTTAAATTTAGATCTGCAGTAAGTGGCAACAGCAGTTGAAGTTTGGCTACCTGAACAATGTTTTTGTAGCTTAACATAGAAAGTCTTAGCAAAATACTGTTTGGCTAGAGGCAGCGTATGCAGTATATGTTTTAACACTATTTCACTCTCAGTAAGCAACACGAAGCTTCATACTTTGGTATTTTGGAGTTACCCATGAAGATGAAAGCTCCTGCCGCTGCCCAAAAATGTGAATGATTGAATTTAGTCTCAGGAAATGGCATGCTGCCAAGATTTTAATATTTATTTGAAAAGGCTTGGCTTAAGTGAGATATATTGCATATGGATTAGTTCCAGTTAATCTGAGTTCAGTCGAATAATAGGGAGCTCAGGGACTCTGTGGTGCTGTGGAGGTATGTTTGTTCAGCAGTTTGATTTGGGAGTTATGTAGTCTTTTTGTGTTTTGTTATTTTTTTTACCTATTTTGTCTGTTTTCGTACCTTTCAGTTCCCTCCGTCTCTCACCCTGATGATGCAGGCTACCTGGACTACATCCGCTGGCAGGGGTGGGCAAAAAACTGCATAGCCTGTGCTCTTGGGCGGGGACTGCCTTCATACCCTGTGCAGCTGGCAGGGGTGGGCGAGTGCTGGGTGGACTGTGCTCACAGACGAAGACTGCCTTCATGTCCCATGCATAGCGACAGATGGGCGATACTGGGTAGCCTGTGCTGTCAGGCAAGGGACTGCCTTCATAGCCTATGCCGCCAGCAGCAGATGGGCAATGCTGTGTGACCTTTGCTCTTGGGTAGTGACTGCATTTATAACCTATGCTGCTGGCAGTTGGTCGGCAGTACTGGGTGGCCTGTGCTCGGGCGAAGGACTGCCTTCATAGCACATGCCACTGGCAGTGGTGGCAAATACTGGGTGTCCTCACTCTCTACCTGGGAGTGAATCGCCTCATCTCTGCAATGCACTCATCCCCACACCAGTCTCCCCTGTATGTGGGATTCTGAGGGTAGAAGACAGACCTCGGTCTCTGGGTGGTAGCACAACAGATTGCTTCCATGCCAGTGGGACGGTGGCATCTTACTATTTTGGAGTGCTAGAGACTCTCTCTCCCCCCATTTCATCATCTCCCTCTAAATGGGCCAGATTATTTTTGATTCATTTCTTTTGTATCTCACATGCTCGTATGCTGCATGAGCTATTGCTTGTTAGATTGCACATGAGGAAGTTGCTCTTTGGGGTATGCTGATGCCATGAGAAGTAGCCCTGAGGGCAGGAATTAGGGTAAAATATGGAAAATAGCCACTCCTTGTTGGATGATGGCTCCCTCTCCATCACGCTAATCAGCCTGTCTGCTTAAGACTTCACCTCCATCAATGTTTTGTCTTCCACCCAAGCCCCTTAATGCAGTTCTTTGGCCCTGTCCCCATGGCTTTCCGGGAGAACCCTGCCAGGGTCAGAGGTGGGACCAAGGACAGAGGTTTTGGGTCTCTTAGGGACCCTAGATATGTGGAAGATCATCAATCAGTGTCCACTGTGGAGAAACATAGAAACATAGAATTTGACAGCAGATAAGGACCTCTTGTCCCACCTAGTCTGCCCACATTCCTACCTAACAGATAAACTGCAGATCCTAGTTAACCAACAGCTTACTTCCTCCTACCCTCCCACTAGGATTGCCTTATGTTTGTCCCATGCATTCTTGAATTCCCCACTGTTCTTGACTCCACGACCTCCTCAGGGAAGCTGTTCCATGCATCCACAACCCTCTCTGTGAAAAATACTTCCTCACATTACCTCTGAGCCGTCCCCTCTATCTTCAGATTGTGCCCCTTGTTCTTGCACATCTCTTTTTCTGAAAGATGCTACCCTCTTGGACTTTGTTGATTCCTTGAGGTACTTGAAAGTTTCTGTCATGTCCTCTCTCCCTTCTTTCCTCAAGGGTATACATATTAAGCTCCTTTAGTCTTTCTTGTATGTCTTCTGGTGCAGACCCTGCACCATTTGATGCCCTCCTCTGGACAGCCTCCACTCTGTCTGTGTCTTTCGGAGATGGGGTCTCCAGAACTGCACACAGTACTCCAGATGGGGTCTCACCAACTGTCTGTACAGATGGATAACAACTTCCTGTTTTCTACTATTGATGCTTCTCCTATGCATCCCAGTATCCCCAGCCTTCCTTACTGCCTTCTCACATTGCTTGCCCACCTTTAGGTCATCTGATATAATTAGCCCCAGGTCCCTTTCCATTTTTACTGTTGTCAGTATCTCACCCCCATTGTGTACTCTTCCCTGAGTTTTTGTTTCCCAGGTGCATTACCTTGCACTTCTTGCACTGAATCTGAGCTGCCATTCATTTGACCATTCCTCCAACCTTGCCAAGTCCCTTCTCATCCTTCCCGCCTCCTTGTGTATCAACCCTGTTGCAGATCTTTGTGTCATCTGCAAAGAGACATACTTTTCCTTCCAGGCTGCAATGTCACTTATAAAGACATTAAAAGGACGGTCCCAGTACTGAACCCTGTGGTACCCGCTAATAATCCTCCTTTCTTCTACTACTCCTTGCGTCCTGTTGTCTAGCCAATTTTTTTATCCAGGCTACCACCTTGGGACCCATCTCCAATGCTGGCTAACTTGTGTAATAATCTTTTGTGTGGGACTGTATCAAATGCCTTGCCAAAATCTAGGTAGGCCATGTCCACAGCCCCTCCCTGGTCTACTACTTTGGTCACCCAGTCAAAGAAATCTATTAGATTTGTCTGACACGACCTTCCCATTGTGAATCCATGCTGCCTTGGGTCCTGTGCCCTCTGGCCTCTGAGTCAGTGCAAAACAGTACTTAAAGGAGGGCCTTGTATAAAAAGTATTCAGTTAAACGTACTTTGCCACCAAAACGTTTACTGGACTTCATTCAGCCTGTAATAAATCAACAGCACTGATTTATCCAGTCAGCACTGAGGATTTGCCTACATGTGGGGTCCCTTTATAATCATAAGAGTGCCTCACTCATACAGTTTTAAGTATGTAAAGTTTAATTTTCAAACAGGGGTGCCTGTCTCTTTTATATTAAGAAACAAATATTTTTACAGTTTAAACATAAGTCATGAAACATGGTTTGATGTTTTATAATAGTTTTATAGGGACACTTGGAGTGTTTCTTTTGTTTTTTAGTTTTCCACCAAGAACTTTTATTCAGCAACGGTTAATTATGGATCATTTCTGGGTATGATTTTTTTTTTTTAAATATGATTTTTAGTAAAGGAAAATGAAGCAGCACAGTCTGATTACAAATCATATAGTGCAACTGCATTCACATTTAGATACAGATCTGAGGTAAGAGGTCAGCTCTAATAAATTCAATTTAGGAAAGAGCATATCAAGAAAATACCCAAAGTACATACAGAATTGGCTTAAATGTACTGTTATATTCCTGCAGAATACATCCTTTGTTACCCCAGGCCCACCCTTGGGCAAGCCATCTATAAAAGGAATTGACTGTTAGTTATATTGCAATAAACTGAACTTCACACACCAGAACCCCTAAGGCACAAACTCCGAATCTGTCTCTAACATATGTACTATCTACCTCTGCCATTTAGTTTGGCAAGCTGTCTCTTTGTCATGAAGGGCCGCTGTTAGTTTAACCTCAGTGACAGGAAAATGATGGAATCACTTCTGAAGGAAAGATGTTGAGTATCTAGAAGCTAGAGGGCACAGGACCCAAGGCTGCATGGATTCACAGCAGGAAGGTTATGCCAGACAGATCTGATAGATTTCTTTGACTGGGTGACCAAAGTAGTAGATCAGGAGGGGCTATAGCAAGGCATTTGACACAGTCCCACACAAAGATTAATACACAAGTTAGCCAGCCTGGGAGTGGGTCCCAAGATGACAGCCTGGGTAAAGAATTGGCTGGAGAATAGGACACAGAAGTAATAGTAAATGGAGTCCACTCTGAAGAAAGGGGGTTACTAGTGGGGTACGCAGGAGTTCAGTATTAGGACGGTCCTCTTCAATGTCTTTATAAGCGACATTGCAGAAGGACTGGAAGGAAAAATATGTCTCTTTGCAGATGACACAAAGATCTGCAACAGAGTTGATGCACAAGGTGGGGTGGAAAGGATGAGAAGGGACTTGGCAAGGTTAGAGGAATGGTCAAATGTATGGCAGCTTAGATTCAATGCTAAGAAGGCCAAGGTAATGCACCTGGAAACAAAACCCAGGGAAGAGTACACAATGAGGGTGAGATACTAACAAGAACAAAAATGGAAGGGACCTGGGGTAGTCATATCAGATGACCTAATATGTGAGAGAGGGCAGCAAGGAGGGCTGGTGGGATACTGGCATGCATGGGAGGCATCACCAGTAGAAAACAGGACGTTATTACCCCTTTGTACAGACAGCTGGTCAGACCCCATCTGGAGTACTGTGTGCAGTTCTGGATACCCAATCTCATAAAGACATAGACAGGATGGAAGCTGTCAGGAGGCAACTAAAATGGTGCAGGGTCTGCACCGGAAGACATATGAAGAGAGACTAAAGGAGCTTAATATGTATAGACTCGAGGAAAGGAGGGAGAGGGGACATGATAGAAACTTTCAAGTACCTCAAGGGAATCAACAAAGTCCAAGAGGGTAGCATCTTTCAAAAAGAGTGTGCAGAACAAGGGGACACAATTTGAAGATGGAAGCGGCTCAGAGGTAATTTAAGGAAGTATTTTTTCTACAGAGGTTGTGGATGCATGGGCAGCCTTCCGGAGGAGGTTGTGGAGTCAAAACAGTGGTAGAATTCAAGAATGCATGGACAGTCATAAGGCAATTCTAGGGGTGGGGTAGGAAGAAGTAGGCTGCTGGTTAACTAGGATCTGCAGCTTATCCAGTAGGTAGGAAATGGGCAGACTAGGTGGGCCAAGCTGTCCTTATCTGGCGTCAAATTCTATGTTTCTATGTCAGTCATTCCATTTGATAGATCGTAGAAACTATTAACCTCCAATCCAGTTGGCATTACTTTAGTCATCCATTTATGAGTTATGGCTTTTTAGCTGCTAACAAATATATGGGCAGAAGAGTTCTGTGCCAGGAGGGAGTGGTTTGGGTATATGGGTAATAATGTCATTTCTGCTGTAAGTTCTATTTGTTCCCCAAGACATACCCTCAGGTCTGCCTGAAGGAACACCAGAATAACATTAACATCGGGCAGTGCCAACAAATGTGACCCAAATCTGCAGGTTTTATTTTATTTATTTATGTGTTTGATAACCGGGTGAGCAAACTGATCCAGAGGACCGTTTGCAGTCGCGGCCTTGAGCCACCAGGGTGGCAAACACAACAAACATCAATACAATACAGAGATACAGTTAGAACAAAACAGGACTGCCAAATATACTTGGTATGAGGTCAAATTACATAGTACAAATATTTCAGAGAAAGCAGTACTTACTGGTGTAGTGACATACATTAAGTGGCTATGCAATATAAGAGGCATAACATGATGATTATGGTGAAGTATTCCATGCAATGTACATACAGTTACATCTTCACTCTACCAACAAGAACCGTAGCTATCTGGGAGGTATTCCCCAAGGCCGTTGGGGTGAAAATACCTATTTTTACATTCCATATGTAACCTTGCAAATGGGGTTTCAAAAATCTTCAGGAGCTTGCTTAAATGCTCCAAGCCTGAATGGTGTTTGGCGTTTAAGCCATTTATCTCTTGAGTGCTTTTAGAGCCTCTGGTACTGTCTCTTTAAGAGCTGTCTGCTTGCAGACATAATTAGTTGTATGGTGGGACTGTGTGTTTTCCTGTTTGAGTCCCGCTCGAGCTACTGCAAATCGCTCTGTTTCTGCCATCGCTAAGTGGGCAGAAGGAGCACTCTTCAAAGATGCAATTGTTTGCTTGTAACCTGTTAGGTAATAATGAAAATGCAGTTTGATTTAACCTGCTTTCTTGTAGCAAGGACAGTGCAGAGCAAGCTCCCTCATGTTGGTTCTGAACTGCTGAATTGGACCAGTCTTGGTGGGGATCCTTTAAAATTGAGCCTGCTCTGGGCGAATCAGAACTTGGATTCTCCTCTGGAGCCTGCTGTAAGGGGATTGTAAGGGCAGTGACTCTGGGAAATGTAGTTTTGACTTCAGCACCTTTTTCCACCAACAGGGGAGTTTATTGTGAGTGACAGCTAAACCAGCCAAGAACTGGGAGGAACTCAAAGGAAGTGTCCGGTTTGTCTGCTGGAGTTTCAGTTTAGCTTTGGCAGTGAAGAGTCAAGAGCCTTGTGCTTCTTCAGTGTGCAGTTCAGCGTGGGAAGCATGTAAGGTCCCAAGTTTGGTCTGCAGTTTGTGCAGGCGCTTGTTTGGACTGAATCTGACCTGTGAAGAAAATAAAGGAGATCTGAAAAGTAGAAACCAGGCTCACCCTGTAGAAGACTGGAATTGCTGAATAGCTCTCGGTCTGTCAGGAACTGAACCTGCTGTGTGTTCTCCTGGGTCTTGTGCAGTATTTGCGATCGGATAGAGAAGCAGCCTGCCTGGTATAGTACTTTCCCTTACATGTAAATGTGTAGTGCTTGTGGGGACTCGTTTCAAATCCCCTGTACAGTGAATTGAGTGCATGAAGCTGGAAGTAAACCCCATCTTAATCCAGACTATATCCATTTGCTCCAAACTGCAGTGGGGTCCAGTCACAAGGACCTTGCCCACATGGTCTGCTCCTCCTGGCAGTCCAGGACAATCTGCCTTCCATTCAGTTCCCAGCATTGAGTTTGTGAGTACAAAGCAGGGTAGCTCCCTGCCATCTGTTTATCGAATTGCAAGTGTGTTATCTAA
This sequence comes from Neoceratodus forsteri, assembly GCA_016271365.2. Taxonomy (NCBI): domain Eukaryota; kingdom Metazoa; phylum Chordata; order Ceratodontiformes; family Ceratodontidae; genus Neoceratodus; species Neoceratodus forsteri. The sequence goes on along the minus strand of JADMNL010000023.1, from coordinate 552,838,058 downwards.
TTGTTGTGTTTTATTTCTTCATGAACTGAGCCATCTGGCTCCAGATTACAATTAACGTAATGTGCAGGTGTTTTTCATCACAGGGCCCCAACCAGTTGCACCAAATAGACTAGCCTTCTATTGCCTGAGTGCCCAGAGACAGTGACTTATAGGTTGAGCCTGTGCACAGTGCCCTAGTATAGATATACAGTATATATATATTAGAGTGGTAAGCTAATTAACCTGATTTCCCCAGTCCTTGTTATTCCCCTAAATAAATCAGATCAGTTTGTTTCAGCAAAGTTACACTGCCTGAGGTATTCGTTTATGTTACAGTATTGTACTGTGGTTTTGCACTGTATCATCATGTTTTACAGGGAGTCCCAGAGTCCAGCTGACCGAACCAGTCCTGGGGAGTAGTGTATATTGCAAGGGTACTGTGATTGGATTTGTGTGGGCCACTAGTAAGAAGAAAGGGGGTTGCAGTGACCCAGAGGGCTGTGACCAAGTCATATGAGGCTGTCTTAACCCCGACCTCTGGGTGGAGGTACCCGCCATCGGATCCAGGCCCCTAAACCTGTTAGTGGCAAATCAGGCAGGGGTAGTAACCCTTGGGGATAGCGCCACCTAGGGGTTACACATGCAAATTCCTCCAGACATAAGCTTAACAGCAGGGAGAGTGGACTTCACCCAGGAGACGCCGTATACATCCATTTCTAGATCTTTGTTCCACCCTCCAAAATTGAGAGCGTGGTATCCCCAAAGTTTCCCTTAAGATTTTATATATATTGCCAATCAAATGTTCCACGTATTACCGATAAAAATCTCGAGCATCTTTAAAAGGGGCAGGCCGGAGAGTAATTTAGAGGTAGTACACTGCCTTAGTATAAAGTTTCTGACCTGTAGAAATCAGTATAAATCTTCCTGTCTACTTGAGTGTTTCTTATGGCTATAAGAGTGTTGCCTCTTCTGCCTCACATTATCGGAACTGCTCACCTTTGATATGCAGTTCTGTTGCCCAAGAATGCAGAGGACACTCTTAACAGCCATACGAGACACTTGTAGCATCTCTAGAAACATAACATGACACCACAGACCTGGATCCATAGCATTAACGGAAATGTCCAGCACATTGTTTCCATGCTTCTGTCAGTGCTGTACTTCCCTATCATACCCATGTCCCTCCATTTGTGGTAGGCTTACCAGTGGATATCGCCAAGCCAGTCAGGAACAGAGGCACACCCTTAAACTAAACTGACTGAGTGATGGATCCCCTCTCCCATATACCTACTACTGTCGGCTGTCACCAAAGCCTCAGTGGGTTTGCCTGTGCTAGTGCTTAACAAAGAATATTTGTAGTAGTAGTGGTAATTGTATTTATCCAGTGCCCATTCCCAGGGGCTCAGAGTATCTTACTGAAATTAAGACAACTCAAACAACAACATGGCACAACTTTAAAATAGCATAAATAAATAAGAAATAAATAGTCTATCTCTAAAATCATAGTAGAGGTTTACAGATAAAATGTGTCTTTTATTTTTCCAGAATTGGTTCAAGAGTTGCTGAAGAAGCAGACACCTGAGCATGTGGATGAACTCATTGATGAACTCTTCAGTGAAATAACAAAGCTGAATAAAGAGTCTACTGTTAAAACCCAGGATGAACAGGTGGGTTGGCATAGCAGTTAACTGTAACATTAAGCACCTTATTCAACATGGAAAATCTTTAAAGCAGCACTGTGGGCTGGCTGTGTGGTGCTGAGCAGTCAACTGGCATATTGAGGACCTGAGTTTGCTTCTTGAGTCTGGAGCGTCAAAGCTGGGGTCAGCAGGGAGTGGACTGAGTGTCCTATCCTGGTAGGGCTATCACTGCCTGTTCTGCTGCTACCTCCTAGTGCTAGCTGGAAGTGGCAAGCAATGACATAGGGAGGGGGCACTATAGCTGAAATCTAGCTTGAGTGCTTTGGCTTTATTTGGATGGCTTTGAGGAGAGTCAGTAAAGGGAAACTGTCATTCCTCAGAGTCAGCTGATGGCGCCCAGGCCAGGCATCATCCTCTTCTGGGCCCTCTCCTCTGATATTTAGGAAATGCTGTTCCAGTAAATCACAGTTGCCTCTTCCCTTGGGACCTTCTGCTCAGGAAGTGGGCTCCTACTAAAGATAGAAGGAGGTAGTCAGAGGTAACCCAATAGCCCAGCGGTAGTGCATGTACTCCCTGCCAGGGACTGAGGTTATGGGGCAAACTTGGGAGCTGGGTTGGGTGGCTGAAGGGGCTGGGCCATGCAGCGCGCTCTTAGCTGGGGTGGGATGGTGCTGTGGTTCCATTACTTCATTGACCCCTGCGGTGGGCCAGGAGCTTGCCATCTCTGCAGGAATGCCACTGTATGTGCAGGACATGATGGGGCACTAATCAGCTTCGGGGACGTGAAGGGCTTAAGGGGACCAGGAAGAAAACAAGCATGAGCTCCACACTATGGAGTACATCATTGACCTCAATGGGAGTGGCAGATGGGGCATGAAGATTTCCAGCATAAGGGCCAGATGGAAGGCACAGGTGGCTGTCTGGAGGAAAAGGGCTATATATATATAAAAACCAGTGGTCAGACTCTCTTGGGGATATTGAGAGGCAGCCCTGAACATGGTACCACCAGCAGAATACATGATAGTGGCATGACCTCCGTTAATGACTTCATGGGACAAGGTTAGACCCAATACAAAAACACAGCAGTGCAATTAAAGGTGTTTAGTTGTGGTTTGATGCAACTGGGCCATTTGCACTTCTGATGAACAATCTGGATCAAGATTTTTCACAGGATTGCCTTTTCTACCCACCCACATCCTGGGTCTGGGACATTCTCAAGTGAGATTTTTCACAAGGAGTAGCCTTTCCTAGCCCCTGTTGTCCTGGGGTCTGGAACATTCTCATGTGAGATATCTCATGGGGGATAACCTTCCTATCATCCCTGCTGTCCTGGGTCTGGGGCATTCTCAAGTGAAACTTCTCAGAGATAGCGACCCGGTGGCGCTGAGGCTGAGGTGCTGGATGCCTTACCTCGCTGTGATGGCAACCCATGTTCAGGAGCGAGCATGGGCTGCTGGGGTCGGCAGGGAAGAGAAGGATTGAGTATCTGAGGGACTGCTCTCCTTCTCTGGGAGGGGCCACCAACTGTGGGTGTGCTCAACTGGCCCCTAGCGGCGGCTGGGGACAGTACACAGATGTAGAAAGGGAGGAGAGAGTCAGGCGCTTGGAGGAGGCGGCGTGTGGAGCGTGCGTTCTCTCTCCTTAGGGCGTCATTGCATGCCTCCTCTCCTAGAGGAGAAAAATGGAGGAGAAAAAGTGCCCTGAGTGCGACAGGATGAATGCTAATCCCTGCAGGCCCTGCTCCCACGAACATGCAGTAACTTCTGCACTGGATCTGTTCTGGCGGGTTGAGGCATCCCGCCACCCGCCATGAGGGTAAACCATAGAGGAAGAGGAAGGTAAGCTGCTAGTGGGTGACAGGGCCGGGGATAAGGCATGATGCAGAGCCACCTGGGAACAGAGGAGGATAAATTAACTGTGAAAAATAAATTTCTCACAGATGGTAGCCTTTCCTATCACCCCTGCTGTCCTGGGTCTGAGATGTTCTTGACGAAATTTCTCACAATTTATTTATTTAAAGTTGATAACTGGGAAAAGCAACATGACCTGAACCTCGTTTTCAGATGCGACCTGGGAAGGGGAACAAAGAAGGAAATCACGCAATTGGCAAACCTATACAAAAGGATACAGAACATAAGATCTTACTTGAGAGGGCTCTTGCAGTAGGTAATTACAAATAGGACTGATGTCGGCCGGTGTCAGGACCCAATGGAAATATTTCTACTAGCAGTCTCTGGCAGAGGGGATAAAGGCGGTCCCCACGCCGCCTTCAGTTCTTTCCACAGATTAGCTTCGTGTCATTGCCTTGCGATAAAGTTCAACGCTTGTCAGCTCTGTCGTCTGTAGTTTTACCATCTTTTTTGATTCTTCAACTAAATTGTCAGGCCTTCATCGGTGTGTCTCGTCCTACACCTTCGAGCAAAAATAAGTGCGACTTCGTGCGGCATAACTCCCGCTGGGATGGCCATTCCCAGTGCCTCTTCTGTCTAGGCCGGATCATCAGGTGGAGAAGCGGTAGCACTGCCTTAAATTTAATGCTGCAACCTGCAGATGAGGCGGCAGTCCCTGGAGGCCTACATACTAAAGAAGAAAATGTCCTCCATGGAGAAGGAGTTAAAAAGCTCCGGCAGGTGTTCACTTCCCGAAGGCCATCATAAGGAGAAAGACAGGAGAAGCACCAGGATACAGGGCTTCTCATCCACGTCTTCTTCGGAGTGGGTTGTGCTACGGTAACATCCTTAGAGGACCGCTCCTTGATGGCCGCCTTGGAGACTTCAAGGTGTATCGACCCTCCGTCTAGCTTAGGCCTTTGGGTGCCTCTGGGCTATTAGCAGCCTCTGCTCCCAGTAAAGCCGCCACCGTGTGGCCTACTGGTTCAAGCGGCTCCGTAAGGCGGGCGTCAGCTCCTCTGGCGCCCGCATGGAGATAGTCAATAAGTCGCCCAACCCTTTGGGCGGTGCGCGGACCCTTTTCCATCCGATCAGGCGCTCCTCGCCCGCGACCTGCCTCTGGCGATGGGTCCGATAAGCTGAACGTCGACTCCTCCGGCGTCACGCGGACTCCGCTGATAAGCTCGGATGTCGGCCTGCCTGATGCCGGCACGGCGACTGAGCCAATGCGGACCCTCTCATGTCTGCCGTTCCCGGCTTCCGCAGCCTTCACTGCCCTCCAGGGACCCTGGGTCTCCTCAGCCTGACCTGGGGATTTTTCCCCTTCATCCCCAGGCGATGCTGAGGTTCCTGCTGCACCCCGTCAGGCCGTCGCCCGCTGGGCCGACTGACCTGATGTCTGTTCCCCAGACTCGGCTCGATGCCGGTCTTGTCGATGCTGGGCGACATCCGGCTCGGATGCGGCTCCAATGCCAGGCCTTCCGCCCATGGGCCTCCAACGGGCCACCTCCAGCGAACCCCAGTTCCTGGGTGTCCGACCCCGTTATCCGATGCCGTCTTACCTGGCTCTGCAGTATCTGGCATACACAGTACCCAACACCGGCCTTTCCGACACCGCGGTACCCGGTGCCTCAATACCTGGAGCCGTGTTTCCGCCATCGGGTTATGGATATGCACCTTCGGGTACAGTCAATACCCGTATTCCCTCTTCCTCCTCCTCCTCCCCCCTCAGCCACGGTGGACTTGAAGGAGACTCTGGCCTCCTGGTGGGCTGAGGCCAAGGCTCAGCTCACCAGAGAGGCGGAGACTCATCTCATGAAGAGGTGCTGATTCCGGCTCCCATCGTCCATGACGACAGACTCCCTCCCCACCTCCGGACACCGGGCGAGCCCTCTGGTTCCAGGGCGGGGCAGGATGTGCTTCCCGAGGACCTTCCAAGGGGTCCGTTCCTCCCACGCCGGGAGAGGAGTCTTCCTCTTCATCTTCTTCCTCTTCAGATGACTCAATGGTTGCTCCGAGCCAGGCGATGAGCCATGCTCTCTGTCTAAGCCCAGGCCTAGGACTCCTCCAAAGCCTCCTCCGGAGGATCCTTCCCTTCTGGAGTTGCTGCGCAAAATTCAGGAGGTTCACAAGTGGCATTCCTTGGAGCGGATCCACAGGCGTAAGAAACTCGCTGAGCATCTGGAGTTGCCGAGATGGCTCCTACCTTGGTGCCACCTGGATTTAGCCTCATGCTGATCTTGTTTCCACTATTTGGAAGCAACACGTGACACTAGCCCGCTTCCTCGGAAGTCGAACAGGCTATATCAGGCTCCGAGGTGTTGACTTTCTAGATTTGCACCCTCGAGCTGATTCGGTCATGATTAGCGCTGCTCATGGCTGGACAGCTAAACCAAAACATCTGAGCTCGTCTCTACCAGACAGAGAATCCCGTCTTCTGGACCAGTATGGGAAGAAGATCTTTGCTTCTTCCACTCTGGGAATTAGGGCCCTTAATTATGTCAGTCACATGGGGATTACCAGAAGGCAATTCTTAGTGAGGTGGAATCCAAATTGGACTCCTTCCTGAATCTCAAGTCAAACAGGAAGTGGCTCACCTCATCCGCTCTGCATGTTTGGCAAGTCGGCACATGCTTAGTGCCACATGATGCAGTGGAAACTGCTGGTAGGAGCTCCGCTTTGGCGGAAGCTTCGGCGTCATGCCTGGCTTTGGGTGTCAGGATTGGTCCTGGAAATGCAGTCGCTATCCAGGACACACCCTTCTGGGGTTTGGTGTTGTTCGGTGGTGATGTCAAGGATACCATCACTGGACTGCAGGAGAAGGTTGCACTTAAGTCTGTGAACTCCATGTTCCACCCCTATCAAGCATGGCGCTGTGTCCCTTTTGCAGGCGGAATCGGCAAAAGGCGAAACCCCAGGAAGCGGGCCAATAATGCGGGCCCTCCAGCTGCCAAGCTCCCTCCGCCCAAAAAGCAGCGGGTGCTTCAGCCACGACGCTGCCCCCACTGCCTACTTCTTTCCTCTCCCACAGCCTCTGGGCCTTCCAGAGCAACTGGTAGGAGGGAGGTTTTCCCTCCACCTCCCGGGTTGGGAGAGGATAACTCAGATTCCTGGATGCTCCAGCTGATCGCAGAAGGACACTCAATAGAGTTTCTTCAGAAAACCCCCGACACCCTCCCCAAGGTCGTCGTACTCTGGAACATCATCTTCTGGTCCAGGAAGAGATTTCAGCACTTTTGCTCTTTCTTCCTGGTCCCGAAGAAAACAGGGACGTGAGGCGATTCTCAACCTCAGCTCCCTGAATGTGTTAAGTGGAGTACAAAGGTTCAGGATGCTCTCGCTGCAGAGCATCCTGCCCTTCTCCGGCTGGGACAGTGGCTGTGCACTTTGGATATGCAGGATGCCTACCTGCATATGCCTGTCCACCCTTCCCACCGCAAATACCTGCATTTTGCATTCCAGGGGACCACTACCAGTTCAAGGTCCTCCCATTTGGTCTTTCCTTGGCGCCCTGGGTGTTTTACCAAATGCCTTTGGTGGTAGCGGCCTACCTGCGTGCCCAGGGGTGCAGGTTTTCCCATGCCTGTATGATTGGCTCCTGGCGGCCCCATCCGGGAGGAACTCCTGCACTTTCTTTCCCTTACCCAGCAGGTCTTTGCCTGCCTGGGTATTACCATCAATCAGGCCAAGTCCCATCTGATCCCATCCCAGAGACTCCAGTTTATCAGGCGATCCTGGACATGACCTCTAGCATGGCCTTCCTGCCACCGGATAGGGCGGCCACTCTCCAGGCCCAGGACAGCCTGTGTCCAGCCACAGGCTTGTTGGCGCCAGGTCAGTCCTTCGCCTCCTCAGGCTAATGGTGGCTGCGATTCTGACAGTCCCTCGCCGACTGCACATGAGAATCTCTCAGTGGATGCTTGCGTCTCAATGGGATCAGCAGGTGGATGACCTAGATCAACTTGTCTTGGTCTCCACTCCCATGGCTCGGGACTTGCAGTGGTGGATGGTTCAGGAGAACCTCTGCTGGGAGTTCCTTCTGTCTCCCTCCCCTCCGGCGAGGGTTGGGAGCCATCTTGAGTACTCACAGGAGCCAGGGCTCCTGGTCCAAGCGAAGTCTCTTCACATCAATGTGCTCAAACTAAGGGCAGTACTTGTATGCTCTTTAGGATCTGTGTCTGTCTCCGGTCACCTAGCTGTACAGACGGACAATATGTGTGTGGTGTGGTACATCAACAAACAGGGAGGAACTCATTCCTACTCCCTTGCAGAGAGGTGATGTGAGTGTAGGATTGGGCAGTGTAGCACAACCTTCATCTCCACGGCATCTCACATCCGGGTCGAGAACACGCTGGCAGACAGGCTCAGTCGGTCATCTGCTCTAGCTCATGAATGGGAACTGGATCAGGGGTCGTAGATGACATCTTCCTACTCTGGGGGCTACAGGTAAACCTGTTTGCTTCCCTCAAAACACAAAACTTCTCTTCTTCTTCTCACTCGCTCCAGGGCGCGGCATTTTTGAAGAGACTCTCTGTCTCTAGACTGGAAGGGCAGATTCGTCTATGCCTTTCCCCCAGTTCCACTGATTACAAGGGTCTTGCAGAAACTCGGTTTGGAAGGAACTCGAATGATTCTGATCACTCCTTTCTGGCCCAGGCAAGTTTGGTTCTCTTCTGCAACAGTACTCAGAAGAACCTCCTCTTCCTCTTCCTCTGTTGCTATTTTACTGACCCAGGATCAGGGGACCCTGGTCCATCCAGGCCTCAAGTCCCTTCAGTTGCACACATGGCTCCTGCAGACATAGCTCAAGCCCGATTCGGGGTCCCACCCCAGGAAACCCTCAACCAGATCTTCTTTTGCCATGAAATGAAAGTGATTCTCTATTTGGGCTGCCTCCAAGGATGTGAGCCCTTCTCATGCTCTGTCAGCCGACTTCTGGATTACCTACGACACCTCTTCGATCTGGGTCTCAGCCATTCATCCTTAAAGGTTCACATGGTGGCCATTTCGGCCTGTCATGTCCCCTTTGCAGACAGAATGTTTGCTCAGCTGGAGGTCTCTAAGACCTTTTGAGAGGGTCTTCACTTACGACCCTTATCCAGGTTTCTGCCCCTCCTTGGGATCTGAATTTCATTTTAGAGAAGCTTACTCTGCCTCATTTTGAGCCGGCAGCCTCAGTAGACCTAAAGTTCCTTTCTTGGAAGACTCACTTCCTAGTGGCCATTACTTCTGCTTGTCGGATTTCGAGCTCCAGGCCCTGATGTGTAAAATCCTGTATTTGATTTTCACAAGGAATGTGTGGCTCTGTGTACCAACCCTTAGTTTCTCCCAAAGGTGGTAGCGGAATTGACGCTGAACAATCCATAGAGTTGCCTGCCTTTTACGTAGCACTCCAATCATTGAGAGTACCTTCTGCATACTTTGGATGTTCACGAATTCTGAGATACTACACCAACAGGACGAAGGATCTCAGAAAAACTGATCAACTTTTCATCTCTTTTGCTCACAAAGAGAAGGCAATGCTATTGAAATGGTTGGCTCATTGTGTCACTTTCTGTTATGACAAATACAACAAGATCATGCTGGGTCAAGTTAGAGGCCACTTCAACAAGAGGGTCGCTTCCTCTGCTGAGCTTGTTTCAAGAATGTGTCAGCAGCTGACATTTGTGCAGCCACCACTTGGACTTCTGTCCATACCTTTCTGAAACATTACAGTTTGGACATTGTCTCTCTCCATAGAGCAGGCTTGGCTGGCTGTTTTGCAAGGCCTCCTTTCCTAAGGCCTTCACAACCAGAGGGTCTACTTCTGAGTAGCTTTCCTCCTTCTGTTTGCTTCTCCTTGTTCCAGACTGCTAGGGACTCAGTCCTGTCATGTAATTACCTACTGCAAGAGCCCTCTCCGAGTAAGATAGTACAGTTACATAAGAGCTTACTGTAACAGCAGATCTTGAGAGAGCTCTTGCAGTAGGTAATACCTTCCACCCTCCATCCCCTAAACTTTTCAGCTCTTTTCCAGGAGGGAAATATCCGCTTCTCTCGTCTTGCCTTTTGGCCTTTCCAGGAAAGAATTGGAAGGGCGTGGGGACTGCCCTTATACTGACGCTACATGACGTCGGGTCACCTGACGTGGGGCGGTCCTACGCCAGACGGCGTAGCTAGAAATTTTTCGTCTGGGCCTGACGCCGTATCAGTCCTATATGTAATTACGCACTGCAAGAGCCTCTATCAAGATCTACTGTTACTGTAAGGCCATTTAACTGTACTTTTACTGGTTAGGTTACAGGACCCGCTACAATAGTAGAGCCAGCAGCAACAATACAGTAAACAGCATTGCACTAACAAGAGTCTAGTAACATAAGGAATCAGCAAATAAATGAAGGAGTGGGTTATACAAGCCCTCAAAAATAAACATAGGCGGTTTGCCAGGTGATGGGAAACCCAGGCAGAGACACCAAAAGGAAGACAGAGTTGGGGCATTGGGAGCAATGCTGATGGAGGAGTCTGAGCAGTCTTTTGAGGAGTGGAGGGAGGAGCATGAGGCGAGCTCAGAGGGTGGCTTGTTCCAGAGTGAGGGAAGGCAGAAGGAAAAAGCAGATTGTCCAGTGACAGAGTGGGGGTGGGATAGAGACAGTGGGAGTCTCTATGAAAAGGGAGTAGTTAGAGGAGGTGACTTGGACAAGACGGGAGGAGAGGTAGGAGGAAGAGAACCAAATCTGAACTTAGCAGTGATGGTAGCACAGTGTAGCAGTCTCCTATGAGGCAAGGAGCAAGAGATAGGGCTGAATAGAGAAGGCAGTGGTGAGTGAGAGGGGAGAAGCAGTGGCAAAATGGCAGAAGGAGTTTAGCAGGGTGTTGAGCCTACCTAAGGATGTCTGAGGCGTGGTGCAATACACCATGTTGGCGTAGTTGAAGGTTGGAAAAATCATTTTAGAGACTAGTTTGTGGGAGAGGGAGGCTGGCTTTTGTGCCGTAAGGCGCCAAGTTTAAGCGATGACATCAACATGGGTGGAGAAATCCAAATTTCATCCAGCCAAACTCAGAAATAGCAAAAGGTCGAGCAGCTCTAAAGGGTTGGAACGTCCAAGGTACCAAGTTAGGCGCTGCAAGTAGGATGCCAGTTTTTGCCTGGTACCGAAGGTATCAGCCACTGGTTTCTTTCCGTTAAGTTTAAGTTTGTTAACCTTGAACAAGGCCTGGACTCTATTAAATCTTCCTGAAAGGGGTTGTACACTGCTGACAGTGTTTAACTCCCAAGCGGTAGCCTTTCCTGTTCTTCCTGCCGTCCTGGGTGTGGCACATTCTCTAGCTAGATGTTTCATGAGGGGTAGCTTTTATATCCCCTCTGCCAACCGTGTCTGGGACATTCTTCAGCAAGATTTCTCACAGGGGGTGGGTAGCCTTTCCTATCCCCCTGCCATCCTGGGTCTGGGACATTCCTAGCGAGAGTTCCACAGCGGTAGCCTTTCCAATCCCTCTTGCTGTCCTGGGTCTGATATATTCTCTACCAAGATTTCTTACAGGTGGTGGCTTTTCCTATCCCCCTACCTTTCTGAATCTGGGACATTCACTAGCAAGATTTCTAACAGGGTAGCTTTTCCTATCCCCCGCCTTCCTGGGCCTGGGACAGTCTGTAACACTGTTTGTCACGGGGGTAACCTTTCCTTCTAGGGGTGTGGATATGGTGTACTATCCACGCCTCTGCCAGAATTCCTTTCTGCTTTAAGACTTGCTGGAAGATCTTCAGTCTGGCTCCTCCCACCCACCCATGTGGGATACTCCTCGCACTGCCCCATGACATCAGATCTTCCTTTCCGCTGGAAGAAGAAGGTTCTGTCTATAGAGCTCTGTGTTTATGTAGCCCTATTGTTTGTTTAATTAAAATCTTTTGGCCTTGAGTTGCTTTGAGGGTTTCACTGTTGTAGCGTGATAGATTCGGCTGATTCAAAATTGCGCCCGATTTCAAATGTTGTCCTTGTGGACAGAAAAATTGTGCATGGACCCTCTGACTACGTATGTGTACTGCTTGGGCCAGGAACATGACTCCCAGGTTTGCGGTTGTGCCGCATTTACACACCTCAATTTGGCGGGTGGTACACGTGACTTTTACTTGGGCGTCCGGACTAGTGGGATCCTCCCGTTCGGTCCAAGGATGCCCATCAGGTGGGCTGTGCAGCTGCAGGGTCCAGCGAATAGTTAACGACTTTTGAGGAAGTTGCAGCCCAGGCATGGCGGTGTTTCATTGGTGTGCACACTTGTCCCACTGGGTTCTGATGCCTCTTTTACTAGGGCATTCTGGGACTTATGCCATTCCCTTCCTACCCTCGTGGAGGGCCCTTTGCATCGGTCCAGATCTTCTAAGAAGGACTCCAAGGTGAAAGCTAAGAACTCCTGTGCGCATGTCTTGGGACCATGGAGTTCTCTCGGCCTCGGATTCCCGCACTTCTGTTTGGTAAGCCTTCATTGATGAGTCGTTTTCCTGGCCGCTTCTGTCAGGCCACTGGCCCCATGGTATCTATCAGGCCTGTTGCTGACACACGGGCCGACCAGGCTTTCGAGATTTTCCTGCACACTGTTGATCTATTGTCGCATGGATGAGGGAATATTTTCCTCTCAGGACTCCGGTCTTGCCTCTCCAGTCCCGGGATGGTTGGATCTGCTTCCTTTTCAGTCCCTAACCTCAGGACCCCAAACTAATGGGGGACCCTAAACTTCCATATCAGTTCCGCTCTCTAAGCTGTCCGGTCCACTGGTGGTCTAGGTCGCGCAGCTCGTCAGTCAGGCAGCTCTCGTCAGGGTCTCTGGTCTCGCTCTGGATACTTGGGAAGCGGCACTGCCACTATTCTTCCTCTTCCTCCTCTTCTGGGAGGACTGGCTCCGCCACAAGTTCTGACTGCTTGCAGGCTTATGTGGCAGCAGCTCCTTTTGGGTGTTGGGCCTAGCTGGTGCAGCTCCTACCCCGGTGCTCTCATGGCTGCTGCCTCAGCCTGAACCTGTTCCAGCTCGGCCGCTCCGGCCTCTCCAGTGATTCGGTGGAACACCGCCACCTCAGTCGGGAGAGTCCTCCTCCTAATGATGCCTATACTGCTCCTGGGCTTCCTCATCAGCCATCGGTTACCATCACTGAGGCCAACAAGCCCTGCAGAGTTAGCGGTACTGGATGGTCGGCATGTCCTCAACAGATCCTCTGAATCGAGGCCTGCTCCATGTATCCCGCCTGTTGACCTAGAGTCGGGAGGAATTGTCAGTGGACCATAATCCTATCTCCTTGAGGCTGTGCTCGCCTTATTTTGGAGACTACAGGAATCCAGTTGGAGCCTGTTCTGAAATGGACTAAGTATCCCTCGGCAATTCACAACCAGGATGACTCCCTTGGGGTCGCATTCCCAGTGGCTGATGCCACTCTTGAACCAGCGTTGGAGCTCTGGCAACGTCCAGCCTCCTGCCCTAGTGTGACAGGGTTGAATAAGGCCCTGTCCCATGTGTTATGCAGAAAGAGTTAAATGTAAAGATCTGTTCTATCCTTTCCTTTTCTGTCTCTTCTTTGGTTGGTAACTAAATTTACTTGTGAGACCTAGGAACTGATCACGCCTATGGTTTCACAATTCTCTGCCTCTCGCTATCTCTCTGCCTTCACTTGTTGTTCTGTCTTTTCTTCCCTTGCATATCTCGCGAGTTTAAAAAATATATGATAATCTTTATGTGGAAATGTCACTGATACTGGGATCCCTTTGTTTAAAACTGTATATGGTTATACCGTTGAAATGATTGCAAAAGCTATTTGGAACTCAAGGGTTAACCTGAGATGCAGTTTTAAGCCTTTTCAGAGCTTAAACAATAGGTCAGTTCTGGGTCACTATGTACTGTTTTGCTGCACCTGCAAGGAACAAACTGACAAGAACAGTCTGTAAACTTACAAGAACATTCTTTGAGAAGCAGGCTCTCTTAACGAGTTCCCAGACAAAGACTTATAAAAGAGCAGCAATGATTTTGCTAGAGAGACAAGGAGAGTGAGAGAGCAAGACTGAAACTTGGAATTAAGAGTTACCCTGAGAAGAAGGACTTAGTTTTCTCTGTTTGTACTGCCTTTGTAAATAGTTATACTGAATAATTTTTATTTTGTTATTTTGCTGTTATTGAGAAAAATAACAGCTATTTGAGAATTCTGAAACTGCTTCTGGTTTCTTATGCTTCCTGACCTGTGCCTCGACAACAGATGGTGTCATAAGTGGGATTGACACCATGCATTCTCCAAAACAGGAGTTTTGTGTGTGGGTACTAGACCTGGTACCAGGGAAGCATAGAAGAAAGGTATGGATTCTGCAGCAGCAAGTCGAGGAGTGATTACCAGCAGAATGGCAGCCAAACTAGCAGAGACAGAAGTCCAAGCTGAGACTGTACAGCCAGCACCAGGAATGGAACCCCAAAAAAAACAGGCAGTGACAGACCTGAAAGCCTGACTGCCTTTTCAAATGGTGAGCTATACAACAAACAGACGGAGAAACAGAGGAGAGGAGATGCAGCAGAAAAAGAGATTCAACGTTTAGAGGCACAGAAAAATGCAGCAACTCGAGAAGCAGAGAAAAGGAGAGATGCAGCGACAGGAGCAACAAAGAAAAGAAGAGATGCAGCGATGGATGGATGTCTTGCAAATTATCAAAGCTGGAGAATCTGGCACTGGTCCAGCAGAGCAACAAAACACCACAACTTAAAGACCTTAAACTTACAAAGTTGTGTCCCTCGGATGGTACGAGCATACCTGACAACTTTGAAAGGCTGCCACAGCTTGCCAGTGGCCAGAGCAGCAGTGGGCAGTCAGACTGGTACCTTACCTGACAGGGAAATCCCAACTCTTACAGCAGTATGGACACTGCACAGTCAGAAAACTATGACCTGGTGAAAAGCGAAATCCTGAAAAGTATGACATCTCAGGGAGACATACAGGCAAAGATTCCAGTCTCTGAAGTAGAACCAGTCGACAATCCTTGAGAAGCCTTCACTCTGACTCAGAGAACTCTTTGTGAAATGGCTCCAACCAGAGGGCAAAACAGTCACACAGATCATCGGAACATTTGTAATGGAGCAGTTCATCAGCGTCCTTTCCACAGACGTACAGCTTTGGGTAAAAGAACACCGATCAGAAAGTGGGAAAAAGGCTGTTTCTTTGGCTGAAGACTACTAAATGGCCAGACAGATGCCACAGCAATGAGGTAACAACCAAGCACCATTAAGACACTCTTTCCCATTTAAACTCCCAAGTCTGATAAGAACTCTGGTGGGGTAACAAATCTGCACCCAAAGACTTTATTTGCTATAACTGTAATAAGCCAGGTCATATTGCAAGAAATTGCTGTAGTAAGAAGAGTGATGCTGGCACAGATTTGTCCTTAGCAAATTGGGGCAAGTACTTAACAGATGTGAGGGTGGGAGATAAGACTCTGAAGGGACTTATAGATTCGGAAGCAGACAGATCCTAGTGCATACTGAAGTGCTGGGAAAACAGTCTCCAAAAGGACCAGGGACTGGTGTCATCTGCATCCATGGGGATACTCGGTACTATCCCACCAGCAAGTGACTATGACTATTAATGGGGTGTTGCAAATGAAAGTGGGGTAGTACCTAAATTACCTGTACCTGTGATTATTGAAATTACTTTCCAGGATTTACTGAGTTAATCAAAGAGGGAGTAAATCCTGATGTTTCAGCAGCTGTGGTGACAAGAGCTCAGGCAAAGAAAATCTCAGATGGTGGGGACTCTTTTCCTTTCTGTGATTTTGATTTGGACTTGTTTGAGCACAGCTCCAAGGTCTGGAAATCCAGGAAAGAAAGACGACGCCTGAAGAAACAGTGGCAACAAAAGACTGATGGACAAAGAGGTTAACATATGAAAATACTGAAATTAAATTGATCACTTATTGTGATTTTCTTTCAGAACAAGCTAACAATGTTTCTCTCTAGGGTTATATTAAGCACCTGGGGTGATACCAAAACAGGGTGAATCTATGTTTAAAATATGTAATATGCTACTGTACAGAGTTTCGTTAAACCTCAGAAACAGGACCAGCTAGAACAATTGGTTATACCATGAAAGTCTAGATCTGAGCTGTTACAGTTAGTCCATGATAGTCCTATGGCTGGTCGCCGGGAAGGATTGCACCCTTGCCAGGTTGCTGTACTGATTTTACTGGCCTGGAATTCATGAAGGTGTTGCTACCTATTGCAGTTTTTGTGCTGAGTGTCAGAAAGTAGCCCCATGACTAGAAAAGACATGGTGCCCTACCCCTGATAGATGTGCCTTTGAGAATTGCAATGGATGTGGTTGGCCTCAGACAAAAGTAAAAGAGTAATTGATTCATTTGTGTAGTATGTGGCTGTGCTACCTGATACCCAGAGCAGTTCCAATACGTATTGTCACAGCTCCAAAAGTTGCAGCAGAGCTTGTCAAAATGTTCAGTAGGGTGGGCATACCTAAAGAGATTATTCGGGACATGGATATGTTGTTCATCCACATTGTCTGGCAGGTTCCTTGCTGCTTTAAATCTTGCGGAAGGTCTTCAAGCTGGCTCCTTCCACCCACCGGTGGTAAAACTCTTGGCTCCGCCCCATGATGCCAGATCTTCCTTACCGCTTGGAAGCTCAGGTTCCCTCCTTAATGCTCTGCGTGTAGACTGGATCCTAATTCTTGATTCATGAAACTTATTTTAAAATTTTCAAGACTGCGGTCAGTTTCTCCCTCGTGGCTGCGATGGACAATTCGACTCCAGTTTCAACGGTGCCCTTGTGGGCAAAAATGTCCAGGACGGATCTGCACTCCATGTCGTCTACTGCCTTGGCCTAGACCGCGACCCGCAGCCCTGCGAGGTTATGCCGTTCGTTTTGATCAGCGTCCTGGAGGACTGCGCTGCCCGGTTGCAAAGCGCCAAGATCGCTGCCGCGGTGAAGTCGAAGGAGGCCCGTTGGGCGGTTAGCGGCGGCTGGCTCAGCTGAGCAACTCGAGCAGATGATCGCCCTCGAGGAGGAGGCGCACAGGCGCATCATCCTCTTCCTCGGTCGTGGCATTATCCTCTCTCTCTCTGGGTACCTCATATTCAGCTTCTTTCAAGGAGCTTTGCCAGTCCCTTTCCACGAAGGAGAGGGCCATCGGGACATTCCTCTTGGTCCAAAGAAGGACTCAAAAGGTAAGTCCCCGTCGGCGTTCGTGGGAGCGGAGGGTCCCTTCCCGGACAGTTGGCACTCGACTTTGGCCAAGGTTGCAGCTAAGGCCGCTGGCTTCCGGCGTCCCGTCCAGGTCAGCGGCCAAGACACCCGATCGATGCGGTCGAATTTTCCTCAACCCGTCGGATGGGCTGTCGACTGGCGAAGCCGACAACCCTTCTTCACTGGTTCCCCGATGGAGACCGAGGACCTGCCTCGCCTCCTGTGCCGCAGTCCCGGTCAAGGCTTCCAAGCCGAGGGAAGTGCGGGTGTCCCCGCCCCTTCCCAGACCAGTCCTCGAAACACCGAGGTTCTTGGTCTCGGACATCCTCTCGGTCCAGCTGATCCCACAGACATCGGCGGTCTCGGTCTTAGCACGAAGTAAGCGGTGCCGCTGCTCATCCTCGTCTCCCTCCTCGGAAGAGGAGAGCTTCGCGCAAATGCGTCCGATGCTATGAGGACCTGATGTGGCAGCAGTTACTTCTGTCCGGAACAAGCGATGCTGTCGCTTCCCGTCCATCAAGTGGCTATCACCTGAGTGGCTGAAACAACCCTCGCTGTAGCCGAGGTGCCCAAGCCTCGTCCGTTGTTCGCCGAAATCAGCTACCCCACCGATTGTGGTGGAACCTCCGCCCACAACCAAATCGGGGCGCAGACCAAAGACTCTTGGTCAGGTCAGGACCTGCCCCACAGGTTGTTGGTCACTCTCACTCCCGACCATCCTCGGCAGGTGGAGGGTGGCTTAGGCCCAGGCAGCTCTTCGTGGACTCCTTGGAGTCCAATGATGACTCCTCCCTGTTCTCCAGGCCCATTGACCTGGAGTCCTCGAGGGCCAGTCGATGGACGAAAGGCCATCGTCCTTCATGGGTTTGCTTCAGCTCATCTCGAGTCCACCGGATGCATCTCGAGCCCGATCCAGCGGGCCAAGTATCCCCTGACGGAGATACTGGACCGAGGGATTCACCCACGGAGGCCTTCCGGTGGCTGAAGCCATTGTTGGCCCAGCCTTGGAGCTCTGGCAGTGGCCTGCTTCCTGTCCTGCGCCTTGGCCAGGATGGCCAGGAAGTATGCAGTTCCTACGCTCTTTGCCTGGTTTGAGAACATCCCTCCGCGAGGGTTGGTCACCAACTGCGTTTCCGGCGTTCTGGGAATGCTAGGGATGTGGACATGCCCCTGACAAGGAGTCCAAAAGCTGGACTATGCTGGGCGCAAGGTGTACGCTCGTCCTCCCTTGGCCTCTGCCAGGCCAGCTCGGCTGTGCTGATGACACATTTCTCCCACGCCTCATGGGCTCCCTGGATGAGGTGATCCCTCATCTCTCGGCAACCTGCAGACCACGGTCTGGCAGGTATGGGAGCCAGGGAAAGGCAGTGGCTAAACAGCAGCTCCAAATGGCTCTGGACATTGGAGACTCCTGTGCCAGATCAGTTGCGGCCGTGGTGGCCATCGCCGCAGAGCATGGCTGAGGATATCCACCTTCACAGGGGATACCCAGCACAAACTGGCGGATGTCCCTTCCTGGGGACCGACCTCTTCAGCCCTGGAGTGGAAGGTCACCGCCAGCGGATCGAAAAGTCAATGCCACTCTGTCACCTCTGCCCAGAAGGACAAGGGCCGCCGACAACAGCAGCATAAATCCTTTCGTCCTTCTGCTGCTGCACGTCCGACAACAGCACCAGCACCAGGGCCAACAGGCTCGCACTTGGCATCCCAAACCCAAGCCTGGCTTCCTCCAATAGGAAGCAGGGAGGTAAGGCCAGGAGGTCCTCGGCCGGTCCCTCCTCTAAGCCTGCCCAGTGATGGGTTGAGGTGTCACCCCAGCCTCGTCACTCCCCTGGGTTCCCCGTGAGAGGCGGCTCCGCTACTTCCTTTCCGCCTGGTCCGTTATCACCACGGACCGTTGGGTGTGGAGGTTGTAGGAAAGATCCTGCTCCTGGAGTTTGAGCAGGCCCCACCCTTCGAGCCATCGCCTCGGGGGCTCACGGAGTCCCCAGCCTCTTTATCGGCTCGCCGAGCCGATATCGCCCTGCTCCTCGAAAAGAGGTGATCAGGAAGGTGGCGGATCCTCCTCCAGACCCGGGGTTTGTGTCCAGGTACTTCCTGGTCCCAAAACGGACGGGGCTGGCGCCATTCTCGACCTGCACGACCTGAACAGGTTCCTAAGGTCTCGGACCTTCAGGATGGTCACTCTGGCTCAGATAATCCCATCCTTGGAACGAGGCATGTGGTTCTGTTCCTGGACCTCCAGGATGCATTCTTTCATGTCCCAATCCGTCCGTCTCATCAGAGATTCCTCCGCTTCAGAGCGGAGGGATCCTTCACAGTTCTGGGCCATGCCCTTGGCCTCTCCCTAGCTCCCAGGGTCTTCACCAAATGCATGGCAGTGGTGACAGCATTCCTCGCGGTGCCAAAGGGTCCGTTGTACCCCTACCTGGACGACTAGCTGATTGCAGCCTCCCAGAAGCGGAGGTGGAGGCGGTCCAGAGATCTGGCCCTCCAGGTTTGCTCTCGGATTGGCCTCCTTATCAACAAGGCCAAGTCGGAACTCGTGCCAAAGAAGGTGATACGTTCATCGGGGCAGAGCTCGACTCTCTTTGAGCCAGAGCACGGCTCCCCGGACAGGCGAGGTTCTTTCCTCCTTGCCAATCATTTATGGTTGGGCAGTCGCGCCTGCCGGGATTTTCTGTGCCTCCTGGGCCTCATGGCGGTCTGCACCAGCGTGGTCCGTTGGGCCCACTGGTACATGCGTCCCCTTCAATGGGAACTGGCCAGTTAGTGGTCACAGCGCCTGATCCATTGGATCAGCTAGTGACAGTGACCCAAGGATGTGGAATGCTCTCCAGTGGTGGACTGTTCCGGCGTATCTGCAGGAGGGCATCCCGTTTGTCCGCTCCAAGCCGACAGTCTCTCTATCGACCGATGCCTGTCTGATGGGTTGGGGTGCCCATCTGGGAGCACAGAGCGCACGGCCTCTGGTCCCCTCGGAGTCCTGATGCCACATCAACCTGCTGGAGCTTGAGGTTGTCCGTGTAGCCCTCACTGCCTTCGCTCCGTTTCTACGGGTCAAGTGGTTCAGGTCCAGATGGACAATACCATGACCATGTACTACCTAAACCGCCAGGGCGGATGCGCTCCATGCCTCTGTGCAGGAAGCTCTCCGCATTGGTCCCTCGTGCGCAGCCTGGAGCGGTTCTCCTCGCCATTCACGTGGCAGGAGCCTCCAACTCCTGGCCATGCCCTAAGCCGGATAGGGCTGCGTCTCACGAGTGGTATCTTCTGCTGGAGGTAGTACAAGATCTCTTCTCCCACTGGGACACGCCTCAGGTGGACCTGTTTGCCTCCAGGAGAATGCCCACCCCCTCAGCAGGGCTCGCTGCTGGGGATGCCTTCAGAGGCCCGTGGACCCCGGGCCTCTTCACGCCTTTTCCCCATTTCCCTTGATCCACAAGGTGCTTCTCAAGGCAAGAGGGCAAGGCCAGGTGATTCTGGTAGCCCGGACTGGCCCTTCAGTTCAGGTATTCAGATCTCCTCAGTCTCAGCTCCAGGCTCCGGCGGCTTCCAGCCTGCCCGGACCTGATCTCAGTCAATCAGGGAAGGTATTCCATCTGGACCTTCAATCCCTGCACCTGCGGCCTGGTTCCTGGGCTAGGGTTCCAGGCCTTAGGTCTTTCCGACGAGGTCCTCAACGTCGTTAAGGTGTCCGTAAGGAGTCATCCAGAAAATGCTACTCCTTCAAATGGAAGAGATTTTCCATTTGGTGTCAGGGCAAGGGCCTGGACCCTTCCTCCTGTTCCTTGGCAAGCATTCTGGACTACCTGTGGTCCCTTTCTTAGCAAGGGCTTTGGTGCGACCCTTAAGGTACACCCTGGAGCCATCTCTGCTTACGGGTGCGGGCCGGGAAGCAGTCGGTGCGCAGGAAAAGGTGGTCGGGCGCTTTCAAAGGCCTTGATCACATATCCCTCCAGTGCGAGAACCTCCACCTCTGTGGGATCTTCTGCTGGTACTGGCTAAACTCATGGGCAGGCCATTCGAACCGATGCACAGGTGTGATGTTTCTCACCTGTCGTGGAAGACCACCTTCTTGGTGGCTATCCGTCAGCCAGAAGGATGGGAGAGCTCCAGGCGCTTTCCATCGAGTCTCCTTATCTGGTCTTCCACAGGGACAAGATTGTCCTGCGCCCCACCGAAATTCCTTCCGAAGGTGGTGTCGAGTTTCACCTTAACCAGGTGTTTACTCTGCTGGTGTTCTACCCCAATCACACCTCAGAGGCCGAATATAGGTTCCATACTTTGGACCCTAGAAGAGCGATCGCTATTATAAGGAGCGGACGGCTGAATTTCGGGAGAGGTTGCCAGCTGTTTGTCACCTATGCTGAAGCCGCACCTGGCAGACCTGCAGCCAAGTGGGACGATAGGCAGGTGGGTCGCCTCCTGCATAGATCTCTGCTATAGGTTGGCGGGCATGTAGCCTCCCAGAAGGATAAGAGCTCATTCTACCCGCCATACACGCTGCATCGGTGGCTGCTTCCAGGGACGTCCCTATCCAGGAAATCTGCAGGGCTGCTACCTGAAGTCAGCACATACCTTCATCACCCACCACCACGACCTTGAGTCACGCCGGGATGCTGGTTTTGGGGCCTCAGTTCTCCAGTCTTTATTCTCTAAGTAGGTGTGTGCGCCTTTCCTCCCTCCTCCTGGAGAACTGCTAGGAGTCTGCCAGACAGTGTGGATGAACAGCATATGCATGTCCCTAAAAATACAGGTTACTCACCTGTAACAGGAGTTCTAGGAATGGTATATGTTGTTCATCCACACTCCACCTGACCTCCCGGCTCGACGCACAACCCAGCTCCCAGCTGGCTAGATCTATGCCATTACGGAGTCACAGTTTTACCTTCACCGGGTGGGTGGAGGAGCCAGCTTGAAGACCTTCCGCAAGATTTAAAGCGGCAAGGAACCTGCCAGACAGTGTGGATGAACAACATATACCATTCCTAGAACTCCTGTTACAGGTGAGTAACCTGTATTTCCTGCCTTCCTCCTAATATAACAGGGATCATATTCACTGTTGAAATGTGTGGTGGTGATGGCAGTGCAACGGTGTGAACAGTAAAGCGATGTGTTTTGCAATGTAGATAAAAGTCTGCTCTGCTTTTGCAATTAGTCTGTGGCTTGGCTTTAGTGTTTTTGTCTGCCCGGCCCAGTCTGTTAATTACCTGCTGGCAGTTCTGTCTTGCTTTTCCCCAATAAAGAAGGCTTGGCTCTCCGTTTTACTTTGTCCCCAACAGTAAGGAGGATGCCATTGCCAACACTGTTATTTCAGGTTCAGTTTTTGTTTATTCAGTGGTTGCGTACAAATATTTTATTTTAAAGCATCTTAGATGTAATGATCACCTCTCATTTTAAATAATGTATCTATTAAATTGATGTTTGCTTAAATATTTTTGCTATAAGGCCCCACTTTGGTATTCAAGAGGTTTCCATTTCTTAGTCCTGCAGGCCATGTTGACATGTTGCAATTATGCACTGGGTTATGAGTAAATAAAAGGCCTCCGCACTAACAGTGGGTGCCCATTTATAAGCTCTTTCTGTTGTGCTTACTTGCCTAGGCAGGGCTGGCAGCACCTCCAATGAGAGTGCGTGGTCTCCTTTTAGATTTTGATGGTACATTACTGGCAGCTGGTTCAGTCTTGGCAGGTACGACAAGTTGGTGTACTGGGGCTGGCATAATATGGGTGGTTAGGTACTGGTGCACGTACGCTGAAGTATAAGTGATGCATCATGCAGGTAATGTAGTGTGGACAGAATTCCACAAATAGGTGAGTGGAAGGGTACATTACTGGCAGATGGATGGTACTGGTGGGTACACTGCAGGCAGGTGCACTGTGGTTGGCACTGGTATGTTGCATGCAAGTGCACTGTAGTTGGCACAGGTACACATAATAATGCAGAAATGCAACAGTAGTTAAAGCAAGTGTCTGGTGCAACTGAGTGTTAGCTTCAGGGTCTCAAGCAGATTGCAATTAAATGTCAGAATGTAGCTAGCTGCTGTTGAATATAATGTCTTGGTATAAACGTCTCTCAAATCCTTATAGAAACATAGAAACATAGATTTTGACGCGATAAGGACGCTTGGCCCACCCAGTCTGCCCATTTCCTACCTATTGGATAAGCTGCAGATATCTGATATTGTAGGTGTTATACCTTTTTCCTTCAGTTTTTACATCTTTGTGTGGATGTGTATAAAAATATCAACCAGTCTAACAGCTACATTAAAGTGTCATTCTTCTTGAGTGCTGCTGTTGATCAAATTATTTGTTGGCTTGAAACACTTGAGATATGTATATAATACTTGGCATACTGTGTGGTTCAGGCTTGAATGGTGTTGACCAAACAATTTATATCCTCTTATGTACCAAGCAGACTGTTATAATTTTCTACAGTACACTAAATATGCACAGTGTTTAGGTTGTTTTTGCCAATGGCAACTAAAACTTGTCTGGCTTTGTTTAGTAAGTGCATATTCTCATTCATCTAATCTGAGAAGGCATGGGTAGGGAAACAAAGACCCTCCCGAATTAAACAAGAAACTAAATGTTGAAATGTGTCCTTCTCCAAAGTGTTTGTTGGTGTATGCAGTAAGGATGGAATGAAATTTGGTTTCGTATGGCACTTTCCATAAACTGCATCACAAGGAGCTTAACATTCAGGTGAAAGACACAAGAGAATGTGGCTATCATTTTTCAAAGCACAGGAGATTCAAACAACACAGAAAGATTAGACTTAAGACAATACAGTGTAATTTTGTTGTGTGCTTGCTGCACTAGGCACCTTCTTTCCTCATGTACCTGCTGCTGATTGTCAGTTTATGAGTTGGTGGGCTCTACCCACTACCCACTTATTTTTTAACATATGGGTGTTGGGGTAAAGCCCCCAACTCAAATAAACAAATAAAATTTACCGACAGTCTAACTTGGTAGAGCATTACATAACTGAAGCAGCCTCCTTTTTTTTAACATAGGGTATGGGCAAAGCCCTTAACTCAAATAAACTAATATAAAATAACTGACAGGGCAGTGTGGCATGAAACATGCCATAAGTGGGCAAATAGTGTAACTTGAACTCTACACTAATAACAGAAGTCGTCTGGTGGTCCGAACCTCGGATCTCACTAGGGCTTGACCTCTGGACCCCTAAGCCCCACCTACATTTTTACAAACCGGCTCCTATGGTCTCAACCTTGCAGGGTGATTCTGATTGCTCCAGATTGGGCCAGACAGCCCTGATATCCCCTATTGCTGTCCCTAGCAGTCCATCTTCCCTGTTTCTTCCCAGGAATTACAACCTGTTAACATCCTCTCTGGGAAGGATTTGGTACCCCAATCTTCAGTCGCTCAATCTCAAGGCATGGCTCTTGAAGAGTTAGAGTTTACAGATCTGCATCTTTCCCAAGGGGTTCTGGATATCCTCAAGGCTTCTTGAAAGCCTTCCACCAGAAAGACTTATAACTCCAAATGGAAGAGATTCAGCATTTGGTGTTCTGAGAGCTTATATTTCTCCAGACACTGCTGGATTGCCTACGGTTCTGGATTACATGGTCCATCTTAATGGCCTAGGCCTCAGACCAGCTACTGTCAAGGTATACTTGTCAGCTGTTTCTAGTTTTTTTCTGTGGAAGTCTTCCTCACTGTCTTCCCATCCTGTGTTCTGTAATTGTTTAAAGGATTGCTTCCACCAATCCTCCTTTTAGAGACCCTGCCCTGCCTGGGATTTGAATGTTTGCATTGCTCAACTTATGCAACCCCTCTGAGCCTGTGTCTTCAGCAGAGCTTAAATACTTGACTTGGAAAACTGTGTTCCTGGTAGCCATTACCTCTGCCAGGTGTATCAGTGAATTGCAAGCCCTGTCAGTGGAACCTGATTTTATCTCATTTCACAGCGATAAAGTGGTCCTTAGAACCAATAGAAGGTTCTTGCCCAAAGTGGTTTCAGACTTCCATTCAAACCAGTCTGTCTCTTCCTGTTTTCTTCAGTGATCATTCTTCCTCAGGAGAGGAGGCTACACAGTTTAGATGTTAAAAGAGCCCTTAGTTACTACATAAGCGTATCAAGGGTCACAGGTTTGAATCCATCCAGTTGTTCCTCACTTATGGAGAAGTGGAAAGGCAAACCTGCCACCAAAAGATCTGTTGCCAGGTGGATTGTGTCTTGTATACAATTCTGCTATGAAAAATTTGGAAAAACTCCACCCTCAGGCCAGAGGGCTCATTCCACAAGAGGTACAGTGCTTCCTGGCTGCTGCCAGGATATCCTCTCTTAGAAGTGTGTCAAGCAGCCACCTGGAAAACAGTCTATACCTTTACCAAACATTACTCTCTGGATATCCAGGCTAGGAGTGATGCTCGGTTTAGCACAGCAGTACCAGAGCCTATTCCCAAAGTAGGTTCTGTCCCTCCTTCTTGGAGGTACTGCTTGGTAGTTCGTAATTGAGTCAGAATCCAGCAAGACTTCATGTTGTTTGAAGAAAAATTACTCATCTTAGTAATTGTGTTTCTTCTAATGGAGTCTTGCTGTATTCTGACCTCCTCCATGCCTCCTCTCAGAACCTGGTTTTTGGGAAGTGGGTGGGCAGGTGCAGTGTTGCACCCCAGGGGTGTTTTTGTTTGCACCCTCCTCCTTTTTGTTTGGGTGCTGATTTATTATTGTTATTGTAGTAGATTGGTTTTGGGGTTTGGGGTTTCTGACTTGAGTCTTCCTGGGAATCCAAAACTTTTTCAACTCATTTGTGGCTAGTAGGAATGTTTGCAATTTCCACATAGAATTGTTTAGTTAGTTGGGCTCGTAAGAATCTGACGGTTTAAGTTCAAAACACTCCAGACAGAGACTTCAACTGAGCTCGAGATCAGCATTCTATGCCCTGCATAGAAAGTTAACTCTTTGTTCAAACAACATGAAGTCTTGCTGTATTCTGACTATTGCACTTAGGTCCTGCCTTTCAACTGCCCGGAGAACAAGGTTAACTTTCCATGGCCAGCATGGAGCGTTCAGTGTGAGCTCAGTTGAAGCCTCTGTCTGTTGTTGTTTAAACTCCAACCGTCAGATTCTTTACTCCGCCTCACTGAACAGTTGCTCCAGAGATTTCTCCTTTGCTCGGTTCAAAAAGTCGGTTAAAGTGTAGTTTTTCGCTCACTTTCTACCGACTTTCTGCTACTGAACCTGTCCATTTAAGTCTCTGTCTGTGGTACCGTGAGTACAAGATAGGTTTTCATTTAGTTTCTGTGTGGAACTTGTAAACATTGGATCGGTTCGGTTTGAGCCGATCAGATTGGTTTTAAAAACTTTTGAATTTATTAGAGTGTGTTAACCAGTCCGTATCGGTTCTAAAAAAGCAGATTTAATTATTTTTTCCAAGACCCGTAATACGGTCAGGAACTGATTAGGGGTGTCTTGCCTGGTGGATTGCCGAAAAAAGGGTAAGTTTTGGATAGGACTGGCCATGTCTGAGAACCCAAGAAAAAAATGGGCCACTGGGGTTCAACACTGTAGAGTGTGTGTGGGAAGCCTTTGCTAAGGCTGATCCCCACCACCTGTGTTGTGTCTGGGGTTTGACCACCTCAATTCAGGCTGCCAAATTTGTAAAAGTTTTCCCAAAGCTCCCTGAATAAGAGAGTAGGTAGACTGAGGGAAAGGGAGGCCGAAGTCCGCTGACCCGGATGGCCAGCCCGGTTCGGTTCTGACCGATCCAGTAGGAGTGCCCTCTGATCAGGCGAAACTTCTTCAGGCAAAAGGAGAGCCGATTCTGAGGAGTCGGTTCCGGTTAAAGAGAGAGAAGAAATCATCTGGTTCGGATCCACAAATTCTTTCTCCGACTGCTGATGAAATAGCCAAAGCAATAAGGATAGTTCAGTCGCTAACTTCGGTTCCGGCCAAACTGGCACAAATCTGGCAGGGGCTCGGTTCAGTCAGTTCCCTGGTTCCGGATTATACTTTAGAAGAATTTTATGACCTGGAGGAGGAGGAGGAGAGTATGAGGATAATGATGATGATGGTGATTATGAAAGTCTGGATGTGCCTATTGACCGGACATCTCCCCAGACAAACTTTCAGGTGTTTCTCCTCCTAGGCTTTCTGAGTCCCCTTCCCACTTTATGTTTTACAAGAAAGTGGCTGAAACCCTCCAACTTCCAGTGGAAGAAGCAGTAGAGGATCAGGAGGAGCCTAATTTTGTTGAGATGATGGACATCCCAGAGTCCAGGAGATTGTCTGTTCCCTCCATAAATCTTTTGGGAAACAGACATTTAAAATTCTAAAGACTCCTAATTCCATATCTCCTGTGGGCAGAAGAATGGACAAGAGGTATACCCTTTCAGGGTCGGACAGGAGTTCCTTTCCCAACAATGCAGCCATGTTGGGTAGTGCAGGCTGTTGCCTGTGATAAGACAAATATTCCCTTGGCTACACTCCCCAGATAAGGATTCCAGGAGGATTGATGCCATGGCAAAGAAGCAGTACATGGCAGCATCTTTGGGACTCAGGCAGGCTAACTATATGGCCTACACAGCTAGATACCAGAAGTCCAGGTGGGACACTGTACTGGCTCTGGCCAAACAGGCCCCTGATCAGCTTGCCAAGCAGCTGGAGCAGGTGGCTGCGGATGGGAGTGAGGCATCCAAGGTGCAGTTTCATGCTGCTGTGGACTCCAATGATGTTTCATCTAGAGTCATGGCTACATCTGTGGCCCTTCGGAGGATGGCTTGGCTCAGATGTACTAGGCTATCACAGGATACCCAGACTAAGCCCATGGATTTCCCTGTCATTGGTAATTCTCTGTTTGGGTAGCAGACGGAGAACTACATCAGAAGATGGACAGTACAGGACCACCTACAGGAGTGCTCAGGCCAAAGAAGGCAAGCCACTCCTCAGAGACAGCATTCAGGGGCAGGGCAGGTCCTTTCAAAGGCCTTTTATCAGGCCCAGGGCTCCTGTTCTGCTTATGCTCAGAGGGGTTCTTCAGAGGAAAGGCAGATGGGGAATGAGCAGGCCTGCTTCCACCCCTCAGCCTAAAGCCCCTGCCAAGCAGACACCCTGATGGGTCTGCCGGGTCAATTCTCCAATACCTGTAGGGGCAGACTGACTTACTTTGTCCAGGATTGAAGTCTTTGACATCAGTCAAGTGGGTCCTGGAAGTAGTAAGCCAAGGACTGGTTCTCAGCTTCAGAAAATTTCCCAAGATGAGAACCAGATCCTTTCCACCTGCAAATCCATCAGAGACCCTTGCCCTAGAGGTAGAGGTTTCTTTCCTCCTGGCTCTCGGAGCCATAGAAAGGGTTCCTACCCTACACAGGGCAAAAGATTGTACTCAGTTACTTCCTAACCCCACAAAAGACAGGAGAATGGCGGCCCATCCTGGAGCTAAGATATCTGAACAAGCACCTTTTAAAACCAAAATTCAAAATGGTGACTCTGGGAATAATTCTGCCTTTCTAAGGCCAGGGACTGGCTAACCTCCCTGGACCTCAAAGATGCCTATTTGCACATTCCCATCAGGTGCTCCCACAGAAAGTACCTCCGGTTCGAGTTGCCCTCAGGCCACTATCAATTTGGTGCAATACCCTTTGGCCTAACATCAGCCCCAAAGGTGTTCACAAAGTGCCTGGCAGTAGTGGTTGCTTTTCTAAGGAGAAAAAGATCTCCATCTTTCCATACTTGGACGACTGGCTCATAGTGGATCAGTCTCCAGACCAAGTCAAGTCACATCTACAAATAACTGGCAAGTGCTCACTTCCTTGGATTCCTCCTCAACCTTCCAAAGTCAGTTCTCGAGCCAGTACAGCTCCTCACCTTTATAGGGGCAGAGCTGGATACAATAAGGACAGAAGCTTTCCTTCCCTGGACAGGGCAAGGACCCTTATAGAACTGGCCTCTTCATTCACTCTTCAGGTGTCTCAACCAGCAAGGCATTTCTTGCAGCTCCTGGGCCACATGGCAGCCTCTACAGCAGTGGTCCAGGGGCAAGATTCAGATGAGGGACATTCAGTTCCACTTAAGAGCCTTCTGGTCCCAAAGAAAGGATTCCCTTACCAAACTAGTCCCAGTGACTCGAACCCTAATCCAGGCTTTGCAATGGTGGCAGGATTTGGACAGTTTGAGACAGGAGTTCCTTTGTCACTCAGTCTCATTCAGTGATACTCACCAAATATGCCTCCCTGCTGGACTGGGGAGCCCACTTGGGGATCTTACCACCCAAGGGCTGAGGTAACCTCAAAATCTCTGCTTCACATCAATCTCTTGGAACTCAGAGCAGTGTTTCTGGCACTGCAAGCCTTTTCCAAATCTGTACAGAACAAGGTGGTCCAGATCAGAACAGACAATACTACCACATTGTGGTACATCAACAAGCAAGGAGGCACTCGGTCTACGGCCTTGTGCACAGAAGCAATGAAGTTGTGGTCTCTGGCCTATTCCCTTCAAACTTCTCTGATAGCAGTTCATCTCCCAGGGAAGGACAATGTCCTAGCAGATGCTCTCAGTAGGATATCCCAGGGCCATCACGAATGGACCCTAGATCCCCTAGTTTTGCAAGTGATTTTCTCGAGCTGGGGCACTCCACAGATGAATCTTTTGCAGCCCCAGACAATCGTAACTTCCTCTCTTTTGTTGCAGACCCCAGTCTTGGGCTCAGTCCCCCTGGATGCTCTGATTCTGAATTGGGAAGGAAGTTTCTGTATGCTTTTCCCCCTTCCCTCTCCTTTTCAAGGTGCTAGTCAAGATCAGGTCTCAACCACACAGAGTGATTCTGATTGCTGCAGATTGGGCCAGACAGCCCTGGTACCCACTGTTGCTGTACTTAACAGTCCACCTTCTCCTGTCTCTTCCAGGAATTACAACCTGTTGACATCCTCTCAGGGAGGATTTGATATCCGAACCTCAGATCTCTCAATCTCAGGCATGGCTCTTGAAGAGTTAGAGTTTGCTGATCTGCACCTTTCTCAAGAGGTTCTGGATATCTTAAGGCTTCTTGAAAGCCTTCCACCAGAAAGACTTACAACTCCAAATGGAAAAGGTTCACTATTTGGTGCTCTAAGAAGCATATTTCTCCAGAATCTGCTGGGTTGCCTCTGATCCTGGACTATATGGTTTATCTTATGGCTTGGGACTTAGGCCAGCTGCACTTAAAGTGCATCTGGCAGCTATTTCTGCCTTCTTGTCAGTAGGCAAGCCCTCTCCTCTGTCAGCCCGTCCTGTATTTTGTAAGTTCTTCAAGGATTGCTGCACACCAATCCCCCTTTAGGGATCCTGCTCCTGCTTGGGACCTTAATGTTGCATTGCTCAGCTTATGCAACCACCCTTTGAGCATTTGTCCTCTGCAGAGCTTAAGTACTTGACTTGAAAACTGTGTTTTGTTAGCCATTACCTCTGCCAGGCATATCAGTGAATTGCAAGCCCTGTCAGTGAGAGCCTGATTTCATCTCTTTCCATAGAGATAAAGTGGTCCTAAGAACTAACAGGAAGTTTTGCCTAAGGTGGTTTCAGATTTCCACCTTAATCAGTCTGTTCTCTTCCTGTTTTATTCACTGACCATTCTTCCTCTGGAGAGGAGGCTGCACAGCTTGGATGTTAAAAGTGCCCTCAGCTACTACATAAGGTGCACCAAGGGTCACAGGTTTGAGTCCCTCCAGTTGTTCTTCACATATGGAGAGGTCGGTATGGGCAAACCTGCCACTAAAAGATCTATTGCCATGTGGATTGTCTCTTGTATACAATTCTGCTATGAAAAACTGGGTAGAACACCACCCTCAGGCCTGAGGGCTCACTCTACTAGAGGTACAGCTGCTTCTCTGGCTGCTGCCAGGGATATTCCTATCTTAGAAATTTGTCAAGCAGCCACCTGGAAAACAGTCCATACATTCACCAAGCATTACTCTCTGGATATCCAGGCTAGGAGTGATGCTCGGTTTAACACAGCAGTACATCAGAGCCTATTCCCAAAGTAGGTTCTGTCCCACCTCCGTGGAGGTACTGCTTGGTAGTCTGCAATAGTCAGAATACAGCAAGACTTCATGTTGTTTGAAGAAAAAATTACTCACCTTAGTAATGCTTCTTCTTCTAATGAAGTTTTGCTGTATTCTGGCCTCCCTCTCAGAACCTGTTTTTGGGACGTGGGTGGGCAGGAGCAGTGTTGGCACCCTAGAGGTGTCCTTTTCACCCTCCTTTATTTTGGGTGTGTGTCGTGTTTTGTTTTTCGGTTTCCTGACTTGAGTCTTTGCTTTGAAACCCAAAAAACTTTTTTAATAAATTTAGTTGCCAGCTGGCTAGTATGAGTCTTACAATTTCCACACAGAACTTCTAGTAGTATTGCTCGTAAAGATCTCAGCGGTTGGAGTTTAAACAACAGCAGACAGAGGCTTCAGCAGGAGCTTGCACTGAACGTTCCATGCTGTCCATGGAAATTTAACTCTTTGTTCTCCTGGGCAGTTGAAAGGCAGGACCTAACTGCAATAGTCAGAATACAGCAGGACTCCATTAGAAGAAACAACATTACTAAGGTGAGTACTTTTCTTCTCTGGAGCAGTTCAAAGGTAGGGAATCACTGCAATTGTCAGAATACAGCAAAGGCTCCATTAGAAGAAACATAATTACTAAGGTGAGTATTTTTTTCCTTTCCTTGGTGGAAGACTGTGCAGTTTTAACACAAAATGGCAGAGACAACATCAGATGCTTGGGTTTTAAATTCTGGCCTTAAGGTATGCAATAAATTTTCAAAAATCCTCTTAAGAAGCGTGTTCTGTGGTCCCGTTTCGAAGGACACTTTAAAGAGGCAAGTGTGTCAGAGACATTGGTCCATCTCACTCAGATTGGGGCGTTTTACTGGTGCCTCCCAGCATGCAAGGCCAGGGATTTTTTTATTTTTTTTTTATTTTAGTCTTTGGTAACCTGGTAAGGCCCACTAGGCACAAGTGCCTGTTTTCAGAGGCGACCTGGGAGCTCTAGGCGGTTAAGTGACTTGCTCAGAGTCACACAGTATGCAAGTGGAGGTTGTGAGAATCAAACTCTAGTCTGGTCTGTTGGATGTACCAAGCTGGTTCACGCCTCATTCCTCTAACCTCTAGGCTAAACTGCCAATCCGGATTTTATTCGATGATTTGGTTTCACCATGCCACAACAACACCACCATGGAGACATCCCGACAGCGACAGCAACTGTGCGGTATTGGCAGTGCGGTGTCGGGATGCCTCAGTGTTCCATCATCCCCACACGCCCGGTCTCTAGGTTCTAACTCCCAAGTCAGAGTTGGATGGGAGGGGTGCCACCCTGCGAGGCAGTCTCAGTGTCTGGCAGAGACCATCACAGCGACATGTGGATTGTGCCTAAATCCTATTGCTGTGTTGGTCTTCACCGGTCAGGGCATCACTCGGCATCGGTATACCGATAGATTTCATAATCCCAAGAAGTCGGGAGGGGGATCTTGGGCCCATTCTGGCTCTGAAACACCTAAGCAAGCTTAGCATCACACGACCTTTGAGATGGAATCCTCGTTTGATTGTCTGAGCTGTCCAGGTGGGAGATTTCTTAGCTTCTGTAGATCTGAAGGATGCATATCTCCACATCCCCATCCAGCAGTCTCATCAGAGGTTCCTTAAGATCTTAATTTGAGTGGGAGCTCTTCCAGCAGGCTACACCATAAGGACTATGCCACCAGGCACTAGGACCTCCTAGAAAACTTCTTAGCTGGGAGTGCCTAGCGGGGACCGCCCCTGACGTTGAACTGCCTCCAACACTCGCCAGTGTGGTATAAAGGGGTTCCCGCCACCTCAGAGTTCTTTTTCGCCGTCGACCTGTTCACATTGGCTCCCCAGATGCCTACTGCTAACAGTTGACTGCCATTTTCTCGATAACGTTTTCTAGGGTGTCCTTGAGGACTAATCCTAAATTTCTACCCAAGGTGGTGTCCCAGTTTACCCTTAATCAGGACATCAAGCGGCCTGGTGGTGCTGAGGGCTGAGGCACTGGATGCCTTACCTCACGTGCGCCGGTAACCTGTGTTCGAGAATGGACATAGGATGCCGGGGTTGGCAGGAGGAGAAGGCTCGAGCGTCCCTAGGACTGCTTTCCTTCTCCAGAGATGGGGGATTGCAGTGCTCTGCGATTGCCTGCCACCTTGTGGAGGCTGGGAGGTGGCACATCAGTGCTGGAGACTGTGACTGAGAGTCTGCGGCAGGTGCTTGGTAAGAGATGCGCCTGGGTGCTGCGCACCACCGCCTAGTGCGTTGCGCCCGCCAACCTCAGGGAGCAAGGAAAAAGAAGAAAAATGGGAGTTCTCTGCGAGGATGACAATGGTCCCCTTCGCAATGGCCTGGGAAGACCTCCTGAACACTAAATCCGGTCTGGTGGGTCAGTCGCTCCCACCGCCACGAAGGGTAAGTTGTGGGGTCAAGGGAGGTCTCATACCCAGTGCCTGAGCGAGACGTCAGATGCCGGTAGAGGACTCCGGTGGGGGGACATAACTGTAAAAAATAAATAAATAAATCCAGGACATCAACCTTCTAGTTTATTATCGGAGCACAGTAATTGAGGAGGCTCTTCTTCACACTCTGGATATACATAGGGTGCTCAGGTACTATATTAGCTGTACTTGGACTCTCAGAAGATCTGTCCAACTCTTTGTTTCCTTTGCCGTGAGAACTTTGGGGCACCTGTGGCAAAACAGACTGTCAGGTGGCTAATCCATTGCATCACCTTCTGCTACAGTAAGTACAACAAACCCTTACGGGCTTGGTTAAGGGTCATTCCACCAGGGGTATTTCTGCCTCTTTGTGGCATCTCACCAATATTTTTCGCGGTGAACATCTGCGTAGCAACTACTTGGAGCTTGGTGCACAGCTTTGTGAAGTACTACAGCTTGGACATTGCTTCATTTCAGAGCTGGATTTTGGTTCACGGTACTTCAAGGCATGTTGTCTTGAAGCCTTTTCCACTCCTCGGTTTTCCACCTCCCAGTCCGTCCGGAATCATTTTAGTGCTGCTTAGCACTCAGTCCGTATGGTGTAGCCTGCTGCAAGAGCTCAAACTCGAAGTAAGGTGGTATGGTTACATAAGAACTTACTGTAACAGTAAATCTTACTTGAGAGGGTTCCTTCAGTCGGTCATCACATATAAGACTGGTGCCACCTGGTGTCGGGCACTTACGGCACTTTTCTAGCAATACCTGTCAGGGATCGCCCACCCGATGTCACGTGACTGGCGTCAGCGTGGCTGTATATAGTGGTGATCAGCCACGCCCACCCTCTTGTTCTTTCCGCCATTGCTTCGTGTCAGTCGCATTGCAGACTTCCAGTTAGCGATTATCGAAAAGTTCATTGCGTTAGTTTATCCCTCACTGCTATTTTTCCATTCAATTCGTGTTCTTCCTTATGTCTTCACCCAAGAAGAAGTGCTCATCCTGTAGCACGCAGATCCGCACAAAGATGGTCATTCCCGGTCGTTCTCTGTCCCTAGGCCGGACCATCCAGTCTCCTCCTGTCCTGAGTGTCAATCCTTCAACCAGGCCACAAAAGAGGAGACAGCAGGCTTTGAGGCCCACTTACTAAAAGCCCGCTTGGCTTTAGAGAAGAAAATGGATCAACTCTGGATTCATCTGAGAAATCTTCTCCTCAAAAAAGCACAAGGAGAAGTCTAGGAGCAGCTCGCTCCAGAAGTGATGCCAGGCCCTCGACGAGCAAGGCCCAGCTGCCTGCAGAAAACCGGACATTAAGTCAGACAAAACTTTGGCAGATAAGTTGGCCGTCTTTATTCTTTATTCATTACAAATCGACTTTATAACCTTTGAGTCAGAGACTCATTTACAAAAGCACCTCGTCGCGGGGAGACATCAAGACAGTTATTACAGTGCAGATTAAAACAGAGATAACATTACAGGTGCAGTAAAAGGAACATTTAACATAGATACACTTAGGTTACATAATGTAGTAGTTTGTATGTTACTTGGGTTGCATAGAGTTACAAAATTGTGAGTTACACTCATGGATATAGTAGGTCCTCAGAAGACAGTGGGTTTACATCCCTGTTTGGACCTAGTAGGGAAGGAGTGGGTCTGGGAGAGGGAGGCTGTCCAGTGGACGTTGTCGAACCAGGAGGCAAGGCGGGTGGGTACCACAGGTTACAACAGGGGTTAGTTACACCTACAGCAGCAGGTATTAAAGTTATGGTTCCAAAGGGCTAGTTTGAAGGATCCATTTTGTAGCAGTTGGAGATGCAGCTAGGGAGGGAGTTGAACTAGGTGGGGGCCGATAGAGGAAGGATCTCTGGGCAAGAGAGGTCTTGGTTCTGGGCAGCTTGAAGTGGCCTTAACAGAGCTGCGGGTGGTGATGGATGATGATGACTGCTGTAGGGAGGGAGACCCCGAGGAGGAGAGTCCTAGCAGTGATTTCTTAGCGAGGCAGGTCTGGTAGAGCATTCGCTCCTCAAAGTTGAGCAGATTGGTGGTAGTATAGAAGGCAGGTGTAAAGTGCGGCTGGGGGCACGGTCAGGAGCCTACAGGCTTTATTGATGGAGAGTTGGATTTTGGAGGGCAGTGTTGTCAGCTGCGGTGTAGATGGGCAAGCCATAGTCCACGAGAGACAAGACGGAGGAGGTGATGGCCAGCCTAAGGGCTATCTGAGGCAGGCAGTCCCCGTGCTGCAAAGCAGGCCAATCCGAGAGTTAATGGCAGCTGACAGAGCATTAATGTGGGTGTAGAAGGAGAGGGCAGTATCAAACTTGATGTCTAGGTACTTGCATGTGGACACTTGTTCTAGCGGGTGCAGAGTGCTGGGGATAATCAAGAGGGTATTTTTAGCTTTATTTTGGTGGGAGAATAGCATTGATTTGGTTTTCTTTAGGTTAATGACCAGTCTGTGGTGCGAACCACCTTCGGCTTGGTTGTAAGCTTGCTGGTGGGATAATTTGAGGGAGGTGGGATTGGGATGTGAGCAGCGATGACTGCATCATCGGCGTAAGGATCATTTACCAGTACATGAGCTGGGAGGGTATTGAGGTAGTGCTTAAAAGTATTGGACCCAGGATGGAGCCCTGAGGGACCCTGGAGCGAATGGGAAGAGTGCAGAAGAGAGCCGCTGATCTTGACACACTGGGATCTAGAGAGAGGTAGTTAGAGAACCAGGAAATGGGACCGAGAGAAGCCAAGTTGGTGGAGAGAGTCGAGTAGAAGGGATGACAGAGCGGTGTCAAAGGCCTTGGAGAGGGTCAATGAGACTGCTCCTGCAAAGTGTCAGAGTTGAGAGCACACATGCAGGTGTTGGGAGAATTCCAGGAGGCAAGTGGTTGTACTGTGTCCTGAATGAGACTTGCTGCTCTGGGCACATAATGTCGTACTTGGTTGGGTATTCAGAGGCTGGATCAACACCACTTTTCCAAGGGCTTTAGAGAGTGGGGGAGGATGGAGATTGGCCGGTAATTGTTGAGGGTGGGCCGATCCCACTCTTATGTATGGGTGTGATTTCAGCAGTTTTCCAAGCACTTGGGAACTGACCCAGCATAGAGACCAGTTTAGAAGGTCAGTCAGGGGACTAGGACTTTGTCCAAGACCATCTGGAGGATCCTGGAGTTGAGGGGGTCACTGCTGGGGTTATTGCTGCCTAAGGCTTTTAGCAGGTGCAGCCTGGCTTTTAGGAGATAGGGTGCGCAGGTAGAGTGGTGGGCAATGCAGGACCAGAGGAGAGAGGTGGGATTGGGTCAAAAGCTGCTGGGGAGGACTGAGCTTAGGTTAGAGAAGGCAGTGTTAAGGCAATTGGCTATAAGGAGTGGATCTGTGGTGGGGTGCCATTGATGGAGAGCTGAGATAGTGGAGGGGTGGGACTTCCCATTTAGCTCTTTCATATTATCCCAGAAGGTCCGGGCTGAACCGAGAAGTGGAAGCGAGGTGGTCTTGCAGTGCTCTGCCTCAATGGCCCAAGTGCACTTTTCGTTCTGCGTTGTAGGCCTGTCTATCAGATGCCTTTCCAGATTCTACAGCAATGTGGCAGAGATTATCTCTGTTTTTGAGTCTCTGGAGGAGGGTGGGGCGATCCATTGGACATTGCATTTTTGGAGCAGATCCTGGTGAGGGGCTAAAGGTCACAAGCCTTACAGAAGGCATTTGTGAAGTGGTCAAGAGCTGAGTCAGTGTCAGGGGCACGCTGGATAGGGGACCAGTCTAGCTGGGCTGGGTATTGTTTAATTTTCTGAGGCCGCCTGGGCATAAATGGTGGCATAGAGTGGCCTGGGACACTGGCTTCAGAGTGGAGGATGACCAGGAGACGGAGGACTGGGGAGTGATGCTAAGAGAGCTGTGGAGGAAAGTGACATCCCAGATTTTGTAGAGGCGGTTAGATATAACAACATCTAGGAGTGTGCTGGTGCCAGTAGAGTGGTTGAATGTGGTGGGCTGGGTGACAAACTGGGACATATCCAGGGCAGCAAAGGGTCCCTTATATGGGAGGCAGTGGAGGCAAGCCTCCAGCGTCCGTGCCACCCAGGCAGTTAAGTCAGCTCCGGCTCCTCTTGGGACTGCTGGCGGCTGCCCGGTAAGTCATCTCCCTGGCTGGGGCAGTGCCTGCCTCCGGTCGATAAGTTGGCTGGGGCTCCTCCCTGACTGCCCAACCCGCCTACTAAGTCAGCCATCTCTGATGACCACACAGGCTCGTTTTCCCGTCGGGAATCGGCGCCTCACCGAGGGCCTGGCGGGACCAGAGGAGAAAGCCCTCTCCCTCCTCCTCCTTCGCCCGTGCCCTCCAGTTCCTCATCGGGTATGTCTGGCGATGGCAGCGGAGAGCCCATCGACCCTGTCAATGTCCTGGCTCCACATTCCCCTTCTGGGTCCAAGGAGAGGCTCCTCCTCAGCCTACTGGCCTCACTGTGAGCCCCTCCTCTGCCTTCGCGCCGCCTCCGACACTGGTTATCCCTCGACAGTCCTGCAGCTGGGACCGGCTGATTGGCCTTTGCCTTTGCCCTGATGCCAGATCAAGCCCCGCCTAGGCCCTTGCCGTCTGGTTCTGATGCGGATCCTCCGGCGCTGGATCGGGTGGTACGGTTCCGATGTAGGTCCCCTGACATGGGTTGTCCTGAAGCGGACCCTCAACCCATCTATCTGACGTGCGGGTCTGACGGGTTCCCTGACGCCTGATCTGATGAAGGGATTTATACCCAACCCGAACTGTCCCACATTACCTGTTGGGGTATCCTGGGGACCACTACCGGAGGGTCCCACTCCAGACTGTAGTCACCGGAACAGTTCTACCCTGGATATAATCCTTATTCCCATTATCACGAGTTCCAGGTTCCTATCCACCACGGTTATTCCTCCCCACCCCACAGCCTCTGCCTACTCCACCTCCCCTCCTCCTCCTCCAGTTACCCTGGATTTCAAGATCTTAATACAGTCTTGGTGGCAGGGGCTTGGTTGGAGTTGGTCTCAGACCTGGAGACTAGGCTCTCACAACGCTGATCTCCTAGGTCCCCTTCCCAAGCAGTTCATCCATCGCCTCTGTCCACATCTCAGGAAGACTCAACAGGACATTTCCTTCCAGATACTAGACGCCATTCTGTCGAGGAGGCGGATGATGATGATGATGATAGTTCAGAGGGAGGAAATTTTCCTCTGAGGAGGTCCCGGAGGACCCTGAGGACACGAGGGGCAAGGTCTTGCTAAGTCTCCACCAGAAGACCCTGCCTTCTCCGACCTCTTGAGGGTTATGAAGGACTGTTTTGACTGAGAGTCAGAGGAACAGGACCCAATGAGACAGAGGCTCACAGAACACCTAGACTTAGAGTCTCTGTCTCCCATCCCATTCCTCCTTGGATGGCCCCCATCAAGACCTCACCACTGCCATCTGGCAGATGCCTCATTCTATCCCAGTTGTCCCCAGGTGGGGACAGGATCTACCAGGCGAAGGATGCTCCATTCTTAAAGGCCCATCCCAAGGCTGACTCTGTGGTCATCTCTGTGGCTCATGATCGCTCTTCAGTGCCTAAGCACAATGGCACTACTCCGACAAGAGTCGAGGCAGATGGATCAGTTCGGCAAAATATATATTCCTTGCCACATGCGCCCTCGGTCCCTCAGTTACGTAGCCCCTTATGGTGTCTCATCAGAAGCGACCCTGGCCAGGCTGGAAGTGCAAGCCCAGTCCATGGATTCCTCTCCTCTAAAGGAGGACCTTGCCAGGATCTCCGCCTCTCCAAGGTTTCTTGTTGGCATTCTTTATACCACCACAACTCTGTCGACTTGGTGGCGGTACCTCTGCAGCTGCCGTTGCCCTCAGGCGGCATTCCTGGCTTTGCCTTTTGGTCTCACCAATGAGGTCCAGTCCGTGATTCAGGACACCTCTTTCAGGGGCTCGGTCTTGTTTGGTGGGTACACAAAGATATTCTCACTGACCTACAGAACAAGGGTGTTGCTCTTGGGTCTGTCAGGTCTATGTACTGATCGGGCTCTCAGCAACAGCAGCAGCCCTTTCGGAAAAGGATCTGGAGGCAGAGAAAGAAGCGTCAGGCACGCCGCCAAAGGGAAGCGAAGGCCATGGGTACAGCCACCCCCACCTGCCTCGAAAATCAGAGATGTTGATGATCCCTGAGCGTCCCGACGCTTCTGACCACAGCCCCTGCCTCACCTCAGTCTCGCGGACGGGGTGCTGGTGGGGAGTAGGTTCGCCCGCCACGCTGCAGGAGTGGAGGGGCGATACTCCGGCGAACGGTCCTGCAACCAGTGTCCGTCAGGGACACCATAGAGTTTATGGAGATTCCCCTGAAACTTGACCCACAAAGTCCTCTTATTCTGGGATCTGGCTCTCCTCGTTACAAGGAGGTAAATTTGCTCTTGCTCAAAGAAGCAATCAGGTGTCCCCGCCGGGCAAAGGGGAAGGGTTTTATTCCCTTTTCCTGCTTCCAAAAAAGACTGGGGACTTCAGACCCATTCTCGACCTAAGTCAGCTGAATCGGTTTGTTGAGTACAAAAATTTTGGATGCTGATGCTCCAGAGCCTCCTCCCTCCCCTCATGGAGAACCACTGGCTCTGTGCCCTGGATATGCAGGATGTACCTGCACTTCCTTTTTCCCCAGCCACCGCCCGATTCCTCGTTTTTGTTTCCAAGGGAACACTTCCAGTTCTAGGTGCTCCCTTTGGCTGTCTTCAGCACCACAAGTTTTACCAAGTGCCTGGGCGGTGGTGGCGTTCCTATGCCACAGGGGCATTGCGGTCTTCCCTTTCCTGGACAACTGGCTGATATCAGCCCTGTCCAAGGATTCCTTGCTGGAGGCTCAGTCCTTTACCCTGGACCTTTTCAGCAGACTAGGGATCACAGTTAGTGTTCCCAAGTCATCTCTTATCCCTGCCCAGAGACTTCAGTTTATAGGGGCAGTTCTGGATATGGTCCAGTGCAGAGCCTTCCTTCCTCAGACAGAATGGAGACCATTGTCTATCAGGCTTCCAAAGTGGCTTCCCTCAGGACCATCCCTGCCCGGAAGTCGCCGACTACTGGGCCTGATGGCAGCCTCCATAAAGTACCATTCCTTGCAAGGCTCCACATGAGGGATTACTCAGTGGTCCTTGCGGTGCAGTGGGATCAGCTACTGGATGACCTGGACCATCCGATCCTGGTCTCCTCAGCAGTTCAGAAAGACTTACAATGGTGGAAGGATTCTGCAATCTTTCTTTGGGGCTTCCCTTTGAAACCCTGCACGGTAGCCACCCTCACCATGGATGCCTCGAATCTGGGGGTGGGAGCTCATCTTGGGAACACCAAGCACAGAGACTATGGGTCGGCAGAGACTTCTCTCCACATCAGTGTTATAGAGTTGCGGTCAGTCCTATCGCGTACA
The DNA here is from genome assembly GCA_016271365.2 of Neoceratodus forsteri. NCBI lineage: Eukaryota > Metazoa > Chordata > Ceratodontiformes > Ceratodontidae > Neoceratodus > Neoceratodus forsteri. Next base: position 552,797,506 of record JADMNL010000023.1, on the reverse strand, counting down.
GGCCTTTTCAGACCCTCCTTCCGAAGGGATCACTGCTAATCCAAACTGACAATATGTCACTAGTTTGGTATATCAACAAACAAGGAGGAACCGGTTGTACCCCTTTGGAGAGCGGCGGGTGTGGAATTGGGTAGTCCAGCACCTTTTTGGTCCAGTGGCAGTGCATTCCAGGCATTCTAAGCGTCCTGGTGGACAGTCTCAGCAGGTCTTGGACCTAGCTCACAGTGGGAACTACATCAGGAAGTGGTGGAACCCATCTTCCAAAATGGGAGGCGTCCAGAAATCGACCTCTTAAGCCTCACAATACAACGCAAAACTTCCCAAGTTTTACTTGCTCATTTCAAGAGCCAGGGGCTTTTGGAGCGACACGTTGTCCCTATCCTGGACAGGGAAATTCTTATACGCTTTCCCTCCATTTCCCATTCAGCAGAGGGTTCTTCTCAAACTCCAGGTCATATTTTCCCTCCTTCTTCCACTCATTTATGTTTTACAGGGACTCCAAATCCTGCTTGCTGCTGCTGTCAGGCCTCTTCCTGGCTCCAGCAAGAGAACTGGAGGGCAGGCGGGGGACCGCCCACTGTATACGGGTCACGCTGACGTTGGGTGGGCGGTCCCCATCAGGTATTACTAGAAAAGTTCATAGTGCAGTCTGACGCCAGGTGGCGCCAGTTCTATATGTGATGTCAGCGTAGCTCAGTTGCTAACACATCCACCTCTGGACCAGAAGGTCATGGGTTCTCGTCCCAGAATAGGATTGGACTTGCAGCTAAAATTCGCTGGCATCCGAGTGCAGTGTTGGGGGTGCTCTACTGCTGGGGTGTGCCGTCCTTCGGATGAGATGTTAAACCGAGGTCCCTTCTGCCCATCTTGGTGTTGTCCTGGTTGGTGTCCAGGTGGAAGTAAAAGAACCCAGGGCACTCTTCGCAAAGAGCAGGGAACATTCCGGTGTCCTGGCCAACATTCCCTTCCCATAAACGGTTCATGCAATTATCCAGGCTGTGTGTGGGTGATGATGTGCGATATGGCCACCACACATTCAGTCACTTCACTACCAGTCTAGCATTGCTTGTAAAGTGCTTTGGGATACACTGTGTATGAAGCGCTATATAAATGCTGGTTCTTCTTCTTCTTGATGACCTACTGAAGGAACCTCTCTCGAAGATCTACTGTACTATCTTGAGGAGCTCTTCAGCAGGCTTCATTTCCCTTCCTCCTTCCCCTGGTCCTTTCTCCTTTCTTTCCTTACCCTAGGTGAGGTATTCCACTAACCTCAGATCTTAATTGAGAGGAAGCTCTTGCAGCAGGTAACACATAGATAGGACTGGCGCCACCTGACAGCAGATCTCGGCATTTCTCTCTCTCTAGCAGTACCGACGTGGGACCGCCTACCGGCGTCGCATAGTATAAAGGTGTTGGCGGTCCCCACGTGCTCCAATTCTTTCCCCCGTGCAACTCGTTAGTCCGCTCTCGGCTCACCTACAGGTTCTTAAGCTATAGAACAGTTCCTCTTTGTTTTCATGGATTTTTGATGATATGTCTTCCATTTCGACCGGGCACTGTTACAAGTGCTCTTGCAGTGCATCCTGCCAAGGATGGTCACTCAGCTTGCCTTTTTGCCTGGGCCCAGACCACGACACTGGCGCCTATTCCCACTGCCAGGCCTTCAATAGTAGGACCAGGATCCGAGACAGAAATCGCTCCAGGCCCATCTAGCTCAGCAGCAACTGGCCCAGATGCAGCAGGACATGTCCTCTGAGAGAGTCTTGCTCCCCTACAACTCAGAAAGGGAAGGAGAAGCACCTGCCGCTGGGACTGAGGGTGCTCACCTTCTAGTCCCAGGTCTTCCAGCTCCGCTGGTCGTTCTAGCTCCTCCAGACATGAGGTCCGCTTACCTCCTCCAAGCCTGCTGCCTTGCTTCCCCAAGGTGCCTGCCTTGCAGCCCATCAGGATCCAGACTTCTGACACCAGCTCCACGGTGGCATCTAAGCCCCATACTCCAGTGTATCCTTGAAGAAACCGTCCAGCTCGGGCTGCTCTGGCCACAAGAGGCACTCCAGCTGCGTGCCAGCCGCAGGTAGGCAATCCTCCCGCTCGGCTTCAGTCGACCCCCAGGAGCCAAGCAGTCTTGGGGCATTCTGCTTCTCTGGCCTCTTCTTTGCCGCCAAAACATAGATGCGACTGGTGTCCGTCTGTCGAGTCGGACTGACGCCACTCTAATAAGCGTAAGGCAGATGGGCCTTCTAAGGCCTCTTTCTCCTCCGACCGCCTCCGTCCTCCTCTGGCTAAGGGGCATCTGCCGGACGCGACTCCAGCACTTTCTCGGTGCACCCCTTCCCCACCAGTGCCGGAGAAGGCTGTTCCGTGACCGTTATGGCGGTCCACCTGGCCTAGAATCACCCAGCGTCACTGAGAAGTTTTCACCGGCGTCACCTCCCCACCGACTCTGGGCCACCCAATGCTGGTGCCCTGCGAGCCGACCGACCAACGTCTCCCTTCTAGACCGGACTCTCCAAAGTTGGGTATGTCCCAAGTTAAGGAACTTTTGCGCACTGGTGGGATACAGTCAAGCAGGTCTTAGCGAGCCCTCCTGTTCCTTCTCCAAAGCTCCTCCTGTCCCTCAGCCTGATGGGCAGGCTATGCCTGTCCCTTCTGGGACTGAGGGGATAAGTCTCTGGCCAGCCCCAGGAAGCGCAGGACATACGCAACAGGACTGGTTCCATTTCCTCCTCGCTCGTCTTCTCCTAGATAGCCCCAGGCATGAGAGGAGACATTGGCGAGTTTAGTCTTCCTCCTTCTCTTCCTCCTCCTACGGCAAATCAGAGTCCTACCATAGAGTTCGAATCTCAACCCCAGACAGACCACCGCAGCTTCTTACTACCCGAGACCACAGGGCCCCTATCAGGCGGGAGATCCAGTCTCTCCTCAACAAGGATGCAATGTAATGTGTCCCGGAGGCAGAAGGGAACTCTGGGTTTTACTTCTGCATCTTTCTGGTTCCCAAGAAGTTGGGACTTTCGGCCAATCTTGGATCTCAGCGACCTCAACCAATGGGTCAGCTTACACGCAATTCCGTATGGTGTCACTTCCGAATCTCCTCCCTTCCTGGTGGTGAGGGATTGGCTGGTGTCTCTGGACATGCAGGATGCCTACCTTCACATTCCTATTTGCCACAGTTATCAGAGATTCCTAAGGTTCAAGTTCGAGAGTTGGGCCTGTCAGTTCAAGGTCCTTCCTTTGGCCTTTCTCTACTCCCAGAGTCTTTACCAAGTGCCTCACCATCATTGCAGTGACCCTGCGCTGAGACGGCCACTTTCTGTTCCTTATCTAGACGATTGACTCCTCTTGGCCCCATCCAGGTCTTGTCTTTGGAGACCATTCTGGTCATGCTCTCCCTTTGTCAGCGTCTGGGGATCACTGTAAATCCAGAAAAGTCTCCTCTTCCCCTCTCAGCATTTTCAATTTATAGGCACTCTTTTAGATACCACCTTGGGGAAAGCCTTTCTCCTTCAGACAGTGCAGTGCACATCCAGGCTCTGGCATCCCAAAGCTTTTCAGCCTCTGTGGTTCCAGCCAGGTCCATTCTCAGGCTTCTGGGTCACATGGCAGCCACCATAGTCTCGGTCCCCTTTGCCAGACTGCGCATGTGCACCATTCAGTGGGCTCTCCGAGTCCAGTGGGACCAGACCATGGATGACTTGGACCTGCAGGTCAATTTCAGAGCCAGTTCGTGACTAACTCTGCTGGTGGCGTCTCCTCCAGCATCTCTGCCGAGGACTCCCAGCTGGAAAGTCCTGTCAAGGCTCACTACAGACATGTCTGGGACAGAATGGGGGACTCACCTGGGGATCCACAGGATGTAAGGGCTGTGGTCTTCATTATAGGAGAACTTGCATATCAATGTGCTTGAGCTCAGAACAGTCCTGTACTCCCTACAGGCACTGGCTCATTTATATTGCCCAGTCACCTCCTCATTCAGACAGACAACACTTAAGTGGTGTTTACAGCAACAAGCAGGAGGTACACACTCTTGCCCTTTATCGGGAAGCTATGAGGGTGTGGGACTGGGCAGTGGAGCACCATCTCCATCTTTCTGCAGTCCACATTCCGGGCTCCTGAATGTAGTCGAGGGCGCCCTCAGCAGGGCCAAAACCGCTCTGTCATAAGTGGTCCCTGATACAGTCCATAGCAGACGAACTCTTCACAAAGATGGGGAATGCCGTTCTGACCTATTTGCATCTCACTGCAATGCAAAACTGCCCAATTTTGCTCGCCTCGATCCGAGCCTGGAGCTTTCTGGCTGGGACGCATTGTCCCTATCTTGGAGTGGGAGGTTTGTTTCGGCTTCCCTCCTTTTCCCCTCTTGCAGCGGGTACTCCTCAAAGCCCAACTGGAGAGGTCACCATGATTCTGATAGCCCTCTATGGCCCAGACAGATTTGGTTCCCACTTCTCCGGTGTCTGTCGGTACAAGCTCTGTGGCCTCTTCCCTTTCAGGTCAGTTACTCTCTCATCAGCAGAGGACCTTGGTTCATCCCAACCTGCACTCCCTTCACCTGCAGGCTTGGCTCCTGCAGACCTAGCAAAGCTTAGCTTTGGAGTTTCTGATGACATTGCCCAGATTTAGGTGGATGCTCGGAAGCCCAGTGCGGGGCCACTTATGCTATGAAGTAAACGCTTTTGCCTCTGGGCGCATCCAGGAGGCTTGACCCTCTGGTCTGTCCGGTTAACTCGGTTTTACAATACCTGCTATCCCTGAGGTCAGGTCTCAGCTAATCCTCCATTAAAGTACACCTGGCTGCTGTTTCTGCCTATCATCGCTGTATTCAGGACTGGACAGTAGCTCAATTGGAGGTGGTTAAAACTTTTCTAAAGGAGATTTTACATCTCCGTCCTCTGAGTCTGAGACCCGTTCCTCCTTGGGACTTATTTGTTCTGGAGAGGCTTACGCTTCCTCCCTTCAAACCGGTCATGACTTACGAGCTTTGCTATCTCTCTTGGAGGACTTTGCTTCTGGTGGCGGTCACCTCGGCTTGCGCATTCGGAGCTTCATGACCTTATGTGTTGGGAGCCCTATCTTATTTTCATAAGGACAGGGTAGACCTCCACACTAATCGAAATTTCTTCCCAAGGTGGTGCGGAGCTCTCTTAACCAGTTGGTTCAGCTCCTGTATATTATCCAGAACATTCCAGTAATGGAGAAAGCGCTTCTTCACACCCTTGATGTGCACTGCGCTCTGCGATGTTTCTTGTCCAGAACAAAAGGAATCAGGAATTTGGACCAACTGTTTGTATATTTTGCGGATAGGTCCTTGGGGTGCCCGGTTACAAAACAAACACTCTCACGTTGGCTGGTAATTGCATATCCTTCTGTTATCAGCAGGCTAACAAGATCCTTCCGGGCTCTGTTAGGGCTCATTCCACCAGAGCGGTGGTTACTTCCTTCACTGCTCTCAAAGTGTCGGCAGCTGACATTTGTGCCGCTGCCACCTGGCACTGTTCACACTTCATCAGACATTACAGTCTGGACATTGTTTCAGACGTGGCGCAGATTTGGCCTGGTGGTCCTCCAGGGCCTTATTTCCTGAGAGGTCTTGTCTCGAGGGTTTCCTACCTCTCCTTTCCTTCGCACTCATGGTTGTCTTAAGTTTAGACCTTGAGTGTGATATGTGTGTTGACTCCTTCCCAGGGGTTGTCTTACGTTTATACTGTGCCTCTGGGAGATGTTCTTTTCCTTCCCCTGCCCTTTCCAGCAGTTGTCATTAGTTTATACTGCTTGGGAATCAGTCCTTTATATGTGTTACCTGCTGCAAGAGCTCCCTCAAAGATCTACTGTTATGGTAAGTTCTTACGTAACTGTACTTTTCTACAATTTGTCAGACGGGTCTTTGGTGGGAGAACTGGGGTGTGGCGAGGACCTCCCTTTATATCATTGGTGGGCGTCGGAGGTGGTGCGGCGTCAGGAAGCAGTCCCGCTGGGTACTGCTAGCTAAGAGGTTTCTGTGGGGTCCTAGTGCCTGGTAGCATAGTCCTTATGGTGTAACCTGCTGCAGAGCTCCTCTTGAAGATCTACTGTTCTGATGAGTTCTTACTTAACTGTACTTTCTCTGTCCAGAGGCGGCATTTCCAGTACAGGGCACTCCCTTTTGGGCTGGCTACAGCCCCAGGTTTCTCGAAGATGTTCACAGTCTTGATAGGTCAGCTCCGACAGGAGAATCATCTTGTCTTTCCCTGCATGGACGAGTTGCTCATTCGAGCACTGTCTGCGCTCATTAGCAAGAAGTCAGTGACCAGGACTCTGGAGGTGTTGGAGTCTCAGGGCTGGGTGATGAAACAAGAGGACAGCTCTCTTGAGTATTCGCAGACCCTGAAACAGCTGAGGCAGTGTTTAAGATGGACCAGGAAGAGGTCTTCCTCTCGCCAGTCTGGAAGGAGACCTCATTGAGAAAGGTCCAGTGGCTGAGGAGCCAATTGTTGGCTTTACCTCTCGTCTGCTAGATTCTGGCCCTCATGTAGCGGCCATAGAACTAGTCCCGTGGCCTTGCTTTCATCTGTGCCCCTGCAAACAGAATTACTATCAGCCTGGGATCCAACCTTGGAGGATTATCAGGCCAAGATTCCGCTCTCCCATACCTGAAACCGTCTCTTGAGTTGGTGGGTGAGTTTGGAAAATCTGAGCAAAGGACCCCTTGAAAATCCACCCACAGTTGATTCTGTCATCCGATGCCAGCCTATCGGATTTGGGGCAGTCCTGAACCACATTCCCATTCAATGGACCTGGTCAGCGCAGGAACTACACCTACACATAAATGTTCTGGAGATGAGGTAGGTCCGCCTTGCTGTCCTTCTATTTCAAAGTCTTGTGCAGGCAGAAGCTGGGAAAATGTTCTTCCAGTGGAGTGGATATTGAACCCGGAGGTGTTCGACCTTCTGTGTCAAAAGTTCGGTCGTCCTTAGATCTATCTGTTCGCCTCCAGCCACAGTGCTCAGGTGGAAGCAGTGGACAACCTGTCACAGGAGTGGAGCTTTGACAGAGCATATTTTTTATTTTATTTATTTGTTTATTTATCAAGTCTAGGATTACAAATACCTTTGAGCCATGGCTCTTTACAAAGGTTCCACGTCAGAGAAATACAAATTATGGGGAACATCAAGACAGGCATTACAACAATGTGGACATTGCAAACAGAGTACAGATTAATACAGTTCAAGGTAGCATTGTAACAAGGCAGCCAGTGGCATTTGTCAGAAAAATAGACAACAGATAAAAGTGCCAGAGTCATAGGGAGAGGAAGAGGGTGGGGAGGGAGAAGGAATGTGGGAAGGGTGGCAAGAGGGTGAAAAGTGCAGCATATGCTGATCTTACTTCAGTGGGAGCTCTTGCAGCAAGCTATTACAATTAGGACTATGCAGTAGGCACTAGGACCCATCCGGAAACCTTTAGCTAGCAGTCTCCCGATACTGGCTCTGCCCCGACGTCAGACAATGGTATATCAGGGGCGGTCTCCAGCCCCACCTCAGTTCTTTTCCGCTGCAGACCTGCTTCTATCGGCTCTTGGTTGCCTTTATAACAAGTTTAGTAGTTTCTAGCAGAAATTTATGCTGTGTTTTTTTTGTCCAAGTCCTTTTCGCTTCATTCTTCTACAACTGCATGTCGACCTCACCGTCTTGGTCTCCTCCACGAAAAAAGAAGGACGAAGTGTTCTATGGCTGCCAGATAATGGCAAAGGACAAACCACGAGGCCTGTGTCTTTTACCTAGTGCCAGACCATGACACCAAGGCCTGCTCGATTTACAGCGGCTTTACAGGCAGGACTGGAATTTGCCTATAAGGCTCTTAGGGCCATCTTTTAGAACAGCAGCTGGCCATGATCTAATGCTCACCGGTGGAAAAATCTTCCTCCTCCTCCACCAGTCCACAAAGCACAAAGAAAAGAAGGACCCGGACCAACGTAAGTCCCTTGAAAAGGACTGAGGGTGGTTCTAAGGGCATTCGTGCTCCCATTCACCACATAAGAAGTCCTCCTCTGGGTTCAATTTGGAGGTTTGGATCATTCTTCCGCCACTTGCAGCACTCCACAGGGCGGCAAGACTCTACCACTCAGCCAAACCACCACATCGGGCAGTGGTAGTCGGGCCGGTCTCCCGAACCAGCCTCTTCTACCTCGGGAGTTGGGACCTCTGGTTCTTCTTCCGCTGGGACTTTGTCCCGCCTCGTAGGATTCACAACCTTGGTCATTTCCAGGGCTCTGGGCAAGAGCTCCGAGCACAGGGAGGCGGAGTTAGGTTCAAGCCGGCTTCAGCTCACCGCCTCTCGGCGGCTTCAGTCTACAAAATCTAAGCTGGCAGCCGGTTTCCAACCGAACAGCTCCAAACTGTCAGCGTAAAGAGAAGAACGAGCAGCTGGCCAGGTGGCCGATCACCAAATGTTCACCAGTCCGTAGGGCCTCTTCACCTTAAGACCAGGAAGATTGTTCCTCTCCCAGGCACCTACCTGACCGCCCATCCTCGCCTATAGCTCCTCCAACACCGGGCAAACCTCGCCAGCCAGGGAGTCTGTGGCTTTGCAGTTTTCTAAAGAGGGCTCAAAGAACTCTTCCAGTTCTGATGGGGTCTGGACAAAAAGCGTACTTCCACCACGGATGGATCCAACTCCTTCCCGGAGGAAGTAAAGGATAAAGGGTGGGTTGAAAAGCCTTTCTCTCCTGTGCCTAAAGGGTCCTCACCTAAACCTTAGTCAAAGTTGTGGTCATGTGCTCCAGCGGATACCTGTGGCATGCCTCTGCACAAGGAACATTGGCACCAGCGATGCTCCAGGTCTCCTAGCACCATGCACCATCGTGCCCCTAGTAGGAGGCAGTCAGCCGACACCGGTCTAAAGCTGTGCTTGCCACTTGACCTGCGGTTGCGGTCCCATAGCCGACTCTGGTCTACCAGTAGATGGTGTTATTATGAGAGGAGCAGATTCCAACTTGTTCCAGATCAGCCTCCTCTTCCTCTGAAGGCCACGGTTCACAACCCAGTTCTTCTGGGTCTGACCGCTCTCTCTCGAGAAAGGCCAGTGTTCCCAGACGAGAAAGACATTCCCAGATCTCCTCCTGATGAGCCGACCTTCACGGGCATCATGAGGCACATCCAGTCCTCAGCGGATGGGAGACAGAGGACCTAGATCCGGAGCGCTGGAGGTTGGCAAAGTACCTGAAGCAGAAGGAGCCAAAGCCATTGGTCATTCCTCCTCTTGTGGATACTTTCCAGGATCTTACTTGGATGACTTGGAAGCATTCCTCTACCACTCTGGCGGTTCCCAAGAAATTGGATAGGCTTTACTGAGCCCCAAGGGAGGAGCATTTTCTGGCAGAACACCCTCAGGTGGACTCTCACGGTGATTACGGCTGCCACGATAAATCTAAAAGCCTAAACACTTCAGTTCCCAGCACCCGTGTTGAGTCCAGATTCTTGGATCAGGTGGGCAAGAAGGTCTATTCTGTCTCCACTTGCTCTGTCCGATCCTTGAACTTCCATGTCCAGTACCAGAATGTCATGTGGGAGAAGGGGTTAGAATTGTCTCAAGCCTTACCAGACTCTGCACAAAGTCTGAACTTCTGATCATTGTGAAGTTGGGTTCGAAGTATGCACTCATGCTTTGACAGCCTCAATGCGACACTGCAGACACGGCCTCGAGGGCAGCAGCTTCTGACATTTGCCTTAGATGCCATGCCTGACTTAGAGTCTCAGGATTCTCCCAGGATCTGCAGTCTGGAATCCTGAACCTTCCATTCCAGGGTTACTTCCTTTTTGGGGAGAAGACAGAGAAACTCATCTCTTGCCGTCAAAATTCCAGGAAGTCCATCTGGTCCATCCGAAAACTGTATAAGGGGACAGAAACCTCTCTGAAAACAGCCTTTTCATAAGCCCTCAGGGCAAAATACCTAAGGCTAATTCCCGCAGAGAGGTGGCTTTAAGAAAAGGCTAAATCCCAAGTTTCTGGGAGCTCTCGTCTAGAGGTCCCAAGCCCTCCCAGCCCTGTCTGCTGGTTCCCGGATTTACCAATGACTGCTACTGGCCCTCTCCCGGCAGAGGTGATGGGGGAGGCAGTAGGGGTCGCTTCTCCCTCTACCTAGAAGGATGGAGCAGTGTCATGAGAGATCTCTGGGTTCTAGACCTGATAAGGAGATGACATACTCTCGAGTTCATCCAGATCCCTTCAGAAAACCACCAGGGTCCTCCGTTATCCTCCTTTGCACATTGCTCTGATAGGAGAGATACAGGCCCTTTTGCTGAAACGGGTGATAGAGCTGGTCCCCAGGGTTGGGACTACTATTTTTATTTTCTTGGTTCAAAAAGATCAGGGACCTTGGCCCATCCTGGACCTCGGTTCCCTAAATCTCTTCATAGAGTACAAAGGGTTCAGGATAGTCACTCTGCCAGGCCTCGTTCCCTCTTGCACCAAGGGGACTGGCTCTGCTCCTGGATATGCAGGACCCCTATATGCACATAATGGTCTTCTCTCCCGTTGGAAGTTCCTGAGTTTACACTTCCAGAGACATGATCAGTTCTGAGCCTTAGTGTTCGGCCTCTCCTTGGCTCCTCGAGTCTTCACCAAATGCCTAGCAGTGGTGGCTGCAACTCTCACATGCCAGGGCCATTACATCTTCCATTACCTAGACAGTTGGCTCCTGACAACACCTTCAGGGCTCAGCTACTTCGCACTCTCAGAGACACCTTTACTGTCTTCCGAGGCTGGGGAGCCCCTGAACCTTCCAAAGTCTTCCCTAGAGCCCAATCAGCAGCTTGTATTTACCAGGCGGTCCTCAACACAGTTCAGGGCATGGCCTTCCTCCTGCAGGACAGGGGGATCTTCTGAGAGGTATAGCCGGACATTATCCGTAGCTTTTACAGCCCCAGCGAGGACTTTCCTCAGACTTCTGGGGCACATAGCAGTGACCATCCCCACAGTTCCTTTGGCTCACCTCCACATGAGAGTCCCACAATGGATACTCAGGGTGCAGTGGGACCAGAGATCAGATGACCTAGACCAGCTGGTCAGGGTCTCTGACCCAGTAAGAAGGACACTTTCTTGGTGGTTGGACCCCTACAACGTGGAGCGAGGGGTCCCTTTTGCAGGAGCCCCCAAGAAGATCCTAACGACAGATGCCTCCTGTCTTGGTTGGTTAGGTCGCTCATCTGGGAGACAGACAAACCCAGGGAACATGGTCTACAGATGAGTAACAGCTCCATATCAACATTCTTGGGATCGCGGTCCTGAACACCTTGCGGGCATTTCAGGACGGACCTTTCACTAGGCCTCTTCTTATCCAGATGGAGAACACGTCAGTAGTGTTTACATCAACAAACAGGGGCACACATTCTTACCCCCATGCTGGGAGGCAATGAGGGTCTGGCATTGGGCACTGGAGCATTGCATAGACCTCACTGCTGTTCATGTTCCAAGCATCCAAAATGTCTTGGCTGACAGCCTAAACCAGTCTCGGTCCAAGGCTCACAGTGGGAGCTCCTTCAGTTGGTAGCAGATCAGCTGTTTGACTGGTGGGGCCACCCAGATTTGGACCTCTTTGCGTCTCCACTCAACGCCAAACTGCCAAGATTCTGCTTGTGAGAGCCCGCACCTGGTGTTTTCTGGCCAGATGTGTTGTCCCTCTGTTGGACAGGGAGGTTTCTGTACCTTCCTCCTTCCCCATTCTTTAGAGGTTCTTCTGAAGCTACAGGCCTAAGGAGCAGAGATGATCCTTATCGCTCCATTCTGGCCTCGTCAGATTTGATTCCCACTACTTCAACAGCTGGCAGTGGAACCTCAATTCAGTTGCTGCTGAGCTCGCACTTGCTGTCCCAGGATCAGGGAACATTGGTCCACCGGACCTCAAATCCCTGCATCTTCATGTCTGGCTCCTGCAGACTTAGTCAAATCCAGGTTTGGGGTCTCCCAGGGTTGGCGAACATTCTCGTGGCAGCGAGAAAGCCCTCAACTAGATCCGCTTATGCCATGGAGTGGAAAGGTTTTGTCTATGGGCCTCACCCGTCACTTGGACCCTCTCACCTGTCCAGCGAACTCGATGTTAGAGCATCTTTTCTCCTTATTAAATCAAGGCTTGAGCTGCTCCTCCATTAAGGTACATTTGTCAGCAATCTCTGCCTACCATGTATCTATGGCAAGGAGAACACTCACCCAACAGGACGTGGCCTGTACTTTTTGAGGTATTGTGCACATAAGCCTCCACAGAGATCGTCCCCGAGATCTCCTATTTATGCTGGAGAAGCTTACACCTTTTGAGCCTGCCATGAATTATGGACTTAGCTTTCTTTCATGTAAAGCATTATTTTGGGTTGCAGTTACTTCTGCTCTGAGGTTTGCTGTGTAAGGAGCCCTGCTTAATTTTCACAAGAACAGGGTGTCCTGCAGAACCAGTCCTAAGTTTTTGCTTAAAGTGGTGTCTGAACTACGTTGAATCAGGACATCAAGCTTCCAGTATATTACCCAGATCACTTGAACAGAGAAGTGCTCCTGCATACTTTGGATGTCCACGGGGTGCTAAGGTACAATCTGAAGTGCAGTGCTGCACACCGTGGGACCGAACAGTTGTTTGTGGCTTTGCGCCTCGATGCCAAAGGTGCTCTAGTATCTAAACATTGGCTGTACAACAGGACACAGAAGGTAATTGTAAATGGAGTCCACTCTGAGGAAAGGGGTTACTAGTGGGGTACACGGAGTTCAGTATTGGGTCCAGTCCTTTTAATGTCTTCATCAGTGACATTGCAGAGGGACTGGAAGGAAAATATGCCTTTTTCTGATGACACAAAGATCTGCAACAGGGTTGATACACAAAGGCGTGGAAAGGATGAAAAGGGACTGGCAAGGTTGGAGGAATGGTCAGAAGTATGGCAGCTAGGATTCAATGCAAAAGAAGTGCAAAATAATGCACCTGGAAACAAGAACCCAGGGAAGAATACACAATGGGTGGGAGGTAGTAACAACAACAAACAAGCATTTGTCAATGCGAATGTTTGCTTGCTGGCATTAGCACTGGTAGTGTAGGAGTTACAGAGCTGCATAATAGGAATGGCAGTGAGTATTGAACTGAAGCCACCCACACCACCCTGCAGATACTGACAGGCATTGGGGTTTGCCTTTGGGTCGTCAGGCATAGCAGCTATGGCATTTCACCACACCCTACCCTGCAGACACCGACGGGTGTCCACGGTGTGCTGCTGGGGTCTTTGGCCCTTATGTTGACCCCATTCTATTAGAAATATGGTGAGATAGGTGCAGTATAGGAGAGTGGGGTGAACTTTGAGGCCGAAGAGTCCAAGGCACAACTCGATGCCTCTCACTAGCTGCAGGGTGTGGGTGGGGGTGGAATGGTATGAGCATTACAGGCGACAATCCCAAGTCACACCCTGAGGTCTGTCAGTCTCTTACAGGGGCATATGAGACGTTCATTGGTATTTCGCTCCAAATTTTCAACATTGTTTTGTGACCCCACCTTATGAACAGTGGCAATATCAATTCGTTAGCTGAAAGCTGATTTTGCAGAGTGACTATGCCATTTGGCGCCACAGTTGTGAAAACACATTTGAACAGGGTGTGAAAAATGACAGTTGTACTGTTCATGGGGAGGTGTAAAAATGGCAATATTGAAAATCTGGAGTTAAAATATCAGAAAAACTGGTGAAGTCATGGTGAGCATAGAAACTGCACAACGACACCTGTAATGTAATTAGTTTGGGGATTTTTACAGCAGATTGTTAACACAGGCATTTTGGGCCTCCACTCATGAACAGTGTCATGGAGATTTTCTTAATCTGTCCCAAACAGTGATTTCCCACAGTGACCACGCATTTCTTTGCTGAGTGCTAAAAACACATTTTGGCCATGGTGTAAAAATGACAGCTGTACTGTTCATAAGGGAATGTGGAAAAATGCCAGTGGTGGAAATCTGGACTGAAAATATTACAAATTCATGAACTTATGAGGGTGCGTGGAAACTGCGTAATGCTCGCTCATAATACAGTCATTTTATGAACTTTTGTCACCAAATTTTAATATAGCCATTTAAGACCTCTGCTCATGAACAGTGTCACTGTGATTTTCTTAATCTGTCTCAAACATTGATTTAGCACACCAACTGCGCCATTGTGCTACATGCTGTGAAACACATTTGATGAGATATGAAAAATGACAACTAAAATAGTCTCTGTTCATTTGTGTGCTGTGGAGGAGCTGCCAACCATTGAATTATGTAGAGCAGACACTTGGTAAAAGGTATGAGAATTATTGTGAAATCATTTACAGGATATTTAAAGAAAATCCCCCTTTAAAACAGCAATTAAAAGCAGGTGAATTCAGGTAGCTGCTGTACTGTTGCTGTCTTTGACACTGACAACAATGCCTTCACATGTGCGCTGATTTGATTTATATATCCTGCATTATCCTAAGTTATTTAATTGCTGTTTTTTCAAATTCAGTGGCATAGTTGAAACCATTGTCACACAGGCTAGAACATCCCTTGTAAGTTTACTCATGTAAGCTTCAGAAGAAGACCTTGTTGGGCCAACACTTAGACACTTTGTTCTTTTTGTAACATCCATGTTTGTTGGTTCAGTAAAGGCAACAAACCATTTGCTTCAGTATAATTTTTAATGCACTGCATTAAAATAAGAATTATATTGTAAGACCCTGGCAGACTACATACAGCAGGGCTCCCAGATCTATAGGAGTCATTTACAGGAAATTATTCCCATTGACTTGCATTGGTTACAGGGCATCAGACATGAGCCCTTTACTCAGGATTTCATGACAAGTTGAGTTCTTTGGGAACAATTGCAGTGACTGAAGTGAATATAGGTTCACTAGGAGAAATGAGTGTGTGTGTGTGTGTGGAGAGAGAGAGAGAGAGAAAGAGAAGGGAAAAAAGGGGTGAGAGAGAGAGAGACAACATCTCCTTAAAGCTATGTCTCCCCACCACATATGAGTGATGTGGGGTGGGTTAGGGTGTATTGTTTGTATGAAGGGAGGAGAGAATTACATTTTATCTCTTTTCAGATTCTTAGACACTTGTGGTACATCAAGTTGTTACATTCTCAGTGTATATTGACATCAGTACATATCAGGCTATGTGGTCTTAATTCCTTGAGGTTCCTCGACTAGAATTTTTTGTTTGACACTAATATTATCAATTTATATTTAAATTATCATTTATATAGTCCTGAGGTTTTGAAATTTCTTGGGCCTTATATCTAGCTGGAGAGTACAGCTGGGTGACAGGTCCAGCTAGGTTTCACATCACACAGTGTGCACTTATGTCTTTAAGACAACTTTACTGGTAAATTCTTGTCTATAATGCAGACATTTAAACTTCATGAGCCCTATAACAATCTTAGTTTGTCTTTAATCTGGGTGGGGTTGCCTTTCAGTAATCACATCCTTATACTAACTGTGATACTTATAGCTTGATTTAGGAGTTATCTGCTTCAGCAGTGTTATCTTATGTCAATTAAATTTATATGCAGTAGGATTCTTTGTATGTGTGTTCCACCAAGCATGTTTAACCTAAGGTTGCTTCTGGCTGAAAGCAGTATAGTACTGTTAAACTTCTGACATCATCTTCTTGTTTTTTTTTTTAAATGAGTATTTAAACCAATGGGATTTTTTTTGTTTCTCTGCATTATCTAGCTGTTGTAAGTATTGTATTTTCTAAACAACTGCCATGAGCTTCTGAAGAAGACTGGTTGGTCTAAAGCTAGAGCACTTTGTTCTTGTTGTTACATCTATGTTGGCCCATTAAAGGTAAATAATCATTTGCTTCAGGGCATCAAAGCAATTCTGCTTCATGTGAAATAATGAAATGCAGAGGAGAAAATTTGCACTAGAGTTACAGGAAAATGCAAAATCAATGTGATAGCACTGCTACTGTGTCCTCTAAGTCCATCATTTGTTTTTGTTTTTCGTTAAACTGGCGCATGCAAAGGCGTCTTGGAAGAATAGGACACTTTGGAGGTGTGCCTGCCCTGTGCAGTCCCTGCTCTGTTGAGCAGGCGTGGCGATCCTGCACCAATCGCTGCGGTGCTGTGTATGACAGTGGTGGTCTTCTCTTCAAGAAAACCACCGCTGTGTGCTACTCAGCGTCCGCCCCAAATCTTTGCTGCCATGCTGGAGCCCACCCCAGCGTGGTAAGCGTCCTGCATCGTCTGCCAGCGAGGGTGCCCAATCCCCGTCGGCTCCACCTCCCCAAACAGCTTTCTCTGCTGCCGCGCTGAGCCCACCCAGTGTGGCGGCGTCCAACGTCGTCTGCCGTGAGGTGCCAATCCCATCGGCTCCACAGCCCCCCAGCCATCCTTCTGCCACGCTGGGAGCCCACCCAGCATGGCAAACATCCCGCGTGTCAATTATAGAAAAAGAAAACCTGTAAATTAAAAACAGTCCGCGGTCTCCGCCCTCCTCCCACAACCCGCATCCACCACTGCGCACCTGCCTCCCCACACCCCTCACCCCATACTTAACTCCAGAGCTCGGTGCACGATCATCGCTGGTCCAGGAACACGTCTGCACTCTTCAAAGTCGACCATGAACTGAGGAAATGCGGTAAGCTGTATAATGGGCTAGATGAGGTTTTCAACTTTGTTTGCATATCTTAGGCATTTTTTGGAATTTTGCACCAAATTTTCAACATGGGTTTTGGGACCCCTTCTCACATGAATTCTGTCACTGTGGCGTTATTGTTGGGCCGAAGGTGATTTTGCAGTCACTGCGCGAAATCACCTTTGGGCCTGATTAAGAAACAACAGTGCCAGCGTTCATAAGGTGGGCTCTCAAAAAGCCTATTTTAATTTGGTGGCAAAACCTAAAAAACATTTTCTGACATGCGTTGCGCGGTTCCTCATGAGCTCGTAAGTTCCTGAATTTCAATATTTTCACTCCAGATTTTCAACATTGCCATTTTATTACACCTCCTTATGAGTGGTACAGCTGTCATTTTTCCTCTCACCCAAAACGTGTTTCCGCCCATGTAGCGCGCAGTGCGTGCATGTCGGTGTCGCAAAATCAATGTTTGGGACACATTAAGAAAATCACAGTGACACTGTTCATGAGCAGAGGTCTTAAAATGGCTATGTTGAAAATGTGGTGAAAAAATCTAAAAATGATTGTTTACGGCGTGCATTGCGCAGTTCCTCATAGGCTCGTAAGTTTGCAATTTTCAATATTTTCACTCCAGATTTTCCAACATTGCCATTTTACCACACCTCCTCATGAGCAGTAAAGCTGTCATTTTTCATCCTGCCCAAAACGTGTTTCCACCCATGTAGCGTGACAGTGGCGCAGTCGGTGTGCTGAACTCAATGTATGGGACACATTAAGAAAATCACAGTGACACTGTTCATGAGCAGAGGTCTTAAAATGGCTGTGTTGAAAATTTGGTGAAAAATTCTAAAAATGACTTTTACGAGTGTGTGCTGCACAGTTCCTATGCACGTCAGTAGTTTAATTTTCAATATTTTCACCCAGATTTTCAACATTGCCATTTTACCACACCTCCTGATGAGCAGTACAGCTGTCATTTTTCACATCCTGCCCAAAATGTGTTTCCACTATAGTAGCACAATGGCGCAGTCGGTGTCTGAACTCAATGTATAGGACACATTAAGAAAATCACAGTGACACTGTTCATGAGCAGAGGTCTTAAATGGCTATGTTGAAAATGTGAAAAAATTCTAAAAATGACTATTTCTAGGCGTGCATTAGCAGTTCTACACATACGTTAAATGAGTTCGTCAATTTTCAATATTTTCCTCCAGATTTTCAACATTGCCATTTTACCACACCTCCTCTTAGAGCAGTACAGCTGTCATTTTTCATCCTGCCCAAAACGTGTTTCGCCCATGTAGCGCACAATGGTGCAGTCGGTGTCGAAATCAATATGTGGACACATTAAGAAAATCACAGTGACACTGTTCATTAGCAGAGGTCTTAAATGGCTATGTTGAAAATTTGGTGAAAAATTCCTAAAATGACTGTTTCACGAGAGGCGTGCGCAGTTCCTACTTGCCTTCGTGGGTTTGAGAATTTTCAATATTTCCACTCCAGATTTTCAACATTTCCATTTACCACACCTCCTTATGAGCAGTACAGCTGTCATTTTTCACATCCTGCCCAAAACGATGTTTCCACCCATGTAGCGCATGCAGTCGGTGTGCGAACTCAATGTATGGGACGATTAAGAAAATCAGTGGCACTGTTCATGAGCAGAGGTCTTAAATGGCTATGTTGAAAATTTGGTGAAAAATTCATAAAAATGACTGTTTTACGGTGTGCATTGCACAGTTCCTACGCGCACAGAAGTTCACGAATTTTCAATATTTGCACTCCAATGACTTCCAAATACCTAAACAGCACATAGAAGCAAGAACATTCAGCACTGACAAATGCTTGTACTTCTTTGTCACTGATTTTTAAGCCATGTCCAAGTGCCACATACCACTGCAAATACCTGCAAGTTTAACGCTCGGCATTGACAAATGCTTGTTTTCATAGTGTAATAGACCAACAACATGCCTTTCCTGATTTGAAAGGAAGTGTGAATTATTAAGTATCTGAATGTGCTAGTGTGAACTAGCCTTCATGCTTGCCCAAGAGAAGTGGAGGTGGAGGGTTGAAACAAAGAGAGTGGATGAGGCAATGTGCAGTGTATCTGGCACAACTTCTGAAATCCATGTAACTCTTCTCAATTCAGTAAGCACCATTGGCTTTGTTTGAGAGTTGAGGGGATGAGTGTGGAATGCAGACACATGGCTGACATACAGCATCTTGTTTCTGCAGTTACATAAAAATGCCAGCTCATGGCAATTAAGAGAAAAAAAAATATTTTGAAGCTGCATTACCAAACTAAGTGTGCAGTTTAGTGAATTACCACACAGGGTGTGTATATGACAGCACTAAAAGGTGCATTAAAGTCTTCAGTCATGAAAACCTCTCCCACTAGCTGCTACTGAAATGCATAGCAGTATGTTCTCCTTTGTGCATTCTGGCTTTTCTTTGCTTCAGCTGCAGGTAGTACAGTACGCTCAAGTTTGTTTGCATAGGTTTTAGCAGTGGGGAGTTCACATTGACAGAGTCTAGTAAGAGAAAACGCTTGGAATTACACATACAACGAAGTCTGAGTTTTCAGATCAAATGCTGAGGTATTTTTTCTGGAGGATTAGAACCCATGAGTCCATGAAGGTGTGCTTGGAGAGCTGGTGTGTGTAAGGACTGTTAGGCACCCGCACATTTTGGTGGTCCTGCTGTGGCAGGAATAGTTTATTAAAGTAATGATGTGTGGCTTGTCTGTCTAAGCTAGACAAGACTACAGCAATCTATCAGGTAACCAACACAGTTGATCTGTGTGTGGAGGGAGGAGCTGCTCACTGAAGCATAGCTCCTCTTTCAACTGTCGCCACTGCATTTTCAACTGCTGTCATAGACAGCTCCAGCAGTGATTGGAAAACTGTGACCACGCCTGCAAACACACTGACTGAATTGGAAGATGCTGACACACCTCTGAAAAACTCAGATGATGGCACTATGTATCTTGCACATCGTGCAAGCAAACATAAAATAGAAAGGACCTGGGGGTAATCATATCAGATGACCTTAAGGTTAGAAAGCAATGTGAGAAGGCAGTAGGGAGGGCTGGGGTATACTGGGATGTATAGGAGAGGCATCATCAGCAGAAAACAGGAAGTTGTTATCCCTCTGTACAGACAGTTGGGAAGACCCCATCTGAGTACTGTGTCCAGTTCTGGACCCCATCTCCGCAAGGACATAGACAGGATAGAGGCAGTCCAGAGGAGGGCAACTAAAATGGTGCAGGGTCTGCAAGAGAAGCCGATTAGGAGAGACTAAAGGAGCTTAATATGTATACCCTTGAGGAAAGAAGGAGAGGGGACATGATAGAAACTTTTAAGTACCTCAGTGGAATCAACAAAGTCCAAGAGGGTAGCATCTTTCAGAAAAGAGACTTGCAAGAACAAGGGGACACTGTGAGGAAGCATTATTTCACAGAGAGGGCAGTGGATGCATGGAACAGCCTTCCTGAGGAGGTTGGGGTCTAAAACTGTGGGAGAATTCAAGAATGCATGGGACAGACATAAGGCAATTCTTGTGGGGAGTAGGAAGAAATAGGCTGTTGGTTAACTAGGATCTGCGGCCTATCCTGTAGGGTAGGAAATGGGCAGACTAGATGGGCCTAGCGGTCCTTATCTGCGTCAAAGTCTATGTAAACAAACTCTACCAAAGTGGCTGGTCAGTTGTATTGTTTTCTGTTACAACAGTAGTGCAAACCCTACCAGGCTTGGTTAGGGGTCATTCTACCAGGGAGTGGCTACTTCCTTCACTTCCTGCAAAATGTCTCCATTGGAGACATCTGTGCAGCAAGCTACCTGAAGCTCAGTGCATACTTTCATTACGCACTACAGCCTGGACATTGCTTCTAGGTGAAAGGCAGGCTTGCCTAGTGGTCCTTCAGGGCCTCCTGTCCTAAAGGTACCCTTTTAGCACTGCTGCTTACAGCCGCCTCCTAGTTGCCTGTTCCTTTTATGGGACTGCTTGAGATTCAGTCCTAATTGTAATAGCCTGCTGAAAGAGCTCCCACTCGAATTAAGATAATACAGTTATATAAGAACTAATCGTAACAGTAGATCTTTGAGAGGATCTCTTGCAGCAGGCACTGCTTTCCTTCCTCCTTCCCCTGGTGAGCTGTTTCGCGATCTTAATTTTCGGCAAGCTTCTGCCTGTCCGCCTGCTAGCTTTACCAAAGGGTCTTGGTGAGTGAACAGAGGTGGGGCTGGGGACCGCCCCGATACCGTGTATGGCTGACCTCGAGGCGGAGCCGGCGTCAGGGGTGGTGCCTGCTGGAGACTGCTAGCTAAAGGTTTCCGATGGGTCTGTGCCTAAGCATAGTCCTAATTGTAATAGCCTACTGCAAGAGCTCCTCTTGGAAGATCTACTCTTCACGGTAAGTTCTTTTTTACAACTATACTTTCTCTCCTCCCAAGGTCATACACAAAATAGGGCACTTGAGAGGACGATTTCTTCTAATATCTGTGGAGGGCCCAGAAGACTTTGGTTCCTGGACTTAGTGAACCTAGCTCAACGTGCTCCCTTTCATCTTCCAGTGCGGGGTGGGGTCTCTCTCTCTCTCTCAGGGCTCCATTCCGCATCCATAATCAGGGAGCGATGCAGCTCATGGCCTGGCCTGACTCCTGAAAGGAGGAGACTCCAGAAACTAGTTTTTTCTAAGTAGGTGGTCACACTGATGGCTGCCAGGAAGAATTCCACACCAGCAACTTATCCTTGTGTATGGACCACCTTTTCAACCTAGGCCAGGCATAAAAATATCTGGCCTTTTCAAAGCCCTGGTCCCACAGATTTTGGATTTTCTGCAGGAAGGAGGGAAAAGGTTTGGCCTTAAGTACCCTGAGAGTTCATGTGTCTGGCCTCGGAGCCTCCTTTGGTATATCCTAGCGACTAACCTAGAAGTTATTCATTTTCTCGGGCTGTCAGCAGGAGTTGAACTATGTTCCAGTCCCTGATTCCTACATGGGACCTGAATCTGGTCCTGAATGCTCTTTATAAGGAGCCTTTCAAATCACTTTCGTCAGGACGGTTGGACGTGCTGTCTTACAAGGTGGATTTTTTGGTTGCTCTATGTGCAGCCAGGAGGATTGGCAGCTCCAGGCCTTGTCCAGAAGAACCATACCTTGCCATGCATAAGGGTAAGGTGTGCTGTCCCCTTCTTCATCCCGAAGATTCCCATGGTCTTCCATGTAATCCAGAAATCTGTCTTCCATCTTCCTTTCTCAGCCTTCTTGCCCAAAGGAGAAGGTGTAGCACAAGTTGAATTTGAGACCATTAGGACAGACCTTAGACAGACTGCTGCATTCCAAACTTTGAATAGGTTGTTAGTCCTTTTGGAGTGACCAAACAGGGACAAAAAGCCTACAAGGCCACCCTAGCTAGGTAGGTGAGGGCTTGCATTGCTAAGGCTTGTGCTGCAGTAAAGGGCCTCCGCCCTCTTTAAGGTTCAGTCTACCAGGGCTGTGGCCACTTCCTGGGCAGAGAGAGAGAGAGTGAGAGAGAGGTGAGGCGTCTGTTTTAGAGTTGTTCCAGGCAACCACATGTCCACACATTCACCAAGCACTACAGATTAGATGTTAAAAGTTCTCGGATGTGGCCTTTGGTCGTAGAGTTTTGCAGGCGGCAGTTAGCAGGTAAATTCCTTTCATGTACGTGGTTGATGTATGGAAAATTCAGTTTCATCTTAATCAACACTATCAGTAGCAGAGGCACAGTCTCCAGAGCATATAAAACCCTGCTAGGTGATACCCATCCAGAGTTTCAGCAGCTTCAATCATTTTGTAACTTCAAGTTTATTATATGATAGATGAGGTTAACAATTTAAAATCATACAATTATAACATTTTCATCTAATTTATCATCATAACTAAGTGTTAAAGATACATTATACAGTATTTCAACATATGGTAGCTGAGGGATCAGTCTTCTGAACATAAAATTCTGTGTTATTATAGCCTAACATTTGTTCCCACAACCAGCTACTGATAAAACAGCAATAAAAGTAAAAATAAAAGAACAACATTAATAGTACCGCGTCCCACTTCTAATAAATAAAATAAGCACAGGCACGGCAGAAATCCTATCTATTACTGCTGACTTTTCTAATTGGAATTAGTTTTCTCAAAGCTGCTTAAGGGCTCAGCTGTAAATACTGATGCCAAGGAGACCAGGTAGCAATAACATTCTCATTTTGTACCCTCAGTATGTGGGTAATCTGCTCCATTAATTCTAATTGGTTCATTCGTGCCCTCCATTCTTCGATTGTGGGGGAGTATGGACAACCACTTCACTGTAATACATTTCAATGCGACCACCCTCATCATATGTGCCAACTTAGTGGACTGTCTAGACCTGGAAATCAAGGTCGGAAGGCTCAAGATCATTTCGGATCCTGTAAAGGGACTTGTAGACCAGTAATATGCTGTATGTGGGAGTGTACTTCCTTCCAGAATGGGAGTAAGATTGACACTGCCAAAATATGTGTGTCTGAGACCCTTTAGTTCGACACCCTCCAACACAGATCTGACTGATGGGATCCAAAATGTTTCACTGTAGTAGGGATGAGGAAGTATCGAGGAGTATCTTCCAATGGAATTCCGCCAGGTTGCGAACTGGATATCTGCCATCCTCTACTTAATCTTTTTCCCAGAGGAGGGGAGATATTGAAATAGACAGTTCATCCTCCCATCTTTGTTTCACTTGTTCCAAACCTGTTTTGTTAGTGTTAATCAGTATTTTGTAAAGTTGAGAGAGGGCGGGGACCATCTTTTATGGTGATGTAAAATAAAAACTCTTCAAGTTCAGTTTTGTCTGTATTTATCATTTGTAGTCTGTTAGCAGAGAGATGTAGTGACGAGTTTGCAGATATCTAAATGGTCTTCCAGCGAAGCTGGAATTTGTCTTTCAGCTGTGTAAATGATAAGCAGTTATCACTGCTTATACATTGTGCAAATGTTACAAGGCATTGAGTGGCCCAGTAACGGTAACCCGTATTTGACCTCAGTGGGATAAAAGATGACTCAAATCTTATCAAGGATAGGGGACCAGGTCCCTCCGGGTGTGCGTGAGCTTTCTGAGTTTTTTGAGAACCCATAGGAATAACTGACCCAAGGGTTCTTTATTGACTGATAAAGTTATTGGTATGCGATTGGTAGGTAAAGACCAAAGTGCCCAGTCTCTAAGTGAAGCTTCTTCCAGGGGTACCACCCTGAGTCTTCCCTGCGCTTGGCCCATGTGCACAACTGTGCCCCATGGGCTGCCAGAAAATAAAAGTAAAAGTGAGGGAGGGCTATTCCACCCTTGTCTCAAGGTGCTTGGAGTATGTGTTTGGCCAGTCTGGGCTTGCTTGTTATTCCAGAGGAATCTCTGGGTCATCTTCTGCAGGGCCATCCAAAATTCCTAGTAGGCAGCAAGGGAGGGTCTGGAAAAGAAAAAGAAGCCTGGGTAGGACATTCATCTTGAGCACCTGTGATCTTCCGTATAGAGTTAAAGGAAGTAAGTGCCATCTGGCCATGTCTGCCTGTAGGTTTTGAAAAGAGTTTAAGATAATTATTTTTGTAAAGGTGGGTTAAGTCTATAGAAATTTCAATACCAAGATACCTGGTCTTACTTTTCTTGGCCCAGGCAAATGGAAAGGCTCTTATATATGTGCTGGTGGGGCATCCACTCAGGGTGAGGGTTTCTGATTTGTGGGGTTGATTTTGTAACCAGCCAGGGCGCCATGAGCTTGTAAAGTCTCAAGTTTGGGACAGATGTTTCAGGTTGGGAAACAAAGAAAAGGAGTATCGGCATATAAGGCAATTTTTTGGGTCTGCCCCTCCACATCTGCTCCCTTAATGTGAGGGTTTGCTCTGATATCTGTTGCAAGCGGCTCAAGGGATAAAGCAAAAGAAGAGGAGAGAGGGCACCCTGCCTAGTTTCCACTAAAGGGTATCCTCCCAAGAAATGCCGCTCACCTTTATTCTGGCTTCTGGGGTATTATATAAGGCTCTGATTACCTTGAGGAATTTATCCCTAGTCCAAACCTTTTCAGGGTCTCCCAAAACACCCAGTCGACCCTGTCGAACGCCTTCTCGGCGTCCATACTGATGGCAAGCTGTGAGTTTTATTGTTTTTTTGAGCCGAGGTTACATTCAGTAGGCGCCTGATGTTATCCTTTAAGTAACAGTCTGATACGAACCCTGTTTGGTCTTTGTGGACCAGGGATCTGACTACCAACTGCAGCAGGTCCGCCATGATCCCTGTAAAGATTTTGAGTCTACCTGAAGCAAGGAGATGGGCCGGTATGACCTACAGTCCTCCGGGTCCTTGCCTGGTTTAAGGATAACAGAGATTTGGGCTTGGTTCCAGGACCTGGACAGCCCCCAACACCGCATTGTAGGTGTCTGACAATACCTGCATGAGGGGACGCTGAAACTCCTACTAGAATTTCGCTACATATCTGTCCAACCCTGGGGCTTTACCATTCTTTAGTTGTTTCATTTTCTGCTTATTTCTGTAGGAGAGATCTGTGCCTCCAGTCCCATTTTCTGCTCTTCTGTTAGTGTAGGAATTTGGAGATTATCCAGATAGGCAGTAATTTTTCTCCATGTCCTGGGCCCTCTCTGTCTGGTATAGCGAATTATAGTGTTTCGAAATTGGGCAGCGATGAAAGTTGGGGACATCAGTGTTGTGCCGTCATCGTCAGATCTGATCTTAGGTACCGCCTGGGAGACTCTCTCCTTGACGGAGCTGCCAGGCTAACAGTTTCCTGCCCTATTGCCTTGTTTGTAATATTTTTGTTTTGCATAACGGAGTTGGCCTTGAACTTGCAAGTCTAGAATTTTATTCAGTTGGGCTTTAGCTTTGTCTAATTCCATATTAGTATGTGGGTTCAGGAGCTTTTGTGAAATGCCTCCGGTTTGGAAATCCCACTTTCTAGGTCAAGACGCTCCTTGATTTTCACCTCCTTATGTCTGGATGCATATTGGATTATGATTCCCGCAAATAACATTTAAGGGCATCCCATCTGACCCCTTCCTCCGTGTCTTCAGCCGGGTTGAGTTCCAGGAATTGTTTGATAGAAATGTGTATTAATTGTTTAAACTCCTCATGATTCAGCAGACTAACATTAAAGTGCCAGACAGATTCAGGGATATCGGAACCAAGTTCATCTCCAAAGACACAGAGGCATAATCCGATAGGGATATGTTATCAATTTTAGCTCTGTGAGATAGTGTAGGGCGTTAGTTGATATCAAAAGTAATCTAGTCTGGAGTACATCTTATATTTAGGGGAACAGAACGTATAATCTTTCTCTTTAGGATGGATAAATCTCCAGGCATCCACTAGCGATAGTTCTGTACATAATCTGGAGCGCTCTACAGGTTTTGGCTGGGCCCTGGTTGGCACCCATCCTGTCCAAAACAAGGTATATTACCAAATTGAAGTCCCCTTATGAAAATCAAACTATTGGGATCTGATATGGAATCTGTGAGTGTTTTATTTAAAAAGAGTATCCTATCTTTTCCTCATTTGGGGCATAGAGGTTCAAGAAAACACACTTCTGGCGCTATATTCTCCTATGAGTCTCACGTGTCTACCTCCAGGTCTAGATCTGTTTGCAAAATCTTGAGGGGTATCTCTTCTGACCAAAATTGCAGTTCCTCTTGGTTAGTCTGTTGTGAGTATTCAGCTGCATAAACCTCCCCACCCAGCCCTCACTAACTTTCTGTGTTCTATCACATTTAAGTGGGTCTCTTGCAAGAATGCTATATTGGCATGTTGTCGCTGTAATTCCTGGATAATTCTCGCCTTTTAATGGGTCTGTTTATTCCCCTAACGTTCCATGAAACTATTTTAAGTCAGCCATAATATCTCATAAGGAACAAACTTAATCTTCTTAGATTCTCTGCGTGCCTGAGAAATTAACCCAACTAGTCAGACAAATATTTCAAACCTTATTGACCAAACAGTACTATATACAAACTTCCACACATATGGCAGAAAAAACATTTTAGTAACTTCAAGTGTACTTATACCTAATCTGCACCTCTGGATACTTCTCACGTGTGGTAGGAGACTAAGTGTTTAGTCTCCCTGCGGGTTTAGACCACAGTTAAAATCGTGGTATATCCTGGCTGGGCTGAGTCCAGTTGTCTCAGAGACTGTTAGTGGTTTACCACATCGACCTGACTCAATGATTTAGTTAAGACATAAAGATATCGTTTCAGTGGTTTAGAGGAATCAGGACTCAATGTCCCCCCAGTCAGGACAGGGTCCCCAACGGATCAGGACGGCCTTGGGCAACCAAGATATGGCCCCATTTGGTCACTCGAGGGATAAATGAGAGTCTGTCCGCAGATCATGTGGTTACGACCACCAGATGGGGCCACTGCCATCCACCCCAGGAAGGCCTTAGCCCCCCATTGTGCCCTCATTCATCCCATTCATGGACACCTTCATTCTTCAGAATTGAGCCTGTCAGAATTTCCTGACCGGAAGATGGTCGACCACCCACGAGGCGCTGTTTGTCTGCTCTCTCAGGCTTTATCTGTTTATGCTTGGAACATACAAAGTTATCGAGGGATGTCTCTGGGTGCCTTACAGCGCACCTTGACCATTCCTCTTATGACATAACTATGTGCCAGATATATGAGCCTGACATAAAGAGTCAGCCCTTGGTTCCTTGGATTTCCATCTCAGGGAACTACAGTCTTCTCTAGGAGTCGTCATGCCTCTCGGCCAGAATTTTATACTTGTGTCCGCTGGAGAGACATACAGAAGGCCGCGGGGGTCAGCTGGGCCTCACGACCTCGGGGCCACAGCAGCACCACCTCCGCCACCACCACGGATGACCTCTGGTGATAGTTAATGCCCTAGCGCCACCCCCTCACCGGAGACCCCCGAGGAGTGAGCAGAGGCCCGCCATCCGATCCCCCACCCTTTAAACAACCCTTCCGAACCAGCTCTGTTGCACAAACGTTAGTTGCAAGGATTAGTTCCTGCCCTTCCTCTCATATCTTTCTTCACTCCCTCCACCCAGAACTGTGGAGGAGAAAAGAGAACTCTGTACTCAGTTGATCCCCTCCCCAGCAGCTTCAGTCATAGTGGAAGGCAGATGCCCAGATGGAAATATTAGAGGAGACATGGGCATTGCTATTGGCTAAGGGTTGGACAGTGTCCTCTTCCCTGGGTGGTGGGAGTTTTAGTGGAAGTACCTCAACCGCATGCCGCTTTAAGGTTCCAGTCTTTGCTGGAGACAGTCGGAATATCATAGGAACCATAGGATATATACAGAGCTAATAGACTCGCGTCCTGTAGCTCGCCTTCTTTCTTTAGTATCCTGTAGATCTACCCTACAACACTCTCATTATAACATTTATCCGGTCTGTTTTTGCAGACCTGAGTACTTTCACGGGCCACCAGATCTAGTGGTAGCCCGTGGTGCACTACCTTTGGTTAAACCAGTTCTTTGTTCTCTGTAATCTTGAATTCCCAGTCTGTAGCTGCATTGGATGTGCTTGTGTGTTATACGTTTGAGGCCTTATTTCTAATCCTATGCTATCCCAAAGATCGTTATTAGACCATGCTTTATGTACTAGACACGTGTCCCTCTCTTTCTTCTGTACTCCAGAGATATAGAGTTAGCTCATGCAGTCTCTCTTCATAATTTCTCTCTTTCACATTGTTAATTCCTTTAGTTGCTCTCCTCTGCACTCTCTCAATTCTCGCTATGTGGCCTTTCAAATATGGGGACCAAACCTGTGCCTCATACTCCAGAATAGGCTTAACAGTGAGGTATATGGTGGCAGCATCAACTTGCTATCTCTGGACACCACATGCCTAAAAATACAGTTTAAAATTCTGTTTCCTTCTGAGTTATGTGTTTACAATGAGATGTAAATTTAATGTCTTGGGAAACCCAAATTTCTAAATCCCTTTGTTCAATTGATGTCCTCAGTGGTGTTCCATTTAATATGTAGCTGTAACATGTTTTTTCTTGCCTAGATGCTTTACTGTGCATTTGTCATAATTCAACTGTAGGTCCAGTTTTATTAGTCCAATCAAATATATGATCTAGTGCTTCCTGAAGCAAACTGTTTGAGTTTTATTTAATCACTGCCCCAATCTGCTATCGTCTGCAATCTTGAGAACCACACCCCTGCTTATCATATTGTAACGATGTTACAAAAATATTAGAGGCATGGCCTCAGAACAGATCCCTGGGGACCCCACTAGTCACGCTTTCCCAGTCAGAGTAAACACCTCAGACACTAACCTCTACTTCCTATCCGTCAGCAAATCCTCCACCCACTTTACAGTGGCTGGCTCTAAGCCCAGTTGTTCCAATGTCTCCATCATTTTGTTGTGGGTGAGCTTGTTGAAAGCTTTAGAAGAGTCAAGGAACAATACATCCACTGATTTCCCTATATGCAGATGCCTTACTGCCTTGTTGTAGAAGTTTAGAAAGTTAGTTTGACATGACCTCCCTTTGTGAACCCGTGTTATGAGATGTCATTTAGATGGTTTTATTTATGAAGGTGGTTATACTATCTTTATTCTTACCCCAGGAGTCCTTTAGAATCAGTAATTTTTACTCTTAGCTGGCTAGGTGCAGCTGCCCCGGAGGTGTGCCTTTAAGAGATATTTAAATGAGCTTAGGGCCAAGCCAATCAAAAGACAGGAGGGTGTGTGAGCTGAGTGAAAGCTGTTGTAGGCTTCAGAATTTTTCTCTGCTGAACTGAGCAATATTGCCTCTGAGTTTCTCCCAACTGTCCTTGTTGACAGCCTCCTAGTGCATAGCTGGGTAAAGTTTTCCTCAAATTATTCCCTTTAGTGTGCTGAGTGAAAGTTTTACTTTTCATTAGCGCCATGCAGATTTTTATTTTAGCATGACGTGCTATTTTAACTTTATTTTTACTGCGACTATTTAGTTTAAAACCTAATTTTATACATGGGTGCTTATTTCAGCGGTTTCCTTCATTTTGGGCAAATTTTTGTGAGACCGTCAATTAAGAACAGTTGCCTTGTTTTTAACTTCAGACCTCGTGGGGTTTATCAGCTAGGGTAACCTGCGGTGGATTTCAAATTTAAACAGTGCCTGCTGGGGGTTCTCTCAAGATTGGCAATTATGAGGAACCTTTTTGTTATATTACTGGACCTTGATTTTCATCTGTGTCAGGACTGTCCGTGAGGTCCAGCAGCCTCCTATGTGCAGTTGAGTATTACTGGGTTTCTATTAAGATTGGCACTGGTATAGATCCCAGTTCTACAACCAAAAAAAGAAAAAAAGCAGTAATAAGCAGAGTTTATTAACTGGGGCAGGACTGACGGTGGCATTTTCACAGAAACCTGCACTCAGTTAGTAGGTCCAGGACTGGTTAAATTAGCAAACATAGCAGA